>OX463297.1:21109483-22359483 GCA_949820665.1 Scrobipalpa costella
TTTGACTTAGATAGGTTCCAAATAGAAGATACTCCACTAACACGCAAGGGAAACAAACCTTATTCTACTGTAGTGGCAATTGACAAAATTAAACCGTGGAAGTTAAATATAAATAAATTCTAATTTAGTTTATTTTAATTTTGTTAGTGTTAAATTGTACTTAAACAGTCGTTACAAATTAAAAGTACTGTTTTTGACTATTTAGTACTGAACTGACTCGGTCGGATGTCTTGACCAATCAGAGACCCACAGAACGGACCAATGACAGAAGAGTGTCTTTGGTGGGGTGGTTCGTGGGTAGGGTTGGCCTGAGGGCGTTGGTCGTCCGCCCGAGTCAGTCTAGTATTGTCGGAAGAATCGTACGGTCGTGCGAGAAGTGTTACTCTGAGTGTTACTCTGTCTGTGTAAAGTGTTAACCTGTGTGTAAGATAAATTGTGAAATTGCATTGAAAATACAAAGTGTTAGTAGTATTTTCAGTATTTTATTTTAATTCTACCCCCTCCGTATAAAACCTGTGATAGTATTCAGTTACAAAATATTCGTGTTAATAGAAATGACTGAGCCAAAGTAATTTTAGTGCTCAGAGGTAGAAAATATTGGAGGCATTTGAGGGAATGAAAGGAGAAGTGAATCTTGCCCTGACCTCGTTGACCTGAGGAACCCAAGACAGAGAAGAATTTATCACTACCCCAAGATTTTTAGCGGTCTTAGAAATACTGATTGGAGTAACCGGCGTAGTTAATAGATGGAAGATCTACTTTGCCTAGCTACTTGGACATATATGGACTACCAATAATTAGCGCTTTCGATTTCTTAGGATTAACTAACAAACCAAAAGATTTGGCCCATTTGGCGATATTATTGAGATCTCTATTCACTGTCTCAATAGCGCTAGAGATATCATCAACATTGCTGTGCTGATAGATTTGCAAGTCGTCTGCGTAGAGATGGAAATTAGAAGTAATAACAGAAAATACAGTGTTAATAAAGATAGAAAAAATAAGAGGAGAAAGAAAGCCACCCTACGGTACGCCCGCAACGAGATCACACTAATCCGAGAAAATATCATCAGAGCGGATCCGATGCGACCGACCGCGAAGGAATCAAACTACATGATTGCTGAGAATGATAGGTTAAAAGAGCGAAAAATAGCGAGAAGGACATCAAAGTCTACAGAATTGAAAGCACTGCTGAAGTCCAACAACACAAGAATAGTGCAAAAGCGCGACAAAATCCAGCAAACAAAGTGTGTCAAATTGAAAGTGACATATACATTTTAATGTTAGTTTTAGACGGTAGTATCTAGAACCGAGCCCATTATTTTACTTTTTATATATATTTCAGACTGCTATGTATTATTGATCTAAACAACAACTGATTTACAAACTCAATGAGAAAGTTTTGAGCATAAATTAATTTTAAATATTTGGTAAAAGTTTTCCCCTTAAAGTTTGCATTTGCCTAACTTCTTAGTCGAAGTTACCTCGTTACAAATTACGTACTCAAAGTTGATATACAATTAATGAGCATACGAGTATTGTGGAAATTTCTGCTCATTTACGGTATTCGTAATATTCTTTTAATACGTTTTTTTCTTTCACGCGATAGGTCAGATCGGTCTTCATAAACACATGCATATATTCACGCCTTTATCCCTTATGAGGTAGGCAGAGCATAAACGACTTAAACTAAGGTCGTTCCGCCACGTCTGACAAAGTTTTGCGGGTTATGTAAGATATATTGCTGTAGTGACAGGTTTCAGCCCATCGCCTAAGTTGCAATATACTGAAACCGTTGGATCCCTTAGCTGATTTTTGGATTAGGTAACCGACCCCGTAAGATATAGGATAGGGAAGATACAGGGAGATGATGACCTACGGCACTTCTTCATAAAGTCACGCCTTTATGCCTTACCGTTCTGACAAGTATTGTGAGCCATTTCTGATGGAAATGTGTACCGCTATAGTGATGGCAGCCCATCGCCCAAAATTCGAAACACTGAAATTCTCGAAACCATTAGATGTTTTACAGCTTGCCTGGGATGAGAATTTGCTGGAATATTCTACCTTTTCTGTCAGTCCGAATCAAGAATGGAAACAACACTACAGTATGTCCGGGAAGAAATATCGTATGATACTAGCAGGCAGGTATCTATTCCTCTCAGAACAGCATGGAACTACCAAATTCATCATCTCCCGAGCCTTATCTTGTATCCCAATACCTAATCCAGGTGATTGAACAAGGGTATTCATTGGTTTTTACACAGAACCATTGCCATCTGAACTCTGCAACCCAGGAGGGAAATTAGACCCAATCCTAGATTAGGTCACTGTTTTCAAGTCGCCAATGCTTAAAAATGAATGAAATAAATGCTTAGCACTCTGGCCTCTCTCATGGCTTAACGATTTATATCTACGGTGTTAAACGATATTAACCGGGACCAATTGCTTAGCGTGCCTTCCGAAGCATGGAAAAAGCACCGAATAAACGTACGTATGAAATACACATTGGTACGTGGTGGAATTCGAACCACGAACCCTCTTGGGAGGCAGCGGCCCTATCCACTTCACCATCTGGCTCTACTGGAACTACCAAATTTCCTGAAGTAAAACTGTATCAGACTGACGGAAGTGAGGTTGGAACTCGATCGAGAAATAAATTGGCTTCCGCCTTAATTGAAAACATGTCAACAGTTGTTACCTACACTTTTTGTATGCCAATAGTTTGTTGGTATTTGTCACTTTGTAGGCCAATAGTTTGTTGATTTTATTGAGACATTTAAAGAGCGAACAAGAAAGTTCTTCTTAGAGAATAATAATTAGTTATTTATCCTATCTCCCATTAGCATAATATGTATTAGTT
Organism: Scrobipalpa costella; assembly: GCA_949820665.1. Lineage (NCBI taxonomy): Eukaryota > Metazoa > Arthropoda > Insecta > Lepidoptera > Gelechiidae > Scrobipalpa > Scrobipalpa costella. The sequence goes on from OX463297.1 coordinate 21,112,347, forward strand.
TATTATAAATATATATATTAGTTTATTTTATTTATGTATTTATTTAGTAGTATTTATATTGTTTAAGTATTAAGATTAACTTAGTATGCACTATCCCGCTATCTGCTATGTAGTATCCTACTACCCAAAGGTTGCCTGGTAGAAATTGCTGCTTTAGCAATAAGGCCGCCTATATTGTACTGTTTTGTTCCTTACTTTTCTGCTGTATGTATTTGTGTTTCTTTGTGCAATAAAGTATCTTGTATTGTATTGTATTGTATTGATTTACATTTAGTGCATAAAAAGGGCCAGACTATCCTAATTTTTTTTAGGTATACTGCTGTAGTGACAAGTTGTCAGCCAATCGCCTAAATTGCAATATACTAATACCCTCAGACCCTACATGAACCCGGGACATAAAAGACTGAATATTATTTCTAAATTAGTTCACAATGGCTAAATTAGAAATAAATTCTCAATATATTTCATATTAACATACCTGGCACACTTTTGGCAGAATGATTATTTACTATTGTAGATATCCTTAAGATGATGATACTTGCCAAGTGGCTCCCCCATTGGTGAAAATATCATAATTCGCTTAAAACGTAGTGAATCGAAAAACCGGTCCAACAGAAGCAAGTTACAGTAATTAAGATAATTGAGAACCTTATAAATTAGCGATTCATAGTTCGTTGTAGTAACAGGAAGAAAAATTTCTAATAAATTATCATAATTACTATAACTTCATTATGTTGTACCGGTTTTTTGATTCAATGCGTTTTTAGTGAATAATGTTTTTTTTACTTATGGGGGCGCTACTTCCGCCACTTGGCTAGTATCGTCACCTTAATATTATAATTAAGAATAATGTATAATAATGCATAATTAATAAGGATCAAATCGGGGACGTCCTAAAAAAAGGTCAGGTCAAGAGTACCCTAAACCGACGAGCATGTATGAAGAGATTAATGAATGTGGATGAAGCGAAAGAAGTATGTAAGGATCGTAGCAAGTGGAAAGATGTGGTCTCTGCCTACCCCTCCGGGAAAGAGGCGTGATTATATGTATGTATGTAGAATTCGTTTATTGCCATAACATAAAGTACATACAACATTAAAAAAGAAAGACAAAACAAAACATAAAATTATGGCAAAAGGCAGGGACTCAGTTGTTGTCAACATGCTGCCGGGGACAGCACTGTTGATACTGATTTTCAGCCCTTACCCTTTTCTTTCATTACAAAAAAAAAAACAAAGTAATTAAGCGAGGGCAAGAAAAAAAAAAAAGGAACTATTTGTATCTAAATTAGAGTTATCCAAAATAATAAAATCTAAAAAAATAGCTCGAAAATAAAGCAAATGCAAAGACCAAATTAAAAAAAACCGGAATGCATTATGGTAATGTGCGTATTACTGTGAGTGTGTGTGTATGTATGTATGTAAATGTATATGAGTGTAAGTGTAAAATACTTCATTTCAGTTGCTTCGAGTAATGGTGCGTTGCTGTCACAAGAACAAAACTTTTGCATGTCTCTTAAATGTAAAAATACTTATTTTTTCTCTTAATGGCGGAGCTATCGTATTCCACACATGCGCAGCCTTATACTTGAAGCAACCTCTAAAACCCGCTCTTATGGCGAGGAATCAATAATAGGTTTTTATAAACTGACCGGACATGATATTTTGAATTCAGGTCTCTCCATTGTAGTTTATGAAATAAATAATCAGGTATTCCATTCCACAATACTCTGTGTGTCAAATATAATAAATGTATCTCTCTTCGAGCCTTCATTTTTAAAACACCTCTACCATTGAAGAAGGGCGTTACATGTCCTCTTTTCGGTACATCGTAGCAGAAGCAAGCACACGCATTTTGCACCCTCTGAATAGCTTGCTCTGTATTTACTAAAAGCCGAGGGCCATAAACGCAGACACAATAGTTTAGCGGGGACAAGATCAGAGAATCGACAAGTAGTTCCCTGATATGGGTTTTTAAGTTTTTTCTAACCCTGTAGAGAGCCTTTAACTTGTAAAATGCATTTCTTATTTTCATATTGACATGACTTTGGTATCTAAGCTTCCTATCCATAACTAAACCAAGATTTGTAGCTTCCTCCACTCTAGGAACGCTAAGACCGTTAATCTTAATTTTAACATTATGGTTAACGATTTTCTGGCACTGTCCCCTTGTGCCCATGACCAGAAACTTTGACTTTGACGGGTTTAAAACTAATTAATTGTTTTGCGCCCATATGAATACCCGCTCCAAGTCGTTGTTTATTTCTCTTACTGCTGTATTAGTATCGTCTGGATGAAATTAATTATATAATTGTGTGTCATCCGCGTAAAGATGGTGTTTACATGTAATAATTGTTTTTGGCATGTCAGCAGTATATAATGAAAACAGGATGGGTGAGAGAATAGACCCCTGAGGAACCCCTCTGCGAATCAACCCTACATCCGAGGAACCGTAGTCACCGTTATTTTTTTCAGTTTTGACTATTTGTTTCCTGTCTGTAAGAAACGAACTGAACCACTTGCATGCTGATGCTGAAAAACCATAATACCTTAACTTGGAAATAAGAAGTGATACATTCAAACAGTCAAACGCGCGGGAAAAATCAAGCAACACCAATATATACTACCCTTACCCTCATCAGAAGCGGTTAAGATATCATCGGTTAATTGCAATAGTGCCGTCTCTGTACTATGACCAGCTCTAAAACCTGATTGGTATTCTGGAATTACATTTGCTTCACGCAAATAGGTATAAACTTGTTTCTCCACCACTCTTTCCAGCACCTTCGACAAAACCGGAAGTAGACTAATTGGCCTTAAGTCTTTGACACTCTCCACTGAGCTTGTTTTTGGAATAGGCCTTACCATTGCTAATTTCCAGTCTTCAGGAAAAGTATTGACCTATTTATTATACCAGTAATGATGGGGAGAGTTCGTGGTAGAGTTCGTAAAATCATTTTAATATTAATGTTGTCATGCCCTGATGCGTTAGTTTTTATATTATTTAGTATTTTCAGGACTTCCTCCTCAGTTGTTGGCCTAATCTCGAATGTCATGTCAGTATACAAATTATTCAGAAACAAATTCTCCACATCAGTATTAACATTGTCATTTCCAGGAATACATAAAAAGTGATTATTAATTTTATTTGGATTATTTAAATCTTCGGGAATAATGAAAGACCCAGAACTATCAAATATATTAGAAGTTTCTTTAAAGTGTTTCCACATAAGCGGAAAATCATTTTTATTTTTATTGACGTAGTACGTAAAATACGCAGTTTTTTCCCTTTCTAAAGTTGCAGTCACATTTTTTTTTAAACGCCTGTAGTAATCTTTATCTGAATCATTCTTAGTTTTATGAGCAGTTTGTAAAGCTTCATCGCGTAACGACATCATATAACGTACCAGGTCAGTAATCCAAGGTAAAGATTTATTTCGTATCAAAATCTTCTTTAGCGGGGCATGGCTATTAAATAGTAAATCTATAAAACACCTAAAAACCTTTACCATGTCATTGACACTCTCATATGCTTAAATTGAGTCCCATAGTATTTTAGTTAAATCATTCTCAAACTCTACCTCATTGATTCTATTGAGTGACCTAATAGTAACATACTTCTTCACTGGTTTTGGACGTTTAATTTTCAACTCTACTGTAAAAAAACCCGTGGTCGCTAAGCGAACGATAATGATAAACGGTGACACCCCCTCTAACTTTGTCTGGGGAATCTGTTAAAATTATATCGATTAGAGTACTTGTACTGTCTGTAATTCTTGTAGGGTCTGTAACTAATTGAGTGAGACTATGCTGCTGGATAAAATTTAACACGTCCCGTGATTCATAGTCAGAGACTAAAAGGTCGACATTAAAGTCAGTAAGAACAAAAATAGAGTCACAAGATGAAAAAGAAGCAATAGACATGCTTAGCCCGTCAATAGCAGTTGACAAACGTACTTTTTGTGACCTGTAGGCGGTACCTATAGCAATACGACGATTACATAACTTTAAAATCAATCACAGCTGCTCTAGTTCAGAATCAGGATGCAGCGTTATTCGTGCGTTGAGGTTTTCTCGAATGTAAAAACCTACACCTCCACCCCTGGACTTAGAACGAGGTTTGTGCTTCAATATAAACCCTGGTATTTTTGGTGCATTTAACTCACCCCCATCTTTAAGCCAAGTCTCATTAAGAGCCAGTACATCTGGTGAAAATTTATTTATCATTACATAAAACTCATCTTGACCAGTATTGATGGATTGAATATTGAGTAGACCTAAGATCAAACTCGTCTTATTTCTATAAGTCATTGCAATAAAACAAAATTAGTTTACTATAATATATCCTCAAACGTAAGGCCACGTTTTTTGTAAGCGTGTGTGTGTAAGTGTATAGTGTAATTTTAGGTTCACATAACATATTGTAGCAGATACAAAGAAAATATAGATTTACATTTATATAAAGTCCCAATTGTTGTAATTAGCTCATAAACAGGTAAACAGCAAGTACATAACATCAATATATTAATAATCCCATCCACATGGTACAACTTCTCTAATATAAATGTTTGCTAACATAACTTACTGAGTAAGTAATAAAAGTTACAGAAAGTTTGTTTGTCTGCCTCAAGAGGCGAAATACCGAGTCTCACTTTTGCTTCCTCTTACATAGGGGTGAAAGAACCGATAGACCTTGGAATCAAAGTTTTAATCTGTGCCTTTTATTTGTGTTTATACGCAAATAATTATAAGTAACAAAGATCCAGCCAAACTATAGACAGCATTGTATTTTAAAATAAATTGTTTTGATATGTAATATTCATAACAATTTACAAAACTAGAAAATGCAATATCCCATATTACGGGTTTAGGGCAGAAATATTATTTCAAAGTCCAAAATAAACTGGCAGTAACTTAAGTTCCGCTAAGTCTAAGCTTCTGACGTGTCTCTCACCTGTCTGGCATTAAGGTATTAAGTATTTTAAATTCCTAGTAGGTGGCTCTAGTTTACTTCAAAAACTTCTTTTCTTCGACGTCAACGATGGCCAAATCTATAACTGATACAGATAAATCAACGAAACCTCACTTGTTTGTTTAACGGAGGTGTTAGATTTGTGATTTTCACTCTCCATGAAAAAGACTCTCGTAAAGAGTCGAAACGTTGAGGTCTAACACCTCCGTTAAACAAACAAGTGAGTCGTTGTTGATTTATTAGTATGAATAACACTTGTTCGTCATTTAGTGATAAAACAAATCTATAATTCCACAATTATAGCGCACTAATGGACGGATATATCTTAAAAATCAAATAAATTAAACAAATTATTATACAGGTGAAAGGGACAGCTTCCCACGAACTCATTCGGGCTGCTTAATCAACGGAGTTGAACAATTTTCACAAAGAGACGCTTTCAGGACGATTTTTTTTTCAAATTCCTCCTACTTGTGTGAAATAATATTCTGGTGAAAGTTGTTTAATTTTGTTGACTCAAATTAATAAGAAGTTGTCTCTTACACTCTAAATTTATGGGGTTCTTGTAGTCTTTAGTCGATTTTTGCGACGTCAGCTACATACAACCAATGCTATTCTATTCCCGATAACACAAAGGCAGATATTTTCTAATGGCGCATAACTGCATTATTTAACCCATTTGCAATGTATAAACCTATTAAGTGCTAATTTGTGAAAATATTGTCTCTCTAATTTGCTATATTAAAGGATAAAGCTACTATGTAGAGTATTATTTGTTTTGCGTATGGAAAACGACCTATACAATTATTGTGGAAGCTTCAAAGAAATTAAACGGTTCTTTTTATGTCATTAATGCAATCAACTTAATTGCATATAAGATTTTTTAACTGCCGTCAGGTATCGTCAACACCAAATAAAACATTAGGAAAAATATTACAAAATACGGGTTGTTATCTGAATATTCTAAAAATTACTGATTTCACAAACTTAAATTTAATAAATTATTTTAAAAGAGTTTACGTGTATTGTGTAGGTATTTAGATGCGACTAATGACTTATTTCTAATCCTTACGGCTTTCTTTCTTTCTTTTAGATGCTGTTGAATCTCACACTATATCTTCTTTGACTTTCTAGTCTACTAAAATATAAAAAGATCTAAAAATATTTAAAGTAACAAATCACAAATTCAACCGCTGACGGAATTTGAACCCTGTTTGGGCCGGTTTTCCAAAGACGCTGGATGAAATCCCGTCAGCGGTTGAATTTTTAATTTGTTATTGATTTTGAACTAAAAAAAGAAATAAAGAAGTGAGAGCAAAAAAAACTATTAGAAAAAATATAAAAGGTCGCTCATCACATAAAAGATAATCTTTGCTAATAAACATTTCATCAGTACCTTGCAATCATACTTTATGTGGCTTGCTAATTTAGTATAAAAATGTGTTGCATGAATCAAGCAGTACATAGTTTTATAGTTCTTACCATTCCCAAAACAATTAACGTCAAAACAAATTAATCAGAGATATTTTTTGACAAGACAACTAAGTAATTTAATACTTCAGTATTATTAAAATTATTTTTAAAACAAAATTGATGGCCATACGTATCAAAAATGCATTTGAACTTTGATGAAATTTTCAAATACACTTTATTTCTATTGAGAACGAACGGTGGCTATCCCTACATACCTAGAGATTTCAAATGGATAGTCCAGACAATCCTTTGCTTTGGCCTTCTTACTTTAGTACAAGTATCACTGATGCGTAGCTGTCTTCTATATGAAGTTACAACCGACCAGATCCAAGCTTGCGGAAGTGCCATACTGATCACTATGTACTTCAGTGTGTGCATCATGTATTATGTAGTAGTACGATACGAGAGCTCGATGAGGTATGTGTTTGAGAAGATGAAAGAAGATTACGAAACTGCCAACAACAGTTTGCCACCAGAAGAGAAGGTGATTGTAGAAGAATATGCTAAGAAAGGTCAATTGGCTGCAAATGTCTGGGCCGTTTTGGCTGGATTGGTTTCCTTCACATACTTATTGAGATCACTCGTTGCTATGACTTATTTTGCTCTCATGTCGGATTTCCAGCGTGTAGAGTTTTACCCTGTTACCTACATCCCTCCCGTCGAATCATTCAAAGAGACTCCATCGGGTTTTTGGATCATTTACTTCAGTTGGGTGTGGGTTGCTGTATATATGGGGTCATTCTATATGTCTGTGGTCCCATTGGCACCAGTTTTTATGATTCATGCATGTGGACAGCTGGAAATATTAAAGAAGAGGGTGATGCAACTGTTCTCCGAAGAGACAAAGACAGTTGAAGAAAGGGAAAGGAAACTCAAGATTATAATCGTCGAACTACAGAATGTTTACCAGTAATTATTTTTATATAAATGTTACATTTGGATCTATATTTTATATATATTTTTTAATAATTTTATGTATATTTGTAGATTTGTGAACGAAATTCAGACAATCTTCATATTTTTTTACGAAATTGTCCTAAATGCAACCCGTATTATAATGCCCTCAGTGTTATATGGAATCAAGCACGTAAGTCTCATTATAGTTTGTAAAATGTAGCTTGGGTCCTATGACAGATGTCAAACACATACAGTTTTAAAGGAGTCTTTTTTGCACCTGTGATGTTATGATATTTACTGCCTGCTGTCATACGACCCGAGCTATATTTTACAAAGTATAACATACATACATACATATAATCACGTTTTTAAATTATCTAGTGGGGACGCTCTCGTCAACGACCTAAACATAGATCGTTCTGTAACGTCTGACAAAGTTTTGAGAGTCACTTAAGATAGATTTGTAGGTATATTGCTGTAGTGACAGTAAGTCAGCTCATCGCCTAAATTGCAATATACTGAAACCCTTAGAACCCTTGGATGGTTTTTAAAGAATGCCCGTTAGGAAATGCAGCTGATACATTCTATATTTTTCTCTCGCTCTTAGGCCAGCATAAGCGTAATTTATCATTTATCAGTCTTCAATTAAGTGGTTGTACCTATTTATGTTATTTCATTTCTCATACTCTGAAAGAGCTATTTTGCGCAGGGTGTAGGCTGCACAAAATTGAGTTTTGTGAACAACGGCAACAACGTATCTACTCATAAATGTATCTCTTCTAAGGCAAAAGAGAATAATAGACCATACAGCCAAACAAAATAAGAAGTTCATAGATAGAACTTGTTATTTTAAAATATATAAGTACTCCAAATTATTTGCCTTTTGTGTCCTTTATTACATAAAAGATATTGATCTATTATATCAAAATTAATAGAAGGCTGTATAGGTCTCCGGCCCAAGTAAAATAATTCATGTCGAAAGATTTAAAAAGTTAAATGGCGAAAATGAATTGTTTAGTTTACAATATTTTTATAGAATTTCCTCAACTTTCCTTACGATCGAACTGAAAAGCAGAGTTTTTAACTCGTGCACAAAACCATTTTTGTCCTTGACTTTTTTTGCGGGCTAATGATCTCGGACAAAATTATCTTGTTTTGTGCACTTGTCATAAAATCTACTTTTTATTCTATCAAAAAGGCTTCATGGATAACAATTGTTTATTCTTCATTTGCAGACGTTGAGCAACCGTGAATTTAAAGCTGAACTGCTAACAACTTTTATTGCAACCATTGTTATAAGCGCTCTGCCGTGTTACTACGGAGACATGCTGATCGAAACGGTTTGGAGCTACATATTTTGTCCAGGGTGTAAAACGTTCTGCGTTCCTTTAAACCACAAGTTTTACTAGTGTGAACCCAAACTACTTTTCCAAAGAACTTAATTATTTATTTATTGTATGGCATTTATGTGGTGCGAGCTCCAAAGGACAGTGCAGCAGCCGGTATTGTTGCACTCTTAGCACCGCCCGGGGTTACCTTTAGGGTTTTTAAGGTAGTTACTACGGAAGTGAAGCAACATCGACCTGTAACGACTAGTAATTAGAAACGGTGACCGGGACGTACCCTCCGAAGCATGGAATCCGTTTTCCTCCAGACAATCAGGTGGATTAATCCTCCATTGTCCTAACCAAACTGGGTAAAACCTCATAAAGTGATAAATAAACAAATATCGACCTTGTGTTCCCCACTGGGAATCGAACCTAGAACCTCCGGATCGTGAGCCCATGGATCTCACCACTAGACAACAAAGGCATCTTACCACCAAAGCACTAATAATTATACTAAAAAAACATTCAACTTCTTCATATTTATTTTATCTTCTTTTTAATGGCATTAATATAAATATTAAATTACTGTTTTCTCTACAGGGCGACGATTTCAAGAACACCCTGTACATGTCAAACTGGGAGTCGCAGTGGGACAAGCGTGCACGCGTCACTCTGATACTGATGATGACGCGCGCACAACACCCTATATCAGTCAGTGGGGTGTTTCGACAGATCAACCGGGACACTCTTGCTGACGTATGTATTTATCAGTATCATTACAAGAAAAAAAAAACATTATCATCATTATCAATATCATTATCATCATCATTATCACCCTGATACTGATGATGACGCGCGCACAACACCCTATATCAGTCAATGGGGTGTTTCGGCAGATCAACCGGGACACTCTTGCTGACGTATCTATTCATCATCATCATCATTGTTATCATTATCATCATTATCATCACCAACGTCATTATCATCATCATTATCACCCTGAATCTGATAATAACGCGCGCACAACACCCTATATCAGTCAGTAGGGTGTTTCGACAGATCAACCGGGACACTCTTGCTGATGTATGTATTCATCATCATCATCATCATTGTTATCATTATTATCATTATCATCATTAACATCATCATCATTATCATCATCATCATCAACGTCATAATCATCATCATTATCATCCTGATACTGATGATGACGCGCGAACAACACCCTATATCAGTCAGTGGGGTGTTTTGACAGATCATCCGGGACACTCTTGCTGACGTATGTATTCATCATCATCATCATCATTGTTATCATTATTATCATTATCATCATTAACATCATCATCATTATCATCATCATCATCAACGTCATAATCATCATCATTATCATCCTGATACTGATGATGACGCGCGAACAACACCCTATATCAGTCAGTGGGGTGTTTCGACAGATCAACCGGGACACTCTTGCTGACGTATGTATTCATCTTCATCATAATTATCATTAACATCATTATCATCGTCATCATTATCATCATCATCATCGTTATCATCATCATTATCACCCTGATACTGATGATATCGCGCGCACAACACCCTATATCAGTCAGTGGGGTGTTTCGACAGATTAACCGGGACACTCTTGCTGATGTATGTATTCATCATCATCATCATCGTTATCATAATTATCATTAACATCATTATCATCATCATCAACGTCATTATCATCATCATTATCACCCTCACGCACAACACCCTATATCAGTCAGTGGGGTGTTTCGACAGATCGACCGGGACACTCTTGCTGACGTATGTATTCATCTTCATCATAATTATCATTGACATCATTATCATCGTCATCATTATCATCATCATCATTATCACCCTGATACTGATGATGACGCGCGTACAACATCCTATATCAGTCAGTGGGGTGCTTTGACAGATCAACCGGGAAACTCTTGCTGACGTATGTATTCATCATCATCGTAATTATAATTATCATTAACATCATTATCATCATCATCATCATTATCATCATCATCAACGTCATTATCATCATCATTATCACCCTCACGCACAGCACCCTATATCAGTCAGTGGGGTGTTTCGACAGATCGACCGGGACACTCTTGCTGACGTATGTATTCATCTTCATCATAATTATCATTGACATCATTATCATCGTCATCATTATCATCATCATCATTATCACCCTGATACTGATGATGACGCGCGTACAACATCCTATATCAGTCAGTGGGGTGCTTTGACAGATCAACCGGGAAACTCTTGCTGACGTATGTATTCATCATCATCGTAATTATAATTATCATTAACATCATTATCATCATCATCATCATTATCATCATCATCAACGTCATTATCATCATCATTATCACCCTCACGCACAACACCCTATATCAGTCAGTGGGGTGCTTTGACAGATCAACCGGGAAACTCTTGCTGACGTATGTATTCATCATCATCGTAATTATAATTATCATTAACATCATTATCATCATCATCATCATTATCATCATCATCAACGTCATTATCATCATCATTATCACCCTCACGCACAACACCCTATATCAGTCAGTGGGGTGCTTTGACAGATCAACCGGGAAACTCTTGCTGACGTATGTATTCATCATCATCGTAATTATAATTATCATTAACATCATTATCATCATCATCATCATTATCATCATCATCAACGTCATTATCATCATCATTATCACCCTCACGCACAACACCCTATATCAGTCAGTGGGGTGCTTTGACAGATCAACCGGGAAACTCTTGCTGACGTATGTATTCATCATCATCGTAATTATAATTATCATTAACATCATTATCATCATCATCATCATTATCATCATCATCAACGTCATTATCATCATCATTATCACCCTCACGCACAGCACCCTATATCAGTCAGTGGGGTGTTTCGACAGATTAACCGGGACACTCTTGCTGACGTATGTAATCATCATCATCATCATTATCATCATCATCATTATTATCATCAACGTCATTGTCATCATCATTATCACTCTGATACTGATGTCGCAACACCCTATATCAGTCAGTGGGGTGTTTCGACAGTTCAACCGGGATAGTCTTGCTCACGTATGTATTAGTCATCATTATCATCACAGCAAATACATGTTGCAAGATTGTGATGGAATCGGTTGTTTTTTATCAAATCCCGGACTTTAATAAAATACTGGTTGTGTATTTTGCCAAAGTCCGGACTTTGTCAAAATCCTCGACTTTTTTCTGGATTATGTCAAATTCCAAGAATTTGTCAAAGCTCATTTTTGATCAAAAGCCCGGTTTCATCATAACTCTTCTTCTTCTTAGCGTGTGGATTCTCGAGTCGAATGATCCGATGAGCCCTGGTGTCAGAGTAGCGCCTAGTAGCACAGCTAGGCCTGAGTAACGACCACTATCAAAGATAGCGACCAGGACCTCCGAAGCACAGAATCTTTTTCGGACAATCAGGTGACTCAGCCTGCTAATTTCCTAACCAAACTGGTAAAAACCTCGCAAAGTGATAAATTGACAAATATCAAATTTGTGTTTCCCCCCTGGAAATGAACCCAGGACCTCCGGATCGTAAGATCAAGGCTCTAACCACTAGACCACGGAGGCAGTATTATCATAACTGTGCGACATATACATACATTCCTACCCAGGGGCACCGAGCCTACCCTGAATGACGGCGATCAGGCCTTAGCTCAACTTAGAATAAAAGTCTATCAAAATGACTTAGACCCAAATCAAAAGATTTTGGGCGACGTGGGATTTCTAAAACATTAGTTTATAACATACATATATACATACACATAATCACGCCTTTATCCCTAATGGGGTAGGCAGAGCGTAAACGACCTAAACAAAGGTCGTTCCGCCACGTGTGACAAAGTTTTGAGGGTTTTTTAAGTTTAATTTGTAGGTATATTGCTGTAGTGACAGATTGTCAGCCTATCGCCTCAAATGCAATATACTGAAACCCTCGAAACCCTTAGCTGGCTTTTACAGCATGCCCGGGAGGAAATTCAGCTGGAACATTCTATGTTTTTCTCTCTCTCCCAGTCCAGCATGGAAGTAATAATAATAATAAATCTTTTATCATCTACCTAGTCTTATCCCGTATCTCACGGGGTTTGTGACCTAATCTAGGCAATTAAACGTTTTTCCCAGACTTCCGCAACCCAGAAGGGAAACCAGACCCAATCCTAGATTAGGTCAGAGTTTTCGAGCCGCCAATGCTTAGCACTTACCTCTGTGTTATATATGGTGTTATACTTAGTCCGGTGACGCATTAAATACACTGTAGAATGGTGCAAATAGGTCTATTCTTAAAAAAATGGTGTTTAGCGATATTAACCGGGACCAACGGCTTAACGAGTCTTCCGATGCAAGGAAAAAGCGCCGAATAAACGTACTTACGAGAGGCGGCTGATATAAAATCTACTTTGTTAAAGAAAATTTTGAAAATCGAACTGGCCATTGCAAAATCATATTCTATATTTATTCCTTTTTCAAAATTATGACGCTTATTTTTTTTCGCTTGCTTTTGTTTTTTTTGGCGCGGCTTTGATTTCACCATGTCGAAAGAAAATTGCAAAATGATGAAATTTGAGCATCGAACAGTGATTGAATTCCTAAGTAAAGAAGGAAATACGCCTACGCAGATCAGAGAGCGCATGTTAAAGGTGTTTGGTGATTCAAATCCTTCTGAATTCGTTATAAAGTTTTGGTCGAAGCAATTTAAACATGGCCCAGAGAGCCTGGAAGACGACACACGTAGTGGAAGGCCAGTTACCGCAGATAATGTTGAAAAGGTGAAGAACCTGATTCTTGCAGATCGGCGAATCAAGCAGTGGGAGATAGCCAGAGATGTGGGCATTAGCAAGGAATAAGTTCATGAAATTATTCACGAACATTTGGGCATGTCCAAGGTGAGCGCGCGTTGGGTCCCTAGAATGTTGACCTCCTTTGACAAACAAAGGCGAGTAGAATGTTGTCAGGCATTTCTAGACCTGGTCAAAGGTAAAGAAGAAGAGACTATCTCTCGAATTGTGACCTGTGATGAAACTTGGATTCGCCAGTGGGATCCGGAAAGCAAACAAGAGTCAATGCAATGGAAAAAAAAAGGAGAAAAGCCGCCAAGGAAGGTCAAGGTTCGGCCGTCGGCTGGAAAACTAATGGCCACCGTATTTTGGGATGTCGAAGAGATTTTGATGATAGATTATTTGCCTAAAAATACAACAATGAATGCTGAATATTATGCAAACTTGCTTGACCAGCTTCGTGAACAAATCAAAGAAAAGCGGAGAGGCAAACTCAGCAAACGTGTTCTGATTTTACAAGACAATGCTCCTGTACACACAGCCTTAACGGCGAGGTCAGCCCTGAGCAATAACGGCTTCACAGAAATTAACCATCCACCTTATAGTCCAGATCTGGCTCCCTGTGACTATTTCTTATTCAAAGATTTAAAGAAAAAATTGAGGGGTCGCAGATTTTCGACGGGCGAAGAAATAAAAGAGTCTGTAACTGACCATTTTGACGAGCAAAATAAAAATTACTATTATAACGGCATGATGTCACTTATTTGCAAATGTCATAAGTGTATTTCACTTGCAGGAGACTATATAGAAAAATAAAAAATAAACTAGCCATCAAAGTCTTTTCTTTCATAGTTAGGTAGATTACTTATCAGCCACCCCTCGTACATATAAAATTCGAAAACCAAAAAACACATAAGTACGTGGTGGAACTCGAACCACGACCTCCCGCTCAGGAGCCAGCGGCCTTATCCACTACACCATCGGGCTCTTTTTTAGTATTTTTTATAATTTTCTGATTACAGGTATACCGCACTTCGTACACTTTGTTCAACTTCATGATTGCTGCTTGGGGCTAGCTGATAGACTCAAGTCTTTTCTTATCATACATACATACATACATAAAATCACGCCTTTATCCCTTACGGGGTAGGCAGAGCATAAAACGCCTCGTGAAAGGCGCTTTCGCCACGTTTGACAAAAATTGAGGAAAATTTTAGATTTAATGTGTATTGCTGTAGTGACAGGTTGTCAGCCCATCGCCTAAATTACAATATACTATAACCCTCAAATCCCTTTTGCTGACTTCTACAGCATGCCCGTGAGGAAGGGCAGCTGGAACATTCTATGTTTTTCTATCTCTCCCAGTCCAGCATGGAAGAAATATTCTTTTCTTATCACCGTTTCCTAACAGTTTTTAACCGGCATCATATTTTTGCTACCATTCTTCTTCTTCTTCGAGTCGATTGGCAACACGTTATACCAGTTTGGCCCTATATTTTGCTACGGCGATTGCTTTGTCGTTTGCCTCCTGCAAATCCTGGAGTGTGCATTAGCTGGGACTTTTGGGGCAAGACAAGAGATGTGGTATTGTTTGCACCGCTCCACCGTCACACTTGTTATTGCTGGAGAAAGCCCACCTCATCCGGTTATCGTGGCATCTTCCAACACCTGCCCGAAGTCTATTGAGCGACTTCCGGACTGCTACCACTATCACTAATTTACATACCAAAGCGCTACACAACCGTAGCAATATGCTACACATTCGTAGAAATGAGCTACGAAACCGTAGTCTTCTTCTTCTGTCGAGTGGGTATCGAGTCTATCGACCCGATGAACCCTGGTGTCAGAGTTTTTAAACCGCCTAGTAGCACAACTATCACGCCTCTGACATGGTTTGAGTAACGACCACTATTAAAGACAGCGACCGGGACCGACGGCTTAACGTGCCCTCCGAAGCACGAAATCTTTTTCTTTTTCGGACAATCAGGTGATTCAGCCTGCAATGTCCTAACCAAACTGGGGAAAAATTCACAAAGAGATAAATTCTCAAATATCAACTTTGTGTTTCCCCCCTGGGAATCGAACCCAGGACCTCCGGATCAGGAGTCCATGGCACTAGCCACTAGACCACGGAGGCAGTAAACCGTAATTAATACTACATTCACAGAAAGCGTAGTTAATACTACATTCTTGTAGCTAACACACTATTCACTATATTTAGTAATAAACCTAAAAGATTTATTATTTTCACGTTTTCATTAAAGTTCTAAAATATTTTTATTGTTTATTATCAAGCCTTTATTCATTAATAATTAAAAGTCGAAATTTCCAAATATAAAAGTTATAATTAAAACGTAATAGCCTTGAGTAAAGTTAGAAAAACTTATCACGTAGTTCGTTTTACTTAAATGAACTTTTAGATCACTTGAAAATCATTAATTTATTAAAATAAACTTTGACTCTGGCTAAAATTTAAAAGCATAATAAGCATATTTCAGAAGTTATACTTGAGATTTTATATAAAATATATATATATTTAGTTTTGAATAATTCAAGATTGCATTGTTATTTTTTGTAACTAGAAATTGGAAATAAATATTACTGAAAGAATTTATATCGTTATCTAGTCCGAAACTGAGAGAAGTGTAACTGATATTATACAAAAGTAATAAAAAGTATTTTTTATATGTATAAATTTTATATAAGGCAGACAGATGAGATGAAAACAGAATTAACTTTCACAAAAACATTTTTGTTTTCTGGATTCTACGTACTGTCTTCAAGCTCAAGCATACTGAGAAAATCAATAAGGGGCCTAAGTTTTTCAAAGTGTTATTTAAGTGAAGGGCTGACAACCGATCACTTTGTATCGTATCCTATAGTGTTTCCAACTCAGTTTTAGAATAAAAATAAAATAAATAAATAACGTTTCATGTCACTTAATCGAAGATCTTGTTTCTAAAATAAGTTTTAGCTATTAGATATGACAACATAATGAAATAATAGCTATAGTAATTGAACTCATTTGCCAACAAATATAATCTGTTTATGAAATGTGTTTTTTAATAAAAAGACATGAAACTTTGTTTACAATTATTCTTTGTTTACTATAGTCAATATCTTTCTTTTCACTATCTTATCTTATTTAGCCGTTAAGTGTACTTTGTAAAGGCCTCTCTCCTTTCCGTCAATGAATCCCTGTCTTGAGCTTCCTCCGGCCATGCATCCAGCTCGTCTCGCCATCGTCACCTCGGACTACCGCGTCGGCTTTCACTGTGTAGTGGTCTTATCACTATTATTATCCAAAAAACATTAAAGAAAAACATTTGTACACGTTCCTGTACCCAATATAAAACCAATTGGGATCTCTACGATATACCAATATGATAAAATCTAGTCTAGGTCTACGATGGATCGAGTTTGGTAGTGAACTCACGTAGGGATGAAAGAAAGGTCTTATTGAGAATACTGTCTCCTCGGAGAAGATGGGATTGCGTTAGTAAATACAGAAATCGAAAAGCAATTTACTAACAGTAAAGTAGGTATATTATATCACTTGATATATATGTTTTGCTTCCATGCTGGCCACGGAGTGAGAAAAAACATAGAATGTGCCAGTTGCATTTCCTCCCAGGCATGCTGTAAAAAAACAGCTAAGGGATAAGAGGGTTTTGGTATATTGTAATTTAGGCGATGGGTTGACAACCTGTCACTACAGCAGTGTACCTACAAATCTATCTTAAATAACAAACAAAAGTTTGTAAGACGTGGCGGAACTACCTTCGTATTGGTCTAATACGCTCTGCCTACCCCATTAGGGAAAAGGTGTGATTATATGTAAGTGTATATGATTTTTTTTTATTTCAAGTACCTAAAGAACCTATTCACATTTTATTTTACTTTTGATATTACCTAATGGTCATTTTTCTATTAATTTCATGTCAAATGTAAATAAGTATAATAACTTTAAACATGCTGTTATATTTTTATTGTATTCTTACGTAACTTTGTGTATTTTATTATGTTGTCACGTAATATTTCAATTTGGGTAGGAATATGTGAATATGTACAAATTCCTGCCCAAATTGAAATTTATTCTTCAGGAATACGGATCACGTATTGAAAGACAGCTGTTTCCCAATAACTTCTACATAACGCTCGACAAAAATAATACATATACAAATAAGTACGGAAAGGTCTTATTGATACGCCTTTTTTATCAATGTCACAGTACATATAAAATGATCCAGAGGTAAAACAAATCGCCAATTAATTGATGCAGGAAAATATCTTATTCCAACGGAAAACTTATTAGCACTTGGCTCACATAATGGGTCAGGAAAGATAGTTTAAAACAAGAACTTCACCATTCGCAAAATTGAGATGAGATTTCTGATCCGATGTCATGAAACGGCAAACAAATAACTCCCGAAGGCCTCTTACACTGTCAATAAAAACGTTCGCGAAAATACAACTTTGGGCAATAAGGAGTGAACTTCCCTCATATATTTTCAACCACTCAGCGCGGACTATTTTTCTTCGAGCTAACTTTGTTTCAACGTAGCACGAACTTCCTCGGTGCGAGCATATTGCTTTTAACGTTTTGTCTCTACATAATGTCGCAGGATTATGTCAAAATCGGGGGGAATTTGATAAAAATACTAGGATATTGATCAAAACCCTGGACTTTGAACAAATACCGGTCATAATCCGAAGAAAAGTCTAGGATTGTTTTCAAAGTCCTGGTTTTGAACAAGATCCTAGTGTTTTGTCAAAGTCCGGGTTTTGATAATTTAATTTTCGGGTTTGTGATAATTCAATATCGGTTTCTATTTTATTTAAAAAAAAAACATTAAAAGACATGAGATAATTTATTAAATAAAGGTAAACAAAGTTTTGTCTTTTAATTGAAGATCTTGTTTCTAAAATAAGTTTTAGCTATTAGGTATGACCACACAATGAAATAGTGGTTTTAGTCATCTAACAAATATACCAACAGGTATCATTTAGTTTTTGAATAAAAAGCTATTAAACTTTGTTTACCTTTATTCTAAATCTGATTTGAAAATAGTATAAATTGGTTTTCTTCTACATATTGTAGCATTTACTACAACATACACGAATAATCAAATCCCGGACTTTGACAAAGTCCTAGACTTTTCTCTGGATTATGATCAGTATTTTGTCAAAGTCCGGGTTTTGATCAATATCCCAGTTTATTAAACAAAACAACGATTCCATCACAATCCTGCGACATATACAGGCTAATATTTGCACCAGCTGTCTGTTCTGATTATTTTCACAGTTCCAGGATTTTCAAGAAGACGAACAAAGTTACGTTTAAGTCTTTTGACAAACGTTTTTGCAATATTGTACATTTTTAGGGGTATTTCTGTGCAACATAACGGACCGTTCTGGATGCCTTTTCTCTCAAACGCCTTAAAGCCCGTTCGAATAATACAACCCACATGAAAGAACCCCAGAATATTGTATCTCCTGTTTTTCTTATTATCCAGGATTTAGAATGCATATCTTTTTATTGATGTCAAGGTTCTACAACCTTCCATGCTGAACTGGGAGAAAGAGAAAACTCTAGAATGTGCTAACTGCATCTCCTCCCAGGCATGCTATAAAAAACATATAGGAAAACCGATTTTTTCTGTATATTGCAATTTAGAAGATAGGTAAACAACCTGTCACTACAGCAATTTACCTAAAAAATCTATCTTAAGTAACCCTCAAAACTTTATCAGACGTGGCGGAACTTTAAGTCGTTTACGCTCTGCCTACCCTATTAAGAATAAGGGCGTGATTATATGTATGTATGTAGGTTCCACAATCAACAAAAATAAGATATTAACCCTGAAACATCACATACTCTCGTGGATAAGCGGAAAAGCGGCGTTTATCAGAGCAAAGTAGGTCGCAGACAGGCTAAGTGTTTTGAATAATAACATTATTCTGTTTGTATAGAAGGCTCAGTAGTAATCATGCCATGCTGCAGGGGGTGAAAGCGCTCAGGGTGGCCAGGTCTTCTAGTCGAGTTTTTTTTTTCATAAAACATGATGAATGAACTTATTTCTCTTACTTTCTTTTTCTTTTTTCTGTGTAAAAACTAGTACACTCGTTCAATCACCTAGATTAGGTAGCCGACCCCGTGAGATACAGGATAAGGCTAGGGTGATGATGATGATGATGAATGAACTTCCCTGCTGGGTTAGAAGCAAAAGAAAAACGTAGAATGTATCAATCACTACATAGTATAGAACAAAGTCGCTTTTTCTGTCCCTATATCCTTATGTATGCTTTGATCTTTAAAACTACGCAACGGATATTGATGCGGTTTCTTTTAATGCATAAAGTGATTCAAGAGGAAGGTTTATATGTATAATCCATGCATAATATAGTAGAGAAACACTGATGATTTCCGTGCGAAGCCGGGGCGGGTCGCTAGTATATGTATATGTAAAATGGATACCTACAAATCTATCTTAATTAACCCTCAAAACTTTGTCAGACGTGGCGGAACGACCTTATTTTAGATCGTTTACGCTCTGCCTACCCCATTAGAGATCAAAGCTTGATTATTTGTATGTATGTAAGTAGAATGTATCAGCTGTTTCTCCTTCTGGATGCTGTAAAAAACAACAAAGAGATTCTAGGGTTAGTGCTTTATAATTTGAACGATTAGCTGTCAACCCATCAGTATAGAGATTACACATTTCAATCTTAAATTGCTCTCAATATATGTCAGCGAAAACTTATACTGCTACCGTTAGAGACCTTTAGAGACTACACACTTAGAGATAATGGTAAGACTTTGTGTGCATATGTAATCATCGATATCATAAATTTCTTCCATGCTGGATTGGGAATTAAATCCGGTCAAGTGCGAGTCGGACTTGTGCACGTAGGGTTCTGTACAATATTAAGACACTATGTTTGAACAATTTGTTACCAATTATCTACTGTTATTAATATAAAGCAAAAAAAAACACGTTTTTGTATAGGAGATTGGGAGCCCCCCTTCAACAATATTTTCAAAGTTATTTTACAACTCATCGCACTGTGAATATTTCAAGCGTTTGCCTGTTGCTGTTTTTAATATCGAGCGAGAAATGGCATAAAAATGCGTTGATTATATAGGAATAAAAAAACCCTAAAATATTTATTTGATTCTGATTTTAGTATTTGTTATTAGAGCGGCAACAGAAATACATGATATGCGAAAATTTCAACACTCTAGCTATCACGGTTCATGAGATGCAGCATGGTGACAAACAGACAGACAGACAGACAAACAGACAGACAGACATACGGATAGACATGCGGACAGACAGACAGACAGACAGACATACGGACAGACAGCGATGTCTCAGTAATAGGATCGCGTTTTTCACTCTTTGGGTGCAGATCCCTAAAAACATGGGATTTACCAGTTGCATTTCTTTTTTGGTCTAGCTTATAAATCCGTAGATTTAAAAGCTTAGATTTTTTGTAATTTAAGCTTTAACCTGACAACCTGTAACTATAGCATGCACACCCTACCTAAAAACATCGTAGCTGCGTAAGGCATACAGCTTTAAGATATCTGTTAACGCTCTTCTTATCCCGTATGAGAGGGATATGACGTATGTGATTTCCATAAAATCATTTAAAATCCTGGTTTTATCCGACCAAATCCGAGCGCCTGGTCACCCTACTCGCTTATGTGACAGTGAGTTTGAATTATAATGCTCTTTCCATTTGCTTGATTAATCGCTTCGTATATTTTGATCGATGCGGTGTAACAATAATAGGTGAACGTGTAAAAGGAAAACGTGGCGTGAGGTCCCGTTGTCAAGTTAAGTATAACATTCTGATAGCGATCAACTTTTGTGTTTATAGATTACAATGAAAGTACATACATACATACATATAATCACGCCTTTATCCCTAATGGGGTAGGCAGAGCGTAAACGACCCAAACAAAGGTCGTTCCGCCACGTCTGACAAAGTTTTGAGGGTTATTTAAGATATATTTGTACGCATATTGCTGTAGTGACAGGTTGTCAGCCCATCGCCTAAATTACAATATACTGAAACCCTCAGATCCCATAGCTGGTTTTTACAGCATGCTCGGGAGGAAATGCAGCTGGCACATTCTATGTTTTTCTCTCACTCCCAGTCCAGCATGGAAGACTATGAAAGTAGATTGTAATATTTCGATATTTTTTTATTGTAAAGTATAATTTGAACGGGATCATTACTGCGATTAAAATTATTATTATTTCGATATTTCGAATCGTTTGCACGCTCCGTGGTGAAATATTTATAATAGTAGACTGACTAAATTGTAGTGAAAAGCCGCTAAAATCTTTTAAATTACATTTATTAATTTGTTTCTAAACAAATAAATTAATTTAATTAAATAATTTAAATATGTTTTTGTAATAAAGTGTTTTTTATGTTATGTGAAGCTTAATTTACAGGCGCAACTTGGTTTAGAATAAATATAATATATTTTCTCTAAATATAAAAATTACATAGTCTAGACGTGGCATTAAAGCAACTTTATCTTCTAGCTACACAAAGGAAATTTAATCCGCGAATATAATGCGGGGTGTCACTGTATGCACTTAGTAAGGCGACACATTCACTGTCCAATGGGGACTACAAGAAAAAATACAATAAAATATTCAATGAAAAATGTAATCATCGTTTTTAACTCCAACAGTCCATAATCTAATACTGAACTCTTAACTACTACTCCGAGAGGAGTATTTTCGATATCCATCACGATTGTCAGTAAAGAACGTTCTGTTAAATTATCGTCAAAGATTGGCTTGGCCGATTTCACTCATTTCAGAATTTAGTTTGACAAGACCACTTGAAAGTTTTGTAAGGGTATGTAGATTACAGGAAAAATACAAAAAAAAACACGCATACTACTTCTTCTTCTTCTGTCGAGTGGGTATCGATTCTATCGACCCGATGAACCCTGGTGTCAGAGTTTTTAAACCGCCTAGTACTACTTTAAGCACCCTACTAGCGGTCTACTACGGTCTTCTACGGTAGCACCTTGTAATTAATTACAGCATATTTAGCCCTGTTTAATACATCAAACAAATTTAATTTTGAAATGCTCTCTGGAGCAAAATGACTATATGAAGCAATTTGCTGTAGTCTTAATATAATAAATACTTTTCACTAATAATATATCCAGTCACCATATAACAATACTAAAAGACAAAAAAAAAAATATTAATATGTCGATTATTCCGATTTTACTTAAAAATTGTAATTTGTTTATGGCTGGTAGAGGGCTATGGCTGGTGTAGATCTATATCTTTAAAAAAAAACAAAGTTTATCTTTAA
This sequence comes from Scrobipalpa costella, assembly GCA_949820665.1. Lineage (NCBI taxonomy): Eukaryota > Metazoa > Arthropoda > Insecta > Lepidoptera > Gelechiidae > Scrobipalpa > Scrobipalpa costella. The sequence continues at coordinate 21,135,238 of OX463297.1, forward strand.
AATCTACGTGAGAAATCGGGGAGAAGAACGGGAGGGAGGCCTTTGCCCTGCAGTGGGACACCTCAGGTTGTTAATAATAATAATGAGAAATCACAACTTTTCATACCTCTTCGGTAAGTGAAAGCGAAAAAGAAATCTCCATATATCATGCGCCTCAAATTTTCCTACAGCAGGGTTCAAAGTGCTTGTAAACTATGAAAATGATTTATTAATAAATATTTATATATATTTGTATTAACAGAGAACTCTGCTGCCGATTTCCTGAATTAATCACATAGTCGCCTTTTATAGACACAAGAAGATATGGACAGGCTAATTCTAGTCTAATCCTTTAACAAATGAAATACTGCTAGATCTTATTCTTGTCGAATACGGGTAGAATTGAACGATGAATAGCAAGCCTTATTCTACATCAACGTCATCTTTCTGAGCTTGACATAGCTCCGGGCTAAGTATTTTTGTGTCACTGAGATAAATATACAGAACATTGACTTTTGACTCTAGTGTGACTGACTAAAATGTAAACGATAAATGAAAATTTATTTGATTTAAAACATTCTGAATAGGTTTCCCCAAAAAACATGTCTATTTTTTGCACTTCTTAGCTAATTTATTGAATAAAATTTATTTAGGAATTTGGTCGCGGACTTGTAGGTACGGACTAAGAATTTTAAATCTTTAGTCCTGACCAGAATTCATAAAACATTTCACCCCAAAAATTTCCTCTGAAAATAACTTATTCTTACAGCAACAGTAATTTAATTTTAACAAGAATTATCATAATAGCATTTAGCTAGACGCCCATTATATAGTTCTTTTTTCCAAGACATGATTATTGTTTAAAAGTTAAAACACTTATAGGTCTTTAAATGTCTAGGTTAGTTAGATTATAGTATAGATTTTCTTATCCTCGAAAACTTTGCCGTTACGATAACGTCACAAAAGTATTTCGTTGTGCGACGTAGATATCCACGTCACGATGAGGTATCGTTCAATGTTTGAAAGAAATAAAGATAGAAAATACATTTATTCAGTGCCCGATATAACAAAACATATAAAAAATACAATAAAACACAAAACATGGACACTGAAAAGCGTCCCAACTAAGCGTATGCTGCAGTTTAAAGCTGCAGCGCTGGTTATCAGCTGGGCCTACAACATTTTTTTTACCCAACATACACAAGTGCTCTTAATTAAAACTCTTACATATAACTAATAACTACACAAACTTAATTCTTAAAGGTAACAATACTATTAAAATATGATCTACTTAAATGTAGTACTTACTCTCGCTAACCTAACGCTACTAATATACACACACACACACACACACACATACACATATTCTCGCCTTTATGCCTAATGGGGTAGGCAGAGCGTAAACGACCTAAACAAAGGTCGTTTCACCACGTTTGACAAAGTTTTGAGGGTTATTTAAGATAGATTTGTAGGTATAATTGCTGTAGTGCCAGGTTGTCAGACCATCGCCTAAATTACAATATACAGAAACCCTCGAATCCCTTAGCTGATTTTTACAGCATGCCCGGGAGGAAATGCAGCTGGCGCATTCTATGTTTTTTTCTCGCTCCCAGTCCAGCATGGAAGAAACTAATATACTATGACTAAAACTATAAAACCATGTAACTATATCTACACTTAAAAATATATTTAAAATAAAACAAAAGCAAAAAACATTACCACGCACGCAGGGGGCTTGCTAGATTACCAAATTAAATTCAATGAGTAGTAATATCTTGTTGTTGTAGATCTAAACAATACTTTTTGAGTTGAAATCTGAAATTCCGTAGTCTGTAGGTTTCTTAAAGGAGCCCCCTCCTTTATTACAGATATATTATTCCATATTTTTGCTGCGAATTTCGTCGCTTAAAAAACTATCGAACCATTTAACGGCAAACATTTCAAATCCGTAGTACGACAACTTAGATAATAGCAAAGGAATGTTTATGCTGTCAAAAGCCCGGGAAAAATCTAGTAAAACTAATATTCTGCCCATTCCAGAGTCCTGCGCCTCCAAAATATTACTAGTGACATCCAATAGAGCCGTTGCCGTACTGCGTCCTTTACGAAAGCCAGATTGTCGGTTTAGCAGGATATTATTTGATTCCCGAAATTCAAACACTTGCAAACTAACGACCTTTTCTAACACTTTTGAAATACAAGGCAAAATACTGATTGGTCGAAGATCTTTATAAGACGTTGGTTTTGTTAGTTTTGGAAATGGGCGTACCAGAGCTGTTTTACAAAGCTCAGGGAATGTCGAAGTGAGAACAGATGTATTAATAATAGTCGTAATATAAGGAAGTGCATTCTTCTTCTTCTGTCGAGTGGGTATCGAGTCTATGGGCCCGATGAACCCTGGTGTCAAAGTTTTTAAACCGCCTAGTAGCACAACTATCAGGAAGTGTATGATCTAGGGTCAATCGAATCATGTCTAGAGTAATGTTGTCAACTCCTTGAGCATTTGATTTTAGGTTATTTATTATTTTAGATACAACATCCTGATCAACGCATTTTAGCCTAAACGTATTGGTGTTAAAGCGATTAAATTCAAAGTACATCAAATCTGAAATGGTTACACCATTCGAGCCCCGTATATCAAGGAAGTGCCCATTTATGACGTCAGGAGAACAGAGATGCGTTGGTACATCCATATTTTAGGGGAAGGACATTAGTTTTCATATGTTTCCATAGTAGTTCAGAAATATGAATGTTGCAGTTGATATATTCATTACAATAAGCCCGCTTTTCGCTTTCAATCGCGGTATTCGTAAGACATTTTAACGACCTAAAATACTCTTTGTGGGTTTCCGTCCTGCTTTTATAGTACCTAGCATGAGCTTTATTTTTAAGGTGAGACTTAGTTTAATCGAAGTCGTTAAAAACATATCATAAACGTCATATCGTGAACGTCTTCCCAAGAGGCAATAACCGACCAAGGGATTGTTGATACGTCAATATCAAACTGTTCCGTCAAGATATCTTTTAAAGGTCTATACCCGCGTTGATTGCTTACTACGCGTATGCGATATGCAACTGTCCTATGGGCCGACGGCGGGCGGCAAGCAGCCAATGCGAGCCGAGCGCGATGATTCACTGCAGCGAGAACCGCGCGTATTGAGGTCGACAGTTCAAACGGCCGATGATTCGATTATTTTGAATTTAAATCACTTATATCTTAATGTGATAATATTTAATAACACAATTTTTACTTATAGTTCACACTGATAATATATATATAATATTTGTATATTTAAATTTACTAGACTTTTAACTACAATTTAGAATAAAATAATATGGAGCACACTAAAACAGGTCTAGTTTGAGAGAGCACTTCGGCGATCATCCCCAATCCATGTTGGCATATGTGCGCCTGCCCATATCCATTGCGCTTATAAATAGCCAGTGTCCATATTATAATTTATCCAAAATGCCATACAGTAAATAAATATTAAATCAAATTTAGTGCTGCCACATAATACTAAGGCTCGTATTTATGAAGCGATCTCAAACTTGAGAGCATTATTAAGTATGGATTTGACAGTCCAGTTTGTACTGAAATGAAATTTTTGATTTGAACTCAAACTCACTGTCATTTATGAGCACTGATTATAGATACGGCCCTAAGATATTCGTACATACATATAATCACGCCTTTATCCCTATTGGGGTAGGCAGAGCGTAAACGACCTTAACAAAGGTCATTTCGCCACATCTAACAAATATTTGAGGGTTATTTAAGATGGATTTGTACGTATATTGCTAAAGTGAAAGGTTGACAGCCCATCGCATAAATTGCAATATACTGAAACCCTTGGATCCCTTAACTGGTTTTTAGAGCATGCTCGGGAGGAAATGCAGCTGGCACATTCTATGTTGTTTTTCTCTCACTCCCAGTCCAGCATGGATGTAAAGATATTCTTGGTTTGTTTTTATGCACCTAGAGCTTCATCTTTCATGGCAAGTCCGTAAAGTATAGTTTAAATAGTCTTGGTTGATGCATAAATTCTTGTAAGTAACGTCCGGTACCGTATTAGGCCTATCTGGGTCACATTAACCTAAGTGCTTTGAGTAATAATCGTTCGTCAACGTTGCTCTACAACTTGAAGAAAAGAGTGAATAAAAAATATATATTGAAACATAAAAAAATTGCATTCAAAATATTTCTTATTAAACTTTTCTGTTTTTTTTTTATTGTGCATACAAACATTCCAAATAAAGGTCGCTACGTCACGTCTAACAAAGTTTTGAGAGTAATTTAAGATAAATTTGTAGGTATATTGCTATAGTGACAGGCTGTCAGCCCATCGCCTAAATTACAATATACTGTAACCCTCGGATCCCTTAGCTGGTTTTTACAGCATACCTGGGAGGAAATGCAGCTGGCACATACTACGTTTATCGTCACATTCTATGCTCCCAGTCCAGCATGGAAGCTTTTTTTCATTGTAATTATTTTTTAAATTAATTTTCTTAATGAATTACGATTATAAAAATATGTAGTTAAATTGTGTAATCAAGACTACAGTTGGGTGACTGAGACAGAGTCAATAATGGCGAAACCAGAGCCTTAAAGGCACTGGTATTTCCACAAACCAAGGGGATACAGCGAACTGCTTATCATTGACCTCTGGCAAGAAAGGCAGTTTTCGTGAACTCTGGCTATATAAAGCGCGTAAAGGTGCGTTTACATTGGATATAAACCATGTACGTGATGTATGCAGACGAGTTTTGCAGCTTCACACTAGACTACATCACCTACGTACGCAAACGTGGGCAACGTCCGATGACGCGTCATCTTACGCGACACAAATCGCGTGTTTGCTTGTGTTATTCGCTGTGATATAATACTTTCTGTCTCGCTCTCTGACTATATATCTCATCTTGTGCGCGCGGAGTTGAATACTTTCTCGCTCGCACACTTACTATCTATCTCGCACAGATGACGTCGCCCATATTCGCCCACGTCGGCTGACGCAATATTGGATTTTTCATACATTTTCTGAGAAAACAAGTCCCATTACGGCTATCAGCACACGTCACGTGAACGTACCTTCACTATTCACATAGAGTTATAAAAAATACCGAATTTCTGCGCTTCCCCGTTGCCCAAAACTGTAGCAAATCGGCCCCATGAATAGAACATGAGCTCACGGTCTCACTACTCCCAGAGGCGATAACTCACCATTTTTTAGATCGTTCCGTCTCTCGGGACGGATAAAGTTACTATGTAATCGTTCTTCCGAACTAGACTGGGAGCGGAAAAACAACATAGAATGTGCCAGCTGCATTTCTTCCCGGGCATGCAGTAAATATCAGCTAAGAGATCCAAGGGTTTCAATAAAAATGCAATTTAGGCGATGGGCCGAAACCTGTCACTACAGCAATATACCTACAAATCTATCTTAAATAACCATCTAAACTTTGTAAGAAATGGCGGAATGACCTTTATTTGTTTCGTTTACGCTTTTCCTAACCCATTAGGGATAAAGGCGTAATTAAATGTATGCATGTAATCGTTTTGGTATAGTCCGAGTAGTCACCAGCCTGTCTAACGATGTTAGAATTTAGGATTAGCCAAATGGCAATTTGTAAGCAGCTGGGTCCAACTGAGGCTAAAAGCATCGTCCTCCGCGTCATTCTAGCGACGAACGAAAGGTTATGCTAGTCACCTTATCAAGATCATAACACCGAGAAGCAAACTGAATACATAACTTTGTCACGCGTTTTACTGCATCAAATGAAAATTCTACTGTTGAATTAATAACCGGGTAAGCTTCAACTCGTTCGTGGTGCGGGCCCCCACTGCACAGCTAGGCGTCTTCACATCCGGAGATTTGGCCGAAAGGAGTAGTGTTTTTCCGTTTCCGTGGGAATACGCGGCGCACAGCTCCTGAGTCAGAATAGTTTTAATAATGTTAGTTTATTATCAGGTCAAATTTAATTAAGTAAGTAAGTAAATAGTTTATTTTAGTGTAAAGATACATATTAAAAGTTACAAACTTAGCCTAATTTATAGAATTATTTATTAGATTTAAGTTTATAATATATAGTATGTCTCCCTAGCCTTATCTCATCTCACGGGGTCGGCTACCTAACCTAGGGGGATTGAACGAGGGTACTGGTTTTAAATGTATAGAATTTTATGTACAGTATCTTCTATGCTGGACTGGGAGCGAGAGAAAAACATAGAATGTGCCAGCTGCATTTCCTCTCGGGCATGCTGTAAACACCAGCTAAGGGATCCGAGGGTTTCAGGTTATTGTAATTTAGGCAAAGGGCTGACAACCTGTCACTACAGCAATATACCTACAATTCTATCTTAAACAACCCTCAAAACTTTGTCAGATGTGGCGGTTTATTTAGGTCGTTTACGCTCTGCCTACCCCATTAGGGATAAAGGTGTGACTATATATGTATGTAGTAATTTATGTATTGATTAGGCCTCAGTTTTCTGAAATAAAACAATAAATAAATAAGTGCCTTCCCAATAGGGATTATTACGTAACTCACTACATATATATATCATAGTTACAGAATACATATAATTGTAACAACATCAACACATCTCAACGATTTAAATCGAGAAACTGGTAAGTACTATCCGAAAGTAATGGTGATTTGAGCAGTCATTAATAGTGTATGAATAAGCTATCTCGCTTCTCTTTTTTACTCTCTTCCGGAATTTCCAAATGATAACTTAGTGGTCCACTGAAAAAAGTATTTCATAAGTATTTTTTCTGAAGTAAAAAAAGACCATTCTGGACATCACTGAGGGAAAAATGTAGAATTCAAGTTGCATTTTCTTTCGGGCATGCTGTATTAACTAGCTTCGCGATCCGAGGGTTTCTTCGTGTTATACATTATATATACCCATACTAGGGTGGTTCAAAAAGTACTTTTTAAAATTTTCGTATTGGCCACCTTCCTACTTTGTTAACTATATCCATATAATTATTATTGCAAAATATCAGCTTCCTAAACTAAAGGCAAGAGGGTGCTCATATTTTTAATTTTTCACAAAACACTCACTCAAGTTAACTAACATTACTGCTTAAAAATAGGGATATGAGTAGGTCTCTGAAGTAAAATATAAAAAAAATACATGTTTTAAGTAGTCCAAGGCAACTTTAAAGTATTGTAAGTGCATTTACGTATAGTGTAGAAATTTAGAGATATTCCTTAAAATTTGATTGAAATGAACTTCGATTTCTAGGCGAAAAATCTTTTTTTTTACGGAATGTTTTTCGATAATTCAAACCTTTGTCACATTTCAATCAGCTTCCTACACTAAAAAAATAAAATTTTACTTCTTTTATTTTACATCTTTTCAAACAAATCCAAAAATTTGTCTTACGATGAGCATCCCTTTCCATTAAAGATATTATTATAAAAATTTGCACACCACATTTTTTTGATACGTGTAACAATATGAGAGGCTGGGCAAATCTCTAGCATGAGTTTGATTTTTTTCCATACTAGCTTGTACCACGCTAACCCACACATCTATCTTATATAACTCTTAAAACTTTGTCAGACGTGATAGAACGTATTTTGTTTAGGTTGTTTACAGTCTGCCTACTCCATTAGGAAAAGGCGTGATTATATGTATGTAAAAAAGGAAACCTGAGAGTCTGATGAACAGTTTATATCAACACTTAATTTTAAACTTTCGCGGTTGTTTTCACTATAACTATAAGACATTTTACGGGTTTCTTACCGCGATTTAAATAATTTTATGAGTTCCCGATATTTCGGCGCTGTTCCAAACGCCCTGATCACGGGTAAACTGGAGAAAACTGCGGGTGGGTTTAGGGACAGACATATCTGTCTACCCTCACTCTTCTTCGTTTTTGGAACTCATAAAATAATTTAAATCGCGGTAAGAAACCCGTAAAATGTCTTATAGTTATAGTTTATATCAATATGTATGCCTGTGTAACCACTGTGAAACTACTACTGGATCGAGAGTCTGAGGTTTCGATAACCAGACTACGGTCATCTCCAAAGCGGTATCCCATATCTCACGTGGGCAGCTACCTAATCTAGATGATTGAACAAGAGTATTGGCTTTTACACAGAGCGACTGTCATCTGGCCTCAACAAACCCAATCCTAGATTAGGTCACAGTTTTCAAGCCGCCAATGCTTAGCACTGGCATCTGACATGGCTTGACGACTAATATCTACTGTATTAAACTATATTAACGGGACCAACAGCTTAACGTGCCTTCCGAGGCACGGAAAAAGTGGCGAATAAACGTATACATAATACATTTCGAAAACTTAAAAGCACATTGGTACGCGGTGAGATTCGAACCACGACCTCTCCCGCTCAGGAGGCAGCGGCCCTATCCACTATCGGGCTCTTTATAAAACCAGGTGTAAGGGACAGCGTCCTGAAAACTGAAAGAAGTTGCTCAGTCAATTACAATGAAAAACTATCAGCAGGATTATTTTTAAGGGATTTAAAAAAAATCTAGGTTGACATTTTGTATGGAAAAGCCATATTCTTTATCTCTTCCTGAAAGAATTTCCAGGTGGAAGTTGTTCAGCACCGTTGACTGAGCAACCCCTATCAGTTTGCGGGACGCTGTCCCTTACACCCTGTATAACCAGACGACAGTGGTAGTTTGTAAATAGGCAGCATCATTTTTACCCAATTAAAACTTGACCGAGTAAGCTTCATGAGCAGGAAATTAATTAAACTTTTTTTTATTAAAAGGGACGACGAGGAAAACGCTCGTTCATGTGGGAGGCAGATTTTGGCGGAATTTTCTCGATATTCTTCTTCTGTCAATCAACCCGATGAACCCTAGAGTTAGATTTTTAAACGGCTTAATAGCACAGTTGACTGAGATAGTTTGTAACGACCACTATCAAAGACAGCGACCGGGACCGCCGTCTAGAAAGAATGTTATGGTGTGCCAGTTACATTTCCTCCCAGGCATTCTGTAGAAACCAGCTAAGGATTCCGAGGGTTTCAGTACATAGTAGTTTAGGTAGGATAGGCTGACAACCTGTCACTACAGCATTATACCTAATCTACCTTAAATAACCTTGAAAACTTTGTTGGACGTGGCAGAACTACGTTTGTTTAGGTAATATACGCTCTGCCTTCCCCATTACGGGTAAAGGCGTGATTAAATGTATGTATTTATTTTAAAGTTCTTATTACCACAGGAATATACCTAACTAAATATCGCACTAACTCAATACGCACAGTATTTTTATTTTTACTAAAACGTAGTCTACAATGTACGACGCAAACACAGTCGAAAAAGTCAGGGTCATCGATTTGGGAATTCAATTTATCTCTGAACCTTTATCTAAATTGATCTGCCCGTGATCGGAACATTCTGGAACGATTTTACTTTTCTATTTAAATAAACTTTTCTAATTGAAAACCATGTTATTCGAAGAAGCACTGTAGAATCCAGATATACAGGATGTAACGCTCAGTCAACGAAACTGAACATCTTTCACAAGGATATTTTTTTTGTTTAATTTACAGGGTTTACTTTACAAATTGTGTGATTGAGGCGATAATTTTATATGGGAAAGTCAATATTTATTTTAATTTCCTAAATTAATTTTCTCGTGAAAGTGTAGCTTTTTGCGAAACCAGTTTGCTTTAATCTGAACCTTACACCTTTTATAGACTAATATTAACTGCCTCCGTGGTATTGTGACTAGTGCCATGGACTCCCGATCCGGAGGTCCTGGGTTCAATTCCCAGGGCGAAAACACACATATTTGAAAATTTATCACTTTGTGAATTTTCCCCAGTTTGGTTAGGACATTGCAGGCTGAATCAACTGATTGTCCGAAAAGAAAAAAAGATTTCGTGCTTCGGAGGGCACGTTAAACCGTCGGTCCTTGTCGCTGTCTTTGATAGTGGTCGTTACTCAAACCATATCAGAGGCCTGATAGTTGTGCTACTAGGCGGTTTAAAAACACCAGGGTTCATCGGGTCGATAGACTCGAGACCCACTCGAAAAAAGAAGACCTTTTATAGAAGATACCAAAGAGTTTCGGTCTACTGCAAGTTCATTCGCAACTATGCTTAATAAATGATGGACTATTATCAATCAAAATTGTATCTCATGTGACAAAAACTACTTTTACTAGGCTTTTGTCGTTTCCGTAGGCGTTTCTGATATGAATGAATTTTATTCTGCGTGCTATTCTATGAAAATGTAGCTTGTATCTTGTGTGTGTGTAGTCGTAGGCTCGTATTTATGAAGCGATCTCAAATTTGAGAGCAATATTAAGAATAGATTTGACGGGCCAGTTTGTACTGAAATGTCATTTCTGATATGAACTCAAACTCGCTGTCACTCATGAGCGCTGTTTATAAATACGGGTCCGTAGTCGAATGGAAATTCCCGACCCAATTGGTTTATACTTGGAAATAGTGTAGAAATTGAAACTAATGTAGAGAGAGAGCAAAAGGCTGTCAACGTGATCCATAATTTATTCTATTTCATTCAATAAAAAAGTGTCTGTTCTGTAGTAAATATAATGTTTCTCGCATTATATGAGTTTATTCTTCAACCAAACCTGTTAAAACGGGCAACTCAAGTACTAAATATGTGTCGACGCTTCGACATTGACTGATAGTTGGTCTTTATCAGCTCCATCTTGAAGGTTCGGAAGCAATTCATCTTATTGACATGCCACAGATTCGGTCAAATTTGCATAATAGAACTCCTTGATATCGGAAATGGAGTATTGTGGGCGGTAAGTGAAATTTAGTGGAATGGAAATCGGCGGAGATCTACAGGAATGGTGAATAATTTTGGTTTTATTTCCTATTTCCTGGTGAAGGGAAAATTTATTTTTCCTTTTACTTTACCTACGCAATCATGGACCTTTCTGGTACTTTTTCCCAGTCACAAACTTATACAAAACCCTATGCAACGCTTTAAGGGTCGTATTTATAATCAGCTCTTAAAAGTGACAGTGAGTTTCAGCTTGTATCAGAAATGTCATTTCAGTATAAAACGACCTGTCAAATCTAAACTTAATATTGCTCTCAATCGCTTTATAAATACGAGCCTAAAACTCTGACACGTGTGGTTTATTGAGTCCTCAAATTTTATGACAGAAAATAATATTTCTTTCGTTCTCATCGTTGCGTCTGCTAGTGCCATGGATTCCCGATCCGGAGGTCCTGGGTTCGATTCCCGGGGGGGAAACACAAAAGTTGATATTTGAGAAATTATCACTTTGTGAATTTTTCCCCAGTTTGGTTAGGACATTGCAGGCTGAATCACCTGATTGTCCGAAAAGAAAAAGATTTCGTGCTTCGGAGGGCACGTTAAGCCGTCGGTCCCGGTCGCTGTCTTTGATAGTGGTCGTTACTCAAACCATGTCAGAGGCCTGATAGTTGTGCTACTAGGCGGTTTCAAAACTCTGCCACCAGGGTTCATCGGGTCCGTAGACTCGATACCCACTCGACAGAAGATCGTTGCGTTGAATATGATTTCAGCGTAACACTGACACTCTTTAAATACATTTTGTTATAGATTTTGATTACGATAATTCGATAAAATGTTATATATACGTTATAAATTGATTTTACTTAGTACCACTGAATAACCAAACTGAACGCTATACTTTCCTTTACGAATTGACCTAAAATAATATTTTATTGGGTTCGAAGAAGATTTCTTACTGAAACAACTTTAGAAATGGCTTTTACAGATTGCCTTTTCAGTCTGGTAACTTACGACCGACGGCGGTTTCCGGCAAGACTAAAGTGCAGTGCAGCGCATTTGCTACTGGATGGTAGTAAATATGGTTCAATCTATCCTGGCACATGGCACTTTGCCGCATTATTGCCTAGCAGTTTGAGCCTTAGGCTGTTGATGGGTTGCGGGTTGGATTCAATTAGTCGCTTTGTGAGATTGTTCCGTTCTTGTTTAGGTTAAATAGAGCTGCCTTAAAAAACACTGTTATAAATTCTCCCTTGGCTTAATGCTAACGGGTAGTAATAAAAGTTCTTAAAATTAATTCGAAATTGTGCTTTTTCTAAATATGTAATGTTCTGTTTGAATAACTAACTTGTTGACCACATTTGTGATTGATTTGCATTTTACCAAAAATTATGATATATCATTTTATTCATTATGCACATGATAATAAAAAAACTGAAAGTTGCAAATTATTTCGTAAATTACTGACGGCAATATTTTTCTTTTAGTTTCATTTCTATTTTACCCCTTCCACTTCCGCGGCTCGGTCGCTCACTTCGTTTGCTCCAAAGGGTCACCGTTTAAACTTAACCTAACCTACTGAGTCAGATCTATGGTGAGATGTTATTTTTTTATCTAGTGGGACTGCGCCCCCGAGCCACCTTGATCGCCCGCTTCGTAGTTCACGACAACATAAACATAAATTGCATATTATAAATGTTGTCCGACTGTCATTTTTCCAATAATTTTTCGGATTTTCATTGAAATTTAGAGTAAAAATATATATTTTATAACCAGAAATAAAAATGAAGTGAGTAAGAAAACGATTATTGTAGCAGTAAATATGCAGCTGAAAGTTCAGAATTTCACTCATATGTTTAGAATTATCATTGGAATCTTGGATTTTTGTTCATAAAATTATAATTTAAGAAAGTTTGTGTTTGTAAGTTAATTATGTTATTATTTTTCTGCACGTTTTGTGTTTATTTTCGAGTAATTCATTTAAACGCAGCTTAGTTCAAATCACAATCAGACACATTTCACTGGAGATTCATTTGTTGTTCGGAACCTTTATTATTATCCAATGTGAACTATCGTTTCGGAATAACTGCAAAGTGAAAAAAAGATAAGCAGAAAACATAGGTACTCCTAAACGTTTCCATAAAAGTTACAGTCGTCATTTTAAAAGGAAAGTGGCTTAAGTCTAAAAGTTAGTTAATTGGCTAGAAAAGTTTTCTAATTGCGCTAATAAGCCAAAGTTTTAATGGTCATCTAGGGTCTTAGGTTAACCAATCTAACTTTGAAGCTAAATTGTATGGTACCGGGTCAGAATAAAACAAGCCAATTTTTGCTGCGCTTGCCAAGCCACTCGCCAAGTGTGGCCACTGGCCATGTGTGGAGGAGTTTGTAGTCAAAACATAATGCTAAAATTCAATAAAAGATTCCACTTCTTTTCTCTCAAAGGAAAGACAGATAAATCAAATTTGCTTATGAAACTTATATACAAATAAAACTTAAACACAAAAGAAATGGCTTGTTACGCATCAAGTAAAATAATTTCTCAATATTAGGTATTTAGGATGCAAACTTATTTAAATGTTTTCGAGTAATTGCTTGAATTTTCAATTTTAAGTAGGCAAGTTTGTATTTGTTTGGGAGGGAGGCGTGTAGATGAGTAAGATCCGATAAGATTTTATTGTTACTAAAAATCAACAATTATCATAAAAAAATAGACCTAAACAGAATTTGAACCTGCAACTTTTGAAAAGCGTTCCAGCGCTCTACTAACTGATCAAACACAGTCCTAACCATATATTTTCATGTTATATACTAGGGCGTTTTTCCACTAGATAAATCTAGAAATCAATGCCATGCCGTTGCCGTGCCGGCAAGTGGAAAAGCATGCCATGTGATTTCATTGATCTTCATAGATTATCTCTTCTACGGTACCGTCGACGCTGCCGTGCCGTCGCCGTTGCCGTCGCCGTGCCGTCTAGCAACGTCCCTGCACGTTTTTATAAGGTATCGGTATTTCATGTTACTATGATAGAAAATCGTTTATTAACCTCGCCTATGTCGGGACATATTTTTGCCACCATTAATTTTCTCATACCGTGAATATGGAATAGGGCTGCGTTTTATTATTTCTGATTGTCACTGAAAGATTAAATATGTGTATGTATTATCACCTAAATTATACTTTGCTGTGCGTGTAAAGAACAGCTTCCTGCAAACTGATTCCAGGTTTTTTTTACCTAGACTGGTACCACCATATTCACCAGGAAATTCTTTCGGGAAATATAAAAAAATATAACTTCCATGCTGGCCTGGGAGTGAGAGAAAAACAAGGAATGTGCCAGCTGCTTTTTTCCCGGGCATGCTGTAAGCACCAGCTAAAGGATCCGAGGGTTTCTGTACAGTAAATTCTAGTATAGTAAATTTGAGCCACGATGCCCATCGTGACAACCTGTCACTGCAGCATTATACCTACAAATCGTTCCTTAATAACACTCAAAACTTTTGTCAGACGTGGTGGAACGACATTCGTTTAGGTCGTTTATGCTTTGCCTACCCCATTAGGGATAAAGACGTGTTTATATAAATATATGCATGTAAAAAAAAAATACAAATTTCCTATACAAAGTGACCACCCCGATCAGACAATTTGTATGGGGAAGGTTTTCTTTTATTTCATTAAAAATATCTTAGTGAAAATTGTTCAGTTACATCGACTGAGCAATACCTCTAAGTTTGCAAGAAGCTGTTCCTTTCTATTAACTGTTGTTAAATTACCATGTACGGTGTTGGAGCATGCTCATGCAATAATAATAATAATAAATATTCCTCCAATCGGTGATGGCGGCCAATCTCCCAGAGATCGGCCTCCTGCGGAGTCTAGTTTTTAGTGCTTGTTTTTTTTTTGTGTGTAGACACATGTGCACTCTCCACTACTTCAATCTCTTATTCTGATGGGACAGAGTTTTTAACACGACCAAAGATAAATCTGGCGCAGGACCGACTATTTACATGCCTATACGACAGCAGGGATCATCTTTCTTTTCGGACAATCAGGTGATCAGCCTGCATTGTCTTAACCAAACTAGAAACAACAACACAGAGTCATTGTCTTCCGGAAATCGACCCCGGGACCTCCGGATCGAGAGCTACCGCTACACCACGTTAGATCCACGAAAGAGGCAGTTAATGCAATACGAGAGAAAAACAACAAGCTAACATAATGGGCGGTTTACATTGTTCAAGTATAGTGCATAAGCACTGTTGGTAAGTTGAACCGTGTAAACGTTTTTTAGTGGGCTTCCAAGTTCAAGTAGGAACTACAAACTGTCCTAAACAACTACAAATTGAACAATGTAAACCGCCCACAACATTTTTAAATCTTCTTCGTCTATCGACCCGATGAACCCTGGTGTCAGAGTTTTAAAACCGCCTAGTAGCACAACTATCAGGCCTCTGACATGGTTTGAGTAACGACCACTATCAAAGACAGCGACCGGGACCGACGGCTTAACGTGCCCTCCGAAGCACGAAATCTTTTTCTTTTTCGGACAATCAGGTGATTCAGCCTGCAATGTCCTAACCAAACTGGGGAAAAATTCACAAAGTGATAAATTCTCAAATATGAAAGTTGTGTTTCCCCCTGGGAATCGAACCCAGGACCTCCGGATCAGGAGTCCATGGCACTAACCACTACACCACGGAGGCAGTTAAATAATATCGTTAGTTTTAAATAATATAGCCCGAAGAGTCTTAGGCTCGTATTTATAAAGCGATCTCAAGATTGAGAGCAATATTAAGTATGGATTTGACAGGCCACATGATACTGAAATGACATTTCTGATAAGAATTCAAATTTGCTGTCACTCTTGAGAGCTGAATATAAACACGGACTTTTCTGCCTGGCGTTTTCCTTGCCTAATTCCATCCGCTTTTTGGCTTTTTCAACATTGCAGCTACAATTACATATTAGTTTCGAAACAAAACTCTGTTCTGTAGGTTTTTTCCATGCTGGCCTGGGAGCGAGAGAAAAGCATAGAATGTGCCAGCTGCATTTTCTCCCGGGCATGCTGTAAAAATTAGCTAAGGGATCCGAGGGTTTCTATTTATTGCAATTTAGGCGATGGGCTGACAACCTGTAACTATAGCAATATGTATACATTCAAATCAATCTTAAATATCCATCAAAACTTTGTCAGACGTGGCGAAACGACCTTTGTTTAGGTCGTTCACGTTCTGCCTACCATATTAGGGATAAAGGCGTGATTGTATGTATGTATGTATGTACTATTTCATTATGTTGTTATATATCATAGCTAAAACTTATTTTAGAAACAAGATCTTCGATTAAAAGACATAAAACTTTGTTTACCTTTATTCTAAACTAGCGACCCGCCCCGGCTTCGCACGGATATAATCAGTGTTTTCCTACTATATTATGCATGTATCATACATATAAACCTTCCTCTTAAATCATTCTATCCATGAAAAGAATGCGCATCAAAATCCGTTGCGCAGTTGTAAAGAGCTAAGCATACATAGCGATATAGGGAAAGAGAAAACGACTTTGTTTTATACTATGTAGTGATCTGACTTACTTCCATGCTGGTCTGGGAGCGAGAGAAAAGCATAGAATGTGCCAGCTGCTTTTCCTCCCGGGCATGCTGTAAGATCCAACTAAGGGATCCGAGGGTTTCAGTATATTGTAATATAGGCGATGGGCTGACAACCTGTCACTACAGCAATATACCTAGAATTCTATCTTAAATAACCCTCAAAACTTTGTCAGACGTGGCGGAACGACTTTTGTTTAGGTCGTTTACGCTCTGCCTACCCCATTAGGGATAAAGGCGTGATTATATGTATGTATGTGATCCGACTTGAAATTGTTATGATAGCAGGCAACCCTACAGCAAGTCTCGTACGTGCCACTAGCCGACAAATGACCCTGTCTGATATATCAAAACCTCATACCGGAGTTATTACAACACCTGCAAAAAATCACACATTATGTACGACGAGAGTACAATGCATACACACATATATAATCACGCCTTTATCCCTAATGGGGTAGGCAGAGCGTAAACGACCAAAACAAAGGTCGTTCCGCCATGTCTGACAAAGTTATGACGGTTATTTAAGATAGATTTGTAGGTATATTGCTGTAGTGACAGGTTGTCAGCCCATCGTCTAAATTGAAATATACTGAAACCCTCGGATCCCTTAGCTGGTTTTACAGAATGCCCGGGAGGAAATGCTGCTGGCACATTTTATGTTTTTCTTTCGCTCCCAGTCCAGCATGGTAGACAAAGGAATGTTATGTATGATATTATATTGACCAAGGCGGTTTCTTTTTGAGTAAACATTAGTTTTTATGTTGTAATCGCGTTGTGTAGGTATATATCACTATCATGCCAGAATTGACAACTTCGCAAAATTACCCTTTTGCAAAGTGTCCCTTAACTGCAAAATTACTCTTTCGCAAAATGACCATTTCGCAAAATGTCCCTTTGAAAATTTTGTAAAACCTTTTTAGACTCGGGTCATGTAGGAAGGTACGAGTATTATGCCAGAATTGTGTCTTTAGAGTGTGGATTGTGGGTGTTAGACGATGACTATGTCCTGATTTTATTTGTTACATAATTATCCTTAACATTAGGTATGGATATTAACTGTCTTATGTATCAAAACCTCATACCTGTACTTTTTTTGTAAGTGTAGTAAATAAGTTATCTTCATAAATAAAATAAATAAATACCGGTTGTATGTATGTAAGCTCTTTATTGTACCTCAAAAATCTTAAAACTAAAATACAAGAAGAATAAGACAATATTCGGGGAACCCATTAAGGGATCTCTTACAGTCAACCTGTGATAAACCCAGAGCAGACAATTATGATTGCAGGTAAACTAAGATAGGTACTTGAATTATTACAAGTCCAGCAAAAAAACACACATTATGTACGACGCTTCTTTCTTCCATGCTGGACTGGGAGAGATAGAAAAACATAGAATGTTCCAGCTGCCCTTCCTCCCGGGCATGCTGTTGAAGTCAGCAAAAGGGACTCGAGGGTTTACAGTGTATTGTAATTTAGGCGATGGGCTGACAACCTGTCACTATAGCAATACATATTACAATCTAAAATTGCCCTCAATTTTTGTCAGACGTGGCGAAGGCGCCTTTTACGAGGCGTTAAACGCTCTGCCTACCCCGTAAGGGATAAAGGCGTGATTTATGTATGTATATTATGTACGACGAGAGTACAATGTATGATACAACATTGACTATGTCGGTTTCTTTTTGAGTAAATATTAGTTTTTATGTTGTAATCGCGTTGTGTGGGTATGTATCACTACATACATACATACATATAATCACGCCTAAATAAATGGGGTAGGCAGAGCGTAAACGACCAAAACAAAGGTCGTTCCGCCACGTCTGACAAAGTTTTGAGGGTTATGTAAGATATATTCGTAGGTATATTGCTGTAGTGACAGGTTGTCAGCCCATCGCCTAAATTGCAGTATACTGAATCCCTCGGATCCCTTAGCTGGTTGTTTCAGCATACCCGGGAGGAAATGCAGCTGGCACATTCTATGTTTTTCTCTCGCTCCCAGGCCAGCATGGAAGTTATGTATCACTATCATGTCAGAATTGACAACTTCGCAAAATGACCCTTTTGCAAAGTGTGTTCTGGTCGCAAAATTACTCTTTCTCAAAATTTCTATTTCGCAAAATGTCCCTTTGCAAATTTTTAAAACTTTTTAAGGGTTGGGTCATGTAGGTATCATGCCTTAATTTTGTGTTTTTAGATTGTGACTTCCAGTTGGATGATGATTATGTCCTGATTTCATTGCTTGTATTATTTTCCGTAACGTAGATATTAGTCGTTAAGCCATGTCAGAGGCTAGTGCTAAGCATTGGCGGCTTGGAAACTCTGACCTAATCTAGGATTGGGTCTGGTTTCCGTTCTGGGTTGCGGAGGTCAGATGGCATTCGCTCTGTGTAAAACCAGTACCCTCGTACAATCCCCTAGATAAGGTAGCCGACCCCGTGAGATACGGAATAAGGCAAGGCAGATGATGATAATTATTTTCCGTAACATTAGGTATGGACATTACCAGTCTGATGTATTAAAACCTCATCTTCTTCTTCTGTCGAGTGGGTATCGAGTCTATCGACCCGATGAACCCTGGTGTCAGAGTTTTTAAACCGCTTAGTAGCACAACTATCAGGCCTCTGACGTGGTTTGAGTAACGACCACTATCAAAGACCTCATGTCCGAGTTGTTACAAGACCAGCAAAGAATTTCATCACATTATGTAGGACGAGAGTATAATTTATGATGTAATATTGACCAAGGCGGTTTCTTTTTGAGTAAATATTAGTTTCTTTGTCGAGTAATCGTTCATTTTAAGGTTTGTGTACTCGTATGATGCCAGAATTGTGTCTTTTATATTTTGAGATTATTTTCCTATAATTTTTTTGTACCTACATACATATAATCACGTCTATATCCCTAATGGGGTAGGCAGAGCGGAAATTACCTAAACAAAGGACGTTCCGCCACTTCTGACAAAGTTTTGAGGGTTGTTTAAAATAGATTTGTAGGTATATGGCTGTAGTGACAGGTTGTCAGCCCATCGCCTAAATTGCAATATACAGAAACCCTCGAATCCCTTAGCTTGTTTTTAGTAAATAGGGAGTAAATGCAGCTGGCACATTCTATGTTTTTCCTTCGCTCCCAGTCCAGCATGGAAATAGTAGTATTTTTGTAAAACATAAGAAACTGTTGGAGAATTGGCGTTTTTCCGCTAGACGGCACGGCATCGGTACCGTCACGATGCCGTGGCTCTGTTTTTTCACTAGAAGGCACACCAACGACACGGAAACGTCCACCTAGTCCCAATCTGAACGCACACACACACGCTTGCTTCGTATGAATACAAAACCCATGTAGTTTGGCAGGCCGGCGATGGTACCTGTGGGAATCAATGCCGGGCCGTTGCCGTGCCGGTAAGTGGAATAGCGTTCCATATAATTTCATTGCTTTTCATAGATTATCTCTTCCACGGTACCGTCGACAGTGCCATGCCGTCGCCGTTACAGTCGCCATCTAGTCGTGAAACGCCCATTGCGGTACGTCGGACACAACGAGCAGAAGTGGTACCACAATCCGTAATATATTATTTCTATCGCAAATACAAACAATTTAATCTAAAGGTATAAAATATTATATATTTTTTCCATGCTGGACTGCGAGCGAGAGACAAACATAGAATGTGCCAGCTGCATTTCCTCCCAGGCATGCTGTGAAAATCAGCTAAGGGATCCGAGGGTTTCAGTAAATTGTAATTTAGGCGATGGGCTGACAACCTGTTACTACAGCAATATACCTACAAATCTATCTTTAATAACCCTCAAAACTTTGTCAGACGTGGCGGAACGACCTTTGTTTAGGTCGTTTACGCTCTGCCTACCCCATTATGAATAAGGGCGTGTTTATATTTATGGATACAAATATTATTTGCCACAACATGAAAGAATTATTTATTTTGTAATCAGTTAAGTCTTAATTTATACGAGTACTATGATTCTTAGGCTCGTATTTATAAAGCGATCGCAAACAAGATTGAGCGCAACATTAAGTAAGGATTTGACAAGTCGTTTTGTACTGAAATTACATTTCTAATACGAACTCAAACTCGCTGTCACGCTTGAGAGCTGATTATAAATACGGGCCTAAGCTTTGAATATAACGGCAAAAAAAGAAGGGAAATAGAAACTTGGGCGTACAGTCAGCAAAGGTGATTGCTGCGCAGGGCCGGTTTAAGCAGATGAATTTTTTTCAGGAAATTATTAAAGGATTTCCATGAAGTGTCGTATATTTGTTACAGAAAATCAATTTTGCAACCTTACAAAATTTCATAAATATACATAAATAATTTTCTGAAATTATCTCATCCGTTTCGAGAAATGTCTCCTTAGCTGACGTACCGAATACACTATTAAATTAATTAAGTAAAATAAAATGGAGTAAATGTTCACGACACTCAAACAAAAGATAATCCCAACAACCGGGGGGTAGTGTAACAGCTGAAATTGTACAAATTTGGAACAAAGCGACCACAAGCCAATCCGTTAACTTGGACAAAACGGTTGTATAATTAATTTAATACCTCATAATCCTTAATTGCTTCTAAATAATATAATGGTTTCGGTATTAGAGCTAGAACTGATGTTTCGGAAATTGCAGGAGATTTGATAGAAAGATAGGTCAGCTGTAAAAGATTTATTTCTAGATATAAATAAGTTCTATATGATGCGCTGAATATACCGGGTGTAAGAGACAGCGTCCCGCAAACTGATAGGGGCTGCTCAGTCACCGTAACTGAACAGCTTTCACCAGGAAATTCTTTCCGAAAATGAAAAAAAAAAATACCTTCCCATACAAAATAACAACCGCGATCTGAGAGTTTGTATGGAAAATCAAAATGTTTTTTTTCACTTCCTGAAAAAAAACGTATTGATAATTGTTCAGTTTCGTTGACTAAGCAATCCCTATCAGTTAGCGGGACGCTGTCCCTTACACCCGGTATGTAATTGTGTCCTCAGTATTCTAATGAGTACTAGAAATTTGGGTAACCAGGTATATATGATACCATTGTAATTATAAATTAAAAAAATAGTATATTACTTTAGAAGTCGAAATAAAGCAATATATGGTCGAGTAAATTTGGAAGGCCGAGACACATTCGAGGCCTACTAATGTAAACGATACCATATTATATTGCGTTTTCGGCTGAGACTAGAATAGTACTTTTCTCTTATTTTGCGAAGAAACAAGAACTCATCATCTCCCTAGCCTTATCCCGTATCTCACGGGGTCGGCTACCTAATCTAGGGGATTGAACGAGGCTACTGGTTTTTACACAGAGCGACTGCCATCTGACCTCCGCAACCCAGAAGGGAAACCAGACCCAATCCTAGATAAGGTCAGAGTTTTCAAGCCGCCAATGCTTAGCATTGGCCTCTGTCATGGCTTAACGACTAATATCTATGGTATTAAACGATATTAACCGGGACCAACGGCTTAACGTGCCTTCCGAAGCACGGAAAAAGCGCCGAATAAACGTACATATGAAATTCGAAAACCGAAAAACACATTGGTACGTGGTGGGATTCGAACCACGACCTCCCGCTCAGGAGGCAGCGGCCCTATCCACTACACCATCGGGCTCTTTTTGCGAAGAAACAAGAACTATACACTTAAAAATAAACATCAAACTTGCGATTCCTCCATAATATTTTGACATTTTAAATTTGCATAGCACCTTTAAAAGGCGAACATTTCATTCATTCATTCGTTCATATTTCATATTAAAAAATGATAACTTGAAACGCCTAATCCAGACTAGTGACTTCGCGTAGCGGTTGGTAATAGTCATTATTGTCGTTTGCGGAAATTGCCGGCCGCTACAAACTCGAGTACCGAAAAGAAAATATGCTTTATTATTTTTTAAATAATGAAGCTATTTCCGAGCAAGTGAGGGAAAAAGTATTTTTCTGGTTTTATAGATCTGAACTTTCAGAAATTAAAACTCAACATCAGACAGGTTTATGTAAAAAATATTCATCCACTTAGGTAATGCTTTGATAATTAACTGAATTAAAACTATGAAAACCTTTGATTAATATATTATTTCACATACTGGATACGGAATAATGGATACGGCCGCTGAGCCTGAGCGGGAGGTCGTGGTTTGAATCCCACCACGTACCAATGTGTTTTCGGTTTTTCGAATTTCATATGTACGTTTATACGGTGCTTTTTCCGTCCTTCGGAAGTCACGTTAAGCCGTTGATCCCGGTTAATATCGTTTAATACCATAGGTATTCGTTAAGCCATATCAGAGGCCAGTGCTAAGCATTGGCGGCTTGAAAACTCTGACCTAATCTAGGATTGGGTCTGGTTTCTCTTCTGGGTTGTGGAGGTCAGATGGCAGTCGCTCTGTGTATAAACCAGTACTCTCGTTCCATCCCCTAGATTAGGTAGCCGACCCCATGAGATACGGGATAAGGCTAGGGATGATGATGACACCTATGTTTAAGACTCTCCAAGCTGTCTTAAAAAAAATCTCGCTCTTCAAAGGTTGTTAAAGATGTATTTTAACTTTTAAAAAGAAAATTATCTATACCACTCCAGTGGGAAAAGCAGTTTAGGCAGTTCTTATAATTACAGATACAGACCTTATTTTTTTCCACGAAATCCTAACCAGACTAATTATAAAAATAACGTGGTATTTGGTTAAGATAAAATATCTAAAGCTAAAGGTTTATAGAAATACTAGCTGTGCCCGCGACTCCGTACGCGTGGTGGTTAAGATTTTAAACAGCGATGTATTCTTTGTTTTAAATTTTACATAATGTCGTCTTGTGGTCAGTGGCGGACCTATCAAATTTATAAATGCTTTAACGTGTATAACATGATGCTTGTGTGCGTAATGAGACTTACTGTATTCTAATGGGATTTAAAAAAACAGGATACGATTTTCTGTCTAGTCCCTAAGTCAGGTGGCGTGGTTTTTTACGTATATCTATAAAGTTTTAGGTTAGGTTACATTTAGCCGAATAAAAAAAACATCAAATCGATAAGAAACAATCAAAATTTAATTTCCTACCTATCCTCAAACTCAGGTGGCGTGATTATTTGTTACATTTGTTTTTTTCCTAGATAACAATCAGTGGAATATTTAATAAAAACAGCAAACACCGAATTTCCTGCCTACCCTCTAAGTGAAGTGGCGTGATTTTAGGTATCCTGAGTTGCGACCCGGGTAATACTGGGTTGAATAAAAAAAGTCCCATTGAAATCAGACAGACAGACAGACAAAAATTCTAAAAAAGCATCGATTTGGTCTTTATATCGTTAATAATGCCTGCTGCAAATGTACAGACACGACCCGTCTAGAGATTTATTATACAGGGCGTCCCACGGCGATGCCACACGGAGGGACAGTACCTTAAATATTAATGATAGTATATTTTACTGAAAGAAGACATCGTTTAATTTTTAGTAATAAGTAGAACTGCATTCACTGATTTTTTTAAAATCGCCTACCTCAACCAGGAATCGAACCCGCCAAATGTGATAGTAAAATTACATGTATTTTATAATAGCGTCTGAAAGGGCTACTCATAAGCATTATTTTTTCCTTAATAACCTAGCATATTAAATGAAACTTAAAACATAAAATTTTGTTGCGGTAGGCGATTTAAAAAAAATCTGTGAATGCAGTTCTACTAATTATTAAAAATTAAACGATGTCTTCTTTCAGTAAAATATCCTATCAGTAATATTTAAGGTGCTTTCCCTCCGTGTGGGACGGGATCGCCGTGGGACGCCCTGTATATATAGATTATAGGTACCTACACCTGAAATATAATAATGAAACTAACGCGTATCTCTCCTTTGCTTTGCTTCCATGCTGGACTGGGAGAGATAGAAAAACATAGAATGTTCCATCTGCCCTTCCTCCCGGGCATGCTGTAGAAGACAGCAAAAGGGACTCGAGGGTTACAGTGTATTGTACTTTAGGCGATGGGCTGACAACCTGTCACTACACATTAGCAATACACATTACAATCTAAAATTACCCTCAATTTTTGTCAGACGCGGCGAAAGCGCCTTTTACGAGGCGTTTAACGCTCTGCCTACCCCGTAAGGGATAAAGGCGTGATTTTATGTATGTATGTATGTATCTCTCCTTTGACATTTTATATAGTACTAGCGACACGCCCCGGCTTCGCACGGAAAGTATCAGTGTTTCTTTACTATATTATGCATGTATTATACATATAAACCTTTCTCTTGAATCACTCTATCCATTAAAAGAAACCACATTAAAATCCGTTTCGTAGTTTTAAAGATTTATGCATACATAGGGATATAGGGACAGAGAAACTTACTTTGTTTTATACTATGTAGTGATACTATTGAATGAATAACATTTCAACTGTAAAATGAAGAATATTATGAGAAATTAATAAAACTTATATCCATCGAAAATAATCTGTTGTATTGTAGTACAATTTGCAGCTGGTGGCTACGACGTAGAGGATGCTACTGCGTAGAGGTTGCTACGGTGCTACAAAACAATTTATACCGAAATACAAATTTAATTGGTTTCCACTCATACTGCTCGTCATTTATTGTACAGCAATAAATATAAATAGAACTCCTATTTATAGAAGTATTGCCTCCTACAAATTTGCGAAGAAATGACATAGTTCAGTTACGTGGGTATACATTCGTAGGTAGTAAGTGTCAATGACTAGGTACTATTATCACTAGCTTAGGAACTGTCTGATGGTCTGACAGATCTCAAATGGCTTCTGTACAATTAATTTGACGATAAACAAAGAACTTTGTAAAATTGATTATCGTACTTGAATAAAGATTTTATTATTATTTTTTTGAAAATTTATTTTAATCTCCATTTTACAGGGAAGAAAATTATACATACATACATACTATCACGCCTCTATCCCTATGGGTTAGGCAGAGCGTGAACAACCCAAACAAAGGTCGTTCCGCCACGTCTGACAAGTTTTGAGGGTTAATATAGAACTGGATGTTGCTGTAGTGACAAGTTGTCAGCCCATCGCCTAAATTACAATATACCCTCGAATCCCTTAGCTGGTTTTTACAGCATGCCCGGGAGGAGATGCAGCTGGCACATTCTAGTCTTCTGTGGCTCCCAGTCCAGCATGGAAGAAAATTATATAATATTATTATTATTTCATTATTACTTCATTACGGTCTAGTTTATTTTCTTCTCAAGCAAAATAAAATGGTCTTTTTTAATCTCTCACGGTTATCAACATTAAATTGACATTCAACCAAAAATTAAAAACCACGGTAAACTCCCTAATAAATTTACAATCAAATGGACTAAAATAATACCTATCGAAAATTATACGTGATATTAAGACCTATGTTCTTTATTAACAAGACATGAAATTTTGAATTCAAACCAATGTTTTTCCCTTCAGTCCAGAAAAGGTATTTTTAATCGAAGTTCCTAATTATTTCAAGATATCATACAGTAAATTTCGTCGAGAAAGCCCGATGGTGTAGTGGATAGGGCCGCTGCATCCTTAGCGGGACGTCGTGGTTCCCACCACATACCAATGTTTTTCGGTTTTCAAATTTCATATGTACGTTTATTCCGTGGTTTTTTAGTGCTTCGGAAGGCACGTTAAGCTGTTGGCCCCGGTTAATATCGTTTAATATCGTAGATATTAGTCGTTAAGCCATTTCAGAGGTCAGTCTAATCTAGGATTGGGTCTGGTTTCCCTTCTGGGTTGCGGAGGTCAGATGGCAGTCGCTCTGTATAAAAACCAGTACCCTCGTTCAATCCCCTATATTAGGTAGCCGACCCCGTGTGATACGGGATAATGCTAGGGACATGATGATACAGTAAATTTCGTCACTTTCTGTTATATATTCCACTATTTATAATTATATTTATAATCTTTTTCCACTTAAAATAATATCCACTACTGGACAATTTTCACATCAATCATTACCAGGTTAAGGTTTGACCTCAGTACGACGTAGCTGCTGTGGTGCAGCGCGGCACTGCAGCAGCGCGACACCGCGCGACAAAATCTGTCAAAATGTATGAACTGACATTTCCGCGTCCTGCCGCTCCGCTGCAGCTTCAGTGACGCTTCAGTGCGGTACCTCTCATACATTTTCATACAAAGAATCATTTGTCGCGCAGTGCCGCGCCGCTCCGCTGTTGCTACGTCCTAGTGCGATATAACCTTAAATATAAATTCTGTATTGCTGAAAATTATTTATGGCTTGTATAATTTTAATTATGCGAAGGCACGATCTGCGAGTCCGGTTAAATTTTAAGTCCACTGAAAATATTTTAAACAGATCAAATTTGTTAGTTGGGCTTTTAATATTAAATTCTAAAATTAAAGTATTTTTTTGAATTTAATATGAAACGGCCACATCGAAAATGGACCTGGAAGGGCCCCAATGGTGTCACCAAAAATGAGATAGACTTCATCATGACAGACAAAAAGCGGATATTCAATGATGTCTCTGTGATCAATTCGTTCAAAACGGGCAGCGATCACCGAATGGTGAGAGGCACATTGAATCTAAATGTCAAAACCGAGAGGTCACGTCTGATGAAGTCTACGTTCCGACCGGCACCTACCCAAATCCAAAACCCTGACAGTTTTCAGCTCGAACTGAAAAACCGCTTTGATTGCCTAGGTGAGTGCTTGGAAGTGGACGATTATAACGACAGGGTCGTGGAATCTGTCCTTACGGTTGGTTCTAAATTCTTTAAAGCCAAACGTAAAAAAGGAACCAAAAAAATCTCTGACCATACCCTGAAGCTCATGGAGGAACGACGCGATATGGCTCTGCAGTCGTCGGAAGACACTTCGCGATATCGGCAGCTTAACAGGCAGATCTCCAAATCTTTGACTCGTGACATACGCCAGTTTAATACCGACCGTATTAAAGAGGCAATCGAGCGCAACAAAGGCTCCAAAGTGTTCGCGAGAGATCTGTCTATAGGCCAAACCCAGTTGGCGAAGTTGAAGACCGATGATGGCAGAATCGTATCGTCCAAACCAGAGCTTCTGGAGGAGGTCGAGAAGTTCTATGGGCAGTTATACGCTACCACACGATCGTCTGTTAATAATCTGGCTGCAGACCCAAGAGCCAGATTAACCCGACACTACACGGAAGATATTCCGGACGTCAGCTTGTACGAGATTAGTATGGCTCTGAAACAGCTTAAAAACTTCTTCTAAAAGCCGGTGGTAAACCGATGTTAAAAGCACTGCAGAAGCTCTTCAACTCTGTCATACTCGAAGGCAAAACGCCACGGGCATGGCACAGAGGCGTGGTGGTGCTGTTTTTCAAAAAGGGCGATAAGTCCTTGCTGAGAAACTACAGACCCATCACGCTTCTGAGCCATATCTACAAGCTGTTCTCAAGAGTCATTACGAACCGTCTCGCACGCAAGCTCGACGATTTCCAGCCTCCCGAACAAGCCGGTTTCCGAAAAGGTTTTAGCACCGTAGACCACATCCATACACTGAGGCAAGTTATACAGAAGACCGAAGAGTATAACCAACCACTCTGCCTCGCGTTTGTGGACTACGAAAAAGCAGCCTTCGATTCGATCGAAACATGGGCCGTACTGCAGTCACTCCAGCGGTGCCAAATCGACTACCGGTACATCGAAGTGCTGAAGTCTTTGTACGAAAACGCCACCATGTCAGTCCGTCTTCAGGACCAGAACTCGAAGCCTATCCAGTTGCAGCGAGGAGTGAGACAGGGAGATGTTATATCTCCAAAACTGTTCACCGCAGCACTGGAAGACGTCTTCAAGCTTCTGGACTGGAAGGATCTTGGCATTAATATCAATGGCGAGAATATGACTCACCTTCGTTTTGCCGATGATATTGTTATTGTGGCTGAAACCCTGGAGGACCTCGGTACAATGCTCGATGACCTCAATAGAGCCTCTCAACAAGTGGGTCTTAAAATGAACATGGAGAAGACGAAGATCATGTCAAACTCCCTTATTGCACCCACTTCCCTGACGGTTGGAGGCTCTACTCTGGAAGTTGTCGACGAGTATGTCTACCTGGGACAAAAAGTCCAGTTGGGTAGGTCCAACTTTCAGAAGGAGGTCGATCGTCGAATCCAACTCGGCTGGGCAGCGTTCGGGAAGCTACGTAACATCTACTCATCCAAACAACTACCGCAATGTCTCAAGACAAAAGTCTGGGACCAGTGCGTGTTGCCAGTGATGACCTACGGAACCGAAACGTGGCCACTCACAATGGGCCTCATAAGAAGGCTCAAGGTCACTCAAAGGGCAATGGAAAGGGCTATGCTCGGAGTTTCCCTCCGCGATCGAATCCGAAACGAGGAGATCCGGAGGAGAACCAAGGTCACCGACATAGCTCGAAGAGTTGCTCAACTTAAGTGGCAGTGGGCGGGGCACATTGCTCGCAGGACCGACTCCCGCTGGGGTAGGAAAGTCCTGGAGTGGCTGCCTTGGCACGGTAGACGCAGCGTAGGCAGGCCTCCCACTAGGTGGACCGACGTTTTGGTGAAGGTCGCGGGAAGCTGCTGGATGCAGAAGGCGCTAGACCGATCATCGTGGAGGTCCTTGGGGGAGGCCTATGTCCTGCAGTGGACGTCTATCGGCTGAGACGACGACGACGATTTAAGGCATAAAGAGGTTCCACTATCCAGAAAAAAACAGGCAATTTTCTGGCCTCACAAAAGAACTGATTAGGCCGCGAGCGAAACCTCGATTCCAAAAACTAGTCTCGTGTAATATTGTATTCTGACCGACTCCAGTCAACTATCCGAACTAGAGATGGTAATTCGTCATACAATTGGCACGACTCACATGAGACTATGAATAATCATAACTAATAATAGTGCGATGTAGTTATATTTGAACAACTTGTATGAATAGGTGTAACACAAGAATTAGGAATTTGTAGGTTACACCTTTAGAACAAAAAAATACATATTACCTAGTTTGATTGATCTTTGAGTGAAAAATATTTTAGAATTTATAAAAAAATATGTTTTGATGGTTATGAGATTAGGCTAAAATTTTTGGTTGTTCCTGCGTATGTCAAATTATCCATGGTACGTTTTCGCGGCCTAATGCTGGGGTTCACCTTCTAGCTTTCCTACTCCTCTTGTCCTGGGCTTCGGCTGGTGTAAAATAGTTCTATTCCCTATCCGACTCTACGACGTCTAGCCAGCGTTTCTTTGGACACAGAGAATTTTAGTGGGGGCTATGACTGTACTCGTATTTATTTTTCCTTACTATAAATTCAATTGAATTTACTTAATCAATTACATATCAATTGTTGCACTTTGTTCGCTAAATATGAACGGTTTATTTATTTAAAGTTGGCCTCAAGAGGGACATGTCCAAGACGAAGGTCATGTTGAGCATTTCCGATGCTGTGCCCGCTCAGATACACATGGGAGGCGGGGTATTGGAGATGGTTGAAAAGTACATTTATCTTGGACATTGGTTATCTTTTGGTAAAGATCATCAGCGTAAAGAGGTGTCCAGGCGAATCCAACTGGGTTGGGCAGCTTTCACCAAACTGGAGGAATTCTTAAAGACCGGAAAATGCCACAGAGCCTGAAAACCAAACTGTTTACCCAGTGTGTCCTGCCCGTTATGACATATGGTGCCGAAGCATGGACGCTTACAAAGAAGGCTGTGCACAAAATACAAGTGGCACAGGGAGCCATGGAGCGCACCATGCTAGGCATCAATCTCCTTGACCGAATACCTAACCCTGAGATACGCCGTAAGACAAAAGTTCCTGATATCGGAAGGCGTGTTGTCGAGGCAAAATGGCGATGGGCAGGACACGTGGTTAGACGAGGTGATGGCCGGTGGAGTAAAGTCCTCACGGAGTGGTGGCCAAGAGGAGGTCGCAGGAATGTTGGTCGTCCCGCAGCTAGATGGGTGGACGATATATTAAAGGCAGCTGGTAAGACCTGGACGAGGCTAGCCCAAGATAGGCAGTCGTGGCACAAAAACGAGGAGGCCTATGCCCTGCAGCGGGTAGACAAAGGGCTAAAATGATGATGATTTAAAATGTTTTGTGTGTTGTGTATGATAATATGTTTAAAATCCCTGATTATGCTATAAGTTAGCGAAACCAGTAGCGTTAAATTATATTAAGTGAAACAAGTACAAGTGTTTTTAATAAGAATATTAGAATTACAAAATGATTATAATAAATACTAAATAATATTTGTGTATGACAATTATATCTCGCACTGCGCTCATATGCATCAAATTATATTATCTAGTAATCTTCAGTGCAAAAAATGCTTCCGAGTCATTTCTGAAGGTCTTTGCTCTACAGTGGGATGCTTCGGGTTCGTAAAATTATGATGGCCACAATTTGGAATTATCTCAAATCTGAGATACAACATAACTTGTTACTAGCACAATGGATTCAAACACGTACATAATTATAGTATTAGCTACATTCGGGAATGTCGTAATTAACAGCGGGCGCAGGTAAATTAATGTGGTTTGGTTGTTACGCGTTATTAAACTAGGACAAATGCATTGACATTCCATTTTGTTACTATAATAATTTACATATTTAATACATTTATTCCGAAAATTTCTGTGCTTTAATAAGATATGAGAATAGAATCTTAATATAGATAAGAGATCTTCTTCGATTAATCCAAAATAATAGACGTTGGCTGGTTGGTTGGTAAGTTCGATAAGCTGAAGTGGGACTGGGCTAGAAACGTCTGCCGAATGCACCCTGACACGGTTAAGATAGCGACAGTGTGGGTGCCACAAGATGGTCGTTTCGGTAGATACCGGCCTCGCAGAAGATGGACAGAGGACTTGGAGGGATTCCTACTAGACTGGCACTTAGCTACCCAAGATCGAGACATGTGCCATGAAAGAGGGAAGGCCTTTATTCTGCAGTGGGACACGATACATGCTACAGTCATACAAAATAGCAATAGGAATAAAACTAAACTAAACTAGTTTCAGCCTATAGGTCTTACATACATACATACATATAAGCACGCCTTCTCTAATGGGGTAGGCAGAGCGTAAACGACCTGAACTAAGGTCAATCCGCCATAACTGACAACGTTTTGAGGATTATTTAAGATTTGTAGGTATATTGCTGTAGTGACAGGTTGTCAGCCCATCGCTTAAATTGCAATATACAGAAACCCTTAGATTTCTTAGTTGATTTTTACAGCATGCCCGGGAGGAAATGCAGCTGGTACATTATATGTTCTTCTCTCGCTCCCAGTCCTGCATGGAAGAACAATATGAATACGGTAGGATTATTTTATCTTTTATGTTAATGATCATATTTAACTATCCTAGTTTCAGCCTATAGATCTTCCTGTCAAAAATCTTTCCTAAACCATAACAATGATTTCGTAGTATCGATAGGTTTTTATTTTACATCCAGTGTGATATACGTAATTTATCGCTCTTCCATCTGATTAACTCATCTGCATCGCGCTTTGATAAAAAAACTTTTTTTTTAAATCAGTACTTTTATCTTCATCTTAATTCACGAGTCTTTGCATTTATCTTTAAAACCATTTCCCAAAGTCTGAAGAGCAACTATCAATCTCAGACAAGCGTCGACTAGCGGAGATATTTAGATTACTCTAGTGCAATCAAAATCCACCCTTATTTGCACATTTTCATCAGTCTAAGAAGAAGTCTAAAGATAACACTGTCTGGGTCGTTGGCTGTCTAGGAGGCCATTTTATTTATGTTTTTTTTTGCTTTTTATTTAGGCATAATTTGATAAGTCCTTTGACTTTAGTATTTAATTACGCTTCTTGATTTCTATTAATTAATGAGAGATATTAATAAAACAATGACAAGTGGTTTAAAAAGTCTGATATCAGTTTTCGAAAGGCACACAATTTTCATCCTTTCTACTTTCTACACTAAAATATGAGAATAAGATAAAACAAAACCAACTTTGATATTTTTCGATCTCACGTAATCGAGACTCAAGTGCTAAAAGTAACATCAAATTTCAAGACCATCACTCCAACATAAAACCACAAGGTCAAACTTTACTCAACTCATGACCATCAAAAACCTTCTCGCTTATGGTGCCATAAAGTAAAATTGATATGACGCTATAAAGAAAAAAACGGATGGCGCTGAAAGCATATTCGTTTTATGAAGAAAAGATGTGTGAAGGAATTGAGTTGATCTAGTTTTGATTTTGGAATATTGCAGTATTTCATGGTTAATTATGACACATAATATAACTTTTTTTAATCATTTAATTCGCTCTCAGATGTCAAAGTGCTCTACGAAATGGGAGAGTAATAAACTTCGAATTCCTAACTGAAAGTCTTAAGTTAACTTAGTCGTGAAAAGCATGGGCGTAAACCTCGAAACTTCTAAATTTGACAATTGAAACAGCGTATAAATTTAATTTATCTTCTATGCTGGACTGGGAGCGAGATAAAAACATAGAATATGCCAACTATATTTCCTCCTGGGCATGCTCTAAAAACCAGCTAAGGGATTCGAGGGTTTCTGTATATTGCAATTTAGGCGATAGACTGACAACTTGTCACTACAGCAATATACCTACAAATCTATCTCAAATAACCCACAAAACTTTGTCAAACGTGGCGGTTTTTTTAGGTCGTTTACGCTCTGCTTCCCCATTAAAGGCGTGATTATATTTATGTATAAATTTAAAATCTGTGTAACGACTACTTACTACGGCTAACTCATAATATTTTCTAATAATGCTCGTTACTGATACTCTGCTAAAAAAAGCAATGGATAAGATACTAAATAAAAATAAATGAAGATTAAAACAAGTAGTGCTTTGCTTTTATACCAACTTCAAAGGTCATTTGACAAACTCTCACTCAAGGTCTGAAAACTGGCGATTACTAACACAAAGTAAATTGTATGTAGATTGAGTTTGGTAATGAAGACAAGCGTCCCTTTCTCCTCAAATAAAGCTCTTTGCAGGTGACCTGAGGAACAGTGCAATAATGGAGAAGTCATTTGTATAAAAAATATCTACAGTACAGTAGAACAGGATTGTGTGCACGAGTTTATTAAAGCTATACGCATTGAGGATTCAAAGATTATCGGTTGGATTCAGCACAAAACTACCTATGGAACTCTCAGTATAGACTCAGGGTTAATAGAATCGTTTAACAATAAAAGGGTAAAGAAATGAAGAAAGTGATTATAAACTGCATGTCTTGCTACGCTTGTGCGTTTGATACATTTTTTTGCTTTCATAAACTTATTTCACAAATAGGCCGGGAAAAATAAATAAAAATAAACATTTATTCACATAAGACAGCATGTTACACTAAACAATAAATCCGTCAAACTGTACAACAGTTTGTTGGCAGAAATAGACTCCCCTGTTATAATCATTTACCTTACTGTTTTATGTTAAGTATCTACCTTAGTTATTAATATTTAAGTCTAACACAATAGTTTAATTTAATATTTAATTTATAATTGTTCAAGTATCAGAATTCATTTTTTTAACAGCTCGAGTTTAGTTTCTCTTCAAGATTTAATAATAAGTGTTTTTTTTTATTTATCTTTAAAAACATTCTTACTTGTGCTGTTTCTAAGAGTTAAAGGTATATCATTATATATTTTGGGAAACGATGTGGCATGGCAAGCAAAAATGGCCAAAAGTCGTGACAACGTCGTTTTTTTATTTATTTAGAAAACAAACAGTTATTTCATAAGAATATAAATATGAATAACATTTTTCTTACAAACCTAGATAGAATATCCTTAATTATAAAATAACTTTGAAATTATCAATTTTAAGTACTCGTTAACAAAAATACGCATGGATAAACTCTTTGTGTCCAAAGAACTAAAAATGAACCATACTTGCTATTGTTTATCATACCTTAGCTTAAAAAAAATCGTGGTTGTGCACTACATAGTATTAATTAT
The DNA here is from genome assembly GCA_949820665.1 of Scrobipalpa costella. Lineage (NCBI taxonomy): Eukaryota > Metazoa > Arthropoda > Insecta > Lepidoptera > Gelechiidae > Scrobipalpa > Scrobipalpa costella. The sequence continues at coordinate 21,169,537 of OX463297.1, forward strand.
TAATTTATTTATAAGGTTTATACCTACTATATCAACTTTAAGTATAATCGAATAATTTAATAGCTACCTGTTTCTTATAACTGGACAAAGCTGTGGTGAAAATGTCTACATCATTTGTCAAATCGTTGTGGTTTCGCATAGCACGTCTGAAAACAGTTTTTTTGCAAAACTTTTGTTTTACATGAGTTAGCATAAAATGTAGGTTTTGAACGTGACGAAAAACGGTTTACTTTCAAAATTATTTTTGATAAAAGAAAAGAAGAATCGATGTGATTGTTAATTATTTTATATAACAACAATAAATCTAGAAAAGTTCTTCTAATTTCTAGTGAAGGTATGTGATGGTCTTGAGAAGAACACTCACATACCAGCGGATGCGGAAGACTAAGCAAAGTGGTAACGGCAGATCCAGAAAACGGACCCCGGCTCTAGTTTGGTAAAGAGCTAGAATGAAGAAGAGATTTATTTGACAATGCGACTCTATGACATTTGTTGTTCTTGTTGCACCCGGAGGCACAATTGCCCCCATCTCCTCTAATGAGAGCCAGGAACGGGTAGTCTCGGAGTAAGGCGATTTCAGTAACGCGACTACAATAGCTGCAGTCCGGTTTAAGTTTCCCTGCTTACTGAAAACTTGTCTTGTAATCTGATCCATGAATATAGTAGTAGGTGCTCGTAGAAGTTTACGGCCAATTTAAACAAGAAGATAATATGCAGTGTTATGAACAAATTTTAAACATTTAAAAAAACACGTAATATGATAGTGTATAACGGAACCAAATACAATCAAATTTAATCGTTGTGCCCCTCTTCGTAACTCCTCTGTCTACCAGCAGTTGGTAGCAATAGAGTTAAGTAGCAGGAAAGATCTGCAAATTGTTCTTACGCAGACTTTTAATTTACAGTTATGATCCTACAAATAGTTTCGGCTTTAATAATGTATAGCGTACTTTGTTTTTTTGTTTGGTTTTATACGACTGTTTTAAATAAAATAAATCTTCATAATTTGAAACTTATGACGGTTTTTTGAAATATGACAGTTCAGATTTCGTTTAAATAAGATAACATTACGATTATCTCCACTTTATGGCTTTATTTCCGTTGTTTGTTAACTTTACCTTTTGTGTTAAACTCAAATAAAAACAAAACATTTATGAACAACAAATTTGAATTCACGTCAAAATCTAGGTAAAGCAGAAGCAAAAACTGGAGGAAACAATTCCTTTATTCCAAAGCGGAACAAAATTTCACGCGCTGCTGATTCTAACTCGCTGTTTGAAAATGTTTCGTACACACTCGCGCTGAAACTCTAAACAAGGCGGGGCTTACATTCACTGAGAATAAACAAGAGCTAAATTGGTAAGGAAATTGCTGAAACATTATCCTTAAAGCCTTAAGGCCGAATCATACCGGAATGGCAGCGGCCGGCAGTAGAGCGACGAGCATTTTCAGTGTTAAATAAAATTAACTTTGTCTACATACTTTTAAACTAGTATCATATGAAAAGTTCGAAAAAGAAGCGTGGCTGCCAGCGTCGCCGCGCGACCACGCGCGTTTTGATTGCGGCCGTCGGCAGCGACGCGCGGCTGCAAGCGGCGATGCGAACCTGCCGCGGCGGAGTCTTCCGGCTTCGTCGCACCGCTGCCGGGCGCTCCTCTGCCGGCCTCGCCGCTGCCATTCTGGTTTGAATTGAGCCTATGGGATGAACCTCTGCGTCAGCGCATCCCTCTTACCTACGCGTGCGTAGACCGCAAGGTGACGCATGTGTGTTGTAGGCAATGTAAAAAGCATTGACAGCGTGCTGAGCGCAACCTTGCGCGCAGTAAGTGTGCTGTGTGCTGCTGCATTTAAAGCAAAATATTTTAGTATATTTAAATTGTATAAGAAAAAGCTTGTACGTTAATAAAAACTTAAAAGTAACTGATGCTGTTAAACTTACGAAATGGAAAGCTACATTAACTAGTAATAGCTTTATTTTTGAAAACAGTGTTTTATATTCTTTTTGCTCTAACGAAATATCTTATTAGCGAAAAAAAATACTTACTTAGAGTATTAATTTCTAGGAAAATTTATACTTAGAGTATTCTGCGAAATTGTCTTGTAGCAATGAACTAATAATTGAGTATCCCCGTTATATACAATTTAATCATTACAGTACGAGTCCAGTAACCAAAGATTATCGGAAATCGGTACGTACGTACTTAAGAGTCGGCCGGTGGTACAAAATTACGCCTTTATTCCTAATTGGGTAAGCAGAACGTAAATAACCTAAACAAAGGTCGTTCCGCCACGTCTGACAAAGACAAACTTTGTACACGTATTCAAATCTAACTTATCAATGCTTATAATTACTTTCGGTATCAAAATTTTAATAACATACAAAATAAGAGAGTAACTTCATGTTTCGCATGTCCACCATTTTGTTCGTGATTGCTATTTTCCAACGAAACCTAATTATGAGCATAGATATGTTGCATTTAGGCGAGAGGCTGACAACATGTCACTACAGCAATATACCTACAAATCTATCTTAAATAACCCTCAAAACTTTGTCAGACGTGGCGAAACGACCCTAGTTTAGGTCGTTAACGCTCTGCCTACCCCATTGGAGATAAAGGCGTGATTGTATGTATGTATGTATATGATGCATTTAATTATGTGTTCAAAGTCAGGTGTAGTTTGATCTACATAAACATATCCACACCTTTATCCCTAATTGGGTAGACAGGGCGTAAACAACCTAACAAAGGTCGTTCTGCCACGTCTGACAAAGTTTTGAGGGTTACTTAAGATAGAATTTTAATTTTTATTTTGTGTTTCTAGAAAAACCAACAGCTATCAATATAAGAATACTTAAAATTAATACAAGACGGAAAGCCAATTACAGGTTTTCACCAATAGAATCAGAATAATAAAAACACACACACAAACTAATTAAGCACCAAGCGAAAAGCATGTTACGTTAAATTACAAACTGTGAAAATCAAATTGATAATAGAAACTAACCAAATTCAGAATGTAAGTTATCATATAAAATAACAAATAAAATTAAAATCCGCTATGTAATTGTTTTGTCACTCTTAACATACGGCTGGCTAAGAAGACGCTTAGCTGTTTCGCAATTGGTGTTGAATAAATCTATGTCATGTTGATCGGATAAGTTATAGCACGCTCGAACAATGTAAGTATTTTTCCTATTTATAGATTAGATTTGTAGGTACATTGCTGTAGTGACAGGTTGTCAGCCCATCGCCTAAATTGCAATAGGTATACGGAAACCCTCGGATCTCTAAGCTGGATTTTAGAGCATGCCCGGGCACATTCTTGTTTTTGTCTCGCTCCCAGACCAGCATGGAAGAAATATGTTGCATTTAATTATGTGTACAAAGTTTGGTGAAGTTTGGTCTAACCATTTTAAAATTATAATGTAACTACCTTTGTCATCATCTCCCTAGTGTTATCCCGTATCTCACGGAGTCGGCTACCTAATCTAGGGGATTGAACGAGGGTACTAATTTCTACACAGAGCGACTGCCATCTGACCTCCGCAACCCAGAGGGGAAACCAGACCCAATCCTAGATTAGGTCAGAGTTTTCAAGCCGCTAATGCTTAGCACTAGCCTCTGACATGGCTTAACGACTAATATCTACGGTATTGAACGATATTAAAAAAGAAAAAGCGCCGAATAAACGTACATATGAAATTCGAAAACCGAAAAACACATTGGTACGTAGTGGGATTCGAACCACGACCTCCCTGCTCAGGAGGCAGCGGCCCTATCCACTAGACCATCGGGCTCTTAACTACCGTTTATATGGTATTCGATTTCCGTGCCAGCCTTAAGCGATATGATTTTCTGCATCGTGAGTAGGCCCCTTTAGAGTTTCCAGTTATTCTAATTAAGGACGTGTAAAGAGGAAGAGGAAATCTGATAATGAAGCGATTTTGCGATGTTCGTATTCGTTTCGAACATTTGATTTAGTTAATTAGTAGTCAAAAGAAGGATTCAAGATAGTGCAGAATTACATAATTTGCATACATATAATCACGGTTTTATCCCTAATGGGGTAGGCAAAGCATAAAAACTATCTAGACAAAAATCATTCCGCCACGTCTGACAAAGTTTCGAGATAGATATATTGCCATAGTGAGAGGTTGTCAGCCCATGACCTGCCTGACCATGCCAATATAGGTACTGAAACCCTCGGATCCGGCTGCTTTTTACAACATGCCTGGGAGGAAATGTAGCTGGCACATTCTATGTTTTTCACTCGCTCCTAGGCCAGCATAGAAGTCCTGAAACCATCTTGTTTAATTGCGGGCATGAAGGAACCTCTGGATTTGGACACGACCGATAATTGCAATCATTTAATTTATTTACTATATAAGACTTTTTAATGCAATTCATTAAAATCCCTACATAGCTATTGCTATTCAGTTTAGAACATCAAAGTCTTAAAAGTCTTTTAGCACCTTTCCACACTTAATTAAGAAGGTCAAAGCAGCACAAACGCTCATTCGGCACACCTACTCACAGAATATAGTAAAAAATAGAAGCAGTATCATAAAAAAATATAATTTGTGCAAGTCTGCTGTAAAAAAAATATTTTTAGAAATATGCAGTGCCTGTTGTGTCTTTGTTTTTTTTTATGTCCTGTTTTTATGATGTTTTTGTGTACAATCAATTGTTTAATAAATAAATACGAGTAAGCTTCTTCTTCTGTCGAGTGGGTATCGAGTCTATCGACCCGATGAACCCTGGTGTCAGAGTTTTAAAACCACCTAGTAGCATAACTATCAGGCCTCTGACATGGTTTGAGTAACGACCACTATCAAATACAGCGACCGGGACCGACGGCTTAACGTGCCCTCCGAAGCACGAAATCTTTTTCTTTTCGGACAATCAGGTGATTTAGCCTGCAAAGTCCTAACCAAACTGGGGAAAAATTTACAAAGTGATAAATTCTCAAATATCAACTTTGTGTTTCCCCCCGGGGAATTGAATCCAGGACCTCCGGATCGGGAGTCCATGGCACTAGCCACTAGACCTCAGAGGCAGTTACGAGTAAGCAGTAAAACTGGTTGACAATTTAGAATCCAACTATTTAGAATAATTATCTGCACCCGTCCACACTTTATAGTGAAATTTCAAGGCTTAGTAGTATACGGAGTTTTGGTTGCTCTTTTTTATATACATATCACACGGATATTAACTCTTCTAAGATACTGGCATTTATCGTGTGACTTTGTGTGAAAAATCATTGTCGTTCTTGTATTTCTGTTCTACTTTACCATACTAAATACCTTTTCATTTATTTTTCTGTCCAGCTCGCTACGTATTTTTTTCACACAAACACCACATTTCAAAAGCCTCAAGAGGTAATACTGTTCATTTCATTTTACTATGGCTCAAACGCTCATTTGGCATACATTTCCACAGTTTATCTTTGCCCATGCCCATGGGCAGGATCCGTGTTAAAAAAACATCCTGCATTATTAATCGTGCCTTTTTGTCCGACATTAAAATTTCCTTTTTGGTCACAGAACCGACCTCTAGAACTCGATTCTGCTGGTTGACGGAATGTGTTTTGGGCTTTTCATCATCATCATCTTCAGTTAAAAACCACCCACTGCAGAATAGGCCTCTTCTCTACTGCGCCACTCCTCACGGTCCTGTGCCAGTCTCATCCATGAATTTGACAGTGTCGTGGGACCATTGGGCCGGTGGTCAGTCCACTAGACTTATGTTGAATTTCATTTCATTTATTCAATAAACATTGTACACTGTGTGCGAATGTTTTAAACATAAAATCTATTAAACCTATAAAAAATAAAATTAAACTTATACTTAAACTAAAAATAAATAGATTACATTATCTATCACAATACATTATCATTTACTTCTTTTCATTAATAAATTCAATGAATTAACCATTCAAAATAATACTCCAATATATATTTATAAGTTTTCAATGTTATATAAAACCTTATCTAACAAAAATTGTTTTAGTTTAGTTTTAAATACTACTATATTATTAATACGTCATTTTAATTCATGTGGCAACTTATTAAATATGTTTACAGCTTGGTACCTAGGGCAATATTTGACTATGTTGCGACTCGGCTGTATATCACAATTTAAATCTAATCTACGAGTTTTTTATTTAATTTAATTTAATTTTATCGCACCTTTTGGCCACCACTCCGTGTCTACTTTGGTCCACAGTCCGTCATCCTGTCTAGACAGGTATCCCGCCTTTGGGCTTATAGATTGGGCTAATTTTTATTAGGAAAGAGAAAGAACCTTAAAAGTTAGGTGTGTAGCCTTCGTTCTATTACACTATTTTGTCTATGCTTAAAGTAAAATTATTCGAAAGAGTAAATAATGTTTTATTTGGACAACGTTGAATGTTTATCATAGAAATGAACAGTAGTTTGATACGTTGTGAGTACGTAACGAAGGTCAATTCAATCCACCATACGTGACACAGCTTTGTGATATAATGCATTTTCACCTGAATATCTAACTACATTTTTCTATAAAATTTTAATATGATATATCTGGAGTTCGTTGTGTTAAAGAAGATAAATGTAAAGAAGCACTACTTGTACAATAAAACTTTTCTGGATTTAATTTAAGTAGGTTCGGAAAAGAGGATAACTCTGCAAAGAATTGCCAGAATTGTTACCCAGTTAAGTGTTGGCGAGAATGTGAATTTAAAATGATATTATTTTTTCTGTTTTTAGATAGAAATGAGCATTTGAAATTTAACCTTTACCATTTCGTTTTATTTGGATAGCATATTTTCCTGGGTTCTTCTTTGATTACTTCATGCAAATTCAATAATAAATGATGTAGTTAAATATCTTATTGTTTTCCTAAAACATTTATTCATCTAAATAAAATGAACTCTTAAAATGGGTTTCAAAAGTAAGCTGTATTAAACATTGCTAAATGAGATATTTTTCGGCCCTTTTCGCAAGTATCTTAAAAAAACACAACGGAGTTATTATTTTATTGTCTTCCATGAAGGACTGGGAGCGAGAGAAAAATTAAATGTGCCCGCTGCATTTCCTCCCGGGCACGCTGTAAAAACCAGCTAAGGGATCCGAGGGTTTCAGTATATTGTAATTTAGGCGATGGACTGACAACCTGGCACTATAGCAATATACCTACAAATATATCTTAAATAACCCTCAAAACTTTGTCAGACGTGGCGGAACGACCTTTGTTTAGGTCGTACACGCTATGCCTACCCCATTGGGTATACAGGCGTGATTATATATATTTATGTAAAAATCTCTTAAAGTTATTTTACTGTTCCATACCTCTACTGCAAATGGATTTATAGATCGTCAAAGGCTTACTGAAGAATTTAATGCATAAATGTAACAAGCTTGTCTGTAAGGTTAGGTTAGTTACGCAGCAACACACAAGAGTCACTTACTGCGGTGGCTCTCAAGACTCTGTCAATGCTTTTTGCATTGCCTACAACACACATGCGTCACCTTACGCTCTACGCGTGCGTAGCGATGAACTCTACGTCGGCGCATCCCTCTGCCAGTACGCGCGCGTAGTGCGTAAGATGACGCATGTGTGTTGCTGCACTAAGACAAAAAAATGTGATATTTTTAAGCTGTTGAAGTCACAAACGACCCGAGGAACCCTGGTGTTAGAATTTTTTAATCTACTATTAGTAACAGCCAATAGGCCGTTGATAGGGTTTTATTAAAGAAAACTTATTTTGATATTTATTTCACGAAACACCCCTGGAACATATAAAACGGACCTTAAGGGACAGCGTCCCGAAAACTGAGAGGGGTTACTCAGTCAACGAAACTGAACAACTATCACCAGGAATGAAAAAAAATGGTTTTTCATACAAATTGACTCATCGAGGTGGTCATTTTGTATGGGAAGGTAAATTTTATTTTAATTTCCTGAAAGAATTCTCCAGTGAAAGTTGTTCCGTTTTGTTGACTGAACAGCCCCTATCAGTTTACGGGACGCTGTCCCTTACACCCGGTATATTGGCTGTGGCAGTACAAACAAAAGCGTGCATTGCAGCTGACAAGTATTAATTATCTAATTGCTCAATATCCAGCTTACTAAGACGTTTGTGTACAGTAATTGTCTCAGTTCAATTGAGAATGTTCGCAAATGTTTGTTGATACCATAGAATATAAGATAGCTTAGGTACAGAAGAGACAGTCTGAAAAGAATGATATTAGCAATACGCTTCATCAATTTAAAATTAAGCTAAAAATATTTCTTTTCTGCCTCCAAAAAGAGTTTCAAAACATACGTTGTCCCATACAGAATAGGTTTGACTACTGCAAATATCTGTTTTTTTCCAAAATAATTATACTTTATATTGTCAATAAATTACCTCTCGTATGTACCTAATTTTTGTTATACTATTTGTCTTTCTGTTTTATATTTTATTTATTTATTTTATTTTCTCGTTCTTCAGCAATGCGCTGTGCCCTTATATTATAATAATGGGTATATCTTATGTGTATTATGTTTGTAAATGTACTGATTTTGTTTGTTTTAAATGTCTGTGAATGTGTGTAACTAGTTTCTGTTTGTAAATGTGGATAATAAATGTATTTGTATTTTGTAAAGATATTCAAATAATCATGATCTTGCTGCGCGGGGGGAATACGGTACATTCTAGCTCGCACAGCTTGTGCGATGGCAGATCATTCACCCCATTTATCCCAGCAGATGTTGTAGTTTACCATAGAAATTCTACAAAGACATAAATTAAGGTTGCGGCTGCAGCATTACACATACATACATACATACATAAAATCACGCCTTTATCCCTTACGGGGTAGGCAGAGCGTAAATGACCTTAAAATAAGAGGGTTATTGAAGATAGATTTGTATAGGTAAATTGCTGTATTGACAGGTTGTCAGCCCAATGCCTAATTGCAATATACAGACACCGTCGGATCCCTTAGCTGGTTTTTACAGCATGCTCGGGAGGAAATGCAGCTGGCGCATTCTTTGTTTTTCGCTTACTCCCAGTCCAGCATAGAAGGATCCCATGTGAATATCGCGTAATGTACTCAGCACAAAATCCTCCCTAAGGTCTGCAACCCACAGGCGTCACTTACTGCGTGCATGGTTGCGCTCAACACGCTGTCAGTACTTTTTGCATCACCTACAACGCACATGCGTCACCTTACGCTCTACGCACGCGTAGCGATAAACTCTACGTCGGCGCATCCTTCTGCGAGTACGCGCGCATAGAGCATAAATTGGCGCATGTGTGTTGTAGGCAAAGCAAAAAGCATTGACAGCGTGTTGAGCACAGCCTAGCGCGCAGTAAGTGACACCTGTGTGTTGCTGCCCTAACTCTCCTACCTGCAAAGTATGAAATTATAAACGTATGGCAAATACCACTCGAAATGACACCCATGTCATTCTAATCAACAAGACTGAACTGTTTTCAACACCACACATTTGCTTTGCTAAAATCTAACCATCTACATTTGAATAGAGGGACCGAGCTCCGCGTGCCTGGATCCCTCCAGATTGAACCTCAAGAGGAAGCTGCCAATAACGGCATTGAATTCGGTAAACCATATTTTGATAGTCGATCGCAAAGACCTAAGGCGATGATATTATAAACCAGCATCAACTGGACAATATGCCTACCACCACATATCTCTTCATTTCCTGAAATCCTTCTGCATTTGAATGAGCCACCCGAGTGCCGAGTGCCTGGACCTTACAGATTGTAGGAATTGGGTAAACCATATTCTGATTTTTTATTTTATTTTTTTATTTTTATTTATTCAGGATAACAACAGCATCTTACAAAATTATAATATTACAACATATGATTATACTGAATGCCAATTACAGCTATCCACTTCAAGATTACATATAAGTGTTGAGAGCAGTATGGTAGGTAGAAGAACAACTAGATTTAATAAAAAAAACTAAAATATTATTAACATAACATGTCGGAGCCTAGGACAAATATATGTTTAAAACTAAAAAAGTAAATAATCTATATAAACATTATAATACAGTATATATTTAATTTATACATGTTTATAAAATATAGAAATAAAATCGTACTATTAAATTATAATTTAAGTGAAATAGCATTATATAATACATAAATACTAATATAAAAAATAGAAAACTATTAGAAGAAAAGGAAATAAACTAAATTATACCAAGCCTGTAACACTGTGTTGAGTATTTGATCAGATAGGTACTAACAAAGAAAGTTATAAACTGTTGATGAATAAATTAAAGTTACTTCATGTCATGAGTACCCATCATTACTAAAGCAAAACAAAAGAGAAATAAGTGAGTGGATCAAAGCTGTTAAAGTCATCTATATATAACATCCATGCTGGACTGGGAGCGAAAGAAAAACATAGAATGTGCCAGCTGCACCTCCTCCCGGGTATGCTGTAAAAACCAGCTGATAGTCGATTAAACAGACCTAGGGTGATGCTTTTCTGACCCAACATCAACCGAGTAACATGCATACCACCACATATCTCCACATTTAATGAAATCTAATCTTCTGCATTTGAATTTGCCACCCAAGTGCCGAGTGCCTGGATCTTAAATATTGTAGGAGTTGGGTAAACCATATTCTGATAGTCCATCGGAAAGGCCTAGGGCAATGCTATTCTTACCCAGCTTCATACATACATACATGTAATCACGCCTTTATCCCTTATGGGTTAGGCAGAGCATTAACGCCCAAAATAAAGTTCGTTCCGCCACATCTGACAAAGTTACCCTCAAAACTTTATTAAAGATAGATTTGTAGGTATATTGTTGTAGTGACAAGTTGTCAGCCCATCGCCTAAATTACAACATCAACCGGTCAATATGCCTACTACCACATATCTCCACATTTCCTGAAATCTAACCCTATGCATTTGAATGAGCCACCCGAGCGCCGAGTCCCACCAGATTGTACCTCAAGAGAAAGCTGCCAATAGATGCATTGAATTGGGTAAACTATATTCCCGATAGCAGACGTTGGGCTCAATTGTAGATTTGCCGGCTACAACTAAAATTAAAATCTATTTGTCCCTTCCAGACTAAAAGCATTGAAAAAGGACAGGAGATCTATTCTTTCTGGTTTTTTATTTATAGGTCGCTGAATTTATGCGTTATCTGTCATTTTTATCCGCCGTCATATGACATGGCGGATAAAATTGACAGAAATACTGAGGAAACGTGCAAAACCGCGTCAAAATCTAGCGGATAAAATGTAAAATCATAGAGTATAATCACTAGTCCTTTTTCAATTTTATTATATTGAAAGTGACAAATAGATTTTAATTTTAGCTTGTAGGTATCTAGAATCGAGCCCAATGTCAAACACAATTTATACACGGTGTGAAACAAGGTGAAATTCAAAACGTTCGACAAAGAGATTGATCAAATTCTACGAATCTGAACAACTGTCCCCGTGGTGAATCGTTTCGTAGGACGTCAGTGACAGACTCCTCAATGATAAATCTTTTTCTTATTTTTCGTGGTCTGAACTTACCCTCATTTGTCAAATGTTTAAAATATCAGTAGTTGTTTACATTGATTACTTTTATGCTGGACTGGGAGCGAGAGAAAAACATTGAATGTGCCATCTGCATTTCTTCCCAGGCATACTGTGAAAACCAGCTAAGGGAATTGAGTGTTTCTGTATATTGCAATTTAGGCGATAGGCTGACAACCTGTCACTAAAGCAATTTACCTACAAATCTATCTTAAATAACCCTCAAAACATTGTCAGACGTGGCGGAACGACCTTTGTTCAGGACGTTTACGCTCTGCCTCGGGTAGGAATTAGGAATAAAGGCGTGATTATATATATGTATGTATGTCAAAGATGTGTATGAGTAAATTATTATTCAGGGTATGATTGTCAGGATGATTAACGTGCTGAATAGTTTAGCTAAATGTTGGAAGGTGCCAATAGAACTTCTGAGGTGGTCCAGCACCTGTCTGCAGTTTGTGTGATTTAACCTCAAGTGAAAGCTGCCATTGGAATAGGTAAACCTTGTTACCGATAGCCGACAATACTGCCAGTGTTATATGTGCGTCTACATTTCAAAGACAATTTATGTTCGGTGTTGTGATACTGGTGAAACTAGAATAGGTATGGTGTTGAATTCATAATACATCTGTAGATGTATATATGTGTAGGTAGATTTATAATCATTGCTGATAGAGATGCTTGCCCTGTAATGCGGCATCTTATTAAAAATACAATGTCTTTACGTAAATTTACTTACTAACATAGTTATAAGTATTTTGATTGTTACTAACAAAATTGGATTATTGTTATCTGAAATAAATAAATTATTATTATACACTGTGATTTATACTTGTAACTTCCATGCTGGACTGGGAGCGAGAGAAAAACATAGAATGTGCCAGCTGCATTTCCTCAAAAACCAGCTAAGGGATTCGAAGGTTTCAGTGTATTCCAATTTAGGCGATGGGCTGACATCCTGTCACTATATCAATATACGTAATCAATCACCTATAATAACTTGTCAGATTTGGCCGAACGACCTCTTTAGAGGTCATTTTTCCTCTGCGTGATTGTATGTATGTATGTAGATTTATACATGGTGGCAATATCAGACATAAAGGAAACGCTCTGCCTACCAGGTAAGGGACAAAAGCGTTATTTTATGGCATGTGTATGTCAGCGATCACTGTTTAACTTAATAGAAGATACGTTTCGTATATTATACCGGGTGTAAGTAAAAATTGGCTTTTCTTTACACAATGTCCACCTCGATTAGACAATTTGTATGGAATAGTCATTTTTTTCACTTTCTGAAATAATTTCCTGGTGGAAGTTGTTCTGTGTCGTTGAATGAGCAACCCTTATCAGTATATCAACTTATCATATCAACGAACCGATTGTATAAATAACTAGCGACCCGCCCCGGCTTCGCAGGGAAATCATCAGTTTTTCTCTAGTATATTATGCATGTTTACGCTCTGCCTAACCCGTTAGGGACAAAGGCGTGATTATATGTATGTATGTATTATACATACTCTTGAATCACTCTATCCATTAAAAGAAACCACATCAAAGTCCGATGCGTAGTTTTAAAGATTTATGCATACATAGGGATATAGGGACAGAGAAAGCGACTTTGTTTTATAATATGTAGTGATAAAATGTCGCACGATCCTCGGAGGAACACTGTTTTACTGAGATACAGGTGAATAACCTAATTTAGTAGATAGCGTTTATAAACCTAGTATTAAAATCTTAATGCAGTCACAGTTATGTAAACCTTTTTTATATGTATGCTTTTAGCGAAATAAATACTTTTTCGTTTATTTATTTCAAACCCGGCGGCGATCCGTGTAACTTTTCTAACCATTGCTCTCCCTAAATGTATTCAAACAAACCACATGACAAAATCTTCTTCCACACGACAACAAGTAATTAAAAAAGTTCAAAAATCCCAACTGCGTAGAATAAATTGTATACAACGTAAGCTTTAATCATTATAGATCTTAAATGATTGATCAAAACGAAAAATTATGTAAAAACTTGAATTGATTTTCAAATACCTATTGAATGGAATACTATTGCCGAGTGGGAACTCGGCATAGTTCGTAGTTTATTTTCTATTTTCAACTGTCGCACATATATTTTTTTTTTATCAAAATTATGGCTTTAGTGACACTCGCATAGTTAAGACAAATAGATTGACGTAAGAATCATTAAAATCGGCCAACGCGTTTGGTCTCTAGTGCGCCACAGAGGATCAAACATACATACATAGATAGGCTGATGAACACATTACCCTTCTTTGCGTCGCGCAGTCGGGTGAAAATAGACTGAACCAACTTATTTCTCCAAGATATTTTTTGGTAGTTTTCCTCGTCATTAATAATTGTAATCACCCTACTCATGTAGCTGCTAACCAGCTCCATGAGTTTTTCCGCCGGACGATATGACTCATTTGTCACGTGGGAAGTAGAGTGATGTATCTTCTGGTCATGAGGTAATATGTAACTGCCTGTGGAGTAAGTGGTCGGGACCTTGGGTTTTAGGGTTCGATTTATGAGGAGGATTTTTAATGTTGTTGTCTTTAAATTAAATAAATAATAATGGAAAATCATTCCAACATTTAGGAATTTGAAAGTGGAAGTTACATCTAAAAACATACATAAGAGCAGAGCGTAAACGACCTGAACAAAGGTCGTTCCGCCACGTCTGACAAAGTTTTGAGGGTTATTTAAGATAGAGTTGTATATTGCTGTAGTGACATGTTGTCAGCCTATCGCCTAAATTGAATTATTGAGAAACCCTCGGATCCCTTAGCTACCTCTAAATATTATTTATGAAAGCAGCATAAAGTGAAGAGTTTTAAATCTTAATCTTTTGGGTCTATGGAGATGATTCTTATCACAAATTGCAGAAAACTTTGTATATTTTAGAAACGACAAAGGAAATCATTGTCAAAAACTACTCCACCCGGGTCAAAATTGAAAATCACAGAAATTTACACGAATTGATCGATTTATGACAAGGTTGTACCGGCCTTCGATTTCTAAAACTTGACTCCTTCATTGGGCCAAAGTCATTGAAAACCCCACGAGAAAACAAAATATTCGTTTTCAACAAAAATAAAAGGAAAAGTACATTCCTGTGTAACTCCAGTTAAACACATTACAACCCTTCCTAAACTATCGTAGTCTATCATTCTCCATCATTCTCTCCAAACATTGATCCTGGGAAGCAAACTATCTTATGTCAACATCCTTACAATAACTCGGTTCTCCTCTGGACGTTTGCTCGATAGATTGTTATATCAATAAGAATATAAGGACATGACTTATTCATTGGGCATGATCAGATATCGAGGAATATTTACTTAGAAGTTGTTGCTGCTTCAGGTACCTAGGGCTTGATTCTAGATACCACCGGCTAAAACAAAAATTAAAATCTATCTGGCACTTTTAAAATAAAAAAATTTAATAAGGACAGGCGATTTATACTCTACTAGCTTGTAATGAACTTCGCTTCTGCTATTCAAAACTTAATCATTGTTTTAAAATACAAATAACGCCATCTATCAGACTGGTAGGAGAATCACTATAAACGAGAAACTAATGCCAATCTAGTGTTGATTGAGTGGAGAACTAATATTATAGCCAGATCGAACTGAAATTACTTCAATTTGAAGTAAGGACACGCGGTGCCATCTGGAGGAGAATGGGAGAACTATCAAGAGAAGTAGGAATGAAGGCTCTCGAAAACTCGAAAATGGTCTAGAAGAGGGAAGATAAAACAGTCGGGGGCTCGAGAGGGGGGATTGGGCTGGAAGATAGAGGACGAGGGCGACGGGGGATGGAGATGGACGCCGGGGAAGAAAACTAGCGTCTGGGACCGAGCAGGGAGAAGTTTAGTCGACCTGGAGTTTTAGTTTGAGTGGAAATTTAGTTTTACTTGAAGTTTAGTTGACTTTTACCAGTGAAAGTGTACACATCAAAGAGGAGAGGAGAGTATGCAGCCGGGAGGCAACCAAGAGACCTACTTTGGAGGGGTGTTAGTGCCATCAGTGGTTCCTGTTGTGGACGGAGGGCGGTGACCTGATGATCAGCTGTTCTTTTACATGGTGGAGTGGAGGATGCTGACAGTGGAGTCTTGCAGAGCTGGTGGAGTGCCAACTACAAGGATTCTAAAGGATGGGTAAACCCACACACAAGGTATTCCTGTATCAAATTATGATGCTTATTTACTTATTCTTGAATAAATTTACATCGTGTTTTATTTACTTTACCATTTCTACATATATTTAATTATCTTGTCCACTTCAGACTTTGTTTATTGACAAGGTTTTTTCCCTGTTCAATTAACAATGCGTTTTTATGACATTTCATACTTGCCAAAGGCCGTTCTATTCATTTTTATATATATAATTTCCAATATTTCTTATATAATAGGTACGGTTAATGAGATATATGTAGGATTGTAGGTCGGTTTAGCATGCAATTACATAATTCATACACAGCTATGCGGTTAGGTAAATAGGCAGTTTAGGTACATTGTAGGAGTAGGTTAGGTAGGGGTAGGTTCAGATGGATAGGTATTCTAGGTAATACGAATTAGGACAATATCTAGGAAAGTAGGTGGGGGTAGCTATTTGGGATCCTAGTTTGTGTTTAGGTAGGTAGTTCTCTCCCTTCCCTTTACCAAAATTCTTGCCTTACCTTTCCTTTAAGTAGAGAAGCATCATCCTAATGTTTCATGATGTGCCCAGCAGTGGAATGTATAAATTATTTTAATACATTCTATGTTTTTATAACTATATCTATGTATGAATTGTTCATACTTACCTATCCTGGCAGAGGAGACAAAATACTTACCTATTCTTCTCAAATAAACTACTGAACTGATTTATATTCACTTAACTGTGGATTTAATACCTATGTATGAGTCATTCATACCTACATGCTTATTCTGGCAGTGGATACTGAATTGATTTTATATTCACTTTATTGTGAAATATATTCAACGGACAATGTTTTGAAACATTTATTGGATTCATGATCCTATATGTATGTATGTTCTAGACTCTAGAACACCAGCTACAAACTTGGTGGGAATGTTCACCTATGATACCTACTATGTAGGTTTTATACAATTGATGATCCTGTTCTACAGACTGACAAAGTTTATCTTTGATAATATACCTACTGATGTGTGGGTTTTATACTGGCAACTGATTGGGACTATGGTCCAACTACCTAATGGGAGTATTCATTATACTAACCAAACCAATACAGCATGGAATGTGGGATGATGTTATCTGTATCCTACCTACAACCTCAAATTACCCTGGAACGGGTCTGGAATTAAAATTATATATTTATTCACTTTATGTGAATTTTATATGACTGATTTATGGTCGGTTGGCTTTGACAAGCCATTATACTACTGAAATACTACTTGACTTGATGTCAATTGAGCGACATGGTATCAGCCATGGTCAAACCTCCATCACATACTACATCTTAGCATTCGATATGTCTGTAACAGCATTTAGATCACAGAAGCTTATTTTGCACTAAAGAAGTCTAACAATCAGTCACTACTTGCTCTTGCCTGTCACTCCTATATCTACAACGAATCTATGGCTTGCGGTGTGAATGATTGTTATATTATCTGGGACTAGCTTCGGCATCCCTATCTATTCTACTGACTCCTGGATGTGCATATCATAAGTGGAGATCGATGACTGGTGCAGTTTCATAGTCGGTGTTTCCAGCATAGCTGGACAACAATTTATAAAACCTTTGTTGAGGCAATGTTTCTCAATTGGACATCACAACTTACTACAAATTACATCAGACATGACTTGCTCTGTCTTGGTTGGCTGACCAATAAATCAGCTCAAATTAATTATATTTTACATGATGCTGTTCATCAATCTGGACTCATTCCAAAACTCCTAAGTGCGCTGTCACTTATCTCTGGCCTGAGGCTTGGCCAAAACAAAAACCAATTGGAGGGCACAGTAGTGCCTCCTCTTTCCTTTTCTGGGGCTCGCATGATGGGTTTTGCATCAAGGACAAGTTCCTAGGCTATTTACTGTCTTTATTAGTGTCTGGGAATTGGTAATTGAAGTAAATCTCATTCGTTGATGGTTGGCGAGCACATAAATCCTCTACCAGCGAATGGTTGGAGCTGGAATCGGAGGTTCCGTTATCCCGCTGCGCACTGTCCCCATATTGTCCCAAGAACCTAAAGAGAGCTAAGTTATGACATCCCACTACCACTTTAAAGGATTTGGGTTACTTTTATAAATTTTATTACACAACGTACGGTCCTAACTTTAACTAGACGATCACAATCACGAGCCAATATTTGTAACCTTATTATTAGACATTTATGAGCCACTCTTCCAATCACTCTTTCCTTCCTCTCATCCTCTCCGCTCCACATTATTACCTCTCCTCCACACCTCTCTCACACTTCCTTTCACATATCGTATTATATTAGGGTAATTTTGTTAGGGAGGGGGGGGGTTGTTACAATTGTTGCCGTGAGCGCAGGATCATAATTTGGTCCATTGCTCATTGAAACGGAGAGTGGTTTGCAAAGTGGGTTGTCTCTCTGATGTTCTCTTCTTGGGACTTCTTGGGTCGTGTGACGGCGGGAGGTGTGTGCGTCAGCCGTTTGCTGGCTGGGAACCTGTGGGATAGGGACACTAAGACTTCAGTTTGGGGATTGGAATAGGTGGGAGTTGCTCTGAGGGGAGGATAGATTGGGTTATCAACATTCAACATATGATATAAAATGACATTAGAAAATCTGTGTTGCCAGTTTTCAATGTAGAAATCCCTTAGAATTATCTTTATAAATTATTTTAAAAGTTACAAGTTATATAACTAAGAACAAAGTCAGGAAATAGTTATCTTAATATCTAGGTATTATTTATGTTAGTTTTAAATAGAATTGGGAAGTATAACTTATTATTCCTTGAGAAAAGACAATATCTATTTTATCACTTATTTAATCAAAACCCTTTCAGAATAATGTTTTGATAATTCGGTAATTCATCTCAAATAACAAGTAACATAGCATTTTTGCACATAAATAAATATCAGTATCAGTACATAGCTTCCATTTTAACTTCTCACTTTTTTCAAGTAACTTGGTAATGGCATGATTAATTTCTTAATTAAGTTTTTTTTTTATATTTTAAAAAAAAGTATCGCAATTCGATATCTTTGTTTAGCTTACACTTTATAAATTCCACACATACATACATGCATGCATATGGTCGCGCCTGTTTCCCTGGTGGGGTGGGCGGAGCGTGGACGGCCTGGGCGTTTCGCCGCCTCTGATAGGGCTTTGAGGGTTATTTGAGATAGATTTGAAGGTTTAGTGACAGGTTGTCGGCCCATCGCCTAAATTACAATATACTGAAACCCTCGGATCCCTTAGCTGGTTTTTGCAGCGTGCCCGGGAGGAAGTGCGGCTGGCGCATTCTATGTTTTTCTCTCGTTCCCAGGCCAGCATGAATTCCACACAATTAGGGAAAATCCGCTTATTATGCCAACACTAATGTTGACACCTGGGGTGCGCTCAAAACCTATGCTCTACTACCAAATATTTATTTCATTAACGTAAAGTTTTGACATTTTAAATAGTTTTGACTTAGTATATTTGTTTTCTATACAATACTTAAATATTTGATTAAAATAATTCTGTTTGTTTCATTTTCTAATCTATTTTACGGGTAATATATATAAACACGAAAATCTTGAGAATTAATTGTTGAATTTGAACGTAATTTTGCTTGACGTCAATCGATCTTCAATCGATTGATCGAAACGTCAAAAACTAAAAACGTCCGAGAGAGATAGAAATACTGTTTTCCTTAGTAGATTTGATTGCTTTATCCTTGTCTTTCTTATAATTAATTACGTGAGGTTCAGGTAAACTGAGAAAAGTTTTGACAGTTCTTTTGAAAATAATTTGACTCTGCTAGTTTAATTTCGTTGTTTTCAATAGTTTATTCTAGTTTTCGTAATATATGTAGTACATTTTGTACGCTAGAATACGCGAGCGTTCATTCCGAGTTAAACACCAAGTTTCCTAGTGTTTGTCGGGGACAACATGTGAAAAAATCAAGTGGAAAAAGTTTACGTGTGTTTGTGTGTTTATATGCGGTGTTTAAATAGTGATAGTGCCAAGTCCCCGAAGGAAATTTTGTCACGTAAGTCGCCTATAGCTAGAAGGAAAGTTTTTTATTACTTTACCTATGTTTTGAAATATTTTCAGGTACTTCATGATAGGTCATTTTCCAACAAGTTTAACTGAGTTTTCATTCAAAAGACAACTAGAAGTAGGTATTCTGCGTATGCAATTCTATTTAATAGCATAGTATCTTCATTCTAGGACAAAAAGATAGAACATTTCTTTATAATTACGTCCTAAATTTGTTGGATAATGCATATTTCACTTTGGCTAACAGAATACTTGTTTAATTAATAGAATTTGTTTTGATTGTTTAATAGGACGGCTTTGGTAATATATCTGTGCAAATGGCGGCAATATTTTATTTTGATTTCAACAGCCTTTATATGATTTTGTGTTTCATTTTGGAACGGTCTTTGGCTAATATCATATTCCGGAACAAATAAGAAAGCTTCATCTTAAATTCAAACTGATTTTATTTATTACTACTTAGATTGTTTGCGGAAGTATCATTGGTATGGTTGGAATAATCCTATAGTATTTACCTTTTAAATTTCATTGGTATCAGAGTTTTAAATCATCAGAATGAGTTTTATCATAATAATTTTGAACATTCTTTTTGATATGGGGGTGTTATGGTATAGTTAATGGCTGCTACATACATACATGTAGTCACGCCTTTGTCCCTGATGGGGTGGGCGGAGCGGGAACGGCCTGGGCAGGGGTCGTTCCGCCGCGTCTGGCGGAGTTTTGAGGATTGTTTAAGATGGATTCGTGGGTATATTGCTGTGGTGACGGGTTGTCGGCCTGTCGCCTGGGTTGCGATGTGCAGAGGCCCTCGGATCGGGGGGGGGTGCGGCTGGCGCATTCTGTGTTTTTCTCTCGCTCCCAGTCCAGCATGGAAGTAATGGCTGCTATGGATAGTATAAACAGCTTATTTACCTTATGTTTTAATTTGAATATTAGTTTTATTTTCATTTAGTCTTTTCCTTTAAATTCATGTAGTCTTTTCCTTTTGGTTGAGTATTGAGATATCTTAATAGAAATTGAGTTTACTAAATAAATTAACACTTTTAATAAAATAAATAAATTCAAAGCTTTTTATCAGGTTATTGTCCAATATTATAAAAAATCAATAAATAAGGCAATTAAAACTTTCAGTTTTTTTAGTTTGTTCTAATGTTCAATATTTAAAGTAATAATTTAATGTTTATTAGATATATTTTTGTAAAAGTCTGGATATAAATAAATTAATATTAATAGTAATAGGAAAGGTATTCATGAATAATAATAGTATTGGAAAAGATATTCATGGAGGCATGTTGGTTGATAGATTGTTTATGAAGATGCAGGTATTTTTGTGCATTGGCGTATTTCAAGTTTAGTGTGTAACAGTTATTAGGTTAGCAGATTTTGCGTAGCATTTCCAGATAGTTTTGCAATGGCGTAAATTTTATTTTTAGGGCAAGCAGATAGCGTATTCAAAAGAGACTTAATTATTTTTATGCATTTGGCGTAATTGCAGAATAAATAAAATCCAGTAAGTTTGTTGTGTTTGGAATTTTGGCGTTATGTCTCTAAGCATTTTGGCGTAAAGGCTCTTTTGGTATTTTGGCGTAAAGTTTAGCGAAATAGCTGTTTCAGCATATTGGCGTAAATAAATAGTTAAAGTAAAGAGGAGAACTAGATATTAAATTTTAGAATGTTTTAAACATTCTCTATTAACTTGCTACAATGCCTTCAAGATGGTTTGGGGCCTGGCTTGTTTTCATCTATTTAACAACGTATTAAAATAAATAAAAATATGTTTTAACTCCATCCACACTTGATGGGTAGTAAATAGATTTTGGAATCTTATAATTTTTGGTTGTTATTTGCTTAGACTCAACTATTGTGTTGGGCATAGTTGGGGATCAAATCACCTCATTACACTCTGAGTTTACTTCTGTAGCGATTTTGCGGAAAAATGACTAATTAAGCACAATGGTTAGTTATGGATCTTTGTAGAATCGTTATTCGAGGTATCTTTGCAAGCATCTACTCTGACAAAGTACCTTTACAGACTTTACAAATTATTTACACACAACAAATGGCATGGATTTGATACGAACTGGTAGAATCAGTAATATTATAATTTTACTACTCGTATCTTGCTATGGATGGAATAGGTAAAGTAGGGATGATAATTTGACTTAAATGCTTGATTAAATTTTCTCAATTAAATATCTGCATTGTTTAGCTTTAGCCAGGTATGTTTAACCTATTTGGGTGTTTTATGAAAGCAGGCTGGTACTTCGGATCACTGAGAGGGATATTAGCAAAGTAATTTCTAATCTAAAATTAATCTTATCATAATTTTGTTTACCTAGAGTTGATAGGTATTCAAATGAACAGTTTGTCAACAATGCCCAATGTAAATTTTAGTTTTAATTCACTTTAAAATTTTAAGAATATTTATCCGGACATTTACGAAAACATTTTTAAATAATTCTTGAATTAAAGTTTTACAAAATTATAGATTTTGGGGGCGGGTCTTAATTTTCAACTTAGATATGGTTAGAATCAGAAGTGTTTAGTATCCTTAAGATAATAAAATTCGTTCATCAAGGGGGCGATCTAGTTTCAGGATTTGTGTTTTTTTATACACCTAGTTATTTATGGGGATAGGTTTCATATTTTATGTTTTCTTTTCTTTAGGTAATAAGATTCACTTACTATGGGGGCGGGGTAATAGCTTTCATATTTAATTATCATAGGAACGTCTGATTTTCTATTTTATTAGTAGATTTTTCTTCGAAAAATCGGTTTTGATCGAATTTCATAGAATTTTGGGGGCGACATTTGTTTGAAATCTTATTGTATTTGAAATATATCTGTAAAATTTTACTCCATTCGATCTAAAACACGATTTTTCTCATCAAAATCGGGGCGATTGTAATGAACTTCGCTTCTGCTATTCAAAACTTAATCATTGTTTTAAAATACAAATAACGCCATCTATCAGACTGGTAGGAGAATCACTATAAACGAGAAACTAATGCCAATCTAGTGTTGATTGAGTGGAGAACTAATATTATAGCCAGATCGAACTGAAATTACTTCAATTTGAAGTAAGGACACGCGGTGCCATCTGGAGGAGAATGGGAGAACTATCAAGAGAAGTAGGAATGAAGGCTCTCGAAAACTCGAAAATGGTCTAGAAGAGGGAAGATAAAACAGTCGGGGGCTCGAGAGGGGGGATTGGGCTGGAAGATAGAGGACGAGGGCGACGGGGGATGGAGATGGACGCCGGGGAAGAAAACTAGCGTCTGGGACCGAGCAGGGAGAAGTTTAGTCGACCTGGAGTTTTAGTTTGAGTGGAAATTTAGTTTTACTTGAAGTTTAGTTGACTTTTACCAGTGAAAGTGTACACATCAAAGAGGAGAGGAGAGTATGCAGCCGGGAGGCAACCAAGAGACCTACTTTGGAGGGGTGTTAGTGCCATCAGTGGTTCCTGTTGTGGACGGAGGGCGGTGACCTGATGATCAGCTGTTCTTTTACATGGTGGAGTGGAGGATGCTGACAGTGGAGTCTTGCAGAGCTGGTGGAGTGCCAACTACAAGGATTCTAAAGGATGGGTAAACCCACACACAAGGTATTCCTGTATCAAATTATGATGCTTATTTACTTATTCTTGAATAAATTTACATCGTGTTTTATTTACTTTACCATTTCTACATATATTTAATTATCTTGTCCACTTCAGACTTTGTTTATTGACAAGGTTTTTTCCCTGTTCAATTAACAATGCGTTTTTATGACATTTCATACTTGCCAAAGGCCGTTCTATTCATTTTTATATATATAATTTCCAATATTTCTTATATAATAGGTACGGTTAATGAGATATATGTAGGATTGTAGGTCGGTTTAGCATGCAATTACATAATTCATACACAGCTATGCGGTTAGGTAAATAGGCAGTTTAGGTACATTGTAGGAGTAGGTTAGGTAGGGGTAGGTTCAGATGGATAGGTATTCTAGGTAATACGAATTAGGACAATATCTAGGAAAGTAGGTGGGGGTAGCTATTTGGGATCCTAGTTTGTGTTTAGGTAGGTAGTTCTCTCCCTTCCCTTTACCAAAATTCTTGCCTTACCTTTCCTTTAAGTAGAGAAGCATCATCCTAATGTTTCATGATGTGCCCAGCAGTGGAATGTATAAATTATTTTAATACATTCTATGTTTTTATAACTATATCTATGTATGAATTGTTCATACTTACCTATCCTGGCAGAGGAGACAAAATACTTACCTATTCTTCTCAAATAAACTACTGAACTGATTTATATTCACTTAACTGTGGATTTAATACCTATGTATGAGTCATTCATACCTACATGCTTATTCTGGCAGTGGATACTGAATTGATTTTATATTCACTTTATTGTGAAATATATTCAACGGACAATGTTTTGAAACATTTATTGGATTCATGATCCTATATGTATGTATGTTCTAGACTCTAGAACACCAGCTACAAACTTGGTGGGAATGTTCACCTATGATACCTACTATGTAGGTTTTATACAATTGATGATCCTGTTCTACAGACTGACAAAGTTTATCTTTGATAATATACCTACTGATGTGTGGGTTTTATACTGGCAACTGATTGGGACTATGGTCCAACTACCTAATGGGAGTATTCATTATACTAACCAAACCAATACAGCATGGAATGTGGGATGATGTTATCTGTATCCTACCTACAACCTCAAATTACCCTGGAACGGGTCTGGAATTAAAATTATATATTTATTCACTTTATGTGAATTTTATATGACTGATTTATGGTCGGTTGGCTTTGACAAGCCATTATACTACTGAAATACTACTTGACTTGATGTCAATTGAGCGACATGGTATCAGCCATGGTCAAACCTCCATCACATACTACATCTTAGCATTCGATATGTCTGTAACAGCATTTAGATCACAGAAGCTTATTTTGCACTAAAGAAGTCTAACAATCAGTCACTACTTGCTCTTGCCTGTCACTCCTATATCTACAACGAATCTATGGCTTGCGGTGTGAATGATTGTTATATTATCTGGGACTAGCTTCGGCATCCCTATCTATTCTACTGACTCCTGGATGTGCATATCATAAGTGGAGATCGATGACTGGTGCAGTTTCATAGTCGGTGTTTCCAGCATAGCTGGACAACAATTTATAAAACCTTTGTTGAGGCAATGTTTCTCAATTGGACATCACAACTTACTACAAATTACATCAGACATGACTTGCTCTGTCTTGGTTGGCTGACCAATAAATCAGCTCAAATTAATTATATTTTACATGATGCTGTTCATCAATCTGGACTCATTCCAAAACTCCTAAGTGCGCTGTCACTTATCTCTGGCCTGAGGCTTGGCCAAAACAAAAACCAATTGGAGGGCACAGTAGTGCCTCCTCTTTCCTTTTCTGGGGCTCGCATGATGGGTTTTGCATCAAGGACAAGTTCCTAGGCTATTTACTGTCTTTATTAGTGTCTGGGAATTGGTAATTGAAGTAAATCTCATTCGTTGATGGTTGGCGAGCACATAAATCCTCTACCAGCGAATGGTTGGAGCTGGAATCGGAGGTTCCGTTATCCCGCTGCGCACTGTCCCCATATTGTCCCAAGAACCTAAAGAGAGCTAAGTTATGACATCCCACTACCACTTTAAAGGATTTGGGTTACTTTTATAAATTTTATTACACAACGTACGGTCCTAACTTTAACTAGACGATCACAATCACGAGCCAATATTTGTAACCTTATTATTAGACATTTATGAGCCACTCTTCCAATCACTCTTTCCTTCCTCTCATCCTCTCCGCTCCACATTATTACCTCTCCTCCACACCTCTCTCACACTTCCTTTCACATATCGTATTATATTAGGGTAATTTTGTTAGGGAGGGGGGGGGTTGTTACAAGCTTCTACCCGTGACTTCGTCTGCGAAGTTTTTTTTCTCCTTCGTCCACCCGTGATTATCTGCAGCGACTTGTGGGTCTGGTCCGAAAACGTGACGTTGGTGGCAGTAAAAGTAGGGCAAACCCTTTCTACCGTCATCGTTCCCCACGTCCCTATCATAGCCGTTACACGCGTCCCTAAACAGCTATCATGTCTGTCCAGCCCTATCCATTCCTCCCATCCATGACTAGTTCCAGTGGCTTCTGTTCCATTTCTCCCTCCATCCTAAAACTTATGAAAACACAACACACATTATGAATTAAATTACTGCTAACATTTTAACAACATAGCGTGAGACACTTCATAGCACTTTTCATTCTGGCTGAAGAAGAGTGATGATATGTATTTTAAGTTAGTTCAGCTAACACAGTATTAATTGAAAAAGATTCCGTCATAATCGGTTCAAACATTTTATTTTTTGTTTCCTGGGAGTAGCCCCTACGTTAGGTAGCGTGATGATATCGTAAATCGAGGTGACGCTGAGTAAACTAAAAAATTCCTATCAAAATCGGTTAAAATACAAACTCAACTCAGATAAATGCCTACTGTTTACCCTCTAAGTACGGTGGCGTGATTATATTTTATCCATAGTTTGTGTTTAGGTAAAACTCAGTTGAATAAAAAAAGTTCCTTCAAAATCGGTTACAAACACAAACTAAATTCTGTTCCCTGACTACCTCCTAAGTACGGTGACGAGATTATTCATATCTTTAGTTTCTGTCTTGGTAACACTGAGTTGAATAAAAAAGTCCGATCAATTTAGGAAAAAATGGTCTCAGATTTGTTTGACAAACAGATTTAGTCTAAAAAGTTTTCTGAACTTCAGGAAACACTTTGCACTCATTGTCTTTACTTCAAAGTACCAAGCGACAGTTTTCTGTTCTATTTCGGTTGGTTCTATCCCAAAGTTTAGTTCTACTCTAATATTTTACGGACAATGTGTCCGAGTTTGAAAGTTCAAAGACCAGGGGAGAGGACTTCCAAAGTAGTATGAATAATTTAGACAGAGACTTGTGCCAGATGCTGTCTTCTCTTTGGAAATTTAAGATGGTTTTACATACATACATATAATCACGACTTTATCTCTAATTGGGTAGGCAAAACGTAAACGACCTAAACAAAGGTCGTGATGCAACGTCTGACAAAGTTATTTAAGATCAATTTGTAGGTATATTGCTGTAATGACAGGTTGTCAGCCCATCGCCTAAAATGTAATATACTGAAACCCTCGGATCCCTGAGCTGGCTGTGACAGAATGCCCGGAAGCAAATGCAGCTGGCACATTCTATGTTTTTCTCTCGCTCCCAGTCCAGCATGGAAGTAAGATGGTTCCAACTATTGAAATAATAGACAGGGTGTTAGTTGAATCTCTACTGATAATTTGGTTAAATATCATATTATTATCAAGACCAACATCAGGCGTGATTATATGTATGTATGTATGCTTCAGCTTACCAACATCTGAGGAGATGAACAAGCATTGGGAAGAGGAGAAGCAGGACCGAGCTGCTCGAGAGTACACGAAACGACAGGCGCATATGATGGGTCCAGACCAGGAGAAGGACTACGCCTCGCTTGCAGAAGAAGTTCAAACCAGGACCTTACCTTCAGTCCTGACCAAGATCCGTGAAGAAAGCTCATTACGTTTCCTCCACAACCTGAAGAACTACAGACAGGACAAGTATAATATCATTGATGATAATACGTATGAGATCATCAATCCTAATGGAAAACGGGAGATTCTTTGTTGACCCTAAAACGGGAATTTGTTGTAAACTGGAAGGGATTTAGGTTTAAAGTGGTAGAAACAAATGATTGTTTTTTTTTGTAGAAATGGTAATTTTTGCAGTGTATTATTTACTATGGACACACCAGATGTGAGGAAGAGTAACTTCTTCATGCAAATGCATCAATCAATCTTTTACTCGTTTTGAATCCCTCAAATTCGGAATCTGTTTTGCATATAATTTGGATTTATTTTAATACTAAGCAAGTATTATTCATAATGAAAACTGATCGGCTTACTTGTTTGTATTGAAACGAGGGTTAGCCATTGACGTTTCGATCCTATACGAGGATCTTCATCAGGAGAGAAGATAGTCACACTCCACCGCTGCCAAGTGCAACCTTCGTCTGCGGTTCGCTGCGCCCGCGCCGACAGCATGCCAGGTGGCGCTGTAGTCGACGCTGGGGCTGGTTTATCGGAATGTTTAAACACACGACACTGACTGTATCTTCAATACAAACAAGTGAGTAAGTTACTTCCAAGCTGGAATGTGAGCGACATATGCTGTAAAAAACAGCTAAGGGATCCGAGGGTTTCTTTATATTGCAATTTAGGCGATGGGCTGACAACCTGTGACAGGTATAGCAATATACATTCAAATCTATCTTAAATAACCCTCAAAACTTTGTCAGACGTGGCGGAACGACTTTTGTTTAGATCGTTTACGCTCTGCCTTCCCTATTAGGGATAAAGGCGTGATTAGTATGTATGTATGTACCAACATCAGCTGTTCGTCGACATTGTATCTTACGAGTATACCAGTGTCAAATAAGCAACTCGATTTCGAACTATTCAAATATCGAACTTAACGTCACCATTGACATATCGTTCAACTTAGCGTGCGCCACAGCACGGCGGTTACGTCCTCGGTAACGCCAAAAATTTGCGTATAAATGCGATTTAAAAAACATACTCCCAAACGCACGGTAGACGCAGTGTAGGCAGGCGTCCCACAAGGTAGACCAACGATCTGGTGAAGGGCGCGGGAAGCTGCTGGATGCAGAAGGCGCTAGGCCGATCATCGTGGAGGTCCTTGGTGGACGTATATCGGCTGAGACGACGACGACACCCAAAATTTCAAAAATATGAGCATACCATGTCCTAACTTATACTTCACTACATAGTATAAAACAAAGTCGCTTTCTGTGTCCCTATATCCCTATGTATGCATAAATCTTAAAAAACCACGCAACGGATTTTGATGCCGTTTCTTTTAATGGATAGAGTGATTCAAGAGGAAGGTTTATATGGATAATACATGCATAATATAGTAGAGAAACACTAATAACTTCCGTGCGAAGCCGGGGCGGGTTGCTAGTTGAGAAATAAATTCAGAAAAATTGCGAAACTCTAACTTTTACTTCAATAATACAACTACCTCAAAACTTTTTTAATATCTGACTTGTTTTTTATTTTGTTAAAAATTGTTATATTATAAAAAATAAGCATACCATGCTCTCAAGCATAATTCTCTAGTTTCACATATATTTTTTTATGAATGTTATATGTTAATAGTTAATAGAGTATAACTTCCACACCTTACTTGCGAAATTTCTGATTATGCGTCTTAAATTTCCTCATTTGCTCGTGCATTTCCACTGACGGTTTAATGCTACATTGAAACCTATCTGTGGCCATTAAAGTCATACAGGCGTTGATAAAGCAGCAATGAATCAGGCCCAATGCCCAAACTGTACTATAATGTAGGTTTTACGCATTCAACGTAGGTACGTTTATTCAATGCTGGACTAGGAGCGACAGCAAAACATAGAATGTGCCAGCTGCATTTCCTCCCGGGCATGCTGTAAAAAGCAGCTAAGGGATCTGAGGGTTTCAGTATATTGCAATTTAGGCGACGGGCTGACAATCTGTCACTACAGCAATATACATATAAAACTATCTTAAATAACTCTCAAAGCTTTGTCTAAATTCTAGTTTTTTGATCATCCTGCGACATATATATACCCGTATGGAAATATAGGCTTGATTTTATTTTTGTATCATTCGAACGCCTCTTGGGTCACCAGCTCTCAATTAAGTTAGTGTAGCACCTTAAATTAGTTGAATACCTACTACCACTACCACCAATATTGTACCATACCTAAGTACATACATACATATAATCACGCCTATATCAATATTGGGGTAGGCAGAGCGTAAACAACCTAAAAAAGGTCGTTCCGCTACGTCTGACAAATTTGGAGGGTTATTTAAGATATGTTGTCAACCCATCGCCTAAATTACAATATACTGAAACCCTTCGGATCCCTTAGCTGGTTTTTACAGCATGCCCGGGACGAGATGCAGCTGGCACATTCTATGTTTTTCTCTCGCTCTCAGGCCAGCATGGAAGTAAGTAGCATAACATGGACTACCAAATTGACATTCACGTTGATTCTCGCGACATAATCCTAATTTTATTTTTTTGCTAGCGCTGTCACTTTCTTGCCTTTGACATAAGAACAGGATAGCAAATAAACATATTACTTTGACATTCCTAATCTGAAATAAGACTGCTATTTGACGATAAATAAGGGAGCATGCTCTATGCTCAGTTCTTATTTAAAACGCCTTACGTCAAATTAGGAGTGTCAAAGTCATGTGTTTGTTTGGTATCCTGTTCTTATGTCAAAGTTATGAAAGTGACAGGTCTAGTTAAGAATTAGTTAAAGAATAGTGCGTCCAGAATTGCCGCCATTATAATTATATTCTTCTGTTTAAATATTAAAAATAAGAGACAAAACAATAAGAAAATGCCTGCGGGTACAAAATGTCAATGACTGTTAAATAATAAAAAGTTGAAAAGTAATTTAGATTCAAAATGAATTTACAAAAATAATGCGTTCGTTTGTCTAGACAAATTAATCTCATTGCAGATATAATGATGATATAATATTAAATTTCTTTAATAACGAAGCTGATTAAATATTATTTATTTAAAAAGAGCATAATTTATTTTTTGGTTTCCATGCTGGATTGGGAGTGGGTGTAAAACATAGAATGTGCCAGCTGCATTTCCTCCCGAGCATGCTGTAAACACCAGCTAAGGGATTCGAGGGTTTCTGTATATTGCAATTTAGGCGATGGGCTGACAACCTGTCTCGCAATATACGTACAATACAAATCTATCTTAAATAAACCCTCAAAACTTTGTCAGACGTGGCGGAACTACCTTTGATTAGGTCATTTTCGCTCTGCCTACGCCATCAGAGATAAAGACCTGACTATATGTATGTATTTAAATTTATTAGAAACTAGCGACCCGCCCCGGCTTCGCACGGAAATTATCAGTGTCTTTCTAGTATATTATGCATGTATTGTACATATAAACCTTCTTCTTGAATCATTCTATCCATTAATAGAAACCGTATCAAAATGCGTTGCGTAGTTTTAAAGATTTATGCATACATAGGGATATAGGGACAGAGAAAACGACTTTGTTTTATACTATGTAGTGAAAATGGATAATTAGACTAATCAAGCCAATTTTGAAAATATTATCAAAACTTCCTTTAAGAAAAGCAATAGATTTTTCTAGAGAGTCAATATGAAGCGATCTTATCCGTAGCCTGCAAAAGTTTTAGCCTACACTGACTTAACACAGCTGCTTATCAGAAGCTGGGAGAATATTCCAATTTGTTGATTAACTCTCTATACCCAAGGCTTTTATAGATTGCCTATCAGCCTTTCGCCTTAATACGCTAGCACACGCAAGTTTCTCGCCAGTCAAATCAGCAACTTTTTATGAAATATCAACTACGCTTTTTTATATGATAATAGCGAGTTATGACGTCACTCCTTGATAAATGTTGTACTACTCAAATCAAAAACTTCTATATTTTTACTCGATTATTAAATCTAAATGTGTTAATTAATGTTTTTTTTTATTAAAAATGGGTTTGCTCTTGACTCCAGTCTCTAGGTCGGGAACTACTGAGACGGAGTCGACGATGGTGTGAGCTCACCCAGAAGATGCCTGTTCACTTTAACTTAGAAATGTTGGGGGTTGTAGGCGTTTGGAAACACAGACGCAGGTAGTAAGTACCACACTTTTGCTGTGCGCATTATGTAAGAGTTTTGGAAGCGCTTAGTACGTATTGGTGGAATATCAACCAGGTATTGATGGTATCCTGCGGTGCGTCTAGATGTCCGATGGTAGAAGGGAGCTGGCGGGATAAGGTCGTGGGGCTCTTGAGTACACTCACCGAAGTACAGCCTGTAGAAGATGAATGAGACCCTCAATATTTTAGCCATCAGTTGTAAATATAAATGTTTTGATTTTTTTTTGCCACCCAGTCAACACGTCTATTACATAATTCACAGGAAATCTCTGGTAATTTTTAACTTTGACTGTAAACTCGAGAAAGGTCCAACTGGCGTAGACTTAATTTTTTTATCGCCCCAAAAGATTCCAAATTGGAACTTTCTTAGAAAGTACAGATGAAAGTTCAAATGGCACCATCAGAATTTGCAGACCGTAAATGAAAAGGCGTGGGTTTATTTGCACCTCCGCGATTAAAGTCACAGATCTGCATTGGAGTAGACCACGCAACCTCGTTAGACTGTATGAAAACTAACGAGTAACTCTTTTATATAAGAAAAGTAAAAGGAATAAGAAAAGTATCGACTTATTTTCTAAACCGTCACACCTCATATCTAGCAACATGAGTATTGTGTCATTATTTATACAATGCTGGAGGCTTATTATATTAAGTTAAGTGAATCCTTTAACCAGACTCCTTCCGTTTTTTGTCCAATAAATTTTATTTGCGGTATTTTCCTATATAACTGCACAATTGACAGTTTTTCACCAAGCAACACATCTTACCGAATACATTTTCTAAAAAAACCTTATCAGGCTTAAGTAGGAGCCAATTTTTTTAACTCTAGTTTTGTGTTCATGCAAAGTAGGTTAAGGTATCTACTCCAATCTAGGTCTGTGGCCATGACAATGAAAGCTAAAAATACGACTCTTAATCTCGATAATATCCGCCATTCTCTGAAAATGTCAATTGTGTCTTCTTCATACCTATACTTGGGACATTCCACGAAAGTGGCACAACATGCATTGATTTTAAAACTTCGATAGACATATTTGGATATAGTAAGTAGTATTGAAATCACTACATGGTATAAAACAAAGTCGCTTTTTCTGTCCCTATATCCCTATAAATGCATAAATCTTTAAAACTACTCAACAGATATTGATGCGGTTTCTTTAAATAGATAGAGTGATTCAAGAGGAAGGTTTATATGTATAATACATGCAAAATATATTAGAGAAACACTGATAATTTCCGTGTGAAGTCGGGGCTGGTCGCTAGTTATCTTTATAGCATTCTATTCAACACTTCTGTCAGCTATGTATCATAAACTTAAGTTGATGTCATCATTCTCTTCCATGCTGGACTGGGAGCGAGAAAAAAACATGGAATGTGCCAGCTGAATCTTCACCATGTTGTAAAAACCAGCTAAGGGATCCGAGGGTTGTATTGTTATTTAGGCGATGAGCTGACAACTTGTCACTACAGCAATACACACATCTATCTGAAATGGCCCTCAATACTTGTCAGACGTGGCGCAATGACCTTTGTTTGAGTCGTTGACGCTCTGCCTATCCCATTAACGATAAAGGCGTGATTATATGTATGTGCAATCAAAGAGTGTTGTGTGGAACATTGGTTACTGTTTTTGTGGAATGTCCCACTTGTGATCTGGCCCAGATTTACATGGTTCAAATATGATACAAAAGCAACGGGATACACTCACTAAACTTTCTGGAACAAAAGGTTTATACTATGGTAAAAACCATTTCTAAATCCTTTGTATGGTTTAGAACTAGTTACCGTATAAATATACAGAGTAGATAGATAATGTTTCTTTTATACTATTACTAGATAAAATATTTCCCAGATTATCATGTTTATTTGATATCGTAAATATGATAACACCAATAATATGTGAGGTAAACATAAACACGTAGAGTAAACTAATTAAATATTATGTTATATTAGTAGACACTAAATATTATGAATATAAATATTTGGTCTATTATTATAATATGTTGATAAATCACGTCTATTTTTATTACCCGACTTGACATGATTATGTTATTCGCACGTATCTTGTATGTAATATATGTATGTTTGTTTGATATTTCTGAAATACCTTGTATCTTCGAAACGGCTGCATAGAAATCGACAATTAGGGTATCGTTCGATTGGTCTGAAGCATCCAAGTGTTCAAAGATAGGTGTAATCTTTCAAAATTAAAATTCTTTATTATTTTTTTTCGACTGAACCTATCGAGTGGGGTATCAAAATAAAGGTAATAAAAATAAATAAATTGTGCGTGGTGCCGGGTTAGAATAGCATCACCCCATAACTTCACGTGGATGTCGTACAAGGCGACTAAGGGATAAATCCAGGGAATGGGCAGCAGCGTTCCCCGTGAATGAAAAACTTCATCTGCGCTCACCAACCCGCCTACCAAAAGTGGTGAGTATGGCGTATACCCCAAATTTTGGGACGGCCCATGTCCAGCAGTGGACTGTTGTGGCTGATGTTGATAATAAGGAGATTACAAATATATTTCTTCCATGCTGGACTGGGAGAGATAGAAAAACATAGAATGTTCCAGCTGCCCTTCCTCCCGGGCATGCTGTTGAAGTCAGCAAAAGGGACTCGAGGGTTACAGTGTATTGTAATTAAGGCGATGGGTTGACAACCTGTCACTAAAGCAATACATATTACAATCTAAAATTGCTCTCAATTTTTGTCAGACGTGGCGAAAGCGCCTTTTACGAGGCGTTAAACGCTCTGCCTACCCCGTAAGGGATAAAGGCGTGATTTATGTATGTACGTATGTACAAATATATATATATGATTTGTATGCAAAAGCTCAATTTAAGAACAATTTAATGCATTACTATTATTTATTATTTTTAGCCTGGTGTCCCACTGCACGGCAAAGGCCTTCCTCCCTTCCCTCCATGTATCCCGGTCTTGGGCCAACTCCAGTGGTGGTCGTGGGCATCCCCGTGGGACGACTCGGACTCGTGCCCGTCGTCCTTTAGTAGGGACCCAATTCGTCGTAAATCATTTTTTTATAGGTACTACAGTCGGGTTGTTTCAATTCCAAAGGGAGTCAAAGGGGGTCAAAGCTGTCCGCGTCCGTAGGCGAGGCCCTTTTCTGGGCCTCTTACTCGAGTTTCCCTACACGTGGCCCCTGGGCAGTGCAAAATGGACAGCACTCTCTCCGGTGGTAGGCTTCGGCCGCGGCTGGTTACCACCCTCCTAACTAAATAATGTCGCCAAGCGGTACCGCCGTGTTCCGACATGTAGTAAGGAGAAGCCAGTATGGAGGTTGGGTCTGTACAGTAGTACCGCGGCATGTAGCAGGTCGGAGTGGCTGATTGTTGCGACAACGAGTGGCTGGTTCTGGAGGCTAGCGGGATCCGAAGCACGGTGCACCGCTGGCCGACCGTAGGAAGTTGAGGGCCCAAGTAGCGGGAAAGCCACCCGCGAAAGGCTGCCCTGCCACCTCACGAAAAATCCCGGGATGCTCCACCTTGCCGGTTGGCGACCGGATGGGAGGACCAGGTGGCAATCCCCGGGGGGGTTCGGGCGTCCCCGCGGTCTCCAAGCCAGCTATCTTTGCGTGTGGCTGCAATCAGCTCATTTTCTAAGCTTATTGCAACGCGGTACCTCGTACAACTGCCTTCCTCCTGCCTATTCACTTTTTCCCCACATCACCAATTATGAAAACACTCAAAAAACGGAAAATGGTTAAACAGCGGTTGCACGTCCTCCCACTTAAAGTGCACCTCTCAAATATTCGAGGCTTGCACTCAAATCTCAACCCCGTCCATCACCATCTTGAGACTGAAAAACCGCATCTGCTGTTCCTCACTGAGACGCAGATCAATTGTCCGGCTGACGCGGCGTACCTCAGCTATCCCGGCTACACACTAGAACACAGGTTTCTACCTCGTGCCGGAGTCTGTGTGTACGCTCGCGATGACATTTGCATCAAGCGTCTCAAGAACCTTGAGGCACCAAGTTTTTCCGTATTGTGGGTACTGGTCGATACTGGTGTAGCTCAAATTGTGTATGCTTGCGTCTATCGCTCGCATAGTGGAGACACGGAGACAACCAAACTGTTTGAAAACCTCAGTGAAGGTGCTGATGAAGCTCTCCAGAGATACCCGGCAGCGCAGCTAGTCATCCTGGGGGATTTCAACGCTCATCATAAAGAGTGGTTGTTCCCATACCTAGTGACCGATCATGCTGGGCGAGAGGCGCGCAAATTTGCATTGTCGCTAAATCTCTCCCAGCTTGTCAGCTGTGCAACAAGGGTCCCGGATATTGAGTCTCATACAGCCAACTGCTTAGACCTTCTACTGACTACCGATCCAGACCGATACTCTGTGTCTGTTTCTGCCCCATTGGGCACCTCAGATCACTGTCTGGTGAAATCTGTATCAGTGTATTCACCACCCGATCAGGGCCCTTGTGGTAAAAGACGGGTGTGGCGATACAGGTCAGCAGAATGGGATGAGATGCGCCACTTCTTTGCTTCGTATCCTTGGCAGGACTGTTTTTCTTCAGCCGAATCGTCGAGCTGCGCGGATGCTATTACAGAAGTCATACGTCAGGGTATGGAGTATTTCATACCGTTCTCTGATGTTCCTACCGGTAGCAAAGCTCGCCCGTGGTTTAATGCTGACTGTAAATGCGCGGAATCGCAGAAACAGTCGGCATTCCTTGCTTGGGCTGATGCTCGTGCACGCAAAGCTCCGAATACTCGCGATCTGAAGAAAAACTATAACAAAGCCACCAAGTTAAGCAAAAAGGAATTACGCAGGGCTTGATTCGCCCACATAGGCCGAGTAGGGGCTAAGCTTGCTTCCTATCCGGCTGGCAGTAAAGCATTCTGGTCACTTGCGAAAGCAGTGGAAACAAATTTCTGCCAGCCATATTTACCGCCTCTGCAGAGACCTGATGGGTCGCTTGCTCATACTGCGGAGGAGAAAGCCAATCTTTTTGCCTCCTATTTTGCGGAAAGTTCGCGTCTTGATGCCGCAGGTAAAATACCGCCCCCGTTACCTCGTGTCGACTGCTCTATGGCAGCCGTACGCATCCGGCAAAAAGAGGTCCTTAAAACCATGCGAAATCTAGACGTGAATAAAGCAAGTGGCCCTGACGGTATCCCTGCAATCGTCCTGCGTAACTGTGCGCCTGAGTTGTCTCCGGTGTTGACACGCCTGTACCGCCTCTCACTTGAGACTGGTGTTGTTCCCAAATCGTGGAAGCTTGCAAATGTGCAACCTGTACCCAAAAAAGGTAGTCGAGCAGACCCTGTCAACTATAGACCCATATCGGTAACCTCTATACTCTGCAAGATTATGGAGCGTGTACTGAATAATCGGCTCCTGGCATACCTTGAGGATAATGATCTCCTTAACGATCACCAATACGGCTTCCGCCGAGGGCGATCGACGGGGGACCTCCTCGTGCATGCCACTCACTTATGGAGCGAGGCTATCGAGAGACATGGTGAAGCACTTGCCGTGTCTCTGGATATCTCCAAGGCCTTTGACAGGGTCTGGCACGCTAGCCTTACTGGCAAGCTTCCCGCCTACGGGTTACCTGCT
Organism: Scrobipalpa costella; assembly: GCA_949820665.1. NCBI lineage: Eukaryota > Metazoa > Arthropoda > Insecta > Lepidoptera > Gelechiidae > Scrobipalpa > Scrobipalpa costella. The sequence continues at coordinate 21,206,718 of OX463297.1, forward strand.
GGCCTTTGCAACTGGATTTCGGACTTCTTGAGCGAACGATCCATACAAGTGGTCTTAGAAGGCTGCTCCTCCGGACAACAGGCTATTGATGCCGGAGTTCCTCAGGGTTCTGTCCTGTCTGCAACCTTATTCCTGCTGCATATCAACGACATGTTTACACCCGATACCTTTGGGTACGCTGATGACAGCACAGTTGTTGACAGATATCTGTCCAGTGCAAGGGCCAACAGTGAAACAATCCAGTCTTGTCGGGAGTCCATGGTGGATCGTCTGAACTCATCGCTAAGGGTGATATCCGAGTGGGGCGATGCCAATCTCGTCAAGTTCAACGCATCCAAAACCCAGGCGTGTCTATTCTCGACAAAACGGAGTCCTTTTAACCTGGCTCCAACTTTCCGGGATGTATCCGTACCGATTTCTGATCATCTTGAGCTTCTTGGTATGAGCCTTACGTCCGACTTGAACTTTGGACGTTACATTGAGTCTCTGGCCACAACAGCTGCCAAAAAACTTGGTATCCTCTCGAAGGTGAGGCGATACTTCACACCGGGACAGCTATTGCAGTTGTACACAGCTCAAGTCCGATCGTGTATGGAGTACTGCTGCCACCTTTGGGACGGTTCAGCTAAATACCAGCTGGCTGCCTTAGACTCAATCGAGAAACGCGCTAAGAAGCTCATTGGAGACTCAGCACTGGTTGAGGCAAAACTACAGAACCTTGAGCACCGTCGCAGAGTGGCGTGCATGTCGGTATTTTACAGGATACATTTCGGGGAGTGCGCGTTAGCACTTCATGACCTTATACCCCCCTCCCCTTTCCATCTCCGGAGCACGAGGCGTGGACAGGGGTTCCACCCTTATGTCGTGGATATACCACAAATTCGCACGAAGCGGTTCGCTTCCACATTCTTAATGCGAACGGCTAAGGAGTGGAACTCCCTGCCGGCGGATCTGTTTCCGGAACAATATAACCTGGGCCTTTTCAAGGCGAGAGTGAATAGGCACTACGTAGGTGAGTATGTTTCAACATAGTCCGAATCGTCACTTTCCACCAGGTGAGATGGCGGACAAATGCTCGCCTATATATATTAAAAAAAAAAAAAAAAAAAACCTTTTTTTAAATAGTTGTTACCTGTTGTACTTCCATGCTCGACTGGAAGATATAGAAAAACGTAGAATGTGCCAGCTACATCTCCTCCCGGGCATGCTGAAAAATCAGCTAAGGGATTTAAAGGCTTCAGTAAAGTAATTTAGACGATGAGCTGACAACCTGTCACTGAATATACTGATCTTTATGAAATAACTCTCAAAACAAGTCAGACGTGGCGGAGCGACCTTTGTTTGGGTCGTTTACGCTCTGCCTACTCCATTAGGGATAAAGGCGTAATTATATATATATGTATGTATGTTACCTGTTGCTAGTTAGAAAGGTATAAAGAGAAACTTATCTAGCTAGTTGGAAGTCACCAGATCGACCGAAAAAAATATACAAAAGTATTATTGTTTTAATGACTTCACTTATTGCCCAAGAGGGGCACCTCTTAGTTTCCCCACCCTGGTAGAGGTGTGCACAATAGGAGGCGGTTTACTTTTTTTTCTGTATGGAAAAAAACTGTTTATTGTACACAAGTAACATGAGAAAGGCAATACACAAGGAATAACGAAACAGGTACAGCCTATTTCTACAAAGAAATTTCTACCAGCTGACCAACGGAAGTGAGACTTAATTTGAGAGGCAAATTAGGCGTATTTATTTATTTTTATTTAACAGTTTATTGTACACAATAAAATACAAAGGACATGTACATACATATAAGACAAAGAGACAACAGGCACAGCTTATTTCTAAACATAAATCTCTTCCAGCAGGCCTAGGCTAGTGAAATATCATTCTGAGAGGCAATTACGACGTGCACAATTATAAATATTGGAAACAATAAATTATTATTTACTTATCACTAAAAAAATAAAAACAAACAATTACTTGAATAATATATATCGATGGGTGAAAACGAAAATGTCGTAACCCAAAAAACCCAACTTTACACCAGAGCCAAAAAACTAAAAAAAAAACACAAAATAATTCATAACTCAAAAACTATACGTCATTTAGAAAAGATAATTAAGAACATATTTTTGGTTTATTAGTATCCTCAATTGGCAATTACAATTTCACACCTAAAGTTACGAGAAGTAGGCTTTTTCCTACTTACAGCAAACAGTTTTCAATTTACTGACCGCAAAAATGTCGTAAATGGTTTACATATTTGTATGCAAGTGGAAGAAGCTATACTTTTGCAGAATTTTAAAACGTTTTATCTATGATGATTTATAAAAACAATTATGGGTAAAGGAGCGTAAGTGAGAGAAAGACAAGTAGTTTTGGTAAACAATTGTCGTAGACAAGAACTAAAATAGTTGAAAAATTATAAATAAAAGTATTTTTATTATATTTTATAACATTTATTATTATTAAAATTGCAATCAACCAAAGTAATACTCATAATTATCATTCTACAATAGTATTAAACGATAAACAAGTGTTATTCATATTGAAAATTTGTAACGGCTTACTTGTTTGTTATGAGACAAGGCTTATGCCTCGACGTTTCGATCATATACTTCACTTTCGATCACATACTTTACTTATCTTCCTCAGGAGCTCGGAGTTGACACACCACACCTGTCGTGCGGTGGTGTGTCAACTCCAAGCTCCTGAGGAAGATCATCGTATATGATCGAAACGTCGAGGCATAAGCCTTGTCTCATAACAAACAAGTAAGCCGTTACAAATTTTCAATATTCTACAATACACTTAAAAAAAACGTAGTAAATCTTCTGTATCATACGTTAGAAAGTATCAGATGATAGAAATTATTATAAGGCTTTGGAACATAATTAAAATTAAAATCTCTCAAAAAAGAAATCGCTTTTATTTTACTTATTTTATAAAATTACTAATTCGTCATATCTTGCAAGTTCCATTTCGTCACTGGGCCGTTTTAATATAAAGAAGAAATCGCTGTTATTTTACTTATTTTATTGAATTACTAATTCGTCATCTCTTGCAAGTTCCATTTCGTCACTGGGCCGTTTTAATATAAAGCAATTATTTTCCGGATGTCAAAATGGGACTTCAGAAAAATCACCAAATAGTTACCTATACCGCAATAATTCAGACAAATGTATACTTTTCTCTTAGCTTATTAATAGCTATTACTGTAACTTTTGTTACATTTCATTAAAATAAGGAAAAGTAAAGTGACAAGAAATTAAACGATAATGCTCTTCACGTTAGCGACGATTGATTATACATTATTAGATTATTATGTATTTTTACACAGGATAACTCAATAAATCAATCGCTATTTTAGCAACAAAATAACAGCTTTTTTAATTCTATGCTTAAGATTATTAAATTAAGGAGCGACAATAGCTATGAATAGCTAGAAAAGGTCAGATACCAAATAAAAGTTATTCTTAGGTAATTGCTGATAAAAAAGTTAATAAAATATTTCATTTTTTTCTTTGTACATACATAGGTACTCAATTAATAAAATCTGTCTTACTTATCTAATCTAATCTTCTTCATCAGTATCAGGTAAGCAGTCAATTGTCTTTTTATTATACCTACTTTAGATCTAAATATTCTTTGGCGCAATTATTCGGTATAACATTCCTATCAATCATCTTTTTTAAATCGTTGTACTTTTGCAAAGAAATTGGTAACTTAGCCGGCTAAGTTACCAATTTCTATATAAGTTGAGTTTTGGTTCTGTATTAGAAATTGTGCCAAGTTCTATTTCAATACATTCCGTATGATTTTCCATAGAGTTTTTTATAAAAATTATGTCAGGATTTCTTTTTTTAAATGTTGCAATACGTATGTGGGTTATCATAATTTTTTGGCCCTTGAAAGTTTTTGCTTGTATCTCGTCAAAACCCATGAAATCTTTTCCTTCAAGAACAGTAACTTCGTACGGAAATGGGTTTCTCCTTGCCATTTGTATGACTGTTGGCCAGTGAGAAGGAGCCCATATAGTTGTCTGTCTAACTGCACGTTCAATAGTTGCATGCATGCTGTCTGCTGGCATGTATGTGTGTCCCGGAAGAAGAAAGTTTATTTGAATTACTTCTAAATTCTCACATTGTGTCAAAGCGTAACGTAGCATGCTCAGCACCGTTTTATTTTTATTTTGACCTGGACAAGAGTCTGAGTAAAGAAGTAAAGTTTTCACACTACCCCTCTTATCCACATTCCCAAGATAGTTAAGCAAACACGTGGCTATTTCATTTGCTCCTCTTCGAGCATCAATTTCGGACCATATGTTACAAAACCCGAAATGAGTACCGCTTTCGTATATGGTAAAATTGTATACTGCTATTTTGCGACTGTAGTATAAGGCCATGTTACTGCCATGAGGTGTATTGAGCACTTTTTGTAAGTCAAAACTCGCACAAAGTACGCTTTTGTCTTTTACGTAAAGACTTTGATGATAAAGAAATCTATTCTTACAATCTTCTTTTTCTTTAAGGTGTTTATCCATTTTTTCCATTTCTTCTTGAGTACCTTAGTCGTTAAACACACTGCGGTTATAATTTTGAAATAATCCGGTGCAATCTCCAAGCAACAGCAACCACAACATTTCGCCACGGCTCGCGTGTGATAACTAAACTACTCCGCGATGCCGCGCGGCCGTCCGCGCCCCGCGGCGGGTGCGGGGCGTGAGAGTGACGGGTAGATTTACCGCGCAAATATCTACGTAGCTCAAAAGATAGTGCTGTATCAGAGTTTATTTAAAAATTTGGACACAAATGAAAGCTGTATTTAGTATTAGGTGCGCATGTTTTAGCTTCGCAAATTGTAGTAACACGCAGATTTTTTTTAGAGCCACTATAACGAAATGGTTTATCTAGGAATTCCATAAATATTTCGAGCCACGTAGAATGGCGTATTTAATTTAGTGGAATAATAATCCTCACACCAAAACGATGTAACTTGACAGCCCATAATTTTACGAACCGCAATACTGCAGTAACTAAAAGTATAGTAAAAATCCACTGCCCGTAAGAATGCTATAAGTAGAAGTATGGTAAAATTTAATTGACCGCAAAAATGCTGTAACCAAGAGTAGGGTAATTTCACTGCCCGCAAGAATGCTGTAACTAGAAGTAGGGTAAAAATTTACTGACCTCAAGAATGCTGTAACTACAAGTATGATAAAATATTACTGACCGCAAGAAGGGCGTAACTAATACTAAATTGTAAATACCAAACTTTGATTTAGCGTAAGTCAAAAAGCCCCAAAAACACTGGTTTTTGACCGAGTTACGACAGTTTTATTCTGGAAACTTTTCAAAAAACATACCAATTTTGAAAAAAAATATTGCCGTAGAGACACGAGACCCAGACCATTTGATAGAGAAAAATCAGATGAATGAAAGAAATGATTAGGGGCGTGCTGTTAGTTAGTTACGACATTTTTACTACTTACGACATTTTCGTTTTCACCCATCGATATATATAATTACTTAATAATCCTAATAGTAAATATTATTTAAATGTACTTATAAATAAAATAAACATAATAAACTGCTAAATAGTTTAAATACATACATATAATGTATAAATATAACGTGTACATATATATGTATATATAAAAAAATATCAAATTCCTATCATGTTTGGGTGGTACAATTATAAAAGAGCATTTTAAACTACTAAAAATATATCACACCGTTATATATCTGTCACTTATTCTAAATAAAACTCAATAAATTTTTATTTACTCTCATATAGTGATGTTCAAATTATAAACTTCTTAACGAATTTATAATAGCATACTTTTTAAACAGATTGATGAAAAATATAAAAAGTTTACTTTTCGTTGCATCTTAGTTTACTTTTCATTGCACCTGCCCTAGCAAATTCTAACAAAGATGCAACGAAAAGTAAAATTTATTTGCTGGAAGCAAGAAAAGATAAAAAACTCACAGTAAATACCAAAAAATCCCGATTCCAAGCCAAAAATCTGTAAAATTATAATAATCTATGGTAACGGCGCATGCGCAGTGACGGTTTTCCTGCGCGCTTAATTTTGCCGCCATTTTCTACGGTGAAAGGTTTTTATTGTTTATTTATCGCGCAACTCAAGGAAGAATTAATTGACTGTTTGCTAAAAATGTGCCACTCTAGTGACTCTAGTGAGGAATATATTAATACTCCACCGGATATTTTAGATGCCGCTACGGAAATTACCAATAATTTATTGCCCGCCAAGTCAAGAAAACTGTATGAGAAATGCTACCAAGAATTCAGGCTATGCAAAATGCAAAAAAATGCGTATGATATGTGTATGAGAGTAGATAAAAAAGTGTATGCAACTGCACATAACTAGGTATTACAGTGCTCGTGATACCATTGTCAACCACACTCGCATTGTAAAACCCTTCATTATGCAACAGTTGCATAAACTACTATTAAAATCATAACAAGTTCAGGCCGCCCCAGATACGAAACTGTTTAATATATTTTTATAATACATACCTCGAATGATACGTCATTTATGCACAACTCCGCCAGGGTGAGGAAAATAAAAGAGGCAAATTAAGCAATAAGTGAAGCCATTGAAATAATAAACCTTCTTGTAGCAATTGTCCAGGGTTTTCTAAGGGGGTCCGAGCGCTGCCGACTAGCCTTTGGGCCTTAAATATAACTATAATTTTTACAAATCTATCCTAAATAACTTTCAAAATATTGTCAGACGACTTTTGTATAGGTCGTTTACGCTCTGCCTACCCCATTAGGAATAAAAGTGGATTATATGTAAATATGTATGTACGTAAGTATACGTATGCTTCCATGCTGGACTGGAAGCGAGAGAAAACAGAATATGCCAGCTGCATCTCCTCCCGGGCATGCTGTAAAAACCAGCTAAGGGATGCGAGGGTTTCAGTGTATTGCGATTTAAGCGATGGGCTGTCAACCTATCACTACAGAATTATACCTACAAATCTATCTTAAATAACCTTCAAAACTTTCTCAGGCGAGGCGGAACGCTCTGCCTACCCCATTAGGGATAAGGGAGTAATGATATGAATGTATGTATGTATAAATTTTCGCAAGTGTAACCTACTAAAATCGCAAAAAGGTTTTCCATCAGCGGTAGAGCTAGCAACTTATAATAAACAGTCTTTATTGTAGCATAAAATGCCAGGGTAAGGTGCTTGACTTAAGAATACGGCTTTCCTGAACGCTAGCAGTAAACATAAACACAAGTCTACATACGGTGTTACTGGGCACACATCTATAAACGCATAACTGAACATTTACATGTATGGTGAATATCATCACTACATAGTATAAAACAAAGTCGCTTTCTCTGTCCCTATATCCCTATGTATGCATATATCTTTTACACTACGCAACAGATTTTGATGCGATTTCTTTTAATGGATAGAGTGATTCAATATGTATAATACATGCATAATATAGTAGAGAAACACTGAAATTTCTGTGCGAAGCCGTAGCGGGTCGCTAGTTCGTAATAAAGCTAAAAGGGGTGATTCTACCGATGTAACTGCACATCTTTTCGCAAGGAACCTAGGTCTTAAATAACAGCTTATTTTCAGATTTGGTGAAAGATGCCTAAAATTTGCGCAATATACGGATGGATCTAGTATATGGTATCTTCTTCTTCTTCTCGTGTCGATCGTTTAGGCGTTTTTATATTAATTTTGACCAGTACTATGGTATCTGAAATAACCTCTAAGCTTGTCAGACGTGGCAAAACGATATTTGTTTGGATCGTTGATATTATATATGTATGTACATAAAACCTTCCATGCTGGACTGGGAGCGTGAAAAAAACATAGAATGCGTCAGCTGCATTTCCTCCCGGGCTGCTGTAAAAACCAGCTAAGGGATTTAAGTATATTGCAATTTAGACGATGGGCTGACGACAGCCTGTCACTACAGCAATATACCTAGAAATCTATCTTAAATAACCCTCAACACTTTGTCAGATGTGGCGGAATGACCTTAGTTTACGCTCTGCCTACCTCATTAAGCATCAAGGCGTGATTATATGGTACCTTATTTTGCGCCAATATTTTAGTTCCTTATCGCTGTATCAGGAACAGTTTAAATTAATTTTCTGGTAAGAACCCTTCTAAATGCAATTTGGAAACTGGCCAGTAATACACACCCCCTTTGATTGTATTTTAAATTAAAGCTGCAAGGAGGTAAAATAACATACTTATATACATATAATCACGCCTTTATCTCTAATGGGGTAGGCAGAGCGTAAACGACCTAAGCAAAGGTTGCTCCGCCACGTCTGACAAAGTTCTGAGCGCTATCCAAGATAGATTTGTAGGTATATTGCTGTAGTGATAGGTTGTCAGCTCATCGCCTAAATTGAAATATACTGAAACCATCGGATTCCTTAGCTGGTTTTTACAGCATTCCCGGGAGGAAATGCAGTGGGCACATTCTATGTCTAACCTTTTCTATCGCTCCCAGTCCAGCATGGAAGAAATACCTTTAAGGTTAGACCGCACTAGAACTTTGCTGCAGCGGAGCGGCGCAGCAACGAAGATTCATACATTTTGACAGATTTTGTCGCGCAGTATCGCGCTGCTGCAATGCCTTGCCGCGCTGCTCTGCTCCGCTCCGCTGCACTACCTTAATTCTATATATCCTGATTCAGAGGTTTTAAGACGATTTCCACTTTGTCCTGGTGCTGCGTTTTTATCTCTCACAATGAAAGTAAGAAAATTAAAGAAAATCTTCTTCTGCTTAGCGTTTTACCAGGCTGATGCTGGGGTCCGCTTTCCGGCTTTTTCTACTCCACTTTGCCCGGTCTTCCGCATCCACTGGTGTGAGATCGTTCTCTTCCATGTCCGCTTTCACGACGTCAAGCCAGCGCTTCTTTGGTCTGCCGTGTGATCTAGAAAATTAAAGAAAATAAGCTACTAAAATTAAATCCCTACTATTTAGAATGCCAAATTGCCAATAAAGAACTCTCATACCTTCATAAGTAATTCGGTAACTGAATGTAATTAAGGTTCAAAGCTGATTCATCTATTCTTAGTAATAAGTATTATTAATTTGTCTCACAATCATTTGTCATACTCATATAACCAGGACAAAGTAAAGATATTTATTCTGCGCCATACCTATACAGGGTTTTAAAAAAGTATTACCTGTCACTACAGCAATATACCTACAAATCTATCTTAAATAACCCCCAAAACTTTGTCAGACGTGGCGGAACGACTTTTGTTTAAGCCATTTAAGCTCTGCCTACCCCATTAAAAATAAAGGCATGATTAAATGTATGTATTGACAGTATCAACCTCTTTTTACCACACAAAGCCTCAAGGAAGACATGTACAGTCATCAGCAGAATTCAGAGTGTGTCATTGGTTCAGCAAGACATGTTAATTATTGTGCTTGAGTTGTTTGTGTACTATGATGTGAACAGCTATTCATCTACATTAAACGCTGTTCTACGCGAGAGTATTCGTAATTAATAACGACAACGCGATCATATGGAAGCCATGATATGACAGAGTATGTTTTCCATCTCAATTAGCATTTTGTTGATAGTGACTTCGTTTGATTGAATACACCTATCTCAATAAATAATATGTCGATCGATCCTATGTATACAATATACAATTCACGTAGGCAAATCGGCATAACTTTGAAAAAAAAGTTTGACAAATACGTTAGTATTGAGTTCCAGTGTATAGGAGACTGATGACATAGTAGGTAGGGCGGCTACCTCCTAAACGGCGGTCGGGGTTCAAATCCCACCACGTACTAATGTGTTTTTCGGTTTTCGAATTTCATATGTACGTTTATTCGGTGCTTTTTCCATGCTTCGCAAGGGACTTTAAGCCGTTAGGTCTGCTTAATATCGTTGAATACCGTAGATATTAGTCGCAAAGCCATGTCAGAGGCCAGTGCTAAGCATTAGCGGTTTGAAAACACTGACCTAATCTAGGATTGGGTCTGGTTTCCCTTCTGGGTTGCGGAGGTCAGACGGCAGACTGACTGTCTCTGTATAAACCCTCGTTCAATCACCTAGATTAGGCAGCCGCCCCGTGAGATACGGGATAAGGCTAGGTAGGTGCTGATGAGTTTAAGTGGAGGGATTTGTACTCATGTAGTGACAGTTTGCAGTACTCTGAAATCCTTACAGTTTCTATAGTTTTTAATTCTGCCAGCAAAAAGATCTTAGGCTAAATAAAAGTAAGTTTCAAAATAAATAAAATCTTATCTTTATAGTTGTTTGTAGTTTACAAAAGCAATTTTCTTGGTGCAAGGAACTGTTTGTAATTTAAAACGCAAAGTTAAATAGAACATGTAAGCATTTAAAGTTTTTCAGGATATAACATACTTGGTGAAATATTTTGCTGCAAAAGTTTTTACAACCATATTTTTGAAAGCCACAAGCGAGTTAAGCAAAGGCGAATTAAGTATGCAAAAATGTATAAAATTTCTACAAAAGTCTTCATGTTGTAAATATGAAAAATGTTGAAGTAAAACATTGTCAAAGTTAGTTGTAGAATTTAATAAAGCTTTTATTAAATAAATCAGTTATTTCGCATTTAGTTTTGCATTATTTTATCGAAATTATGTCTGCTTATTTAAAAAATATTCTGAGTAAAGAAAAAGAAATCAAAAAGTTAAGATAACATAACTATCATATTTTATAATCTTATCTAATTTCTTGTTCACGCTCATTGATTCTTAAAAATGGTTAATGAATTTAATTGAAACTTCAGTCAAATAACCGAGAGTATTTTTAGTTGACGTAAATAGTTAAAGGTATTGATCTGGTTCTCAATCTAGAAAAATAATCAATCAAATACCTCGTTAGGTTCTTCTTTACTGTAATTTTATATTTATAAAGCTATTACTCCAATAGCAAATAAAACCAAAACTTGTGATGCTCCGAAAATAGATAGTCAACATTATTTACTGTTTATAGATTCGCTAGCTTTATCTATCTGTATGATATTAAAAAAATATATATTATTTCTCTTTAAAGGGTACCCCTTCGCAAAGTGGTGCCCTCATCATTAAAAAAAACATAATTCACTGCAAACAAAATTAATCATTAAATCCAGTAGATCGGATTGAAGTTAAAGCAATGAAGGTCATTTAGAACCTTATAAAGTAGCAACTTATACTTTTTTGTGGTTACAGATAGATAAATTGCGGAAAACCTTTAAGCACTTTTACTATATGTAACTGCTGTGAGCACTGAATTATTAATTTATTAGCTAAGCCCGCGACTTCGTACGCCCCGTTTGTATGGAAAACACGCAGTGTCGAACATACTGTAAACGCTGCTCCGCGCGTAGGAGTGGGATCTGCTAACCAAATAAATCTCTAGAAGGGTCGTGTCTGTACATTGAATATTTTTACAAAAAAAGAATTGCAGCAGGCATTATTAACGTTATAAAGTTCAAAACGTATTTTTTTGAATTTTTGTCTGTATGTTACCACATCACGCCAAAACTACTGAACCGATTTCGATGGGACTTTTTTTATTCAACTGTGTGTTACTCGGGTTGCAACTTAAGATACCTAAAATCAAGTCAGGTAGACTTGAATTTAGGGGTAGTCAGGAAATTGAAATTTAGCTGTTTCTTAACTGTTACGATACAAATAATCACGCCGCATGACTTAGTAGGTAGGTAGGAAATTGAACTTCGGTCGTTTTTAAGCGATTTTGATAGAACTTTTTTTGTTTGACTGAGCATTACTTAAAATCAAAGTTACGATACAAATAATCATGGCACCAGACTACGTAGTATAGACAGGAAATTGAACTCTGATCGTTTTTAACCGATCTTAAAGGGACTTTTTATTTGACTGAGTTTTTTTAATTATCTGGTGTCCAGCCTAGGTTAGAAATAATCACGCAAACCATTCTAATATTGAGTAAGTACATCAAAATAAAGTTCATCAAAATAAAGGTAATTACTGGTAAAAAAATATGTAACGACTAATATCTACGGTATTAAACGATATTAACCGGGGCCAACGGCTTAACGTGCCTTTCAAAGCACTGAAAAAACGACGAATAAACGTACATAGGAAATTCGAAAACCGTAAAACACGTTGGTACGTGGTGGGATTGGAACCACGACCTCCGCGCTCAGGAGGCAGCGGCCCTATACACTACACCATCGGGCTCTTCATCAAAATAAAGGTAAAAAAGGTGATAACGCTTCTCCTTACGAAGGAGCGGGATCTGTTAACCCGCGCGCGAAAGCGCGTGTTTCGCATTGTCTGATCTTTGTATTTGTATGTAAAACACGATTCCGCGCGCGAGTTAGTAGATCAGAAAAGCGTTTTCAGTATATTCGACACTGCGTGTTTTCCATAAAAACCGGGCGTACGAAGTCGCGGGCAAAGCTTGTTCACAATATAAATTCTTCCATGCTAGCGAGAAAGAACATAGAATGTGCCCGCTGTATTTTCTCCCGGGCATGTTGTAAAAACCAGCTAAGGGATCCGAGGGTTTCAGTATTTTATAATTTAGGGGTTGGGATGACAACCTGTTACTACAGCAATATACTTATCGTCGATACATAAGATGTTAAGATATTAAATAACCCTAAAAACTTTGTCAGACGTGGCGGAACGACCTCTGTTTAGGTCGTTTACACTCTGCCTACCCTATTAATGGCGTGATTATTGATGTATGTATGAAAAATATGAGTACTGAAACCTTCAGCCTCTTTACAGGTTTTCACCAAAGCACGTGGCGCAACAGACTATACTATAACGTAGATTGACAGTTTTATGAAAATACATTAAATTTAGGAGATCAAAGCCTTTTCCAATACATTTCCATCAGATGATTTTCATTGTTTACTGATGTTTGCGTAAAGATAAATAACAAAGAAGATAATTGAATGGCCATTGAACTGTGTTTTTGTGATTAAGTGACGTCATTTGGTTAATTGTGTTACGAAATTTACTTTTTGAGTCTGATGAATTTTAGTTGATTTTGGCATCATTGATCTTTTCAATTATTGAAACTCAAAAGCGTTAGATGTTTTTACAGTGATTTTACTTCACAATATAATGGTAATTCTTCCATGCTCGACTGGGAGCGAGAGAAAACATAGAATGTGCCATCTGCATTTCCTCCCGGGCATGCTGTAAAAACCAGCTAAGGGATCCGAGGCTTTCTGTATATTGCAATTTAGGAAAAATCACGACTTAACTAATATAAATTATATGCCTGTCATCTTCTATTTTGATAGAACAGAAAGCTAGAGGATACAGGAGATGGCCTACCCTTCCAATGGTATTGACTGGACTGTACTTCGAGGTCGCTTAGGAGTGACTGGACGCGATATAAAGAATATGTCGTAAAGTTCACAGAACACAAACTATAATAATTATCTTGAAATCACTTTTACAAGCATTTAGAATTTAATTTTACTTATAGAGAGAAAAAACACACATGGCCATGAGGCTGCCGGTCAACGAGTTCTGATTCCGACAGAGAAAAAAACAGAACACTATCAATAAATTAATAGTTACAATCTGCATAGCAAAGAGTTTTTATATTGTTGCCAACAAAAGCGACGGCAATAATAATAGCGATATAACAGTTTTAGTTATTATAAGTACATGACCTAGATAAAAATCGTATTTAATTCAATGCACTCAATTCAATTAGACTTTATTGCATATCGCATAAATATCTTACAAACTAGTACAATGTTAGACATTATGTGACGCCCCGGTGTTAGTAATTATTTATAATAATACTAATAATCCTTACAACTTAATAAAATGTATATAAAACATTTCAATGCCATATACCTTGAACGAGGGATGAGGGAGCGCGGGGACCGCTTTTGCGATAAAACGTGTTTGTTTTTGCTCTATCTTTATTAATCATAATCTTCTCTAAAAGTTACAGAATTAGTTTAAAATTTACACTAAAATAATCCTTGCATTAAGCCCGTGACATTGGTGTATAGTTCTATTGGTGAATCAGGAGTGAAAGACGTGAAAAGACATTTCAAAAGTGCACAATTTATTAGTGAATCTGTTAACAGCTGACGTGAACAGCTGTTTGACCTTGACAAGCATTGAACGCTCGACCTTTCACTTTTAATACTACAGCGGTGTGTGAACTAGATGCGTTTTTTCGCCGAAGCTTCTAACTGCCGTGTGGCACACTGGTAGATTTTTGCTGTATGGGACTGCTGTTTTGCTAACTCGAGATCGAATCCAACCATCAATTTAATAACATACTTACTTTTTGTTTTTAAACATCTGCTTCCAATCATTGTTTATTTTTTATATTAATTAATTACTATAAAATTATGAAAATGCCATCAGGAAATAAAACATGTGCTGGCTGTCTGCATGTAATAGAAGGTAGACAATTTCTGCGCTGCTGTGTTTGCACAGAGTATTATGATTTGCTGTGTGCAAACGTGTCAGAGCAACGGTTTAGCAGTACATTAACCGGTGAACACCGAGAAACATGGAAGCGTGCTACTCGACTCCAACTTGAGGCTTTGAATATCACACTGAATGGGCTTGCGGCACGAGTCGATGTTGGGGAAAAGCGCCTTGATCAATTGGTGGAACGTATTGACAAACTTGAGAACTGCGGCTCATCTAAACTTCTAAATACGATTGATGAGCTCAAGGCTGAAATAAACGAACGTGAACAGGACCTCTTAATAAATGATATTGAGATTACCTGCATTCCAGAGCAGAAAAGCGAGAACTTGCAGCATATAACTATGGCTGTTGCTAAAAAGCTGGGAGTGCAGTTGATAGAGGACGATATAGTCTGCGTTACGCGAGTGGGCCGAATGCCGGAGGTATCAGAGGCCAGTGCTGCCGGCCACGCGCCGCGTCCGCGACCCATCGTCGTCCGCCTGGTCCGTCGAGCTCGCCGTGACGACATGCTGCGAGAGGCCCGCGTGCGTTGGGGAGCTACAACCGAAGGCTTCGATCTGCCAGGCCCGCCCCGAAAGTTTTATATAAACGAAAGGTTGACTAGGGCCAATCGTCAATTGTTCCGCCGGGCGCGAGAGGTTGGAGTGGACTGGAAGTTCATCTGGACGAAAGATGGCCGAATCTACACACGGGAGCGCGCCGGGCAGGGTGTCCCTCGTTCTCGCCTCCGAACTGAAGTTGATCTAGCTCGGGTTTTTGGTTCAGCCGCTGTTGGACCTGAAAGCCAAGAAAAACGCAATTAATGTTATTTATCCGTTATTTTTAATGAATTTGATTTCTTTTATTATTTTAAATATTTTAATATTTTATATCCCAATTATTTCAATTTCTTTATCTATATTTTTGAGCTTAAAGCTTTGCTGGTCAAATCTATGTCTCACTATTTCATTTATCTTCTGCTTATTATTTCATAAACAAATAATTACCTTTGTACAATTTGTAACTCGACTTTCTATCCTGTTTTGCCTATCAATGTTGGCTTGTGATCTGTTTGATGTATGTGACCTGAAAATTAATAATAACATCATGAATTCGTTGCTAAATACTGATATTTATTGCAGAATTACCACCATAGTAAAATGTTAGTTGTTTATTCTTTCTTGTATGTTATTTTTCAGGGAAATTTTGATTGAATTATGTTCTATACTTACTTGTTACTGTATAATTGTACTTAGTGTCACCACAGTCGTTTGGTACATAATTTCGGGCTTATTATTTGTCGACAGTGCTGAGGTGATGCCGAGGGGTCAGGGTCAGGGTAAACTGCAAAGGAAATATGATATACAATTTACACTAAATCATATTTGCTCAAATTATATTTTATTGTTCTATTTATATGTTAACGTGTCGTTAATATTCTATTATTTTATGAGTATAAATTATTTAAGGGGAAAGCATACTATATATATACACACTATAATGAATTGTTATTTATTTATATTTTATAATTTAATCTTATTTTATACGACATATTATTGCTACTGTTTTTATTTTGATCATGACATAATACTTTTGAATATTAAATTATTGTGTGCAAAAGATCATTACATAATAGTTGAAAATATAAATGGAAATACTTACGTTCGTTTTATCACCCGTCCTAGCCGTTACGCAATCCACTTGAACAATACGTATGGCGTACACTGTTTGTTTACAATGTTGCAGCGAAAAGGCAACTGGTTTTATCTTTTGTTGTATCAATGCCGCGGCTAAATAAACTTTTGAAATTGGGACTTTTCAACGCGGGGTTTTTAAACACAAAACAGGATGACTTTATTATTGCAATGACTCGATTTGACGCCGACATCGTTGCAATCAATGAAACCTGGCTACCGAGCGGGCAGGAGGCGTGCGCGCCACTAGTACCTAACTTCCGAATTCGGATGACGTCGCGCCCATTGCACATGAAGGGGGGAAGAAGGTGCGGCGTTGTTTTCTACATTAAGCGGGATATACGCGTGCGCTACGAAAAGCATCCTTGCGGTAACATTGAGAACATTGAGCAAATGTGGTTGTCGACAAAAGTTAATGGATCCCGCATTGTGATCGGAACTGCGTACAGACCTGATTGGATAAATTTAATGTGGATGTTTTTATTGATGCACTTACGGAATCCGTTGCTAGTTTTTCTCGTTTCGACTGTGTAGTTCTGCTTGGTGATTTAAATGTAAATATGTTGGATGATACTAACAGAGACACGATTAAATTCAAACAATTTCTTACGTACATGGGACTCGAGCAATTTGTTACTGAACCAACTCACTTCACACAAGAGACGGAAAAATTTATTGACCTGGTCTGCACAAACACACGGGTGCGTGATGTGAACCTATCTAACATCACTGGCACACTTGATCACCTTATGATTACTTTTAGTTTATCTTTGAAAAAGCCAAAGATACCGGCTCGTTGTATTACATATAGGCCAATTAGAAACGTTGACTTTAACCACTTTAACTGCGAATTGGACCTTTTAGATTGGGAATCGGTATCAATCTTGTATGGTGTTGATGACATGGTAGGTAGATTTAATGATTTGCTGCTCTCGTTTTACGACAAACATGCTCCAATGAAAACCATCAAAATTAAATATGAACACACTTTGCCCTGGATCACAGATAATATAAGGTACATAACTGAGTTGTGAAATGAAGCTTTTGTCAGATATCGATCAACTAAATCTGAAAGTGATAAACAATACTGGAAAGACTTTAAGAAAAATTTACACACTAGCATCCATAATGAAAAGAAAGCATATTTTAATCACTTTATTAATACACAGATATCAGATGGAAAAGCTTTTTGGAGAAATGTTAAGAATAAAATATTGGTAGATCCTTCACATGATGGTTGCCTTCTGGATTACTTTAGTGATCCTAATTTGATAAATCAGCATTTTCTTGATCTGCCTTCTGATGATGTACCTGATTCGCAATACGTCTACTTTAATAACCATCGTTTTTGCAGCTCCGTTTTTCGTCTTGGGCCGGCAACTGAGAAAGATGTGTTTAATCTTATTAACTCAATTAAGTCTAATGCTATGGGTGGTGATGGGGTAAGTAGGGACATGGTTATACTCACTCTTCCTCGAACATTGAGAGTTATAACGGACATCATCAATAGGTCTCTCCTCACGGGTACTGTTCCAATTCAGTGGAAGGAAGCGGTGGTAACGCCACTTCCTAAAGTTAATAATCCGACTGAATATAGTCAACTTCGGCCTATTAGTGTTCTTCCATACCTATCAAAAATACTTGAAAAAGCAGTATACGTGCAAGTAATAAAATTTGTAGAGGAGAATAATATTTTGCCAGATCTTCAGTCGGGTTTTCGAAAGGGGCGAGGCACAAATACTGCTCTGCTCGATGTCGTTGACAATATGTTGGCTGATATTGATATAGGGCGTGGCACAATTCTAACTCTTTTGGACTTCTCACGAGCTTTTGATTGTATCAATGTAAATTTGCTGCTATCCAAGCTCCGATATTACGGATTAGATGACGTATCAATGGTATGGTTTGAGAGCTATCTCAGTCAGCGGTGTCAGAGAGTGAAGCTGATGCAGAATGATGGCAGTAGGCTTATCTCTGATTCTAAGCCCATTGTACGTGGCGTGCCTCAAGGTTCCATTTTAGGACCTCTACTGTTTTTAATATATAGTGCTGATCTCGTCTCCGTGATTGAGCATTGTAGGTACCACTGCTATGCTGATGACGTTTTAATATATATTTCAGAGGAACCAGTGAATTTTGCTATTGCTTCTAATAAAATGAACAATGATCTTAAAAGAATTGCAGAATGGTCTCAGTTGAATGCTTTACATCTTAATGCATCAAAATCAAAGTGTATGTTGATAGGTACTATGTCACAAATGGATGCAATGTTAAGAGGCAATTTTGTAGTATCAATTTTAGGGCAACCATTGGAACGTGTGGATGAATCTAAAAATCTCAATAGTGTTCGATAGTAGTTTGCGGTTTGAATCACATGTTTTGAACTTGGTCAAGTCTTGTATGTACCGGCTCAAAGTTCTGTACAGGATCCGTGATCTCCTTAGTGAAAAAGCACGAATAACCTTATGTGAGTCACTTATTTTGTCCATACTAAATTATGGCGATATTGTGTACGGTCCGCGTTTGCTGGCAAAAACTAAAAAACTGCTTCAAGGCATTCAAAACGCTTGCTGCAGGTTCTGTTTGGTGATCCCTCCACGAACTCATATATCTCCTTATTTAAATGCAGCAGGAATGCTTAATATTTTATATTTATATATTTAGTCACGCCGACAATCGCACTTAGCAAGTCTTTTATTCGATGTGATAAAGTTTGAAAGACCACAGTACTTGAGAAAAAAAAATAAAAAGTCGTTATTACATTTCCGGTATGGTTTAAGAAACTTACGAGTACCGTTGGCCGCCCATAAGCATCGTACGGTTGCTTTCCGGGTCAGTTTCCGCTTTCAAGCGACTAAATGCTGGAACGATCTGCCACCGCCATTAAGGAACCTAACTTCAAAATACACTTTTAAAAAACAAATGAAAACACACTTACTTTAAATTTAGAAGTTAGGAATACCCAATAGCTATTTATTATAATGTTGGCAGTTGTTTGCCTGGTATATGTCTTCAAATGCGGCCGTAATGATTCATATTTTGGTAATTTTTATGGTTATGTTTATTGTAATGTAATACTTTATAAATATATGATAATATAGTACTTTTTATCATTTATTTGTTACTAATTCATCTAAACAAAATTGTAAATTAAATCGAAAATAAATGGATTAATCATTTATTTTCGATTTAATTTACAATTGCAAATGTTTTAATGGAAAACATGTTTTGGCCTTCAAATTACGATTTTATAATACAGAAACATATTTTTTATTATTTATTTATTATGTTGAATTTTATAATTAAATAATTAATTTTCAATTCAATTTATTATTACCAATTCAATATTTTAATGCAAAAACACGTTTTGACATTTATTTTTTTGTAGTAGATTATTGATGTTCTTTTTTAAGTTTATAAAACATGTATTTGATTCTTAACCTATCTACTTTTAAACAGGGACCCACATCCTTCCATTAGGGTGAGAGCTGAAAATCAGTGTTGCTCTTTATGAGCTATAATACACTGAGCTTTGACCCTCTGCATCACTTCAGCACATATTTAACAGAATGTAGGCACTAGTTTGTCTTATTTTTGTCGTGTCTTTATTTATTTTCATCTCTTCTTTCTTTGTGTTTACCTTTTGTTTTATATGTGATGTTTTTTATGCAATAAACCTTTTATCTATCTTATCTATCTAACGACAATTAAATTAACTTTACAAAATATGTATTTATAACTGATTTTTTTTATTTTATTTTATCGTTTAGAAATTCACTTATGTTATAGTAACTTTTATTTATTAGGATTTTTTTATATTGTCCATAGACTTTGGTGTTTGATAATGCTGTTTGGTATCTTAATGTAAATTTTAATTACCATAGAGTGCGGGCTTGATGTAAATAATTCTAGTTTAGAGGATGGTATTTCAAGTTGGCTTTGTGTGCGGTTGTTTTATCGGATTGTGTTTAAATGTATATAAAGATTTGGGTGTTTTCGGACATACTTACAGGCTTCATAGATGTAGAGGGATTTTAATGCGAGAATTCCAAGTTTTTTTGAAATATGGCTTACAAGAATCCATATTTTCAATATTAGTCAGGATTCGTATGCATTTTTTCTGTAAGATAAAGATTTTCTCTACTTCAGAACATTTTCCCCAAATGATTATTCCGTAATTTAGTCGTGAATGTGCATATGCATAATAGGCTGATAGCTGTTGGTAAATCCTTTGCCTTTTTTAACTTTGGGAGAGCATAAATAAACGAAGATAATTTGGCTGCCAGTTTACCTATGTGGGACTTCCAATTAAGATTTGCATGTATGTCTAGTCTATACCTAATAAAGTAGCGGAAAAAACATTTTCAATTTTGTAATTATTGTGCTTATAATCTATCTATAGCGGAGGTTTTTTAAGGTCTAAATTCTATTATTATGTTTTTTTTTTTAAGGTTTAATTCTAATTTGTGAACCACAACTTAGAATTAAACCTTTAAAAAAATATCTATTATTTTGTTTAATTCTAAGTTGTGGTTCACAAATTAGAATTAAACCTTAAAATAAAACAAAATAATAGAATTTAGACCTTAAAAAACCTCCGCTTTATATACAGTTAAACACAATCCGATAAAACAACCGCACACAAAGCCAACTTGAAATACCATTCTCTAAACTAGAATTATTTACATCAAGCCCGCACTCTATGGTAATAAAAATTTACATTAAGATACCAAACAGCATTATCAAACACCAAAGTCTATGGACAATATAAAAAAATCCTAATAAAAAAAATCCTAATTATTACCAATTCAATATTTTAATGCAAAAACACGGTTTGACATTTATTTTTTTGTAGTAGATTATTGATGTTCTTTTTTAAGTTTATAAAACATGTATTTGATTCTTAACCTATCTACTTTTAAACAGGGACCCACGTCCTTCCATTAGGGTGAGAGCTGAAAATCAGTTTAATTCTAATTTGTGAACCACAACTTAGAATTAAACCTTTAAAAAAATATCTATTATTTTGTTTAATTCTAAGTTGTGAACCACAACTTAGAATTAAACCTTAAAAAAACAAAATAATATAATTTAGACCTTAAAAAACCTCCGCTATAGATAGATTATAAGCACAATAATTACAAAATCGAAAATGTTAGTTCCGCTACTTTATTAGGTATAGACATACATGCAAATTAGCCATTAGCCAGTTTTCAATTTGATCAAGAGTTTCTTTTGAGTGTGTATCTCTGTTAAGTTTTTGCATGGTGGCAGAACAGATACATCATCCGCAAAGATAACACACTGTTGATCTATTTGTTTTGGAAGGGAGTTGATATAAATCAGAAATAGAATACAACCCAAGACACGTCCTTGGGGAATTGATCCTGTAACTGATATTGCTTCTGACCTATATTTCAGAATTTCTCCTGTATTATAATTTGTATTTTGTATTTGCAACTAATTGGCAACGATTTTGTAAATAGGATTTAAATCCATTGTGAGGAACTCCACGAATCCCTATGCTATATAATTTGTCTAAGAAGATTTTATAATTTACCCTATCGTATGCTTTGCTCATGTCGAGGAGCAATTGTATTTAGGATATTTTGGACATATTTATACGTAGCTAAGATTGTGGATCTATTTTTACTAAAACCATTCTGACTATCATCAAAGATTTCATATTTTTCACAGTAGTTGTTTAGTCTATTTACTATGGCTGTTTCAAAAATCTTTGATGACGTCGGCGATAGTTGTTTGGATCTGACTTATTTCCTTTCTTATGAATAAGCTTAACTAAAGATTTCTTTAAATCATCCGGAAAAGTTCCTTCTGTAATCGGACTGGTTGATTAAAATTGTATATGGGACCGTTAGTTCTGCTGCACATTTCTTTATCAACTTAGGAGGTATGTCATCTATGCCAAAACTAGGTAAATTTGGTTCTGGTTTTAAGAAAAATAAGTTTTTTGAAGTATTTATAAGATTTGTTTGTAGCGAGGTCTTGGATGCTAAGCTAGCATTTCCTATAGAAGCAAAATATTTATTTAAAAAGTTTGCTATAGACTTAGGTTCTCTTAAAATAGTTTTATCTTCCAATTTTATTTGTAAGTTCTGTTTTATTTTCGGAGTAGATTTTTTCGTTTCTTTTTTTATTATAGTCCACATGGTTCGTATTTTAGTATCACATTTATTATACTTTTCATATTCATATTCATATTTATTTATTGCATTCACATACTTCATTTAATTAACAGTTCAAATATTTAAGTTAGTAGGTAGTATATGACCCTGGTAGGGTATCGCAATGTTCACATAAAATCAACATGTTTATTATATTACGCATGCATTACATTATATGTTAATTATCACATTCATTTTTAATATTACTAATCCTTTTTGAGGTTTGTATTGTTCTTTTCAATATTTTACTATATTTTTAATAGTTTTTTTTTAATATTTTGATATTTGAATAATCGGCGACCAATTTTAATTTGAAAATTTAAATTTTAGTAACCTTTTATTGCGACAAGATATTTAGACCCCCTTTGTAAGGTATATTTTTTTTAGAGTCATAGTTTTTTTAGTTTTTATTGGCATGTATTTATTTGAAAGATTTTGCAATGTTTGTGTTAAGTTATTATAATTTACATTTATATTTTATCAGACTTAATAATAGTAGCCCATTCTATTTTCTGTAGTTCGTTTTTAAATGCTTCTATATTTATGTCACAAAATATTCGTTTTTAAATTTAAAATGTTTTAAAATTTGTGTGCTTAGTGGAGTTGTGAGAAACACACCTTTGTGATCTAAAAACCATAATTCCTGGACATCTGTGTGAGAGTCTCTTATATTAAAATCCAAGAAAAATAAATCAATACATTTTGATGTTGCTTAAATAGTAATTTCTTTAACAA
Organism: Scrobipalpa costella; assembly: GCA_949820665.1. NCBI lineage: Eukaryota > Metazoa > Arthropoda > Insecta > Lepidoptera > Gelechiidae > Scrobipalpa > Scrobipalpa costella. The sequence continues at coordinate 21,229,772 of OX463297.1, forward strand.
GTTGGTGAAAGCTGTATGTTAACATGAGGTTTTTAATGCCCTTTTTATTGTTTATGTCTTTGTTAATTTTGTTTTTGTTGGTCAGGAAATGTACATTAAAATCACCACATATAATAACTTTTCTAAGCTACTAAAAATTGTATCAATTCCTCTCGAACTATTTGGCCAGTAAATATTAATTAATAACACATTTATTTGGGTACCTCTAGTGCACATACCTCGAATATGATTTCTACTGATAATATTTGTAAATCCTGGCGGTCTATATACTCTAGTGTATCTTTAACTAATATACACACGCCACCTCCTTTGTGGGCTTCTCTGTTAAAGTAAGAGTCAACCTCATAGTGCGTTATATAAAGCAGTTGAAGTTTTTCTTTATTTAAACATGTTTCCGCTACACAAATAGTATGTATATTAATTTTATCTTCTAATAAAGCTTCTACTAGGTAAATTATATTATTTGTACTACATAAGTTCTGAAGGAACACACAAAAATCTGTTTCAATCTGCGTATTGGACACGAAAATTATGTTATTTAGTTATTCCAATATTTGAAGTTATCTGAGTAATTTTAGACGTCTTATCAATCGCTTGTAAGGTAGACTACGTAGACAAAAAAGACGGATGTGAAGTAAGTCTTGAAGTGTCCATTTCTGGTTGTGTTGCCGCAGGATTTTTCTTTCTATCTTCTTTTGGAGATTCTCCCATGTATTGTCCAGTTTGTCCGGTGATTACTACTTCCTTTCCATTAAAAAAATATTTCTGGTTTCTTATTACTGCATGTTGGCCATTTTGTCTTGCAACACGGAGGGCATTTTTTAGTTCTCTTTTTTCATTCAGGACAGCTGGGCTCAGGAATTCAATTATACTAAAGCCGGCTTCTTTAAGGTATTCTGCATTATGGAGTAAATATTTTTTCAATCTTCTTTTTATTAGTGAATTCAATTTTATTGGTCTTTTCCGGCTCATCGTTCCTATTACTGTATTGTCATCTAAATAACTATTATGATTTTGCGTTGTAGTCGGGGTTTTTTTCTGAATATGAATTGTGGGTGATGTCCTGTTGGTTTTGAGAGTTATAATTTCTTTTTCTAGGTTGTCGTTCTCATCTGATAAGGATTGGCATTTTTGGTCCAAGAGTAATATTTTGGAGTTAATGAATGTTATATCCTGTTTTATCTTTTCTTTCTCAGTAAAAACTGTCTCAAAATTTTGCTTAAAGTCTGCTTTAATATTTGCTTTAGCTATCTCATTTTGGAAATATTCTTGTATTGCTTTTACTAACTGTTCGTTATTTTATTTTAGAATTAAAAATAAGTTTTTAGTTGTCAATTATTCATCTTTTTTATTTGCTGTTTGTTAAATTTACTTCCGGTTTGGGTATTCGGGCTATTTAGTGGTAAAGTATTACCCACTGGTGTCAATGATGAGTCATTTGAGTAAATGCTTTCTTCATCTTGACTCCCGTTAAATGAGGATTTTTTATTACGGCGAGTGACATTAAGGATTCCGTATACTGAATTTTAGGTAGATGTTTGTTGTCAGATTGTTGGTATAGTCAGATCGGACTATCACTATTATCTTTTTTTGGCTCATTTGATCTACATAATGTCCATGCTAGTTTGTGTTCCTTTGTCATGGTGTTATAAAAGCGCCTCTCACTGATATTGGAACAATCTAGATCGTATTTTAAGTTACATTTCGAGCATTCCATAAATCATCTTTCAGGTAGAAGCTGGTGGCATCCCGCACATATTGGCTCCATCTTACTAGTAGTTTTAAAATATCGATACTAAATTATCCATATTAATTTTATTACGTAACAGATAGCTCCTACTGTATATTTTAAAATCTATTTAATGCTGGCGATCGATATCAAGGTGTCACCTAGCGGCGAAATTGCGGAACTACTTTCGCTATTAGTGAAGTAGTGGATGACTGGCGGATGGTAAAAAAACTTAGCTGCTGTGTGCTGCTTGCTTCTTTACTTCTAGCGTCCTCTATGATTCAGGGTGAGGTAGAGCAACTTTCTTGTTGAGATCAATGGTATAGTTGAACGACTTGCCTGTCGGTTCATAAAACCGTCAATTTTCAGGTTATTTTTGTGGTAATTTCAATCATATATATCAAACATCAATATATCAAACCATACGAAATCACTAATATAAAATAGCACTCTACATCTAGGTTTAGTGACTTTAACACAAACTGATCATTGGCAATGGTTTTTTTCATCACTTAATGAAAGAATTTCGTCAAACAATTTGAGTCATTGTTTTTTGTTTTTCTTAATAACTGTGAAGTTTTAATACTGGATATCACTCGTCACTTAGTATTTTTAGGAAACACACATATTTTCTACAAATTTTAGACTGTTTAAACGTATTTTCTATTATAAAATGTGGATTTGTTCCGAGATTGTTTTGACTACACGGCGCCATCTCCGGAATCAACTTATATTGTGGGAGTGCTCAAATAATTATTGGGAATGAAACCGGGTAGTCAATAAGATTTCCCGGCTAAAACTAAAATTGAAATCTATTTGTCACTTTGAGACTAAAACATTGGAAAAGGACAGGAGATCTATTATCTTCAGTTTTTGATTTACAGTCGGTTGTTTTATGCGTTATCTGTCATTTTCATTCGCCGTCATATGATATGGAGGGTGAAGTGAGAGAAATACTGGGGACACGTGCAAAAGCGCGTCAAAATCTAGCGGACAAAGTGTAAAACTATAGATTATAAATCGCCTGTCAGATACATTATGTTATAATACACATATCCGCCATATCATATGACGGCGGATGAAACTGTCGTCATGGCATTTCATGAAAACCGTATTTAGACGATTATTTAACATAACTTTTGCACATCCCACGCAAATAAGTACGGCAATAAATCTTAATAAACCTCCAGAAGAACGTGGTAAGTTTTCCTTTTCTCGTTTACGCCGTAATGTTCATTTGCTGGGGACCCACAATTTCGTCTGGGCCTTAATCCGTGAAAATTTTTTGCTCATAAAGAAAATTGCATTTTTCTCCCTTAGACGTGGTACAGCCAAGCGTTTGCGGGCCTTTGGGATAATCTGGTTATAAAGGGTGTGATGTGATTTTTATTTTAGTGTGTTATTTTATCTTTAAACTAGTTTTTCGCCTCACATTTCATACATACATATAATCACGCCTTTATCCCTAATGGGGTAGGCAGAGCGTAATCGGCCTAAGCAAAGGTCGTTCCGCCACGTCCGACAAAGTTTTGAGGGTTATTTAAGATAGATTTGTAGGAATATTGCTGTAGGGACAGGTTGTAAGGCCATCGCCTAAATTACAATATACTGAAATACTCGGATCCCTTAGCTGTTTTTTATAGCATGTCCGGGAGGAATTGCAGCTGGCTCATTCTATGTTTTTCTTTCGCTCCAAGTCTAGCATGAAAGTATTCCCAGTCCAGTATGATAGTCATAAAAGGGTGTGATGTGATTTTTATTTTATTGTGTTGTTGTATCTTTAAACTTGTTTTTTGGCCCAAGCTAGTTAATAAATTATTGTAAGGTACCTAAGTTACTATTCGGCACCTATTTATTTCATGATAGGCAAATACATAAGTTCACCTGATTCCCCTTCATTATGCTTTCGGAATCACTCAAGGTGTTATGCAACGAACACTAGCGCTACTATCTGGCAAAAAACATACTCGTCAAATATTTATTCATTTCACAGTAAAATTCTAGTTCCTAGGCGTACGTTTGAATTACGAGCATAGATGTTTTTGTTCAATCAATATACAACAGTTACGAATTTTAAAACTACTCAAAGAGGCGGTTTACCGCATATTTTCTATCTCTAGCTAGCTACATAGAATACCATAATTATCTTTTCGTCTAGCTTTCCATACTGTGGTGTAGTGTAACCCAAAGTTCCATGAGTTTAACCGTATATATATATATATATATATATATACATATATATAAAAAAAAAAGTTTGAGATAAAGGTTTTTTAATAGCGCTAATATCCACCAGGGAGCTTTACTATTCATACATACATACATACATAAAATCACGCCTTTATCCCTTACGGGGTAGGCAGAGCGTTAAACGCCTCGTAAAAGGCGCTTTCGCCGCGTCTGACAATAATTGAGGGTAATTTTAGATTGTAATGTGTATTGCCATAGTGACAGGTTGTCAGCCCATCGCCTAAATTACAATACACTGTAACCCTCGAGTCCCTTTTGCTGTCTTCTACAGCATGCCCGGGAGGAAGGGCAGCTGGAACATTCTATGTTTTTCTATCTCTCCCAGTCCAGCATGGAAGTAGAATATCCACCAGGGAGCTTTACTATTCAAGGTGGCGCTTAAACATTTCATTGAATAATTTAGCGCTCTTAGCTGCCGCCAGTCAGCTGAGAGAGTTTAAGGTCAAAAGCTGTTGAAATTCGCTTGAGTTGGCAAGGGCGCCTCAAGTGGTAATAGTCAACTTGTGAAGGCAACTTTTTCTTTGATCACTTCCAATAAGGATAATAATAATACGTGTTGGCTTCGGCCCCACACACGCCTTCCAAAAGTCCGGGACTCTATTGTCCCGTGATATGGTAAAACACACGTAATCATAAATAATTGTTTATTTTTAACAGCCTGACATGTACATAAATCGATACGTATGTTTAATACGCACTTAAACTACTTACATACATACATATAGTCACGCTTCTATCCCTAATAGGGTAGGAAGAGCATAAACGACCTAAACAAAGGTCGTTCCGCCACGTCTGACAAAGTTTTGAGGCTTATTTAAGATAGATTTTTAGGTATATTGCTAGTGACAGATTGTAAGACCATCGCCTATATTACAATATACTGAAACCCTCGGACCCCTTAGCTGATTTCTACAGTATGCCCGGGAGGAAATGCAGCTGGCACATTCTATATTTTTCTCTCGCTCCCATGCCAGCATGGAAGAAACTACTACCACATACCTACAGTTGACTATAACTAACATATCAATTGTTGCATTTCGTTCGCTAAATATGAACTGTTTATTTAAAATGTTTTATGTGTTGTGTATGATATGTATAAAATCCCTGATGATGCTATAAGTTAGCGAAACCCGTAGGATTGAATTCTATTAAGTGAAACAAGTACAAGTGTTTTTAATTACAACATTATAAATATGGAGTTTCACCAAGTGCCGACAATTGCAAGTATAAATTGTACTACCACATACCTTATTTTATTTCATTGAACAGCCTCACAACTCATAGTGCACAGATAGTACACCCCGTATAATGAATTAATATAATTCTAAATATTCTAATCTAATTCTAATAAGATACATTAAATGTGATTTCGCCGATTATTTTAAATATATGGATAGCTGACTTTACAAACACTCATAGTACTTATCTAAGGAGTTTAAAAAAAAAACAGTATAGTAGTACTTATCATGATTGACAACTGCTGTCAAACTTAAGAACAGATTAAAAAATATCGAGCGGTTGCCCGGCAAAACAGGATCAGGGATACCACTATTTTGAATTCTTGTCACAAGTTGAGCCGACATTGCCGACTATAATTTCAACAAGTTTCTCCAAGGACAATGTTTTTTAAATTCTCCTTGGTAAATTAATCAGCTGATGTTTTTTATAAGGGTGGTATAAAATACCGACCATTCTACATGGATTTTAGAATATGATGAACCTACCACTGAAACCAAGTAATATCCCTAAAAAATATCCCTCCCATACAAAATAACTGTAGCAGTCATTTTTGGTTTTTCAGTTTCATGGAATAAAGTATTCTTTTTTAACATCTTGTATAGTTGTGCACAAATAATATCTCAAGTCTCAACTTTCATAACCCCACTAACTTGTTGGTCGCCCTCCACTAGTCAGCTAAAAGTAATTGCTTTCCAGATTGCCCCTTACCGGTACAACAAGAAAAAAACCGACTCATTTGAACCAATCAGGGCATTCGACAGCTTATTAACTAAATGAACCCAGCGTTTGATAGATCATTACTTTGATACATACATATAATCACGCCCTTATCCCTAATGGGGTAGGCAGAGCGTAAACGACCTAAACAAAGGTAGCTCTGCCACGTCTGACAAAGTTTCGAGGGTCATTTAAAATAGATTTGTAAGTATATTGAAATCAATATATTGTAATTTACGCGATGGGCTGACAACCTATCACAACAGCAATATAATTTATCCGAGTATTTACTCGTATCCCTTAGCGGGGTTTTTTCAGCATGCATGGGAGGAAATGCAGCTGGCACATTCTATGTTCTTTTCTCGCTCCCAGGCCAGCATGGAAGGTTCAGATTACTTTGATACTGTGTACTTGATATGACGTGCTATGTACTTGATATGTGCAGATTGATATGACTGAAATTGGTATGTACAGTGAGCAACATCTTTAGGGTAACAGGCCCACACTACTAAAGTTCTGTGTATGCAACGCCATTACGTGTGAATACAGCACACTGCTATAATGCTTACACACCCAATATGCACGCACACTAACAGCAGAACCAGTTAAGCAACTTTTTCTGTCGAAGAGCGCTTCTTAAAGTTGTTTCGGTCAACTCAGTCGGTCGAACGAGATATTCGGCACCATCAGGTTAAAAATTTCAACGTATAACCTAACTAGCCTCATAGCCTAGTGGATAAGACGTCGGGTATTGACATGGCTATTTATACGCTGCACGCGATCGAATCTTGGCGGCTGTCCTTCTTTAGCGTTAATGCTTATATTAATTTAATGTTATAATTTTTTTTAAATGTTATACTTTTTTATTGAAAAATATTTGCTATAAAACTTTTATCGAGTCATATAGTTAGCACTATTATATTGTTTATTAAGTTTATAAAAGTCAATAATAATTTTATAGTAAATATTTTTTATAACAAGTTATAAACAGGAATAGAAAGTCTAAAGTCTAAGTAAAAGAAAATTTTTGTTTGTTTGTTAAAACCATTTATTTATAAAACATTGTTTCTCAAAAACAAAAGGTGTAAATAAATACAAATAAATATCATAAATAATCGTAATGAACATTCACAAAAACCAGTTTTATTAGTATCCACCGGTATTATTAAACCGGTTTTAAGGTGCTTACATGTTGCACTACCGAAACACATCGAATGACATTAAGGTCCATCCATACACGTGACATGGCATTGCCCTTATGAGTGTGATTAGACCTTTAGTAGTTTAAACTACTTACATTATTTACATTAATCGGTTTCTTTTCAGTTAATTTGAAAGTGAAATTTACTAAATTTAATAATGAATTACATGAGCTTTGTTAGCTAAGATTGTGTTTAAATATAACGGAAGTATACTAAACAAAATAGGAAACTCATTAGTGTTATGAATCAACATGTTATTTATTAGTTAGAAAGTATTTTCTAATATCAACAACAATAACATCACTCACTAATTTGCTTCTTAACCTACTTACGTAATAATTTTAAATCATCCCTTTACCAATATATCACCAATATATCAATACCATTATTTATCTTTTAACTATAAGAAATTCGTGAAATATCCTATAGGCTTTATTAACTTATAATATTAAAACTTAGTCTAATCAGGTCTAGTTAGAATAGAATAATAATTTATGATGATATGCAATATAATATTTTAAGTGTGTATTGATGAGTAGGTGAAACTGTTTTGATACTGATAATACAATTTATTTTACAAAAATAGTTGTAAGATATAATGTTCCTTCCTCCATAAAATTTTACACCCATCCTTATCAGACGTGAATGTTTTATAATCCGTAAATATTACCACATTGTTTACCCAATCAAAATCTAAACATCGAAAATTGAAACGTTGCCTGGCTTGCTTGTGAGTGTTATTCAGCTAGATCTTCTGTTCCGGTCGCCGACATTTCAGTTCAACTGCCTTTAAATGTCTTTGCACAGTTTGTTGACACACGCCGCGCCGTGCATAACTGCAGTTGAGCGTGTCGATGCAATTACGGATCTTCAGAGTGAGCTGCCAAAATTTTCATATGCTGTTGCGAAGCATCCATATATACTGAAGCCACACGTTCAAAGTCCAGACGGACGACGGTCAGCATGCCCCTCTTCTGCATAACGATGTGCCCATAAACGAGCAGCTTTTCTAGTGAAACAAAATAATATATTATTTAAGTTTGTATGTTTCCATCTTAATAAAACGGTTTTTTAACGACAGAATATGGTTATATGGTTATATTATATTCTAATAATCATCATATTCCAACAATATCAATAAAATACCACTTACTTAACCTATAAGTATTTTAGTCAAATTACATTACGTTATTTAAAAAAAAAACATTTAATAACAAGCTGTTATTAACAGCTAAACAATACAATAAACTTTACTTACATACATACATAAATCACGCCTTTATCTCTTACGGGCGTTTAACGCCTCGTAAAAAGCGCTTTCGCCACGTCTGACAAAAATTGAGGGCAATTTTAGATTGTAATATGTATTGCTATAGTGACAGGTTGTCAGCCCATCGCCTAAATTACAATACACTGTAACCCTCGATTCCCTTTTGCTGACTTCAACAGCATGCCCGGGAGGAAGGGCAGCTGAAACATTCTATGTTTTTCTATCTCTCCCAGTCCAGCATGGAAGTAACTTTACTTACAATATCATGAATTTTGCCGAAACAAAATAGCAATTTCTGATCGCTGCAAATTCGACAGTTGATTCTGCATCGTATCCTGATCACAAACACTGTTTACTTGTATATTTAGAAAGAAAGAAAACGGAACGTTTCAGAGCGCATAGTATACCAAAGGATTGCAGTGGATACACTAAGCTAAGGTAGCTATTATTCATTACAATACTGGAATAAAGTAATAAGAGGGTATGTTTAAATTATAGGTCGTTGGTGTCGTTTTAAAAATGCATGTGGTGTACGAGATATGCTAAACCAACGAGCAAAATTGTATAGTTACAGATTTTTGTATAAAACTTAATGTCTATAATAAAAATAAAAACATATTTTCAATTATGCTCTTAGCCCACTTGGGATTCGAACCCAAGCGTCCTTTCACGGAACGTCAATCTAAACCATTCCGCCACACGTGCTGATAACCATGCGACGAAATTTAAAGTCATATGCAGCTATTAAGACAACCGACTGATTCCAACGAATTCAAACTAGACTAGTGGGCGTGCGAAGCCATCCATTCACAGATAAGTGTACTGCTTGTTTGTACGCGGTGGGCGTTGCTTTAAAATCTTTGTTAGTGTGGGCTGTTACCCTAAAGCTGTCGTTTACTGTACCTACTTGGTTTTAAAGGTAAAATTTATTGACAAGTAACTAAATATAAGGTGGTAGAGCCCGATGGTGTATTGGATAGGGCTGCACCACGTACCAATGTGTTTTTCGATTTTTGAGTTTCATATGTACGTTATTCGGCGCTTTTTCCGTGCTTCGGAAGGCAGTAGGCACGTTAAGCCGTTGGTCCCGGTTAATATCGTTTAATACTGTAGATATTAGTCGTTAAGCCATTACAGAGGCCAGTGCTAAGCATTGGCGGCTTGAAAATTCTGTCCTAATCCAGGATTGGGTCTGGTTTCCCTTCTGGGGTGCGGAGGTCAGATGGCAGTCGCTCTGTGTTAAAACCAGTAACCTCGTTCAATCCCCTAGATTAGGTAGCCGACCCCGTGAAATACGGGATAAGGCTAGGGATATGATGACTTAAATAAAAGGTGGCTTTTAGGCTCATATTCATCAAACTTGAGAGTAATATTAAGTACAGATTTTACAGGCCAGTTTGTATTGAAATGTCATTTCTGATAGGAACTCAAACATTCTATCAGTCTTGAGAGCTGAGTAGAAATGCGGCTCTAAGGCTCGTATTTGTAAAGCTATTTCAAAATTGAGAGCAATTATAAGTATGGGTTTGACAAGCCATTTTGTACTGAAATGACATTTCTGATTCGAACTCAAACTGGCTGTCAATCTCAAGTGCAGATTATAATTACAGGTCTTAGACACCTATCATTTAAATAAGGTGAGTCTCGGTGACATCAAGCTTCTGACATAAATGCATATAAAATTACGCCAAATTGCATAATTTTCTGGGTAGAATTTTATACTAAAGTTTAATTTTTATACTTGACGTCATTTTGACGGTCGTAAAGTCAAATGTGATTTGATAAAAATATGAAAAAAATTACGTAATTGACGATCTACGGTACATTTATGTAATTGCTTTAAACTTAAAAGCTCCAGAATGACATTTTCGCATTTTGCATTATTGAGCCCAGTAAAAACCAAAATACCTAATTTCGTAAATAATTACCATACGAATTTAATAGCTGACCTATTTAATGAACTTAACGACAAGTGCATGATGTAACATACACTTAATAAGAACTGTTCAGGAAATAAAGGCACATTATTTATTATTTCTCATTAAAGACGGCCATTACGGCGCTTTTCATCTAATGAAGCTATTATTTTTTTAAGTACCTACACGTTTTACGTTTTATAATTTAGCGAGATAATAATATAAATGTTTTTACTATTGTAAGTCAGATTGTAATTTTTTTAATGATAATGTAATCTTTTATCAATAACTTTTAAACATTGGGTGTTTGTCCACTAAACGGCACGGCGACGGTGCCGTTACGATGCCATGTCTCTGTTTTTCTACTAGACCGCACGTCAACGACACGGCAACGTCCACCGTTCCAATTTGACCTCACGCACACACGCGCATGCTTCTTACGAATACAAAACACATGCAGTTTGGCAGGCCGGCGACGGGAATCAATGCCGTGCCGTTGCTGTGCCAGCAAGTAGAAAGCGTGTCATACAATTTCATTGATAGATTATCTCTTGCCGTCGCCTTGCCGTCTAGTCGAAAAACGACCATTGAGCGTTGTTCAAATGGCCACGCCAAGCTTTTTGAAAACTTCAAATATTATTATTTCATTCTTTTTTTGAAATCTTCAGACGCATTATAGAATATTGTGCTTAAAATTTCACACTTGAAGAAATACGAGTACGAGTATTCAGCAAGATTATAACATTGAATTTACGAAGTAATATTTGATCTACGTCTACAATCTAGGTATATTCTTACAATAACAAACTAGTTTTAGAAACACTAGGTTTGCTAAAATCAAGTATAGGTATAACAAGTTATACTAAAATGTACTCTCTGCAAAGAGAACAGAGCTTTGGAAAAGACTAGACTAGACTAAAATAGACTTTCCGAAGAATACAGGATGTGTTTAAAAAAATATTATTAGAACCTCGTTTACAAGTATTCCATTGAAACTATTATACAACGTCATTGACTGTAAAATGTGTCATTTTTCTGTCGAGTTGGTATCGAGTCTATCGACCCGATGAACCCTGGTGTCATAGTTTTCAAACCGCCTAGTAGCACAACTATCAGGCCTCAAATGTGACATTAATTAGTATGCTATGACTGTATATCTAATACTACTTGAGGCTGGCATGGAAATCGAATCCCATACAAACGGTTGCTTCACGTTATAATTTTGATCACAATTAAACTCAACATATCTATGCTTATAGTTTAGATTTTGTAGGAAAATATCAATCACGAACAAAATAATGGCGAACATAAAAATTTGCGTGAATGGCCTAGAATTTAATCTGCCCTCTTATTTTGTACGGGTTAAAATTTGGATACAAATAGTAATAGTTATAAGCATAGATAAGTTGAATTTGAATCCGTGTACAAAGTTTGGTGAAGTTCAGTCTCACCGTTTAAAAATGAGAACGAAACTACGTTTGTATGGGATTTTGTGCCTTCAGCCGACTCTTAAATGTAATTCTTAAAGAACATGTATTTTCATGCTCGACTTATAGCAATAAAATATAGATACAAAAAAAATATAGGTGATTAGAACTATTATTGTGGGCATACTGAAAAGGGAGTAAGTCTGAAGATGTCGGTTAACTACACCGACATCTTCAGACTGTCAATGATTAAGTTGATGTCTACACAAATGCACATTTACGTCCTAGGCTTTTCATATTAGATCCAAGCCTAGGGGTAGCAACACGCAGGCGTCACTTAGGCCCATATTGATAAATAGCACTTGATACCGACAACTAGTTTGAGTTCGTATCAGAAATGTCATTTCCGTACAATGTGATCTGTCAAATCCATACTTAATATTGCTCTGAATTTTGAGATCGGTTTATAAATACGACCCTTACTGCGCGCAAGGTTGCGGTGAACACGCTGTCTATGCTTTTTGCATTGCCTACAACACACATGCGTCACCTTACGTTCTACTGCGTGAATCGATGAACTCTACGTCGGTGCATCCCTCTGCCAGTACGTGCGCGTAGAGCGTAAGATGACGCATTAGCGTAAGGCAACAACATAATTAAATATAAATTGATATATTTTGGCCGCTTAAGTATGACCCGGCCGTTCCAAATTCGAAGGCTCTATGGGCCCCGGACCAACCCGCGGGTTGAAAACCCCTGATGTATATTCTATTTCAAGGATTAATAATTATATAAATGTATATTTTTTCTTTCATGCTGGCATGGAACCTAGAGAAAAACAAAGAATGTGCCAGCTGCATTTCCTTCCGGGCATGCTGTAAAAACCAGTTAAGGGATCCGAGGGTTTCAGTATATTGTAATTTAGGCGATGGGCTGACAACCTGTCAATATGATATTTATTTTGCAGAATTGTTTTTGAATCTTATCCATGACTTTATTTATTGAATTTATGTTTTAGAATTTGAAATTGTTATTTGTATGAGTTAAAATTTTATTTATTTTCGTTTTTTACAGTATAATTTAACATTTTATTAATGATTTATTTTGACATTTTATGAAGTTTGAAATTGTTATTTATTATTGATGAAGAAGTAGAGTAAGAAGTATTAGGAATGAAATGTTACTTTTAATTTCAAATTGTCAGTATTGTACTAGTCTTAAGATATTCGAACACAGTGTAACTGTTTATGAATAAATGAATTTGATATAGCAATATACCCTACAAATCTATCGTAAAATACCCTCAAAACTTTATCAGACGTGGCGGAACGACCTTTGTTTAGGTCGTTTACGCTCTGCCTACCCCATTAGGGATGGAGGCGTGATTATATATGTATGTATATTTTTTATGTACCCATTTGAATATTTTGAATACACCCTGTAGACACTATAAATTTTGAGTTCGTGCTAAGTACGTGTCGAAACTACAGTCTATTCGAACTAAGCTTTACAAAGTTAAACTTGTTCGAAACTCACATGGAGAGTGCAGAATATCTTTCGTTAGTCAAACATATTGTTTGAAACAACCGATTTTGCCTGATGTGCCCATTTGCATATATCTTGGATAATATAGAAACTGCTGCTTAATCATCTCAATTGTAAGTAGCTAGGTATAGCAACTATGTACCTATAAACTGGACAGGGCCCACAAAATACCTAGAAGTGGACTGTTGCATAATCACGCTGTTATCCCTAATCTTCTTCTGTCGAGTGGGTATCGAGTCTATCAACCCGATGAACCCTGGTGTCAGAGGTTTTAAACCGCCTAATAGCACAACTATCAGGCCTCTGGCATGGTTTGAGTAACGACCACTATCAAAGACAGCGACCGGGACCGACGGCTTAACGTGCACTCCGAAGCACGAAATCTTTTTCTTTTTCGGACAATCAGGTGATTCAGCCTGCAATGTCCTACCCAAACTGGGGAAAAATTCACAGAGTGATAAATTCTCAAATATCAACTTTGTGTTTCCCCCCTGGGAAACGAACAAGGGTCGTTCCGCCACGTCTGACAAAGTTTTGAGGGTTATTTAGGATAGATTTGTAGTTATTGCTGCAGTGAGAGGTTGACGTCGGCCTATCGCCTAAATTGCAATAAACGGAAACCCTCGGATCCCATAGCTGGTTTTCACAGCATGCCCGGTAGAAAATGCAGCTGGCATATTCTATGTTTTTCTCTCGCTCCCATTCCAGCATGGAATAACATGGACTATTGCAGTACCTAGATATTTAGTAGTAGTCTAGTGCTAGACTTATAACATCTCTAGTAACTCCTGGAGAGATAGATGCCACAGTAAATATAATTTACAATGGCACTAATCTTGTATTACCTAAATTCATTTGCCTTTTCCTAAAAAAAACCAAAGAAACTCCACAAACAGGATAAATCACCTGCCACTCTCGATATGCTCAGTGTCGCGAATTTGCCCGGAAAATTGCCGGTTGTCCGGAAAAATTACCGTCACCCGGAAAATTACCGGTTTGCCGACTTATGCTGTGGTACTAGACAAGACATGGATTTAGAGTATGCTAGATACCGCACCTTATCATCAAATATATTTTTGAGGATATTTAGTACTCACAATGGTATTTTATTTCATTCTGGCTGTGCCCACGACTTCGTACGCCCGGTTTGTATGGAAAACACGCAGTTTCGAACATACTAATAACGCTTCTCGGCGCGTAGGAGCGGGATCTGCTAACCCGCGCGCGGGATCGTGTTTCACATTGTCTGTTCTATGTTTTTGTACGGAAAACAAGATTCCGCACCCGAGCTAGCAGTCCCCCCCCCCCCCCCCCTTTTACGCGCGGAGAAGCGTTTTTAGTATGTTCGACACTGCGTGTTTTCCATACAAACTGGGGTACTTACTCAATATTAGAATGGTTTGCGTCATTATTTCTAACTTAGGCTGGACACCAGGGAATTAAAAAACTTAGGTGGTAGGTAGGAAATAAATTTTTGGGCACTTTTTTTGATTACTTTTTAAGTTACAATACAAATAATCACACCACCTGACTAAGGGGGTAGGCTGGAAATTGAACTCTGATCGTTTTGAACCGATCTTAAAAGGACTTTCTATTTCACTAGGTTTTTTTAAATTACTTAGGTTTATTCGGTTCAGTTTTGGTTGTATGAAAAACATGCAGTATCGAACATACTGGAAAGGTTTCTCCGCGCGTAGGAGTGGAATCTGCTAACACGCGCGCGGAATCGTGTTTTGCATACAAAAAAAAAACAGACAATGTGAAATACGATCCCGCTCCTACGCGCGGAGAAGCGTTTTCAGTATGTTCCATACTGCGTGTTTTCCATACAAACCGGGCGTACGAAGTCGCGGGCACAGCTAGTATAGAATAAAAGATAAGTTCAAGAAATGGATAGCAGCGTTTTCAGTGAATAAAAATTTTACAACTGCGCTCAATCCACCTACCAAGCGTGGCAAGTACGGCAGATACCCACGTCTTTGCAGTTGATGAGGATGATGACTGATGAGATTCCGCATGCCGTCCGTAAAGCGTTCCTATCTTATTTTTTGTACAACAACTTGACCGTGCTTTGTTGGTGACATCACTAAGTAAAATAATTGTTTTGTATTTTTTATTTCAGATAGTTTTACTCATTGTTACGTAATTACTTTACATTAGATAACATGCCATATTTTTATATTTATAGCACATAAAGTTACACCTACACAAAAATAACAAACAAACAGGTAGGTCAGTCTAGTTTAAGCTATTATTTTATGATACAATTTTTGGAGACGATACTTAGCTTTAGTGTTTACATATTTATACTAGGCAATTGAGCGTAGGTACTTTTAGGTACAGACATTAGTGAATTTGTTTCTACAGTTGCTGTTACAAGGCGGTAAATATTAGGTATTTATTCAAGACCTTACTTATTGCTATTTTACAAGATCAGTTTTCATGAAAACAAAGATGCGGTATCTAGCTTAACACTACATTTGTGGGACAGGATAATAAATTGAACGGGCCCAGGCGGATTGAGGGAGGTCTTTGAATGTCTTTGAGATCTCCAGAGATAGATTTAGGTGGTCGGTTTTCCTTGACACTGATAATGTCCAACAATAAAAATGGAAAGATAATTTTGTTTTATTTCTATATGACTATCAAAGGATATGAGCCTCATTTCTTTTTCATGAAAATGGGTTCACTATTGACTCTAACTTGGGTCAGAAATTATTTGAAAGTATTTGACCTGAAAAAAGTTAATAATTACCTATTTAAGGACTTCTATGCTAAGAGCAAGAGAAAAACATAGCATGTGCCAGCTGCATTTCCTCCCGGGCATGCTGTGAGAACCAGCTGAGGAATCCGAGGATTTCTGTATATTGTAATTTAGGCGATAGGTTGATAACCTGTCACTACAGCAATATACCCACAAATCTATCTTAACCTTCAACACTATGCCAGACGTGGCGCAATGATCTTTGTTTAGGCCGTTTACGCACTGCCTACCCCATTAGGGATAAAGGCTCAGCCCCTATAAGTTTGCGGGACGCTGTCCCTTACACCCGGTATATCTGGTATTTAGTCACTCTATTCTACTCATACTCTTACTACTATTTTGACTCCTAAATGTAATTAGGTAATTACGTAATGGTCTGTTCTCTCATAAAAGCGAAGATAATGCTGTTCCACATTCTGTGTTCATATCAGAGTAGTTTTCCTTTGTGCAAATCTAATTATAGGATGGCTAATCTACGTACACTAATATTACAACGAAGTGACTTTGTATGTTTGTTTGTGGCCGAAAAACTGAGAACCTACTACAATTTATTTTTTATTTTGATAGGAACATTAGAAGAGGCATTTCAGTTACTATGGTAAAAAATTTATACATACCAAAAACTCATGAAACACCACGGTATGGACAGATAATGAGCTATGTTTGTAAACCAACACCAAATAGGATTGGATATATTAGGATATTAATACCTAAGGTAGGTACAAATAAAAATAATTACGTGATTTTGACAACAAGTAAAACATGAATATTTAGGAGCATTTCCTGGAGAGGCCAGTTGGCTGAGTGATGACGGATTAGAAAAAGGTAATTATCCATCTGGCCGAGTGTTGTGACCAGGGGACCGGAGTCCAACTGGATTATTTCGGAAGTTGTATATATGCAGATCTCCGAGCAAACTTCGATACCGCGTTTTAGGACTGTTGTATCTTGATGTGGCACCATCTATGTGCGCTACAAACACATTCCGTAAAATATAAACGTATCGAATTTAGTCGAAACCGACCGACGCGCTTCTGAAAACCACTTTTTTTCCCAGGTGCTAGATAGGTACTTCGCAAACCATATGCGAAATTTCATCCCGATCTTTTTTAATTTTCATACATTTTCCTATATAAAAAGAAATATCTCCTGTGCGGATGGAGTAGTCAAAAACGAAAAACAAAGCCCATTATTTTTTTACTCATTAAATCACTCACAAAATGAGAAATTCTTACCTTTAAAAAAAAGGAACTAAAAAAGAATATACCCCCTTTGGGAGTGAAATTTTCAAAACGCTTTTACACGTGCTTATTATTTTTTAATAAATAGTCTGAAAAAGATTTCGTGCTTCGGAGGTTAAGCCGTCGGTCCCGGTCGCTATCTTTGATAGTAGTCGTTACTCAAACCATGTCAGAAGCCTGATAGTTGTGCTACTAGGCGGTTTTAAAACTCTGACACCAGGGCTCATCGGGTCGATAGACTCGATACCCACTCGACAGAAGAAGAAGAAGTCTGAAAACCAAATTGTAAGATCACTCTCACGTAAAAATAAATAAAAAAAACAGCAATTTTTGATAGGAACTAGCCGCGGAGGAGGTAGTTACTACCAAAAACTTAAACCTATGTACCATACTAGTTCCTGAAAAAACTTGGTGCTTTTCTGACAGCGGGTCCAGATAACAAGCTGGTACTGCGCTACTAATTGGACATGTGGCGCATCTCTAGCGCTGCACCTGCACATCACTATTCAAGCCGTTGCCGGAGCAACGAATGAACAAGAAAATAATCGGTGGTGTGTTGTAATTGAGTAAATTTTATCTGAGGAAAGTTATTATTCGTTACAACCGTAATAGCTACCTTTTATCATATCTACACACCTTCCCGATCCCACAGACATATTGGTACCAATTCGTAGTTGCAAAAATCTCGACTAACTTATATATTATGTAAATACTTATTGGGTAAGTCGAGATTTTGATCTAGAATAGTGATGATTGCTGTCTCTGTCAGTTCTCTCTCTATACCTGTATTTTTTTATCATGAGAAAACTGAAAGAGACGGCAATCATCACTATTCAAGATCAAAATCCCAACTTAACCAATAAGTATACACAATCATTTTACTCAAGATTTAGTGTAGTTAAGATGTTCTCTACGAATTGATAGAAATGTAATAATTGTGTGGATAAAAACGCTAAGACTCAACACGTGGTTTCCAAGAAATATGATCATAGTTGGCACATAAGTACCAGGAAATCACGAATGCATAGGATCCCAAACCATGTTATTTAGATGCTAATAGAACTTGCACGCTTTGAGGCACAGAGGTGTTCGCAATCTCACTTTACTAATGCAATTTTGTTCCTAGAAATGTTAGAGCACTATATGATTAAATAGTGCATCATCATCCTTATACTGTATCTCTCGGGGTCGGCTACCTAATCTAAGTGATTGAACGAGGGTACAGGTATATACATAGAGCGACTGCCATCTGACCTCCGCAACACAGAAACCAGACCCAATCCTAGATTGGTCAGAGTTTTTAAGCCGCCAATGCTTAGTACTGGCCTCTTACATAGCTTACGGACTAATATCTATGGTATTAAATAATATTAACCGGGACCAACGACTTGAAGAAATCTGTTTCCTATATTCGGGAAATTTTGTAAATTTTTGGAAAAAAACGAAACTATTAGGATATAAACAGTCACTTCCAATAAATGTGGATGGCTTACAGCAAGCCGCGCAGATTGCAGATGTTTTCAAGGATAGGTTTAAGATTGACCCGCAGCCTGTGGACGGGGGTTTGCTTAGGGAATTGCTGGACAAGCTTAAAAGTAATGCCTTAAAAACTAAAATCGAGTTTAGTCCCGAGGGGGAAGCAAAAGCTGTAAGAAAAATTAAACGAGGGAAATCACCCGGCCATGACCATCTTAGCCTTGAGCACATCCTCTGTGCAGGTGATGTCTTATTTTCTGAGTTATACCTTGTTAAATCTGTGCATGCGGTATTTCTATCTTCCGCCGGATTTTATGCATACTGTGGTTGTCAAAAATAGAACCGGTAATTTGTCGTCCTCAGCAAATAATCGGCCTATTTCATTGGGTACTGTGATCGGTAAGGTGTTTGAACGACTGTTGCAGCCTGAACTATTTAAATATGTTAAAGTTGACGATTCGCAGTTTGTTTTCCGTCCTGGTCCTTCGACTGAGTCAGCCATTGTCAGCTTAAAGCATACTGTAGATTACTACGTCAACCGTGACACCACCTTGTATGCTTGTTTCCTCGATCTGAGCCGCGCATTTGATCTGGTGAATTACGAAATTCTTTGGAACAAATTGCGTGGCTCAGGTGCACCCGACAAACTGGTAAAAGTCTGCGAAACCAAATCATCTGTGTAAGAGGGGGCGACACGACATCTAGCAAGTACAAGCTAGATTGCGGTGTTCGCCAAGGTGGGCTTACAGCTCCGGACCTCTTCAACTTATATATCAACGACTTGATGGTGGAGCTGAGGAGCACCAAAGTAGGTTGTCACATAGGTGGGGTTTGTGTAAACAGCCTCAGCTATGCGGATGACATGGTGCTTCTCAGCTCCTCCATAAAGGGCCTAAGAAAGCTGCTTTCAGTCTGTGAGGACTATGTAAGTTCTCATGGGCTGAAATATAACGTAGGTAAGATGTAACTCATGATTTTTAAAGCTGGAAAGGGTCCAGAGAATGTGCCGGAAGTTAAGTTAAATGACTTGACGGTGAAGACTGTGCAGGAGTTCAAATACCTGGGTCATATTCTTACCGGGGCCAGAAAAGATGACAAGGACATGGAGCGAGAAAGAAGAGCACTGGCTGTTCGGGGAAACATGGTCGCACGTAGATTTGCTAGGTGTAGCAAGCAGGTCAAGTTGACATTGTTCAATGCCTACTGTCTCTGTTTCTACACCGGTCAACTCTGGGTGAATTACTGCAGAAAGTCGTACAGCGCAATCAGGGTGCAGTATAATGATATATTTCGCATCATGATGCGATTGCCGAGCTTCTGCAGTGCTTCAGCCATGTTTGCTGAGGCCAGAGTACCAGATTTTATTGCTGTTGTGAGGGAGCGCATTGCTTCCTTCTGGCAGAGAATGCGACTCTCTGACAACAGCATTATAAGGATGGTATATAACGACTTGACAGGCCCTTTCTCTCGTCATTGGCTGTCCGCGCATCAGATCGTGAATCGTAAATAGATATAATAATGTACTTCACTACCGAAATACCTAACTATATACTTAGGTATACCTATTATTTATTTTATGCATTTATACATTTGTATTTATATGTTATTTTACTAGTGTAGTCTTTTATGGAACAATGTATTCTGCTCAATAAACATTTATTATTATTATTTACGTGCCTTCCGAAGCACGGAAAAAGCGTCGGATGAACGTACATATGAAATTCGAAAACCAAGAAACACATTAGAACGATGTGTGATTCGAACCACGACCTCCCGCTCAGGAGGCAGAGGACCTATCCTTTACACCATCGGGTTCTGTGTATGATTAAATAGTAGAAAATTATAAATTTCGTTAAGAAAGAGAGTCTTAAAATGTCTTCGTCGAATGCGCTGCCGAAACTATTAGCGATAGAACAAAATAATGTACAACAATATTGAAGAACATCATAATGTCTACAAAAAACTCCACAGTAGCATATGTCCAACTATTGTAGGTATGTCACTACAACAACTTTTTTCATTTTAAACATTAATGAAAATGCTAACCAAATTCAAACCATGCTATTTATGTGTTTATATTAATCCTTATCCAAATAAATTATTTTATGGTCAAGACCATTTAACTACCTATAAAATATTTTTTAAATTATTTAAATTGGACTTTCCATTCAAAAGATATTACGAATTAAAAAAATAAAACAGTAAACAAAATCGCCATAGCGCCGTGGCCGTTGTTTTTAATAAATAATAATATTTGTAAAAAAGTGTTTTATATCCAAATTTCCAAAAATAAATAATTGTCTACCCCGTGCGAAGCCGGGACGGGCTGCTAGTGATAAATATTTTTCAATGTTAAAATTGAATTGACATACATACGAGTATATACATATATAGTCACACTCGCGCCTATGCAAGGTCCCAGGATAGCATAAGCTAAGGGTGGCGCCGTCGACGGATACGTCTGGGAGGACATCATCATCATCATAATCACGCCTTTATTCCTAATGGGGTAGACAGAGCGTAAACGACCTAAACAAAGGTCATTCCGCCACGTCTGACAAAGTTGTGAGGGTTATTTAAGATGGATTTGTAGGTATATAGGTGTAGTGACATGTTGTCAGCCCATCGCCTAAATTACAATATACTGAACCCTCGGATCCCTTAGCAGGTTTTTACAGCATGCCCAGGAGGAAATGCAGCTGGCACATTCTATGTTTTTTTCTCGGTCTCAGTCCAGCATAAAATCAAATACGTGATCTATACGTATAAAATGAACGTCCTTCACTGTTTATGCTTAGTTTGTTAAGTTTTTTGGCGTCTCCTATTCCTATCGACATAGTCGGCGACAGAAGGGCATTAAATTTGGAGTAGGGTAGAAAAAGGGCCTTCGTTTCGTCATATTCAAACAGAAAACACAATATTGTTTAGTCTATATATAAAAACTAGCGACCCGTCCCGGCTTCGCACGGCAATTATCAGTGTTTCACTACTATATTATACTTGTATTGTACATATAAACCTTCCTCTTGAATCACTCTATCTATTTAAAGAAACCGCATCAAAATACGTTGCGTAGTTTTGAAGATTTATACATACATAGGGATATAGGGACAGAGAAAGCGACTTTGTTTTATACTATGTAGTGATGATAAATCTTTAATTTATAGTGCTGATCGTTTCTAGTAAGAAATAAATTAATGAATAAATAAATTTAGGCAAAAATTAATTTATTATAAATTTATTTATTCATTAATTTATTTCTTCCATGCTGGACTGCGAGCTAAAGAAAAACAAAGAATATGCCAGCTGCATTTCTTCCCGGGCATGCTGTAAAAACCAGCTAAGGGATTAGAGGGTTTCAGTATATTGCAATTTAGGCGATGAGTTGACAACCCGTCACTACAGCAATATACCTACAAATCTATCTTCAATAATCCTCAAAACTTTGTCAGAGGTGGCGGAACGACCTTTGTTTAGGTCGTTTACGCTCTGCCTACCCCATTAGGTATAAAGGCGTTATAATATCTATGTATTTATTTATGCCTGATGCCAAAATGCGAAAGTGCCCTTATTCAACGAGAAAATGAATGAGAAAATGATTCACGTTAAAGGCATGTAAAACAAGACACGTAACAAAAAATACGCCTATTTACGGAAATGGCAGAATGATAGAGCATTATACCGACGCCTGGAGCCGCCATTCACCCCCTTACCTTTTGTGCTACAACAATGCATTTTGCTCATCGCCGTGCCAACAAAACGTCGTGGGTAATGAAGGATAAAGCGGAATATTCACGGAACTGATATACGATACTAAGGACGACTGTTTCATCTGATAACAGCTGCAAAAGAGTATAAGGTAGTCTGTCCTTCTGTCCGCCTGTCCATCTATCAGTCAACCTGCTTGTCTGTTTGTTTGTCCGTCAGTCCGTCTGTCCGTCTAACTATCTCCCGCCTGCCCCTTTGTCAGTCTGTCCATCTTTCCGTCTGTCCTTCTGTCCATCTGCCCACCTGCCTGATTGCCCGTCTACCCTTCTGTACGTCTGTCCGTCTGCCCTTTTGCCCGCCTGCCCGTCTGCACGTCTGCCTCTCTGCCCGTCTGCCCGTCTGTTCGTCTGTTCGTCTGCATGATTGCTCGTCAGCTCGCCTGCCTCTCAGCCCGTCTGACAATCTGTCCGTCTGACTATCTGCCCATCTGTCGGTCTGTCCGTCTGCCCATCTGTTCATTTGTCCATCTGTACATCCTTCCATCTATACATCTGTCCATTTGTCCATATATCCGTCTCTCCTTCTGCTCGTCTATCGTATAGTGAATGCCGCGCCTTACCTTATGTACGCTACGACGCCTCCACTACGTACACGCGGATTAAATTCCTTTGTGCCGGTGGTGGTGTAGCCACAATGTACCGCATTCTCTGGACAATGCATAGCTTAGTACAGTGACGGACAACAAACAACTGTGCTAGATTGTAAATCAGATTTTTTTCTCAGACTGGTTGAAAGTTTTTTTTTAATCACATTGCTTTTTTCCCTTTCTGCAGCATCTAGGGCCGAGTTCTTATCAAAGTCCTTTTAAAGCAAACTATACGATACGCCGGTGTGTAAGTGAATTTTGTTTTCTTTCAGTATATTGAGTGTAACGCTCTGCCTACCCCATTAGGGATAAAATCGTGATTATATGTATGTATTGAGTGTAGAACAGAAAACTAACGTAGAGGCAGGTGCTAGATAAAAGCGTAGACAAAGATAATGGGGTAGACAGAGTATAAACGACCTAACCATAAATAATAAATGTTTTCTATTCTTTTCTATTCTATTCTAACCATAGGTCGTTCCGCCACGTCTGAAAAAGTTTGAGGGTTATTTAAGATAGATTTGTGGTGATATTGCTGTAGTGACAGGTTGTCACCCCATCGCCTAGATTACAATATACTAACCCTCGGATCCCTTAGCTGGTTTTTACAGCATGTCCAGGGGGAACATGTAGGCACATGTTTTTCTCTCGCTCCCAAACCGGCATGGAAAACATGCAACATTTTTTTAAGGGATGCAGGAATACTAAAAAGTTATATTCTTTAAACAGAGGTATTTATAGGCTTAATCATTACATATAAAATATTCTAACATTATAATTTAAAGCCTCTCCAAACAAACGAACAACCGGTACAGAAAAGTTGAATAGCTTATTTAACTTAAAGTAAATAAAATCCATTAGGAACCTTAATTATTCACAATAATTGTAAAGCTGATAATCCAATGAACCTGGAAACTTATTTGAGGGATTTAAGGGTAAATTCACACCGAGAAGCGACACGACGCGACGTGGCGCGCACTTTTCAAGAGCATGATAAAATATAGAACTTTATTTACTATTCTAAAAGATACATACATACATATAATCACGCCTTCATTCCTAATTGGGTAGGCAGAGCATAAACGACCTTAACTAAAGTCGGTCCGCCACGTCTGAAAAAGTTTTGATTGTTTTTAAGATAGATTTGTAGGTATATTGCTGTAGTGACAGGTTGTCAGCCCATAGGCTAAATTGCAATATACTGAAACCCTCGGATTCCTTAGCTGGTTTTTAAAGCATACCTGGGAGGAAATACAGCTGGCACATTCTGTTTTTCTCGTTCCCAGTCCAGCATAAAAGTAATAAATCAAAAAGATTTATATGAAAAAAAAAATCCCAGCTAAAACTTTAAAATTCCTCGCGGCCTCGCGCTACGCCGCACGGTGCAGCCTGTCACTACGTGGTACAACGAGATGCATCTTCAAGCAGCTTCAAGCCCTGACGCGTTGCGTGGTGTCGCGTTGCGTGGTGTGGATGTGAACTGACCCCTAAGGGCTCAAATTGGTAATTTGTTCGAAACTTCGAAATCAATTACAAATTCTCACGCAATTTGAATTTAATTTCAAAATTTTCTCCATTTTATTGTCACTGCCAAATAAATGGGTCATAATCATGACGTCAACGAGCCCAAAATTATTGGCATATTTTTATTATTTTCATAGTTTTTATATCAACTGCTTTTAGTCCCGAATAGCAATAATTTATGCGATGGACTGCCAACCCGTCACCAGAGCAAAGGAGCAGGATCTCTTAATCTATTTGTATTAGTATTTGTTGACTACAAGCTATTGTAACCTTTTATAGTTTGCAATCAACGTAGATATAAACGCAGAGTGAATTCTAAAAATAACTTCATTAGAACTTCTAGGAACGAAGCGATATCAAAGATATTTGAGTTCTATTTCCATCAGTATAGTATAAGGTGTCAAAGTCGTGCTATCCTTTGATGATTAAACAAATATTTAACATGAAAATAACATTAATAATAATAAGAAGAAGACTAAAAAAACACTCGTAATAAAGCAAATTGAACAACTGTAAAACACGGCTTCACAATACTTAGCGAATAACTTAGAATAAGGTTATTTTTCTAATCTCTTCATTTATTTTAATTTGTATCTTATTTACTCTTTAGACTTTTCTGTTCTTTAATAGAATACGTAAAAAGGCAATTTGAACACAAAAATAGAAACCTAACAAACGTTCCTTAGTCTCACTTCTAAGAAGGTAATTAATATTAATGAACCATCATAATTTTAACGTTGCTAACTCGAACGGCGTAGTAAAAGACAGTAGAATTGAAATTGCTTACATACAGTCACGCTTTAATTCCTTACAGCATAGGCAGAGTCCACAACCTCAAAGAAACGGTGTTTTTATCACATCTCTCAAGTTATCCTTCCATGCTGGACTGGGAGTGAAAGAAATAAATAGAATTTGCTTGCTGCATTTCCTCCCGAGCATGCTGTAAAAACAAGCTAAGGGATCCGAGGTTGTCAGTATACTGCAATTTAGGCGATTGGCTGATAACCTGTCACCACAGCAATATACGTACAAATCTATCATAAATAACGCTCAAAACTTAGTCAGACGTGGCCGAACGAACCTTGTTTAGGTCGTTTACGCCCTGCCAACCCCATTAGGAATACAAGCGTTATTATATGTATGCATGTATGTAAGTTTTGCAGATCAAATTAGTGACAAGATAATTTATCAGCAGTATGAACTAACATTCTTGTCTCCGTCTACTGATTTCTACATTACATCATTAATAAGAAGCAACTGCGACCGTGGACTAATGGTCAGACATGGGCTCACGATCTGAAGGTCCTGGGCTCGATTCCCAGGGGGAACACAAAGTCGTTATCTGTCAATTTATTACTATGTGAGTTTTTCCCCAGTTTGGTTAGGATAATGCATATGAAACACCTGATTGCTTGGAAGAAGAAAGATTCCGTGCTTCGGAGGGCACATCAAGCCGTCGGTCCCAGTCGCTGTCTTTGATAGTGGTCGTTACACAAACAATTACTGAGGCCTATCAGCTGTGCTAGGCGGTTTAAAAAGTCTGACACCAGGATTCATGGGGTCCAACGCCTCGATACCCACACAACAGAAGAAGTAAGAAGTAGCTAGAACGTTTTGTTTTTATATCACTGCCAGTCCAGCTAGTTCTAGACAGAAACACTGTAAAAGACAGAAATTGGATTATGGGCACAATACAACTTACAAGTCGACAGACTTGACGTTCAAAAATTTACTATCGTATCGACACGTACTAATTTTCACTAAGAGTCTTTAATAACTCAATCCTATGTAGGAATATTTCTGCAACCATAAAATCAGAGTCGACGTTCAAAAATGTACTCTTGTATCAACAAGTACTAATTTTCAAGACTATTAACTCAGTGCTGGACAGCAACACTTCTGCAATCATAAAATCAGAGTCGACGTTTAAAAATGTACTCTTGTATCAACCTGTACTATAAAACGTACTAATTTTCAAAAGTCTTTAATAACTCAGTCCTAGGCAGGAGGCAGCAACACCTCTGCAACCATAGAGTCAGCGTCGACATTCAAAAATGTATTCTTGTATCGACACGTACTAATTTTCACTAAGAGTCTTTAATAACTCAGTGCTAGGCAGGAACACAGTTGAAGACAGAAATTGGATTTTGGGAACAATACAACTACAACCAAAGAGTCAGAGTCGACGTTCAAAAATGTACTCTTGTATCGACAAGTAATAATTTTCAAGACTCTTTCATAACTCAGTGCTAGGCAGCAACACCTCTGCAATCATAGTGTCAGAGTCGATGTTCAAAAATGTACTCTTGTAGCGACACGTACAAATTTTCAAGAGTCTTTAATAACTTAGTCCTAGTACACAATTGAAGACAGAAATTTGATTTCGGGAACAATACAATTACCTCTACAATCATAGAGTCAGAATCGATGTACAAAAATGTACCGTCGAATCGACACGTACTAATTCTCACTAAGAGTCTTTAATAACTCAGTGCTAGACAGCAACACAGTTGAAGACAGAAATTGGATTTCGGGAACAATACAACTACCATAGAGTTAGAGTCGACGTTCAAAAATGTACTGTCGACACGTTTTCAATTAAGGCGGATGTCGATTCATTTCCCGTGCGGCGGCGGGCTTCCCTTCCGTCGAAGTAATCACGCTTTTACATGAAACGATTTCCATAAGATAACTAGCACAATTTCCCACCTTTGATGTCAGGATAGAAAAGTGACAACCCATGCCGGCCCGTGGGTGTCGTTAGAGTAGGCTAACGGATAAATTCAGGAAATGGACAGCAATGTATCAAAAGTCAAAAAGTCAAATCATTTATTTCCAAATAGATTCCTAAGAACACTTTTATAAAGTCACAAGCTAGTCAATTACAAATAAAATTATATCTGTGTCACAAAATAAAATAAAACTCTATCACAATGAAGAAGCAGCATGAGAAACTCGCACTTTGCGCCCCTCCCTTCGTTTTATCTTATTTTTTCACTTTTGACCACCTTGCACTACGCTCGCCAAGCATGTCAAGCATAGCAATGGCTAGTGTAGCCATCATCTTCTTAGTTCATGACTTGCAAAAAAACGATCAAAGATATTTGACTCATACTGACCTTTATATTTTTTTAAAGTAAATATTTTTTATTGTTTTTATAAATATTTTACTGTTTTTCGATTTAGTTAGGAACAAAATCGTGTCGGATATCAATGTTGTATATCACAGATCGTATCGTATGGTATGTAACTCCTGCGTAACGATTTTACTTGGCCAGAAGTCACAAAATATCTCTCTTGGGAATTTACGCGCATTGTTATGAAATGAATGTTCTACTTAGGCACCAGGCCATAAATTAGATCGTGCGCCGAGCCCTGGTGTCCTCGGGAATGCTTAGCGTTTTGGAGCCATCGGGCCTTATCCGGACCGACGGGAAGAGGCCGGATGGCCTGACGCTTACTCCTTGTTAAAGAAGTCATTGTTTGCTGTGGAACGTCACGTGTGTCAGCACATACGCGGCGTCTCACCTACAGGCGAGAGACAGGCTCAGCGGCTGAAAAGGCCGCTGAGCTAAATCATGCCAAGTACGCTGACCTTGAGCTAGCATATGACTTCGTGCCGATCGCAGTGGAGACGGCGGACGTGAGGGGATCTGTAGCCTTAAAGTTTGTTAAAGAAGTAGGAAGGCGGATGCGGGAGAAGGGTTGTGATCCCAGGTCAGGTATTTTCCTTGTCCAGCAAAATTCGCTGGCTATACAGCGGGGGAATGCGGCGGGCATTATGAAAACTTTTGGAAGGGAAGCGTTACGGTGAAGGGTTTTCGACTGACGCAGTGCTAGTACGGGCTTAGTACCATTTTGTTTAGTTTGACATTTATAATAATTTGTAATAATTATAATTTGAATTAGAATAAATATGGATATCTTAGGTAGGAACGGATTCAACATCATTTATTTTAATGAAAAAAAATATTTTATCTTGTACCTACAAAATCATAAGGGATAAAGGCGTGATTTATGTATGTATGTATGTATGTATGTACAAAATCATCTTATAGATTTTCATTGGAAACTTAAATTTACGACCACATAAACCGAAATTTCAATTACTTCCGTTAAAGTTAAAGTAGGTTCTGATTTTACGAAGATACGTTTCATGAAGAACTACACAATCGAAGTAACTAGCTTAATTTTTGTTGCGGTAACATCTGATTTCTGAAGGCGTAAGTCAAAAATCAAATATATTATCATTAATAACTAAGCAAACGTCTAGCTTTTTGTTCAAAATAAATAACAAACAAAACAGTGTAATAAGAAATGAAGGTAAATTCTCGAGTAAAAGCCTGTCTGTTGTTTATTTTTGTATGTACGCTTTTGAGCGCAAACGCGCAAAGGCGAGGCGAAGGAATGAACAGCGTCAGCTAAGTTGAACAAATCTTTGTAGAAGGAAAGGTATGAGACACGCTTTCCACTTTAAAACATAGATTATGAAATACTGGAAATACCACAGTTTCATAACTAATCCTTTACTCTCCTCAATTCATGCCCTAGACCGCTATTTGCTATAATCACAAACATACATATAATCACGCCTTTATCCCTGATGGGGAGGGCAGAACGCAAACAACCCAAAAAATGGTCGATTCGCCATGTCTGACAACGTTTTGAGGGTTATCTATACATATAACAAATCTCTAGAAAGGTCGTGTCTGTACATTGAATATTTTTCGAAAAAAATAATTGCAGCAGGCATTATTAACGATATAAAGACTAATTCGTTTTTTTTTTAATTTTTGTCTGTCTGTCTGTCTGTATATTACCACATCACGCCAAAACTACTGAACCGATTACAATGGGACTTTTTTTAAGGATACCTAAAATCACGCCAACTCACTTAGAGGGTAGGCAGGAAATTCGAATTCGGCTTTTTTTTAACCGATTTCGATCAAACTTTTTTATTAGACTGATTGTTATCTAAGAAAAAACAAAGGGTACAAATAATCACGCCACCTCATTTAGAGGGTAGGCAGGAAATTCGAATTTGGCTATTTTTTAACCAATATCGATCAAATTTTTTTTATTCGACTGATTGTTATCTAGGAAAAAACAAAGGGACACTACCTGAGTTGAGGGGTAGGTAGGAAATTAAAATTTGATTGTTTTTTACTCGATTTGATGTTTTTTTTATTCGGCAGAATGTAACCTCACCTAAAACTTTATAGATATACGTAAATAACCACGCCACCTGACTTAGGGAGTAGACAGAATATTGAATCCTGTTTTTTTTAAATCTCAATAGTATACAGTAAGTCTCATTACGCACACAAGTATCGTGTTATACACGTGTTAGGCTTAGCTTACGCGATTCGTAATGACACAAATAAATAAGAGTAAAGAAATTACATCGTTCTTCGAGACAAACGTAAAGAACGGAGTGATCTATTCCTGCTTAAATTGTTGTCCCTTTATGTTCCCTCATGATAGAAAAAGTCGCGTATGGACTTTTTTGCTACTACGAATTGGCTCAATTATAAAATTAAATTGAGCAAGGGTCAACGCCAACCCACCGATAATAAAACCGCGGCTGAGTGACCTGAGACTCCCTGGGATCGGCGAAGTCGACGGATTTCCAACGCGGTAGAAACTCAAAAGTTCATCAGAAGTATTTGTGTTCCCAAGAAAAATCTTACCACCGCGATCTAAAAATATCGCCAAATCGTACAGCGACATCTGTAAATACACGGTATAGAGATCTTTTTATGTATTTACAATAAAAACCATGAAAACCTAATCAAAAACTTTAGCAGTTTACGAAACGTTAAAGCATTTATAAATTTGATAGGTCCGCTAAACCACACTGACCACTAGATGACATTATGTAAAACTTTAAACAAAAAATACATACATAATTATAATAATGCCTTTATCCCAAATAGGGTAGGGGTAGTCAGAGCGTTAACGACCTAAACAAAGGTCAATCCGCCACGTCTGACAAAGTTTTGAGGGTTATTTAAGATAGATTTGTAGTACAGGTTGCCTACAGAGGCCTATCGACTAAATTAAAATTTACTGAAACCCTCGAATCCCTTAGCTGATTTTTACAGCATGCTCTGGAGGAAATGCAGCGGCCAGCATGGAAGAAAAAAATACATCGCTGTTTAAAATCATAACCACCACGCGTACGGAGTCGCGGGCACAGCTAGTTTAAGATAAATTTGTAAATAATGTACAGATTGTGAGCCTATCGCCAAAATTGCAATTTACAGAAACTCTCGAATCCCTTAGCTGGTTTTTACAGCATGTCCGGGAGGAAATGCAGCTGGCACATTCTATGTTTTACTCTCGCTCCCAGTCCAGTAAGTAACTTATTTGTAACTAGAAGTACATTACAGTAGAAAAGCATCGTATTATTATTATTTTTACTAAGTTTTTTGCTCCTTGTCCAAATATTTTTATAAAATATTCAATAGGAAGATCAGATATGTCAGAATATTATTACCCTTTCTTTTCCTATGGGCGTAGTAAAAACCCAGCATGTAGGGGTTATTCCTTGTACATTTTATGGTTTTGATCCCACTTTAGCTGTACCCATAATTTAGCTATATGGAGTTACCTACATACATACATTCATATAATGAAGCCTTTATAGAGCGTAAATGACCTAAAAAAAGGTCGTCCCGCCACGTCTGACAAAGTTTTGTGAGTTATTTAAGATAGAATTGTAGGTATATAGCTGTAGTGACAGGTTGTCAGCCCATCGCCTACATAACAATATACTGAAACACTCAGATCTCTTAGCTGGTTTTTACAGCATGCCCGGGAGGAAATGCAGCTGACACAGACTAGCATGGAAGTATTGAGTTACCTATCTGTATAATATTTATATCCGTGTCTTTCTCTAACAAAGCATGTGTCGCTCGCACATGGGTGCTTAAGATAATGTCAAAGAGTTTCTTAGTATTTAATTTAAATATGTCACTGATTTCTAATTAAATTTATTTTTAAACTTGCTGCACCCGCGCTTTTATGTGGGTGGTGACTATTATCATATTGTCATTTTAACATAGCTAAATAAAAATATCTGCTATCTTACGTCAAACATTTTTTAACTAGGATGGTGTAATGTAAAAATTTTACAATACTAATCATCAACGCCCGTATTTTTAATCAGCACTTGAGAATGACAGCTAGTTTGAGTTCAATCAGAAATGTCATTTAAGTACAAAATTACCTGTCAAATCCGTACTTAATATTGCTGTCAATCTTGAGATCGCTCTACAATACGACCCTTAATCAAGTCAGGCATAAAAATTGTAGCAAATCCACAATATATTCGCAAACTCTGTAAACATAACAGTACACTTTTGGGGAAACTGCGTGAAAAATAACCTCAATATTTCTTTTTTTGCAAAACATGGATGTGATCCTGTCTTGTCCGTACGCACTGATTTATTTAAACAATACGTTCACTTAAGAGATGCTCGTGTGAAGGATTGCCATGTTTGCTTAACAAATACGCCTCGTGCGTCTCGAATGTGACACTCTGTGACACATGAGGGACGAGGACCGATTTTAGGATTACATACATGCATATAATCACGCCGTTATCTCTAATGGGGTAGGCAGAGCATAAACGAACTAAACAAAGGTTATTCCGCCACGTCTGACAAAGTTTTGAGGGTTATTTAAGATAGATCTGTAGGTATATTGCTGTAGTAACAGGTTGTCTGCCCATCGCCTAAATTGCAATATACTGAAACCCTCGGATCCCTTAGCTGGTTTTTACAGTATGCTCGGGAGGAAATGCAGCTGGTACATTCTATAGTTTTCTTTCACTCCCAGTCCAGCACAATTTAGAAATAGAAAAAATATAGGTACATTACCACATTTCAGACACTCCTAACTATCATGTCATTTTGGTCACACATCGACAGACGGCATGTTGCAGTTTTCATGTGTTTGTGTGCGTGTTATAAGGGTTGACAAAATTTGTTATACCAGTCATAATCATCACTTGATTATTCTGGATCTTGATTAAATCAACGTTCTAAAGTAGTTCACTGTAACTGAATAGTTAGAATAGATTAGGTTGCATATTATCTATACATTTATTTACTGTCCCTCATCACTGTGGAATCTAAAAATAGTTTCTATTGGAGTCATATCTAGTGGTAGAAAGACATCCGTACACGGAATAGTATCTAACCATATTTGGAACACAAAACTTTATTATTTCCGTTACACTGGGAAACATGCGCGCGCCATACCCGCTCAGAGTACGCTCAATGTGGCCCACAATCCAGCGCGGAGTGTGACGTTTGTCGGACTGGGGAAGGCAGGTGAATGTCCATTCTGTATGTAGTACTATTATATATTCTGTGACATTACTATCGCTGCCTACAAGATTGAATGTTAGACCGACTTTTTGTCAAATCGTGACATATCTTTATTTATTCAGGCATCAATAGCTTCAGTAATAAGGCAGCATTATTCGTATGCTTTATAATTTTTGTGACTTAATATTTAACCATGTGAACAATCCAGCGCGGAGTGTGACGTTTGTCGGACTGGGGAAGGGAGGTGAATGTCCATTCTGTATGTTGTACTATTATATATTCTGTGACATTACTATCGCTGCCTACAAGATTGAATGTTAGACCGACTTTTTGTCAAATCATGACATACCTTTATTGATTCAGGCATCAATAGCTTCAGTAATAAGGCAGAATTATTCGTATGCTTTTTAATTTTTGTGACTTAATATTTAACCACGTGAAAGAAACCCATTTTTTTAAAACGAAAATGTGTTCCTGTCTTGTGCGCACTGATTTATTAAAACAATAGATGGTCGTCTGAAGGATTGCCATGTTTGCTTAACAAATACCCCTCGTGCGTCTCAAGTGTGACAGTCTGTGACACAGGAGGACTCGACCCTGCGTCTCTGGAATGCTGGTCCATCACTCTACCAACTGAGCTACAGAAACCGTAGCGGGAGTGACGAATTTATCATAGTTTTTCTTAGTTGTTATTTTCTTTCTTTCATATTATGTGAAATAAAAATAGCATTGTGAGTGCTAAAAATCATCAAAATATATTATGATGGCGTTCGCCTTTCCATAATATATAAGCTAAGCCACATACCATAATGAAAACACGGATAGATAAAGAGATATGTTACTACCGCTTCTGTTTTCTTTAGTGAATACTAAAAGGTATTCTTCTTCTTCTTCTGTCGAGTGGGTATCGAGTCTATCGACCCGATGAACCCTGGTGCCAGAGTTTTTTTTTTAAACCGCCTAGTAGTACAACTATCAGGCCTCTGACATAGTTTTGAGTAGGGACCACTACCAAAGACAGCGACCGATACCAACGGCTTAACGTGCCCTCCGAAGCACGAAATCTTTTTTCTTTTCAGACAATCAGGTGATTCAGCCTGCAATGTGTAACGATCGTTTATCATTACATATAGAATAAATAATTTATAAAATCAACCCAACACTTAAACAAAAGCATTTAGATTTTTTGTTCAAAAATTGAGACATCTTTACCTGACATGACCCAGCATTTAAACAAGAGTATCAAATGCATAAATACCCATACTTGTTTCTTGGAAATAGAGTTAAATTTTGAATGTTACAAACGATATTTTACTTTGTCTTAATATAGCATAGAACTTGGAAGATTACAAAAAAACAGAGGAACAGCGGGCATGCAGTGGGGGTTGGCAGTTGCTGACGGGCCGGGACGATGTTCTAACGCGGAAATTGGCGATGCCGAGCATCATGTGTTGTTTATTTTCGGCGTTGTGTTTTAATTCGAAGTCCATTGTTGTGATTATTACTGTAAGTGTTTCTTAACCTTACAGATAGACGATTTCGTAATAAAGTGATAGTTTCAGCTTTATGTACCTAAACAATGATAATCGTAGGGAAATGTGTTATTAGAATAGGAAATTGTAGGTGTGTGTTATGTGTTAAATATCAGTGTGCGAGAGTGTGAGGATGAATAAATGCAATAAAAACGAATAGGAATATTTTGATGTCTTTAAGATACAGTGTTACACGTTGAAACAAAACACGGTGTTTTAAAAGATATTAGTGGTTAAAATCAATTACTTGTATTTTGAAATATTTAATTATTTTTATATTCAGGATAACACTTTACATACATTAACTACACATCGACAAGCCTTATGGGCTCCGAGAGTAGCTGGCCCATAATCCCTCTCGAGAATTCATTCGAATAGGTATTCATACAAACCTCTAATGGTCTATTTCTCAGCTGACGTAGCGAGCTATAAAGGTGATAATTTCTTGACACAGTCTCTATCATTTGAACTGACTTCTTAGCGCATATCATGTGATTTTGGTACAGCAGTCCTTGAAAATTATACCAAATTGCAAACTGAACAGAGAAATTGATTATTAAAAGGTTTGAACATTAGTACACCGTCACAGGTGACCAAAACTGCAGTTAATAGGTAACTTGTATGACTGATGAATGATTGGTAGTATGAAAGAAGTTTGTGAATGAATTAAGATGATCGGAATATTTGATGGAAGGTTTGCAAGTTAGATAAGACTAGGGTTTAGTGTTAGTCTGTGCAAGGTTTTCGCGCGTTGGCATGGTCTGTAGGTTGGAAGGGAGGGCCATTTCATTTGCCTAGGTATCCTAATTCTAAGATCTTAAAGATCTTTATTCAAATTCCCTTCCCTGGTTATTGAGTCTTTGTACCTTTCAGCACGCTACATTAGCCGGGAGATTTAATATTAAGTATGTTTGGTTTTATTTTATTTGGGTTAGTTATACGCAAGAAGAAAGAAGATGGAGATTCCTGATTCCTGCATTTCAGCTGAAAATATTTTATGTGAGTCGCATGTTTTATATTACTCATTTATATTTTATTTTTTGTCATTCTGTGTTATTTTTCAGCTGAATTTGATTATGAACTTTTTTTACAAATAATTTATTTACTTACGTCATAATTTCAATTACGATTACCCTATTCAAACTTAACTTAGATTTATTTCAATTTTCTATTTGAATACACAACGTATGGGTCTTTTAATTTGACATAAAATCAGTTTTTAGACGATCACATATTTATTTATCTTTGGCCATATTAATTTTATAAGATTATTATTTAATTAGGGATAGGGTGTTACAAATGTCCTAACCAAACTGGGGAAAAATTCACAAAGTGATAAATTCTCAAATATCAACTTTGTGTTTCCCACCTGGGAATCGAACCCAGGACCTCTGGATCGGGAGTGCATGGCACTAGCCACTAGACCACGGAGGCAGTTTAAAATAAAGTTTAAGTTTTTTTACTAAAATGTTATTCCCCAGGAGGTCCACTCTATCTTATTGCTTGGCAGAATGTTTCTTTAGTATTAAAGCTGTATAATTCTGTATTTTTTTTATTTGAAATAAAGTATTTTTTAAGTATTTTATTGTAGTGATAAGTACCTACTTTTTAATCTACTAAATGAACAATGAATTTAAAGACATACATACATACACATATTCACGCCTTTATCCCTAATGGGATAAATAGAGCGTAAACAACCTAAACAAAGGTCCTTCTGCCACGTTTGATAAAGTTTTTAGGGTTATTTAAGATAGATTTGTAGGTATATTGCTATAGTGAGAGGTTGTCAGCCTAACTCCTGAATTGAAATACACTGATACCGTGGGATCCCTTAGCTGGCTTTTACAGCATGCCCGGGAGGAAAAGCAGCTGGCACATTTCATGTTTTTCTCTTACTCCCAAGCCAGCATGGAAAAAAGGTATCATAGAAAGGTTAAGCTTACTCTCTAAAGAACACATTTTCACCCTTGAACTTTAAATCATACTATAACCTTAATATCCGTGGCTGAATTCTCCAACAAAGCGCTTAAATCTCGCAGAAAATAAATATTTGTTATCTGTGCAGCTCACAGAGAACTATTGTGGTGGAGATAGAATTTTATATCGCCGCGACCAAAGGCTTACTCCACAGAACACAAAACAGATCAGAAGTGACTTTCAATTCATACCACCCTAGATAGAACCCCGAGATAGAAGATCCGGCTCGAAGGACCGATGTCACAGACTGCCTTCGATAACTACTTATAATAATACGCACCAACTGAACTGACACAAATATATACATTTACCATTCTTCCTAACTTGAAGTTATTATGTACTAAAACAAAACTACATCTATCAAAATACACCTTGTCAATCAGACTGCTGGCTAAGCTACCAGTTACCATCAGTAGATATTTCTGGCAGATATGGCCAAAAGAGACACAAAATAGTGGGTCATAAGCGGAGAGGATAGCTTTAGCCCAGCAGTGGGACACATAATGGCTACATAAAACTATTTTATGGTGAGTGGAAGAGTACCTAACCTCATAGGCAAATGAAGTTACGTTCTCAAGTTGCGTCTATCAATTTCACCTGAGATGTAGGTAAGATTTAAATGAAATACTAAAATAGGTACTTATAGTACAAGTTCACTGTTGTGTTTAAGTAGGTACTTTTAGTGCAGGTTATAAGTCTAAAAAAATATGTTTTGGCTGAGCTTTCACTAAATAAATAATTATGAACCTTGAAATATTAATAAAAAATAATAATAAAATAAAAGTATTTATTTCCTCTAAGCAAATAAAATTTTACAATTTGTTTGAGAGGCTGGTCCCTAAACTAGGTAAACCTGATCTATAGGTAACCAGGCCTCCACCTCCAGAATGAATGACAAGAAGAACAAGATATTGTGTTGTTAAACGAAAACAAACAAACAAAACTTTCACATATTATTTGTGGATTGGGTGTGTGTGTGTGTGCGCGTGATTGTGTGTGTGCGCGAGTGAGTGTGTGTGAGTGTGTGTGTACGAGTGGTCTGGAAGTCTGGGCATGCATGCCTGCACGTATTGTGAATCAATAATTAAATTGAAGAAATAATTCTAAATCGAAGTCCTAGGTAAAAGTTTTATTCTCTTGTTTGAAATATAAACAAAAGAATTACATTGCCTTTCAACTCAAGCCATTTCTATTTAACCCGAGGGTCTATTCCGTCTAGCAGCTTAGTTCGTATGAATCGCTCGTATTACTTTTGGGCCGAGCGTTATAAAAGCGAGGTATTGAAGAGATCTCCCTCTTTGACCTTTTGTGGCTTTTACAAACATCTTTCCACCTAAATATATATCGGTCAGGACTTACTCACCTTTATTTAAATTACTATTCAACTTTTTTTGCACTTGAGGCAACTGCAACAGCAATAATAGCAACTGTATCAAATGGTTGCCCGTCTGTGGACAAGTTTGGCTAAACGATTCCAAATAAACATTACACACGTTCACAAAATTACAGACATTTACAAAACAAAAAACTTACAAACAAAAAGAAAGCATTTGCAAAACATAATACACAAACAAAAAGGAAATAAGAAAAACAAATAACATAGTGAAAAAATGTATGAACACAGCACAATGCTGCTTTTAAGCCGATGATAAGTGATGGCAGATAGGCTTGCAATCACCCCATATTAGTGTTCAGTCCAATGCTAAATAGTTTGCTGTATTTCTATGATATGTGGGAATACTAGTGTTTTCTAGGTAAATTCGCTCTATCGCTGTTTGCCAAATTTTCAGAAAATTTTAGTATATCTTTACTCTATACTAAATATAACAAAAATATACTTCTTATCTTATCTTATGTAGCCGTTATGTGTCCCACTGTTGGGCAAAGGCCTCT
Organism: Scrobipalpa costella; assembly: GCA_949820665.1. Taxonomy (NCBI): domain Eukaryota; kingdom Metazoa; phylum Arthropoda; class Insecta; order Lepidoptera; family Gelechiidae; genus Scrobipalpa; species Scrobipalpa costella. The sequence continues at coordinate 21,268,164 of OX463297.1, forward strand.
CTCCTCTTCCTCCATGCCTCCCTATTTTGCGCCTCTTCCGGCCATGACTTGCTGAAGGCGTCCAGCTCGTCGCGCCATCGTCGTCTCGGTCTGCCGCGTCGCCTTCTGTCAGTCGGTGGCTTCCACTGTGTAGTGATTTTTGCCCACAATTCATCCGGCATGCGGCAGACGTGGCCGGCCCAATCATACTTCAGCTTAGCAGATGCGTGGGTCACATCAGCAATTTGGGTTTTAGAGCGCAGTACAGTGTTCCGGACCTTGTCGATTCGTTTTAGACCCAACATACTGCGCTCTATGGCTCTCGGGCAAACCGCGAGTCTGGACCTCTGAGCTTCCGTCAAAGACCAAGTCTGAGCTCCGTAGGTAAATACTGGGAGAATGCATACGTCCACGAGTTTACGTTTTAAAGACAAAGGCAAGTCACCTTTCATCTGTTCTTTCATCGACCAATAGCTCTTCCAGGCATTTTCGGTGCGTCGAGCAACTTCTTTGTCTTGTCGTACCTGGAAAGAGACTATTTGGCCGAGATAAATATACTCGTGGACATATTCCATTCTCCCGCCATCTAACGTCACTACCCTCTTCGAGCTTTTCGTCATAAGCTTGGTTTTTGACATGTTCATCATTAGTCCAGCTTCGCGGCTTGTTGTGCTGAGGTCTTGGAGCATTAATTCTAGTTCAATTGCTGACGACGAGAATAAGACGATATCATCGGCGAAACGAAGGTTGGTAAGCTTCCTTCCGCCAACGTCTACGCCCTTTTCATTCCACGTGTGCCCTATTTTCCTGAAGATTTCCTCCAAAGCGCATGTGAATAATTTAGGGGACAGCGGGTCTCCCTGTTTGACGCCTCTTTCTATGTTAAATGATGGGCCTGTTGACTCTAGTTTTATAGCAGCTGTACTATTTTTATATATTAGTTTCAGAAGATTGGTGTAAACTGGGTGTATTTCTTGGCTGTGTAAGGCATCAAACAGGAACTCATGTTTTAAGCTGTCAAATGCCTTGGAGTAATCGACAAAGGCTATATATAAGGGGAGGTTGAATTCAACGTGTTTTTCTATTAGCTGGTTGAGAGATTGTAGGTGGTCTGTAGTGGAAAGGCCGGGTCTGAAGCCTGCCTGTTCGGGTGGTTGGTGAAGGTCCAGTTTTCCTGCAATGCGGTTTTCTATAACTTTAATAAAAGTTTTATAGACGTGCGAAATCAAGCTAATGGGGCGATAATTATTAATATCGCTTTTGTCTCCTTTTTTGTGCAGTAATATGACGTTCGAATGGCAAAAGTTAGATGGCAATTTTCCTGATTTTTTAAATTGAATTAAATAAGTTCGTCAAGTACGGTAGAAGCGCTGGCTCGCCTATTTTTAAAGATTCCGAAGTGATACCATCTTCGCCTGAACTTTTACTATATTTAATTTTGTGTAGAGCTCGATGGACTTCTAAGTCGGATATCAATGGGATGGTGTCATTGTACTGATATTCTACAGGTCGGGCACAATTCACTTCACCGGGAACGTCTGAATACATTTTTTTGTAAAAGTCAGTGCTAATGTTAAAATGTACTAAAGAGTAAAAATATACAAATATTATAAAGAAAAATAAATTCTGTACCAATTTCAAAAATTCTTTCACCATTAGAAAGCTACGTTCAGCCAGAGTAACATGGGCTACTTTTTACGACAGGAAAATATCGGGTTCCCACGGTAAAACTCATTAAGTAAGCCGCGGGTGAAACTGAGGCATAAAAGGCTAGTATTTAATACAAACGCTGACTGAACATTGACTGTAGGAAAAAACTCTCTAGAAATAGGTACATTGTTATTTAACCTAACCGTATTTTACGTAACCTGTACATGATTTGGATTACACTCTGGGGACAACTCCATTTTAACTTACCCCAAGTTAAAAGAGGATTTTAGTGGCAAATATTTTATACATACATATAATCACGCCTTTATCCCTAATGGGGTAGGCAGAGCACAAACAACCCAAACAAAAGTTGCTCCGCCACGTCTGACAAAGTTTTAAGGGGTAATTTAAGATAGATTTGTAGGTATATTGCTGTAGTGACAGGTTGTCAGCCCATCGCCTAAATTACAATATATACTGATACCCTCGAATCCCTAAGCTGATTTATACAGCATGCCTGGGAGGAAATGCAGCTGGTACATTCTATGTTTTTCTCTCGCTCCCAGTCCAGCATGGAAGGATTAGAATTAGATTATTTTATTATGTGGATAAAAAAGCTGATATTATTATAAAGGACAAAAATTGTTTCTTTATATAGTATTTTAATATTGAATAATATTGAAAATAGAAAAAAAATACTTATGCACCTATTATGACTACCCATCTTTGACTACAGCGTATTATTTGACTATACCTTTATTTGAATTACAAAGGGACTGTTGGTTCTATCCCTACATTCACTTTGCATACACTCTATTCTCGAAAAGGGGCATCCAGGTTCAAACGAGACGGAACAAAATGAAAAAGATAACACCATTTATTTTCTCGTATTGGGGTAAGATGGGCTATTTACCTGCTATGATGGCACTAAAAAGGTTATTCAGTGAAATATGAAAGAAAAAATGTAAAAGCATGTTTGGGTTGCTGCAATAGTGCTGTTTTATCAGAACCGCAATAAAATTGCAATGTTGGATAACAATACCTTTTTTTTAAAGGATACATACATACATATAATCACGCCTTTATCCCTAATGGGATAGGCAGAGCGTAAACGACCTAAACAAAGGTCGTCCCGCCACGTCTGACAAAGTTTCGAGGGTTATTTAAGATATACATACATACATACATATAATCACGCCTTTATCCCTAATGGGGTAGGCAGAGCGTAAACGACCTAAACAAAGGTCGTTCCGCCACGTCTGACAAGTTTTGAGGGTTATTACAGATGATCATGACGTATATTGCTATAGTGACAGGTTGTCAGCCCATCGCCTAAAATTGTAATATACTATAACCCTCGAATCCATTAGCTGGTTTTTACAGCATGCTCTGGAGGTGATGCAGCTGGCACATTCTATGTTTTTCTATCACTCCCAGTCCAGCATGGAAGAATTTAATTTATTTAAGATATACATACATATAATCACGCCTTTATCCCTAATGGGGTAGGCAGAGCGGAAACGACCCAAACAAAGGTCGTTCCGCCACGTCTGACAAAGTTTTGAGGGTTATTTAAGATAGATTTGTAATTATATTGCTGTAGTGACAAGTTGTCAGCCCATCGCCTAAATTACAATATACTGAAACCCTCGGATCCCTTAGCTGGTTTTTACAGCATGCCCGGGAGGAAATGCAGCTGGCACATTCTATGTTTTTCTCTCGCTCCCAGTCCAGCATGGAAGGATTAGAATTAGATTATTTTATTATGTGGATAAAAAAGCTGATATTGTTATAAAGGACAAAAATTGTTTCTTTATATAGTATTTTAATATTGAATAATATTGAAAATAGAAAAAAAATACTTATGCACCTATTATGACTACCCGTCTTTGACTACAGCAGCGTATTATTTGACTATACCTTTATTTGAATTACAAAGGGACTGTTGGTTCTATCCCTACATTCACTTTGCATACACTCTATTCTCGAAAAGGGGCATCCAGGTTCAAACGAGACGGAACAAAATGAAAAAGATAACACCATTTATTTTCTCGTATTGGGGTAAGATGGGCTATTTACCTGCTATGATGGCACTAAAAAGGTTATTCAGTGAAATATGAAAGAAAAAATGTAAAAGCATGTTTGGGTTGCTGCAATAGTGCTGTTTTATCAGAACCGCAATAAAATTGCAATGTTGGATAACAATACCTTTTTTTTAAAGGATACATACATACATATAATCACGCCTTTATCCCTAATGGGATAGGCAGAGCGTAAACGACCTAAACAAAGGTCGTCCCGCCACGTCTGACAAAGTTTCGAGGGTTATTTAAGATATACATACATACATACATATAATCACGCCTTTATCCCTAATGGGGTAGGCAGAGCGTAAACGACCTAAACAAAGGTCGTTCCGCCACGTCTGACAAGTTTTGAGGGTTATTACAGATGATCATGACGTATATTGCTATAGTGACAGGTTGTCAGCCCATCGCCTAAAATTGTAATATACTATAACCCTCGAATCCATTAGCTGGTTTTTACAGCATGCTCTGGAGGTGATGCAGCTGGCACATTCTATGTTTTTCTATCACTCCCAGTCCAGCATGGAAGAATTTAATTTATTTAAGATATACATACATATAATCACGCCTTTATCCCTAATGGGGTAGGCAGAGCGGAAACGACCCAAACAAAGGTCGTTCCGCCACGTCTGACAAAGTTTTGAGGGTTATTTAAGATAGATTTGTAAGTATATTGCTGTAGTGACAAGTTGTCAGCCCATCGCCTAAATTACAATATACTGAAACCCTCGGATCCCTTAGCTGGTTTTTACAGCATGCCCGGGAGGAAATGCAGCTGGCACATTCTATGTTTTTCTGAAAGGATGTTTTTGTTTTTCAAAAATACTTTATCATATTTACTTCAACCTAACAAGGGAGACTATTTATTTTTATCTTTAACTCGAGACTTCAAAATTTTCAAAAACACTTCGAAATTTTCTTCGAAACAAAATGGTGAAAAAAATAAAAAAGAAGTGAGCCAGTTATGACGATTTGAGAAACTTTAGAAGGAGAAACTCTTCGGAAAGTTTTGGAGATTTGTTACATTGTGAATGTGCGGGAAGGGGCTCTATTGTAGAACACTCAAAAGGACTAGGTACTGTAGTGTTTCTAGAAACTATTACGTGATACTTTGCGTATTTGAAAAAGTTTACGAATGAAAGTTCAGACGATTGTATTTCAATCGCAGTGGATGGATCGGAATGAAAATAGGCACTTAAATATAATTAGTAGCGATAAGGAAGCTAACATAATAAATTACCTCCCACCAATTAGATGATGAAAGTTTTACAGACATCTCAAAAAATACAAAATAATAAACATATATACAATGCAGATAATATTACAAAGGCTTCTTGGCAGATAATCAATGACCATAAATATCAAGAACCTAAACACACGATTAATAAAATTATATATAAGAATAAAACTCTACATAAACCTCATAATAGAGCAAATGCATTCAATGAAACATTTGTAAATATTTCATCAACAGACAGTACAGTACAAAACCAACCTATATACAAAAACAATATAAAATACATCAATAATTCAATTTTTCTATCACCAACATGTCCAAAGGAAGTAGAGAAAATTATAAACAATATGAAAAACACAAACAGTGTTGGATACGACGAAATTGCAACAAGTGTAATAAAATTTTGTTCAAAACAACTATCACATCCATTATATTATTAACTTACGTTTAAACCAGGGAATATACCCTGAGAAACTAAAAATTAGTGTCATTAAACCATTATTTATAAAGGGAAATATAGAATTGTGTGGAAACTACCGACCCATAGCATTGATTCCGGTGATTTCCAAAATATTTGTACTATACAATAATGTATATAACTTTTTGGAAAAGTGTAGCATAATAAAAGCAGAGCAATATCGATTTTCGTAAAGGAAAATCCACAAATCTTGCAATCCACGATATACGTCGACAGTATTACGTCTTGTATAAATGATAGACAACCTGTGTCGGTTCTGTTCATGGATATGACCAAGGCATTTGATTATGTATCTCACAATATTCTTTTAGATAAATTATTCGCATCTGGTATAAGAGGACCTGCACATGATCTGATAAAATCATACTTAACAAATAGAGAACAAAAGACATATATTACATACATAGATAAAAAACAAATAGAAAATGTAGCAAAATCAGACACATTATTAGTAAAACAAGGAGTACCTCAAGGAAGTATATTAGGGCCACTACTTTTCTTGCTATATATAAATAACCTTCCCGAACATGTTAAACATAAAATGGCTCTCTTTGCCGATGACTCTTCTGCAGTAATTAAAAGTGTAGATCCAAATAATTATGTAATTTTTTTTTTTTTTTTAAATGGGTTTGCTCTTGACTCCAGTCTAGGTCGGAAACGACTGAGACGGAGTCGACGATGGTGCGAGCTCACCCAGAAGATGCCTGTTCACTCTAACTTTGAAATGTTGGGGGTTGAAGGCGTTCGGAAACACAGACGCAGGTAGTGAGTTCCACACTTTTGCCGTGCGCATTACAAAAGAGTTTTGGAAGCGCTTAGTACGTATTGGTGGAATATCAACCAGGTATGGATGGTATCCTACGGTGCGTCTAGATGTCCGATGGTAGAAGGGAGCTGGCGGGATAAGGTCGTGGAGCTCTTGAGCACACTCACCGAAGTACAGCCTGTAGAAGACCAACAAGCAGGCAACCTTACGGCGATGTTCCAGGCTATAAAACTTGGCTTCTAGCAGTTTTTCGTCACCAATAAGCCTCTTGGCTCTGCGTTCCACCGAATCGAGTGCGGCAAGTTGGTATTTGGCTGAGCCATCCCAGAGGTGACTGCAATACTCCATGCAGGATCGGACTTGTGCTTTGTACAGGGTTAAAAGCTGTCCAGGCGTGAAGTATCGCTTCACTCTATTCAGGATACCCAGTTTCTTGGCCGCTGTTTGTGCTTTGTATTCGATGGAAGCGCCGAAGTTTAGACTAGATGACAAATCCATGCCCAGAAGCTCAAGTTTGCCTGCTATAGGTACAGATGTACTTCGGAAAGTAGGAGTCTGGTTGAAAGGACTCCTTTTGGCGGTAAAAAGACACGCTTGCGTTTTGTTGGCATTAAAAGAGACCAAATTGTCATCACCCCACTGGGAAACATGACTTAGGGTCAGATCTAATTGCTCAACCATGGCCCTTCTCAAGGAAAGTATTTCTTCCCCGCTGGTGTTTGCGCTGGATAAGTATCTCACCAAAACCGTACTATCATCTGCGTACCCAACAATACCTGGCCGAAGAAGGTCATTGATGTGCAGCAGAAACAGAGTTGCAGAGAGAACAGACCCCTGAGGAACTCCGGCATCAATAGCCATCAAGTCAGAGGAGCAGCCGTCAACGACTACTCTGATTGACCGTTCACTCAGGAAGTCAGAAATCCAGCTACAAAAATCAGCTGGGATGCCATACGCAGGAAGCTTATTTAGCAGACTTGTGTGCCAGACTCTGTCAAAGGCCTTCGAGATGTCAAGTGAGACGGCGAGAGCTTCGCCGTGCTTCTCAATGGCCTCACCCCAGCAGTGCGTAACATACACAAGAAGATCCCCAGTTGACCGTCCCTGGCGAAAGCCATATTGACAGTCACTGAGGAGATCATTGTCTTCGAGGTACGTCAGCAACTTACTGTTCAGTACCTTCTCCATGACTTTGCATAAGATGGAGGTAATGGCAATCGGTCTGTAATTGACCGGGTCTGAACGGTCGCCTTTTTTGGGGACCGGCTGAACATTCGCAAGCTTCCAAGACTTTGGCACAGTTCCTTTTATGAGAGAAAGGCGGAACAAGCGTGTCAACACAGGAGACAGTTCGGGCGCACAATGCCTCATGACTCTTGCTGGGATGCCATCAGGACCACTAGCTTTATTCACGTCCAGACTGCACAATACTCTTCGGATCTCTTTAGTGTGAACTGCGATCTTCGGCATCGAAGAATCGCAACGAGGTACAGTAGGTGGTAGCTTAGAGCCAGCATCCAGACGTGAATTGTTTGCAAATAGCGACGCAAATAAATTTGCTTTGTCAGATGCAGAGTGAGCCAGCGACCCATCAGGTTTCAGCATTGGAGGCAATGATGGACGACAGAAGTTTGCTTCGACCGCTTTTGATAGGGACCAAAATTGTTTACTACCCGGCGGGTGTGATGCTAATTTTGTCCCTATACGTCCGACATGGTCGAAACGTGCCTTACGCAGGACCCGCTTGCAAGACCTAGCAGCGGAATTAAAGGCTCTCTTCTTCGCGCGAACCCTACGTGCTCTTACTTTGCGGTCACGGGCTTTGACCCAGGCTTGGTAAGCAGATTCTTTACGAGCCTCAGCGTGGGCGCATTCTGCGTTATACCAAGGTCGGGTTTTCTGACCGAGCGGCATATCGGAGAATGGAATAAAGTACTCCATTCCCTGCCGTATCATGTCCGTGACCGCATCAGCACAACACGAGGGGTCACCCGAAGAGAAGCACAGCTGCCGCCACGGGTAGGATGCAAAAAAGTGCCGCATCTCATCCCAGTCTGCCAACTTATATTTCCAAACTCGTCTCGGGGCTTGTATCCGGAGACGAGCATATCAATATGGATTTCACCAGACAGTGGTCGGAAGTTCCCAATGGGGCAGAGACCGAAATTGAGTGACTGTCTGGATCAGTAGTTAGCAGCAGGTCTAAGCAGTTGGGTGTGTGGTCGTGAACATCCGGCACCAGCGTTGCTACATTCACCAGCTGGGTAAGATCTAGCGATAGTGCAAATTTGCGCGCCTCTATCCCAGCATGGTCGGTTTTCCGGTACGGGAACAACCATTCTTTGTGATGGGCATTAAAGTCCCCCAGAAAAACTAGCTTCGCTGTTGGGTACCGCCGTTGGGCTACGTCTGTCGTCTCAGCGAGGTAATTGAAGAGCGCTGTCGTCTCCTGGTCACCACGGTGCGATCGGTAACCACCGATATAAAGGAGTTTTTCCATGCCTGTATCCACCAGTATCCATATGGCAGAAAACCCCGATTATTCAAAGCAACGGAGACGCCGACAACAAATGTCATCGCGGACATACACACAGACCCCAGATTGCTTCTTAAACTTGTGCTCAAGAGAGTAACCCGGGTAGTTGAGGTACGCCACGTACGGGGTTGTTATCTTCGTCTCCGTTAGGAAGAACAGGTGCGGCTTCTCGAGGTGATGATGGACCGGATCGAGATTTGAGTGCAGTCCCCTGATATTGGTGAGGTGCACTTTAAGTGGGAGGAAATGCAGCCGTTGTTTTACCCTATTCTTCTTTTTAACTTCTTTCAAGGTTCGGAGTGTTGGTGGGGAACAGGTCGAGTTGTCGAGGCGCTGGTCAGTCAACCTATTGGGTCACTGGAGGCAAAAACCAACCGATGGGGAACTCATTTGGAGACTGCGGGGACGCCCGAACCCCCCCAGATATGAAAATATTACATAAATGAAGCACTAAAAGACGTTATTGAATGGCTAAACATGAATAAATTAATCGCAAATCTAGATAAAACATGTACAATTATACTTACCACAACAAAAGGCTCGAACACTTACAGTTAAATTTAATGACAACATTATCGAAAATGTAAATGAAGTCAGGATTCTTGGCATAACACTGGTCCGTTTCCTAAGTTGGCAACCACATATACATTATTTAATCATGAGTATTTTAGCATTAGTAGATATATTTGTATTAAAAAAAATGACTAGGACAGCTTCTCAAAAAACTGCGCTCTGTGCATACCATGCATATGTAGTTTCTAATTTAAGATATGGACTACTGCATTGGGGTAATGCTGCTGAGGTACATACTCTACCATTATTCAGGACAAAAATGTATACGAGCCATGTGTCGTCTTAATAACAAAGATAGTTATATTTCGTTTTTTAAAAGTCTCAAACTACTTACTTTACCTTCGCTATATATTTATGAGGCATGCGTATTTGTAAAAGAACACCTAAGTACCTTTAAATTGATACATACCAGATATCCGCGGAGTACTAGAAATAACATAGAGGTCATCATCTCCCTAGCCTTATCCCGTACCTCATAGGGTTGGCTACCTAATCTAGGGGATTGAACGAGAGTACTGGTTTTTACACAGAGCGACTGCCATCTGACCTCCGCAACCCAGAAGGGAAACCAGACCCAATCCTAGATTAGGTCAGAGTTTTCAAGCCGCCAATGCTTAGCACTGGCCTCCGATATGGCTTAACGAGTAATATCTACGGTATTAAACGATATTAACCGGGACCAACGGGTTAACGTGCCTTCCGAAGCACGGAAAAAGCGCCGAATAAACGTACATATGAAATTCGAAAACCGAAAAACACATTAGTACGTGGTGGGGTTCAAACCACAACCTCCCACTCAAGAGGCAGCGGCCCTATCTACTACACCATCGGGCACCTCAAGAAATAACATAGAGGTACGACTACGAAATAAACCAAATATAACATTTCATAGTGATACAATATCGCGATGGGACCTCAGCTCTATAATAAATAACCTGACAATATCAAAGAAACTAGTATAAGACAATTTAAAATAATATTAGGTACATAATTTATTGACCACTAAATGTTATTATACTATTATTATTTGTTGACTGATAATTTAAAATAATGACTTATTAAAATAAAATAAAATGTTGACATGTCGAATATAATTTTGTAAAATGTTTGTAATGCATGCTGATATTAGCAAGTTTTCAGTGAAACTTATATATTTTCGCCCATAACATCTTACTATTGTACCTGTAAACTGCAATAAAGTATCTGAATTTTAATTTGAAGACGATGATAGGCCAACTGCGCAGGACTAGTTTTTAGTGTCCAAGTGTTTGCGCAACACACAAGTGCACTCTCTATTCATTCAGTCTCTTATTCTGATGACAGATTGACTGACACGACCAGAGAGAAATCAGGCGCAGGACCGACCATCTACACGTATATGCCCATCCAAAAGCATGGATCATCTCACTTTTCGGACAATCAGGTGATCAGCCTGCAAGATCTATCCAAACTAGAAACAACAACACAAAATCATTGTCCCCCGCTGGGAATCGAACCCGGGACCTCCTGTTCATAAGCCTATGGATCAGACCGCTAGACCACGGAGGCAGTTAACATATTTAAAATAGTATATAACTGCTGGACGGAAGGCTTATCAGTAATAGAGATGTTAATTTGCAACATATTTTTTCTGTTTTTAGAGTAATAATATTTTCTCCCATTTGCTCGAAAAAAGCTTCATTATTAAAAAAAAGAAACGAAACCTACAATCAGTCTTTGCGCTCCTCATATTCGCACTACACCAGCAAATTCTACAAACGACAACCATGAAATTAACGACCGCTTCACGAATTTGTGAAGCGTCATTTTTAGTTCACATTATTGATTATTTTAAGGCTGAATGCATATACAAATTTTTAAATTTACAATGGGGAATTAATGAACGAATGTAATGTGCGTCTGTCAAAGGTGCCATGCAAAAGGCCCGTATTTTTAAACATTACTTGAGACTGACAGTTAGTTTGAGTTCGTATCAGAAATGTCATTTGAGTACAATATGGCTTGTCAAATCCATACTTGATATCGCTGTCAATCTTGAGAGCGCTTTATAAATACGAGCCTTAAAGTCAAAATATTATGGAGTAATCGCAAGTTTGATGTTTGTTTTTAAGTGTATTGTTATTGTTTCCTGGCAAAATTAGAGAAAAGTACTATACTTGTCTAAGCCGAAATAGCAATTTAAGGTCTCGCAGGCCTTCCAAGTTTACTCGACATTAAATTGCTTTTTTTTCGACCTCGGAGTAATGTTATCATAATTTGAATAAAATTTATCTCTTATTTCATTGCAAGTGATTAGATGTTCATTTGTTCTACCTGTTTAAATTTTTCTAAAAATACTACACTGATACTCCTAGTATTATTTTTCTCTCTACTATCCAAAACTACTGTAACAGATTTTCGTTCTTAGAATCAGTAACATCTTGTTATTTGTTACTAACAGCTCAACTTTCATACTGTTACTATAACTTAGCTTTTGTGAGGACTTTTAATTTTTAATTAAATTCTTTATTGTTTTAAAAAATTAAACTTAAAAATTAATACAAAAGGCGAGCTTGTCTCTATAAGAGATCTCATCCAGCCAACCTAATGAGGATGAAAGAAGGGAAAATCAGGGGAACAGATATAATAAACGTAATAACGTTAATAATTATAGTAATACTAATACACACTAATATTTCAATAAAATAAACTAATACATAACAATATCAATATGATAAATAATTAAATGGTATAAAAGATATTGAAATGAATCTAAAAATATAAATGTCATAGAGAGTTAATAAAATGCTCTTTCAGTCTGGACTTTCATGCTGGACTGGGAGCGAGAGAAAAAAATAGAATGTGCCAGCTGCATTTCCTCCCGGGCATGCTGTATAAACCAGCTAAGGGATCCGCGGATTTCTGTATATTGTAATTTAGGCGATAGGCTGACAACCTGTCACTACAGCAATATACCTACAAATCTATATTAAATTACCCTCAAAACTTTGTCAGACGTGGCGGAACGACCTCAGTTTAAGTCGTTTACGCTCTGCCTACCCCGTTAGGGATAAAGTCGTGATTATATGTAGGTATGTATTTATGAGGGCCTTGGAAGCTTTTATAATGTCATGCATGTTTCGAGCCAGTCTTCTTCTTCGTGTTAATGATCCAAATATTATAATATATAGCTTAGATTGTCATTTAAAGTGAGGAGTTTCACGATATTGGGCTTAGTTCTACATTCATCGGCTAAACCTAAAATTAAAATCTATCTGATACTTTCGGACTGGAAACATTCGATCGATCCTCTCCAATTTTTTATTATTGTCGGTGGTTTTATGCGTTATCTGTCATTTTTTTCCGCCATCATATGATATGGCAAAAACATTGAGGAAACGTCGAACCAGTAAAATATTTTATTCGTTTTCAATACTGAAGTGCAGTGTTATTATAAGTACGGTCATAAATAGCGGTCATAATTTACTTCCATGGTGGCCTGGGAGCGAGAGAAAAGCATAGCATGTGCCAGCTGCATTTCCTCCCGGGCATGTTGTTAAACCAGCTAAGTTATCCAAAGGTTTCAGTATTTTATAATTTAGGCGTTGAGCTGACAAGCTGTCACTACAGCAATATACATACAAATCTATCTAAAATAACCCTTAAAAGTTTGTCATACGTGGCGAAACGACCTTTGTTTAGGTCATTTAAGCTCTGCCTACCCCATTAGGGATAAAGGCGTGATTATATGTATGTTTGTGTGTGTATATATAAATAGCAGATTACTGTGATTTTCTCATGCATGGATAGCTTTTAAAATGATGTTCGTTACGAAGTAGGTAGAGAATCAACGGTTTGATGAAATAATGTTTAAATTTAATAGGAATTTGAAATAAAATCTCTTTACTTTCTTTTATCCCGGAGAAAAAGGCATGTAGTTTTTTTTTCTAGTCTTGCATGGAATAAATGCTCTTATCACCTAAACTTAATAAACTAACGAAATACAAACCCCAGCTAGATATACTAATATGTAGAAAAAATATTCCATTTATGTATATTTAGAACCTCTTTTCTAAACGGTTACTCCAAATCCAAACCCATTTCTATTTATACCTTTTTGCACCGTTCAAAAGTGTTCTAACTAAAATATTCACTGCAAAAGCACATGTAAATAGCCTGGATTTCACGGACTGTCCATTTACGTAAGTTCTCGGCGGTCTAAATTATCAGCGCACGTTGAGTTGCCATCTCCACTGAAAATAACTGTAAATTATTCATCCATGAATTATTTATTAATTTAGAATTTTTTCAATCCCCTATATTAGGTAGCCACTCCGTGATATATTGGATAAGGCCAGGGTGATGATTAAGACATTTTACAAAGGTTATACAAGAAAACTACTTACTTTCCGATTTTTGATTTATAGTCGGTGGTTTTATGCGTTATCTGTAATTTTTATCCGCCGTCATATGATAAGGCGAATAAAGTGGTCAGAAATACTGGGGAAACGTGCAAATGTGCGTCAAAATTTGGCGGATAAAGTGTAAAACCATAGATAATAAATCGCTTGTCTTTTTCAATTATATTATTTTGAAAGTGCCAGATATATTTTAATTTCAGTTCTAACCGGTGGTATCTAGAATCGAACAAAATTTAAAAGCAAGTATCTGCTAATTCTATAATCGCCTTCTGGCAATACTGAGCGTCCCTCTCAAAGCAGGCTTTAAATAATCCTGCCTGGCTAACTCTGAGAGAGCTGTCAACGGAATTAGGCACACAGGTTTCAAACGAAAAATACATTTTCTACCACCAATCTTTAAAATAAAATATAGGTACATTTAAGAGTGGCTAAGATTATACACACATACATGAGTTTATCCCTAATAGGGTAGATACATAGAATGTGCCAGCTGCATATTCACCATGCTACTAAATTATCCGAAGGTTTCTAAGTATATATTGCAATTTAGGCGATAGTCTGACAACCTGTCACTACAGCAATATACCTACAAATCTATCTTAAATAACCCACAATACTTTGTCAGACGTGGTAGAACGGGAGTTGTTTTGGTCGTTTACGCTTGCCTACCCCATTAGGAATAAAGGCGTGACTATATGTATGTTAGTTTTAATGTTAGTTTTTAATGGTGGTAGGATTTCGTGCAAAGCCCGTCTGAAGACGTATCACTCCTGCGGCAATTTTCACCGCCAAGCATCCTTTCATAAAATTCTTTGTGTGAATATTTTATCTTTAACAAAATAGCTTGAGTTTGAACTTATAAGCCCACTGGCAGAACCGTATACACGTTCAACTTATCAATTTCACTTAAGAGCTATACTTTGATGCCGGTTGAAACAGTTTAAGCTGTATGTACAGTTGCCTTTCAACTTGAAACAAAATATAATTGGATACTGGAACCGTGTAAACGTGACCTTGAAAATCAACTTACCAAGTTATGCACTGTACTTACAACTGTCCTAATGTAAACCGCCCCAAAGGCCGGTTTAAACGGTTCTGTAAATATAGTTGGTACCTGTCATAACCTATGGTATAAACTGTGGATATAGGTTTTTTTTAAAGGGTAATTTCCATTGGAAAGGCACTTCATGGAATATTTTAATTAAGTCTTAATTTAAGTTTTTAATGGTGGTATAATTTCTTCCATTGACTTCCATGCTGGACTGGGAGCGAGAGAAAAACATAGAATGTGCCAGCTGCATTTCCTCCCGGGCATGCTGTAAAAACCAGCTAAGGGATCCGAGGGTTTATGTATATTGCAATTTAGGCGACAGGCTGACAACCTGTCACTACAGCAATATACCTACAAATCTATCTTAAACAACCCTCAAAACTTTGTCAAACGTGGCGGGACGACCTTTGTTTAGGTCGTGTACGCTCTGCCTACCCCATTAGGGATAAAGACGTGATTATATGTATGTATGTATGTATGTATAATTTCTTGCAACGCCCGTCTGAAGACGTATCACTCCAACGGCAATTTTGACCGGCAAGCATCCTTTGGTAAAATTCTTTGTGTGAATATTTTATCTCTAACAAAATACCTCTTTCCACGCTACATTTTACAGTCTCTACTCTAGCTTTAGTACTCTCAAAATACCAACAAAATCCCTAACAAAGTGGCAACAGGAACTGCAAAACATATAGACAATGTAAGTAAGAGATCTATTTTGTTTGGGTCTAAGCAAGTTTTCAGATAAAATGCAAGGTAAAAGAAATAATGGCTCAGTTGTTCTTTCTCTGGCGAAAGTTGAGTCTATCGACCCGGTGAACCTAGCTTTTAAAGTGACTAATAAACTTTGATCAGGGTTAAATATTATTTTTGACAAAGATAGACTAGCGTAAAGAGCTCAGGCTCAAGCTTTATTCTCCAAAGCACGGAGTATTTTAGATTTTAGCCTGCACTGTCCTTACTAAACAATATATAAACTCACAAGTTATTTTGTTTCGAACCCACAACCTTTTAGATTTCAACATGCACTGTCCTAACTAAACTAAAGAAAAACTCACAAGTTTTTTTATTTTGTTCCTTCGGATCAAGAGTCAAGATCCAGCCTATCAATACAACAGCATCAGTACCGTATCTAGTTTTCATATAAGGGGCGGTTTACATTAGGACAGTTATAAGTACAGTGCATAAGTTGAGCAATTGCATTCAAGTTGGTAAGTTGGGGCTTGAAAGGCAACTTGAGTTTGGACTTGAAAGCACGCTGGCAGAACCGTTTACACGTTTCAACTTATCAACTGCACTTACCAACTATACTTTAAGGCCGGCTTAAATGGTCCAAGCTTTATGTACAGTTGGTAAGTTGAAACGTGTAAACGGTTCTGCCAGTTGGCTTTCAAGTTGAAGTTGAAGTTGCCTTTCAACTTGAATCAAAATAGAACTGGGTATGGATCCGTGTAAACGTCAACTTGAAAGCCAACTTACCAACTTATGCACTGTACTTACATCGGCTGTCCTAATGCAAACTGCCCCTTACAACTGTCCTAAGGTAAATCGCCCCTCACAGTTTGAACTGTTCAATCCGCCCTTAAAACGCTAGGTAAAGAGAATGCTGGCCCAGATTGGTTGTTAAGCTCGAATGTTATCGGGCGCAGAATATGCCTCGACAGAGGCGGGGTGCTTGTGCTAGCGATAATCTCGAATACACAAACACGTTGTGTCGTGTAAGGAAAGGACCGCAATAGCAGTGGACTATTTTTACTTCCGCTGGCATGGGAGCGAGAGAAAAACATAGAATGTGCCAAATGCTTATCCTCCCAGGCATGCTGTAAAAACCAGCTAAGGGATCCGAGCGTTCGGATCGTAATTTAGGCGATGGACTGACAGCTTGTCACTACAGCAATCTATCTTAAATAACCCTCAAAACTATGTCAGACGTGGCGAGACGACCTTTGTTTAGGTCGTTTACGCTCTGCCTAGCCCATTATTTCTTCCATGCTGGACTGGGAGCAAAAGAAAAACATAGAATGTGCCAGCTGCATTTCCTCCCGGGCATGCTGTAAAAACCAGCTAAGGGATCGGAGGGTATCAGTATATTGCAATTTAGGCGATGGGCTGACAACCTGTCACTACAGCAATATACCTACAAATGTATCCTAAATAACCCTCCAAACATTGTCAGACGTGGCGGAACGACTTTTGTTTGGGTCGTTTACGCTCTGCCTACCCCATTAGGGATAAAGGCGTGACTATATGTATGTATGTAGCCCATTAAGAATAAAGTCGTGATCATATATATGTGTACGTCCTAGTGCGGTCAAACACAGTGCTCGCCAGGTGGATTGGCAAAACAGTATCTCTTGTCGTGTGGATTTCATGTCGATCAACGACCCGATGAATCGATGTCAGAGATTTTAAACTATCTAATAGTACAGCTAGGTGATTGACTTGGTTTGTGTAACGAACGACCACTATCAAACACAACGACTGGGACCGACTATACACTGGGGTACGGGACGGTGTCCCGCAAACTTATTGGGGATACTCAGTCAATAATACTGAACAATATTCATCAGAAAATTCCTTCAGAAGATGAAAAAAAAAATTACCTCTTCATATTATATGTATGTATGTATATTATATGACCTCCTCAATCAGATAGTTTGTATGGTAAAGCATTTTCTTTTTGAAAGAATGTCCTGGTGATAGTTGTTCAGTTTCGTTGACTGAGTAACCCCTATTAGTTTGCATGGCGCTGTCCCTTATAATATATTATAATAGAGCATCAAAACTCTTGAACTAGCACCACACATTTACTTGTCAAGTTGTTTCAGAGGCCGAGATCAAACAATCAATTTTAACCAATAGCTAGGAGCTTGAGCCGGTTTGAACCACTTCCAACAGCCTCAATTGGGATTTTGCCGCCATTTTAGTCTCAAACTCTTTGTAGAATTCGCAACATAACTTCGCTTTGAAATTCTCGTGATAAAATCAATAAGAAGCCAATTAATTAAGAGTGATTCAGATGACAATATTGAATAATTTGTTATGAGTTTTCACTGAATAAAACGATATAAGAAAATAATTCTTTATTGTCCTAAATACGTAAGTAAATTAAAAATAGGTGGCTACTTTATACCTAACTAAAACTTTACTAGTTTTCATGTAAGATCAAGGTGATTTCTTACACTAAGTCAAACTTATGCGCAAGAAAGCGATATGATACTATTAAGCTAAGTGTAATATTTTTAAATTTCTTCCTCCGTGGACTGTGGTCCCGGGTTCGATACCCGGCGGGGGACAATGACTTTGTGTTGTTGTTTCTAGTTTGGTTAGGACATTGCAGGCTGATCGCCAGATTGTTCGAAAAGTAAGATGACCCATGCTGTTGGATGGACATGCAAATACTTGGTCCTGCGCCTGATTTCTCTTTTGTCGTGTCAGAAAATCTGTTCTACCAGAATAAGAGATTGAAGGAACAGAGAGTGCACCTGTGTAGCGAAAACACTTGGGCACTGAAAACTAGTCCTGCGCAGTAGGCCGATCTCTAGGAGATTGGCCGCCATCACCAAAAATGGGTGAGATGACTATTATTAATATTCTTATAGTATCTTTATTTTTGAACTCTGTTTATGAATACTTAACTGTTTAGTTCTGGGAGCAAGAGAAAAACATCGAATGTGCCAGCTGCATTTCCTCCCGGGCATGCTGTAAAAACCAGTTAAGGGATCCGAGGCTATTGTTATTAAGGCGATGGGCTGATAACCTGTCACTACAGCAATATCCTACAAATCTATCTTAAAAAACCCTCAATACTTTGTCGGAACGTCCTTTGTTTAGGTCGTTTACTCTCTGTCTACCTCATTAGAGATAAAGGCGTGATTAAATGTATGTATGTATGTATTCGAGACGATGGCTCATAAGGGAATCGTTTGTTATTAGTTTCGACAGGCGAATTCCTCAGGGTAGCGTGTTGGGGCCAAAGCTTCAAATTGTTTCAGAAGTGACTGCTGTTTCGAAGTTTAACAATTACACATTGATCTATTGTGGCGTGTCGAGAATGATTTAAAACGGAACTAATATTTAGATAGCGATCTTTTTCTAAGTTATTGTTTTAGTATCAGTAGTTTTAGCCAGCGGGCTAGACTCAGATAATTTTACGGGGATGGATATGTTGGGAGAGGACGAGCAAAGAAAAGATGGATGGACTGTGTGAAAGATGATATGTTGAAAACAGGCGTGAGTGTCGAACTGACTGTCGGGCTGACAGAGATGAATGGAAGAAGAAGAAATTCAGTGCCGACCCCAAATAATGGGATAAGGGCAAGGGAATGACGATTTAACTAGATTAATTTAATCAGCTTCGTTTTCTTCTTCTTCTGTCGTGTAGGTATCGAGTCAATCGACCCAATGAACGCTGGTGTCAGAGTTTTTAAACCGTCTAATAGCACAGCTAATAGGCCTCTGACAATGCTTGTGTAACGAACAATATCAAAGACACCGACTGGGACAGACGGCTTAACGTGCCCTCCGAAGCACGGAATCTTTTTTCTCCCAGACAATCAGGTGATTCGGCCCGCATTGTCTTAAACAAACTGGGGAAAATATCAGAAAGTAATACATTGACAAATAATAACTTTGTGTTCCCCCCTTGGAATCGAACCCAGGTCCTCCGGATCGTGAACCCATGGTTCTCACCACTAGACCACGGAGGCAGTTATTTAATCAGCACAGTAATTTTAACGCAAATGACAGATTCTACTAAGACTTTTTTCTGCGGTAACTTTTTTCCGTTTAAAACCAATATCTAAATATTTATGAAGCAATATTTCTGCTTTACCTTAAAGCCCTCGATACGACGAGATCGTAAATGAAACTTATTATACTGCATTTCAATATTTTACGTCCAACGAGGAATGCTAAGCTGTATTTTAAATATAGTACGGTTTATTACATACATACATACATAAAATCACGTCTTTATCCCTTACGGGGTAGACAGAGCGTTAAACGCCCGTAAAAGGCGCTTTCGCCGCGTCTGACAATAATTGAGGGTAATTTTAGATTGTAATGTGTATTGCCATAGTGACAGGTTGTCAGCCCATCGCCTAAATTACAATACACTGTAACCCTCGAGTCCCTTTTGTTGTCTTCTACAGCAAGCCCGGGAGGAAGGGCAGCTGGAACATTCTATGTTTTTCTATCTCTCCCAGTCCAGCATGGAAGTAAAAGTACGGTTTATTATATATCATTAATTTATTATTACAAGTCTATTATACATTATATTAATATTTTCCATGCTGGCCTAGTCTATGCGATGAAAAACATAGAATCCGAGAAAAAGGGATCCGAGGGTTTAGTATATTGCAATTTGGGCGATGGGCTAACAACCTGTCACTACAGCAATATACCTACAAATCTATCTTACATAACCCTCAAAACTTTGTCAGACGTGGCGGGGCGACCTTTGTTTGGGTTGTTTACGCTCTGCCTATCCCATTAGGAATAAAGGCATGACTATATGTATGTATGTACGGTTTATTGCAACATTATGCTGATCCAAAGCCGTTTCTGAGTCAGTGGGTAACTAATAAGTATGTATTGTATTGTGTTCGAAATTGCTTTTTGTTAGGTTTGTTTTAATACTTAATTATTTTTGTCTGTCTGTTTAGTAATCAATAAGTCTTATAATATTATGTTACCTGTACCTTGAATAAATATTTAAAAATAAAATAAATAAATAAATGGAGACAAGAATATAAAGAGAATATTGTAAATACCAGACCCGGTTAGGTATTGAATCTGATACTTATTATATCATGAAGAATACTAACAAAAGTGTGTCTCTTAAATTTGTTTTGGTCACTATCAGCTGATCTATCTGTGGTTAGTGAGTAATAGTACATTACTCTTTGTTAACTGACATTATATTTTGTTATTATTAAGAAATGTATTATATTAATTTTATTATTTTTGCATGCTATTGTAAATAGTTAAACAAGTGATTCTAAATACATAATTTGTAACACCTGTTGTACCTTGTTTAAGAGCAAATAAATGATTATCTTATCTTATCTCCGAGACCGGAAAAAAAGCAATTGAAGGTCGAGTAAATTTGGTAAACGTGACCTTAAATTGATATTTCGGCTGAGAGAAGAATAGTGCTTTACTATTATTTTGCGTGGAAACAAAAACCATACACTTAAAAACAAACAATAAACTTACGATTCCTTCATAATAGACTTGCATGGCGCTTTTGACAGGCGTTCATTACATTCATTCATTCCATTTTGTAAATTTAATAAGTAATATGGGCATTCAGAGTTATATATTCATACGTGTAGCGGTCAATGTTGTCGTTTGGAGAAATTGCTGGCATCTGCCAATAGGAGGACCAAAAAGTAGATATGTAGATTTTGTTTTATTTTTTGATCATGAAGCTTTTTCCGAGCAAATGGGAGAAAATACTGTTCTTGTGCATAAATCAACCAGCTATTTTCATTTTACTACATATTCTGGCAACATTTTGCGCAGTTGTCCACTAGGGACTTTTATATCGTCTAAAATTTAGAGTCTAAATAAATACAAATTTTGTCCACCGCTCCCTTCAAATCCCTTGTGCCTCGTTAACAAAAATTTCGAGTAATCTATACTAGACGATAAAAAAAGTGTGTCAACTTATCACAATCATGCCAAAATTGGGCACGATTTTAGATTTGCCGGCTAAAACTAAATTTATAATCTATTTGTCACTTTCAGACTTACAACATTGGAAAAGAATAGAAGATCTATTCTCTACGGATTTAATTTAAAGTCGGTGGTTTTAAGCGTTTTCTGTCATAATACTGGGGAAACGTGCAAAAGCGTGTCAATATCTAGCGGACAAAGTGTAAAACCATAGAGTATGAATCGCCTGTCCTTTTCCAATTTTATTATTCTGAGAGTGACAAATAGATTTTAATTTAAGTTTAAGCCGGTGGTATCTAGAATCGAGCCCGTTGTTTTTTTAAAAGATCTCATTCATCATTTTATCACACGTTCTATTTTTATACAAAAATATTTCTTGACGTTTGTTGATTTCTTCCATGCTTGACTTGCTGGGAGCGAAAGAAAAACATAGAATGTGCCAGCTGCATCTCCTCCAGGGCATGCTGTAAAAACCAGCTAAGGGATTCGGGGCTTTTTGTGTATTGTAGTAATGCAGGCGATAGGCTGACAACCTATCACTACAACAATACACATTACAATCTAAAATTGCCCTCAATTAATTTTGTTAGCCGCGGCAAAAGCTCCTTTTAAGAGGCGTTTTACGCTCTGCCTACCCCGTAAGGGATAAAGGCGTGATATTATGTATGTATGTATGTTGATCGATTCCAACCGATCTAAATGGTACGGCGGTTGCTGTTAAATAAAATTGAAATAGCAGCGGTCTGAAAGAAATATGGCTGGCTGTAAAAACACATTACTTTTATCAGGAACAGATGCCATACCCATCTGTTTCTGTCTGTTGCGGCCAGTTAGATATTTCCAATACATCTTCCATTTTTTTTCCTTATTGTAGGTAGATGACATTTTGCCCACATACACTTAGTGCCATCATTCAGAGAGCCCGATGGTGTAGAGAGAGCCCGATGGTGTAGTGGATAGGGCCGCTGCCTCCTGAGCGGGAGGTCGTGGTTCGAATCCCACCACGTACCAATGTGTTTTTCGGTTTTCGAATTTCATATGTACGTTTATTCGGTGGTTTTTCTGTGCTTCGGAAGGCACGTTAAGCCGTTGGTCCCGGTTAATATCGTTTAATACCGTAGATATTAGTCGTTAAGCCATATCAGAGGCCAGTGCTAAGCATTGGCGGCTTGAAAACTCTGACCTAATCTAGGATTGGGTCTGGTTTCCCTTCTGGGTTGCGGAGGTCAGATGGCAGTCGCTCTGTGTAAAAACCAGTACCCTCGTTCAATCCCCTAGATTAGGAAGCCGACCCCGTGAGATACGGGATAAGGCTAGGGAGATGACACTTAGTGCCATCATTCATAACTTTCCATAAGTGTTACGAAAGAAAAAGAAATGTACAATAATGTTTCACGTTTATTAAAGACATAATCATTTCTTCCATGCTGGTCTGGGAGCGAGAGAAAAACATAGAATGTGCCAGCTGCATTTCCTCCCGGGCATGCTTTAAAATTCAGCTAAGGGATCCGAGGGTTTCAGTATTTTGTAATTTGGGCGATGGGCTGACAACCTGTCACTACAGCAATATACCTACAAATCTATCTTCAATAACCCTCAAAACTTTGTCAGACGTGGCGGAACGACCTTTGTTTAGGTCGTTTACGCTCTGCCTACCCCATTAGGGATAAAGGCGTGATTATATGTATGTATGTATTTAATCATCACACTTCGCTCTATGTTTTTGTTTTGTAAGTACAAAAACTCGTTAAACTCAGTAAACTGACAAACTGTTTGCTAAACCGTTAGTGGGTTTGGCTTAGAGTATACTGCAGTGTTCTAAGTTCAAAGTAGAATTAACATTTAAATTATACGTATAGCGGTATAGCTGCACCATTTTTATATTATGTTTTATTTTGAATTTACAATTTATTAGAGTGTTAAGAACTATAATAATTTATTGCATAGCACTTTGCTACGACGCTACGTCGTTGCAAATTGTAGCTTGATATATAATACTTGCTTGCTGCTGAACTGGGAGCGGAAGAAAAACATAGAATGTGCCAGCCGCATTTCCTCTCGGGCATGCTGTAAAAACCAGCTAAGAGATCCGAGGGTTTCAGTATATTGCAATTTAAGCGATAGGCTGACAACCTGTAACTACAGCAATATTACAAAAAAAAAAAACACGATCACACTCATAGCCCCCACTAGGATTCCCTGTATCGGGGTGCCATGGACATACACAGAAACAACCACAAAGAACACCCAGACCCAGAAACAGACATTTAAACTCATCATTCAAACGTCTGCCCTGGCCGAGAATTGAACCCGGGACCCTCTGCGTAGCAGGCAGGTACACTGCCAACTAGGCTGCACGGGTCGTCAAATCGGGAAATCTATCTTAAATAACCCTCATTTTTTTTTCAGACGTAGCGGAACGACCTTTGATTAGGTCGTTTACGCTCTACCTACCCCAGTAGGGATAAAGGCGTGATTATATGTATGTGGGTATTTTTTATCATGGTTTGACAACCTCACAGTTAGTTTACTTTTAAGCAAATATTATGACTTCTTTTTACCATTGAGTGAGTTTTCGAGGTTCACGACCTGATGCACCCGGGTGTCACAGTTTATAAACCGCCTAATAGCACAGTTAATACGCCTCTGACGTGGTATATGTTACAGCCACTATCTAGACAGCGACCGAAACAGATGGCTTAACATGTAAATATTATTACGAAATAATCAATCATGTTAAAAGCAATTGGAAAATGCGCATACCTATAAGATACCTACAATCAGAAAGGAAACATAACTAGGTAATAAGATTTCAACGGCTCTACTAGGTATCATGCCTTAGTAACGACGTAGAAGCGCATCAGAAATGTTTGCAAACCTCTCAATACAACGTTTGCATACCATTTAGCCCGAACGCGTGCAGGCTAGAGTAACAAGATCATTTATAGAGCAGTTGTAGACAGTGTTACGGGTAGATTGTAGTACCCCATCTACTTATCATTACAAACATACTTACATACACACATACATAAAATCAAGCCTTTATCCCTTACGGGGTAGGCAGAGCGTAAAACGCCTCGTAACAGGCGCTTTCGCCACGTCTGATAAAAATTGAGGGCAAAATATTAGATTGTAATGATTTGTATTGCTGTAGTGACAGGTTGTCAATCCATCGCCTAAATTACAATACACTGTAACCCTCGAATCCCTTTTACTGACTTCTACAGCATGCCCGGGAGGAAGGGCAGCTGGAACATTCTATGTTTTTCTATCTCTCCCAGTCCAGCACGGAAGTACGTAATCAACATATCCCTAACCTTATCCCGTATCTCACGGGGTCGGCTTCCTAATCTAGGTGATTGAATGAGGGTACTGGTTTTTACACAGAGCGACTGCCATCTGACCTCCACAACCCAGAAGGGAAACCAGACCCAATCCTTGATTAGGTCAGAGTTTTCAAGCCGCTAATGCTTAGCACTCGCATCTGATATGGCTTAACGACTAATAACAACGGTATTATGTGATCTCTGCCTACCCCTCCGGGAAAGAGGCGTGACGTTATGTATGTATGTATGTTATACGATATTAACCGGGACCAACGGCTTGACGTGCCTTCCGAAGCACATAAAAAGCGCCGAATAAACGTACATATGAATTTCTAAAACCGGAAAAACATTGGCACGTGGTAGGATTCGAGCAACGACTTCCTACACAGAAGGCAGCAGTCCTATCCACTACACCATCGGGCTCTCTAAGTGCGTAATAAGCCTCTAAAATAAAGACCACTATCAGAGACAGTGGGAAGGGCGATCGTTTAACGTGACCTCCGAAGAAAAGACATCTTCAAACGCCTACTTTTTTCTTTAAGACACTTTTAATAAATCCATACTTCTATGCTGGACTGGAAGCGAGAGAAAAACGTAGAATTTGCCAGCTGCATCTTCTCCTACGCATGCTGTAAAAAAATACTAAGGGATTCGAGGGTATCAATATTGTAATTTAGGCGATGGGCTGACAACCTGTCACTAGAGCAATATACAGTTATATCTGGAATAACCCTCAAAACTTGTCAGACGTGGCGGAACGACCTTTGTTTAAGTCGTTTACCTCCTCCATTAGGGCCATAGGCGTGATTATTTGTATGTATGTATGTTGATTTACACATCTCGTCTACGTGGCGATCTCTATGGAAAATCAGAACCAGTTACTTCTCTTCCCGAGAATTTAACGATCTGTGTACAAACAAACCCAAAGCAAGCACTAAGCACACTAATTATCATCAAACAATTAACCAGAGTTACTCAGTTGTTCAAATTGTTCAGTTGTATAAATTGTTCATTTGGAACAAAGGCACCGCAGGCCAGGCCTCGCTACTCAAAAGCGATTGTTTAAATTAATTAAATACCTACCTTATTTGTTCCTTAATTGCGGATAGATTACACAGCGAGACTTGAGAATATCTCAGTTAAGCCGACAGAAGTTATAGATATATGCTATGGATTTCTTGTCTTCGTATTGGAAAACAGCTACCGTGCTTCGGAAGGCACGTTAAGCCGTTGGTCCCGGTTAATATCGTTTAATACCGTAGATATTAGTCGTCAAGCCATATCAGAGGCCAGTGCTAAGCATTGGCGGCTTGAAAACTCTGACCTAATCTAGGATTGGGTCTGGTTTCCCTTCTGGGTTGCGGAGGTCAGATGGCAGTCGCTCTGTGTAAAAACCAGTACTCTCGTTCAATCCCCTAGATTAGGTAGCCGACCCCGTGAGATACGGGATAAGGCTAGGGAGATGATGATGTATTGGAAAACAGCTAAAGCGTTGTGATTTATGGCTCGTATTTATAAAGCGATATCAAGATTGAGAGCAATAAGTATAAATTTGACGGGCCGTTTCGTACTAAAATGACACGTACATTTCTGATACAAACTCAAACTTGCTGTCACTCTTGAGAGCTGATTATATACGGGCCTAGATCAAGTATTTTGTTTCATCCTAGATGTATCAGGCTAACATAAGCCAAGGGTGTCGCCGTCGACGAATACGTCTGGGAGGACATCATCATCATCATCTACAACATGATTATGAAGCAACTGACACTGTAGTATAGTGATGTGTGCTTTAGGCTTAATGTGAATGTCGTAGGTTTGATTTCCATTAGACATATTAAAAACTCGATACACAATCAATTTGTTAAAATTAAATATGCCTGAAGCTATATTGAGGAAAACAATCAACTGATTAACTACCAGGTAGCTATTACTTGACTAGAAATTCAGGCCTTGCATTACAGAGTTCAAATCAAATTCAAATAAATTTCTTCCATGCTGGAATGGGAGCGAAAAACAAACATAGAATGTGCCAGCTGCATTTCATTCCGCTTCAAGCTTTCACTATCACGGTGCTCTGAAAAATGGGAAAGCTGCCGGCATAGACGACATCACAATTGAACAACTCAAAATCTGGGCCAAATCTGGAGCATGGATTCTGCCAAAATCCCCAGAATGTGGAGGAAATCTAAAGTTATAGCTCTGCTTAAACCTGGTAAACCAATAGAAGAACCTAAAAGCTATCGACCTATCTCCCTGCTATGCCACACGTATAAGCTACTGGAACGAATGATCCTGAACCGATTGATAAATTCGATTGATCCCCAGCTCAGTCCAGACCAGGCAGGATTCCGCCCAGGAAAATCGTGTTGCAGTCAGGTTCTCAATCTGACCGAACATATTGAAGATGGGTACGAGCGGGGCTTACTAACTGGCGTTGTTTTTGTCGACCTGAGTGCAGCGTACGACACGGTAAATATAAGACGACTTCTAGTAAAGGTAGCTGCCTATACAAAAGACCGCAAATTTGTCACCTTACTTGCTGAATGCAAAACCGTCGTTTGCAAGTCAACCTTAACCACGACAAGAGCAGATGGCGCAACCAAAAAAATGGCCTGCCCCAGGGAAGTGTTTTGGCACCCATCCTGTTCAACATTTACACGGATGACCAACCCTCCTCCCAAAACACTTCACGATACCTGTACGCTGATGACCTTGCTCTGACCTGGCAAGCCAAATCATTCCCGGAAACTGAACAACACCTGACCGCAGCCCTTGAACAGCTCCATACCTATTACGATGCCAACTCTTTACGACCCAACCCAGCTAAGACAGTCCTGTGCGTTTCACCTGCGAAATCGAGACAGTGCAAAACACCTACGCATTACTTGGCGCGGGGTAGAAATTGCCCATAACGACAACCCAAAGTATCTAGGTGTTGTACTGGATAGATCTCTGACCTACAAGGGTAATTGTCAAAAAGTCAGGAATAAAGTTAGCGCACGGAACAACATCATCAGATGGCTGACGAGTACCCGTTGGGGTGCCGTTCCCCATGGCCTTCGCACGAGTTGCCTGGCACTTTGCTATTCAGCCGGCGAATACGCGTGTCGTGTGCGAATAGGCGTTTGGGCGCGCTCTGTACACGTGAAGGATGTGGATGTCGCCCTAAACGAATCCTGCCGGGTGGTCACGGGTACGCTCAAACCAACACCTCTTAGCCATCTCTACTCCCTTGCTGGAATAGCACCCCCGAGTGTACGGCGTCAAGTTGCTTGTTCCGTTAAAAACTTAAACAAGAAGAAGACAGCAGGCATCAGGCTATATGGGCATAAATCTCCACCCCAACGCCTCAAGAGTCGACGAAGCTTTTCTCGAAACACCGAGCCTCTTGAGGGGGACCCTTCTAAATTCAGAGAACAGCTGTGGTCGGAAAAGTTCGCCCCAATAACCCTTGCTGCCCAACAGCTGAGAAGCTGCCGCCGGGACACAACCTTCCGTGGTCCATTTGGAAGGCGTTAAACAGACTTCGGTCAGGAGTCGGCAGATACAAAGAACTCAGGAAGAGGTGGGGCTTCACTGAAGACGACAAGTGCGAGTGTGGCGCCAAACAATCTATGTCACACTTATTGTCGTGCCCCATTTCTCCTGCGACCTGCACGCAGAAGGACCTGTTTGACGCCAACCAAAGGGCTGTTGATGTGGCCACGTTCTGGGCGTCAAAGATTTAGCCATTGACTCGAGAAGAAGAAGAAGAAGATTTCATTCCGGGCATGCTGTAAAAATCAGCGGGGGGATCCGAGGGTTTCAGTATATTGCGGTTTGGGCGATGGGCTGACAACCTGTCACCGCAGCAATATACATGCAAATCTGTCATAAATAACCCTCAATACTTTGTCAGCCGTGGCGGAGCGACACTTGTTTAGGTCGTTTACGCTCTGCCTACCCCATCAGGGATAAAGGCGTGATTGTATGTATGTATGTAAATCAAACTCAAATAAAAACAAAATTCAATGGAATATTGCTAGAAAATAAATCGTATCCTTCATTCACGTAATATTTAGGTGTTTACTAAAATACCCGAAGCCAATATTGGAGATAAAATTTAAGGACTAATAATTTTCGGAACAGATTCTGAAATTCAAAATTGTTAATGAATTCCCGAATATTCGGAATAAAATTGTATTTATTGTAACTTAATTACATGCATACATAAAATCCACGCCTTTATTCCTTATGGAGTAGGCAGACCGTAAATTGCCTATCATACTTAATATTATAAAAATTCTTACAAATACATACATACATATAACCACGCCTTTATCCCTAATCGGGTAGGCAGAGCATAATCGACCTAAACAAATGTCGTTTCAACACGTCTGACAAAGTGTTGAGGGTTATTTAAGATAGATATGTAGGTATATTGCAAATTGCTTACAAATACAAACACTTGAATTGGAAAAATAATGGAACTGATTTAATTATTTAAGTAGGCGTCAAACTCAGTAGACATTTTCTTATTTTAAAAATAAGATAATAAGCTTGGATAGTTTATGCAAACAAACGCTATTTTAACGCGTTGTAAATAACACTTTGTCTGCCATACGAACCTCCCACGCGTTATATGGGGTGTAAGGGACAGCGTCCCGCAAACTGCTAAGGGTTGCTCGGACAACGACACTGAAGATCTATCAACAAGTTTATGTTTTTCAGGAAGTGAAAAATAATATTGGTATTTACTGAGCAACCCCTATCAGTTTGCGGGATGCTGTCCCTTTTACCCTGTATGTATACTCACGGCCTACGCTCCTACGCTAGTGCGTAGGAAGACTGAATGATGCTGGATCACGTTCCATCAAAAGTGTCATATAAAATAGAGCATCCATGTAAGTACGTAATAGTTTCGTATTATTTGTTACTAGCGACCCGCCCCGGCTTCGCACGGAAATTATCAGTGATTCTCTACTATATTATGCATGTATTATACATATAAACCTTCCTCTTGAATTACTCTATCCATTTAAAGAAACCGCATTCATATACATTGCGTAGTTTTATGCAAACATGGGGATATAGGGACAGAGAAAGTGACTTTGTTTTATACCATGTAGTGATGTGAATAAGATATATCTCCTGAGCTGGACTTGGAGTGCGAAAAAAGCATAGAATGTGTCAGCTGCATTTCCGATGGGCATGCTTCAAAAGTCAGATAAGGGAACCGAGGGTTTCAGTATATTGCAATGTAGGCGATGGGCTGACAACCTGTCACTACAGCTATATACCTACAAATCTATCTTAAATAACCCTCAAAACTTTGTCAGACGTGGCGAAATGACCTTTATCTAGGTCGTTTAAGCTCAGCCTGCCGCATTAGGGATAAAGGCATGATTATATGTATGTATGTATGAATAAGATACTCTGGTGGATTTGGCCACATGACAATTAGTTGCGTGGCCATTTTTCGTGAATGGTTACACTTAAATACCATCTTGCGACTTTGAGGCCCGTATTGATAAACAGTCCTTGAAATACTTATATTTTAATTTTGTTACATCTTATTGTAACAAATTAAAAATTTAACCGCTGACAGGATTTGAACCCGCGACTTTAAAAAACCGGCCCAACAATCCTAACCAACTAAGCTACATTAGCCATGTTCTGAGCGACGAATTAGTGATCTGCTATTTATTACTCGGTATACTCGTAAGTGCACTATTTTTTTTCCTGTCAGCGGTTGAATTATTGATTTGGTATCAGAAATGAAATAATACTGTGAGTACAAAAAACTATTAGAAAACCGTCTTTGAGTCTGACAGGGAGTTTAAGTTACTATCAGAAATGTAATTTCAGTACAAATCGGCCTGCCAAATCCATACTTAATATTGCCCTCAATCTTGAAATCGCTTTATAAATATGAGCTTTAGAAATGTGTTGCTTCTCCGCTCAACAGGGAGATTTTTGCTTCGACGAGTGCCCCGCGTAGTCAGAGTGTGTATAAATAGTGTGACTTTTTACCAGTTATGTTCTACTATACGAAATTTATGTTCGTTAGATCTCTTTAACTAAGTTGAAAATTCTCCAAATAATGAAAAAAGAATAACAAACATCACGCCTTTATCTCTAATGGGGTATGCAGAGCGTGACCGACCTAAATAAAGGTCATTCCGCCACGTCTTACCAACTGTTGAGGGTTATTTAAGATAGATTTGTTTCCTACAATATTATATTGCTGTAGTGACAGGTTGTCAGTCCATCGCCTAAATTACGATATACCGAAACCCTCGGATCCCTTAGCTGGTTTTTACAGCATGCCCGAGAGGAAATGCAGCTTGCACATACTATGTTTTTCTCTTGCTCCAAGTCCAGCATGGAAGAATATATTAAGGGTATAAACGCAATGTTTTTCTAGCATTTAATACATACATACATACATACATATAATCACGCCTTTATCCCTAATGGGGTAGGCAGAGCGTAAACGACCTAAACAAAGGTCGTTCCGCCACGTCTGACAAAGTTTTGAGGGTTATTCAAGATGGTTTTGTACGTATATTGCTGTAGTGACAGGTTGTCAGCCCATCGCCCAAATTGCAATATACTGAAACCCTCAGATCCCTTAGCTGGTTTTTACAGCATGCCCGGGAGGAAATTCAGCTGGCACATTCTATGTTTTTCTCTCGCTCCCAGTCCAGCGTGGAAGATTAATTTAATAATATTTGAATAATAAAGCTAATAAACAATATAAGGTTCTTCATTGTATTTCTCTCCTAAATAGAAATATTCTTCTTCTTATCTAGTGGGTTTTCGAATTGACCTATGACCCCATGAACCCTGGTGTCAGAGTTTTTATACCACCTAATAGATATTACAAAAAAATAAATTTAGGTAAGTATCATAGAGTCTATCGTGACCTGTTCTCTGGTGACCACTATTAAAGACTGCGACCGGGACTTGATGGCTTCCGTAGTCTAGTGGTCAGTCATGGGCTTACGATCCGGACGTCTTGGGTTCGATTCTCAGGGGTGAACACAAAGTTGATGGGTGATTTTCTTAGTTTAGTTAGGACATTGCAGGCTGAATCATCTCACTGTCCGGAAAAGAAAAAGGATTTCGTGCTTCGGAGGGCACGTTAAACCGTCGGTCCTGGTCGCTGTCTTTGATAGAGATCGTTACTCAAACCATGTCAGAGGCCTAATAGCTGTGCTACTAGGCGGTTTAATAACTCTGACATCAGGGTTCATAGGGTCGTTCGACTCTAAAATCCACTCGCTAAGAAGCAGACAGCTTAACGTACCCTACAAAACACGGAATCCTTTTGGTAACAGAAAATTAAAGGCAGTTTATTATTTCACCTAACAGCATTAGGTACTTCCGTTGTTTTAATGTAGGTATTTCTAGTATTTGAATAACAAATCCTGTTAACAGTTCCAGGTGTTTCATTGTATTTCTGTCCGAAACAGAATTAATCAAAATACAATTAATTCCAACACCACAGCAATTGGACCACAAACTCGGCTGGAATCCGATTGCGTTACGTGTAATATATAGGGTGTTATAAGGAGATTTTCATATTCAAGGTTATATTAATGTTTAATTTTATTTTATTTTTACAAAATACCTGGATCTTTCACGCTGGACTGGATATTATTATAAACAGAATTGATAGAAATACAATTAATTTCAACACCACAGCAAATGGACCACAAACTCGGCTGGAATCCGATTGCTTTACGTGTAATATACGTGTGATCTCTGCCTACCCCTCCGGGAAAGAGGCGTGACGTTATGTATGTATGTATGTAATATACAGGGTGTTAATAGCAGATTTTCATATTCAGGGTTTAAAATATATTAACGTTTAATTTTATTTTATTTTTACATAATACCTGATTCTTCCACGCTGGACTGGGAGCGAGAGAAAAACTTAGAATGTACCAGCTGCATTTTCTCCCGGGCATGCTGTAAAAACCATCTAAGGGATCCGAGGGTTTTTTATATTGTAATGTAGGCGATGGGCTGACACCTGTCACTACAATAATATACCTACAAATCTATCTTAAATAACCCTCAAAACTTTGTCTGACGTGGCGGAACGACCTATTTTTAGGTCGTTTACGCTCTGCCTACCCCATTCGGGATAAAGGCGTGATTAAATTATCATCTTCCTAGCCTTTTCCGTATCTCTCGGGGCCGGCTACGTAATCTAGG
Organism: Scrobipalpa costella; assembly: GCA_949820665.1. Lineage (NCBI taxonomy): Eukaryota > Metazoa > Arthropoda > Insecta > Lepidoptera > Gelechiidae > Scrobipalpa > Scrobipalpa costella. Next base: position 21,301,136 of record OX463297.1, read on the forward strand.
TGATGAACGAGGGTACTGGTTTTTACACAGAGCGACTGTCATCTGACCTCTGCAACCCAGAAGGGAAACCAGACCAAATCCTAGATTAGGTCAGAGTTTTCAAGCCGCCAATGCTTAGCACTGGCCTATATCATGGCTTAACGACTAATATCTAAAGGCGTGATTATATGTATTTATATATTAGAATATCCTCAATTTTATGTGAGAAATCTGTTAATTCTATTTTTGTACGCGTCTGTCAAGGAAGGATTATTTAATGTTTTGTATTATTTTTCTATCAAATAGGATGTCGAATCGACTAGAGGAACCCATCTAAGTAGGTAGCTATATGATAGGTACATACAAACATACATATAATCACGCATTTATCCCTAATGGAGTAGGCAGAGCGTAAACGACCTAAACAAAGATCGTTCCGCCACGTCTGACAAAGTTTTGACGGTTTTTTAGGATAGATTTGTAGGCATATTGTTGTAGCGACAGGTTCTTAGCCTATCGCCTAAATTGCAATACACAGAAACCCTCGGATACCTGAGCTGGTTTTTACAGCATGCCTGGGAGGAAATGCAGCTAGCACATTCTATGTTTTTCTTGCGCTCCCAGTCCAACATGGAAGTAATAGGTACGAACATAGTTTAATATCAAAGTTTCATCATTATTGGCCTTGTCCGTCTTAGGCAGACGATTTAATCAGTTCCAAAGTTTATAAACTGCTTAATAGACCTTGTATTTACTCTGGGTATTGTACAGTACAATAACACAATACATGTATATGTATGTATGTACTACATGCATATAATCACGCCTTTATCCCTAATGGGTAAGGCAGAGCGTAAACGACCTCAGCAAAGAGGTTTTGAGGGTTATTTAAGATAGATTTACCTATCGTAATACTGGCTTTGTACACCTTCGAGCTAGGCAGCACTGTGTGATTCTAATTATATCTGCGGTTTGTATTTAATAGTCACATACAACTTCAGTAAAAGCAGACAACAGCAGATTATTAACCAAGCTTTTGGACGTCGGCCAAATGTCCCACAGTATTTCCGACACAGACCTATGTTATAGTAAATTCCGCAAGATGACTTGCTTGTAAAACAAACGTCAAAGAATATTTGATCCGGATACAAGCCTGTAAGTGATAAATGGTATTATTTTTCACAAAATATAATCAAATATTCGACTCGGGTATGATGCTGGGTAGAATTTTGACTCCTGTTGCTACTCTTATTTTAAAAATACAGTTGCATAGTTAGTGCAAAAACGCATAGAAAAATAAGTATAAAACGTTTTCCTTACCAATGGTCAGAAAAAATACGCTCTTAAGAATAGTCCGCACTAGGACGTAGCTACAGCGGAGCGACGCGGCACAGCATGGCGCGGCACTGCATGACAAATGATTCTTTGTATGAAAATATGTGAGATGTATCGTACTGAAGCGGCTGTGGAGTTGCAATGGAGCGGGGTTGCAATGGCAGTTCGTACATTTTGAGCCGGGCCGTGCCGCGCCGCGCCGCTCCGCTGCAGCTATGTCATAGTGCGATCTAACCTTTAGTTTCATAGAGTTTAAAGAGGTTACATTATCTACCTCTTATCTAAGTCTGTGATTTTCGACAAAACTAAGCATTTCCTTTTTTTAAACACCAACCAGCTTTTGAATACTGCAAATCGCTTCCGGCGAAAAAAGTGAAAAACGAACATTTTAAAACTTTCCCCTCCATTATGAAACAGCAAGTTCTTTTTTTTCCAGAAGTTGGATAAAAAATAGCCGCCAGGCACATCGATTCGTTAAGCTGCCTCTTAAGCTGCCTTGATTAATTAAATAAGGAACCAGTGAAAGTGTTGGATAATCCGACTTAAATTTGTTTAAGATGAGCTTTCGAAAAATAACACATAAAAAAATATAAATTGCGTATTTTGTGAGTTACTTTTTTTTAAGAGGAGCTGGTCTTACGAGTGTTTGCTGGAGGAAATATAATAATTGAATGATTTAATGTGCAAAAATAACTTGTTTTTTGACAAAACGTCATATTTTATAGTTAAATGTTTCAAAGTCATAATCATAATAAAAATGCCTTATTTATACGGTAAAACTCATTACGTCCTAGTTATAAACGTGGTCCGAAAACCTCGTGTCATATAAAATAAATTATCATTAGCATTTAGATCATTCTTTTGACTTTGCAAAAGAACTGAGGAAAACAGCAAACACTAGACTTTTAAGAAACTCTATGACTTCCAAATTAACGTCAAATGAATTTTAATTACTTCGTTAGAAAGGAGCTGGATTTCGTCTGAAATATCAAAGTGCACGTTGCAAGAAACTTTGCGTTTGTGTAATTTACCTTTTACTTTGAATTAAGTTTGCTTTATTATACACCAAAAAAAACACTTTTAGGTAACAAATTATTTTATGTTTTTTTTTTATTTTTAACATACATTCATACATATAGTCACACCTTTATCCCTAATGGGGTAGGCAAAGCGTAAACGACCCAACTAAGGTCGTTCCGTCACGTCTGACAAATTTTGAGGGTTAATTAAGATAGATTTGTAGGTATATTGCTGTAGTGACAGGTTGTCAGCCCATCGCCTAAATTACAATATATTGAAACCCTCGGATCCCTTAGCTGGTTTTTACTACATTCCCGGGAGGAGATGCAGCTGGCACATTCTATGTTTTTCTCTCGCTCCCGGGCCAGCATAGAAGACATTTTATTTTTATTTTATTTTATTTTTAAACAGCAAGTATTATCTTCATTCCAAATTCCCACTAGGAGAGAATGTATATGATGATACAAACATGTGAGATCAAGGATCGTTTCGAGATATGTATGTGGCCGCGCCAAGACGGACACGCCGTGACAAAAATGTTCAATGAAATAATAGAGGTACAGCTTTTTGTTTTTTGATACATATACATCATAGATGTGTAATTTTTTCATGAGTTATAGAACATGTTTGGTGGCCGCGCCACGGCGGCGTATCACATGAACTAACTGGGTATAAGGTAGAAAATTACTTAGATAGACAGATAAGACATGCAAAACCCATTCACATGCAAAAGGACGAAAAGGAATAGTCTCAGCAAAGCTGATATTTTTAGACTTTTCTAAGATTTTTACAAAACATAGTAAGTTGGCTCTAGCTCTTAATTTTACAACAAAAAAATTACGAAAGTTTTATAAGAATTAAGAAATGCTGCTAGCTCGCGAATTAACTGTAAAATAGACAATGCAATTAATAATTCATTTAGAAAACCATGTCACAAGTATTAATAATAACTCTTTTTTAGTTTACAACAAGGAAGCAATTACATTGGGAATTTTGTTGGTCAAGAAGCCATTAAGCGCATTATTTTTTAAACATATATAGTGACTATGGTTTTGATAATATGACGGGCAATAAATTATAGGATCGCTCCCCCTGATTCTTCATGTTTTATTTTTGTGCATTTTTGTACTCGGTCCTTTGCTTTTTATTTTATATATTAATGACCTACCAACTGTGACACCTCATCAGATGGTGCTCTTCGCTGATGACTTATCAATTATAATACCTAATAATAATAATTTTACTAATACACAATATGAATATGACATTAATTTTACTATTGAATCTACAATAAAATGGCTTATAGATAATAATTTACGTATAAATACATCAAAAACGAATTACATGCAATTCTTAAATTATAAAACTGAAAAATGAATAAATATTCATTGTCAAAATGATAGTATTGAAAGACTTAACGAAACAAAATTTCTAAGTATAGTTTTGGACTCGTATTGTTCATGGAAACAGCACATAAATATGATATGCGGAAAACTAGAAAGGTTCACGTATGCACTATGGAAGCTTAATCTTACCGTAGGAATGAAAACGGCATTGACTGCGTATCATGGGTAAGTATCATCGATTCTGCGTTACGGATTGGTACTGTGGGGGAAATGCGTTAGAGCTATTACAGGAGCTAGCCAATATTTAAAAAACTAAAATTATTGACCCTTACTAGTTTATATATCTTGGAGGCAGCAACATTTGTAAGAAAATATCCATTCTTTTTCGAAAAACCCATCCAATACGATAGATTGCGAAGGAGAGATGACACACTTTTAAAATTACCTTATTGTCGTACTGCATTGTATGGTAAGAACTGTTATATGATGTCAATAAAGATTTACAACCAGTTACCTTATCAAATAAGATGTTAACAAAATACAATATTTTTAATAAAATAAAAAAAAAATGCTAATTGATAAATGTTATTATAATATTAATGAATTCTTTGATGACAAATTTGAATACTGTTGACCGATTTCTAGTGTCACTTATATAACGATTTTTAATTGTCAACGAATAATAATTATATAGTTAATTTTAAAAAAATTGCATGCCACTATTGCTGGTAGAATATACTGGGACCATAATAATTAATAATTTACATCTACATCTGTAACAATATGACGTGTTTTCTGGCAAATAAATGATTGTAATTTTTTTGATTTTGATTTTTGCATGTAGTCATTCCTACTCTTCTCTGAGCCGTATTTTTGAATTCTCATACGAAAGACTAACAGTCGCATGCCATATAGTATAGAATTCGCATGCGAATGTTGCTGCTATGCATGAAAATTTCTATTTGATTGATACAAAAGAATAATTTTCATTTAGTTCTATGTTTTATTTATTACCTTTTAAAAATTTCTTCACAGCAATTAACATAAAGAACGCAACATAAACCTGTATATAGGTTTATCCGTGCATGCTGATATCGTTCAAAGTAAGTATTTACCTACTTAAAATGTCTAATCATTAATTTCTTCTCCCAGACTAATAATTTACAAAAGGATTTCGAGATAATTAGCAAAAAAGTTGACTTCAAAGTCCAGAACGGCCTGGAATTGGGGATTGAGGAAAAATTAAAAGAACTCTACCTAATGAGCGTAAATCTTTTTTTTTAATTTGCGGTGACGGGACAGCCCTTGCGGTCCGTATTAATTAACTGTCTTACGTCCCTTTGGCGGGCTTTAGAAAAAATAAGCTTAGGATAAAATAAATAAGTAACAAAAAAGAATTCGTTTTTGCGTAGGTGCGGGAAAGTAAAATGTTTGTTCTCGTGAATAAATTGACCGGTTTTTTTTTAGACACAGTCTAAATGTCTCAACATAGGTCCTTACCGCCAAATGTGTCTAAAGATATTTCTTGCCAAGAACTATCACTACTTTACTGTGGTAATTAATGGTATAGTTAATGAAATACAGTTTGAACCGATTTCTCATATTACATACACACCTGCACATAATTACGCCTTTATCCCTAATGGGGTAGGCAAAGCGTAAACGACCTAAACAAAAAAACGTTCTGCCACGTCTAACAAACTTTTGAGGGTTATTTAAGATAGATTTGTAAGTATATTAGGTACTATAGTGACAGGTTGTCAACCCATCGCCTAAATTGCAATATACAGAAAACCTCGGATCCCGTAACTGGTTTTTACAGCATGCCCGGGAGGAAATGCAGCTGACACATTCTGTTTTTCTCTCGTTCCTAGTCTAACATGGAGATGTCAAATCACTCAAATTAAACGCATCCTTCAAAAAACGACCCTACACATAATGAAAGGCTGACAGCGTATTTGTGGGACTCCAAGTAGCAGGTGTCCATGGGTGGCGGTGATAGCTTACCATCGAGTGACGCATCTGCTCATCATCAGTACCTTGTATAAAAAAGAAGGTGGTAGGGTTTTGTGCAAAACCCATACATACATACATATAATCACGCCTTAATTCTAATGGGGTAGGCAGAGCGTAAAGGAGCTAAACAAAGGTCGTTCCGCCACGTCTGACAAAGTTTTGCAAAACCCATCTGGGGGAAAACTATCTACCCTCCTGCTTATTTCTACCGCTAAGCAGAAGTGTTCGCACTTCTGTGCTTTGGTCTGAAGGGCAAGAGAGCCAGTGAAATTACTGGTTCAAGAGACATTCCAACTTAGGTCTCACGATGTGCAACGCACTCTGCTTTATCACTAGAATCTAGTGGGATAGTGATAGGTGTTTTAGATTACGGTGCTGCTTACCATCAGTTAGGCCGTATGCTTAGTTGCCACCTTCTCCTCATTCAACCTGCAATCATGACCACGAGTGATAAAGCTCAATAGATAAAAATAAATCCCAGTATTGTCTTAAGTGCTCTAAATAGAACCACAAACAATTCTATTTCGATAGTGACCTTTCACCCCTTAAGAGAGTATTTACTTACGTGTCAACGGCAACCTAAACTGGGACCGATCATTGATTTAGAATCTTTTTTTTTATTAATACCATTGTAAAGGCAGAGAAAGCATGATTGCCTAAATATTACCTATTCACTCTCGCCTTGAAAATTCCCAGGTTATATCATTCCGTAAACTGATTCAAAATTGAATATTTTAGGTCTTATCTCCCTCCCTATTACGAAAGCCAATGTATGGTCTCGTTTCATCGTCCAATTTGGACTCTAGATCAGATAAACTAGAACTGAAGGGTCCCCATTTAGGCGATAAAATGCAAATCTGCGCGCGTAAAAAGAAAAATATAGGTACAGTCGTCGTGGAAAACGGTGTCTGATTGTAGGGTTCCTGCGGTGAACGACGTGGGAAATTTTTATTGCTCTACCTTTACCTTTTGTTTAAGACCTTCGCGCGGCACACACAGCGGGAGGCAGTGAGTGACCATACTGTACGCTAGTACTATTTATTATACTGTGGTCAGGCAAAGCTCGTATTTTATCTCTCAATACCCATCTGAAAAAAATCGTGTTTCGAGCCGATACAATAAGAGAATATTAATAAACGAGGTCTGGAAGGCATCAAATACATACGAGGTTTTTATATTGCGAGTATGCATTTGATGCTTACACCCGAGGTAAGTACTATGTTTTACATATCAAATGAAAAATACGTTAAAATAAAATGAAATTAAAGAAAATTACACTATGAAAGTACGACGAAATAACCATTAGTGATTTTAGCAATCGCAAATTTCGCCACTAGCGTAAAATAAATCGCAAACAGCACATTTCCTTATTGTTTATGTTTTAAAACTAATAGATTTTGTTTTGGTTAGGACATTGCAGGCTGAATCACCTCATTGTTCGAAAAAAAAAAGATTTCGTGCTTTGGAGGGCACGTTAAGGCGTCGGTCCCGGTAACTGTCTTTGATAGTAGTCGTTACTTAAACCATGTAACAGGCCTGATAGTTGCACAACTATCAGGCCTGTTACATGGTTTGAGTAGTGCTACTAGGCGGTTTAAAAACTCTGACACCAGGGTTCATCCGGTCGATAGACTCGATACCCACTCGACAGAAGGAGAACTAACAGATAGTTATGACTGCCTGAAAAATTAAAAAGCAAGCAACATTTATAAAAACAAATCTATTCATAATTGTAACAGAACCAAAACGCAAAACATATATCGCACCAGCCTACTTTCACGAATTGATATGCGAGGGCGAAATTTGTCGAGAAAAAAGTTTTATTACATTCGTAAGTGGAAAAAGGAGAACTTCGAGTACTTTTGAGCATCGAAAATGTTTTCGAGTACTTTTTAAGCTTTAAGGAGTGTCTCCGTTGCGTCATAATAAATGATAAGTAGCTTAGGGGTGTAGCCAGTGAAATGTTTGAGTTTGTTTGGCGAACTGTACTTTGTAATTTCGTTTAATTTTATTTTTTATTTAAGAGCCTGTGGTGTCCCACTGCTTTGTTCATATAAATGTATAAATAAAATAATAAATATGTTCAGGGCAAGACTCGACCCTGCGTCTCTGGAGTGCCGGTCGATTATTCTACCAACTGAGCTACCGAAACGGGGTAGTAGCAATGACGAATATATCATAGTATCTTATGTAAACGTCATAGTGACGTTAGCGACATCTAGCCATGTAGTTTAAGAACTACGCAAGGTTTGAGCCGTCCAAATTAAGATTGGAATTGAAGTCAATTTTGAAATCGCCTCACTTTTTACATATTTTAGAAGATTATTAGCACTCACAATGCTGTTTTATTTCATATAACTGCAAAAAAAAAGAAAATAATAAATTCGTTTCGGACAGGAATTCGTCACTCCCATTACCGTTTCGATAGCTCAGTTGGTAGAGTAATGGACCGGCATTCCAGAGACGCAGTTTCGGGTCCTGCCTAAAACGAATTAATCATTTGTTTCTTTTATTTATTTAAAATATAATAGCATTGATAATACAAAAAAAAAAACGTTTAGTTCTAAATGGAACTGCTGAAGACCGAGTAGTTTAATTACGTAAACTGAAAGTTTTGAAACAAAACTGTTTGAATTCTGTCCAAAATTGCACTTACTAACCCCCTTATCAAAGTTTGCTTCCAATCCGCAAAATTGGCCTGTGAGGCTTTTTATGCAAATATTTTATGTTGTGTCTCATGCATTCGTAAAAAATAATAATGAAACGATTCCCGAAGAAGAAGAAGAACTATTAGATTTGACATTAAGTCCCGTAATTATAAACAGCACTTGAGACTGACAAATAGTTTAAGTCCGTATCATAAATGTCATTTTAGTTCATAAGGACCTGCCAAATCCATACTTAATATTATGCTCAATCTTGAGATCGATTTATAAATACGGGCCTAAGGCTGGCACGGAAACCGAATCCCATACGAACGTTTGTTACGTTATAATTTTTAAATGGTTACACCAAACTTTGTACACATAATTAAATGCAACATATCTATGCTTATAACTAGGTTTTGTCGGAAAATATCAATCACGAAAAAAATAATAGCTGACATATGATTTTGTGTGAAAATGACCTAAAATTAAATTTGCTTTTTTATTTTGTATATGGTAAAAATTTTGATACCAAAAGTAGTTATAAGCATAGATAAGTTGGATTTAAATACGTGTACAAAGTTTGATGAAGTTCGATCTTACCGTTTAAAAATGAGAACGAAGCTTCGTCTATATGTGATGTTGTACCTCCAGCCGACTCTGAAGACGTTTCCATGGCGAGACAGAAGCGCTGAGAATTCGTGATTCAGTGTATAGCGCCAAAATCACGGTAAAGTCACGCAACAGACGCTTCAGAAGGAGTCAGCTTTTGTAGAGCTAGGAACATGGAAGACACGAAGCAGTGAGGCGATGGCGAGGCGGAGGCGCGGCTTTTGGCAAGACAAGACATGTTTATAATCTCCGTTCGTAGTTATTTTGCTGATTCCCAGAGATTTGTTTTCCACACATACCGACGACACATACTCTCACACTCAAATACACACACAAACACTCACACGCATGTATTAATCCGGGTCACTTCTGGCCCAAAGGCTGTCCATCGCAATTCGACGCTGAAACGCGGCGAGTGTGATGGGTACCTTTGTGCCGGGGGCGACACGGGGCGGGTTATTTGAGTGACCTATCCCTTTAGTCTTTTAATTGTATTTTATTAAGTTATTGTAAATACCGTATTGTATACTCATACCAATAAATAAAATCCATTTTATAGTAAATAATACACATAATCACGTCTTTATCCCTAATAGGCTAGGCAGAGCGTAAACTACCTAAACAAAAGTCGTTCCGCCACGACTAACAAAGTTTTGAGGATTATTTACGATTGATTTGTAGGTATTTTGCCGTAGTGACCAGTTGTCAGCCTATGGCCTAAATAGCAATAATATACTGTATTCACATTTACTATCTTCCATGCTGGCCTGGGAGCGAGACAAAAACATAGAATATGCCAGATGCATTTCCTCTCGGGGATGCTGTAAAAACCAGCTAAGGGATCCAAGGGTTGCAGTATACGTATATATTGTAATTTAGGCGATAGGCAGACAACCTGTCTCTACAGAAATATATCTACAAATCTATCTTAAACAACCCTCAAAACTTTGTCAAACGTGGCGGAATGACTTTTGTTATAATATGTATGTATGTATTATTTTTTGTATAGACATGTACGTGCGGGCAGCCAAATGTTGGGAATGCATACACTAGAACCACATTATATTACCACATTCTCGCGTGTTGTGGTGGTACTATTGCTATAATGCAACCGCAATGCATAGCTCTGTTGCTTCGGTCGAGATTAAACCATAGTCATTGTATTACTACATATAATCACGCCTTTATCCTTAATGGAGTAGGCAGAGCGTAAACAATCTAAACAAAGTTCGTACCGCTACTTATGGCAAAGTGTTGAGGGTTATTTAAGATAGATTCGTAGGTCTATTGCTGTAATGACAGGTTGACAGACCATCGCCTAAATTACAATAGACTGAAACCCTCGGATCCTTTAGCTGGTTTTTACAGCATGCCCGGGAGGAAATGCAGCTCCCAATGGATTGCATGGAATTAGTGAAAGCCAAATGTGATGGCAGTCTAAAAATAAGTTTATTTTGCGAATGCATAACCCAGAACCACATTATATTACCACATTCCCGAGTGTAGTGGGCGTGTTGCGGTGGTACTATCGTGATAATGCAACCGCAATGCATGGGTCTGTTGCTTCGGTTGAGATTAAACCATAGTGTATTACCTCATACATACATGTAAAAGAATAGACGTTATTACACAAATATACCATTTATTTGACACTCCGTAATATTCCGTAAGCAACTATATTTTACTCTAAATATAACTTTTAGAAGCACACGCTTAAATACATACTTTTCCTGAACTGCTATAATATTATCACAAAATATCCGAAACGTAAAGGAGTCACACTTTGGCACCAGTTAAATTAACTTTCCTGGTTCACTGCTTTTACAAGACTGCGCGGGCAGCGTTTTACGTTTTACTCAAAAAGTCTTTCGATACCCGACGTAAAATCGCACCAATGTTGCCGCTCCCAAACATAGGCAATAATACAAAATATTCTTTTTAGGGACTTGGAATATCGTACTTTTAAATTTAAGTTTTACCACTTTGTTGCGAGCGACAACATCCGGCCGTCCTGCCTACGCATTCGTCCTCGGATGCGTCAGTGTCTGGTGCATCCGCGGAGAACAAACAAAATACACTTCATTAAAACACTGGGAGTTAAATTATCTAGCATACTGCAGTTTATTTATAATCCAAATGGACTGATTTACTGTACATACCAATAAGTAAATGGAAATTACTATTATACCAATAAAATATTTACTGTTCCATCGCCGGTCTGTACATTTACATTAGTATAATAATGGTCTCACAGCACCCAATTACATTCATTACAATTTGAAGTATGCTGTTCCATCATCGGCCAGCTCACCTAGTCCTGGTTTATTCTGGGCGATACCTTAGGCCAACCCCAGAATTCGTTGTACCAAGAACCATGTGCTATTTTCAAACTGTGATAATGCAATGATATGAGTGTGTTCGAAGCATATGTACTAGACACAAGACAGATTTTTATTTAAGATATATTTTGATCAATTTGACTCTCATTGTTTGACTCTAATAATTTTATTAACCATTCTCTTAAATCTTTTGCTAAATAAATATATGACATAGTATTATATTTGTTTTTAATACCTGACAACATCCAAGTTCCTCCTCCTGTCAATCCTGATCTAAGTCTGCTAGTTTTATCCAGGGTTTCATATTCTCTACACATGTAATGCCCTCATAATACCTGGATGTTCGATCTGCTCCCCGCATATCTTTTACTTTATATCGGTCGTGTCCTAGAATTTCGGTAATCTTTTCAGGCCCTTTAAAAATTGGAAGTAATTTTATATTTTGTTCGTCATTTGACTGGCTCGGAATCTTTATAACAACTAAATCTCCCTTTTCATAAACCGGCGCGTTTGCTCGTTTATTTGTTTCTGCTTTTCGGCACTCATTTTAATATTACCGTCTACCTTATTTCGCAAAGCAGTAACATCTATATCAGGTTACTCTATATCACCTGTTGCCCTGTCAGAGTTCATTTGCAATCTATTGATACAATTTTGAATATATTTACTTATCACTTTTTTCATATGTGGGAACCAAAACTTCTCCCTAATCCTCTCTAACGTTTTATCTACTACAAAAGGGCCTATGTCATCATGATTAGCTTTAATTACTTGCCACACACATTGTTTGGGTACTAATAAACGTCTACCATATTCTGTTCTACGATACACTTTATTGCCTAACAAGTCATATTAATTGAATATCTGTTTATTCTGATCGGCTTGTCCTGAATCTAATATTTCTTTAATAGCACAAATTTTAGGATCCTGTAGCTGTACAGATAACATCCAATCAGATTCCGTTATACTCATCACACTCTCATCACGAAATGGAGCTGCCCTAACTACCGGATTCCTGCTTAGTGCATCCACATGTTGCATTTGAGTTCCTGGTTTATGTATAATTTCAAAAGTGAATTCTTGTGTCTGTAAAACCCACCTACCAATACGAGCATTAACTTCTTGCTTATTCAATGAGTACCTAACCACAACACAATCTGCAACGATTTTAAATGTAGTGCCCAAAAGATAATGTTTAAGTTTTTGCAAGCCTACAGCAATAGCCAAAAACTCGAATTCAAAGGAGTGATATCGCTTCTCTTCGTCGTTTGTCTGAAGACTATAAAAGTGGACAGGTTTTTCTCCATTTTCAGTGCTTTGTACCAGAATACATCCAACTCCGTCCCTACTGGCATCAGTATACATAATAACAGGTAATTTCGGATCATAGATTGCAAGAGTTGCATCGAGCAAAGCAGTTTTCAAATCACGCACAGCTTTGTCCTGGTCCTGTCCCCATTCCCAAAAAATATCTTTTTTAATAATTTTGTGTTGAGGTTTGCAAATAACAGCACAATTTTGAATGAATTTTCGAAAATAATTTACAATGCCACAAGTTGACGTACTTGATGGATGTTCTGCGGTGTTGGGTAATCTTTGATTGCCTCTAATTTCTTTTTTCCCTGGCGTTCACCTTCAAATGAAATTTCATAACCAAGAAAATTAATGGAATTTTGAAAAAAGTTTTATTTTTCCAAATTAATAGTTAACCATTTTCTTCTAAACATTTTAATACTTCCTCTAAAATTGGAATGTTCTCTTGAACAGTTTCTGTTGCAATCAATAAATCATCCATATAACATATTACACGATCAAATCTTAGTTTACCCAGCACCGTGTTCATCAATCTTTGGAATACTGAAGGACCATTACATAACCCAAACGGCATGCGAACAAATTCGTAATGATTGTCTTGTGTAATGAAACCTGTTTTGGGAATTGAGCTCTCATTTATTTTTATCTGATAATAACCACTTTTCAAATCAAGGGAAGTAAAACATTTGCATCCTTTCAATCTATCAATCAAATCCTCAACTATTGGCATGGGGTATTTCTCTTTAACTGTAATCTTATTAAGTGAGCGATAATCCACATAAAGACGTTTTAGACAATTTGGCTTATCAACTAATAGCACTGGACTGGCATAAGGCGAGTTACTTTCTCGAACTATTCCATTCTTTAATAAATCATCAATCATTTCGCGGGTAACAGCTTTCTCTGACTCTGACATTCGGTACGGCCTCTGTGTTATAGGTTTATTAGTAGTTAACTCAATGTCAAGTTCAACACATGATGTGGCTCCTAATGTGGACAAATCGTTCGATATGCTACGCGGAAATTTAGAAAATATTTGATTGAGTGTTGGCAAATGTTCATTTGCAATGCTGAATCCTACAGCATTGACGAATCTATTAATGAAACTTGTTCCGTTACAACTGCTGGTTGAAAAAGTAAACTGTTACCAATTCGTGTGTGCATGATATTCTGATTTTCCGTGAAATTCCTTCCAATTTAAACATTACATCCGGATAAATTTTATACTACATAAAATACTGTAGGTAGCTCTATAATGTCTACTTTAAGATTAGCATGTACTCCCATGGTAGCCTCCCAATACGTATCCCCTGTAAACCCCGACAAATGGACAAGTGTGTTCAATGGAAATGTGGGTAGGGCTAAATCTTTGACCAAATCAGATGTTATTAAAGAGCAATCACTACCCATATCGATGAAAGCATGACATATGTGTTGGTTAACTGAAACATCTTTGTAGAATTTTTCTTTATCGTTTATTGTATTAATTAATTTAACTTCAACATTTTCTTCTACTTTCGTAACAAATTTAGACCTGCAAGCGGCTTCTAAATGACCTGGCTTTTGACAATAATTGCATTTTAGAGTACTTGTTTTCAATTTGCAATTGAGTTTCTTATGACCAGCTTCTCCGCAAACAAAGCATTTAATTTTACTCATATCATTAAACAAAGTATTATTGCTAACACTTTCACATTTATTTTTCGAATTCAATTGAAAAGGCTGCCTTCTAGTGTGAGTGCTTGATGTAGGATGAATTTTCTGTACTGGTTTTATATCCACGTTGGTATACGTCTTAGAGTGCAAAAATTAAGCTAATTCATCACAATAACGAAATCTTCCTGCAACCGCTGTAGTTATATTCTTATCGCCAATTGATCCCACAATAACGGATATTATATCTTGATCTGAAAATTCTAACCTCATTCTATCAATCCTATATTTTTGTTGAAAATAAAATTCATATAACGACTGTCCGTCCGTAGGTTTTATTTCCATTAATTCTTTAAGGATACTGTACATATTTCTTTTAGTTTCGAAAGCATCTAACAAAGTAGAACGCCAATTTTTCCATTTCCACGTGGTCCAAGAAGTTTTATTTTTTTGAAGCAAGACATACCAAGTTTTAGCTGTGTAACGTAACTTTTGTAAAGGTTAAAATTTAATCACCCTATCTTTCCAACCAAAAGCTCGAGCATTCGCTTCCACTATGTTTATGCACATACGAATGTCATCTATAAGTGGATCAAAATCTATGATCACCGATGATAAAAGTACATTTTGACTCACGGTTGGCGTCCGGCGGCGAGGTCGCTATTTTGATGACCTTTTCTTACTGCTGGAACGTCGCCTAACCTCTGAGCTGCCACTGCTCGATGAGCTGCTCAATGCGGATTTGGAGCTGGAGCTGCTGCTTGCCAAACTCGATGAGGAAGATCGAGCCCTTCGCTTGCGCTTCCGTTTGTCACCTCGTGGTTGAAATGGCGGCAAGGCGTGAGCGTGTCCGTTGTTCCACTTCTGATGTAAAATAATAGACGTTATTACACAAATATACTATTTATTTGACACTCCATAATATTCTGTAAGCAACTTTATTTTACACTGGATATAACTTTTAGAAACACACACTTAAATACGTACTTTTCCTGAACTTGTATAATATTACCACAAAATATCCGAAACGTAAAGGAATCACAGTTTGGCACCAGTTAAATTAACTTTCCTGGTTCACTGCTTTTACAAGACTGCGCGGGCAGCGTTTTACGTTTTACTCGAAAAGTCTGTCGATACCCGACGTTAAATCGCACCAATGTTGCCGCTCCCAACCATAGACAATAATACTAACTTTTATTTTTAGAGACTTGGAATATCGTACTTTTAAACTTAAGTTCTGCCACTTTGTTGCGAGCGACAACATACATACATATAATCACGCCTTTATCCTTGATGAGGTAGGAAGACAACCTAAACAAACGTCGTTCCGCCACGTCTGACAAGTTTTGAGGGCTATTTAAAATAGATTTGTAGGTCTATTGCTGTAGTGGCAGGTTGTCAGCCCATCGCCTAAATATATTCTCTCTTTTTAAGAATTTATTTTTAAATAAAAGACGTACAATCACACCTTTATTTTTTCAGTTTACAGCTTGACAACCTTCTTTGCCAGCTTGAATATTAAAAAACAAAAAAAAACTCGATCACACTCATAGCCCCGGGGTGCCATGGACATACACAGAAACAACCACAAAGAACACCCAGACCCAGAAACAGACATTTAAATTCATCATTCAAATGTCTGCCCTGGCCGAGAATTGAACCCGGGACCCTCTGCGTAGCAGGCAGGTATACTGCCAACTAGGCTGCACGGGTCGTCACTAGGCTGCACGGGTCGTTAGTAGTTGTTACTTCCTCCCGAGAGACATTATCAAATATCTGGTATCCTATATCTAGATTATCTAAACTAAGTAGTATAGTAGGCGTAAGTAAGTACCTAATACTCAAAATTACAGACTGACACGGGTGACAAACACCCACGGACAAAATAAATTTAGTTACTCAATATTTTGACACCTACGTCTTTTATAAGACTACAACCTAAACAGTTATACTAGACATGCGGTAGCGTGTCCAAGCCAAGTTCGAGCTAGACGAAGAGAACCGGCTGGCAGCACCATGTGTATATTAACAGGAACCATTTGGAGCCACTTTTGACCCCTTCATAACTCGAAAACAACTAAACTTAAATTCACTTAATTTGGTTTATATATTTAGATCCTCTAGATAAACAAGTACTCCCACTCACATGAATCAAAGCTTATTGAAGAGCTAAGAGTTACTATAATAAACCCTAGACTTGGCTCCCTTTTTAGATCTCACAACGTTTTGAGCGATGCACGCACCAAGACCACCAGGAACTTTGCTTTCACTTTTACATTTCTGTTTTTGGTGGGATAATTTATAATGAAAGCTTAAGTGGTAAACGGCTGACAGAAAAGCCACTTTGAAAAAGTCCTCTTAACAAAGTTTACACAAAATTACTTTAGCATCGTACAAATTAATTGTTAAGTAGATAATCTGGAGGTTGGTTTCCTTTACAATGTATAAACCTTTAGACTTAAGTTAAGTTTAGGCAGTTGCTATTTCTAACAAAAGTACGTACATATAATCACAACTTTATCCCTAATGAGGGAGGCAGAGCGTAAACGACCTAAACATAGCCACGTCTGACAAAGTTTTGAGAGTTATTTAAAATAGATTTTTAGGTATATTGTTGTAGTGACAGGATATTCAGCCCATTGCCTAAATTACAACATACTGAAACCCTCGGATCCCTTAGCTGGTTTTTATAGCATGCCCGGGAGAAAATGCAGCTGGCACATTCTATATTTTCCTCTCACTCCTAGGCCAGCATGGAAGAAACAAACAGAACCCCCCCAAAAAAAAGTATTTCTCCTGTATTCCAGTTTTACCAGTACCAATGTAAGTAACATTTTTGACAAAACAGCAAAATATTGGGCGAAGGTCCCCTGTGAAAAGAAGGTCACAAGCCCCTTGTAGAACTGACTACTACATACATACATATAATCACGCCTTTATCCCTAATAGGGTAGGCAGAGCGTTAACGACCTAAACAAAGGCCGTTCCGCCACGTCTGACAAAGACTTGAGGGCCATTCAAGAAAGATTTGTACGTATATTGCTGTAGTGACAGGTTGTCAGCCCATCGCCTAAATACAATATACTGAAACCCTCAGATCCCTTAGCAGGTTTTTACAGCATGCTTGGGAGGAAATGCAACTGGCACATTCTATGTTTTTCTCTCCCTCCCAGTCTAGCATGGAAGAGCGGAATGTACTCACTATAAAGACGATGTCTGCTTTTCATCAGGCGGTCTGTAATTTTGTTTCTACTGGGTAAGTATTTAGATTAATGCAGATGATAAAATAGATTTTGAAATCATCAATGCTACAGTAATCATTTAGCCGTAATAATGTATCTGTCACAGGATTATGAAATCGGGGTTTTAATCAAAATACTAGGATTTTGATCAAAACCCGGAGTTTAACCAAATACTAGGTTTTTTATCAAAAAGCTAGATTTCTCAGGACTGTGTCAAAATCCTAGACTTTTCTCTAAATCACCTTTGACCAGTATTTTGGAAAAGTCGTAGTTATAATAAAAAATCTAGTTTTTGATCAAAAAAACAATTTCGTCATAATCCTGCGACGTAGGTATCTAAATGATAACATATTATTAATTAATGGAAAACCGATCAGATAGTTAGTTATTAATTTGAATCTGAATAGTTGCGTGGTTACAAATTAAATTGCAACATGTTATTTAAATACAGAAACAAATTTGTCCAATGGGTTTGTTATTAAGCTTTTAATAATAGCACAGCTTTTCCTATTCATTTGTGTATTTTAGTTTTAATTAATGTTTTAGTGTTAATAATTTATACAGAGCATGGTTTGAAAAGCTATTAGTAATGGAATCATTAAAACTCAATTATTTTAATTTGGTACTTAAGTACAAATTTTGTTACTGTATGTTCTTTCTGCTTCATGAAAAATAATACAAGTTTAGTTCGATATAAGTAAAAACGTACGATTTAAATGTCTGCCCTAACATCACCTAATTTAAAATTACATACATATAATCACCCCTTATTCCTAATGGAGTAGGCAGAACGTAAATGACCTAAACTTAGATCGTTCCGCCACGTTTGATAAAGTTTTGAGGATTATTTAACATAGATTTGTAAATATATTGCAGTAGTGACAGGTTGTCAGCCTATCGCCTAAATTGCAATACACAGAAACCCTCGGAACCTTCGGAACAGATATCATCTGTAAAATAATAGTCCTCCCACCGATTTTCGGTGTTGGCAACCAAACTCCCAGAGTTCGGGCCAACTGCGCAGGACTAGTCTTTAGTGCCCAAGTGTTTGCGATACACACAAGTGCACTCTCTATTCCTTCAATCTCTTATTCTGATGGGACAGATTGACTGACACGACCAGAGAGAAATCAGGCACTGGACCGACAGCATGGATCATCTTACTTTCCAGACTATCAGGTGATCAGCCTGCAACGTCCTAACCAAACTAGAAACAACAACACAAAGTCATTGTCCCTCGCCGGGAATCGAACCCGAGCTCATGTCTCAGACCGCTAGAGCACGGAGGCAGTATCTGTACCACGTAGATGAATTGAAATAAGTACCAACTTTTCTCCTTTTCTTCCATGCTGGCCTGGGAGCGAGAGATAATCATAAAATGTGCCAGCTGCATTTCCTTCCGGGCATGCTGTAAAAACCAGCTAAGGGATCCGAGGGATTCAGTATATTGTAATTTACGCGATGGACTCACAACCTGTCACTACAGCAATATACCTTCAAATCTATCCTAAATAACTCTCAAAACTTTGTCAGATGTGGCGGAACGACCTTTGTTTAGGTTGTTTACGCTCTGCATACCCCATTAGGGATATGTATGTACCACCTTTTCATAGCTAAGTCGTATGAGACTGTTGTCACTTCTATGTCGAAAACCGTACACAAAAAGCCCTTAGGACCGTATTAATAAACAGCACTTGTGACTGACAGCTAGTTTGAGTAAGTATCAGAAATGTCATTTCTGTACAATATGATCCGTCTAATCTATATTTAATACTGTTCTCAATCTTGAGATAGTTTTATAAATACGAGCCTTAGTTTTTTCATCCATCACTCTATTGTATCCTGATGTTCTTACCACTTTCCAATCCGATGACCCCTTCATTTCCGTTTTTTTTCTTTTGTTTACAAATTGTTTGTTTCTTGCTGACCCAGAAAAAGTATTCGCTGCCATCTTTGTTTTCATTTCCGGTTAACGCGGAATCCGGAACGTGTAAAGAATTAAAACTGTTTTTTTTTATTTAGCACCTCCGTTCCACCTGTATTTCCTTTTATAATAAAACTTTTGCCCCGCCCCGGCTTCGGGCTGTTTATCAGTGTTTATCTACCCTATTATCATATATTATGTTACGTGCCCGACGTTTCGTTCTTGACAAAGCGGGCTTGAGTTTCGGGATTGGATGAAATTAAACGCTTATGCCGATTTACAGACGTCTTCTGTATTGACTTTGACTTACAAACAGTGTTTTCTTCTGTCTTCAGACCAGCAAACTTCCGGCGTCCAACACTCACAAACTTACGTTTGCCGCGCTGAGTTTCACTCTGTCTACACTATTAGACACACAACACTTATCACTGCGACAGTACTCACTATAACGCACTTTACTCTCTGACTGTACTTTTCATTCCCACAACGGCGGGTATTGACGTAGTGCTGGACAATAGTGGCCTCACTATTACCCTAATGCCTATTAGGGTTTTAAAAAAAATGTAGAGAGAGCATGTATACATTTGTATATACATACCACTTCAAACTTAGAACTTTCCGCTGACCGGCGCAGTATGGCTTTTATACCTCTCAAATCGGTTCTAGAATATTCAATTTTGATTGTCATTTCAGCATTCATTTCGTTCGTCATTAATCCAAAATCTTCCTTTTATCTTCTATCTCACTCTCTGTTTCTTTTACTCATTTCTTTCTAGAAAATACCTGACAACACAATCCTCCTTACTGCAGTTTTGACGGCCAGCCATAGATGACATGATGACGGAATATTTAATAAAATAATTTGTATACCTGGGCCGTCACAATACATAAAATCCTTCCTCTTGAATCATAACATAACATAAAAATACTTTATTGTACGTAATAATACAACATACAACACAACAGATAACAACAAAAGACAAGTACAACATAGGCGGCCTTATTGCTACGGTAGCAATTTCTTCCAGGCAACCTTTGGGTGAAATAAAAATTTGTAGCGGTAAGCGGGATAGTGCAAACCTATATCGCTATATCTATATGGACAAACATACAGTGGGAAGCGACTTTGTTTTACACTATGTATTGATGTGTTTTATGTATGTGTGTATCCATGAAACTTTATAGTCGGACAAGCGGTTGTAGGAACGTGACGGTATTATAGGTCATATAAAAACATGCATTAAACTTTTTTCCTTGTAAATAGATATAAATCTTACTTTAGAAACAAATCTCCTTACAAGTAGTATGAAATTGAAATTTAGTATAAAATTAATTTTAATAGGATGTTATAATGCCAATCATCGACCATTTCCTCTTATTAAAATTCCTTATCATTCTTTCTTCATTTTATTCTCTCCTATAATACCAGGCCACTCAGAAAGTATTGCGATAAATAGTTTTTATATATGGCAGACTGGCTGGTTAGAATCTTTTTTTAAAATATGATTACTTGTAAGTAAAAATATGTGTGTTCCATTTTCAAAATTTCCCTCCACATTTCATGCGAGCCAATTCAAAGTATCGTGTCTTACTGAAAAATGGATCTGCGCCGGGAACATTTTAGAGCTATGATTTTTTACGATTTCAAGTCGCCTGAAACCGGATGAATCGTTCGATAGACTTCAAATGGCATTTATGGATGAAAGCCCCTCCAAGGCAACCGTGTATCGTTGGTATAACGAATTTAGGCGCGGTCGACCAACCTTGGGGGATGAAGAAAGAAGCGGTCGCCCTTTGACGGCTATTACGGAAGAAAACGTGCTAGCAGTGAAAAATTTAAGCCAAGATAATAGGCGAATTACTTATCAGGAGATAAAGCACATATTAAAGATTGGATCGGGAAGCGTTCACGAGATTCTACAAGGGCATCTTCGCGTGAGGAGGATAGTATCGCGCTGGGTGCCGCACTACCTCCGACGCTCAGAAGCAGGCCCGGGTGGAATGGTGCCGTGATATGCTGAACAAATTTGAAGCAGGCTCGTCTCGGCGTGTTTACGACATCGTAACAGGTGATGAGTCCTGGATTTATCAATACGATCCAGAAACCAAGCGCCAGTCGACAGTTTGGGTGTTCAAAATGAACCAATGCCTACTAAAGTGAAGCGATCTCGAAGCGGGGGGAAGATTTTGATCGCCAGTTTTTTTAATTTGACTGGCCACTTGGCCTCAATTCCCTTACGAGATCAAAGAAGCATTAACGCCGAATGGTATACTACCAAATGTTTACCAGAAGTTTTTTCTGTTGTGAGCAACAAGTAACCAAACACAGGGCTCCGCGGAGTACTGCTCCACCACGACAATGTGCCTGCACACACCGCGCTCAAAACGAGGGACTTCCTGGACAGCACACCAGTCAAACTCTCAGTAAAACCCTCCTTACAGCCCTGATCTAGCACCGTGTGACTTCTTTTTATTTCCAAAAATAAAAAATCAGCTCAAGGGGATACAATTTTCGTCGCCGGAAGATGCGCTGGCTGCGTTCGAGCAGGCTGTAAACGAGGTGTCTACGGCGGACTGGAAAAAGTGTTTTGAAAACTGGTTCAGACGCATGAATCTTTGTATAGAGGCTGGTGGAGAGTACTCTGAAAAGATTTAATAAAAATATAATATGTACCTGTAGAACATTTTTTTTTAGTGTCGCAAATCTTTCTGAGTGTCCCACGTACATTATCACACAGAAAAATAAAGGTAATCCAAATCAAGGATCATTGCGTTAATATGAAAAGCTTTGTTAAATAGAATAGAATAGAAAATATTTAATTGTAGCGAGAAAAACGCGGCGTATGTGTTGTCAGCTACACATTTATTTATACAAATGTGATTTCTGGACACAGGGACTCGTATTCAGGCACTATCGACCTCCCGTAAATCGCGAGCCATTTTTGACGCTTAAAGTGCCGACTAAGTAGTTTAATTATATTCAATATTGTAGTGTATTTATAGTATGTATTTTAAATTTAATATTTTGTATTGTATTATTATATTGTGTATTACGGCGATGACAGAATTTTAGTGTTACTGGTTATAGATATAACTTATAACAAATGCTGAGTCAGCTCCGTTTCTTGTGCAATACATATCAGAGCATTCAATAATTCTACTAACTGTATGTTGAGTTTTGTATTGTTTCATGAATACACGTTATTCTATTCAATTCAAATCTTTTCTTTATTTCACCTGTGATTTTATCAGCCACAAAAATCTTACCTAAACATGTACCTTACTATTGGGCGTTTTTCTACTAAACGGCACGGCGACGGTACGTCACTGTCAACGGTAACGTGGAAGTGATAATCTATGAAAATTTATGAAATTATATGGAACGCCTTTCCACTTGCCGGCGCGGCATTGATTCCCACCGGTACCGTCGCCGGCCTGCCAAACTGCATGTGTTTTGTATTCGTACGAAGCATGTACGTGTGTGTGTGCGCTCAAATTGGAACTAAGTGGACGTTATGGAGACGTTGGCATGTTGTTGCCGTGCCGTCTAGTGGAGAAACAGAGCCACGGCATCGTGACGGCACCGTTGCCATGCCGTCGCCGTGCCGTCTAGTGGAAAAACGCCCATTAAATGGTGACTGCCTGACTTGCCTAGCGTTCAGTGAGCCTTCCCCGAAGTGTCTGATATATTCGCAGGAACGTGCTACCCATTTTCTAGACGTATCCCTTATTCAGCTTTTACACCATCCGTAGATAGGGTTTGGGTTGCTCACTATAAACAGGAGAAGTAGTTACTAGACTAGCGACCCGCCCCGGCTTCGCACGGAAATTATCAGTGTTTCTCTACTATATTATGCATGTATTATACATATAAACCTTCCTCTTGAATCACTATATCCACTAAAGGAAACCGTAATAAAATTTTAAAGATTTATGCATACAAAGGGACAGAGAAAGTGTGTACTAAAAATAGTGGAAAAGCTAGTGATTTCTGAAAGAAAATCATAGGTATCTGTAGTCTTTTGAGACTGTAATAAAATGTGTTCATCTTTTCTGTATTTTGAAAACAGTTTTATGATAGATAAAATACACAAGCTTTTCCCAAAATAGATAGAAATGAAACAAATAAGTATGTGATTACTTTGGGGACTCAAAGCCACATCAAATCGAATCCTTATTAAGCCTTATTTATTGTGTTTATTTATTTATTTTATTTTGCGAGGTCTTCTTTTAGGTATAACTTCAAATAAATAAGGCAAATAAAAATGATACATCATTCTATTTACTGTGTGGATATTTATAGACATCCACGTGTGCCTTACGTTTCGTAACCTACTTGCCTTACTGCTTGGATGGACACGTATATTTGAAGCATTCGCAATTCAACAAACAAACCAAATTCACTCCAACCATAATTTTCTGTGATTGCGAAAATAATGCGAATCTTGAAATTTCGTATGCGCATTGAAGTTTAATCGCTTGTATTTTTGCCATCAAGCAATACGCTCGCTCTTCTGTGTTTCTCTTTTTTTTGGAAGCCAGTGAAATTACCCATGGCACCTAAGACAACGGGCTCGATTCTAGATTTTCCGGCTAAAATTAAAATAGTCGGTGTTTTTATGCATTATCTGTCATTTTTATGATATGGCGGACAAAATTGACACTTCCTGAAAAAAAAACCTGCTGACAGTTGTTCAGTGTCGTTGACTAAGAAACCCTATTAGTTTGCGGGGAGCTGTCCCTTACACCTGGTACATAGGTACATTTCTTATCGTCGACGGATTCTTTTTTTATTTTGATTAATAGAAACAGCAAACAACTGTGTACAAAAAATTACAATGAATTGGTACTTATAACTATAATCAGTCCATCCACAATCAACTACACTATTCACGGGATAAATCTTCTTAAAAATATCTTTTCCACCCGTATCAGACTAAAGTTCTATGTGGCAAATTTTTCCTTATCTAGGCCGTTATAAATTAATGTCGCCACGTATGGAATTCTGATCGCCTACTCAAGTACGTTTGGCGATAAATTTTGAATAAGGGTAACCTAACCTTCACGTAGTAAACAATAGACTATTTCCCCGAGGGTTCGTAAGGAAACATGCAGATTAACTATTCAAGGTTCAGTCCTCTTAAAATATGTGAGTTTGATTAGAAGGAGCGTTTCCAGACAGCACATTAAATACTTTTATTTAAGAAATCTCTTTTTATAGAAAAGAAACACAGGATAATGCATAGGAATCAGGTCACCACTGCTTATTTCTTTAATTAACTAGGTATATGAATATCATAGTATCGCACAAAATACAAACTTAGGAAATAAAAAAACTTCATTAAGGTAGGGCACGTACAAAATGCAAATTTTTGTCTAGTAAGAAACCATAAAAATATAACACAAACCGCACAAAGGAGATTTTGAAGAGCTGAATCATCATCTCCCTAGCCTCATCCCGTATCTCACGGTGTCGGCTTCCGAGGGTACTGGTTTTACACAGATGTCTGCCCTTCGAGCTCTGCAACCCAGAAGGGAAACCAGACACAATCCTAGATTACGTCATAGTTTTCAAGCCGCCAATGCTTAGCACTGGCCTCTGACATGGCTTAACGACTAATATATATGGTATCCAACGATATTAACCGGGACCAACGGCTTAACGTGCTTTCCAAAGCACGGAAAAAGCGCCGAATAAACGTATATATGAAATTCAAAAACCGAAAGACACATTGGTACGTGGTGGGATTCGAACCACGACCTCAGGAGGCAGCGGCCCTATTCACTACATCATCGGGCTCTTTTGAAGGGTTGAATAATTTATTAAATTAATAATCAATTAACACAACACTACCTTCCTTGATAAGAACAAATATCAGGTGTAAGGGACAGCGTCCCGCAAACTGTTAAGGGTTGTCCAGTCAACGAACGACACTGAACAATCTATCAGCAGGTTTTTTTTAAGGAAGTGAAAAAAATGAGGCTTTTCTGAGGTGAACATTGTGTATGGAAAAGTCATTATTTTTTAGCAACCCCTATTAGTTTGCAGGACGCTGTCCGTTACACCTGGTGAATACGATCACGCCTATAGGCACTGATTAAGAATTCTACCCGCGTACGGAGTGAGGATATTAGAATCGGCTTTTAGTTCAAATATTGTTAAGATCATTGAATTTCAACTATTATAACAAGTTAGAAATTCGTAGAAAATTTCTTCCATGCTGGCCTGAGAGCGAGAGAAAAACATAGAAACGCCAGCTGCATTTCCTCCCGGGCATACTGTAAAAACCAGCTAAGGGATTCATTAAGGATTAAAACCCCATTAGGGATAAAAACGTGACCATATGTATGTATGTAGGAATTTGTATCGCACTACAAATTTACTTGTACGCGACAAAATTACGAACCTAGGAAGGATTATTGTAGGAAATGCGATTAATGTTTTAGAGACAAAAAAATGTTACATGCAAACATAAACATCGAATGCATGCACATGAAATATCTTTAGAAATTAATAGTCATGCTGGACTGGGAGCGAGAGAAAAACATAGAATGTGCCAGCTGCATTTCCTCCCGGGTATGCTGTAAAAACCAGCTGAGGGATTCGAGGGTTTTAGTATATTGTAATTTAGGCGATGGGCTGACAACCTATCACTTCAACAATATACCTACAAATCTAACTTAAATAACCCACAAAACTTTGTCAGACGTGGCGTTTGTTAGGGTCGTTTACGCTCTGCCTACCCCATTGGGGATAAAGGCGTGACTATATGTATGTATGTATGTAGGAATTTGTTTCGCACTACAAATTTACTTGTACGCTATAAAATTACGAACCTAGGAAGAACTATTGTAGGAAATGCGATTAATGTTTTAGAGACAAAAAAAAATTACATGCAAACATAAACATCGAAAAGCATGCACATAAAATATCTTTAGAAAATAATAGCAAATTGTTTAAAAACGGAATGTCCTTTCAAAGTTTTACATGACGACTAATGGACATCGCTACATAGAATATATTTTTTTTTTGAGGATTTTAGAACTCACAACTCATGGAGGGAGAAGAGAGAGGCCTTTGTCCAGCAGTGGGACACATAACGGCTACATAAGACATAGGACATTATATGAACGAAAGAAAATAATAAATTCGAGTTCTGCCAGAAACGAATTTATTTTTCCTTTTGTTATAGTACTAGCCACCCGCTCCGGCTTCGCACGGAAATCATCAGTGTTTCTCTACTATATAATGCATGTATTATACATTTGAACGTTTCTTTTGAAACATTCTATCCATTAAAAGAAACCGCATCAAAATCCGTTACGTAGTTATAAATATCTAAGCATACATAGGGATATAGGGACAGAGAAAGTGACTTAGTTTTATACTATGTTGTGATAAAACAAAGTCGCTTCCTGCGTATGCTTAGATCTTTAAAGCTACGTAACGGACTTTGATGCATTTTAAATAGATAGAGTGGTTCAAGGTGAAGATTTATATGTATAATACATGCATAATATAGTAGAGAAACACTGATAATTTCCGTGCGAACCCGGGCCGGGTCGCTAGTTATCTACATCGGCAACACTGTTTTAGATTTTCAGCTCGGGCTATGCATGTTTTAAAGTCCAAATAGCCGGCGGAAAACAAACGAACGGAATGCGAGAGAAACAAGGCGTGGAAATATTTTTCCATTAGACCAGATGAATGCTTCGGCTGAACAAGCTTCGGGACACCAGAGGCAGAGCTTTGTCGGAATTCCGGACCACGTGAGCGTCGAAACGAGCTATGCGCTGTTAGGCTGTTAGTGTACAAACCATTGCACAGACACGCAAATTCTAAAATGTTCTAGTACACACGTAAGTCAATAAAATATGTACATACATACGTGTAATCACGCCTTTATCCCTAATGGGGTAGGCAGAGCGTAAACGACCTAAACAAAGCTCGTTCCGTCATGTCTGAGAAAGATTTGAGGGTTAAGATTTGTAGGTATATTGCTGTAACGACCGGTTGTCAGCCCATCACCTAAATTACAAGATCCGGAATCTTCGGATCTCTTAGCTGGTTTTTACACCATACATATAAATTAAATACCTTAAATACTTTAAATGTCTTTAAAAAGCCGTTATTCACATTTTTCAGTTTAATTTCAGAAAGGACTGACCTTGCCACATTTTTCAAATTTTGGAGTCATTCTCTACTGGCTTCTAGTACGCCCGGTAAGCTGGTGTATTCTATCGATCATTGCTCCCAGTCCGACATGGAAATATGGATCATAAAACGATTGAAGAATTAGTTCCATAATACACTATTTAATGGTAATTAAAAAGATAGCCGCTGTAAGATACAGAAATATTATACAGACATATTTTCCAATGTTCTCACTTAAATCGTGCGCTGTTTGGTTAAAATAAACCAAACGAGGTGGATAAATCCGGGCATCCAAGTGCGGCAATTATTTTACAAATAAAGCAACCGCTACGATCTTGTAGACCGAGAGCTTGCTACTGCATAAACATTTATTTAACAATTTATTGTACACAAAAAACATCATAAACACAGGACATAAAAAACAAAGACACAACAGGCACTGCTTATTTCTAAAAATAAATTTCTTACAGCAGACCTACAGAAGTGATAATTTTAATGATACGCGGATAATACGTGCACAAAATTTAATAAATATCAATAAAATAATACTACTGTAAAATAATTATATAATGTAAATCTTTTACATAAATATTAACAAGAAATAAATATATACATAATCAAAAATAATTAAATACTTGTAGCTATTTATATACAAATATATACATAAATATATACCCTAAACACGGATTACTTTGACAGGGAAAGATAATGCTCTTTAACTGGTCTTTTGAAGACAGCGATAGACGAGCTATCACGAACTATCGGTAGAAGAGAGAACATAGTAGTTTCATCATTATAAATCGTTTATTGTATTGGAGCCGCAGAGAGCCGCTTTGCTACGATGAATGTATGTATGTATTCTAGCAAAAAAGCCTACTTTATACCAAGAAAATGTTTTCGATTTCTCGGGGAAAACTCAATAAAACACAGCGCAGGATATATCACTATGTGTACGAAATAAATGTTGTTACTGCAGGATAACCACGGATTTGCTATAGCGATAATACAAGCTGTAATAACACAGATATTACTTTATTCTCACGGGAAAACTCATTTAGCTGCAAGTGGTACTGAAGTTGGAGTAGAGACACTCTAGGCTACTTTTTCACACTAGATGGTTCATTCAAATATCTGTACCTTGCGATGCATGGAACCATCTTGCTTGTAAAATAATCAGGTGTCATTTTCAGAAAACTATTTCTCATGCAAAAGGGAAATCTTTACAAATACTACAAGATTATTACCGCACATTTCCATATTTTTTGTAAGTTTTAGTACCTACTAAATGTACTATCAGGTTTTACATCGGCTCTTAAACTACAGCTGCGCTGCTGTGCTGTTGAAATAAAAACCAGTACAAATGTTTGCACCATTCGAATGGAATAAAAACAAAGGATGTTCTCTAAATGATAATAAAATACAGTAGTGTGCAGCACCTATTTTAATGTCACCGAACAAAGATTTCATTAATTGGACCAAAGTAATTTAAGCCCGTATTTATAATCAGCGCTTGAGACTGACAACGAGTCTGATTTCTTATCAGAAATGTCATTTCAGTACATTATGACCTGTCAAATCCATACTTAATCTTAAGATCGCTTTATAAATACGGGCCCAAACTCAAAACATGAATTTGTGCCTATTTGAAAAAAGAAAAAAATTGAATAACATACATAAAATAACTTGTATCGATTTAAATGTCATTTATCGTGTGTTTAAAGATATTTGACATGCTATTAATGTGCGTGCTATCAAATACCTATACAAAATACCAAACTCAGTAAAGTCCGGCCTGTTTCACACACTATAGTATATCCAACTCAGTTTTAGACTTAAGGCAAAAAATACATTCATGGTACGTATTGGCAAATTTGTTAAATTACAAAAACTACTATTTTATTAGGTCGGCATATCTAATAGCTAAAACTTATTTTAGAAATAAGATCTTCGATTAAAAGAGATGAAACTTTGTTTACCTTTATTCTAAAACTGAGTTGGAAATACCATACATTATTATAGTAAAGAAATCTTTGTATATTTGATAAAAAAAACACTATCTGTAACATATCTGGTTAGTTTTTATAATTATTACAAAAAGCTGTACGTACAGTTTGTTACAAGTAGAAAAACAAAACGCAGTGTACCGTCATAAATGGGTTTTCTGTATAAAAATCAACTTTACTTGGTTTAATATTTGACCGGTTAGCAATGGCACTCAAGGTAAAACCACAAAAGGTGTTTAATTTTCATTATTTTATTTTATTTATTTCAACCCAGCGAAGGCTTCGCATGAGTGCATTTCATGAAAATTAGAAGGTAAATTAACCTGCCGGAATAAATATCTAAATGTTGATGAAAACCGTAATAAAATCTATTAGTGGTTTTTGAAAATTTAACGAATAGACAAACGTAGAAAATAACTTTCTTTTACTTATAAATACTAGTATCACTACTTATTTTATTTTAGTACTGCTGCATTGCAATACTTGTAAGGTACAATGAAAAAATACTTGTTTAAATACGAGAACATAAAGTAATGTGTTTATGACAAATATTAAAAATGAAAAGAATCAATTTACTTGCTAACCACTACCTAACCAAGATCCTAATAATTTCAATCAACAGAATAATTGATCTTAACATTAACTTTTATTGTCTCAATCATTGTTACTTAATGTTTTTTTTCTGTGTAAATGTACCTAGACGCACACTGCCTTCATGTGCGTGAGTTTGCCATAGTATACATGTAGTTACGCACACAAGGCGCGTGTCCGTACGCGAACCACAAATATGGCCGAGCGGCAGTCGTGAGATAAAAATACTGACTATACCTACATACATACATATAAGCACGCCTTTATCCTTAATGGGGTGAGCAGAGCGTAAACAATCTAAACAAAGGTCGTTCCGCCACGACTGACAAAGTTTTGAGGATTATTTAAGATAGATTTGTAGGTATACTGCTGTAGTGACAGGTTGTCCTATCGCCTAAATTGCAATATACTGAAACCCTCGGATCCCATAGCTGGTTTTTACAGCATCCCGGGAGCAAATGCAGCTGGCATACTCTATGTTTTTCTCTCGCTCCCAGGCCAGCATGGAAGAACTATAGGTATAGTTCATTCAATTTATCAATACATAGGTATGTATTGATAAATTGTCAATACATACCTATGTAAGAGACAGCGTCCGCGTCAGCGTTTATCAATACATACCTACTCGTATGTACAAATTGTCTACAAACTTTGGAGATAGAACAATAACTTGATTACTCTTAACAAATGTAGCATTTTCCCCAACGTAACCTTTATAAAATGATTTACAATATTAAATACCCTTTAGGGAAAATAATAAATGACAGGTGAAGAGGTCGACAAGCGAGTGCAATATCTATCCTCAGAGGCAAAAGTAGCTTATTTCGGAAAATGTGTACAAATTTACTTAGGACTGGAGCAGGGGTTTTTATCCCATTTCGTATTGTAAGGGACAACGGACACTGCGTTGGCCGTATTTAAAGCAACGTCCACTTTTGTCAAATATTCGATGCAGCAGGACTTTGACTCTTCAACCTTAGTGCAGCAACACACAGGCGTCACTTACTGCGCGCAAGGTTTCGCTCAACATTCTGTCAATGCTTCTTGCATTGCCTACCAACAAACATACGTCACCTTATGGCTTGCTACACGCGCGTACCCCGCGACGTAGAGTTCGTTTTAAGGTGACGCATGTGTGTTGTATATAAATACATATAAACACGCCCTGTATCCCTAATGAGGTGGGCAGAACGTAAACGAAATAAGCAAAGGTCGTTCCGCCACGACTGACAAAAGTTTTGAGCGTTATTTAAGATAGATTTGTAGGTAGTATAAGACAAGTTGTCAGCTAGCTCCTCGCCTAAATTATAATAAACTGAAACCCTCGGATCCCTTGGTTAGTTTTTAAAGCATGCTCGGGAGGGAATGCAGTTGGCACATTCTATGTTTTTCTTTCGCTCCCAGGCCGGCATGGAGGAAATGTGTATTGAAGGCAACGCAACAAGCATTGACAGCGTGTTGACCGCAACCTTGCGCGCAGTAAGTGACGCCTAGCGCCTGAGTGTTGCTGCACTTAGAGCACCTTCCATCAGACAACTAAGCCATTAAACATCCATATGTAAGCACGGGTAAACACTAATTCCTTCCATGCTGGCCTGGGAGCGAAAGAAAAACAAAGAATGTGCCAGCTGCATTTCCTCCCGGGCATGCTGTAAAAACCAGCTAAGGGATCCGAGAGTTTCAGTATATTGTAATTTAGGCGATGGGCTGACAACCTGCCACTACAGCAATATACCTGAAAATCTATTTTGAATAATCCTAAATCTTTGTCAGACGTGGCGGAACGACCTTTGTTTAGGTCGTTTACGCTCTGCCTACCCCATTAGGGATAGAGGCGTGATTATATGTATTTATGTATGTATGTAAACACTAATATATTCAGATTTTTACAGCCAAATCGGTAAATAATATTTTTTATTTCAATTTACAAAATACGGATGCTTAATTAGGGTATTTGAAAAAGAACGATCTTTCACGGAATACCGGGCAAATTAAAGTAGAAAAGTTGGAAAGTGGACCCTAGCACAAGGCCGGGAAAACGTTAGGCAGAAGAAGAGGAAAAAGTCCCTAATGACCGCTCTCCCTTAGCTGTTTTATTGAAACAACGCACCGAGATTGGACAGGTGGGCAAACACGAGGCTCATTATTTAGGACTGTTATTGGCATCGAGGGTCAATATACTTCACCATAAGTTGATATAGGCTGAACAGCCTGTACATACATAGATATAATCACGCCTCCATCCCCAATGGGGTGGGCAGAGCGTAAACGACTTAAACAGAGGTCGTTCCGCCACGTCTGACAAAGTTTTGAAGGTTATTTAAGATAGATTTGTAGGTATATTGCTGTAGTGACAGGTTGTCAGCCCATCGCCTAAATTACATACATACATACATACATAAAATCACGCCTTTATCCCTTAAGGGTTAGGCAGAGCGTAAAACGCCTCCTTAAAGGCGCTTTCGCCACGTCTGACAAAAATTGAGGGCAATTGTAGATTGTAGTGTGTATTGCTGTAGTGACAGGTTGTCAGCCCATCGCCTAAATTACAATATACTGAAACCCTCGGATCCCTCAGCTGGCTTTTACAGCATGCTCGGGACGAAAGCGCTGGCACATTCTATGTTTTTCTCTCGCTCCCAGGCCAGAAACCTGCCTACAGCCTTCGCTACAGCCTGTAGGCACATAGAAACAACCTTTTTGTTAGGTATACAAACGAATTTACGACCATTGCCACAGAATTTATTCTTCAGCGAGAAAAACACAGAATGTGCCAGCTGTATCTCCTCCCGGGCATGCTGTAAAAACCAGCTAAGGGATGCGAACGTTTCTGTATATTGCAATTTGCGATTTGGCGATGGGGTAACAACCTGTCACTACAGCAATATTCCTACAAATCTGTCTTAAATAACCCTCAAAACTATATAAAACGTGGTGGAACAACATTTGTTTAGGTTGATTACGCTCTGCCTACCCAATTAGGGATAAAGGCACGATTATGTATGTATGACACAGAATTTACGGCAATTTCTGGGTATTAAATCCAATCAAAATTTTTATTAATTGTTTCCTTCGTACAGAAAAATAAAGTTATTACACGATATCCATGCGTGCCCAATTCTATCAGCTACAAATTTAAACTTGTAATAGCCTTAATCCGTGCCTTTCGACGAACTAAAAGGATTGTGGTAACGATTTGTCACATCAATACTTCTAGGTTTGTTTGTTGATAAAATCAGCCCTTGATATTTGGAGCACAGTAAAGTAAAAAAATGTAGTATATAGGAGATACAATATTTTCCGAACGATTTTTTCTGAAATTTGCATTCATTATTGAGTTCGAAATTTCTTTTGTTGCGTATCGAACCGGTACGTTATGTCCCAGACAATTTCTTCTAGAGTTGCGCTCTTACTGATCGTAGTTATTGTTACTTTTAATAAATATAAAAGAATATGGAACAAGTATTTCATACAAACAACAACTTTTTTTCTAGCAAAAGACTGTCGGAGCGGTTCTGCATCTCAGTATTTCAGTTCATGAAATTTACTATTTAAAAAAATGGTTGTCTCTAAAGTCGGTTTACGGGCGATAGTTTAACGTGACTACGTCATATCAAAACACACGGCGCAAAACATTTGTATTTTTTGACGGCGTAACGGGACAATCCGCGTAAAGGCGGTTTTGCACTGCTCTGAACCGAAATCGGGTTCGTATCCGTGAAAAGTTGTATGGATTGGCGCGGAAATGTTTGACAGCTTCCATATATTTTTCACTGATACGAATACGGAGCAGTGCAAAACATAATGGGACATTGCGTCATCCTTTTTCGTACATGCAGCCGACTCTTCACTTTATTATTCACTTCATTTTATTAGAAATAGACGTAAGAAAATATCTTGTGGCTTGAGCAAGAAACTGGTCCTCATGCATGTATAAACATCGGCGGAAACATCTTTTGTTTTTTTTCCTCCTCCTACATTATTGTTAAGGTGTTTTCTCTACACTGTTCCTTTAACTTGTAGGCTCGTATTTATAAAGCGATCTCAAATATGAGAGCAATATTAGGTATGCATTTGACAGGTTATATGTACTCAAATGACATTTCTAATAGGAACTCAGTTAAGTTCAGTCTCAAGTGCCGTTTATCAATACCGGTCGTAATGTCCCATCTCTAAATTTCATTTTCCCGACCTGGGTAAACGCTGTACTTTGCATTCGATTACGGCCCTCATTTTGTCATACGGTCCGATTTTTTGGCTTGGTCGTCGAAAAGTGGACCCTTATTTATTTTCCATTAAGGCTAGCTAGTGAAACATTGTATTTTCGCTATTCTACAATGCTTCTCTCTTTACTTTTTTTAGTCAGCAGAAAAGATCATGAATGAGATTCAATATTAATATTATATTATAGATGTTGAAACTAAATACGCAATAAGTATTGCCAACTTATTTTTAAAATAAAGGTAAACAAAGTCTCATGTATTTTTATCGAAGATCTTGTTTCTAAAATAAGTTTTAGCTTTTAGATATGACAACATAATGAAATAGTAGTTTTAGTAATATAACTAATTTGCCAACAAATATCATTTATTTTTGAAATGTGTTTTTGAATATAAAGACGATGAAACTTTGTTCACCTTTATTCTAAAACTGAGTTGGAAAAACTATAGAAACATTGCAAATCATGGAAACACTCAGGTGGAGACCAATAGAATACAATATTCCAGGAACGAGAATCAGAAAACTGCTTCCATTCCATCACAGAAGTAAATATACTCGATAATTTCACTAAAGTCCTGATCCGCTTTTTTTTCTACTCAAACAGATAAAAATGCTTACGCCACACTTCGGCGTAAAATCCTCTCCCTCTTAGTGAAACATGGTCCATCAGGATAATCCGCGCGTTATTAGTCGAAGTTTGATTCGGACCCGAAAATTTTTGATTCCACTTGAGCCGCAAACTTTTGATTGCTACTCAAGCGTTTCCAAGTTTGGAACATGACGCCTCTTTATTTAAAAATAAAAACAGATTACTCTGGATTTTAATTCATGAATTTTCTTCAAGAAAGATTACTCTACGATTTGATTGGATAAAAGTGACAAAACAGGCATCTTCTGGATGAGCTCGCTCCATCGTCGACTCAAGTAGTGTCTAAAACTTTATCTATACTAATATTATAAAGAGAAAAGATTTGTATTTTTATGTGTGTGCATGTATGTTTGTACCGAATAAACTTGAAAACTACTTGACCAATTTAAAAAGAAAATATTAGAAGGCTACGTTCACCTTGAGTAACTGCCTCCGCGGTCTAGTGGCTAGTGCCATGGACTCCCGATCCGGAGGTCCTGGGTTCGATTCCCAGGGGCGAAACACAAAGTTGATATTTGAGAATTTATCACTTTGTGAATTTTTCCCCAGTTTGGTTAGGACATTGCAGGCTGAATCACCTGATTGACCGAAAAATAAAAAGATTTCGTGCTTCGGAGGGCACGTTAAGCCGTCGGTCCCGGTCGCTGTCTTTGATAGTGGTCGTTACTAAAACCATGTCAGAGGCCTGATAGTTGTGCTGCTGCTAGGCGGTTTAAAAACTCTGACACCAGGGTTCATCGGGTCGATAGACTCCGATACCCACTCGACAGAAGAAGAAGAACCTTGAGTAACACAGGCTATTTTTACCACGGGAAAACTCATTAAGTAAGCCACGAGTGAAACAGCAGTATATACGTATATTTAAAAGTTCGGCAGGGGAACTATAACAATCGAAAATAGTCCATTGACGGTCTTAATTCTTCTTTTTTATGATTTGCCAACATTATATCTCGAAAACACGATTACGTCAACAAAATATACGGGATCTCGATTTTAAAAAAACAAGTTTACAGGATAAATAAGTAAATAACATCATAATACCCCGCATTCATCCCTTAAGGCTGATTGCACCAATGACGTAGTTATCCAAGAATAACGATACCAAGAATAGTTGGCTTCTACGACTATCTAACGAGTTCTAAATTTAAATGCAGGTCATTTGCTTGATTAAATTCCAAATAGAACAAGGAATAGTAAGTACCAAATAGCGTCGATTCCCGCGACATAATCCTATTTCAAATTCTTAGCTAGCGCTGTTACTTTCATGACTTTGACATAAGAACAGGATAGCAAATAAACACATGACTTTGACATTCCTAATCTGACATAAGAGTGCTAATTTGACGTAAAATAAGGAAGCATGCTCTATGTTCTTACGTCAAATTAGGAATGTCAAAGTCATGTGTTTTCCATTTGCTATCCTGTTCTTATGTCAAAGTTAAGAAAGTGATAGCGTTAGCTAAGAATTAGTTAAGAAATAGTTCGTTCAGAATTGCTGCCTCTGAATTCTCTGAAGTAGGGACGGCGTCATCACACCTGGCGAGGTCGTAAATCGCCTTCCCTTTACGAGTTCACTCGCTGAAGGTACGAGTATACTTACCTATCTAACCCTTAATATCGGTCCCTAATCAGTTTTGAACTTGAACACTAAAGCTCGTAATAATCCCTAAGGAACCATCAATTTACTTCCCCCATTTCAACCTATTTATAATCAGTTCTCAAGACTACAGTTACTTTTAAATTCTAATCGTAATTCCAATCCGTAAGGGATTCGAGGTTTTCATGTTATTTAATTTAGGCGATGGACTGACCACCTGTCACTACAGCCATATACGTACAAGTCTATCTTAAACAACCCACCCTCAAAACTTTGTCAGACGTGGCGTAATGACCTTTGTTTAGGTCTTTTACGCTCTGCTAATCCCGTTGGGGATAAAGGCGTGATTATATGTATGTATCATTATCCCAGAAATATTATTCTTAAAATAAAATATTAATCTGAAAATACCAAAGTGGAGATTAGTAATCATGTTTATCAGCTACCGGTCAAGCTGGGTTTCTTCAGTCTAATGAAAAAGAGAAGATCAAAGAGTACTGTTTAGAACGGAGCTGCTATACTATTTCTTCATTCCAGACTATTTTAATATAAGCTGTAGCAAAGTGTTATAAATAGGAACGTTATAAAGTATAACCTATGTATATGAAACATGATATAACTAATATAGTTCTTCCATGCTGTACTGGGAGCGACAGAAAAACTTAGAATGTGCCAGCTGCATTTCCTCCCGAGCATGATGTAAAAACCAGCTAAAGGATCTGACGGTTTCAGTATATTGTATTTTAGTCGATGGGCTGACAACCTGTCACTACAGCAATATCATTACGTACAAATATATCTTAAAAACCCTCAAAACTTTGTCAGACGTGACGGAACGACTTTTGTTTAGGTCGTTTACGCTCTGCCTACCTCGTAAGGGATAAAGGCGTGATTTTATGTATGTATGTATGAACCTCCCTTGTGCATTTCTCTGCGACTAGAATTCAAAACCACAGCAGCAGTGAAATTGAGTACATTTTCCCGTCACGACCTATTCCCTAGGGATTCTCGTAAGAACATGCGAATATTTTAATATCCCTCCGAATATTGTCTTGTAACTAATTTGGTTTGACTATGAGACCTTGAGATGGGGTCCCAATGGAAATCGCTTTGCAGATACAAATTGTGTTGTAACTCTGCCATGGAATCTACCCGGTGTAAGGGACAGCGTCCCGCAAACTGATAGGATTGGTCAATCAACGATTCTGAACAACATTCACCAGGAAATTCTTTCAGGAGATGTAATAAACACACACACACACACACATATACACAAACACACACACTCGCACGCACGCACTTATAGAAACACAGTCGAGTTGGAGCGAACCATACTGTTTTTTGTTTTAGTTTTATCTACCTACTTTAATTTCTCCTTTGCATACTACCAATATGTATAAAACATGTTGTAACCTAGTTCTTAATTTTTCTTTTTCTTTTTAAATTGTACTAATAGATTTTCTAAATCAATGATGTTATAAGGGAAGTAGCGAGCCTTTCCCAACACCAGTGTCATTGACGACTACTTAATGGGAAGACTCATATAAAAAATGTATGTAATAAGATTTAGAAATAAACAATATTTTTATTTATTTATTTATTTTTATTAATAAAGTTGATTTTCCAATACGAAATTATCATCTCGTTCAGACTGTTTGTATAGAAAAGCATTTTTTTTTATTTTCCTGAAAGAACTTCCTGGTAAAAGTTGTTCAGTTTCGTTGACTGAGTAACCCCTATCAGTTTTCGGGACGCTGTCCCTTACACCCTGTATAAATTTGGGTATTATACAGTAAATCACGCCTATATTCCTATTGCTTAGGAAGAGCGTCAACGGTCTGGTAAGAGTCCCTTTTGTCTGGTGTAAAAATAATCAAAGGAGATTTTAGACTGGATTGTGTCTAGGGTTGCCTGGTTCATTATTTTTTTATTCTAAAAGGCATCAAACTCCCCAAGATCCAAATTCAGAATCTCCTCCTAAATTTATTTCATATCATATTTATTTGATCAAAATAAATAGATCGTGGAATTCCCACCAAATTATTTGGGTTAGCTGTGATTCCAATCTTGTTATTCAATAACCTTGCTTCGATTCTAATTTCTATTTCAAGTGTTGTTCCAAAGTAAAACAAAATTGAAGGGAAATCGAAAAAGTTTTAGTTTGATAGCCTTCTTGTGAAACATTATCTGAGATCTAAATATTTATAAAATACAAGGTCCTTTTAAACTTTTAAATTAATTCAAAGTTATATATATTTTTAGACAATGAGTACAATAATATATCTAAGAAAATGTATTAATTACCAATTATTAGAGAATTACATTCATTAATTACACAGCACAGCATAAGCACAACTATAACTAATTAAAAAATCATGAGATTAAAAGAGCACTTCTTATCTGAACAAGTTTAATGTATGTATTTATGTATTGTAGTTTATGTACCTATTATGCATGTACGTATATATATACGATATATAAGTATTAGATAGGAGCACGATGGTGTAGTAGATAGGGCCGCTGCCTCCTGAGCGGGAGGTCGTGGTTCGAACCCCACCACGTACCAATGTGTTTTTCGATTTTCGAATTTCATATGTGCGTTTATTCGGCGCTTTTTCCGTGCTTCGGAAGGCACGTTAAGCCGTTGGTCCCGGTTAATATCGTTTAATACCGTAGATATTAGTCGTTAAGCTATATCAGAGGCCAGTGCTAAGCTTTGGCGGCTTGAAAACTCTGACCTAATCTAGGATTGGGTCTGGTTTCCCTTCTGGGTTGCGGAGGTCAGATGGCAGTCGCTCTGTGTAAAAACCAGTACTCGTTCAATCACCTAGATTAGGTAGCCGACCCCGAGAAATACGGGATAAGGCTAGGATGATGATGGATGATGATATAAGTATTAGATATGTATGTATTGTTTGATTTAATCTTATTGATTTATTATTTTTACGTTTTATAGTTCTACTTCATGTAATTTAGAGTAATTTTTAGTTTAACTAGTGCCATGGAGTTCCGATCCGGTGGTCCTGGGTTCGATTCCCAGGGGGCAAACACAAAGTTGATATATGAAAATTTATCACTTTGCGAATTTTTCCCCAGTTTGGCTAGGACATTGCAGGCTGAATCACCTGATTGTCCGAAAAGAAAAAAGATTTTTGCGCTTCGGAGGGCACGTTAAGCCGTCGGTCCGGGGCGCTGTCTTTGATAGTGGTCGTTACTCAAACCATGTCAGAGGCCTGATAGTTGTGCTACTAGGCGGTTTAAAAACTCTGACACCAGGGTTCATCGGGTCGATAGACTCGATACCCACTAGACAGAAGAAGAAGTACGCCCTTGCATACCTTTCTGTAAACTTCATTTCTTGTATTTCAATGCAATAAAGAATATATATTATATTATATATATATAACTTACTCAATTTAATAAAACTGTGTTGTGGATAAGATATTTGTCCTCTTAGGATGGAGCAAAAAAAATATACATACAAATATAACTATCACGCCTTTATCCCTAATGGGGTAGGCAGAGCGTAAACGATCTAAACAAAGGTCGTTTCGCCTCGTCGGACAAAGTTTTTAGGATTTGTAGGTATATTTCTGTAGTGACAGGTTGTCATCGTATCGCCTAAAATTGCAATATACAGAAAACCTCGGATCCCATAGCTAGATTTTACAGCATGCTCGGGAGTAAATGCAGCTGGCACATTCTGTGTTTTTTTTCTCGCTCCCAGTCCAGCATAAATGAAAAAATCATGGCTCGAGTTATTCCTCATTTAATCGCGATTTCACGCCACCTAGCGCCATCTGTTACTTTCAGGAAGAAGTATATTGAGGCAACCTGCTGAATGGGTCTGGGATTTGAGCTTACCAATCGGAGAACGAGTTTATATTAGCTTTTTCACAGAGGTCACTTTGTACATGGGGTTAATAGTAAAGATAAATAACTCATTTATTTACCATAAAATAGTACATAAACTACAACAAAGGGGATAATACATAAACAAGAAGGACCGCAACGTGAGTCTAGGATCGTTACAAAGAGATCATCTAGATATTAAAAAAACACAATTATTGTTAAAAGAGTACAGTAATCTGATCAATGTTAAGAGCGTATATGCCGAGCGGTAAACGGTGTCTTCCATGCTGGACTGGGAGCCAGAAAAAAACATAGAATGTGCCAGCTGCATATTCTCCCGGGCATGCTGTAAAAACCAACTAAGAGAACCGAGGGTTTCAGTATACTGCTATTTGGGCGATGGGCTTACAACCTGACGCTACAGCAATATACCTACAAATCTAACTTAAATAGCCCTCTAAACTTTGTCAGACGTGGCGGAACGACCATTGTTTAGATCGTTTACGTTGGGACACTACACCACACCCCGTTTGGGATGCAGGCGTGATTATATGTGACATGTACATAAGGTTTTGATTTTTACGTTTCGACTTTGTTTTTTGCAGTTTGCTGTATAAACACAAATCTAGATTGAAGTAGTTAGTTTTGGCTTCACGGAAGACCAGCGCTACAATCAGTTTACCACGCTGCTTGTAACATATGCTGAGTAAAGACAATTTTTAGTCACAAAAATATTATGTTATTACTTGTTTTCTGCCATGTAACACATTGTAACCTGTTTTGTGTCTAAAATAAATGTATTTTCTTTCTTTCTTTCTTTCCTGCTTCTTAAGATACATGTTAAGCTAGTTTAAGAAGCAGGGTTTAATGTCATGTGCAAATTATTTTAAATTCAAAATCTGATTGCAACAAATTGTACTTTTTTATTTGATTTAATAAATTTATTTATTATTATTTCTTTCTTTCCATATGTACGTATGTTTGTATGGTAAACGGCCAATTTAAGCAATAATTTTGGTCCTCAATTCATTACTATTAAAAAATTATTAGCTCTTATTCTAAGTAAGCAGTAGAGCAAAGTTTTAAAAATGTTTATATTTTGCTCGGTATGTTTTTTTTGCGAGTGAGGACGCCACCGCTCGGTATAAACCCTCTTAAGGTATAGACTCTCTCTTTGAGTGAAATTGTAGAGCTACCTACATTCAAAGGTACATTCATACTTTAAACTTTGTTCTTATAAATAAACTAATAAAGAGTACTAAGGCCCGTAATCATAAACAGCACTTGAGATTGACAGCTAGTTTGAGTCCGTATCAGAAATGTAATTTCAATACAAAAGGACCTGTCAAATCCATACTTAATATTGCTCTGAATCTTGAGATAGCGTTATAATTACGAGCCTAAGTGTCTTTCTCTTACAAATTTATTCGTTCTTGACATATTTTTATAAATTTACTAGTTATGTGCTATTTATATTATTTATGTTTTATTACATTAGTATTATACATTTTATTGTTTATGTAGGTATATGTATTATTTTGGGTTTGAATTGTGTTCATAAAATTTAACACGCTTTATCTGCCTCACGTATGGTCTCTCACTACTGTAGGACGTAGGTGAGCTGGAAGAAATTTCTTTTTGAAGATAAGTTGTACCTGTTGAGCTATTATTTTTATATTTGTATCCTCTGTATGAATATGTATGCAATGATCAGTTAAATAAATAAATAATTAAACTATAACAAGTGTTACATGCTAATGCAAATCATATATTTTTAATACAAAACACTTAAATCTTTAATAAGCGACATATTTTAATCAGTTCATAATTGGATCACATTTACATTTTGAACTCAGTTGAATACATTCATAATTACTTACATTATGCATCACACTAAAATGCATTACCTCCCGAGCATGCTGTAAAAACCAGCTCAGTGGATCAGAGGGTTTCAATATATTGCAATTTAGGCGATGGGCTGACAACCGGTCACTACAGCAAAATACATACAAATCTATTTTAAATAACTCTCTTTGTCAGACGTGGCGAAACGACCTTTGTATAGGTCGTTTACGCTCTAGACTAACCCGGTATTATATGTACGTATTTATGTATGTATATATTTAAATTCAGTTGACGATTTTCACTGGCGTAGGTACAGATTCTTCAAAAGTTGCAGAGCCAACAATGTTCACAGGTATAGGCTGGGACTCTTCAAAAGCTGCAGTATCTTCAAAACCACTCATGAGCATCTCCAGGTCTTCTCTCTGCAGGTCGATGCTGCCAATACCCTCGACGATGGAGTTGATCACCTGTGAGATCTCCGCCTGACAAATAAAAACGAATATAAATAAATGGTACAAACACATATACATATTACAATCTAAAATTGCCCTCAATTTTTGTTAGACGTGGCGAAAGCGCCTTTTACGAGGCGTTAAACGCTCTGCCTACCCCGTAAGGGATAAAGGCGTGATTTATGTATGTATGTATGGTACAAACAATTTAATGCATTCACAATGCTACTAAGAATCAGGCCTTTATCCCTGATTGAATAGGCATAGCGTAAACCACCTAAACAAAGGTGGTTCTGCCATGTCTTACAAAGCTTTGATGGTTATTTAAAATAAATTTGTAGGTATATTGTAGTAACAGGTTGTCAGCCCATCGCCTAAATTGCAATATACTGAAACCCTTGAATCCCTTAGCTGGTTTTTCAGCATGCCCGGGAGGAAATGCAGCTGGCATATCCTATGTTTTTATTCGCTCTCAGTTCAGCATGGAAGAAACTCTACTTGATCAACGAAAATAAATGTATGAACTATGTTGTAATATTTGAAAATTTGTTTTCACATGGTTGCTATTCTTCCATGCTGGACTTGGAGCGAGAGAAAAATTTTGAATGTGCCAGCTGCATTTATCCCGGGTATGCTGTAAAAACCAGCTACGGGACTTGAGGGTTTATGCATATAGCAATTAAGGCGATGGGCTGATAACCTGTCACTAGATCAATGTAAATATAAATCTCAATAAACTATGTTTATGTCGTATACGCTCTAGACAGGCACCCCATTTGATATAGAAGCGTGATTGTATGTATGTCATTTATGTATCTATTATAGTGATATTTTATATTACGTGACATGGTTGTTAAGATTCAATTATCATGATTAGTAGATAAATTTTAAAATATTCAATGCCTAATCGAACAGGTCGAGCTCCGACTTATAGAAAGTGCACACTACCTCTATTAACACTGCTTGACTATACGGTTGTTACACTATACAAAAACTGCCTCCGTTGTCTAGCGGTCGCACCCATGGGCTCACGACCCAGGGGCCCCGGGTTCGATTCCCGGCGGGGAACAATGACTTTGTGATGTTGTATCTAATTTGGTTCGGACATTGCCTTATTGTCCGAAAAGTAAGATGATCCATGCTGTCGGATGGGTATGTAAATATTAAGTCTTGCGTCTGATTTCTCTCT
Source organism: Scrobipalpa costella (assembly GCA_949820665.1). Classification (NCBI taxonomy): domain Eukaryota; kingdom Metazoa; phylum Arthropoda; class Insecta; order Lepidoptera; family Gelechiidae; genus Scrobipalpa; species Scrobipalpa costella. The sequence continues at coordinate 21,345,115 of OX463297.1, forward strand.
GGTCGTGTCATTGAATCTGTCCCATCAGAATAAGAGATTGTAGGAATAAAGAGAGCATCTGTGTGTAGCATAAACACTTGGGCAGTAAAAACCAGTCCTGCGCAGTTTGCCAATCTCTGAGTGTTAAAGAGTGGGACTCCTTGCTCCAGCATCGTCTTTGTAATGTAATGCGTCACCAAAATTCGTATTTCGTTCGGTTCAGATTTTTCAGATTCGGTTAATTTTTAATATTTTAATTATAATTCTTTAGTTTACCCAGTATGATGTGTTTTATTTAGTGCGTATTAAATTTTGGTCCTTCGAGCCGGATATTTTGGGCACGCTAAATTCCGTTAGAACTGAATACCGGTGGGAGGACAATAAAATATTATTATTATACGGTTGTTTAATATGATTTTCACTAACCTGATAAAATTCTACCAACTCAGGTACGATGTTCCTCAAGAATGCGTTGACGAAGTCATTAGTCATCTGTTCTCCGAAGAGTCCGCTGATTTGAGGCTGAAATTAATAAATAAATAATCTTATATATCGTATATCTGTATTAAATCTATTTGACACAACGACCCTTGCAAAGCCTCGCGACGTAATATTAATTTATTCGTATGTTTTGATCCAATATCTTATTTAATAATGTATGCAACCAAAGAATCACCAAATAATTTATGGGACAATGAGGTATCTAATTTCACATTACCTAAAATATTTTTGTAAATATTATATATCCTTATATATATTATATATATCCTTATACCGTATATAACGGGGTCGGCCACCTAATCTAGGGGATTGAACGACGGTACTGGTTTTTACACAGATGATAATAAATATTGCATGAAATATACTTAGATAATCATACCTCGAAACCTCCAAGAAGGAAGACGACGTTAGCACCACGAATATTGATAGAAATACCACCAAGCAGGCTAATGTTAAGTTCGATTGTAGCTTTTATTCTGGGTTCCAAAATTCTGATTCTGGAAATAAATAAGGCATAACTGTAATAAACTTTCTTCCTTGAAATGTGACATATAACAATGAAAACTTAATTTCAGTGTGTTACTGGGTCTAGAGTATTAACCTCATTGGTGTTGTGCATTTCAAAACTAATTTTAACTTCGTCTTGTCACTTCACTACATAGTATAAAACAAAGTCGCTTTCTCTGACCTATATGTATGCATAAATCTTTAAAACTACGCTACAGATTTTGATGCGGTTTCTTTAAATGGATTGAGTGATTTAAGAGGAAGGTTTATGTGTATAATTCATGCATAATATAGTAGAGAAACACTGATAACTTCCGTGCGAAGCCGAGGCGGGTCGCTAGTTCGTAATAAATGAAAAATGAGAAAGAGAATAACAAACAAACAAACTTACTTAGCGTTTCCGGTTCCGAAAACATTGATTCCCATGGCGTTTACACTCAAATCGTAATGATCTGAAATTTAAACATTTTGTTAGACATAACTTGAAGAGAAGACAGAAAGAAGGAGAGAAAAAGGAAGGCTATGGCTTGTATTTATGAAGCGATCTCAAACTTAAGTATGGATTTGACAGGCCAATTCGTACTGAAATGACATTTCTGATACGAACTCAAACTCGCTGTTACTGATTTTAAATACGGCCCTAAGTTACATCGATTAAGTGAAAGAAAATATTAAGGTCAAGCCGTACCAGGAAGTTAAGGAGGAGGCGAAATGCAGGGAGAGTTGGAGTTCACTTCATTGTACTCAACCGACAAGAGCAGCTTTTAAATAAATGATGATGATGAACTTTAAAACTACGTATACTTAGAAGAAAAAGACTAAATTTACAGAATCTAAGAACACAGTACTAGACTCATCATCTCCCTAGCCTTATCCCGTATCTCACGGGGTTGGCTACCTAATCGAACGAGGGTACTGGTTTTTACACAGAGCGACTGCCATCTGACCTCCGCAACCCAGAAGGGAAACCAGACCCAATCCTAGGTCAGAGTTTTTGAAGCTGCCAATGCTTAGCACTGGCCTCTGATATGGCTAAACGACTAATATCTACGGTATTACATACATACATACATATAATCACGCCTTTATCCCTAATGGGGTAGGCAAAGCATTAACGACCTAAACAAAGGACGTTTAGCCACGTCTGACATAGTTTTGAGGGTTATTTAAGATAGAATTCTAGGTATATTGCTGTAGTGACAGGTTGTCAGCCCATCGCATAAATTACAATATACTGAAACCCTCGGATCCCTTAGCTGGATCTTACAGCATGCCCGGGAGGAAATGCAGCTGGCACATTCTATGTTTTTCTCTCGCTCCCAGACCAGCATGGAAGTACGATATATATATATATATATATACGATCTACGGTATTAAACGATATTAACCGGGATCAACGGCTTAACGTGCCTTCCGAAGCGCAGAAAAAGCGCCCAATAAACGTACATATGAAATTCGAAAACTGAAAAACACATTGGTACGTGGTAGGATACGAACCACGACCTCCCGCTCAGGAGGCAGCGGCCCTATCGACTACACCATCGGGCTTATTTAGAACACAGTACTAAACTAGACTTAACTTTTTCACACGCATTGGTTATTATGTAGACGCCCAAATTAGAAATATGCAGACCCTCATGCTAACCGTAATTAGGAACTGGCTTTCACAATATGCCCGAAAAAAGAAGGACACTACAACAACATCAAAATTGACAACAGAACAAAACTTATGCTGATTATATCACTTACTAGCGTCAATGTCTAGGACAGGAATGTGACCGTCTACCACCAAGGTGTATCGTTGTAAGAGAATGTTTGTCATGGTTAGAGACAGGTCGTCAATTACAAAAGTGCTGAGATAGTTGGCCGTCGTGCCTCCGATGGTGATGTGGGAGCTGAAAATATGAGTTACATTTACATACATACAATATACGTACATATAATCACGCCTTTATCCCCAATGGGGCAGGAAGACAAAAAATTAATTTGTAGGTACATTGCTGTAGTGACAGGTTGTCAGCCCATCGCCTAAATTATAATATAACCCTTGGATCCCATAGCTGGTTTCTACAGCATGCCCGGGAGGAAATGCAGCTGGCACATTCTATGTTTTTCTCTCGCTCCCAGGCCAGCATGGAAGAAATATGAGTAACGTCAGCTTTTATTACAAAATAAATGCAAGAGATGTATGGCAGTAATCCTAAGTCACAAAATTATTCAAGATTTACATGTTATTTCATACCAGGCCACTCAGAAAGTATTGCGATAAATAGTTTTTATATATGGCAGACTGGCCGGTTAGAATCTTTTTTGAAAATATGATTACTTGTAAGTAAAAATATGTGTGTTCCATTTTCAAAATTTCCCTCCACATTTTTTGCGAGCCAATTCAAAGTATCGTGTCTTACTGAAAAATGGATCTGCGCCGGGAACATTTTAGAGCTATGATTTTTTACGATTTCAAGTGTCGCCTGAAACCGGATGAATCGTTCGATAGACTTCAAATGGCATTTATGGATGAAAGCCCCTCCAAGGCAACCGTGTATCGTTGGTATAACGAATTTAGGCGCGGTCGACCAACCTTGGGGGATGAAGAAAGAAGCGGTCGCCCTTTGACGGCTATTACGGAAGAAAACGTGCTAGCAGTGAAAAATTTAATCCAAGATAATAGGCGAATTACATATCAGGAGATTCAACACATATTAAAGATTGGTTCGGGAAGCGTTCACGAGATTCTACACGGGCATCTTCGCGTGAGGAGGATACTATCGCGCTGGGTGCCGCACTACCTCATCGACGCTCAGAAGCAGGCCCGGGTGGAATGGTGCCGTGATATGCTGAACAAATTTGAAGCAGGCTCGTCTCGGCGTGTTTACGACATCGTAACAGGTGATGAGTCCTGGATTTATCAATACGATCCAGAAACCAAGCGCCAGTCGACAGTTTGGGTGTTTCAAAATGAACCAACGCCTACCAAAGTGAAGCGATCTCGAAGCGGGTGGAAGATTTTGATCGCCAGCTTTTTTAATTTGACTGGCCTCTTGGCCTCAATTCCCTTACGAGATCAAAGAAGCATTAACGCTGAATGGTATACTACCAAATGTTTACCAGAAGTTTTTTTCTGGTGTGAGCAACAAGCGACCAAACACAGGGCTCCGCGGACTACTCCTCCACCACGACAATGCGCCTGCACACACCGCGCTCAAAACGAGGGATTTCCTGGACAGCACACCAGTCAAACTCCTGGGTCACCCTCCTTACAGCCCTGATCTAGCACCGTGTGACTTCTTTTTATTTCCAAAAATAAAAAATCAGCTCAAGGGGATACAATTTTCGTCGCCGGAAGATGCGCTGGCTGCGTTCGAGCAGGCTGTAAACGAGGTGTCTACGGCGGACTGGAAAAAGTGTTTTGAAAACTGGTTCAGACGCATGAATCTTTGTATAGAGGCTGGTGGAGAGTACTTTGAAAAGATTTAATAAAAATATATGTACCTGTAGAACAATTTTTTTAGTGTCGCAAATCTTTCTGGGTGTTCCACGTATATTACAAAGACTTAAAATAAAAAAAATTACGTTTTATGACACATTAGGCTGGTCCAATCATATTTCAATATGAGCTAAAACTTTATTTTTATCGCTTTTACGCTAAGCTGAAACAACCACTATATTTACTGTAAGAAACAGGTCAGAATACAATCTACGCTACGCTATAACTTCAATGATGGCCTGGAAGCGAGAGAAAAACAGAATATGCCAGCTGAATTTCCTCCTGGGCATGCGGAAAAAACCAGCTAAAGGATCCGAGGGTTTCTGTATATTGTAATGAAGGCAATGGGCTGACAACCTAGCACTACAGCAATATACTTACAAATTAATTTTAAATAACCCTCAAAACTTTGTCTTCCTGCCCCATTGGGGATAAAGGCGTTATTAAATGTATATCTTAAATAACCCTCAGCGAGAGCCCGATGGTGTAGTGGATAGGGCCGCTGCCTCCTGAGCGGGAGGTCGTGGTTCGAATCCCACCACGTACCAATGTGTTTTTCGGTTTTCGAATTTCATATGTACGTTTATTCGGCGCTTTTTCCGTGCTTCGGAAGGCACGTTAAGCCGTTGGTCCCGGTTAATATCGTTTAATACCATAGATATTAGTCGTTAAGCCATGGCAGAGGCCAATGCTAAGCATTGGCGGCTTGAAAACTCGGACCTAATCTAGGATTGGGTCTGGTTTCCCTTCTGGGTTGCGGAGGTCAGATGGCAGTCGCTCTGTGTAAAAACCAGTACCCTCGTTCAATCCCCTAGATTAGGTAGCCGACCCCGTGAGATACGGGATAAGGCTAGGGAGATGATGATCTTAAATAACCCTCAAAACTTTGTCAGACGTGGCGGAACGACCTTTGCCTAGGTCGTTTAAGCTCTACCTACCCACTAGCCCTACCTACTACGGATAGAGGCGTAATTATATGGATGGATGGCTACGCTACGTGTCTAGTATTACAATTACCAATAAAACATGATGATAATCCATGATGATGAACGAATCTTTTAAGCTTGATATTACAGTGGAATTATAGAATCAATAAACTGTACTTTGGAAATGCAATATTATCTCCCTAGCCTTATCCCGTATCTCACAGGGTCGGCTTCCTAATCTAGGGGATTGAACGAGGGTACTGGTTTTTACACAGAGCGACTGCCATCTGACCTCCGCAGCCCAGAAGGGAAACCAGACCCAATCCTAGATTTGATCAGAGTTTTCAAGCCGCCAATGCTTAGCACTGGCCTCTGATATGGCTTAACGACTAATATCTACGGTATGAAAAGACTTTAACTGGGACCAACGGCTTAACGTGCCTTCCAAAGCACGTAAAAAGCGCCGAATAAACGTACATATGAAATTCGAAAACCGAAAAACACATTGGTACGTGGTGGGATTCGAAAAACGACCTCCCGCTCAGGAGGCAGCGGCCCTATCCACTACACCATCGGGCTCTTCAACTTTGGAAAAGCAATAGTTCCCCCAATAAAAAAATAAGTTGTTATTTTATACAGATATATTTTTGTAAATTTACGTATGAGGATTTTTTAAATAGCTTTATTTTATTTTTCTGGAATGAGCAGAATCTTGAACCTCGAAAACTTGCATTAGAGCAAAATAAATTGTACTTACTTTTGCAGGCCCAGCAGTTCATCCAGTTCCAGATGCAGTTCATCAATGACTAGAGGGTCCATGATGGGGATGTCATCTGAACCAGTTAACATGGTCTCCCTGAGCCCTTCGATGATGCCCAGCACCAGCTCTTCTAGGATGCTATTCCTTACTCCTGGAAAATAAATAAAAAGTTTTAAAAAGAAAAACATTGCCATTCAGTGTACAGTGCAGCCAGTGGACTCCACTTGAATTCTTTGTTTCTTGGTCTACTAGGTACCCTATCAGAAACCCTCTGCGCGGACGCAGGCAACCAACTTAAACGATAACTATGCTAATAAGAGATTGAAAATTCTCTAGACTTTTATTTAGTGAAAAGAATATACCTATCAAAATATATATATATTCTTCTGTGCTGGTCTGGGAGCGAGAGAAAATCATAGAATGTGCCAGCTTCATTTCCTCCCGGGCATGCTGTAAAAACCAGCTAAGGGATCTGAGGGTTTCAGTATATTGAAATTTAGGCGATGGGCTGTCACTACAGCAATATACCTCCAAATCTATTTTAAATAACCCTCAAAACTTTGTCAGACGTGGCGGAAGGACCTTTGTTTAGGTCGTTTACGCTCTGCCTACCCCATTAGGGATAAAGGCGTGTTAATATATATGTATGTATATATATAAGAGCATATTAAATATCAACCAATCAAAGTAAAATAGATATCTAACACAACACATTTTCGTCTATTACCGTAGTATAGGAAAATATAAGTATTTTTTTAACTTAACAATCAACTAACTTACCTTTAAGTGCAGCTTGGGGCGAAGTCGCCGCAAGGCCAATGATGGCTGCCAAAACTATTGTGAATGACTTCATTTTTATCTGAAACATTACATCAAATCATTGAATATTATTCTTCTTTATCCTTTATCTATGACGTGCACATCATTTGACTGGGTGCACATACTTTGTGTGATTAAATTTGAGTCTTTGATGAAAAATTTATTTTAAGTTACAGTCACGTTAAGCCGTTGTTCCCAGTTAATATCGTTTAATACCGTAGATATTAGTCGTTAAGCCATATCATTGGATAAATATTGGCAGCTTGAAAACTCTAACCTAATCTAGGATTGGGTCTGGTTTCCCTTCTGGGTTGCGGAGGTCAGATGGCAGTCACTCTGTGTGAAAACCAGTACCCTCGTTCAATCCTCTAGATTAGGTAGCCAACCCTGAGAGATACGGGAACAGGCTAGGGAGATGATAATGTAAAATTTATAAATGGATTCTAATATTATGACAACTAATCATATGTCAACAAAAGACTCGTATGAGAGAAGCAGTAAGTACCCAGGCTTTCTAAGTAATAGATAGATCTAGAAGTACGCTCACTTTATTTATCTTTACCAATATTTTACCCGATAGATTGGTAAATGAATGCTTATATGGGGATCTAGACGGAAAAGTCAGAACCATTCGAGATAGACAAAAAATGTAGAATACAAATTTGTAGGTAATTTTATAAGGTTTCATTATGTAGGACAACAAAACTTCGTTTACGGGCCGTTTTCGAGATCTATTTACAAAAAAATTGGGACCTTCTTTGTCCTCCCCACTCAGAGGGGTCAGGAGTTTTCACAGAGCACGGAGTTTTTTTGGCGCGCGAGGTTGATATTTTGTGCTCTATGGAATTTTTTATGTGTCATCATCTCCCTAGCCTTATCCCGTATGTCACGGGGTTGGCTACCTAATCTAAGGGATTGAACGAGGGTACTGGTTTTACACAGAGCGATGCCAACTGACCTCCGCAACCCAGAAGGGAAACCAGACCCAATCCTAGATTAGGTCAGAGTTTTCAAGCCGCCAATGCTTAGCAATAGCCTCTGACATGGCTTAACGTCTAATATTTACGGTATTAAACGGACCAACGGCTCAACGTGCCTTCCGAAGCAGGGAAAAAGCGCCGAATAAAGGTACATATGAAATTCGAAAACCGAATATCACATTGGTACGTGGTGGGATTCGAACCATGACCTCTCCCTCCCAGGAGGCAGCGGCCCTATCCACTGAGTTTTAGTGTGTATACCTCATAATTAGTCCAAGCAAAGTTCCGAAGTCATAAATTCTGCAAAAAATCAGATGCAGTCCGTCTAGAATTATTCGTTTCCGAAGCTACGACTAATGAGATTACGATGTAGGGACGATTACATCAAATAGAATACGAGGAATGTTCGGGATATATTTTGTTTAAAATATAGAGACAAAAAAAAAAATTACTACGTGCTTACCTTTCCAAGACGCTTGTACGTTGTGATTATAGCTCGCTAATAAATCTTATGATACTTATAGTTGTAATCACTAATCAATATTTTGATGGTCACTGGATTATTTTACTAAGATTGCTTATCAGTCATTATTTAAGCAATAACAAATTGTCTTTAGTAAGTTATTGTTATTATATTCATGGCGTGATTCTCTGTGATAAATTATTTGATAGTATAATGGAAATCGCTTTAAATATTGTATTGTACCTGGTAGAAATTAAAAATGTTTACAAATTTAACGATAAAACATTTTTTATCAAAATCGATTCACATAATATTATTTCCAGTAATCGCACGTGCGTTATTATTATATTTTGATTTTTATAACTATCTTACTATTTTCGTGAATTTATTGGTACACAGGCAATAGTGATGCTCATCTTTCTGTAATTTTCATTGTATGAACCATGCTGGACTGGGAGAGATAGAAAAACATAGAATATTCCAGCTGCCTTTTCTCCCGGGCATGCTGTAGAAATCACCAAAGGGATCCGAGGGTTACCGTGCATTGCAATTTAGGCAATGGGCTGACAACCTGTCTCTACAGCAATGCATATCATTACAATCTAAAATGGCCCTAAATTTTTGTCAGACGTGGCAAAAGGGACTTTTACGAGGCGTTTTACGCTCTGCCTACCCCGCAAGAGATAAAGGCGTGATTTTATGTATGTATGTACCTGGAGAACTGCATCCAAGCCTGGGTGAGTATGACTGCCTCCGTGGTCTAGCGGTCTGAGCCACGGAAGACAATTACACTGTGTTGTTATTTCTAGTTTGGTTAGGACATTGCAGGCTTATCACCGGATTGTTCAAAAAGTAAGATGATCCATGCTGTCGGATGGGCATGTAAATTGTCGGTCCTGAGCCTGATTTCTCTCTGGTCATGTCAGTCAATCTGTCCCATTAGAATAAGAGATTGAAGGTTATAGTACACTTGTGTGTTGCGCAAACACTTGGGCACTAAAAACTAGTCTTGCGCAGTTGGCCTATCTCTGAGACGTTGGCTGCCATCACCGAGTATTGGACTTTTATTACAATTAATTTAGGCGAAGGACTTTGAAAAGGCCTTCGGGAGTTACGAGGTTAAAATGATTGGTTAATGAACCATGTTTCTACTAAAGTAAATGAACACTTCTTCCATGCTGGTCTGGGAGCAAGAGAAAAACATAGAATGTGTCAGCTGCATATCCTCCCAGACATGCTGTAAAACCAGCTAAGGGATTCGTGAGTTTCAGTATATGGTAATTTATGCGATGGGCTGATAACCTGTCACTACAACAATATGCCTACAAATATATCTTACGAGTAAATATAAATAACCCTCAAAACTTTGTCAGAACGACGTAAATTTATGTCGTTTACGCTCTGCCTACCCCATTAGGGATAATGGCGTGATTATACGTATGTTTACATAAATAAACAATACTTTGAAGTAGATAGATACTTTAAAATTATATCTTTATTATCGACAACAATTACAAAGGGTCAATACAATTCACGTTTTACAAATAGAAAATTTCATCCAAGGCGTCACATACTTGACGTTCATGAAAACGTTTACTTTAATCCTTGATGGTTGCTAATCTAATCGCATAATGAACTCGGTTCGTTTTCTTAGCACACAATCGGGTAACATTTCTGTTTTAAATAAATTATATTTATTTATTGCAAGAAATCTTACTGCATTACATTTGCATAAAAAATAAAAAAATACATTTCGTTTGCCAAAATAGATTTCACATAAATAGAATTCAATTATATTTTGTTGAAATTAAAATGCAATGAATTCATTTCACATTCAATTCATAATATTAAGATATGATAATCGTACAGACATAACATACAATACAAAAATATAAGAATATCAATTTAAATAAAAGAAGGAAATATAAATGTCAATAAGCGCGAATATGGATGCGTGTGTATGTGTGTGTATCTTTGAGTATGTATGTGTGTAAAAAAAGGAATTATACCTTCTTGCGACTAACTAGGTAAGTAAATACTGCTGCTTAATAGATTTGTATGAAGACACACTTTTGGCGATGATCAGACGATATTAATAAAAGAAAAACAAAATCGACAACTACTTATATTCTTCCATGCCGGCCTGGAAGCGAGAGAACAACATAAGAGTGTGCCAGCTGAATTTCTTCCCGGGCATGCTATAAAATCAGCTAAGGGATCCGAGGGTTTAAGGCGATGGGCTGACAACCTGTCACGACAGCAAAATACCTATAAATCTTTCTTAAATAACCCTCGAAATTTTGTCAGACGTGACGGAACGACCTTTGTTTAGGTCGTTTACGCTCTGCCTACCCCATTATTGATAAAGGCGTGATTATATGTAAGTATGTATGTATGTACTTATATTATGCGAGGTATCATTGAACAGTTATTTAAAATTGACAATTACGTAGAATTCTTTAATTTAAGTTCTTCTGGGGTTGAGTGGGTATCGAGTCTATGGACCCGATGAACCCTGGTGTCAGAGTTTGTAAACCGCCTAGTAGCACAACTATCAGGGCTCTGACATGGTTTGAGTAACGACTACTATCAAAGACAGCGACCGGGACCGACGGCTTAACGTGCCCTCCGAAGCACGAAAATCTTTTTCTTTTCGGACAATCAGGTGATTTAGCCTGCAATGTCCTAACCAAACTAGGGAAAAAAACACAAAGTGATCAATTCTTAAATATCAACTTTGTGTTTCCCCCCTGGGAATCGAACCCAGGTACACCGGATCGGGAGTCCAAGGCACTAGCCACCAGACCACGGAGGCAGTTAAATGTAAGGTCCGTGTATTTTTCTACATCTGTTTTGTTTTCTATGCATTACGTTAATTTCTACGTCACAGTGACGTAACGTTTTTTATTTGTGTTATGTTGCTATCATGTCTGCCTCACACTATGCCGCCGACTTGAGTCGAGAGTGTTGCCCGGCGGCATACCTATGTTGTCGACGTCGCGCAACTTTTCATTCCAGCGGGAGGGCAACATTAGTGTTGGGAGACTGTCGATAATTTGCCTATCGATGGTATACTCGTACCTTGGAAAATAGGAACAATGTCGATTCGATAGGCCTACCGTAACCGAGAAATCAGCAATACTATTGATATTGGGCTATACTATGAAGGTAGATTTGCTTAAATCATCATCTTCTTAGCCTTATCCCGTATCTCACGGGGTCGGCTACCTAATCTAGGTGATTGAACGAGGGTACTGGTTTACACAGAGCGACTGCCATATGACGTCCGCAACCCATTAGGGAAACCAGACCCAATACTGGATTAGGTCAAAGTTTTCAAGCCACCAATGCTTAGCACTGGCCTCTGATATGGCTTAACGACTAATATCTACGGTATTAAACGATATTAACCGGGACCAACGGCTTAACGTGCCTTCCAAAGCACGGAAAAAGCGCCGAATAAACGTACATATGAAATTCGAAAACCGAAAAACACATTGGTACGTGGTGGGATTCGAACCACGACCTCCCGCTCAGGAGGCAGCGGTCCTATCCACTTCACTATAGCTCTAGGTAGATTCGCTTAAATATCACTTTTAATATTCGATCGATATAATCGATAATTGTAGAAACTTCATTCAATACTATTAATTAATTTGCAAAACACAATCGTATCGTATAAAAATTTTTATTCAACTCACTACCGCTTTTATGGAATTTAATGTACATTTTTTAATTGATTTTCATTTTGCTACTTTTACTACTCTCAGCGAGATTTTTCATTCATCACAGAAATTAAATCGGCTTGTTTAGACAAAGAAACTGATAAACTGTCTCAAATTTTTTTTTGAAACATTTACGTAGTTAAAAGAATTGCTGAAATATGTTAAAAGAATTGCTCCGAAAATCATTCAAACTGCAACTTCTTGTATGGGAAAGAAAGTCAATATTTGTTTTATTTTCATACTAGCTTTTACCCGCGACTTCGTCTGCGAAGTTTTTGTATCTCCTTCGTCCACTCGTGATTATCTACAGCGTCTTGTGGGTCTGGTCCGAAAACGTGACGATGGTGGCGGAGAAAGTAGGGTCAAACCCCTTCTCTCGTCATCGTTCCTCACGTACCTACCACACATTCCCCCTGTCCTACCCGTCATACACGTCCCTAAACAGTCATCATGTTTGTCCAGTCCCATCCATTCCGTCCATGACTCGCTCCAGTCGCTTCTGTTCCCTTCACTCCCGTCCATCCTGAAACTTATGTCGCTCCAGTGCACGTGTATAAAAGTTTCACAGATTATATATGTGTATTACACATATACAACACAACACACATTATGAACTGCCAATATTTTAACAACATAGTGTGATGCACTTCATAGCACTTTTAATTCTGCCTGCCTGCCCCCCCAAGTTAAGTAGCGTGATGAAATGCATTTTATGTTAGTCCAGGTCATCCATAATTAAATAAAAAAGGTTCCGTCATAATCGGTTCAACCACTCATTTTTTTTGTTCCCTGCCTACCCTCTACGTTAGGTAGCGTGATGATATCGTAAATTGAGGTAACACTGAGTAACTTGAAAAAGTCTTGTCAAAATCGGTTAAAATACACACTGCTTACCCCCTAAGTACGGTGGCGTGATAATATTTATGCATAGTTTGTGTTTAGGTAAAACTTAGTTGAATAAAAAAAATTCCCATCGAAATCGGTTAGAAACAATAACTAAATTCAGTTCCCTGCCTACTGCCTACCCCCTAAGCACAAGGGCGTGATTATTTGATCCTTAGTTTTTGTCTAGAACTAAGTGTTAACTTAGTTCAATAAAAAAATCCCATCAAAAACGGTTAAAAATCACTAACTCAATTTAGTTAGGGAACTGAATTTAGTTAGTGACAGGGGCCTACTACCTAACCACCCAAGTACGGCGGTGCGATTAAATATAGCCTATGTCTGTCTCCAGGTTACCATCTATCACCATACCAAATTTCATCAAAATCCGTTCAGCCGCTTAGGCGTGAAAGAGCAATAAACAAACAGATAGACAGACAGACAGTGTTACTTTCGCATTTATAATATTAGTATGGATATGGAAGCATGGATAAAGAGGAAACATTTGTGTTTTTGTATTTGTGTGTGTTTGTATGTATGTTTGTAAAGAATGAACTCAACAACTAATAGACCGATTTCAAAAATTCTTTCACTCCAAATAACATTGATTACTATTTACTACTTCTTAGCTAGTATAATTAGGAGCCCCCTTAGTAAGCCGTGGCGTGGGTGAAACTTTCACGCTAAAAGCTAGTTGTAAAATAAAATCATTTTCTTCCATGCTGGACTGGGAGAGATAGAAAAACATAGAATGTTCCAGCTGCCCTTCCTCCCGGGCATGCTGTTAAAGTCAGCAAAAGGGACTGGAGGGTTACATTGTATTGTAATTTAGGCGATGGGCTGACAACCTGTCACTAAAGCAATACATATTACAATCTAAAATTGCCCTCAATTTTTGTCAGACGTGGCGAAAGCGCCTTTTACGAGGCGTTAAACGCTCTGCCTACCCCGTAAGGGATAAAGGCGTGATTTATGTATGTATGTATGTATGTATGTAAAATCAAAAATATCTTTGAATGATTTTCAACATTTTATTAAATGTTGATGCGTAATAAATAAAAAGAAATGGTAGATAAATAAGTAATTATTGTTCTAAAAGTTTTTTTTATTATTTGAGTTAATAATAATTTAATCTAAAAGAAAATGTTGTTCTAGTAAAGCAAATAATGTTATTGGTGTTGTAATTATTTATTGGGCGTATGTAATTATATATTGTGACTAGGCTCGATTCTAGATTTGCCGACCAAAACTAAAATTAAAATCGATTTGTCACTTTTAGACCAAAAACATTGGAAAAGGACGGGAGATCAATTCTCTCCGGTTTTTGATTTATAGTCGGTGGTTTTATGCCATTTCTTTCCGCCGTCATATGATATGGCTGATTAAATTGACAGAAATACTTGGGAAACGTGCAAAAGCTCGTCAAAGTCTAGCGGACAAAGTGAAAAACCGTAGAGTATAAATTCCCTGTCCTTTTCCAATTTTATTGTTTTGAAAGTGACAGATACGAGTAGATGTTAATTTTAGTTTGAACCGGTGGTATTAAGAATCGAGCCCATTGTTTACCTAAGTTTTCAATTACTATAACTGGATGAAAAAAATATAATTTATTCAGTAGCATATTTTATTATTTAATACAGCGTTTTTTATGGCAAGTTTGATTCCAGGATGTTGTTGATCACCTGAAGAGCTACAATGTTGATCAACTCGTTGATGTCTTTCTGTAATTGAAAAAGAAAAACACACTTAATGTAAAAGCAGGAAAAGGATCCGTGGTTCAGTATATTGTAATTTAAGCGATAAGCTGGCAACCTGTCACTATAGCGATATACCTACAAATCTATCTAAGAAAACCGTCTAAATTTGGTCAGACGTGGCGGAACGACCTTTGTTGGTCATTTACGCTCTGCCTACCCCATTAGGGATAAAGGCGTGTTTATATGTATGTATTGACTCGCTACGTCACATGATCGTTTTCGGTCATTGTGGCATGTTTTAAATCCCATCCCACTGGACTCCATCAATATTTATAATGTCTCACTAATATGATACAATACACACGATATTACAATACGAACCTCTAACTCGTTGAGCCTCTGTGGAATCATGTGGTGGATGAACTGTCTCAAATTTTGGCTCATATCGATGCCGAAAGCCCTTACGTTTCCGTCAAACTGCAAAAAATAAAACAGCATTATGTAAGGAAATGGAAAAAAATATTGGTATGAGTATACAATACGGTATTTACAATCACTACAAAGTATAAAACAAAGTCGCTTTCTCTGTCCCTATATCCCTATGTATGCTTAGATTTGTAAAACGACGCAACGGATTTTGATACGGTATCTTTTTATGGATAGAGTGATTCAAGAGGAAGGTTTATATGTATAATACATGCAGAATATAGTAGAGAACCACTGATGATTTCCGTGCGAAGCCGGGGCGGGTCGCTAGTAACATAATAAAATAAAATAAATTAAAACCAAAGGATAGGTTCCGTCATAATTAATAACACGGGGACGGAATTATTCCGTTCCGTAATAATTCCGTCCCCGTGTCGTCCCTGGCACAAAGGTGCCCATCACACTCGCCGCGTTTTCGCGTGGAATTGCGATGGACAGCCTTTGGTCCAGAAATGACCAGGAGCGGGGGTCTTGACCGCTCTCCCTGAGTCTGTGGCCCAGTTACGTAATGTAGGTAAATTATACGAGCCTATTGCATAGACAGACTCAGATATGAAAAAAGAAAAGAAAACAAAATACATACTGATTAATATTTAATACAATTCTAAAATCCTATTATAATCTGATAATGCTAATACTGAGCTCCGATCCGTGTAGGTAATGGGCTTGATTCTAGATTAAAATCTATTTGTCATTTTCAGACTAATAACTTTAGTAAAGGACAGGAGATCTATTTTCTCCGGTTTTTGATTTAAAGCCGGTGGTTTTATGCGTTATTTGTCATTGTTACCCGCCGTTATATGATATTCTCGTTCCATGCTGGACTGCGAACGATAAGAAAACATAAAATGTTCCAGCTGCATCTCCTCCCGGGCATACTGTAAAAAACAGCTAAGGGATGCGAGGGTTTCAGTACAATTGTAATTTAGGCGATGGACTGAGAACCTGTCACTACAGCATTATACAAATCTATCTTAAACTACCCTCAAAACTTGTTAGTCGTGGCGAAACGACCTCTGTTTAGGTCGTTGACGCTCTGCCTACCCCATTAGGAATAAAGGCGTGATGTATGTATGTCTTATCATATGGCGGATAAAATTGACAGAAATATTGGGGAATCGTGCAAAAGCGCGTCAAAATCTAGCGCACACAGTGTAAAACCATAGAATAAAAATCGCCTGTCCTTATTAAATATTTTTTTTTTTTTATTATTTTGAAAGTGACATAGATTTTAAATTAAAATTTAGACGGTGGAATCTAGAATCGAACCCAATGCTAATACCGAGCTCAAATTCATGTAGGCATTATCGCATAGATTCATTAATCCATACAAAAACAAAAATCAGACAATGGGAAACACGCTTCCGTGCGCGGTTTAGATCCCGCTTCTACGAGCGGAGAGGCGTTTTTAGTATGTTCGATACTGCTTGTTTTCCATACAAACCGGGCGTACAAAGTCGCGGGCACAGCAAGTGTATTTAATAAGTATGTTTAATATACTGCTATATTTTCTTTTTTATTTTTAACATTCATACATATAATTTCTTCCATGCTGGCCTGGGAGCGAGAGAAAAACATAGAATGTGCCAGCTGCATTTCCTCCCGGGCATGCTGTAAAAACCAGCTAAGGGATCCGAGGGTTTCAGTATATTGTAATTTAGGCGATGGGCTGACAACCTGTCACTACAGCAATATACTTACAAATCTATCTTAAATAACCCACAAAACTTTGTCAGACGTGGCGAAACAACCTTTGTTTGGGTCGTTTACGCTCTGCCTACCCTATTAGGGATAAAGGCGTGATTATATGTATACATGCATACATACATATGATGTATACATACATCCTTTATCCCTAATGGGGTAGGCAGAGCGCAAACAACCTAAAAATAAAAAAGCAATTTTCTTTTTAAGCACTATTTAAATATTTTTACCTGCAAGCTCTCCATAGTGAATCCAAGGTTAACTTCTCTTACGAAGATACCAGTGATGATACCGACGTTGAAATTAATGCTGCCAGCAACGCGCGGCTGCACAATTACCAAGCTGAAAACATTGAAGAAGAACTATAGGTATAGAATAGAATAGAAAAACATTTATTATTCATGATGTCACAAACACAACACAGTAAATACATTTTTAAACAAAAATTGAACAAACAAGAGTGAAACAAAATGATGATATAAAGGTACCTACAAATAATCAGTTAATGCTACCGGAATGTGCGTGTCGCGACGTCGCAATAAAAGGACCCACTCAGCTTATGCCGCGATCTTGTGAGACCGCGACGCTGGTGTTCTGTGAGCTCTTTTAAAGACAAAAGACGCTATATTATCGTATAAATAATGTCAGTCTCAATTTATAAACTATAGTTATATGTATCTATACACATGATAAATCTCTAGAAGGATCGTGTCTGTACATTAAATATTTTTACAAAAAAAATATTGCAGCGGGCATTATTAACGATATAATGATCAAAACGATTTATTTTTTATTTTTTGTCTGTCTGTCTGTCTGTATGTTACCACATCACGCCGAAACTACTGAACCGATTTCGATGGGACTTTTTTTATTCAACTGTGTGTTACTTGGGTTGCAACTTAGAATACCTAAAATCACGCTATCTGACTTAGGGGGTAGGCAGGAAATTGAAATTTGGCTGTTTCTTAACCGATTTATTTGGACCATTTTTGTTTGACTGAGCATTACCTAAACTCAAAGTAACGATACTAAAATAACGCCACCTGACTTAGGGGGTAGGCAAGAAATTGAACTGTGATCGTTTTTAACCGATTTAAAGGGACTATTAATTTCACTGAGATTTTTTAATTACCTGGTGTCCAGCCTAGGTTAGAAATAATCACGCAAACCATTCTATATTCAGTAAGTACCCCAGTTTATATGGAAAACACGCAGTATCGAACATACTGAAAACGCTTCTCCGCGCGTCGAAGTCGTGGGCACAGCTATACATCATACATAAGTTATTTTTTTGTCTATTTAAAAACGTAAGAAGTAAATAATCTTAAATATTCAATAGCTTAATGACAAATTCAACGAAAAAATTGTATCATGATATGTATATAATTAATTGTTCCCCAAACAAAAAGAAATGGAAACAATGAAAGAACCGTTAGGTGACACAAATCCTTCCATATTTAAGTAGTCAGGTACATAGAATACCTACTATATTGTACTATGCTCGCATAGGTGTAATGTAAGACTGTATTCTATCCCAATTATGTAAAATTTCGAAACAAAAAAATACATCGCTGTTCTGTTCTGTTCTGTTAAAATCATAACCACCACGCGTACGGAGTCGCGGACACAGCTAGTAAAATAATAATAACAATATTAAAATAAAAAATAAACAATAATAATATCAGCCAATGTCAAAAATAGGAAGAATTAGTAGCAGTTGTATTATAAGTGTAGTAAAATCGCAGTTGTGTGAAGTTGTCTGTCATTTGCCTGTGGTCGGCGCGGCGGCGGCGTGGCTATGCCGTAAGAAATGTCGGAACATTCGAAAGACGTTTTGTTCGTTCGAAAAATAACGGCATTTACGATCAGTGGCTTATATATGGCAGTGATTTATATATGGCAGTGGGTGGTATGTATGCTGGTATTTCAAATATATAAAGGGTGTAAGGGACAGCGTCCCTCAACCTGATCCCACTTCCTGAAAAACAATCCTGCTGATATTTGTTCAGTTCCGTTGACTAGGCAACCCCTTTCACATTGCGGGACGCTGTCCCTTGCACCCCGAATAGAGTCAAATATGCAACGATATATGTATATGAAGCTAAAAAAATCATGATGAAATTTATTTGACATTCAAAATGGTCAAACGTGGTGAAAACACACTTTAATGAAGTTGATAACTAGCGTCAGGATTAAATTGTCTACCTCGTAAGGAATAAGGACGTGACATGCAATTATTGTGTATTTTTTACTTACTTGGCGTTGGCGGAGAAATCAAAGTTCGATCCAAGAACAGTGGCGTCAAGTCCAGCGTCACCTGAAATCAAAATTCGTGTTTTCTAATATAGGCAGTAGATATAAAGGTAGCCTAAGTCGCAGATTTAGTTGTTCGAGCCTTCGCTTGACCCATTTGTGCGATAACCCTCGAATTTTGCGCGTTTGCAGTTGATCTACCCTCATTTCACGCTGCCATTGCCGGCCGCATGGTTCTTCAGTACGTCTTAGAGTTTTGTAGCGTGCGCAGTGTGCAGTTAGTTAGTGAAAAATAATATATTTTAAAATATAAATTTGCTCAATATAACAGATATTTTTACGAAAGATTCAAAGCTATAATTTTAGCAAATTGTGATAAACCAAAGGTAAGAAGTGTATTTATGTTAATGAAGTGATAACAGCGAATGACTGCTCTTCGGACGCTAGCATGTAACTAGATTTTTGATAAAAGTATCTACATTCTTTTCGTTTTTGTATATCGTCCTACCTACATACATTGTTTATTGATTGCTGGCTAAGATGTCTGCTGAAATGTCAACTGAAATGTCGGCTAATAACTTTACGTATTGTCTGCCGTCATCGGCTGTCGGCTGAATAGCCGTCATCAAACTGTATTAACTGTAAACTGTGTAAACATCAAACTGTGTAAACTGTGTTTGCAGGTCTGGAAGGTTCAGGCTGGTGTCATCTCGTGAAATCATGGTCACTCTTGTCGTTCGTCGTTCTAGGCGAAAGTCAACTTTAAAAACCTACGGCCCAGCTTGGTCAAATGGTTGGTATGAGCTAAGGAAAATCATATAGTTGTTAATAATCCGACAAATGAAGAATTATCAAAATATTTAATCTACCTGCACAAGGACGTTAAACTAGCTTCTAGATCGATAGCCCTCCACAAATCAGTAGTTACAACTTTTGTTAACCCTGAGAAAAGTAAATTTCTAAGCAACCACGCGTTAGTTAAACGAACACTTAAAGCGATTTTCATAACTCACCCACCAACTGCCAAGCCGATAACCTGGGAAGTTAGTCAGTTGATTGATTTTCTTAAAGACTATGAACTCAACAGCAACAACCTATATCAAGTATCACGGCATACGGCTGCTCTATTACTTCTTCTGTCTGGGCGCAGAATACACGATTTGACCTTACTAGATATATGTCCTGAGTGAAGTTCAGTCAGACCATATAATTTTTTGACCACATATTGGGTCGAAGACTGATTCTACGACTATTAGGCAATCAGGCTGGAAACTTCAGAAATACTCCAATTCCAGATTAGACGCTGTACTTTGGATAAAACACTTAACTAATTAAAGTAAAGCTCGACGCACTAATAAAACTAGACTATTTATTACTACCAGAAACAATGTTAAAGATGCCTCTCGCACAGTTATATCCGGATTGATACGGAACCTCTTCAAGGAGGCTAATATCGCAGTTTCCAGAAGGCAGTTTTCAGTGAGCTGTTAATACCAATTGGACTAAGGGACATCTAAATTTAGATGAAGTCATTGCCAGGGGCAATTGGAAAAGTACATATACGTTCCTTAAGCATTATTTCAAATTGAGTCCACATAATCAATACTCAACACAATCAGTTTCATGTCAGTGAGGCATTCACACCTATTTAATGATCCTAATTATGAACAATATAACATTCATTAGTAACACTAAGTATATTTTATTTTTCTTAATAAAAATATATTATTTGATCTTATTTTCCAATCTTTAATTATTTCATTCACATTAACTATAATTTCATAAATCTACACAGAACGTCTAGCCCCGCCATCGCCGGTAGAATATAAACACATCTCACAAGTGGGTCAAGTGAAGGGTAAAAAACAGATATTTAAGTTTCAGCCGGACCCACGTGAGAGTACTGAAGAACCATGCGGCCCGCAAGGCGGCGACGTCAGTGTAGCCGTCACGTGACCAGTTTACGAGTCAAATGATGGTAGATCACAATACAAACGCGCAATATTCGGGGGATAATCTCACAAGTGGGTCAAGCTCTGGCTGAAACCTAAATATCCGTTTTCTACCCTTTGGGGGGAAACGGTTCAATTATATCAGTTATATAGTTTCGATTACATGGTACAGATTTAGTGCTTTAGGATTAGATAGCCTTGTTTGAATTTAATCAGACTTAAGTCACCTTGAAACAATTTATTTGGAGGACCCATTAAATCCCTTACAATGATTCACCAGAAACTTGGTTCGGCAGAAACTGTTTTAGGCAGAATCGTGTTTGAGCAGAATAATCGGAGAAGTCTACTAACCAATATGGATGGCGATCCTGGGCAGAGAGATGTCCATGTCAAGTCGGTTGCTGAGCAGACCAAAGTTCATTTGGTTGACGATGATGTTACTGACGCCGGTTACCGACAAATCGTTGGCGTGGGCTTTCAGGTCGAACAGGCTGCAATATGAACATACTTTGATGAAGATGAACTCCAAAAAACTGATAAATCTTCGCACAAAACGTACCATGCAGACGAAGTCATTATAGGAAGTTTTATACAGAATTCTTAAAACTAGAAATTTTTCCTCTCAATTCTTTAAAATATGCCCAGTCGTATGCATTACGCAAGGCTAGTGGTCCACTTGGGGCAATATCATCACAAACTGCCTGTGGATAAGTCGGGCTGGCCGTAAGATGCGAGCGAGAGGAAAACATAGAAAGTGTCAGCTGCATTTCCTCCCGGGCATGCTGTAGAAACCAGCAAAAGGATCCAAGGTTTCTCAGTATATTGTAATTTAGGCAATGGGCTGACAACCTGTCACTACAGCAATATTCCTACAAATCTATCTTAAATAGCCCTCAAAGCTTTATCAGACCTTTGTTTAGGTTATTTACGCTCTGCCTACCCCATTAGGGATAAAGGCGTGATTATATGTATGTATTTAGTAGTCAGTTCTACAAGGGGTTTGTAGGGGTTTCTTCTTTTCGCAAGGGGACCTTCGCCCAATGTTTTGCTGTTTCGTCGGTTTTGTTACTTACATTGGTACTGGTAAACCAACAGCTATGTTTCCGCCATCTTGGACCCATGGGTCGAGACCACTGTCTCTCATCTGCTGGGTTAGATTCTCGATGATTCCCACTATGATGTCACCAATAAATCTTGGAGCTGAAAATTATTTAAGGTCTTATTTGTCTGCGTAAGGAGTACTCCTGTGGGTGTCAACACTAAGTAAAAAAAAATGCTGGCCATATTTTAGGGTGTGAATTTACCCATGAAACTGAACAACTTTTATCAGGAAACATAGGTCAAAATATAAAAAAATCTCGAGCCGCTGACACCATTTATATGGGAAGGTCAATATTTTACCTCGTATGTCGACCTATGTTCCTTAGGGAAAGTTGTTCAGTTTTTTTACATCCTATATTTCTTCCATGCTGTACTGGGAGAGATAGAAAAACATAGAATGTTCCAGCTGCCCTTCCTCCCGGGCATGCTGTAGAAGTCAGCAAAAGGGATTCGATAGTTACAGTGTATTGTAATTTAGGCGATGGGCTGACAACCTGTCACTACAGCAATATACCTACAAGTCTATCTTACATAACCCTCAAAACTTTGTCAGACGTGGTGGAACGAAGTTTGTTGAGATCGTTTACGCTCTGCCTACCCTATTAGGGATAAAGGCGTTATTATATGTATGTATGTAGATTTGGATGGGAAGAATAGCACATTCTGATTTAGCAAGGACTTCAAAATAACTTCTTCTTCTTCTTCTGTCGTGTGGGTATCGAGTCAATCGACCAGATGAACCCTGGTATCAGAGTGTTTAAACCGCCTAATAGCACAGTTAATTGGCCTCTGACATGGTTTGTGTAACGACCACTATCAATGACAGCAACCGGGACCGACGGCTTAACGTGCCCTCCGAAGCACGGAATCTGTTTTCTTCCAGGCAATCAAGTGATTCGGCCTGCATTGTCCTAACCAAACTGGGAAAAATCTCACAAAGTTATAAATACAACAAATATCAACTTTCGGTACCCCCTGCCCCGGGAACCGAACCCAGGACCTCCGGATCGTGAATTCATGGTTCTGACCACTAAACCACGGAAGCAGTACTTACTTCTAGCTTCTGGTTGGGGCAAAGCGCAGCTTAGGCCCAATAAGACGAGCAGTACTACGGTGATTCCTCTCATTTTTATTGATTTTCTACAAAAAACAAAAGTAAAAAATATTAATACTATAAATTATTAATTATTTCTTCCATTCCGGCCTGGAAGCGAGAGAGCCGGCCCGGGCATGATGTAAAAACCAGCTGAGGGATCCAAGAGATTCCGTTTATTTGATTTAGGCGATGGGCTGACAACCTGTCACTAAGCAATATACCTAAAAATCTATCATAAATATCCTCAAAGCATTGTCAGACGTTGCGGAACAACCTCTGGTTAGGTCGATTACGCTCTGCCTACCCCATTAGGGATAAAAATAATGACTATATGTATGCATGTATGTACCAGGCCACTCAGAAAGTATTGCGATAAATAGTTTTTATATATGGCAGACTGGCCGGTTAGAATCTTTTTTGAAAATATGATTACTTGTAAGTAAAAATATGTGTGTTCCATTTTCAAAATTTCCCTCCACATTTTTTGCGAGCCAATTCAAAGTATCGTGTCTTACTGAAAAATGGATCTGCGCCGGGAACATTTTAGAACTATGATTTTTTACGATTTCAAGTGTCGCCTGAAACCGGATGGATCGTTCGATAGACTTCAAATGGCATTTATGGATGAAAACCCCTCCAAGGCAACCGTGTATCGTTGGTACAACGAATTTAGGCGCAGTCGACTAACCTTGGGGGACGAAGAAAGAAGCGGTCGCCCTTTGACGGCTACTACGGAAGAAAACGTGCTAGCAGTGAAAAATTTAATCCAAGATAATAGGCGAATTACATATCAGGAGATTCAGCACATATTAAAGATTGGATCGGGAAGCGTTCACGAGATTCTACATGGGCATCTTCGCGTGAGGAGGATAGTATCGCGCTGGGTGCTGCACTACCTCACCGACGCTCAGAAGCAGGCCCGGGTGGAATGGTGCCGTGATATGCTGAACAAATTTGAAGCAGGCTCGTCTCGGCGCGTTTACGACATCGTAAAAGGTGATGAGTCCTGGATTTATCAATACGATCCAGAAACCAAGCGCCAGTCGACAGTTTGGGTGTTTCAAAATGAACCAACGCCTACCAAAGTAAAGCGATCTCGAAGCGGGGGGAAGATTTTGATCGCCAGCTTTTTTAATTTCACTGGCCGCTTGGCCTCAATTCCCTTACGAGATCAAAGAAGCATTAACGCCGAATGGTATACTACCAAATGTTTACCAGAAGTTTTTTCTGTTGTGAGCAACAAGCGACCAAACACAGGGCTCCGCGGACTACTGCTCCACCACGACAATGTGCCTGCACACACCGCGCTCAAAACGAGGGACTTCCTGGATAGCACACCAGTCAAACTCCTGGGTCACGCTCCTTACAGCCCTGATCTAGTACCGTGTGACTTCTTTTTATTTCCAAAAATAAAAAATCAGCTCAAGGGGATACAATTTTCGTCGCCGGAAGATGCGCTGGCTGCGTTCGAGCAGGCTGTAAACGTTTTTAGTGTCGCAAATCTTTCTGAGTGTCCCACGTATGTATTGTGTTATTGCTGTTTATAGTATACAATTTTGATGAAACCTTATTTAACAGATATCAAACGCTTTTACTAATTTTGAACAGCTCTCGTATGAACCCAAAACAATTTTTAAATTAAAGATAAACCTTATTTTTTTAATAATGGTCTACTTACTGCTGGATCCAAACACAAGCTCCAAACTGACTAAAGTACAATTATTTCTTGTATTAAGAAGATAATATAATCAATTTATTATTCTGGATTACCGTTCTCTTATAATCAATGTGATTTATCAGATTTTGAAACGGAATTCTTTGGATTATCTACCTTTTTGTGATATACACTGAGCTTTAGATATGCTTCTCAAAATTAATACAAATAACAATTAATAAGGTAATAGCAATAAATTATACCTAACTAGCGACCCGCCCCGGCTTCGCACGGAAATCATTAGTGTTTCTCTACTACTACTTTACTTCCATGCTGGACTGGGAGAGATAGAAAAACATAGAATGTTCCAGCTGCCCTTCCTCCCGGGCATGCTGTAGAAGACAGCAAAAGGGACTCGAGGGTTACAGTGTATTGTAATTTAGGCGATGGGCTGACAACCTGTCACTATGGCAATACACATTACAATCTAAAATTACCCTCAATTATTGTCAGACGCGGCGAAAGCGCCTTTTACGAGGCGTTTAACGCTCTGCCTACCCCGTAAGGGATAAAGGCGTGATTTTATGTATGTATGTATGTTTTCTACTATATTATGCATGTATTATACATATAAACCTTCCTCTTGAATCACTCTATCCAATAAAAGAAACCACATCAAAATCCGTTACGTTGTTTTTAAGATCTAAGCATACATAGGGATAAAGGGACAGAGAAAGTGACTTTGTTTTATACTGTGTAGTGAAGTAACTTAGCACTACGCCTCGCGGTTACATCTACTTAGCCACATGATGTTATTTCACTCCATATATTTTTACTTTCCCTTTCTTCCATGCTGGACTAGGAGCGAGAGAAAAACATAGAATGTGCCAGCTATATATCCTCCTGGGCATGCTGTAAAAATCAGCTTATAGATCCAAAGGTTTCAGTATATTGCAATTTAGGCGATGCGATGGGCTGACAACCGGTCACTCCAGCAATATACCTACAAATATATCTAAAATAACCCTCCAAACTTTGTCAGACGTGGCGGAACGACCTTTGTTTAGATTGTTTACGCTCCGCCGACCCCATTAGGGATAATGGCGTGACTTTATGTATGTATGTATTTTCTCATATAGGTTGAAAAAAAATATCTATGCGTAGTAAAGGCAGCTATAGTATTTCAGCCAACTCAGTTTTAGAATAAAGGTAAACAAAGATCTTGTTTCTAAAATAAGTTTAAGCTATTAGATATGACAACATGATGAAATAGTAGCTTTAGTAATGTAAGAAATTTGCCAACACGTATTATTTATTTTGACATGAAACGTCGTTTACCTTTATACTCAAACTGAGTTGGAAATACTATAGGCACAGTAGTCTATTGCACTACATCTAAATACATCTATATTTTAAATGTAGGAATAGCAAAAATACAAAGATTTTTGTATTTGTAATATTAATTGGATTAATATAAATTGAAACAAGTTGGACTATATAATCAAACCCAAATAATACTTAAACTAAATTATGTTGGTAAAAATAAATAATAGACAAGCTTTATTTTTATATACAAGCATTTATTTTTATAATTAAACACAAATTTTGCAAACATTCAATAATGCAAACATAGCACTAATTTTAGTAACTTACTTGAAACTCTATTAAAATTTAAAAGATAACTCTATTAGATAAAGAAAGTATCATTACCTCATAATTTAATACATAATAATTAATAAAAGATCTATTATGTCTTTATCAGATCATTTAGTACGTTGCTGATCAAGTTTTTCGTAAAGTATTTTTGCATATAAATCTTTAAATGTTCTCAAGGTAGGTAGTAATTTAAATATATAAAATAAAACATAAATAGAAAATATTGAAATCAGGGGTAAATCTTTACGTCTATAAATTAATATTTTATCCTAAAACTGATGGTGCTATTTTATCGCTTTGAAGTTTTTGATTTCATATTTCTCATATTCATGTATATGTTGCAGGATTATGGTGAAATCGGGGTTTTAATTAAAAAAAAACAATATTTTGATTAAAATCCGGACTTTGACAAAATACTGGTCATAATCTAGAGAAAACTCTAGGATTCTGACAAAGTATTAAAACATGCAGGTTTTTGAACAAAATACTAGTATTTTATCTAAGTCCAGGTTTCGATCCATTAATTTTCGGTTTTATGGTAAAATTAATATCGGTCGCTATGTGATATTTGACAAAAACATTAGACATTTAATCTAATAATCTGACTATTGATCAAAATACTAGGTGTCTCAGGACTTTGTCTAAATCCTAGTATTTTCTCTGGATTATGGCCAGTATTTTGACAAGGTCCGGGTTTTGATCAAAATCCATTTTGTTTTTATCAAAACACCTGTTTAGTCATAATCCTCCAATATATATAGATGATACTTTCTCTACCCAACAGGCTTAATTGGAAAATAAATAGTGGGAATGCTTGTAGGCCTTGACGTCGTGCTTTCAAAATTCGCTATAGTTAGGCCATTCGTGTTACATCGACGTTTTAATATACAATAACTTTATTATAGCCAAGCAGATATCAAGCAAAGTTTTCAGTGTGTAAAAATAATTTAACCCACACAAACTGTTCCATATTAAGTTTTTAAGGACTGCTTTTTCATTTTACAGAGGCAAGATTAAGTTCAGACAAATTTGAAAGTTATTAAATATATGTCATCCAAGAAATATGTTCTGGAATTACATATTTATCACATAGTGCATTAATCAACATTATGATGTTTCAGTATAATTATAACGTCACTTGTTACGTTAAGAGACCTAAAATTTAATCTGGTGAAATAATTAAGATTTTCTTTGCTAAAATAATATAAGCAAGTCTATAAAACTTTAATATGGAATCTTTTAGTCCCAAATCACCAAATCTTGTGTTTACTGTGTAAAAGTAAATGTGCTTTGGTAAATGCCTCTGTATTTTTATTAAAGGTACAATAGTTTCTCTAACTAAAACATTAAAAGCTACATATTTAAATTGACTGTAAATGTTTGAAAACTGATAGGCACTAAAACTCTCCGTTTTATATAAAGAAATATTTTAATATTCTTTTCACATAAAGTTTCGGATATAGGTATAGTTATTTAGGAATCCTACTCACTTTGAGGTTTTTGTACAATAGTGGATGGTTAATAAGGAACGAAGTGCTACAAAACTACTAATTTGGCTTGATTCTAGTTTCCACCGGCTAAAACTAAAATTGAAATCTATCTGTCACTTTCAAAATAAGAAAATAGAAAAAGGACAGGCGATTTATACTCTATGGTTTTACACATTTTCCGCTATATTTTGACGCGCATTTGCACGTTTCTCCAGTATTTCTGACAACTTAATCCACCATATGACGGCGAATAAAAATGACAGATAACGCATAAAACCACCGACTATAAATCAAAAACCGGAGAGAATAGATCGCATATCCTTTTCCAATGTTTTTATTCTGAAAGTGACAGATAGATTTTAATTTTAGGTTTAGCCGGTGAATCTGGATGTGATGGTGATTATTGGAACATAACAATACAATGTTTAAGACACTGATTGTGAGATGTTAAATGAAGATTTTCATTTTGTTTATTTTATTGTTATAGATCACCGTATTGACTGACTATAAATAAAATTATCATATTTGGAGTTTGTAACATCACAAAATCGTAAACTATTTAACCAATGTTTGGCACTACGCGTCTTTCGTTGGCCTTTCAATATCACATAACATAAGAAACAAATTGTGCACATATATTAGAAAGTAACGCATCACTACATCTACGAGTATCTCCTATATTATAGTGTTATATCAATATATATAAAAGTGAACAAGAGGCACTCTATAGGTTTACATACGCAGGTTAAAATAAGCGTAATTCTTGAAACACCGAATGTGAGCTAAACATGAGTACTGACACTATTTTACATATACTAACATCAGCGAATGAAGGTTATATCGCGTATATACAAACACACAAATTTGTATACACGTCATCGTCTAATAATAAAAAAGGAATCCAAGCTCAAATACCTACGTAAAATTACATTTAGCAATTACTATATATCTCATAAGGTATCGTCTTCCACAACAGGTTATATTTTTTTATATATAATAAATATTACCATTTAGGTACCCCCATGACCTGCCCTTAAGTTGACGAAACCAGCCAAGTGGCGCCCCCATTAGTAAAAAAAAACATATTTCACTAAAAACGCAGTGAATCGAAAAACCAGTCCAAAAAAATAAGCTATAATAATTATGTTAATTTAAAACCTTATAAATTAGCGATTCATAGTTCGTTGTACTAACAGGAAGAAAAATTGCGAATAACGGCCACCAACGGCTATTTCTCGTCCTGTTACTACAACGAGCTATGAATCGCTAATTTATAAGGATCTAAATTATCTTAATTACATATCTTGATTCTGTTGGACCGGCTTATCGATACACTGCGTTTTTAGAAAATTATGATTCTTTTACTACGGGGGGCGCCACTTGGCTAGCATCGTCTTAAACGACTTGAACATAATTTCCAACTAAAGACAACAACGAGTTCCCTACATAAGAAACTAACACTCATACATTATTTACACCAATGAAACATTTTTCAATTATCTATTATATATCGTAGTTAGCAGTTGCAAGATTTTCTTTAAATACACGATATTGTACTAGTAATTTATTATCTTAAATCTCAAACGAATTGTAAAGATTCATCTATTAAATTGTTTATATACCAATATTTGAAAGCTGAACCGCCGAGCACTACAGTCTAAGCTAGATGTATTGACCCTAAACGTTAAGGTACTAATTGTGTAGGTTCTAACACATTCAGTATACTACACACTGCACATCTCTCGAATCACTGTACACACGTTTCATGAAACCCATTTGTAACCATCTAAGAATGAAAACCCATGTGACAGTAAGAAATCATATAATTATAATGAAAACATACGGCGTTTGATATTAGCATTGAAGTTCCGACTTTGAGTAGGTATTTGTTATCTAGTAGATACTATCACTTTTCGATTGTATTGAAGACCTGGCATATCGTTTCCTCACATATGTTTTAGTTCTTAGACTCACACTTAAAACATTATCCATCATCATCATCTGTGCTTGCTATTGAATATTACTTGACAATGGTTTAATCTATTTTGATGAATTAAGTTTAAGTTTCATGATCATTCCTTTTGTCACATTCACCCTCATCTTTTTATTCACCGTTACGATTAATTTCGTCTATAGCGTCATTGTTTAATTCAATGTACCGTTTTGTTTCTTTAAAATTGTTCTCCCTCCGATCCTGAAATAATACATCGAACCATATAACCCGTACAACTTTCTAATATTGGTCCGCTACAGTGTTCGTAAATGACCTAGCTTACTTAGCTTACGACCTAGGGCTAGGATGAACTTAAACGATTCTATGCCTTGCGTGATATGTATTGCAATAGAGGCGCTTTAAAGCTAACTTTTCACTTCCGACAAATCTTCTGCGCCTTAACATCTCGAATCACTCACGACAAATTTTGTTCCATTGCATACTTAGTTATTACAAAGACAAAGTTTCCTTTCCTATCCTAATCCACCGGCAGAAGACTTTTTGAACCTATCCCCAAAAGATATGTAGAGACTTACACACTATGACAAAATTATTCCTACGTAATTCTATAATTTGTTATTAACAAGTGATATGTTGATGGAGGCATCACTCCTTTTAAAATAGACCATAACAATAATCCATAAACAATAATTTTATATTACTTACATTAATTTATGGAACTTATAGCGATATTTCTAGACAATTTATGGACTTACAGCGCAATTTAACACTTGAGGTGGCTTAAAACTAAAATTATGCGTAAACCTACTTTACATTATAAAAATAAGTTAATAAGAAAATATTCCAGAGATTTTTTTTTGACGGCAACATATCAATACACAATAATTTCTATACAGACCGCTATTTTATTAATCAATAATTTTCAAAGACCAATTTTTGTATATTTGTCTAGATGAATATTACATTATACAAACAATTAATCAATATAATCATAAGATTGCATTCAGTTTCTTAGTAATATCCAACTTGACAAAGCCAGTATAGTCCATAAGAAATCTGCCCTTTAAAAATTACCGACCAACAAAACATCATCCATGTATACTGTACAAGACCTCCCCGCTAAGAAATTGAACGTTCAGCGGGGACGACGACCTTTAAGCGAAATAACTCAATAAGATCGGAAGGCTCAATATACTAGGGATTCATATAATGTATTTGAACAGCATTGTGTGCGTTACGCCAATGGTGGCCACGCTGAGGCCAAACACGTCGAACGATAACCACTGAGACGAGGCACTGCTTGTGCAGTTCCGCGGTGGGTCTGGTTTACCTGTAAAAGAAGGAAACAGAGTTGTAAGTTATCTTGTAGGTATCGTATAGCCAGACCGGAGGTCTATATTATGGTAGCTACCTAATATCGCATCAATTTTGCAACCAAGAAAATCTTAGAAGATCACGACAACTCTATTTTAGTGATTTTATTTCTGTGGAAATTTTGTCTAGTTCCGAGAACATTAAAATAGTTCAGTTCTCTAATATTTTCTTTTTCTGTTGTTAAAGTATAAATCTTTATAATTTCTTCTGTATAAATTTCATCCATGTTGGACTGGGAGAGATAGAAAAACATAGAATGTTCCAGCTGCCTTCCTCCCGGCCATAATGTAGAAGTCAGCAAAAGAGATTCGAGGGTTACAGTGTATTGTAATTTAGGCGATAGGCTGACAACCTGTCACTACAGCAATACAAATCATTACAATCTAATTTGCCCTCAATTTTTGTCAGACGTGGCGAAAGCGCCTATAACGTGGCGTTTTAAGCTCTGCCTACCCCGTAAGGGATAATGGCGTGGTTTCATGTATGTATGTAAAGTATAAACTATAATCTCAAACTCATTATTTCGGATTACCATGTTACTATGAAAATTTGCTAATCAACGAACGAGCCTTTCAAAACAATCGTCACATTCGTCATAGCCTATAAAAATTATCTCTGTTCTAGTATTGCAAAGGGCGTGAATTATCTTTTAAGCAATAGTCATAAATCACTCGTAATCCACACGTCAAAAGATAATAAATTTCCTTGAATAAATCTCTACATTCCAAATTAAATAACATTCATAATCCTATTTACGAAATTAATTATTATGTTGACAATTTACTTTGGGAATTTCATAGGTATTACTGAGGCAATAGCCACACAGAAGATACAATACAAAGAGTTTTGCCTTTGACACAGAAAAAGGGGTATGTATTCCTTGTTAAAGACGTATCCGCTCTTATTTTCGATTTTTATAAACGCTCTCACTACAGTTATTTCTTCTCAATATCATCTCTATGCAGATGATTTGCAGGTATACCGCCATTTCAAGGCAAGTGATGTGCAACAGGTAGTCTCAGAATTAAATGACAATCTTGCAAGGATCTGCGATTGGGCTAACTCGTTTGGATTACTAGTAAATCCATCACAGGCTTTAATTATTGGTAGCTCTTATATGCTTAACTCACTTCAGGCACAGGATGTTTCACCAGTTGTTTATGATGGCACAGTTATTAATTACACACCCAAGGCAAAAAATCTAGGTGTAACGTTTGACTGCAGGTTGTCATGGGTCAGTCATATAAATGAGATAAGTAGGAAGGTGCATTATTCCTTTTAGTCCCTTAAGCGCTTACAAAGGTTCCTACCTCTTAAAACTAAAATTGTCCTCGCCCAATCCCTCCTTCTTCCTCTCCTTGACTATGCGGATGTCTGTTTCCTCGACGCCACGGAGGAGATGCTGAATAAGCTGGAGAGACTACAGAATCTGTGCATACGATACATCTATGGGCTACGCCAGTACGATCACATTTCGCAGTACAGATCTGAATTAAAATGGCTACCCATTCGTCGACGTCGCGATGTGCATGTTCTGTCGACTTTGTACCAAATACTGAACAACCCAGTCACTCCGCTTTACCTCCGTGAGCGCTTCCAGTATATGGAAGTGGCCCTCGTGGGCAACCATGTCGGACCATTAGATCCCTCCTCCTGAAAATCCCTTCCCACTCCTTAACCTGTTATGGCAACTCGTTTTCGGTGCATTTTGTGCGTTTGTGGAACTCCTTGCCCCATGAAATCCGTGCAAGCCCTTCTTTGGATGTTTTTAAGAGAAGAGTGAAGGAGCATTTGTTATCCTCATAAATGTATTCATATGTCGAATTATTTTTACTATATTTAAGTGTGTATAATATATTTTTTTTTATATTCCACGTATTGTATGTACTAATATTATTTATATAATTATTTAGTTAGTATTTATACTTATGTATGTAAGGATATTTATATGTAGCTTATTATAGACTTTGCGTACACTCTTGCCTGCTGTTATCTATATATATTTTTTTCCTCTCACACGGTAAGCTGGAAGACAACTCAAATATTTTGAGTTAAGCTCGCCTTTGCACATAATGTATCTAGATTAAGTTAATTTTAAGAATATCTGTGTGTACAATAAAGAATTAAGAATCAATTCAAATTAGTAGTTATTTTAAATTGGTTCTTACCAAACTGATGCTATTGAGCCCGTTCTCACACTATGCCAGTTTCTGTTTTTTTTTTCAGTCCTGATAAATTTTAATAAGCATTATAGATTGGATTCTGCAATGCTATTGAAGAGTTAGTTGTTAGCTATTATACTACTTTTTACACCGAACCCCTCAAGTCTCAAACTTTTACATTTGTGCATGGAAGAAAAAAGCTGGTATATTCTGTGGTGAATCAGTTTCAGACCAGTATGGTCCTTTAACTGAATGAGTAGCACATAAACTTACTTCATCTTCTTCTCGCCTCGATCGTTTAGGCGTAAAGGCAGCAATACACAGGCGTCACTTACTGCACGCAAGGTGCGCAACATTGAACACGCTGTCAATGCTTTTTGCATTGCCTACAACACATATACTCTCTACGAGCGCATGCTGGCAGACGGATGCTCCGACGTAGAGTTCATCGATATGCGCGCGTAACGCGTAAGGTGACGCATGTGTGATGTACAAGCAAGCATTGCGCGCAGTAAGTGACGCCTATGTGTAGCTGCACTTAAACTTACTTGTAGCAGCAATAAGTTGCGGCAGGTACTTCTGCCAGAAGGCGCACTCTTTCACTCGCACACCCTGTCCCACTGAGCTCTCGTTCACTCCTAAGGCCAGGTATTCCCTCCCAAGAGCCGAGTGGAGAGGCCACACTGGATTCGTCAGCTCACCGTTGGGGTTCATAGAAGGATTTCTGGAAGTAGAAAAGGGGATGAGTTTATTATTCAGGATAAAATTTTGGAGCAGTGGCAAATCCAAAGGGTAAAATTTTGCAATCATAATGTCATTCTGCAATTGAACTACACAAACCGGGTGTAAAGAACAGCGTCCCGCAATCTAATAAGGGTTGCTCAGTCAACGAAACTGAACAACTACATAACATACATACATAACGTCACGCCTCCTTCCCGGAGGGGTAGGCAGAGATCACATCCTTCCATTTGCTACGATCCTTGCAAACTTCTTTGGCTTCATCTACATTCATCAATCTTTTCATGCACGCTCGTCGGTTAAGGGTACTCCTGACCTGACCTTTCCCTAGAACGTCCCCGATTTGATCGCGGTACGTTCGTCGAGGTCTTCCCCTTCCAACATTCCCACTCACACTCGCCATGTATATCTTTTTGGTTAATCTCTTTTCATCCATCCTCTCAACATGACCAAACCACCTCAGCATTCCTTTTTCTATACCTGTCACAATATCCTCTTTCACACCACAACGTTCCCTTATCACGCTATTTCTTATTCTGTCACTCAGTTTCACACCAATCATACTTCTTAATGCTCTCATTTCTACCGCATTTATTCTACTTTCATGTCTTTTCTGCCATACCCAACTTTCACTGCCATACATAAGTGTTGGGACTAACACTCCTCTATGCACAGCCAGACGAGCCTTTTTGGACACCCTCTGGCTGTTCATAAAGGTGTGCAACGCCCCATTCACCATGTTACCAGCATTCACTCTTCTTTCAATATCACTATCACTATCACTATCAATATCACTATCACCAGGAAATTCTTTCAGGAGATAAAAAATAATAAACTTCCCATACAAAATTATCAATTAAATCAGACAATTTGTACGAAGAATATTTTTCTTTTCACTTCCTGAAATTCTTGCTGATAGTTGTTCAGTTCCGTTTACTGAGCTACCCCTATCAGTTTGCGGGGCGCTGTCCCTTTCACCCCGTATAATTTTGAATCATACAAGTAATACGTATATTGGTCATCAAAATATCATATTTTTATGAAGTCCATCTTCCACCTAATAAATATCAGAATGCAAGTAATTAAACATATGACATGCAATGATGAACTGTTGATAAAACTTACAAGACAATTAGTTAAAATGTAATCAGTCAGGGTTGAACCAAAAACATAAAGGAATATTGCATACCCAGTCCTTGCGAAGTTAGACCAGTATCTCATGATACGCTTGCTGAACTCCACTTCTTCGGGAGAATAGTTCTTTCCAGGGTTAAGGGGTTCACCGAAGACATAGTTGATCTCATCTGCGTGTAAGACACCAGTCCACGAAGGCCAAGGGTTGTTCTTGCTTCGATGCTTGTAGTAATATGTGTACACGTTATTCCCAGTCTCAGCATATCTGTGAGCGAACTCATTCACACTACATGTGAAATGATAATCACCAACCATTTTGTCTAATGCATTTCGATTCTTGACTGGATCGTTGGGATTCAACCAGTCGGTGTATTCGTACACTATTGCTTGTCTCACAATGTCGTTTACGTAAGGGTTTAACTCCTTTACCGCTTGTAAGTACTGTTCTCTTGAAATACCTACATTTTCTTCCTTAGGCATCATTTCTGTTAGGTAGTAAAGGATGAAATAGTAACCTTCTTCAGTGTTAGATCCCATGAGAAGGTTGGTCTTTTTAAAGTTCTGGTGAGCTAAAGACCGTGCGGGCATTTCATCTAAGAATGATCCATCAATGATTGGGACAAATGGAAATTCACAAATACCTAACGTCCCCCATTCGTTGTTCACTAGTTCTTCAGGTGACTTTTTGCGTAAGCATTCTATCATGGGTCCCATGTCCGTCTTCGAGTATGGACAATGAACAGCTTCTGCCAAACGAATCCCTCTCAGAATACTTTCTTCTCGGGATATAATTGCCCAAGGGACCGTAGCTGCTCCAGATTGCATTATGGCTTGAGAAAAATAATTTCTAGATAGCGGAGACAGCAAATGTAATGATACAGAAGCTGCACCAGCTGATTCTCCAAACAATGTGACATTGTGTGGATTTCCGCCGAAGTAAGCTATATTATCCTTCACCCACTGCAATGCCATCAGCTGATCAAACAGTCCAGCGTTACCAGGGACATCAGGAGTATCAAAGAATAAGAATCCGAGAGACGCAACTCGGTACTGCATTGAAACGTAAACTATTTTCTCTTCGGATACCAATATTTTAGGGTCATAAACATCTAAAGTAGCGGTGCCGGAGTAAAACCCTCCGCCAAACACCCATAACATTACGGCCGCATTCTTGGGACGCGGCTTCGGGACAACTATGTTTATATAGAGACAGTCTTCCTGCATATCTGTGTTGGGATTCCACATCATCGCGCCGGGGAAATCTCCGAACACGTTATCTATAATTTGGACGCACGAGTGTGGCAGTGTCGTTGTATTCAGTATTTCTTCACCCCAACTCTCTATGGGTCTCGGGTGCCTGAATCTGAGGTCACCGATGGGTTTCTGAGCGTACGGGATGCCGAACCACGCGTCGACTTTCTTCCCCGTCGCTGCGGTTAGAGTGATTCCTCTAACTCTTCCTTTCCTTGTACGGACGACTAGTGGATCGTCCTCTTCTGGGCCGAGATTAGGATCGTCGGCCATGAGAACTTCTTCAGCTCGTTCATGGTTGGAATAGAAGGTGTCAAATTTGACTCTTTTCGACGAGGTTTCGTCTTCGATTTTGGCTCTTTTCGATGAGGTTTCGTGATCCTCTATCCTGGGGAGGATGGTGTCTAGTTCTGGGTTGTATCGGACGGCCTCGCCGTGTCCGCGGTAGGGCTGCGGTGGGGCGGGCGCGGGGAAGTGGGGCTGGTGTTCGGGCGCATGGTGGCGGCCGCGGTGCTCGTGGGGGCTGGCCAGCGCGCGCGCCGCCAGCGCCGTCAGGGCTGCCAACACTACGCGCATACCGCCGCGCAACCCGCTCCCACTATCACCACCTGGAATGGATAAAAAACAATACTTTAGTAAGAAGCAAAAACATTCAGTTCTTAGTCAAGAGGAACCAATTTTTAAATTAAAATGTTATGAAAACATATTAATATTGGACCTTGATCTTAGACCTGAAAAACTCCCATTGTATTAATAGTCAATTTACTTCCATGCTGGCCTGGGTGCAAGAGAAAAGCTTAGAATGTGCCAGCTGCATTTCCTTCCGGGCATTGCTGTATAAACCAGCTACGGGATATGAGAGTTTCATTATATTGTAGTTTAGGCGCTGGACTGACAACCTGTGTCAGTACAGCAATATACCTACAAATCACTACATAGTATAAACTAAAGTCGCCTTCTCTGTCCCTATATCCCTATGTATGCATAAATCTTTAAAACTACGCAACAGATTTTGATGCGGTTTATTTTAATGGATAGAGTGATTCAAGAGGAAGGTTTATATGTATAATACATGCATAATATAGTAGAGAAACACGGATAATTTCCGTGCGAAGCCGGAGCGGGTCGCTAGTCTATTATAAATAACACTCAAAACTATGTTAGGCGGAAAGACCTTTGTTTTAGTCGTTTACACTGTATTTTATTTTATTTGGGGAGCTTACAGCAACATTTACAAATAATTCAAGTATACATATTAAATAAATGCCAACTACAAGCTTCCACACCATTCTACCTACCCCATTAAGGCTAAACGCGTGATTATTAAGTTATTATTATTTGTATTAACAAACATGCTCCAAGTAATATGAACCCTCAAAGTAGTTTTATCTTAACCTACACAAAATTAGTCCAACAAGTTCCTTTACTTTAGAGTATGGCATTAGTGCCATTAATCAACTGGAAAAGTATTCTCAATACGACTGGTTATTCGAGCGACTGAATGTTGAATGATAACAAATTATGTCCGCACAAAAACTCAATTTCTCTCTTCAGTTAAACTTGACAATTCATCATAGAACACAATAGGGGACGATGCGAGAGCCTTGAAAGCATTAATGTACCCATTTTTATTGTGAACACAAAGATCCAGGTCAGCCTGTGTGGTCAGCGTTGTTAAGCAGGTATAGGAAGGAATTTATACATGTAAGTTCCAAATGAACTATTATGAATATATACATATAATTAGGCAGAGCGTAAACGACATGAAAAAAGGTCGTTCCGCCACGTCTGAAAAAGTTTTGAGGGTTATTTAAGATAGATTTGTAGGTATATTGCTGCAGTGAAAGGTTGTCAGCCATCGCCTAAATTACAATACACTGAAACCCTCGGATCCCTTGGCTTGTTTTTATAACAAGCCTGGGAGGAAATGCAGCTGGCACATTCCATGTGTTTCTCTTGCTCCCAGGCCAGTATGGCAGTATTTGGAATATAGCGAGTAAAAATACTGTAGATATTATTTTAACTATAGACCTAACTAGGAAAGTGAACAACTTTTCCTAAGGAAGAATGGTCGTTATATGAAAATAATTGATTCCTCCCAAAACAAATCTAGTGGACTACCACCATTTTCATTGCCTATTCGTATATTTTGATCTAAATCCAGCCGCAAGACTACAAATAGCTTTCAACCTATTTTTAAACAGCCTCGTAATGGATTTCAATCAATTATGGGATGACACCCTTGGCGGACTATTTCAGTCTATTACAAACTCAGTGTTGGAGTAGAACAGACAGAGTACAGAGTAGACCGTGCTTCGGAAGGCACGTTAAGCCGTCGGTCCCGGTTAATATCGTTTAATACCGTAGATATTAGTCGTTAAGCCATGTCAGAGGCCAGTGCTAAGCATTGGCGGCTTGAAAACTCTGACCTAATCTAGGATTGGGTCTGGTTTCCCCTTCTTGGTTGCAGAGGTCAGATGGCAGTCGCTCTATGTAAAAAACAGTAACCTCGTTCAATCCCCTAGATTAGGTAGCCGATCCCGTGAGATACCGGGATAAGACTAGGGAGAGGATGGGAGATGAGTTGGAGTAGACCAGACAAACTCTTTAAAAGCAAAACTTGTAACTTCATAAATTATCTTTAGTTTCTCATCCAATCCTACCTAATCCTACTTATTTCCACACCTATATATATATATTTTCCATACTGGAATGGGAGTGATACAAAAACATAGAGTGAGACAGTTGAACCTCCCGGGCATGCTGGAAAACCAGCTAAGGGATATGAAGGTTTCAGTGCAGATATTGTAATTTAGGCGATTAGCTGACAACCTGGTACTACAGCAATACACAGACCTATCCGAAATAACCCTTAAAACCTGTCAGACATGGCGGAACGACATTTGTTTAGGTCGCTTAAATTCGCCCTACCCCGTTAAAAATAAAGGTGTGATCAAGTACAGCTGCGTATTATGACAGCAAGGACTCTCTGTTATACAGAGCAGCCGACTTTCAACGGCCTCAAAACTCATTAGATAGATCGATTTGCTGAATCTGCTCTTATCTGTGTCTGATTTTACAAAGTTTACAAATACGGACGACTGGCCACAAATAGTTCGGACTTGAAATAGCAGAGTGAGTAGTTACTAAAAATCTTGCGCTTTCCGGAATTAACTCCAAACTTTTGATTGGATCTTTTATAAATAATTTGACATAGATTGTGAAGTATTTATATTTTTGTTTATCATATTCATATTTAACTTCCATGCTGGACTGGGAGTGGGAGTAAAACATAGAATGTACTAGCTACAATTCCTCCCGAGTTTGATAACAAAAACCAGCTAAGTGAACCGAGGGTTTTAGTATATAGCAATTTAGGCGATGGGCTGACAACCTTATACGTACTACAGCAATATACGTACAAATCTATCTTAAATAACTCTCAACACTTTGTAAGACGTGGCGGAACGACCTTTGTACATACATACATACATATAATCACGCCTTTATCCCTAATGGGGTAGGCAGAGCGTAAACGACCTAAATAAAGGTCGTTTCGCCACGTCAGACAAAGTTTTGAGGGATATTTAAGATATATTTGTAGGTATATTGCTGTAGTGACAGGTTGTCAGCCCATCGCCTACATTACAATATACTAAAACCCTCGAATCCCTAAGCTAGTTTTTACAGCATGCCCGGGAGGAAATGCAGCTGGCACATTCTATGTTTTTCTCTCGCTCCCAGGCCAGCGTGGACGACCTTTGTTTAGGTCATTTACGCTCTGCCTACCCCATTAGGGATAAAGGCGTGATCATATGTATGTATGTATGTATGTATGTATCATAATACAATATATTGACGACTTGATTCATATCATATCCGTTGCTACGTAATATTTTACATCAAAGATTTTTTATTAAAGATCATAATAATTGCCGCTTTTCATTAAATGTCAAATAAGACACTAACCACCTATTTTTTTTTTTAATATAAAAATATTTTGTAAATAAGCCCGATGATGTAGTGGATAAGGCCGCTGCCTCTTGAGCGCGAGGTCGTGGTTCGAATCCCACCACGTACCAATGTGTTTATCGGTTTTAGAATTTCATTTTTACGTTTATTCAGCGCTTTTTCCGTGCTTCGGATGGCACGTCAGGCTGTTGGTCCCGGTTAATATTGTTTAATACCGTAGATATTGGTCGTTAAGCCATGTCAGAGGTCAGTCTAAGCATTGGCAGCTTGAAAACTCTGACCTGATCTAGGATTGGGTCTGGTTTCCCTTCTGTGTTGCGAAGGTCAGATGGCAGTCGGTCTGTGTAAAAACCAGTACCCTTGTTAAATCCCCAGGATTACGTAGCCGACCCCGTAACATACGAGATAAGGCTAGGGAGATGATGATAAAAATATTTTGCAAATATTTTACTCTCCTACAATTAAATATTTATTTGTATTCGATAATAATATTTTAACAAATTTCTTTTATATCATTAGTATTTTTTAGATCACTGCCGTAGTTTTATAGATGCCGTACTGTAATATGGTGATCCTACTCAAATCATTTTAATAGACTACTCAAGTAAGGAATTTGGGTCTTCGATCGCACCCTGAATGCGGAGGAAATTGAGGCAACCCGTTATATGAGCGAACATTTACTATTGTTGAACATTTTATGGGAAAACTTAACATTCTGCACGTTGCAAGATATCGTAATTTAATGTGGTCTAATTTAAGTTTTAGTAGATATATTATACCGGGTGTAAGGGACATTGTCCCGCAAACTGAGAGGGTCTGCTGTGTCAACGAAACTGAATAACTTTCACTGGGAAATTCTTTCAGGAAATGAAAAAGAAATTGACCTTCCTATACAAAATGACCACCTCAATCTGACAATTTGTTAGGAATATAAAAAATATATTTTTTCACTTACTTATAATAATTCCTTCAGTTTCATTTTTCTTCCATGCTGGACTGGGAGAGATAGAAAAACATAGAATGTTCCAGCTGCCCTTCCTCCCGGGCATGCTGTTAAAGTCAGCAAAAGGGACTCGAGGGTTACATTGTATTGTAATTTAGGCGATGGGCTGACAACCTGTCACTAAAGCAATACATATTACAATCTAAAATAGTCCCCTTAATTTTTGTCAGACGTGGCGAAAGCGCCTTTTACGAAGCGTTAAACGCTCTGCCTACCCCGTAAGGGATAAAGGCGTGATTTATGTATGTATGTATGTATGTCATTGACTGAGCAACTCCTATCAGTTTGCGGGACTCTGTCCCTGACACGCCGAACTAAAAAAAAAATTGTGGAAGGAGTTGCACAATATTGGATTCAATGATATTATGCATAACGATTGGATGGGTACAGTCAAGATAATAAAATAGCTTAGATGCCTTCCATGCTGGACTGGGAGCGAGAGAAAACATAGAATGTACCAGCTGCATTACCTCCCGGGCATGCTATAAGAACCAGCTAAGGGATTCGAGGGTTTCAGTTTATTGTAATTTAGGCCATGGGCTGACAGCCTGTCACTACAGCAAAATACCTACAAATCAATCTTAAATAACCCTCAAAACTCTGTCAGACGTGGCGGAACGACCTTTGTTTAGGTCGTTAACGCTCTGTCTACCCCATTAGGGATAAAGGCGTGATTATATGTATGTATGTATGTAGATTACTAGTCTTTTGTGTCCCACTTCTGGGCAAACGACTCCCCTTCTCTTTTCCGTGTACAAAAAAAGAATACAAATATAACTTTTATTTCGTTTTTCATTTTAATTTCATTTCAACTCCCATGCTGGACTGGGAGCGAGAGAAAAACATAGAATATAGCAGCTGTATCTCCTCTCGGGCATGCTGTAAAAACCAGCTAATGTATCTGAAGGTTTCTGTATATTGTAATTTGGGCGATCTGCCGACAACCTGTCACTACAGCAATATCTA
Source organism: Scrobipalpa costella (assembly GCA_949820665.1). Classification (NCBI taxonomy): domain Eukaryota; kingdom Metazoa; phylum Arthropoda; class Insecta; order Lepidoptera; family Gelechiidae; genus Scrobipalpa; species Scrobipalpa costella. The sequence continues at coordinate 21,387,790 of OX463297.1, forward strand.
AAAATCTATCTTAAATCATCCTCACAACTTTCTCAGACGTGGCGGAACGACCTTTGTTTGGTTCGTTTGCGCTCTGCCTACCCCATTAGGGATAAAGGCGTTATTATATGTATGTATTCTTCCATACTGGACTGGGAGAGAAAGAAAAACATAGAATGTTCCAGTTGCCCTTCCTCCCGGGCATGCTGTAAAAGTCAGCAAAAGGGATTCGGGGGTAACAGTGTATTGTAATTTAGGCGATGGGCTGACAACCTTTTCCCTTTTCCTTTAACCAACAGCAATACACATTACAATCTAAAATTGCCCTCAATTTATGTCAGACGTGGCGAAAGCGCCTTTTAGGAGGCGTTTTACGCTCTGCCTACCCCGTAAGGGATAAAGGCGTGATTTTATGTATGTATGTATGAATATGTATGTAATATGTAAGTTTGTATTTCATTTGTATTTTAGATTTGACATTTGAACTTTGCGTAAACGTAGAGAAAGCAACCGGACATACAATATAGGAACAAAAGCTGTTCACAATAATATCCGGTTCCAATACATCGGCGGCGCTCATGTCAGAGCCAGACGCGTGTTTACAAAATCACCTCTTGAAAAAGAAATTTACTTCATTCACTATGTTATTTTAGTACGGGCATGACGCAAAAATAATATGCTTGCATGCAAAAAGATAGAGCTAGCTTTTACACACAGATACCACTAGACAATCCTCCAAACTCTACCCCGCCCCAGGACTATACTAACTATGAATCCCGTTGCCTAAACGACTAGCTTTTGCCAAACAACATTACATCAATCAACATCCCGAACAGTACCTCGTTTTCAATTATTTATTATCCCGTTACAGGTGACAACATGCCTCCACATTTTGTTTCAGTGATGAATGCACGATATACCACTTTACAACCTCTCAAACTCTACCTTTCCTCAGACCAATACGAATTACACATACCTACTAAATACGCCTTCGTTGAGCCTGCAGTCTACCATGTTGAATGTGGCGGAAACACTGATTGAAATTCCTCCTAACTCTATCCCACTTCAGAGCAATATGAAATACACATACTTATTAAGCCTCCGGTTGCCATTGCTTCCGACAAATTGTTCCATGCTTAATGTTGCCTATGCTTCCACTTACCGGCGGCAGGGTGTCGCCGTTCATTGTTCTATCAGCGTAGAAACATTGATTGAGTTTCCTTCGTACTCTACCGCACCTCAGAGCAATACCGTCTGTCCGTACATCGTAAATGCACATCTCGTGCCCGTCGGCAGGATGCCTCCGTCCATTGTTCCATGCTGAATGTTGCAGAAACACTAATTGAGATTCCTCTGAACTCTAACGCACCTCAGAGCAATACCGTCTGTACATCGTAAATGCGCCTCTCATGCCCGTCGGCAGGATGCCTCCATCCATTGTTCCATGCTGAATGTTGCGGAAACATTGATTGAGTTTCCTCCACTGAATGCTATTCTACTGGTTAAACGAGTTCTTCAGTGTTGCGAGACGATTTAATTGACATTTTCCTCACGATTTGAGAGGATTGAATGAGTAAGTAAATATTGGGCTTGATTCTAGATTTGCCGGCTGAAACTAAAATTAAAATCTATTTGTCACTTTCAGACTAAAAATATTGGAAAAGGACAGGAGACCTATTCTCTCCAGTTTTTGATTTATAGTCGGTGGATTTATGCGCCACCTGTAATTTTTATCCGACGTCATATAATATAGAAATACTAGGGAAACGTGCAAAAGCACGCCAAAATTTAGCTGACAAAGTGTAAAACCATAGAGTATAAATCGCCCGTCCTTTATAATTTTATTATTTCGAAAGTGACAGATAGATTTTAATTTTAGCCGGTATAATCTAGAATCGAGCCCATAATGTGAGATTTATTATAGTCCAGTCTAAGTCCAGTGGTGTATGGGTAGTTCTACAAATACAGGAATTTATGATGGCCCGGATTACAGATTCTAAAAATGTTAGTTTTTGTAATTCATAAAACATTTATATTAAAGATATCATCGCCTTCTAACTGGGCACTGAAATTCAGTTTGATCGGATAAGTATTTGTTAGTTAAATTTGCTCCTAAATATCCCAAAATTCTTTATTTTTTATTTTTGTTCTTCCCTGTGGGTGGACATTCCCAAATTCACCATTAGAGTCCAAATTGAAAATTTGGGAAGTACATTACGGTAAAGCTACACTAATATTGACGTAAAATATAGTATAACATTATCAATAAACCTATGAATGATATTATAATTACATTTTATCTTTATTTCTTTCTTGCTTAAACTGATGGGACAAGAAATCTGTATCACTTCCGTGTCAGCTACAAAACAGTAAAAATCACCCAGAAAGCAGATTCCAAACGACGTCGCAGTTCCGTCGGACAAAAGTACTGAGTGAATTTAACGTCTTTACATGTTTAATTTGTTTGAGGACTCAAGCGATCACTTGCAAGAGTGCCGATTAGGAGGAATTTTGCGTTCGGACCAGTGAACATCTCACTTACCTGGAACGCATTTAAATATTTCGGAAAATATATTTGATTTGATTGCGTGTACATTATCGTATGATTAATTTAGTTTTAAAATATAATTAACTTGTATGATTCAGGTGAAAACGTCTAAAATATCACTACCCTGTGTGTCACTTCCCTGGATTTATGTGAAAAGCAATCAAAAAAAGATAAACTATGGATATTTTCCCCTCAATTTCATAATAGAACTTTATTTTAAATCTGAACGATCGATGCTAATGCCCTGAATTGAACGTAAATTACCTAAAACAATGATCAGGGAACAAAGCTTGTCTTATTTCCCTGATCAATTATTATCACTACCCTGACAGATATTTCTGTGCAAATATATATTCTGCGACATTTTCATGTCTATTCATCACACTAATTTAATTCAATATTAAAGTCATATATAATTTCTCTTAAATTCAACAATCTGTTCAATTATAATAGGTAAAGAATTACCTATTATCACTTCCTTGCCCTTCAAAAAAGTAAAAAATGGGCTAAAAAATAGTTAATACAAAGATATTGTCTGACCCGCTTGTATATGCAATGTATGTATTTAATTTAGGCGATGGGCTGACAACCTGTCACTACAGCAATACACATTACAATCTAAAATTGCCCTCAATTTATGTCAGACGTGGCGAAAGCGCCTTTTAGGAGGCGCTCTGCCTACCCCGTAAGGGATAAAGGCGTGATTTTATGTATGTATGTATTTAAATCATTTCTATTTACCAATTACCAAGCCAAATATCGTAAAAAAATAAGAAATAAAAATCGGTCCATTTTATTCCTCCGTTTGTAGAACTACCCGTATAAATACATACATACCTACTACCTATAGTCACGCCTTTATCCCTAATGGGGTAGGCAGAGCGTAAACGACCTAGACAAAGGTCGTTCCGCCACGTCTGACAAAGTTTTGAGGGTTATTTAAGATAGATTTGTACGTATGTTGATGTAGTGATAGGAAGTCAGCCCATCGCCTAAATTACAATATACTTAAACCCTCGGATCCCTTAGCTAATTTTTACAGCATGCCTGGGAGGAAATGCAGCTGGCTCATTCTATGTTTTTTCTCTCGCTCCCAGTCCAGCATGGAAAAATATGTGTATAAATACCTCATTAGATTTGAGGTTACATGATTATCCCTAATGGGGTAGACAGAGCGTAAACGACCTAAACCTGTTCCGCCACGTCTAACCAAGTTTTGAGGGATATTTAAGATAGATTTGTATGTATATTGCTGTAGTGACAGGTTGTCAGCCCATCGCCTAAATAACAATATACAGAAACCCTCGGAACCCTTAGCTACTTTGTATAGCATGCCGCAGCAGGTTTTTCCTTCGCTCCCAGTCCAGCATGGAAGAAAATGAAAGTACCAAGATTTTAAGCTCCTCTCCTGCCAAGTTTGACGTTCTAACTCAATTCATACTCCACCCCGCTTCTTTAATCTCGCAGGTAAAATGTAGCTCAACTCTCAAGTAATTTTCCCCAAGCACGTGATTTCCCCACACGTAGCTTGATAGAGATTTTATCTGAAGATTAACCGGCTAAATAAGATGACTCGTAGATGTGCGGCTGCAGCTGGCATGGGCATGCGATGTCGTTTGGCAGGCCTATCTTGGCATATTCGAGGGTTCTTGCGGCCTTCCTTGCCAGATATTAAGTGGGAGTTTCTGGGACAGCATTTTTAAGAGGTAACTACTGTATATTAAAGTTGCAAAGTTGGCAAAGATTTGCTTTGGGGTGAGTAATATTTGATGTTAGGTGTACAAAGTTTGTTCTTTGCTTGCTGTATGTTCTGGGTCTCCTTTCATATTATTAGGTTTTTAAACAATGGGTTAGCTTTTGTCTCTACCAGTCTTATCAAGACAGAGTCGATGTTCTATCAGCAGTAAAAAAAAACTATTATAATAATACGATGGCTTGCGGGTTTGAACGACAATAATTTAATGTAAATTCCAACCAACAGTTATCCTTTTATATTTTTTTTCGTAGTTGCACTAAGAAAACGTACGTACACCAATACAAATGGCCGAACCGTACTAGCCTTCTGACTGACAGAGCGCGAGCGAGACGGCATACGTCGCGTTTCTTTTCATAGACAAAGGAGCATACGCCATGCAGCCTAATATAGATTATTTTATTAAGAAATACACTAAATTGACATAAGAAGCACCAGCCCAAGCTCATTTCCTGTTCCCCGTAGCAATAACGGTGGGGTTCCTTTTTTTTCCTGCCTCAATCGGAGTAAAATGATTGTAAATTTTAAACTCAAAGCATAGTCAAATATTTAAAATGTCCGGCATTTGTAGACTCAACAAATCAAACAACACTGGTATTGCTTCCTCCGCCATTCGATATTGTGCAACACAAACTACAGCACGACAAGGTTAAATGAACGTGGCGAAAAAAGTAATTATTAAAAATTTAAAATAAATTACGTTTATTTCGAGTAACAACAGACTCATCATTGGGTTATTAATGCCGCCAACGATATTTTTGACTAGTGTTTCTAAGCAATCGATAGTTCGTACTAAAATCATTCATACGATCGATAGGCCTATCGATACTGTCGATTGTCGATAGTACAACTTCAGCAAAAGATCATATTCATCACCAACGATACTATTGCTCTTCGATATGCGATACTATCGACTGTTTTTTTACAATCTATAGGTATCGAACAATCGGTTGTGCAATAATATTACAAAATAGTATCGATGCTATAGATTAAACTATTTTATTTTATTCTAACTTAACGATCAATAGTATCTAGTCTGTTTTTATACGACTCGATAGTGCCCTATCGATTGGCAACATTATTTTCGACAGTTCTCCGTGTATTATCTTCCATGCTGGACTGGGAGTGAGAGAAAAACATAAAATGTGCCAGCTACATTTCCTCCCGAGCATGCTGTAAAACCCAGCTAAGGGATCTGAGGGTTTCAGTATATTGTTATATTGGCGATGGGCTGACAACCTGTCACTACAGCAATATACGTACAAATCTTTCTTGAATGGCCCTCAAGACTTTGTCAGACGTGGCGGAATGGCCTTTGTTTAGGTCGTTTACGCTCTGCCTACCCATTAGGGATAAAGGCGTGATTATATGTATGTATGTATGTAGTTCTCCGTGTATGCGCCCCCCGTTCATATACAGCCATGTCATACCGTATCCGATATTGTAAAACTCGAACTATTCGATAGACAAGTTAAAACAAGTTTTCCGTTTCCACTTCTGGCTTCGAGTAAATAATAATATTCAATTCATATTGTTCGCGGATTTGAGTTTGTACTCATTGTCTAAATTGAATTAGTCGATTTGAAAACTGCATAGTTTATGGTGAATTTAGATTGTTTAAATTATTACATAAAACACCTGTCTCTACTAACATAATAGCATAATCGATCCATTTCCATGAAAATTTTAAATTTCCGATGCATGTTTAAATTCCCCACGCCTTTATCCTTACCCCATTGGGCATAAAGGCGTGATTATACCAGGTGTAGAGACAGCGTCCCACAAACTGATAGGGGTTGCTCAGTCAACGATACTGTCCACCAAGAAATTCTTTCAAAAAAAATTGTTTTCCATACAAAATGACCACCTCGATCAGACAATTTGTATGGAAAAGCCAGTTTTTTTCCGAAAAAAAATCCTGGTGGGAGTTGTTCAGTGTCGTTGACTGAGCCACCCTTATCAGTTTGTTTAATTATTAGACTGCCGGATCCAACAACGCTTCAAGTATATGGAAGGGGCCTCGCACGTTCTTGGATAGAATAAGAAGAAGAAGAAAAAGTGAGATTTATTTTCGCTTCCATGGATATAATTACATCAACGCCGGCCATTTTAACCATGCGATGCTTTATTTCCGCGTGACAAAATTTATTTGTTACACGTTTTTATTAGGTCGACCTGTATGTAACTATGTAATGCAATCTAAGGTTACTAATTTAACTATCTTCCAAGGATCGTAGCGTCATGAAAATTGGCAGGTGTATGTAGTTCTGATGACAATATAATAATATGGTACTGTCGACCTGATCTGATGATGGAGCACGACAATATGAACTGGAACGTCATGATGGAACATCGTATCATATCCATGTTTGGACTTGTTAGAAAGGTCTTGTAATGAACTCTGACCACGATTAAGTTTCTTTTTTTAATTAAATTTGTCAGAAAATCAATTTAAAGATACTATTAAAAATACATTATGTCGGAAAGCCTATTATAAGTTAGATGGCTATACTAATGACAAAGATCTATGGAGCTCTGATATTTTAGTAAAGTCTAAGAAATTGGCACACATTGCGGTCACAAACCCTATTTTGAACAAAAAGAAGAGTTTCTCATACTTCTTCTTCATTGTGATATAGTTTTATTCTATTTTGTGATACAGATATAATTTAATTTTCTTTGTAATAGACTCGCTTGTGACTTTCTAAAAGTGTTCTTAGGAATCTATTTGGAAATAAATGATTTGACTTTGACTTTTTGGTTTTTACGTGCATATAAGCGTGTTATTCTAGTATTTTTTAAACTATCAGTTTATTTATGTTAAGAACTAAGAAGAGAATTTTTCTTATGAAGGTACTATTATGCATTCTGTTTCCTTAACTGTTTGATAAAACATCTCTGTTATTACTTCCCATATTCGAAATTGTGAAATGCAACTTATTCTATATTTAAATAAGTTTAAAATTTGCATGACTGGGTCTAGCTGACATGTGCAGCTAACAGAAATTGGAATTTGTTTTGAAACTGCATAAATTGAAAATAATTGTCGATATTGAGAATTGTATTTCGGATTATTGCCGCTGCAATCTTATATAATGTATAAATCATAATTATTAACTTGAGAATTATTTTTTACCGATTTAGGTTTAATACTTCCATACTGGCCTGGGAGCGAGAGAAAAACATAGAATGTGCCAGCTGCATTTCCTCCCAGGCATGCTGTAAAAGCCAGCTAAGGGATCCGAGGGTTTCAGTATATTGTAATTTAGGCGATGGGCTAACACCTGTGACTACAGCAATATACCTACAAATCTATCTTAAATAACCCTCGAAACTTTGTCAGACGGGGCGGAACGACCTTTGTTTAGGTTTTATACTTCAGAACAAGCTCGAACGTCTGCAGAATCTATTTACCCGCTTTATCTTTGATCTGCGGAAGTATGACCATGTGTCTCTGCCTATAGATCCCAGCTTCAATGGCTAATAATATCCCGTAGGAGGGACTGCCATATCCTTTCTCTTCTTTACTCCATCCTTTCCAGTCCCCATTCTCCTCCTTACCTCTTTTTCCACTCCTCTACTCTGACGCGTTATCTGCGCTCCAGTAACAATTTCACCTTAAACCTGCCTTCCCACAAGACTTATTTCTACGCTAAATCTTCTACGGTACCGCAATTAAACTGTGGAATTCCTTGCCCGAGAATGTTCGAGGAGCTCCATCTATCAAATCGTTTAAGGAACAAACAAGAAAGTTCTATTTAGCTATTAATTTATAATGTGTAGCTGTCTGATGCATAAGTATCGTTTAAGTAAGTTTATGCAGTGATATTCTATCTACCAATTTGTCTGATATATAACATACAGTATCCTGTCTTATGTAGCATATATTATGTATTAGTTTATCATAAGATATATATCAGTATATTTTATTGAAATATTTATTTAACATACATACATACATATAGTCACGAGTGTAAACGACCGAAATAAAGCTCGTTCCGCCACATCTGACAATGTTTTGAGGGTTCTTTAAGATAGGGACATTGCTGTAGTGACAGGTTGTCAGCCCATCGCCTAAATTACAATATACTGAAACCCTCGGATCCCTTAGCTGACTTTTACAGCACGCCCGGGAGGAAATGCAGCTGGCTTATTCTATGTTTTGCTCTCGCTCCCAGTCCAGCATAGAAGTTTTTTAATAGTGTGTAAATATTGTCTAAGTATTATATGTTGTAATATACACTATCCCGTTTTCTGCTTGTACTATTTCTATATCCAAAGGTTGCCTGGTAGAAATTTGCGCTTTAGCAATAAGACCACCTATATTGTACTGTCACGTTTGTTCCTTTTTATTTCTGTTGTATGTGTTTCTTTGTGCAATAAAGAATTTTGTTTTGTATTGTAATGTTTACGCTCTGCCTACCCTATTACGGCGTATAAAGGCGTGATTATATGTATGTATTAATTACATTTGACAGGTGTTACCCTAAAAACTTCGTATGAAAGTATGATATGATTGGAAAGAGAAGCAGCACTTTGTTTTTTTTAAACCCTCCCAATCCAGCAGCCTCAACGTCCAAATTCAGAAAACGTCTAATATTATCACCATTTGACCTAGAAACAGTAATTAATCAGAAGTGATCCGGTTATATCCGCTTCGGAGGTGGAGCGAACTGGTTATGTTGATCTTATTAACATGAATGCTAACTTTGAAAATCCCGTCAAAATTCTGAGATTCAAGAAATATATTTGTTTTTTTCATGGGATACGGTAAAAGTTAGAAAAGAAACCTATGTGTCTATATATTTCAATTAACATTATATTACATTATTACCGATCTGTTACTAAAATAACAGTCATGGTGTTTTGTTGGGTCCATGTCCATGCTAGACTAGAATAAAGTTATATACACAAAAAGAAAATAACTTTACAAAATATTTGGTAAATTAGGCTCGTATTTATTGACTGATCTCAAAATTGAGAGCAATATTAAGTTTGGATTTGACAGGTCGTTTTGTTCCGCTGTCACTCTTCAGAGCTGATTATAAATACGGTCCTTAAAAACTGGTGAAAATAATCCACAAAAACGTTTGTTTTTGTTTTGATGCCAATTAAAACTCCATTCTTTAGCATATTATTTTAAACAATTCTTCTAAACACCCGGTATTCTTTCTTCTTTACGCAGACTGTCAGCATTACCCTCTTAGAGTAAAGAGGGGAATCTAAATTAAATTATGCAAATAGAGAAAAAAGGGGCCATCCGCAGAGCGAGGGAGATTGTTTCGCTTTACCGCTAAAGGCTGGCGGGCAAGTTTTTGTGAGGTTAGGGAGTGCATACAGTAAGAGCGGGATACTGCATCTTATGAAAAAGGGGCCATCCGCAGAGCAAGGAGACTGTTTCTCTTTATCGCTAAAGGCTGGCGGGCAAGTTTTTGTGAGGTAAGGGAGAGCGCACAGTATGAGCGGGATACTGCATCTTATGAAAAAGGGGCCATCCGCAGAGCAAGGGAGATTGTTTCGCTTTACCGGTAAAGGCTGGCGCGGGCAAGTTTTTGTGAGGTTAGGGAGAGTGCACGGTTTAAGCGGAGTACTGTGTCTAAGGCGCATCACATAAAGGAAGTGGTCAGTGTGTGATTATCTTCTCGTCGGCCGCGAAACGGCCGGCAGGGATACGCCTTCGGGGCTAGGCCCCCTGGGCGTGGGATCTGCCGACGCCCGTAAAAACGGGCGTGTCCTTGGATTAAAGTATCTAGTGGGCGAAGACGCCCCTCTATGGGTCAACGATTTCTAATCCGGTGGAGCGTGGCCGGCACTTTGGCCAACCGCGCGTCCAGTCCGGTGACCGCCGGCGAGGCAGCCCACCGAGTGATTCCCTGTTCAGGGAGGCTCAGTGAGCGACTTCTAACCAGGCGGTTGTTGTTACATCCGGTGGGACCGGCGAGTTTGACCCGAGTGCTGTCGGGCCCGCTCAGCCGGTGGAGTCAAGTCAAGTTAGGGTAGTCAGAGTCGAGTGCCACCAGCAAGGTCGAGTCGTCAGCATGACGACGCCCTCAAACCGGTGGTGTTGGTCAGTCCGAGTTCACTGTTCCCTCGTCGAGCTCCTCCACCACAGCGAGCTCGCGAGGGAATGGATTCTGGTAGGAAGTGGTCAGGCAAAGGCGCGCGTCTTTTATATAAATTTACGGCAGCGCAGCGCAACTTCAATCAAACTGCGCTACGCAGACGTAAATTTCTATACAAAATAAACCCCCTCTGGCGCGTCGCCGCCTCGCCGCTTCCTAATAGCCAACAACTTACTTTAGCCGGGTGATTTAGGATTTGAGTTTCCATAAAATCAACCTTTCTAAATATCAACAAAGTTCACAAATATCTCATACATACATTTAGTCACGCCTTTATTCCTAATAGGGGAGCCAGAGCGTAAACGACCTAAACAAAGGTCGTTCCATCACGTCTGACAAAGCTTTGAGGATTATTTAAGATAGGTATATTGCTTAGTGACAGGTTATCAGCCCATCGTCTAAATTGAAATACTGAAACTCTGGGATCCCTTAGCTGGTTTTTACAGCATGCCCGGGAGGAAATGCAACTGACACATTCTATGTTTTTCTCTCGCTCCAAGGCCAGTATGGAAATATTTCACGTGTCATGTAAGTTACTATGAACTACGCATATCATGTCGTGACGCACACCTACATCATTTTGTCATCCCTGTAGGCCGGCAAAATTTGTGCTTATAGTACGTACTAGCTACTCACCCTGTCTTCGCACGGAAATTATCAGTGTTTCTCCACAATATTATGCAAGTATTATATATAAAAACCTTTATCTTAAAACACTCTATCCATAAAAGGAAACCGCATCAAAATCCGTTGCGTAGTTTTAAAGATTTATGCATACATAGGGATATAGGGACAGAGAAAGCAACTTTGTTTTATACTATGTAGTGATGAATCCAAATTGGGAGTTACAAGTAGTGTTTAATTAATATACGATACGATATGTGTGGATATCTAAGATATCTCTTTTCTAAGGTGATCTCAATAGCCTTCCTTCTTCTTCTTCCTAGCCTTATCCCGTATCTCACGGGGTCGGCTACCTAATCTAGGGGATTGAACGAGGGTACTGGTTTTTACACAGAGCGACTGTCATCTGACCTCCGCAACCAAGAAGGAAAACCAGACCCAATCCTAGATTAGGTCAGAGTTTTCAAGCCGCCAACGCTTAGCACTGGCCTTTTATATGGCTTAACGACTAATATCTACGGTATTAACCGGGACCAACGGCTTAACGTGCCTTCCGAAGCACGGAAAAAGTGTGAATAAACGTACATATGAAATTCGAAAACCGAAAAACACATTGGTACGTGGTGGGATTCGAACCACGACCTCCCGCTCAGGAGGCAGCGGCCCTATCCACTACACCATCGGTGATGAAGGTGATCTCAATAACATCAACAAAAAAAGTTTATTTAATTAAAATTGGCCGCCAATTTGGGTCCATTCAAGTCTTACTTTGGTATCGCTCAGGACTGATTGAGGTCACCTTAAAGAATAGTTATTAATTAATACACACACGTCATACTTTTAAAATGACATGTAACTTCTAATAAAGGATTCATATCTATTAATTACATTTAACTGCCTCCGTGGTCTAGTGGCTAGTGCCATGGACTCCCGATCCGGAGGTCCTGGGTTCGATTACCAAGGGGGAAACACAAAGTAGATATTTGAGAATTTATCACTTTGTGATTTTTTCCTCAGTTTGGATAGGACATTGCAGGCTGAATCACCTGATTGTCCGAAAAGAAAAAGATTTCGTGCTTCGAAGGGCACGTTAAGCCGTCGGTCCACGTCGCTGTCTTTGATATTGGTCGTTACTCAAACCATGTCAGAGGCCTGATAGTTGTACTACTAGGCGGTTTAAAAACTCTGACACCAGGGTTCATCGGGCCCATAGACTCGATACCCACTCGACAGAAGAAGATCACATTCATTCACTCCACGTAGAACCTTCGTAGCTAGAGCGTACCGTGTAGCTACGAGTGCTACGGCGTAGCTGTCTTCGACATACGGCTGTTTGGTTGCGAGTATTATGAGAAAATAAAGTGGCTCTCTTGACATGTCGGAGGTGTAAGGGACAGCGTCCCGGAAATTGATAGGGGATACTCAGTCAACGAAACTGAACAACTTTTACCAGGAAATTCTTTCAGGAGATAAAAAAAAAATACTTTCCCATACAAAATAACCACCTGGATCAGACAGTTTATATGGTTCGTTTTTTTAAAATAGGTGGAAAAAATTTATTTAGAAAACCGCTAAGCTTATTACTGTAAACTCACCCTAAGTTTAATGTAAACAAATTAACAAGTCACTGGCAGTCAAACGACGAGAAAAAAACCGTCATTACAGAATAATGTACCGTGATTCCGGTATGATGCGATTTTGAATAGCTACTCATAAAAAAATGGCCAAGAGACAAGCAATATTGATGACCCCTCTTTTTTGGCATTCCCTTTATTTTTTTAATGTTCCCCATAAAATAAACATTCATCTTCCTAGCTTTATCCTGTATCTCACGGGGTCGGGTAACTTATCTAGGGTATATAACGAGGGCACTGGTTTTTACACAGAGCGACTGCCATCTACCCTCCGCAACCTTAAAAGGAAACCAGACCCAATCCTAGATTAGATCAGAGTTTGCAAGCCGGTAATGGTTAGCACTGGCCTCTGACATGATTTAACGACTAATATCTACGCTATTAAACGATATTAACCGGGACCAACAGCTTGACGTGCCTTCCGAAGCACGGTAAAAGCGCCGAATAGACGTACATATGAAATTCGAAAACCGAAAGACACATTGGCTTGGTCTGCCAGTGTAGTTAAATCCAAGACAAACGAAGTTTCGCTTTTATTCCTAAACAGCATCATATCTATGCTTCTACATACTTATATACATAAATATAGTTACGCCTTTATCCCTAATGGGGCAGGCAGAGCGTATACTACCTAAGCAAAGGTCGTTCCGCCACGTCTAACAAAGTTTTGAGGATTATTTAAGATAGATTTGTAGGTATATTGCTGTAGTGACAGGTTGTCAACCCATCGCCTAAATTGCAATATACTAAAACCCTCGGATCCCTTAGCTGGTTTTTACAGCATGACCGGGAGGAAATGCAGCTGGTACATTGTATGTTTTTTCTCTCGCTCCCAGTCCAGCATGGGAGAAAAATGCAAATGCATCATATCTATGCTTCTTATTAGGTTTATATGAAAATGCAAAAAGCATTGACAGTATGTTGAGCGCAAACTTGCGCGCAGTAAGTGACGCCTGTGTGTTGCTGCACTAACAGAGCTTATTGTAAAATGAGTGTACTTTTCCTTACACGTGCTGCTTCTAGCCTTGAACCTAGAAATTGCAAAGTAACTTCAAGATTTTCCTGCAAATTCATTTACAGGGAAGCACGCCTGTTGTTTGTTGTTGGCAAGTTCTCAGATAATCATTTGAAGACGTTATTCATTCTGACTTATAAGAAAATGGTATATTTTATTTTGTAATATGTGCTCTAGATTCTTGCCTAGGATAGGCCCCAGAATTTGTATACACAAAAACTTATCCATATCCCGTATGTGCAGTAATCTCCCAGACAGTATATTACAGCTTTGCGGTATTTTATTATGACAATACAATACAGTACAAACAAAATACTTGATTGCACAAAGTAACATGCTGGAATGGGAGCGAGAGAAAAACATAGAATTTGCCAGCTGCATTTCGTCCCGGGCATGCTGTTAGAACCAGCTAAGGAATCGGAGGGTTCCTGTGTATTGCAATTTAGGCGATAGGCTGACAACCTGTCACTACAGCAAAATACCTACAACTCTATCTTAAATAACCCTCAAAACTTTGTCAGACGTGGCAGAACGACCTTTGTTAATGTCGTTTATGCTCTGCCTACCCCATTAAGGATAAAGGCGTGATAATATGTATGTATGTATGTACAAAGTAACAAAAATACATAGGAGAAAAGTTAAGAACAAAACAGTTCAATTCAGGCGGACTTATTGCTAAAGCAGCAATTTCTACAATGGAACCTTTGGGTATAAGGATAGTACGTACATACCCAGCCATACTTCTTAATTGGTGGCGTCTGTAAAGACTGTCTATCAGACCATCTTTGCTTTATCAAGACCAATTAGACGCCGCAGGTCACAGAGTACGGATAAGGAGTTAGTCCGGAGCGGGTTGCACATTGCCACACATTCTTCTTCTTTTTCATCTTAGCCTTATTCTACCATTTTCTTGGTGTAAGCCTCCTTTCCGTCATGTCAATGTCTTCTATCCTGAGCCACCTGTATCCACATCAATCCGGCATCTCTCTTGATGTCGTCACTCCATCGCATTTGCGGTCTTCCTACCGGGCGTGTCTCTTCACATGGTCTCCACTCAACAACTGTCTTACACTAGGAGTCATGTTTACGGGCCACACATTCATACTCCATAATTTTAGCCCATTGTCAAAGCTCTGCGAAGACTTGAAAGTCTGTCTATCAGCCCATCATACCATAGCTTTGCCTAATCAAAACCGACCAAAGTGACCAATTAGAAGCCGAAAGTCAGGGTAAGGAGTAAGCATAATACTTCTCCGACCGGTTTTCGGCGACGGCGGCTAATCTACCAGAGTTCGGCCAACTGCACGGGACTACTTTTGAGTGCCCAAGTGTTTGCGCAAAACACAAGTGCACTACCTATTCCTTCAATCTCTTATTTAAATGGGACAGATTGATTGCACGACCAGAGAAAATCAGGCGCAGGACGGACTATTTACATGCCCATTCGACAGCATGGATCATCTTACTTTTCGGACAATCAGGTGATCAGCCTGCAATGTAGAAACTAGAAACAAAAACACAAAGTCCCTGTCCCCCGCTGGGGATCGAACCCAGGACTTTCGGGTCGTGAGCTTATGGCTCTGAGCACGGAGCAGTTAAAAGGAGTTAAACAAGCATCCATACCCAATCAGCAAAGCACAAACTTGAAACACACTTTGCCTTATCAAAACTGACCAATTACCAGCCGAAGGTCACAGAGTAAGGAGTAAGACAGAAGCGGCTGTCGCATTGCCACTTGAATTGCAAATGCCGGTCGTATCTGCAACGTTGACCTCCAGCACGCGACCTCGTGATATCGCGCGCCTCACCGCCATTTCTAATTTAGATTTCGAGTGTTTTATTTTTCTTTAGCGCTAGTGCTTAATGCTGGCCGGTTTTGACTCTAAATTGCTTACAAAAAAAGTTGAAATGGAAATCGTATAATGGCAGCAACACACAGGCGTCACTTACTGCGCGCAATGTTGCGCCCAACACGCTGTCATTGCTTTTTGCATGGCCTACAACACACATGCGTCACCTTGCGCTCTACGCCCGCGTAGCGATGAACTCTATGTCGGCGCATCCCTCTGCCAGTACGCGCGCGTAGAGCGTAAGTCGACGCATGGGTATTGTAGACAATGCAAAAAGCATTGACAGCATGTTGAACGCACCCTTGTGTGTGGTAAGTAACGCCTGTGTGTTGCTGTCCTAAGCCGATTATCTCTTACCACTTCTCAGATTAAATCAGGACATGCAAAACTATTATAATAGATTTTGGAGAACTTTTAAAGTTCGCGTACCGGTAGTTCAAACAAGATTTGCCAAACGTCACCCACATTATCTTTACCCATACTTGTATAACAAGATTTGTAAGAAACTCCCGATTAAAACCATGTCCCCCCAGGAAGCCAAAAGTAAAATTGAGACTTGGTTGCCGAGTCTGAACTATGACAAAACGAAAGCAATTATGTCAACTGCATTGTAAGATGATTACTCTCACTCACACACACACACACACACATACACACGCGCCCACACTCATAACATACATACTCACACTCCCACACACACGAGCACGCATGCACAAACCGACACATATAAACCTTATCTTATAAATATTTAGTTAATTATAGTATAGTACCAACCTTTACCGTTTACCTCTAAACATCTAAATTATGTCATATTTATATTATTTTATAACCTTTGGATAAGTCCGAACAAAATTATTTATAATGTATAATCGTTTTCTGGTCCCTGCGATACAGGCTATGCTTAGTGCAGGGTCCGCTGTCTTATTTGTCTGCATGCAATTTTCTGGACCTATTTCTGTGCTAAACAAATTATTGTAAACAAATGTTTGTAACTTTTTATGGAAATAAATTACTTAATGCTTAATAGATTGACCGTAATTATTTTGCTTAAGATTTCAAGTGTTTGATTACCTTTAACGCCCTTGCTGGCCGGTTTTCACTTCGCATTGTTTGTTAGAAATTTATTAAGAATGGTAAACTATTTCACTAGATTATATCTAACCACTTTTCACACTAAATCATAGGCTATTTTCGTGTCACTTGCAACTTTAACGTGAGATTATTTTATTGTAACTCTACGCTGCACGTATTTGCAAGATTTCTCGGTTCTTCAATTCTGTAGAGTTTTTTTTTTGACCTGTAGTCTATCTAGTCGGATAGATGTAAACCCATTGCCAATAATAAACAAACATGTTTTTTAATTTAAAAGGATCCGACGGTGTCAGTATATTGCAATTTGAAAGATTGGCTGACATCCAGTCACTACAGCAATATACCTACAAATCTATATTAAATAACCCTCAAAACTTCGTCAGCCGTGGCGGAACAACCTTTGTTCATATCGTTTACGCTCTGCCTACCACATAAGGGATAGAAACGTGATTATATGTTTGTCTTTTAATTTACTGCTTGTATCTGACCAATGTTACTGTGAAATCAAACACAGAAATTAATTAGTCTATTGTCAATCAGCCAAGCTGGCTTCAACATGGCATACAATACCACCACCACTGCATTTCCAAGCTACTCAGCGTAACCATAACCATACAAACATATAATCACACCTTTATCCCTAATGGGGTAGGCAGAGCGTAAACGACCTAAAAAATCGTTGCGCCACATCTGACCAAGTTTTGAGGGTTATTTAAGATAGATTTGTTGGTATATTGCTGTAGTGACAGGTTTTCATCCTATCCCTTGAATTGCAATATACTGAAACCCTCGGATCCCTTAGCAGGTTTTTACAGCATGCCCGGGACGGGATGGACACATTATTTTTTTTCTATCACTCCCAGTCCAGCATGGAAGAAGCCATAACCACTGCAGCCAAATTAACTTAACCCAACATTTATAAACTTACTAGCGACCCGCCCCGGCTTCGCACGGAAATTACCAGTGTTTCTCTTCCATATTATGGATGTATTATACATACAATCCTTCCTCTTGAATCACTATATCCATTAAAAGAAACCGCATCAAAATCCGTTGCGTAGTTTCAAAGATTTATGCATACATAGGGATATAGGGACAGAGAAAGCGACTTTATTTTATACTATGTAGTGAAGAAGCATTTTATATCATTACTCTAATAATTCCTTACGGCTTAGGAAAGTTTCAATGGATAAAATCAGATAATGTTTTTGTAACGTCAGGTAAATGTTGATTATGGTTGGGGTTTCTTTATTATCGACAACAATTACGAAGTGTCAATACAATTCTCGTTTTACAAATAGAAAATTTTATCCAAGACGTCACAAATGTGTATTTGAAGTCCAATGATTATTTATTTTCTGTAGCGAAGGTTTTTAGCCATTTGATTATAATATTATAATAGATAACCATTGTAATTTAAAACCTAAAAAAGAAAACAATGCTGTAATTATCTCAGAAAATATTCTGTGCTTCTAAAAGTCATATCAAGCAGCCGGGTTCAAAGTTCGACCTCAACTCTCAATCAAAGTCAATACTGCTTCTCTAAATACATTAAACACGCCTAAACCGCTGAAATTGGCGTTTGAACTGACCGACAAATTATCCGGGGTACTGGCGCGGACAGCATGTGGTGGTCGGATGATGGACGAAATACACATCTCATAGAGGCATGCATAGTACTGCAGCTGAGTGGAAGAATTTCTATGTCATATATGGTTTATTGGGTCGTTCATTGACTCGACAACTTCGAGAGAAGAAGAATTTTTAGATTTTTTCCCCAAATATCGATCTTAGTCAATACCGTTTCCGGGCAACGGTTTCCCTAAATACATGAAACACGTCTAAGCCGCTGATATTGGCGTATGAACTGACCGACAAATTATTCGGGGTACTAGCGCGGACAGCATGTGGTGGTCGGTTGATGGACGAAATACGCAACTCAAAGAGGCATGTAGCTGAGTGGTAAAATTCCTATCTCCTATAGGGTTTATCGAGTCGTTCATTGACGCGACAACTTCGAGAGAAGAAGAATTTGTAATAAATGCCAAATGTATATCTAAGTCAATTCCGTTTCCCTAATACATTCAACATATCAAACCGCTGAAATTGGCGTATGAACTGACCGACAAATTATCCGGGGTACTGGCGCGGACAACATGTGGTGGTCGGATGATGGACGAAATACACAAGTCAAAGAGGCATGCAGTACTACAGCTTAGTGGTAGAATTCCTATCTCATATAGGGTTTATCGGGTCGTTCATTGACTTGACAACTTCGAGAGAAGAAGAATTTGTAGTAAATTTTGCCAAATATCGATCAGAGTCAATACCGTTCCTGGGAAACGGTTTCCCTAAATTCATAAAACACGGCTTAGTCACTGAAATTGGCGTATGAACTGACGGACAATTTATCCGGGGTACAGGCGCGGACAGCATGCGGTGGCCGTATGATGAACGAAATACGCAAATCAAAGAGGCATTTGTAGTACTGCGGCCGAGAGGCAAAAATATTGACGTCTTGTTTTAATTTCGATCATTCCGAAGTGTCTTAGTATGGGTAACTAAAAAAGGCATCTGCAGTCTTATAGCCTACCCACATTTAGGTGATTTCTCAGGGTTTTCAGTAGCGTGACAGAAGCGTTGAGAAGCCGATCTATTGCCGTGCGAGTACAACGCTGCAAGCTAGTATGTTATGTATGCAACTAGATTTCTAAGCTTTTTGCCAGTATAAGCTATAGTCGCTGTAATCATGTTTCGGGATCTACAGCAGGCAAACACCAACGCAATCACCGTTGCACAACACTGGGCGAAAATATTATGGCTTGTTACCAGTCGACATGAAGAAGAAGTCGCTGTAATATCCAGAGGTAAACAATTTTTTCCATAACTCCTACATACATACATATAATCACGCCTTTATCCCTAATGGGGTAGGCAGAGCGTAAACGACCTAAACAAATGTCGTTCCGCCGCGTCTGACAAAGTTTTGAGGGTTATTTAAGATAGATTTGTAGGTATAGCCCATCACCTAAATTACAATATACTGATACCCTCGTGTTCCTTAGCTTTTACAGCATGCCCGGGAGGAAATACAGCTGGCACATTCTATGTTTTTCTCTCGCTCCCAGTCTAGCATGGAAGAGATAACACGACTCCTAGTTAATTGGTTGGCATAAAAATAGAATCGTTGATCTAACACCACTCCACTACATATGCTAGGTCAAGTACTCATAGCACCTTTTCAGTCAGCCAATATTTTATCAGTCGGCTGCAGGACTAGCGCTACGTGCCGTATCACCGCATACGTGAACGATGTGAACGTGAAACACGGTGCGGTTAATAACGTGTTCGGTAAATACGGTTATGGAAGCGGAAAAGGTTACGTTGTGTATAGTTGTGGTTTTGAAAGTATGTGGGGCTACCCACAAAATTAAATTATTAAAAATGAAGTTAGATCTACCGTCTTGTTATCTGCTATGTAGTATCCTACTACCCAAAGGTTGCCTGGTAGAAATTGCTGCTTTAGCAATAAGGTCGCCTATATTGTACTGTTTTGTTCCTTACTTTTCTGATATTATGTATTTGTGTTTCTTTGTGCAATAAAGTATATTGTATTGTATCTGATCCATTAAGATATAGATTACAATATTATATTATTACGATTCTGGTTACATCTATCCTATATTATGTTGTATATTATAGGCTGTTCAATAAAGGGAGTAGGCAGAACCGGTCTGACCTTTCAGAAGTACACTCGCTTTTTATTACAACTCCAATACCTCGCCCAACAATCGATCTCCAAAAGTATAAGATAATTCAAAATATCAAAGATTTATGTGTAAACTATGGTGGGTGAGAATATCACCACGCCCTTTTCAAAGTATGTATTTCCCTGTCAACTTGCACTGCCACTGTCAGCACGGTAATCATACCATGGCCACAGGGTAGGCACTCTAAACAAGCCGCCGATTTTCATACTACAAAACGTGTTCGTACAGGTTTGAAGTGAGTTTGTGTGTGCTGCTACCTCGTCGAAACGGCCTGCGTACCCGTTGGCGCGGGGGAGACGAGGTGAGGTAACATTTCAGATCGGGGTTCGGAGTGTCTCTTCTTTACCGTTAGCTAATATTATCTTTTCTTTGCCATGGCGCTTGACATAAGAAGAGATCAGAAATTTCACCGGGTTATATTAGCTGCTGCAACAGATCAGATTTTGGATTTTTTGTCTTGGGTTCAAACTCGGTTCGTGTGTTTTCGTTTACTATATTCCAAGTTTTAAAAATATAACTTTGCTTGCAAGATTGTGAGCCAAATGTCGATTCAGGCGGCGACAGGAGTCCCACATTACCTCTAGGAGGATGAGAGAAAAATATAATTACGTCATTTCTATGTGCTGGCACGGCGGCGGGCGTGCAGAGACTTTATTGAGGTATTTCCACTGGTGTGTTTCAAGTTGGATTTTCAACATATTCGACATTCATTGCCGGTTGAACCTACCCGATACCTGCCTCTGTGGTATAGTAGTTAAAATCTTGGACTTTAGTTATTGGTAAAAATATAATTATGTTGTTTCTTCGGCCGGCACGGCGGCGGCGTGCGATGACTTTATTGAAGTTTTTCCATTGGTGTGTTCACATAAATTTTTACCCTATTTGCCGTCCATTTCCAGTTTTTCAGTTGCCTCTGTGGTCCAGTAGTGTGAGCCTTCAATTCGATCCGTATGGGGATTCATAAAGTTGACGTTTTCAATTCATGAGATTCATGAGCCCTATTCTATAAAATTATTTTGTTGTTTACAAGATTTAAGAATTGAGCCCGATCACTACCTTTGACTCTGGTCGAAACATAAACCAATTAAAATTTCTATCATTAGGATTCATCAAATCGTTTTGCCCCACATCTTCCTCGATATAATAAA
Organism: Scrobipalpa costella; assembly: GCA_949820665.1. Lineage (NCBI taxonomy): Eukaryota > Metazoa > Arthropoda > Insecta > Lepidoptera > Gelechiidae > Scrobipalpa > Scrobipalpa costella. The sequence goes on from OX463297.1 coordinate 21,409,325, forward strand.
AATTGGCAGTTTTATATGATCAAAGTTTGGGTAAGCAGCAATGCATGCTAACCAAACTTCAAAGAGTAAGTTGAAAAGCACAAGTAGAGATACGCCTATAAGGCAGTAGGGAGGGGAAGTGATGGAAATATCGATAAAGTGTGAACTTTCAGCTGATAGAACGTGCTTAATCAACTCCAGCGGGCAAGGCAAAGGAAGTGCCGCGAAGAATTAGTGTTGCAGTTTCAATTAGTTAGTTTTAATTTCTTATTACAGGTTTAATACATACATGCATATAATCACGCATTTATCCCTAATGGGGTAGGCAGAGCGTTAACAAAGATCGTTCCGCCACGTCTGACAAAGTTTTGAGGGTTATTTAAGACAGATTTTTAGGTATAATACTGTAGTGATAGGTTGTCAGCCCATCGCCTACATTACAATATACTGAAACCCTTAGATCCCTTAGCATGCCCGAGAGGAAATGCAGCTGGCACATTCTATGTTTTACTCGCGCTCCCAGGCTATGACTTGTAAAATGTATATTTTTAACAATAAACATCTGAATCTGAATCTAAGGGATCCGTACATTGCAATTTAAGCGATATACCTACAAATCTATCTTCTACTTCTACTTCTACTTCTTGGTGGGACGGCTGCGATGCACGCAGACGGGTGATCAGCTCCTGATGTTGGAACTATTTCACCCAATTCCCAGTGGTGGAGCACTGGGTTCACTGGTGCTCCGTCAGCGTCACCTCCCTGAATCTACCGGTGGCCCTGCAGAAGTGCAGAATGTCTAATAAGGAAATGTTTTCTAAGTCCTTTGTCTCTAGTTTGTCAGTTCCTAAGTATTCCCATCTTGGCAGTGAGTAGCTAGGACATTCGGCTAAGAAGTGGAGACTACTTTCCTCCTGTCCGCACTCAGGGCAATTTGGGTTATCTATTAATCTCATAGTGTGTAGGTGTTTGTTCAGTCCGCAATGTCCTGTCACTAACCCTACCAAGAGTCTGATATGTTTTTTACTAAGTTGTAGTAATCTACGCGTTTTTCTAAAATCTAAGCATTTTATGAAAAGCTTAGATTGTCGACAGGACTGTAAGTTATTCCATCTACTGTTACTATCGTTTTTAATTTTTATGTTAATAACGCCTTTTGTTATTTGGCCTGGAATTGGTAGACATGGTTCAGGGCCCATAAAGGTTTCATCTGCCCCGGTCCTGGCCAATTTCTCTGCTATTTCGTTTCCTTCATTGTCTTGGTGCCCTGGCACCCAGGCAATTGTGATACTAGTATTGGTACATAATCTGTTTAGAGTCAGTTTGCATTCCTTAACCAATGCAGAGGTTGTACAGGTTTTGTTGAGCGCTTTTAATGCTGCTTGACTGTCGCTATAGATTATGACTTCTGGTGTCAGTTCTGTATTTTCTAACTCGCCGGCGCACTGCAGGATGGCCTGCACCTCAGCCTGGAAAACGCTGGCGAATTTTCCTAAAGGTATTGTTCTATACAGACGTGGCGAGCTTTCTATGTAAATGCCCGCCCCCGATAATTTGGTGCTTTCTTTCCTAGATCCGTCAGTGTAACAGATCGTTGTCGGGTTGTCTGTGTGAATTTTCCACTCCTCTCTTGAGCCTATGTGTATTCTGTACTTTTTATCAAAAATCTCTTGTTTCTCTATCAAATCGTTGTTTGCAAGAATCATCGAGATATTTTGTCCTATCACCGAGTCTATCCTAACATGCCCTTTGTCCAGATGGTTACCCCTCCAAGACTTAAAGGACTTCATTCTAAACCATTGTTCTAAGGCTACCTTCTTCACCTGTAGGTCAATAGGATAGAGACCCAGGATCATATTTAAGGCTGCTGTGGGAGTTGTTCTCATTGCCCCAGTGATCATCAGTGCAGCTAAGCGTTGGACCTGGTCCAGCGCTGTTTTATTTTTGATGATAGAGGTTCTATGCCACCATACTATTGCTCCGTAACTTATTCTGGGGAGAATTATAGCTTTATAGATCCATAGGACTATATGTGGCTTTATTCCCCATGTCTTGCCGACGGCTCTTCTGCATTGCACTAAGGCCATCTTTGCTTTTTTGCTTGAGTTTTCTATGTGTGTGTTAAAGAGCAGTTTACTGTCTATATCCACACCTAGGTATCTTATCTCCTCTACTACTTCCAGTTCAACTCCATCGATTCGGACTGGTAGTTCTAAATGTTTATTTCTTTTCCTTGTGAAGATGATTAGTTTGGTTTTATTCGGGTTGAGGTTTAAACCTCTATCCCTGCACCATTGAAGGACCAGTTTCAGTGTCCTGTTCATGATGTTACTAATCATGTTCAATTCTCTTCCAGTAGCTAGTATAACTCCGTCATCGGAGTATGCTTGCATATATACCATGGTTCTGTTTATAGTCTTTATTAGGTCATCCAGGAGAAGACACCACATAAGTGGTGAGAGACATCCTCCCTGTGGGAAACCTCTTTTGGCTCGAACAGTGTGCGATGTACCTCCTAGCTCTGCCGTAATGGCACGATGTTTCAGAGCGTTCATCACCCATCTGGCTAGATTTTGTGCTATTCCTTCTCTCTCTAGGGAGTTTGCTATGGCATATGAGGTCGCCTTGTCAAAGGCACCCTCAATGTCAAAGAAACATCCCATAGCGTATTCTTTATTATGTATAGATCTTTCAGCTTTGACTATCAGGTTATGAAGAGCAGTGTCCGTGGATTTTCCTTGCATATATGCATGCTGATTTGCATGCAGCAGGTTGCCACTTCTGCTTATCTTCGATCTGATGAATCTGTCTATAATCTTTACAAATCTATCTTAAATGACCCTCAAAACTTTGTCAGACGTGGCTGAACGACGTTTTTTTTGTCTATTACGTTCTGCCTACCCCATTAGGGATAAAGGCGTATTTTTTTCTCAAGAGGACACAGAGGCAGGGCTCAGCAGGTTTAATACAGGGTGTTATTATCCGCATAAACAATATTTGATTAGTGATATCAAAACTTTCTTGTTCTGAATACATTTTGACAGATGGTTGACAGTATAAGTAAAAGGGAATAGATGAGAGATTCAAAATAATTACCGTTGAAATTATTGCTTTCAACAAAAGTCGTTTCTGATGGTTTAAACACAGAAAGCCAATTACATTTTTTTTACAAAATATGAATACATCTAAGTTAAAGTTTTTGTTTTGTTTGAACTAGCCCAAAATATAATTTTAAAATAATAAATATAACAGTACGTAAATTTCTAGTTACAGTGTAGAATGCATTGAGCTCTCTGTTTTCTGCACATAAATATTTTTTCTCAAGTAAAATGCTATCACTTAACTTGGGTATAATCGTTTTTCCACCGCCGACTTTAACCAAAGCCGAAACGCGGGCATATTTCCACGTGTCACTCTGTCAATAACTCTGTCTTCGAGCGGGCGAAATGAAATTTATGTGCGATTTCGTCCCCCGAGGGAGCCCATTACTGGGGCGACAGTAAACCTCGCGACGGGTTACTTCGTCATATCTTCTGAAATCAGGTTACGTTTGCTCTGTGGTCTAGTAAGTTTTTCCGTGATCTAGAAGTCTGACATTTGAGCTCGATATCTGGAAGGCGTGGGTTTAATTCATAGGGGCGACAGTAAACCTCACGACGGGTTACTTCGTCATATCTTTTGAAATCAGGTTACGTTTGCTCTGTGGTCTAGTAAGTTTCTCCGTGAGCTAGTAGTCTGAAACTTGTGCTCTCTATCTGGAAGGCGAGGGTTCAATTCATAGGGGCGAGAGAAAACTTTTTTTTTGTAAAGTTTTTTTACTATCACAGGTCCAGCACAATCTATGTCTATTTTCATAAGCTCGACATGCTATCACTCTTAAAATAGGCAAATCACCTGAGAGTCAGGCATATATGATAATTCCGTTCTTTGATCGCTATCTTTGAGAATGGACGTTATACAAACCACGTCAAAAGTTATAAAGGTCAAGTCATGTCGTTGACAAACCTGCCGGGCCGGCATTAGTCACAGAAACTAGCAGTACTCACAAAACTCCATCTTAATTTCCAGGCGATTATTGAGCAGCGCATAGCACTCCGGGCAAAATGCCGGTGCGGTTGGCGGCATGGCCGTCGTCCGTGCTGGCGGCACTGTGTGTAGGAGGCTTCAGGTAAATGTTTGTACTATTCTCACCTGGTACTGTATAAACAGCGTTGGAGCTCTCAGTAGGCCCGGGAGCGCATCTTTAGCTCCGGAACCCCATGTCCTCCGTGTTTCGCGGCGCATGTGCGGCGGCTTGCGGCACCTTCTCACATCCTATACACTTTACACCTGGAACAAAAAGAAACATGATTTGTATTAAACCATACATACATATAATCACGCCTTTATCGCTAATAGGGTAAGCAGAGCGTAAATGATATAAACAAAGGTCACTCCTCCATGTCTGACAAAGTTTTAAGGGGTTATTCAAGATAGATTTGTAGGTATATTGCTGTAGTGATAGGTTTTCAACCCATCTCCTAAATTATAATATAAATTGAAACCCTTGAAACCCTTAGCTGATTTTTACAGCATGCCCGGGAGGAAATGCAGCTGGCACATTCTTTTTTTTCCCTCGCTCCCAGTCTAGCACGGAAGAACACAGGAAATATTTTATTTACTTTATTAGACCAAAGAGACACGCACGCTCCCTCTACTTATGCTGTGCTAGTACAAAATATTTCCAAAACTCAACCTTGCATAGGACAGTTAGAGTGTATGAAAAGACTTTTAATAATGCTGAAATATTTTTTCTCAGTCGCAATCTTGATCACTTTATTTTAATCCTGATTTAATACATTATTTCAAACTCGGTTTTAGAAAAAAGGTACACAATGTTTCATGTCTTTTAATCGAATATCTTGTTTCTAAAATAGGTTTTAGCTATTAGATATAACAACATAACAAAATAGTAGGTTTTTAATTTAACTAATTTATCAACATGTTCTTTACAATCATTTACTTTGGATACGTGTTTTTGAATGAAAATACATGAAACTGTATACCTTCATTCTAAAACCGAATTGAAAATAGTACCTAGAATAAATCCAATAACTCACTTTAAAATATCAGCTATGACACTATTACACATTCACACTACACGCACACACACACACACACACACACACACACACACACACACACATTTTGTAGCACACATCTCTTGTTATTGTATTTTTGATTTCACTCTTTCGGTCTCAACTTCTAAATTGTTAACATTAATTATTATTTTATTCTGAAACCTAACTAAATTCTTTTTTTACTAATAAATGTTAAACTTCGTAACTGGCTATATTAATTAGTTTATAACATTTGTATTGTTATTTAAGAATATACGCTGTGAAGTTTAAAATGTATGTAATAAATTAAATTAGTTTGTTTAAACGACTGTTTTGTACCTTTCAGTAAAGATAAATGAGATCTGTACGTAGATACTCATCCATCTTAACTTCGTATCTATTTTATGATACTCATATTACTCTCTGATATTTATCATCGATACCTCTTGATGTACTCTTGATACTAAAATAGATTGTATAAAGTACTAATACTGTCAGCACTTCAAATAATCTAATATAAAAAAAAACACATGTGAACACTGGGAGTGATAGAAAAACATAGAATGTTCTAGCTGCCCTTCCATTTAGGCATGCTGTAGAAGTCAGCAAAACGCGCTAGAGGGTCGCAGTGTATTGTAAATTTGGCGATGGGCTGACAAGCTGTCACTATAGCGACGTACATTACAATATAAAATTGTAAAAACTTTCACTAAGCGCTTTACGCTCTGCCTACCCCGTAAGGGATTAAGGCGTGAATTTTTGTATGTATGTATGTCTTTTCCACGTCTATAATACACAAGCGGATTACAAACATTTATTTTTTCATAATCATCGTCTTCTTCTTTTTCTGTCGTGTGGGTATCGGTAGTCGATTGAGCCGATGAGCCCTGGTGTCAGAGTTTTTAAGCCGCCTAGTAGCACAGCTAATAGGCCTATGACATGGTCTGTGTAACGACCACTATCAAAGACAGCTACCGGGAACGACGGCTTAACGAGCCCTCCGAAGCACGGAATCTTTTATCGAAATTCATTGTCACTTAACCTACACAGGTTGTTAATTTATTTGTTTTATTTTTTGTGTTGTTTTTATTAATATAAAATAAAAATTGGCTCCATTTCCGATATTAAAACACCCCCTTAGCTATGGCACGTAATTAAATTAACACCCTGAATATACCAGGATTACAATACTACATATTTAACAACATATCATCATCATTTCCCTAGGCCTTATCCCGTACGTCACGGGGCTCGCTACCTAATCTAGGGGATTGAATGAGGGTACTGTTTTTACAGAGCGACTGTTATCTGTCATCATCACACCCAGAAGGGAGACCAGACCCAATCCTAGATTAGGTCAAAGTTTTTTCAAGCCGCCAATGCTTAGCACTGGCCTCTGACATGGCTTAACGACTAATGTCTACGGAATTAAACGATGTTAACCGGAACCAACGGCTTAACGGGCCTTCCGAAGCACGGATAAAGCGCCAATTAAACGTACATATGAAATTCCAAAACCGAAAAACACATTGGTACGCGTTGGGATTCAAACCACGACCTCCCCGCTCAGGAGGCAGCGGCCCAATCCACTATACCATCGGGCTCTTAGTAGTATACAACATATATTGTTGTATTATAGTATTATAGACTTCCATGCTGGACTGGGAGAGATAGAAAAACATAGAATGTTCCAGCTGCCCTTCCTCCCGGGCATGCTGTAGAAGACAGCAAAAGGGACTCGAGGGTTACAGTGTATTGTAATTTAGGCGATGGGCTGACAACCTGTCACTATGGCAATACACATTACAATACACATTACAATCTAAAATTACCCTCAATTATTGTCAGACGCGGCGAAAGCGCCTTTTACGAGGCGTTTAACGCTCTGCCTACCCCGTAAAGGATAAAGGCGTGATTTTATGTATGTATGTATTATAGTATTGTGCGAAGTCCAAAGCCAACAAACTCGTTGTTGCTAGGTGGCCTCAATCTTGCCTCCGCACTTAGCAGATTGGTTGCAAACCGGACGAGCTATACAGGGTATTAGGCCCGTATTTATAAGCAGCACTTGAGACTGACAGCGCGTTTGAGTTCATATCAGAAATGTCATTTCAGTACAAACCGAACTGTCAAATCTATACTCAAGATTGCTCTCAATCCAGAAACCCTCAGTACATTATGACCTGTCAAATTCATACTTAATATTGCACTCAATCTTAAGATTTCTTTATAAATACGGGCCTTAGAAAAAGTCTAGGTAGGTACATTATCCCATATAAATTTACCTATTGAATTTTACAAAGACAATCCAAAGAAAGAAAATCGGTAAACTGATTTATTTGTTTTAAATATAGGAAAACCTACACAGACTTTTTTATCTAGGTACTTATTAGATTTCCATTCCGTGATTTTGTAAACCTACTTTGAACATCCTATATACGTTGTGTGGTTTACCGCTGTGAGTGTGAGTTAGGGTGATTCTATTTGATTGAAAGTGCGGAACTTTGTATTATATTCAGTTAGTTCGACCTATATTTAGTGTATGTTATAAAGTATATATGTATTCGGATAAATTTTATTTATTATTCATTTTACTTATTTTACCTGTATCCCGTGAAGTCCCATGTTTTATACCCACTAGGTTGGCTAGACGAGATCTCTTATAGAGATAAGCTCGCCTTTGCTTCCATTTTAAGATTTAACCAATGTATTGAATTTTCGCAATTAAGAATATATATATTTAAATAACTAGCTTTTACCGGCGGCTTTGCTCGCGTTTTATTAGGTGTTAATTAATAAAAGCATGCAAAACAATGAGTACAATAAAAATCAAGACCTAAGCTATATTTTTAAGAATAATCTCAAAAGCCGCTCTAAATTCCGCTACTATTATTTGGATAGTTCTCCTGACTGACGGAAATGTAACATGTTCCGTGACAAACATAACATAAGAATTTAAATAACATAAGCAACATAAAAAATAGCATAAGAATTAAATAAGAATAAATTGTATAGCTATAAGCTTTTTAATTTTAATGTAAATTGTATATAGCATTTTGGATGTGGGGGCTTTGCTTAGCTGTAAGGTAAATTTGATGTTGTAAAAAATATTCATTATTTATTTAAGGTAACATAAGTAATTAAAGCTTTTCTTCCGTGCTGGACTGGGAGCGAGAGAAAAACATAGAGTGAGCCAACCCATTTCCTCCCGGGCATGCTGTAAAAACCAGCTAAAGGGTTGCAGTAAATTGAAAATTAGGCAATGGGCTGGCAACTTGTCACTACAGCAATATACCTACAAATTTATCTTAAATAACCCCTTAAAACTTTGTCAGACGTGGCGGAACGATCTTTGTTTAGGTCGTTTACGCTGTACCCTCCCATTAGGGCTAAAGGCGTGATTATATGTATGTTCGTTCCTTTTATTCCTGTTGTACATGTTTCTTTGTGCAATAAAGAATTTTGTATTGTATGTCTGTACGTCATCTCCCTAGCCTTATCCCGTATCTCACAGGGTTGGCTACCTAATCTAGGGAATTGAACGAGGGTACTGGTTTTTACACAGAGCGACTGCCATCTGATCTCCGCAACCCAGAAGGGAAACCAGACCCAATCCTAGATTAGGACAGAGTTGCCAAGTCGTCAATGCTTAGCACTGGCCTCCGACATGGCTTTACGACTAATATCTACGGTATTAAACGATATTAACCGGGACCAACGGCTTAACGTGCCTTTCGAAGCACGGAAATAGCGCCGAATAATCGTACATATGAAATTCCAAAACCGAAAAACACATTGGTACGTGGTGGGGTTCGAACCACGACCTCCAGGAGGCACCGGCCCTATCCACTACACCATCGGACTCTCAAGTATTATATGTCTGTATGTATGGTAATATCACTACATAGTATAAAACAAAGTCGCTTTCTTTGTCCCTATATCCCTTTGTATGCTTAGATCTTTAAAACTACGAAACGGATTTTGATGCGGTTTCTTTTATTAGATAGAGTGATTCAAGAGAAAAGTTTATATGTATAATAATTGCATAATATAGTAGAGAAACACTGATGATTTCCGTGCGAAGTCGGGGCGGGTCGCTAGTATTTTACATACCCTATCCATACCATATCCCTAATGGGGTAGGCAGAGCGTAAACGACCCAAACAAAGGTCGTTCCGCCACGTCTGACAAAGTTTTGGGGGTTATTTAAGATAGATTTTTAAGTATATTGCTGTAGTGACAGGTTGTCAGCCCATCGCCTAAATTACAATATACTGAAACCCTCGGATCCCATAGCTGGTTTTTACAGCATACCCGGGAGGTAATGCAGCTGGCACATTCTATGTTTTTCTCTCGCTCTGATATTTGATATGGTAGAAAATATACATCGCGGCCAATAACAGCCTAGCCTCCAATACCCTTTATCTCAAAGCGCGCTCTCGTGTAAAGGGCCCTCGAGTTGAAACGCCTGCTTCTCCCTTTCAGCCAAGGGCTTCGATTGTTTCCTAACAAACACAAGGTATGCTGTTTTATCGCAGACATACTCTTAGGCTTCCATGCTGGACTGGGAGCGTGGGAAAAACATAGAATGTACCAGCTGCATTTCCTCCCGGGCATGCTGTAAAAGTCAGCTAAGGGATCCGAGGGTATCAGTATATTGCAATTTAGGCGATGGGCTTACTACCTGTCACTACAGCAATATACGTCCAAATCTATCTTAAATAACCCTTAAAACTTTGACAGCGTGGCGGAACGTCCTTTGATTAGGTCGTTTATGCCTACCCCATTAGGGATAAAGCCGTGTATATATGTATCTAAAACCCGTAAAAAATACATAAGAGTTCATCATTAAGTCCCACGGCTTGGCGAAATGACCTTTGTCTAGGACGTTTACGTTCTCCTACCCCATTAGTGATAAAGACGTGATTATATGTATGTATGTACTCTTAGGCTCGTATTTATGAAGCGATATCAAACTCGAGAGCAATATTAAGTATGGATTTAACAGGCCAGTTTGTACTGAAATGACATTTCTGATACGAACTCAAACTCGCTGTCACTCTTGAGAGCTGATTACAAATACGGCCCTAAAAGTAGATTGTGTTTTTTAAATACCTGACTATGAAAAAATAAAGTGTTAAAAAGAAAGTCTAGAAAAATTCTGCTACACCCATAATAATTATGTCAATCCCGTGCTTCATTACATTTAACAAAATATTGTGTTAACAAACTTCGGTCTTTGATGATTAAATTAATTTGATATAATTGGTTGGCGTAATATGTTTTACAAAGTAGTTTTGACGTCAAACGGGCGTCAAAAATATGTAATTTATAGTTGGTTTAGCAAAACTGCAAAAATGTGTATCCAAGCAGAAAACATATCGCTTAAACCGTTAGAGAGAACACAGCATTTGAAATGTAGACGAAATGTGGAAAATGGTGGCTTAGAATTGAAACACACGGACCAATATTATACTTTTTTTGTGCCCGCAGATAGTGCTTTTTAAAAAGTATTTTATGTTGTCCCATATTTTTTTTCCTATGCATAATCACCGCCTCACAGACTGTACCTACTATTTGCGGTAAACCCGCCAATCCCAGTCAAAAGTGGTCTTTGTATAAACCATGTCATGGCCTGGTAGGCGGTTCAGTAACTATGTCTTCTTCTTCTTAGCGAGTGGATTCTCGAGGCGATCGACCCGATGAACCCTGATGTCAAAGTTTATAAACCGCCTAATAGCACAGCTTATAGGCCTCTGTCATGTTTTGTGTAACGATCGGGACGGACGGCTTAAAGTGCCCTCCGAAGCACGGAATCCTTTTTCTTTTCGGACAATCAGGTGAGTAACTTTCTCATCAGGGTATCACCCACTCAATAGAAGAAACGTCAAGGTAACGTCAATAATCACAGCGTTAAAAACCATAACCTTATTTTGACCATAGATCCAATTAAAAGTAGATTATACAAAGTAGGTACTATTCATGGTATCATCAAAACCGCAGCGCTCCTCCCACTAATAACTCCCCGTGTGTCTATAACCCACTCGCGTGCAATTTGTCAGAGCAGCGCTACCGAGGGCCCTCCACACAGAAACTCGACTAGTAGTTCTGCGAGAGAAAACTCCGCTTTTTTCCCTCGAGCGAAACTTTTTTTTTTCGATTACAGAGCTAGATCAGGGAAGATTTCGCAAGTCGACCTGTCTTGCGTGTAAAAATAGTCCTGTCAAAGCCTGTCTCCTTAGTGTGTTTTTTTTTATTTTGTTCTCGATTTTTATCATGAGAACAGGACATGATTATGAAAAAGATGACATGGCAAAAAAATTAGATCTCTTTTCGTGGGCGTTTCGAGTCAATTGACCCGATGAACCCTGGTGTAAGAGTTTTTAAGCCCCCTACTAGCAATGATTTTAGTAAAGAATAAGTTAATTCGTGTCCTCACTGAATCGATAGCATTAAAAAATAAAATAAAAGAATACACTCCAAATAGAGAGAAAAGAAAGAGAATAATAGAAAGACGACATAATTGGGTGTTTCCTTTCACTATAGATACGACAAAACAAAAGTTTGAAGAAACGTACCGTCTTCCCTTATTTAGCTCTGTGTTTTCGACGAAACTAGCCTGAGAGGTACTCCGCCGAAATTATTTCGTTCACGGAAAAGCCGGGCTTTTGTACAGAAAGAGGTTAGAGAAAATTGGTGCTTATGTGAGAGAAGACAACATTATATAGTTGGTGATATGAAAACTGCGGTCGGTTTGGAATAGACTTGAATGTTTTGAAGACGTAAAAACGCATTTAAAATTAAACTAGTAAAGTAAGACATGAATATATAATATTTTAATGCTAATTACTTCAATGCTGAACTGGGAGCCAGAGAAAAACATAGAATGTGCCAGCTGCATTTCCTCCCGGGCATGCTATAAAAACCAGCTAAGGGGTCCGAGGGTTTCAGTATATTGCAATTTAGGCGATGGGCTGACAACCTGTCAGTACAGGAATATACCTACAAATCTCAGAATCAGAATCAGAATAACCTACCAATCTATCTTAAATAACCCTCAAAACTTTGTCAGGCGTGGCGAAACGACTTTTGTTCAGGTCATTTACGCTCTGCCTTACCCATTAGGGATAAAGGCGTGATTATATGTATGTAGGTATTTTAATACTGTATTTTTATTCATACTCACGAGTAAACACTTACCAACTATTATCAAAGGTTTTTTATATAACAGAAATATATCAAATAAATACTGCATCGATGAGTACTGATGAAAGAATGAATAATTTAGTCTTCAACATGGATACCATGAAATACTTAGGATCGTAATTATAAAGCAATCTCAAGATTGAGAGCAATATTAAGTGTGGATCTGACAGGCCATGTGGTACTGAAATTACATTTTTGATACGAACTCAATCTAGCTGTCAATTTCAAGTGTTGGTTATCGATACGGCCCTTAAATCTATACTAAAATTATAAAGAGGAAAGATTTCTATTTTTTGTGCGTGACGTGTGTGCGTGTGTATGTATTTATGTAACGAATAAATTCAAAACTTACTAAACCGATTTTAATAATTCTTTCACCATTAGAAACCTACGTTCACCCTGAGTAACATAGGCTACTTTTTACCGCGGGAAAATATTTGATTCCCACGGGAATACTCATTACGCTGCGGGTGAAACTGCTGCGTAAAGGCTAGTGTACAAATCAAACTCCAGTAAATCCGAAAATCACTTTATATTATCTTCACTAAATCACTTTATAATTTTTACACACTCATATACACTGTTATATATTACTTATGTATTGCACTTATGTACAACTTCCACTATACGACTTATCGCTGTAACAGCTGGTGTACGGCTGCCCCCACCTCGGCCAATGCGGCGTATTTGAGGACTCGTACTGGAGGGGAACAACACGTCAGCGCCACCTGCGCGTTACTGCGGGAATCGTTGATTAACTAATATTGTTGTAACTTAATAAATAATAATTTAATTCAATATATTTTATACACTAAATAATTCTAATACAATTATTTATTAATGCCTATACACTACATCTCTTCCTTCTTTTATTAATTTTAAAAGTACCTAGAATCAGAAAAACAATGTTAATATTTTTATTCATCAAACTCAATTAAAATGCAAAACTATAATAATTTAATCTGAGTCAGAACCAGAAATATTTCCGCTCGAATCTCCATTACCAACACGATTTTTATTAATTGAATCATTAGATTCTAATCCACCATCATCAGTAACCTGCCATTTACCTCCAATCCTTTTTAAATGCACAATATTTCTACGAAATTTCTGGCCAGTATCATCATTACGCACCTCAACATCTCCAGATCCTTCTCCAACTTTGACAACTGTGTGTGGAACTGGAGCAAAATTTTCATTTGCGGCCAGTATGGAATAGTGCTGTACAATTTTATACCACACTCACCAAAATACGACTTTATTTCCTCGCTCGTGAATAATAGAATGTGGGAAACCTAATCTTGAAAATATCTCTTTTAGGCTCTTGATGATATCAGCAGATGTAATACTCCTTAAGAGTTTAATTTCTTTATATCGGCTGTAATAATCGATAACAACCAGTATAAAATCATTCGATGGCAATGGACCAAGTAAATCCATAGCAATATCTACCCAAGGTTGGGAAGGCAACTCACGTCGTTTCATTGGCATAGGTGGATTTGGTGCCGAAACGAGATTGCAGCTCCTACAATTTCTTACCATATTTTCCGCGTCTTTGTCGATTTTAGGCCACCATACTTTTGTTCTCAGTCTCTGCTTCATAGCCATTATGCCTGGGTGCCCTTCATGTGCCGCTAGGAGTACTCGTTGACGAAGTTTCTGTGGGATAACTAAGTTCTTTCCTCTAAGTAGAATATTATCACTAAAACAAAGCTCAGTTTCGAAAACTTTATAAATATTAACCGATGGGTCCCACGTTTGCTGATAGATACCATCTCTTACCTTGCCAATTTCAGGGTCATTAACTGAGTTAGTTTCGATTTCTTGTAGAGATACAGCAATGGGAACTGCAAAGTGTACCAATTGGTTAACGTAACTTACTTCACCGAAGTTTACAGCTGCAGTCTGCTTACACAATCTTGATAGTGGGTCAGCAATGTTGGTTTTCCCAGGGCGGTAAACGACTTTATATTTAAAAGATTGTAACCTAAGCACCCACGTTTCAATTCGAGCACAAGGTTTCGAATTCGGTCCAAAAATAACTTCTAGTGGCTTATGATCACTTACCAGTTCAAATTCCTTCCTATACAGGTAAATCCGAAATGCTCCACGGCCCTCATTAAAGCTAAAGCTTCTTTTTCGGTCTGACAATACCTCTTCTCACAGTCGGTCAAACTTTTATTGCCATAAGCAACTATACGAGGACCACTGGAATCAGTTTGGATTAAAACGGCTCCTAACCCGACCGGACTGGCATCGGCTATAACCTGAGTCTTATCAGCTGGATCATAGAAACCTAGGGTTTTAATATTAAATAAGCAATTCTCAAGTTGTTTAAAAGCTTGATCTTGTGAACTGGTCCGTACATACATACATACATATAATCACGCCTTTATCCCTAATGGGGTAGGCAGAGCGTAAACGACCTAAACAAAAGCCGTTCCGCCGCGTCTGACAAAGTCTTGAGGGCCATTCAAGAAAGATTTGAACTGATCCAAGATTTCAAAATATTCATATTTTTACCAAATTTCATGCGCAGAAGTTGCCGCAGTGGTTCGGTTAAAGTGGCTAAATTAGGAATCCACTTACCGACATAATTCACCAAACCTAAGAAGCTTTGCAGTTCGTCGATTGTGGTTGGTACCCTAAACTGTTGTATTGATTTAATGTATTTGTCTAAAGGTTTTGCTCCCTCTGCTGATAATTCATGGCCCAGAAATTCAATATTTTGTACACCAAATATACACTTCTTTTCATTGAAAAGAACATTATTTTCTTTTAAAACATTGAGAGTTTGTTGTAAACGAAAATCATGTTCCTGTTTATCTTTACCAAAAACAATTATATCATCTATAAAATTCACAGTCCCTTCGCATCCCAATAAAATCCTCTCTACAGTCTTTTGAAATATTTATGGAGCACACGAAATACCAAATATAAGGCGTTTGTATCTATACATACCTTTACTCGTGATAAAAGTTGTAATGTAACGTGAATCTGGATGAATCTCAATTTGGTGAAAAGCATCTTTGATATCAATACGAGAAAAGTATTTAGCTTTTCTAAATTTTGGAAGTAATTGATCCATTGTTGGCAAAGGATGATTCTCGCGGACAATAGCAAAATTGGCTCTTCTCATATCAACGCAAAGTCGTACATCACCGTTCTCTTTTAAGACCGGAACGATTGGCGAAACCCACCTAGATGGCTCTCGTACCTCTTCTATAATATCCCTCTGCACCAACTCTTCGATTTTCTTATTAACTTTTTCTTCAAGCGGAATCGGAACTTTCCTGCAAGGTTGACATACCGGTTTCACGTTGTCATCAATAGGAATTTCCACCACAACATTTTTGAATTTTGGCAAAATTTCCACGTTATTGACCTGAATTCCAACACGTAGCACTCCTATTTCTGTAGACGTTATTTTTCCCAAAAGATCTTTAGTTCCATCTTTTATGACATAAAATGTACCGATTTTCTCTTTGCCCGCTACTTGGATAGATGTTTTAAATGATCCTAAAACATGCAGTGGTTTGTTGCTACCATATGCGAAGATTTTTTTGTCTGAGGATTGAGTTTCATCAGATACTTTTATTTTCAATGATTTTAATCGATTCCATGTTTTTTCGGTAAGCAAGTTGCACCGAGTCCCAGAATCAATTAGTAAATCAGCTTTTGTCCCTCCAAGAGTACATTCAATAATACTGTCATCATCAACGTGAAAGACATATTCTACATCATCATTTACGTTATGAACTTTATCAGTTTTCTCTTTAAATCGTTTTGTGGGAGGTTGTGACTTTTTATTCAAAGGTGCTGCTGCTCTTTTAAACCGTTTACTACGACAATGCTTCATAAAATGCCCTTTAAAACCACATCTTCGACATACCACATTAAATGCTGGGCACTTCGGGTCATTGGATGAATGTTTTAAATCACCACATCGACTGCAATGTCCATTCTGTGCTGTTTCGCCTCTAAACACGCTTGTAGGTTTAGGTTCCTGTATAGTAACTTTATTTATTGAATTGTTCTTAACATCAAACTCCTCGAGTTGACGTTTGACACTCTCCAAAGCGTAAGCCTCACTAATGACGTCTTGTAAAGTAAAACTGTCTCCTTCTTTCAAAATTTTCTTCCGTAATTCGGTAGAAGAACACTTTTCCACAATCTGATCAATCAAACTTTCTTCTTTTACATCTTTATCCTTAAATGCACATTTTTCCGCTTGATTGAACCGAACTAAAACTTCTCAAATTTCTTACTTGCATACTGTTTCATGGATCTGAGCACGTGTCTTTCATAAATCCGGCTTTGTTTCGGAGCAAAGTAACAGTCAAATTTTTCCAGTGCTACTGCATACACGTCGACATCATTTACTTCATCACTGTCCTCTTCTACATGAGCACCTGGAATGTTATAGTAGATTTCTTGCAAGCCCAAACCTCCGGTGTGCAATAGTATTGCCCTCTTTGTAAACGTGTCATCAATTTCAGCAGCTCTCAAATATATTTGAAGACCACGCTTCCATTTCTCCCACCTTATACCAAGACTGGCTGGATTCCCTTCGCAATCAAATGGATCAAGCGGTGTTATATTGGACGTCATTCTCTTTAATTCTAAAAAAATCATAGCCAAGTATAAGCCAAAAAAAAAAAAATGTTTAGCTGAAAAATGAATTTCAAAATATCCGTCAACCAGTGTAACAGATTTTAACTTAGTATTCAGAAAGAGTAAATCAGACCGTCTCAATTTTGAGTGTCCGTTGATATCAGACCATCTCGATTTACGAGTGTCCATTGAAACCAGAACATCTCGATTTACGAGTGTCCATTAATCCAGACCATCTCGATTAACGAGTGTCCGTTAAACTAGACCATCTCGATTTACGAGTGTCCGTTAAAACTAGACCGTCTCGATTTACGAGTGTCCATTGAAACCATTATATTATATAACTATTATTCTGATTTTTAAATATCTATAATTATAAAACCCTTTATAAGTTCAGTAAAATATTAATTTAAAATTATCTAATGGATTTTACGATGACGTTTAATTTATTTTCATAACCAGGGAAAATTTAATTTATTTATTAGGACAAAAAGTAATTAAATAGATTTTACTTTACATGCTTATTAATTCCTCACAGAACAATAACCAAACAAAACAGATACTCGTCTTTGAATTCCTTAAGTCTTTAATTCAAATCATCAATAAAAAAAAATGAAACCGTAAAACTTTATATTTCAAAGTTATATTTTAAACCTTTACATTTAAGTTTTGAAAAACGAAGACGCATGTAGATTCCTTCCATGTCTTTAAAAAATATTCAAACTATAGTATTGTTTTTCATTGAAAAAATATTTGTTTTATTACTTTTTGCCAATGTTCAACTTTAACACGGAAAATAACGGTAATACTCACAGTTTATCCTCGTCGCCAGTTTGTACAAATCAAACTCCAGTAAATCCGAAAATCACTTTATATTATCTTCACTAAATCACTTTATAATTTTTACACACTCATATACACTGTTATATATTACTTATGTATTGCACTTATGTACAACTTCCACTATACGACTTATCGCTGTAACAGCTGGTGTACGACTGCTCCCACCTCCGCCAATGCGGCGTATTTGAGGACTCGTACTGGAGGGGAACAACACGTCAGCGCCACCTGCGCGTTACTGCGGGAATCGTTGATTAACTAATATTGTTGTAACTTAATAAATAATAATTTAATTCAATATATTTTATACACTAAATAATTCTAATACAATTATTTATTAATGCCTATACACTACAGCTAGTAAATAAATAAATATAAAAGCATTTACAATGAATATCATGTAAATCTATTCAATGCAATATTCTCACATCCACATTATTTTATCTATGAAAATCGATCATAGACTACAAATCCTACAAAAGAGATAAAAGCTTTGATAAAAATAAATGTTGCAAATAGAAGAAACTCAGGAAATGTAAGTTTCAGACTTTGATTGACTGCAAATTGATAAACTTCCTCTTTTGTTGAACTTTTTGAATTTGTAACCTTCCTTGCTGGATTTAATTACAAAAATACAGATATTTAATTGCATTCTCTATCATCTCCCTAGCCTTATCCCGTATCTGATGGGGTCGGCTACCTAATCTAGGTGATTGCACGAGGGTACTGGTATTTATACAGAGCGACTGCCATCTGACCTCCGCAACCCAGAAGGGAAACCAGACCCAATCCTAGATTAGGTCAGAGTTTTCAAGCCGCCAATGTTTAGCATTGGCCTCTGATATGGCTTAACGACTAATATTTACGGTGTTAAATGTTTTTAACCGGGACCAACGGCTTAACGTGCCTTCCGAAGCACGGAATAAGCGCCGAATAAACTTACATATGAAATTCGTAAACCGAAAAACACATTGGTACGTGGTGGGATTCGAACCACGACCTCCCAATCAGGAGGCAGCGGCCCTAATATAGAAGCTAGGGTTCAATAATTTGCAATCCTAATTTAACCTATCGCAATTTATGTACTCTGAAAGCAACATGACTTTTGAATTTTAAGTTTCAACCGGTGACAGTCAAAGTGCTTGATGAGACTGAACCTTTTTGTAATCAAATGCGTAGTTAAGAGTATTAGTGGAACAACACACATGCGTCACTTACTGCGCGTAAGGTGACGCTTGTGTGTTGTATGCAATGCAAAAAATGCGTTTAACGTAACCTTACACGCAGTATGTGACGCCTGTGTGTTGCTGCACTTAGGTATAGCAAAACTGCCAAAGAGTCCTAAAAGAAAAACAGACTGAAATTAGAAATTAATGCCCTATATATCCGAAATACAAAAAAACGATTTAGCCTGAATGTAGCTAAAGGCGCAGCCTACATATAGCCGTCTAAAACAATGTTGGTAACGCGATACCTACAGAGCCTTTACGTGGGCCGGACTCAGGGTTAAAGGCGCTTAAGATTATAAAATTTTACCACTCCTATAAAATTTTGCTACGGAAGAAAACGGGGACTAATATTGTTTTTCTAGTTTCGGTTTCCTTAGAGTAGGTTTTTAAAGAGTTAGTTAAACTTAATGCTTGTATTTAACATTATTATAATATTCACTTTCCTTGAATGTTTTTTTGTAATCTTTTACGGTCCGAGCAGTCAAATTGTGGAATTCCCTTCCCGAAAACGTTCAACGAGCACCGTCTATTGAGACATTTAAAGAGCGAACAAGAAAGTTCTTCTTAGAGAATAATAATTAGTTATTTATCCTATCTCCCATTAGCATAATATGTATTTGTTTATTATAAATATATATATATATTAGTTTATTTTATTTATGTATTTATTTAGTAGTATTTATATTGTATAAGTATTAAGATTAACTTAGTATGCACTATCCCGCTATCTGCTATGTAGTATCCTACTACCCAAAGGTTGCCTGGTAGAAATTGCTGCTTTAGCAATAAGGTCGCCTATATTGTACTGTTTTGTTCCTTACTTTTCTGCTGTATGTATTTGTGTTTCTTTGTGCAATAAAGTATCTTGTATTGTATTGTAATGTTATTCCAAGATACTTACATTGAAGAAATCGACAATTTGGCGTACTATAATATAAAATATTAAACATCAGCATTATTTTACGTTTTCCCACACAGTGATTGCATTGCATGATAAAAATAATAATTTATATAGTTTGGGATATGAATAGTAAAAGTGCACTTGATGTCTGACTTACGAAAGAAAAGAAGACGGCTTTGAATTAAAATTGATTATTAATTTACTAACACTACTGATAAAACTATGGATGTTTTCCGAAATAAAAATATTTTCATTTTGAATTAAGCCTAGAATACATTAAATTTACTTTAGCTTCCATGCTGCACTGGGAGCGATAGAATAACGTAGAATGTGCAAGCTGCATCTCCTCCCGGGCATGCTGTAAAAACCAGCTAAGGGATTCGAGGGTATATTGTAATTTAGGCGATGGGCTGACAACCTGTCACTATAGCAATATACGGTTCTATTTTAACCCTCAAAACTTGTCAGACGTGGCGGAACGAGCTCTGTTTGGGTCGTTGACGCTCTGCCTACCCCATTAGGGATACAGGCGTGATAGTATGTATGTATGTACTATAAATAAAAAGAACGCAATAATTTTGAGGCCCCAAATTTTACCGTCTCGTCTAATCTCCTGCGTCCGTCCCTTACCCGTCGGAGGTCAAGGGCGCTGTTTTCATACATCACGGAGCGAAGGACGAGCCTTTTGTTCGTACAACATCACAATCGTCTGGGGATCTACTGAATTTCCCAAATTTGCGCCCGCTTTTCATAAATTTTTGAGTTTGTTTCGCATCGCGCTCGCTTGTTTACTTTCTCGGGACACGAGTATTGAGTATTTTTAATCTCTCAAATGCTTTTTAATCTATAACTACAATTTAATCTCTTAACTAGCGCTGTCACTTTCTTGACTTTGACATAAGAATAGGATAGCAAATAAACACATGATTTAGACATTCCTAATATGACATAAGACTGCTTATTTGACGTTAAATAATCGCATGCTCTATGATCAGTTCTTATTTAAAGCGTCTTACGTTAAATTAGAAATGTCAAAGTCATGTGTTCATTTGCTATCCTGTTCTTATGTCAAATTCAGACAGAGCTAGCTAAGAATTAGTTAAGGAAGAGTGCGTCTAGAATTACCGCCAATATTATCTTTATTTAATTGCTACATGTATCTAACTACAACAACCTCACCTATCATAGTTATATACGAACTTGTAAATATGTATTGTATCTAAAGTACGTATACAAATTATCGTATACAAACAAATCTCATAATTTCGATGTAACACCAAATGTAAAAAATCGAGGTGAGCCTTTTCTTTGTAAACAAAAAATACCTAAAATACGCATTGTTTCAGCTTTACCACAAGCAAATACTAGTGCTGCCGACTAATCAATAGTTGATAATTCGGATTTTGATCAAAACTCGGATATTGACAAAATACTAGTTTTTTTTATCAAAAACTGGATCTTTCAAGACTTTAACAAAATCCTACACTTTTGTCTGGATTATGAAATTATTAAATGATTGTCGAAGTCCGCGTTTTCATGAAAATCCTAGATTTTTGATCAAAAAACCGATTTCACCATTATCCAGCAACATATAGATAGTCGATATCGACAGTTAAACGTCGATAGTTTGACAGCACTATGTCAATTTTTAACGCCCGCCCAACTCCAAACCCTTGCTCGGATGTCCGTATAATCGGGTTTCGCCTCTCTGTCACTTTAGCCCTTCTACTGGGATACATGCGATGAATATGCATGCATTCACGCTCCTAATTGTTTGTAACTGGCGCAAACTTGTAAATGGAACCGATAAGTGGAATATCCTGTTTTGTTGCATGCATCTTACTTACTTCTATGCTGGCCTGGGAGCGAGAGAAAAACATAGAATGTGCCAGCTGCATTTCCTCCCGGCCAGCTAAGGGATCCGAGGGTTTCAGTATATTGTAATTTAGGCGATGGGCTGACAACCTGTCACTATAGCAATATACCTACAAATCTATCTTAAATAACCCTCGAAACTTTGTCAGACGTGGCGGAACGACCTTTGTTTAGGACGTTTACGCTCTGCCTACCCCAATAGGGATGAAGGCGTGATCATATGTATGTGTTTTACTTAGCATCACGCTTGGAAGGCAGATTGATAATTACAGTGAAAAAAAATACACAGGGAATGCTGACCATTCTCAGGAATTTCCCTTGATAATGGCTATTTACGATAACCTCGGGTAGGGGTGTGCTATCCTGAGTTCGCTCCAACAGCAAATTGATCTCACCGCAACGTTAGCCCTCGATAAAGACCAAGTCGATAGAATAAATCCAGGGAATGGGCAGCAGCGTTCCCTATAAATAGAAAACTTCTACTGCGCTCACCAACCCGTCTGCCAAGCGTGGTGAGTATGGCATATACCCCCAATTTTTGGGAGGCCTGTGTCCAGCAGTAGACTGTTGTGGCTGATGTTGTTGAACAGATATAGCAACAGCCCTAATACCTGCTTGTGTCACATACAGCGATTGACGCAAGCTCCAAATGTTTTTGGACATAATATTCTTTCTCTCTCCCCTTATGTTCCATCGGCAACTCTGTCTAAGACTTGTATTTATAAAGCGATCTCAAGATTGAGAGCAATATTAAATAAGAATTTGACAGGCCGTTTTGTATTGAAATGACAGTTCTGATAATAACTCAACCTTGCTGTCACTCTTGAGAGCTTATTATTAATGTGGGCCTGAATCATATCTAAGTGCCTCTAGACTCAATTCAAAACAAAACCTCCGCAGAGATTTAACAAAATTTTTAGTCCATAAGGTATTTATTTATGGGCCTCTGTTTACATTATTTAACATCTAATGGATTTGACTAGACTTTACTTCCATGGACTGGCAGTGCGAGAAAAACATAGAATGTGCCAGCTGAATTTCCTCCTGGGAATGCCGTAAAAACCAGCTAAGGGATCCGACGGTTTCAGTATATTGTAATTTAGGCGATGGGCTAACAACCTGTCACTACACCAATATACCTACAAATCTATCTTAAATAACCTTCAAAACTTTGTCAGGTGTGGCGAAACGACCTTTGTCTAGGTCGTTTACGCTCTACCTACTCCATTAGGGATAACATACATACATACATTAGGGATAAAGGCGTGATTACATGTATGTATGTATGGATTTGACTAGAAAACAAATACGAAAGAAGTACATTAAAAAGATTACGAATGAAATATTTCCTATGATTTTACGAAATACGAGTATGTTCATTGGTGCCCGATGGTGTAGTGGATAGGGCCGCTGCCTCCTGAGCGGGAGGTCGTGGTTCGAACCCCACCACGTACCAATGTGTTTTTCGGTTTTCGAATTTCATATGTACGTTTATTCGGCGCTTTTTCCGTGCTTCGGAAGGCACGTTAAGCCGTTGGTCCCGGTTAATATCATTTAATACCGTAGATATTAGTCGTTAAGCCATATCAGAGGCCAGTGCTAAGCATTGGCGGCTTGAAAATTCTGACCTAATCTAGGATTGGGTCTGGTTTCCCTTCTGGGTTGCGGAGGTCAGATGGCAGTCGCTCTGTGTAAAAACCAGTACTCTCGTTCAATCCTCTAGATTAGGTAGCCGCCCCGTGAGATACGGGATAAGGCTAGGGAGATGATGACGAGTATGTTCATTTCAAAACATAACGACAGAAATATTTATATTAGCGAAAAGCTTTAGCCTGTCTTATTACAAAATGGGACGAAATAAAAAAAATAACATCTAACATCTACAATTATGCCCGAAATAAAATTATTAATTGATTAAGGACTGAATAACAGTTTGCCCTCTATTTCCTTCAAATAGTCGGTAACACGTCGAAACCGCGACTTAAATTGTTCAGTTTGTCAAAGCTTTATCATCATATGAGTGAGTTTAGCTCACAACACTTAGGCCCGTATTGTAAACAGCACTTGATATTGACAGCTAGTTTCAGTTCGTATCGGAAATATCATTTCAGTACAATATCGACCTGTCGAATGCATACTTAATATTGCTCTCATATAATCTTGAGATCGCTTCATAAATACAAGCCTTAACATCCATGCAACATTAGTATCCGTAATCAGAAGTCTTTTTTTTCTTTAGTCAGGTGACCATGCATAATGTAGGGGGAAGTATTCTTTTCGTCTGATCTCCGGTCCTATGTTCCATGGAAAAAAAGTTCAGATCTGTATTTTTTTTAAAACAGCCTCTAGGCATTTTTTTTTAACCCTTAAAGAATTTACAGCAAGGACTGAGTAAGAGTATTTTCTACAAATAGTCAGTAACTCTATGAACGCCCGGTAAAGTAAGTTATTCAGTTTGTCGCCCGACTAACGAGTTCTGCTGCCGACTAATTTCCGTTCTGGTAAAAAGTCAATTTTCCCATTCCTATTTTTCATAAAGCGAACTAATGGACGGGTTCTTTCAAGAGAACGTTTTACAGGGTTCTGTATTTAAAGTAAATCTTTCTAACTTGCCAACCTTTTAAGGGCCACTCTAACGTTAAAGGAAGTATATGTTTAATCATTTCGCCAGGATCGAACAAAAACTGGTAGTCCAGTTGACAACACCATAGAAAGCTTGCAGATTCTACAATACATACATACATATAATCATGTCTTTATCCCTAATGGGGTAGGCAGAGCGTAAACGACCTAAATGAAGGTCGTTCCGCCACGTTTGACAATAGGCCATACTTATCCAATTTTTAATTTCTGTCGTTCTATCTTTTGTTCTTTCTTTTACATAGATGGTACCATGAAGACTACGGCTGAGATCCAGAGACGAAAACTTTGCAAAGGAACTTAAAATTTACAAAATTGTATATAATTGGTATAGTGCGACCATTATTAATGTTCAGGCGGCAATGTTAGGAACTAAATTTTGTCTAGGTTACACTGACAGCGATTGAAGCAATGACAGCTATAGTGGCGACTTGACAAGTGAACATAAATCCCGGTCAATCTATATCAATCTATACTCTACGCATTTTTGTATTCAGATTTCACGATAAATCTAAGGGCTGTATTAATAAATAGAACTTGACACTGACAGCTAGTGTGAGTTCGTATCAGATGTGTCATTTCAGTACAAAATAGACGGTCAGATCCATCTTTAATATTGCTCTCAATCTTGAGATCGCTTTATAGATACGATCCTTAGCAAAGCATTTCAGTTTTAAAGCCATTATTCTGAGTATTTATTGTTTAGGGTTCGTAAAAACATCTCATTCCCACGGGAAAACTCATTTAGCTTTAACTAGTTTTCATATTCCCCTTACCGCATCATATTGTTTTACGTAACCACCATCTTTTAATATTTGAAATATGGTTAGCAAGTTAAAAAGAAGTGTCGCCGCGGTTCGCGGTTATGAAAAAACTTTTGCGAATACTGTAACACGGCGGACGAAAACAAGAGGTGCTCGAATTTACATTATATACAGGGTGTTTTGGGACATACAATAATATTCATAAACGTTTTAAAAGACTCTACATACATATAATTACGCCTTTATCCTAATGGGGTAGGCAGAGCGTATACGACCAAAACAAAGGGCGTTCCGCCACGTTTGACAAAGTTCTCAGGGTTATCTAGGATAGATTTGTAAGTATATTCTTGTAGTAACAGGTTAAATCTTGTAATAATGTCATCTATTTTAAATGAATGTATATTATGAGAAGCTAAAAAGATGAAAATATTATCTGTAAATTAATCTTGATTAACTATAGGGCTACCATCTAGTATGAGGCTGAATCAGTGTTATAATCTGAAATGCTTATAAACTTGATTTAAGTCAGTCTTTAATTTACCTCTGATCCTTAAAATATATTGTGATCCGACCTTGTATAAAACAAAGAAGACTTTACATGTGTTGTTTTAATTCAGCATTGAAAACTTTGAATCAGGGGATGGGAAACAGTAGAGGGTACAAACATTTTTGTTTTGAATAAATTAATACATTGAGAACACGTGTTTGTTTCAAATTTAATGAATTTTCAATGTACTGTGTCAAACCATACTTCTCGATTTGGAGATCATAGGTTTAATGTCCACACCACACACAAAGTTGATGCGTTATTTTGTGAGATTTTTTCCGGATTAGGTAAGATAGTGAGTCAAAATCTTATAAATCGGGCAGAATGCAAAAAGCAAATTACCTCATACCTAAATAAATTACATACAAAAACTTAGTTGAAATGTCTCGACAGGGATACATGTGGGATAGGGCCCCCTTGCGGGGAGGACCACTCTGCGGAGATCATGCTTAATGGCTGCTTCTAAAGAGTTGGATTCCGTTCCAATCCAAACAAGCTAAGCTCACAAGAGCGAAACACTTGCAAACTACAAAGAAGATTGTTTATCCAGCAACTCCAGTGACGTCAGCGCGACAACAACGAACACAAAAACAACAAAACAAAACAAGAAAAACAAAAACAAGTGCAACTCCAATAACTTTGGCCGCGGCTCCGCTATCGTTGATAAGATGTTTTTCGCGGACGACGAGGCGCCATAAAAACTGCCCAAGGGGGTAAATTCTACTAATGCAAAACCGTACTCTACTAATAAATAACAAGACCACTATTTTAAATCTCCAAAGCAAGTAAATGTGTATTTATACTTGCTCGTACTATCATATACCGGATGTAAGGGACAGCGTCCCGCAAACTAATAGGGGTTGCTCAGTCAACGACACGGACCAGGTTTTTTTTTTCAGTAAGTAAAAAAAATTAAATAGGTTTTCCATACAAAATTTCTGATCGCGGTGGACATTTTGTGTGGAAAAGCCAATTTTGATTTACTTCCAGAAAAAAAACCTGCTGATAGTTTTTTAGTGTCGTTGACTGACCCACTCCTATCAATTTGCGGGACGCTGTCCCTTACACCACGTATATTTAACACATAGCGTTAGTAGCTAAATCCGCACGCCCACTCTCTAAAGGTATTAATAGTTCTATTTAAGTATACTTTAGGTTTGGTTTGAAAATATTAACCAAGTACAAAATTAGAAAGCAAATTTAATTTTAGGTTATTTTTACACAAAATGGTATTTTAGGTATTATTTTGTTGATGCTTAATATTCTCAAACCAAACCTATAGAAGCATAGATACGATGCATTTGGTCATGTGTACGAAGTTTGGTTAAGTTTGATTTTGCTGTTTAGAAATAAAAAGCGAAACAACGTTTGTATAGGATTTCACTACACAGGCAGACCTTTAAGATACTAATATAATAAGCATCTAAAATAAAGTTTTTATCCACTACCTATTCTATGACATACACGTCTCGCAGATAATTTCTTTACCGACGCAAATATGATATCGCAAAAATATTACATTAGCGTGTTAAATCAAACCTCTTGCAAAGACTTAACCGAATAGGATCCTAGTAGATGCTAGTAGCGAATATGAACTGGCTATCTTTCCGCTGACAGCGTGGGCACAGTACAGAATAAGAACGGTAAAAGTTTTTCATTAAACATACTTACTACATACATACATACATACAAATAATCACGCATAGGCAGACTAGTAGGCAGAGCTTAAACGACCTAAGCAAAGGTCGTTCCGCCATGTCTGACATAGTTTTGAGGGTTATTTAAGATAAATTTGTAGGTTTATTGCTGTAGTGACAGGTTGTCAGCCCATCTCCTAAATTACAATATACTGAAACCGTCGGATCCCTTAGCTATTTTTTACAACATGCCCGGGAGAAAATGCAGCTGGCACATTCTATGATTTTCCCTCGTTCCAAAGCCAGCATGGTAGAATTTTCATGAAAACGTTATAAAACCACGCCAATATCCTTAATAGAAGAGTCTACTCTAGAATAAATGGCATTTTCGCTAGGTCCCCACAAATTTTGAAAGGCCTTTCAGATAAGGTTTTCCATTGCTGTATACCTGGTGTAAGGGGCAGCTTCCTGCGAACTGATAGGGGTTGCTCAATCAACTAAACTGAACAATTACCACCATTTTTCAGGAAATGAAAAAAACTGACTTTTCCATATAAAATGTCCACCTCGATCAGGCAATTTGTATGGGAAGGCCAATTTTTTTTTCACTTTTTAAAAGAATTTCCTGATGATAGTTGTTCAGTGTCATTGACTGAGCAACCCCCAGCAGTTCGCGGGACGCTGTCTGAGAATAACTCAAACCACCAAGACTGTTAAAAGAAGAAGCAAGTATATTCTTTGTTTTTTCGCGCCCAGCGTGCAAAACAGTAAAGTCTTTATAAAAGCTACCAAACTTGGCCTAATAGACACTCTCTTTTTTATAAAAGCTACTAAAACACAAACCTGTTTACTGCATCTTTTTAATACTATGGCGGGATATTGTGACGTCACCAGTGCTTATTACGACTTTAGTTTTATTTTATATTGCTTTTGCACAGCTAAGTAGAAACTGCGGATAAGAGGTATTAAAATTTTAAGCGGAACTATCTTTCTGGTCGTTTCCTTACCTACTCGTAAACTCAAGTTCTATTTTAAACTTATAGCTGACATAAATACCTAAATTGTTCTAATATGACCTATGTCATAAGAAAAAAGAATAAAGAATCTAGTGCCCTAATGTTTGGTAGGTATAGGGATATCTAGATTTATAAATTAAACTTCAATGAACTGTAAAATATCGCTGATTATATTCAAGAACAAAGTCTCTAGTTCACACAAGCAAAGTTGTATATAACGATCTGTCTAAATTTCAAATTCAATGTTACCTTTTTGACAACTGTCTATTTGTATTTATAAAGAAAGCTAAGTGAGACAAATAAAAATTATTTAAGTTTATGAAGATGGTTAAGGTGTTCTTAACAAACAATTAAGGTATTTAAAATTAAAATACTATTTATATTCATTTTAATTGTAATTATATCTTTTATTATTAATTTGCAATAATATTTGAAATAGAATAGGTATAAAATAAATATGAATTGGAATAGGTAGCTATTTGCTGATAGAAACTTTTGTAAGAAAGTTAAAGTATTTCCAACTCAGTTTAAGAATCAAGGTAAACAAAGTTTCATGTCTTCTTATCGAAGATCTTGTTTCTAAAATAAGTTTTAGCTATTAGATATGACAACATATTGAAATATTAGTTTTAGTAATTTAACTATTTTGCCAACACGTATTATTTATTTCTGAAACGTGTTTTTGAATAAAAAGACAGGAAACTTTGTTTACCTTTATTCTAAAATAAAATTGGAAATACTATAGGAAGTGTGTTTTTTTTACAGGAGTGTTGCAAAATATTTCAGTTTTTGTCATAAACAAAATGTGTATAGTTTCTCGAATAGAGAGAAGAATCTTGAATATGTATCATATATAGAATTAATTTTGTAGGATTATTTAGCATATTTTTCAAGTAATTGTGTTTGTTTTTACTTTTTAGTGATAAGTAAATTATAATTTATTGTTTCCAATATTTTTAATTTTGCACGTCGTATCTGCCTCTCAGAATGCTATTTTACTAGCCTAGGTCTGCTAGAAGAGATTTTTTTTTAGAAATAAGCTGTGCCTGTTGTGTCTTTGTTTTATATGTATATGTTCTTTGTATTTAATTGTGTACAATAAACTGTTAAATAAATAGTAAATGATAATTTTCTCACGGGACTTAAGGGTCTGCCAAGGGTTTAAAACCGTAAAACCAAACATAACTAAACTTTGTGCACATACTAAAATGCATCATATTTATGTTTCTAATTAGTTTTGGTGTGAAAATATTAAACATGAACAAAATGAGACCGAAAAACCATTTGCGTGAAAATTGCCTAAAATTAAATTTGCTCTCTAATTTTGTATTTGGTTAATATTTTCAATCCAAAACTAATTAGAAACATAGATATGTTGCATTTGATTATGTGTACAAAGTTAGGTTCAAATTAGACCTACAGTTTGAGTATGAAAGCGAAACTACGTTTATGTGGAAATTCGTCACTCCGGGAAAGCCTTAAACTTAAGAAAAACCCGCAAATCGCTCGGTACCGCCATTTAATAAACTTAAACTTAAGAAACCCCATGAATAGTGTAACATAGTCGGCATCCCAAATTACCTTTCTGCATTTTATGTTCATCATAGTAATCAATCAGATTTATAAGTAATCAGTAATATATATTTTCCGTAAGATGTTTAAACTTACACTTTATGTTAATATGTTTGTAAAACATATCGGAAACTATAGGTCTACAATTTAAAACATGCTTGTTAAAACTACATTTCAGTGATTGTTTGTTTCGAATTCAATAAAATAAAACATACATACATACATATGATCACGTCATCCTCAATGGGATAGGCAGAGCGTAAACTATCTAAACAAAAATCGTTTCGCCACGTCTGACAAAAATTCGACGGTTATTTAAGATAGATTTGTAGGTATATTGCAGTAGTGACTGATTGTCAGCCCATCGCCTAAATTACAATATACTGAAACCCTCGGATTCTTTAGCTGGTTTTTACGCTGCCACATTCTATGTTTTTCTCTCACTCCCAGGCCAGCATGAAAGAAACAAACTTAAGAAAACCCCCTTAATAGTGTAACGCGTGGTACAAAGGCAGTGGCGGTAATTTCCGGGCCCGGTGTGCACTTCCGAAGTCAGCCGCACTCACTCACCACACATAGCTTTTATCAGACCTGGATTAGAAGATACCGCAAGCCAAACTTAATATTTAGTGTGTGAAAAAAAAAAGAGTTTTGATTCCAGCTTAAGCTTGTCTGCTCGGTTGTACGTACAACCAGATGATAAAAAATGGTTAATCTTGCATTATTATAACCTCTTCTTCTTCTATGCTGGACTGGGAGCGATAAAAATCATAGAATGTGCCAGCTGCATTTCGTCCCCGGCATGCTGTAAAAATCGCTTAAGGGATCCGAAGGTTTCAATATATTGCAATTTAAGCGATGGGCTGACACCCTGTCACTACAGCAATATATCTACAAATCTATCTTAAATAACCCTCAAAACTTTGTCTGACGTGGCGAACCGACCTTTGTTTAGGTCGTTTACGTTCTGCCTACCTATTAAGGGATAAAGGCATGATTATATGAATATATTTATATGTATAACCTACCCTGGAAAACTGACAGAATCAGAGCTTACTGAAAGTGTTGAGATCGGGCAATAAACAAGCAATAAATTTAATTTAATTGACAAAGATCCAGACACCAGCGCAACGTATGCCGAAGTCCGGTAAGAGTAGAGTAGATAAAGCCAGAAAGCAGACATTAGCTAGCACTAGGACAGCAAAATAAGGAGAAAAAGTGGCAATAACAGGGAAGAAAAGTACTACCTAGGGAAGACAGGAGTGGAATATTGCAGCTGATGCAGGTGTAAACCCTTTCTGTCACAAAAATAATTTAATAGGCTGCGTGGTCTACTCCACTCTAGGTCTATGTTCCCCGCACTCAGTCACCACAAAGCACAGGCCTCTTAATGCATTCACTACTAAAGTCATGCAAATGGAAATATACGCAAGTACGTATGTAGTGCATTTGTACATACAAACATAATAACGCCTTTATTTCTAATGGGGTAGGCAAAGCGAAAACGACCTAAACAAAGGTCGTTCCGCCACGTCTGACAAAGTTTTGAGGGTTATTAAAGATAAATTTTTGGGTATATTGCTGTAGCGACAGGTTGTTAGCCCATCGCCTAAATTGCAATATACAAAAACGCTCGGATCCCTTAGCTTGTTTTTACAGCATGCCGACGAGGAAATACAGCTGGCACATTCTATGTTTTACTTTCGCTCCCAGTCCAGCATGGAAGACCTATCTATTTAATCTTCCATTTAAAAAAATTACAACTGGCTGCGTGGTCTACTCCTCTCGAGGTCTATGTTCCCCGCACTCAGTCACCACAAAGCACAGGCCTCTTAACACATTCACTGCTAAACTCATGCAAATGGAAATGTACGTAAGTACGTACGTTGTGCATTTGCGTTAGTAGTTAATGCGTTGCCATTTGAGTATACAGGGTGTAACAGACGTATGTGAATTTCCCCATGAAACTGAACAACTTTTCCCAAAGAAAAACGTAAAAGAAAGTTTTTCCGTACAAAATTCATCAACTAAGAGCACATTTAGTAAGGGAGGTCCAAATTATTATTTTTTGGTTTTTGACCTATGTTTCTTAGGGAAAGTTGTTCAGTTGCATGGGTAAATTTATATCCTTTTGGGTGCATATACCCTTTCTGTGCCACCCTGTGTGTTAGTAGGTAATATTGTAATACGCGTGAGTTAAGTTTCTAAATGTATGCACTGAATTATTGTTGACTAGCTTTCTTTCTTTTCCCACATTTTTTTCTGTTCTTTAATAACCATAAAATTAGTGTGAGTAAAACTCTAATCTAAAAATATCTTTTTTTTAATTCATTTCACTTTGCTTGCTACGGCGTAGTAAAAGGCTACGAAACCGTAGCTTTTTCAATATTTTTATTTAAATATTACATGCTGGATTGGGAGCGAGAGAAAAACAAACAATGTGCCAGCTACATTTCCTCGCAAGGATTCTAAAAACCAGCTAAAGGAGTCGAGGGTTTATGTATGTTGCAATTTGGGCGACGGGCTGACAACCTGTTACTATAGCAATATATGCACAAATCTGTCTTAAATAACCCTCAAAACTTTGTGAGACGTAGCGGAACGACCTTTGATTAGGTCATTCATGCTCTGCCTACCCCATTCGGGATAAAGGCGTGATTATATGTATGTATTAAAATATAATTGCAAACTCAGGTCTAAAAACGTTTTGAGACAGATGTATTCTTTAATTATAAGTCAGGACTTCGAAATTATTACTAAATATATTCCTCAAAGTATAATCTAGGACATGGACTTTTTTAATTTTCAATTTTGGCTTTTGGCTTGGCATGGCTGTTTTTTTTTTATATTCCGAAATGTTTGTATTTTAGACATAATTAATATAAAATTTGTGCCGCCACCATCGTGCCACAGTTCGCCCCCTTAAGTGCATAGCAAAAGAAGTAAAAATTATGTAAAAAGTAATAATTGACTTGAATTCCAATGTAAATTAGACCAAATTCTCGTCGAGCCTTATGAAGTTGTAGATGTCGCTGTTGTCCACTATGACGTGATAAAAAGAAATAAAGATTAAATTCGCCATTTTGACTACCGCCCCGATAGCTCAATTGGCAGTGCGATGGAACAGCATTACTAAGGTCGCAGGTTCAACCCTGCCCGTGGCGAATTTTTCATTTCTAGCTTGTCATATTTTATAAATAAAAGATTTTTATTAATTCCTATGGCGCGGGATCCGTTCGTTCAATTTCAATATTGCTGTGTGCACAAAGGGCTTTGAGTGCGAGGTGCGTTTTTTTTTTTAAATATATATGCTAGGAAAAAGAAATATTTCATGCAGTCTATGTTATTTTATGACTTTTAGTTCAGCATCAAAACATTAAAATAACTAAAACCTGGACTGGGAGCGAGAGAAAAACATAGAATGTACCAGCTACATTTCCTCCCGGGCATGCTGTAAAAACCAGTTAAGGGATCCGAGGGTTTCAGTATATTTCAATTTAGGCGATGTGCTAACAACCTGTCACTACAGCAATATACCTACAAATCTATCTTAAATAACCCTCAAAGCTTTGTCGGACGTGGCAGAACTACCTTTGATTAGGTCGTTTATGCCTAAAGATATGAAGGATAAAGGCGTGATTGTATGTTTGTATGTAAAACCTGTAAAAAATCAATAACTGTTAATTATTAACTTCCATGGCTTGGATCCGTGCTGTGTGCATAAAAGGCTTTGAGTCCGTGGTGATACCTGAATTCTATGTTACTTTCAGTTCAGTTTTCTTCCATTCTTTACTAGCAGCGGAAAACGTAGAATGTGCCATCTGCTTCTCCACCCGCGTAGAGCTGTAGAAGTCAGCAAAGGGATTCGAGGATTACAGTATATTGTAGTTTAGGCGTTGTGCTGACAACCTATGAATATGCCCTCAATATTTTTCGTTTTACGTTCCATCTATCCCGTAAGGGATAACAGCATGACTTTATATACGTACGTACCTATATTATCTATTAAGCATTTAAAAAAAACCATGGGGAGTTCATTATCAACTCCCATGGCTTGGATCCGTTTAATTTCAATATTGCTGTGTGCACAAAGGACTTTGAGTGCGTGGAGGTTCATTATACATATATACATACATAAAATCACGCCTTTATCCCTTACGGGGTAGGCAGAGCGTTAAACGCCTCGTAAAAGGCGCTTTCGCCGCGTCTGACAAAAATTGAGGGCAATTTTAGATTGTAATGTGTATTGCTAATGTGTAGAGACAGGTTGTCAGCCCGTCGCCTAAATTACAATACACTGTAACCCCCGAGTCCCTTTTGCTGTCTCCTACAGCATGCCCGGGAGGAAGGGCAGCTGGAACATTCTATGTTTTTCTATCTCTCCCAGTCCAGCATGGAAGAAGGTTCATTATAGCTTATTTTTAATATACTGGCGAAAATAAGTATTGCAAGCATTCAATCTCTATGGTATTTAATAATTTCCAACCCAGCATAAATCCATTTAAACCAAACCTGTGTAAAAGTATTAAATTGCGAGTAGATCATTAACTTCCATGGCGCGGGTTATTTGCGAGATCCGTTTAATTTCAATATTGCTGTATGCACAAAGAGCTTTCAGTCTTCTCTTATGCTTATACTATTTAACATACATGCATATAATCACGCCTTTTTCCCTAATGGGGTAGGCAGAGCGTAAACGACGCAAACAAAGGTCGTTTCGCCGCGTCCGATAAAGTTTTGAGGGTTATTTAGGATAGATTTGTAGGTATATCGCTGTAGTGACAGGTTGTCAGCCCATCGTCTAAATTGCAATATACTGAAAACCCTCCGATCCCTTAGCTGGTTTTTACAGCATGCCCGGGAGGAAATGCAGCTAGCACATTCTATGTTTTTCTTTCGCTCCCAGTCCAGCATGGAAGAAATACTATTTAATTTGATATTAAATTATAGCGACAGGTTCTAGTCTAGTACGGAAAACATTTAAATAAAAGATCCTTCTTCTTTTATGCTAATAGTATAAAGAGGAAAGATTGGTTTGTGTGTCTTTGTAACGAATAACCTCCAAAACTATTAAACCAATTTCAAAAATTCTTTTACCATTAAAAAGCTATCTTTACCCCGAGTAACATCAACTACTTTTTATCACGGTAATGTACATTATTCCCACGGGAAATTTCCAGCGGGTGACACCACTGACAGAAAGCTAGTCTATATCTATACTTTCTGGTTGTTTCTACTTTTCGGTCTTTTCAAACACAGAAGAGTAAAAGCTAGCGAGAGAGCGGTAGCTACTTCTCAAATCAGTGTTTTCAACTATACTTTACTCTAAAGAGGAAAGATTTGTATTTTTGTAGTTGTGTGTGTACGTATGTTTATAACGAATAAACTTAAAAACTACAAGACCGCTTTCAAAAATTCTTTCGACATTGGAAAGCTACGTTCACCCTGGCTACCATAAACTACATTTTACCGCAGGAAAGTACATCATTCCCACGGGAAACCTTCTTCAGCAGCGCATGATACCGTTGACAGAAAATTATACTAATATTATAAAGTAAAAGTATGTAAAAAGTATTTATTCAATGAAACAACTTTCAAATGTACAAAACATTCTGATCCTCACACTAGGATACCCTGTGTTGTGAGTAACCAGCCTCTTCCTTAGAACAAAGTTATTAAGTATAGTTTATATTGCTGATTAATTGAGAAACTCGTGACAAAGTTAAGCAAAACAACAAATAACATTAAATTATTACTAAGTATAACTAATTAAGTAAGATTAGTGTGTATGTTGTGTGTGTGTGTATGTGTGAATGTGTGTGTGTGTGTGTGTGTGTTTGTGTGTGTGTGTGTGTGTGTGTGTTAATTTTTATTTCATAATTTCCAACAACTTTTCAGTCTCATCATAATTTAGGGTTAGTAGATATGTTTTAATAAGTTTTTTGTAGATGGATTTTGTAAGCAGTGCTATATTTAATTTATTATTAATTTTTTGCAGTGACAATTCTAGTTAGAGCTGTTTTGTGAAATTTTAAAGCTACAGCAAGGACAAATAGTTGCCGTACCATGAGCACCTGGCATTCAGTGTACAGTGTCTGGGTAGGGTGTCTGTATGTTTTTTTGTAAGCCACTTTTAGCACAGCTCTTTGTCCACGTTCTATACGAATAAGGTGTGATTTTGTCGCAGCCCCCCAAGTAGTGACACAGTAATTAAAGATTGATTCACACAAAGAAGTATATATAAGTTTTATCAAAATAAGATCGGCAACTCGTCTCAGCTTGTAGAAAATATGAAGTAACTTTCTAGTTCGGGCAGCTAGTGTCTCTATATGTTTGGCCCATGTTAACTTCGAATCAATGATTACACCTAAATATTTAATGTGATTTGCTTCTTCTAATGTAGTGCAAGAATTGTTACATTGAATGATGTTATTACATTTGTGAATTTAGAGCATAAGCGGTACTTTTGGGGAGGTGCGATTAGTAATTCTGAAACAGACGTACTTTGCGTTGAGGGTGAGTAGGTTATCCTGTAGCTACTGATATACTAGCTTTAATCCATTTTCTGCATTGTTTTTAACTACTTTCCAGTTTGCACCATGAAATATGATTGCAGTGTCGTCTGCGTAGGTAAAGATACTAGCATTTTTTAAATTAAGTTTACAGAGCTTATTGATATAAACTAGAAACAAAGTTGGTCTGAGGACGCTACCTTGCGGTACGCCGTATCCAGTGACTCTTGGTTCACTAATGTGGTTATACATTTGTACTCTCTGAGTTCTATTTTCTAGATATGACGAGAACCAAGACAGAGGCAGCCCACGTATGCCCAATTTTTGGAGTTTTTTTAGAAGTATAGGTCGAGAAATGGTGTCAGACGCCTTCGCAAGGTCTAGAAATACACATTTACAGCGTTTTTGCTTGTCAAGTTTTTCAATAACGTTATTCACTAAGGAAGTTACTGCATTTTCTGTTGAAAAATTAGGTCTAAAACCATACTGATTGTCTGATAGAATGTTTCTCGACTCAAGAAAGGCGTGCAATCTTTTATTAACATTTTTTTCTAGTATTTTAGACAGCGAAGAGAGAAGGGAAATCGGCCTGTAATTCGACAAATCCTTCTTGTTACCACCTTTATAGATTGGACATACATTGGCAGTTATAAAACAATCAGGTACAATACCTTCAGACTTAAATTACATATGTGAGCTATTGGCAATGCCAGTGAATGTTTATTATTTTTAAGTACAAGATTGCAACAACAGTTGTGAAGTACTCATTCATCTGGTTAAGGGAGTCTTTTTCATTTACGCCTATCTTTAGGAGCTCTGTACTTGGTACCTTTTTCTGATCTATGTGGCATATGTCTTTTGTTATATTCCAGGTCTGTTTCATATTCTTCTTTTGTGCTTTTTAGAATAAAATTAGAATAATTTCTGTATTTATTGTACCTATCTTTGTCTTTTTTCTTTTTACGGGCCAGACTGTGCAGCAAATCCCTTTTTCGAGAACACTTAAGGAGACCAGGAGTCATCCACGGTTTTAATATTGTATACTTATTTGAAATTCTTTTTGTCGATTTATTTGCATTATTTTTTTCCTGAATTTTGTTGATTAGAATGTGAACTGCATGCACTGTGCAATTAGAGGATAAAACATCATCCCAGGAAGAGTTACTGAGATCTTTATTTAAGTTTTCATGATTGATCGTAGTAATTATATGATTTTTCTTTATATTAAATGTCGACTCTACTCGAGCACTGCACACTATAGTGTCGTGGTCCGTTATGTCAGTAGTACAGACAATGGTAGTAGTTGGATAGTTTGTTTTGAAAAACACATGATCAAGACATGTAAGGTCTTCCCGAGTAGGGTAATTGTGTCCACATATAAATCCATAGTGGGCAAAAAGGTCTATATATTGTTCCACTTTAGCATGAACTGATGTAGTTGGGACAAGTTCGATGTTCATAGCTCCCATAATAAAACATGACTCAAATTTAAACTTTTGGAGTACTCGTTCAAGAGATTTGATGAAATTGTCAATGTGATAAACCGAAGGGGACCTGTACAATGCAATAACTTGGTATTTTTTGTCAATTTGTATTATCAAACAGTTGGCGTCATAAATAAAGAGGAAAGATTTGTATTTTTGGGATAGTGTGTATGTATGTTTTTGTAACGAATAAACTCAAAAGCCATCAGACAGATTTCAATAATTCTTTTACCATTAAAAAGTTACGTTTACCCTGTGTAACATAGACTACTTTTTACGACAGAAAAGTACATCATTCTTACGGGAAACTTTTTTCAGCAGCGCATGACACCGCAGACAGAAAGATAGTATTTAAATAAAACCCGTAAAAAAATAAATGCGAGTTCGTTATTAACTCCCATGGGGAGCGGGATCCGTTTTAATTTCAATATTGCTGTGTGCACAAAGGGCTTTGAGTCCGCGGACTAATTTCCGCTCCCCGACTTATGCACCACGCGCAGCGACGAACGACTTTTTTAGAGATCCGTAATAAACGTAGTGATTTAAAATAATTAAAATAACAAGTTGTTACTTTGCGAAGCAGCTTAGCTTAGCTTTACCAACTAAGGGATCCGAAGGTTTCTGTATATTGCAATTTAGGCAATCGACGAATTTAGGGGAACGACCTTTGTTTAGGTCGTTTACGCTCTGCCCACCCCATTAGGGATGAAGACGTGATTATATGTATGTTTGTAATTTGCAAAATATTAATAAAATAGTAACAATTTGCTAATAAACTTAGTCTGCAACGGGTTTTATACTTTACATTATAGGGCATTCTAAGGAGATGTTAGACAGTCCAGGCTTGAACTGCTAGGGTTTGGATCTCAATAAAATGGCGGTACCGTTTTACCACAAAAAGATAGATTCAAGGGGGGCAATACGGCACAATCACTAAATCTTCCCTAAAATTGACACCTGTCATTTTCTATAATGTGAAGAAAAACGGACTCAAATATTTTGGTTTATTTTTAATAAGATACCTAACTGCGAGCTGTGGCGCCCTCATTCATAAAAAAATCTTACTTGCCAATTATACACATTTTCAAAACTTTCCTGTGTCACTTTCTTAGATTTAGACCTAAGGATTTTTTATAAGTAATGAATTGAGGATCAAATCATTAATATCAAAATAATTGCTCAAAACGGCTACTT
The DNA here is from genome assembly GCA_949820665.1 of Scrobipalpa costella. NCBI lineage: Eukaryota > Metazoa > Arthropoda > Insecta > Lepidoptera > Gelechiidae > Scrobipalpa > Scrobipalpa costella. The sequence goes on from OX463297.1 coordinate 21,448,434, forward strand.
CTGGCGGAAATTTTGATAGTAACTCCAGGGTACTATTTGCTCCTCAATTCATTAATTCTAAAAAATCCTTAGGTCTATATCTAAGTGACAGAGTTTTTTTTTAAATGTCTACATTTTGTTTGCGGTTCCGTTCCTACCGCATTCTCCACAATGACTGACCGACAATCCTTATAGACACTGGTATTAGCGATTAGCGCAAAAGCAAGCTTTGTCATTTTAGTACAAACATGTATGCCAAATGCATGCTTAATCATACAGTCTAGACATGGGTAAATAAATACCCTGAGTGTCCATACCGGGTGTAAGGGACAGCGTCCCGCAAACTAATAGGGGTTGCTCAGAGTCAACCATACTGAACAATCCACCATGGAATTCTTTCAGGAAATGAAAAATAAAAATTGGATTTTCCGTACAATAAAATTGTATGGAAAAGCCATTTTGCTAATCCAAATTTGTATGGAATAAAAATTGAATTTTCCATTTTTTTTTTTATTAAAAGTCATTTTTGGTTTTCACTTCCTGAAAGAATTCCCTGGTGGATTGTTCAGTATCGTTGACTGAGCAACCCCTATCCGTTTTGCGGGACGTTGCCCCTTACACCAAGTATAAAACCCAAAGGTAAAACGGTCCAACTCACACTTGACCAGTTTTTCCAATGGTGGTATAGAATGCAGTGCAATCATAGTTCCGCTTGTTACAGCGAGCGGATGGAAAATTTTATACGAGTGGAAATAGTAAGTAGAACTTCCAGGCCACTGAGTACTGATTTGATTGGTTTCATAATCATTGCATATTTTTTTTTATTTTATCTTATGGTGAATTGGAATTGGAATGGGTAGTGTAAATGGAATGTTTTACATACTAGAAGACATTGCACATGGATATTGCATATCGCAGTGGTTAGTAATAGCCGTGCTACTAGGCGGTTTTGAAAACTCTGACACCAGGGTTCATCGGATCGTTCGACTCGAGAATCCATTCGCAAAGAAGAAGAAGAAGTAATGACTGAATACATACTGTATTGGATCCGGGCACAACACGTGTATTGTATTGTATTAATTTATTATCATTTACTATGCTGGACTGGGAGCGAGAGAAAAACATAGAATGTGCCAGCTGCATTTCCTTCCGGGCATGCTGTAAAAACTAGCTAAGGGATCCGAGGGTTCCTGTATATAGCAATTTATTTGATGGGCTGACAACCTGTCACTACAGCAATATACTTACAAATCTATCTTAAATAACCCTCAAAACTTTATCAGAGTTTAGGTCGTTTACTCTCTGCCTATCCCATAAGGGATAAAGGCGTTATTATATGTATGTATGAAACAATACAGAATTTAGTTTAAATACAAAGAAACAACACCATTTAATCTTCTTGATATACGGCAAAGTATGCATTTGCATTAAAATATCTCAATCAAAATGGCGGAGCTTTCCCTTAGGCCGCAACCTGACCTTTTCACTAAATTATCTTACGATTTGAGAATGTCAGCTCCTTAATGAGTTAGGCCTCAAAGTCTCCCGCCATTGGGAACTTCACCAACTCTTATTAAGTAATGGGCCCTTTTATAATTGAGATACTGGGTCAATATGGGTGGTTTTGATGTGGCGTAAACGACCCAAACAAAGGTCGTTCCGCCACATCTGACAAAGTTTTGAGGGTTATTTAAGATACATCTGTAGGTTACTTATACATATTGCTGTAGTTACAGGTTGTCAGCCAATCGCCTAAATTACAATACACTGAAACCCTCGGTTAGCTAGTTTTTACAGCATGCCCAAGAAGAATTGCAGCTGGCACATTCTATGTCGTTCTCTCATCTCCAGGCCAGTATGGGAGTGAAAGAATAAAAGGAATTTTATAAAATTAGTGCAGACAAAAATACTCTACCAACGAACAACTCAGTATACACCACATGAATAGTTTAGAAATGGCATGTGGATTCAGACCGTGTAAGAATTTCAGCGAGGATCGTATATCAAGCTTATCAGCAGTCTAGTGGAGGGGGGGGGGGCTTCAAGGTCTCCAGTTTATTGTTTTACATGCCCCACCAAGTCTACACCAAAGCTGGTTTAGTTTATACTAGCGCTAGGCTTCGCACAGAAATCATCAGTGTTTCTCTCTATTCTGCATTGTATATTATACATATAAACCTTCCTCTTGAATCATTCTTTCCATTAAAAGAAACCGCATTAAAATCCGTTCCGTAGTTTTAAAGATTTATGCATACATAGGGATATAGGGACAGAGAAAGCGACTTTGTTTTATACTATGTAGTGATACGTATTTCGTTGGTAACATTACATTCGGTTTTCAGCTCTGTTTACGAGTACTTCTTTGCTGGACTAGGAACTACACTGATGAAAAAAAAGCTTGGTTAAATTGATCAAGTAACTTGTTTAACAAGCGCATGAAGTAATATGATTGAGATAATAAAATTAATGTTAAGATCAGTTATTCTGTTGATTGAAATTATTAGGAACGTGGTTGTGGTTATCAAGTAACTTGACTCGTTTAATTTTTTACATTATTTTCATAAACACATTACTTTATGTGCTCGTATTTAAACAAGTATTTTTTCAGTGTACAGAAATCTAACATCCATCGTGGACATTACGACCTTTGGAATGCTGTTCCATCGCTCTGTCAACTGTGCAGCTGTCACACGACCTGACAAATTATTATTTTTTTACGATTTTACCCGTCATATTAGACCGCAATATTCATGGTTTCAAATGTTTTAACGCTGAGGGCAAAAAAACTCAAAAATATATTAAATGTGCAAGCTGCAACTGAAAACTCGGCGGAAACGCGAGTCAAAAAGCCAGTCTTATTAAAATTCTGGTAACGGAATACTATACGCTGACGTCAAAATTTAGAAATTAAATTCATATACTTTCTCGCTACCACGGCTGCTGCAAAAATCGGAACCGTCAGGTTTCAAAATTAAATTAAAGAACCAAAAACATTCAAAAGCAATTCTATTAAAATGACCCACTTTCACTAAAGAATGTGGTAACTCGGTAAGTGTGCCAAATAGCACCTGCCCCATAACCTGCACAGTGGTCATTAGGTCCTAAAACTAGGTAATAGCCCCTAAACAACCTACCCCCCTCCTCACTAAACACAGTGGGCAGAAATACATTCACAATCACAATACCCTTCACGACTGTTTCTAGCAGTCACGTCAAATAACAGGTGAAAATTAATTGGATTATCATGTAGCTAAAATAATAAGAATAGTTTTGAAATTATAAAAGGGATTCACGAATATCAAAAATACAAGGCACCATGTTAAAAGATAAAAGTGTTTTTGTGGACTTTACCGATATACACGATTTAGCAGTTTTGTTTAATATAAATCTTATTTTACAGTTAAATTAGTAATTTGTGTCTCCTAAACTTCAAGAACAGAATTCACTTAAACTACAAACTATAAAGATAAGTACTCAAAATATTGATATACCATGACCTAGATTGTGGCCGGTTGAATTACCCCATAGCATAACGCCGTATGCGATTATTGCATGTATGCAGAATGAAAATAAGCGGCAACAAGACGTCTTATCATCTGTGCTACGTGCATATGCATTACTAAATAGGCTATAATGCGCTAGACCCTGACTTTCAATATTGTTTGATTAATTAATCTGCCTTGGAAATGAACTTGCGTTGCAGTTTTTAAAGACCTGCTTATTCTAAATTGCAACGTTTATTTTTGTGTTTGACTTATCTCTTGACTCGATATAACTCTAGCGATGATGGCAACAAACAATGCACTAAGGCACGTAATTACAAAGCGTTCTCAAGATTGAGGGTAATATTAAGTATGGATTTGATTTCTTCCATGCTGGACTGGGAGCGACAGAAAAACATAGAATATGCCAGCTGCATTTCCTCCCGGGCATGCTGTAAAAACCAGCTTACGGATCCGAGGTTTTCAGAGAATTGCAATTTAGGCGATGGGCTGACAACCTGTCACTACAGCAATATACCTACAATTCCATCTTAAATAACCCTCAAAACTTTGTCAGACGTGGTGGAACGACCTGTGTTTAGGTCGTTTACGCTCTGCCTACCCCATTAGGGATAAAGGCGTGATAGTATGTATGTATGTATGTATGAATTTGACAGGCCGTTTCATACTGAAATAATATTTGTGATACAAACTCAAACTCGCTGTCGCTCTTGAGTGCTGATTACAAATACGAGCCTAAATTTTAAATCTGTTTTCGTTACTTGCCCGTACAGGTGCAACATAGTTGCATACATAATGAATAGCACAGATTAACAGTATTATTATTAATTTATGCACGTGTATAATTGATTGCTTTGCAACTAGGAGTTAACACAGGTATCTGGTTCACTGTTAATTGGACACGGATATCAGTTACCATGTTATTAAATGCAATTATCTCGATAAACGAAAATATATTCAAGTTATCTTCCATGCTGGCCTGGGAGCGAGAAAAAAACATAGAATGTGCCAGCTGCATTTCCTCCCGGGCATGCTGGAAAAACCAGCTAAGGGATCCGAGGGTTTCAGTATATTTCAATTTAGGCGATGGGCTGACAACCTGTCACTACAGCAAAATACCTACTAATCTACCATAAATACCCTCAAAACCTTGTCAGACGTGGTGGAACGACCTTTGTGCAGGTCGTTTACGCTCTGCCTACCCCATTAGGAATAAAGGCGTGATTATATGTATGTATGTATGTATTTAAGTTACTGGGTTTAAAATAACATACAGCCTATTTCAGTTGGAGGTATGGATTTCAGAGAATTGTACAACTCATATCCTCTCCATATAGTGACACACATTTCGTTCTGTCGTCAGAGTAGCGTATATGCGTTTTAATAGGCTGCTAACTTTCTGCCTATCCCATAAGGAACAGAGGCGCGATTATACATAGGTATAGAAACAGACGAATACATTACACGCCCTACGTGAAAATAACTGATTTTACTAGACTGTTAACTCTCCGCCTACCCCTTAAGCATAACTACAATACTATTATAGTATAACACTATATAGGTACATACTCGTATGTATGTATAGAAATAGTAGACCACTCTACGCGAAGCACAGCCACCCTGCTCTGCAATATGGCGAGAATGGTCTACGCTCTACCTACCCTCTAACATATAGAGGCTTGATCATGCGTATAGAAACAGCAATTCACACTACGCACAGCCTAAGCGAGTCAATTTGCCGTACAAGCGTTTGTGGGAGTTTGCTCGTGCCTCGAGCGAGATCCCACAATGTAGGGTTAGCGCGTCCCGACGCATGTCGCAGCCCGTCGCACTGCGGTACGTAGCTACGGCCCGCCTAGGTAGGGCTGAACACAACCGATTTTAAAAATTTGTAATGGCTGTAGTTGAAAATAGAAATATTATGTACTAGGTGTTTCCATAGGAACCTAATCTAACTAAACAATTTAGCAGTGTTAGACTCAAAGATCGTTCCGCTACGTTTGACAAAGTTTTGAGGGTTATTTAGGATAGATTTGTAGGTATATTTCTGTAGTGACAGGTTGTCAGCCTATCGCCTAAATTGCAGTATACAGAAACTCTTGGCTTGATTTTACATCATGCCCGCGAAGAAATGCTGCTGGCACATTCTAAGTTTTTTTTCTCGCTCCCAGTCCAGCATGGAAGGTAATAAGAAATATAAATAGTATGTACTACAGTTCGTTTATTTATTTAACGTTGAGTTCTGGATACCAACTTGTTTTGCAGCCCACAAACAGCTATTCTTAACAACTTTATAGAAAGTGAACCGCAAATTAAATGTTTGTAAATAGGTTTTTGTCTGCGGTTCCGAAATTTGAACCACCACCAAGTTGCAAAGAAAATGCTGTTTACGGGCCGCAAAACACGTTGATATCGATAAGGCAAAGTTAAAAAACGAACTATAGGTATTTCTATAGGTACCTAATGTAACTTAACAATTCAGTAGTGTTATCATCATCACCATTTAAATCTAACCAACTAAACCAAACCTTCAGGATTATTAATCATAATTAGTTTCAAATTTGAACGGCCAATAAATCAAATGAAAATACACTTACCAACTTAGTGGCCAGTATGAGCGACAGCGGCGTCTCTTTTCTGTAAAGATGAAGTTTGATTTTTAATAATGGTATGAAAATTCCATATGCTAGAAAAAGAATTTAAAAAAATAGAACTAATTAGAATCAGGAGTTGTTTTGCGTCAATATAATATCAGTAAGGAAAAAAATGCAGGTCTACGGTGACAAATTAGAACTAAGTCAAACAAAATTGTGGAGTTACTTTGCAGACATATCAATAAAAATTTACTACATGATAGACACTGCCCTACCGAAGATAGAGGTTTTTTTTTGTGAAAGTTTACAGAGCTGCAACCACAGAAAAGTGACAACCCTAAGACCACTTGTTCGCGCGGTGACACACTGATCCACAACCTTGAACGCGGACTGCCGAACTCAGTTCGCACTTACAATCGTTAATCTACCGGTTCAATTATGTAACAAACACACATACACACGGGGATCGCGTGACAAAGGAGGGTATTTAAAGTCGTTTATTTCGGATTGACAAAAATAATTACAAGTCGTTTATTTACGATTAAATTGAAGATGAATTGATTTCTTGATTGCTTTATAGAGTGATTTTTCAAACATGAAAATGTAGAGTCCGAACCTAACCAAAGCACAAACAATTATTTGAAATTTGTCACTTTTGAGATTATCCTTAGTTAGGTTAGGATGATATAAACATGTCGCTTGAAACTGAGATTTTCTGAAAAGTATGATCGTCGAATCGACGAGCCAGACGAATAGAAAGAAAAAGTCAAACTTCAAAATATAACAACTGTATCTGTAGCTTGCTTCTATTATTACAAGAACTCTTTTCCGCGTCAAAACATCGAGCCATGCCCCGATTTCCAAGTTTTTGGCGCTCATTTTCCGCTTGCTAAGCTTCAGTACCGATTTTGTCCTAAAAACGGTCGTGAACCGCCATTTTTGCCATCCCTTCAACAGTTTTATCGTATACAGGTTGTTAAAAAAAGTACTACGTTCCTTTATACCACATGTTTTACTTATAATAACAAACAACTTTCTTAAAGCACACAAATTTTAGGATTAAATAATTTCTTCTCCATTTTTGTATGGAGAAAACATTTTTTTTTTTCGAGCTAAAAATGAGTGCTTTGGAAATGTTGTTTGTTATTATTAGTAGAAAAGGAAAATAAGTAGTACTTTTTAACACCCTGTATACTTGTATTATAAATAAGTGGGTGGCTTCGTACCCTCTCGTTTCATATTTTAGGTCCCTGCATCGCGGACTTGATAAAAAATGAAATGAACGCTGTTGTTTTTTGTTTTTGTTTCGGCGACAATGTTTATCGAATGGTGTTTTTCTGGCGCATTGTTTTAAAATGAACAAGAGAATCTTAATGTTTGTTTGTTTAACAAAAAGAGGCAAGTAGGTTCCTACGACTGAAATAACGCTCTACAAATCAGAAATAAATCGATGTGCAACATTTTATGGCACTGTACTACGCAGTTTAAACTTTTATTAATTTTTAGATATCTTCAGACTCATGTGCTTAAAACACTGTAAATGTCTTTCGTTGCTTACTCATACCAATAAAAAAACTGTTCTAAATAACTAATATTCATTAACATTCTTTAACATCTTTGCTTCAAATAAATAAATAACTTGCTATTTAACGACAAAACAAAGCTACGGTTTGCTTTTTTGAGTGATTTTGATGTTACGATAGTTGAAAATCTTTATTAAATTGACTAACTTAATGCCTCCGTGGTTAACTGCCTCCGTGGTCTAGTAGCTAGTGCTATGGACTCCCGATCCGGAGGACCTGGGTTCGATTCCCAGGGGGGAAACACAAAGTTGATATTTGAGAATTTATCACTTTGTGAATTTCTCCCCAGTTTAGTTAGGACATTGCAGGCTGAGTCACCTGATTGTCCGAGAAGAAAAAGATTTCGTGCTTCGGAGGGCACGTTAAGCCGTCGGTCCCGGTCGCTGTCTTTGATAGTGGTCGTTACTCAAACCATGTCAGAGGCCTGATAGTTGTGCTACTAGGCGGTTTAAAAACTCTGACACCAGGGTTCATCGGGTCGATAGACTCGATACCCACTCGACAGTAGAAGATTAAATTGACATAGATTACTTATTACCTCAGGAAAATATCTAATTCCCAGGGAAAAGTCTCTATCCAACTAATCCGTGAGACATTATAGATAATTGCTCGGTGGCGGAGACGTAAGCCGCTGCTAAGTCGATACATCGGGGAAGCATGAACACTTGCCAGTGAAAACATACGGAAATTAGGTTTGTACGTGCCCGCAACTTCTTCTTCTTCTGTCGAGTGGGTATCGAGTCTATCGACCCGATGAACCCTGGTGTCAGAGTTTTTAAACCGCCTAGTAGCACAACTATTAGGCCTCTGACATGGTTTGAGTAACGACCACTATCAAAGACAGCGACCGGGACCGACGGCTTAACGTGCCCTCCGAAGCACGAAATCTTTTTATTTTCGGACAATCAGGTGATTCAGCCTGCAATGACCTAACCAAACTTATAAAAACTAATATTTGTGACTGTACTGTCGATATATATGAAAGCCGATTCCACCGCCGTGTTTCGTTTGTCTAATTTTGAGGGATTTTCATTAAGACAGTAGTATTTATTTGCGCTGTACCTAGTTGTCAGCCAGTATTTTTCGAAATGCTACTGCTTAGTTAGATAGACATACATACATATTATCACGCCTTCATCCCTAATGGGGTAGGCAGAGCGTAAACGACGTAAATAAAGGTCGTTTCGCCACGTCTGACAAAATTTTGAGGGTAATTAAAGATATAGGTATATTGCTATATTGACAGGTTGTCAGCCTATCGCCTAAATTGCAATATACTGCCCTCCGATCCCTTAGCTGGTTTTTACAGCATGCCCGGGCGGAAATGCAGCTGGCACATTCTATGTTTTTCTCTCGCTCCCAGTCCAGCATGGAAGTAGTTAGATAGACAATTTAAAAATACATTTTTCAAACTTTGGTTATGTGTTCCGGTAAGTACATTTATATTAATAAAACCTAATTTGAGAGAGAATCATTAGCTAAAATAACGTGTCAATTCGTGATCATTCCTGCAAAGTATTTAGATCGCGGTAGAATGTCAATAGATATACAGAAACATGAAATGGCGTAAGTAAGATAACGGGTACTTAGTAATTTTTTATTATTTTTATTTACTATATGCTATTGATTTACTATGGGTAATATTTATTTGGAAGAAAGAAGGGGAGGCCTTTGCCCAGCAGTGGGACACATACATACATAAAACCACGCCTTTATCCCTTACGGGGTAGGCAGAGCGATAAACGCCTCGTAAAAGGCGCTTTAGCCACGTATGACAAAAATTGAGGTCAATTTTAGATTGAAAAGTGTATTTCTATAGCGACAGGTTGTCAGCCCATCGCCTAAAGTACAATACACTGTAACCCTCGAGTTCCTTTTGCTGACTTCTACAGCATGCCCGGAAAGAAGGGCAGCTGGAACATGCTATGTTTTTCTATCTCTCCCAGTCCAGCATGGAAGCGAGTGGGACACAACAGGCTAGTAATAGTAATAATAATAATATTTATTTAACCATGCTGGACTGGGAGCGAGAGAAAAATTTAGAATGTGCCAGCTGCATTTCCTCCCGGGCATGCTGTAAAAACAAGCTAAGGGATCCGAGGGTTTCAGTATATTGTAATTTAGGCGATGCACTAACAACCTGTCACTACAGCAATATATGTACAAACCTATCCTAAATAACTCTTAAAACAGACGACGTGGCGGACCCTTTGTTTAGGTCGTTCACGCGTTGCCTACTCCATTAGGGATAAAGGCGTGATTATATGTACGTATGTATGTAATATTTATTCGACGCGCGACCACGTCTATTGAAACTTAGTTGAAACGTCGGGATAAAAACCAAATTCCTATGTTTTTACCACCAAACTAAATCGCGAGTGACCCGGATAACAAGTAAAATGAGTGAAAACAATCGCGAGTGCTCAAAAAGATATATCACGAGTCTTAGGATAAGATAAGATAATCGTTTATTCACCATTAATCTTATTCCCTTTGTACGGAGACGTACACTATACCGGCCTGTATGTTTCCAGTCTTTAATCACGCGGTGATCCTATTAATTTCGCTAGATTGGAACAGTCGATAGCTCGGCCTTGGCACAGCCTAATTTAAATTAATGGCATCCTATTAGGCCGCCTTTTCTAGGCCTTTTCTAGGTCTACGCAGGGTAATAGTGGCAATATAAGTGGTATATAAGTAGGATTTGTTGATAGCTAGTTATAACTCTCTTTCTCTCTCTTTCTCTTCTATAGTATTAATTTCTGTAATTACGAGTAATAAGACCGCATTTTTATTATTACTTTTATAATAAATAATAATTCTTTATTGTTTTAATAATTAAACATAGAAGTATACTTAAAATATAAAACAATAGGCGAGCTTATCTCTATAAGAGATCTCTTCCAGCCAACCTAATGAGGATGAAAGAAGGGAAAATCACGGCAACAGATATAATAAACTTTTACTTTATTTTATTATAAACATAACTATATAAAAAAGATTTTAAAATGTGCAGAAAAAGAAAACTGACACTAAAACCATAGAATAGCAGATCACAGAACTGAGAGCTATCAATAAATATATTGAATTTTCATTTCCGAACAAACTTTAAATAAAAATCAGTAGATAGCTAAGGCCCGTAATTATAAACAGCACTTGAGACTGAGAATTAGTTTGAGTCCGTATTAGAAAAGTCATTTCAATACAAAACGACCTGTCAAATCCATACATAATATTAATATTACTCTCCATATATAATATTACTCTCAATCTTGAGATCGCTTTATAATTACGAGCCTAAGGTATACGTGGATTTTGTTAGATATTTTTGGATATTACTGGAAACTCATACAGCATACAACAACATAGTAGCTGAAATGCCCCTGAAAATTTTACAGTCCTGACCAAAATAGTTTTTACTACATTGTTGATGGTCTTGCAAGCCCTGGATAAATTCGCGATTATATCTTGTACGTTCTTCCATGCTGACCTGGAAGCGAGAGAAAAACATCGAATGTGCCAGCTGCATTTCTTCCGGGGCATGCTGTAAAAAACAGTTAAGGGATCCGAGGGTTTCCGTGCATTGTAATTTAGGCGATGGGCTGACGACCTGTCACTATAGCAATATACCAATAAATCTATTTTAAATCACCCTGAAAACTTTGTCAGACCTGGCGAAACGACCTTTGTTTAGGTCATTTACGCTTTGCCTACCCTATTAAGGGTAAAGGCGTGATTATATGTATGTATGTCCTTGTGTTCCTATCAAACAAATTCCATTTTCAAATTCCCAATTGCCACCAGCTCAAACCAGACCAATCGCCGTGCGCCCAGTCACATAAAACAATTGAGAGTGTTACCCCGCTGCGAATTGGCACCGAACGTATTAACACGTAGGGTCCCCTCATATCCGCGTCCAAGCACGACACGGCTCTCAATGAACGCGGGCGGGACCGCTGCTGTATAAGGAGAACTGTCAAATCGTATGACGGCGGCGTTAGCTCCTTTTTTCGCCGCGTTCATTTGAAGCGTGGTCGTGGTGTACAAGTGGCAGGTTTATGATCTGTCTGTCTGTTTGTCAGTGCTACTGAACTGCACGCCGACTGCCCTCATTTCGAATGTGGTGTGAGGATAATGTTGTGGAGTATTTCTGTTTCTGTTGGTTGTTTTTGCGTTGTTGCGTTTTGTTACTTACTTCGGATCATCGGGTTGTTCGACTCGAGAATCCACTCGCTGAGAAGAAGAAGTTACTTACTTCCATGCTGGACTGGGAGCTAGAGAAAAACATAGAATGTGCCAGCTGCATTTCCTCCTGGGCATGCAGTAAAAACCAGCTAAGGGATCCTAGAGTTTCTGTATATTGCAATTTAGGCGATAGGCTGACAACCTGTTACTACAGCAATATACCTACAAATCTATCTTAAATGTGGTGGATTGAACTTTATTTAGGTCCTTTACGCTCTGCCTACTCCATTAGGGATAAAGGCGTGATTATATGTAAGTATGTATGTGTTTCGTTACGAGGGACTCCGAGGAACAACTTGAGAGTTGTGATGAAGTACCTGTCTAAAGACAGATGGGGTCTCTATGTATCATTTTAGAAATATACATACATACATATATTCACGCCTGTATCCCTAATGGGGTAGGCAGAGCGTAAACGACCTAAACAAAGGTGCCCCGCCACGTCTGACAAAGTTTTGAGGGTTATTTAATTATAGATATGTAGGTATATTGCTGTAGTGACAGGTTGTCAGCCGATCGCCTAAATTACAATATACTGAAACCCTCGGATCCCTTAGCTGGATTTTACAGCATGCCCGGGAGGAAATGCAGCTGGCACATTCTATGTTTTTCTCTCGCTTCCAGACCAGCATGGAAGTAATAGTAGTATTTTAGAAATATCGTTTTTTTTAATCTATGTGGCACTGGAATCGGCGAAAACATCATCTACACTATAGACATAAAATTGGGACCCAGGGGGTAGATATTCAATTGACCGACTTTTCAGCAAATCATGTCATTTCTGTATCGTTTATCACTACATAGTATAAAACAAAGTCCCTTTTCTGTCCCTATATCCCTATGTATGCTAAGATCTTTAAAACTGCGCAACGGATTTTGATGTTGTTTCTTTTAATAGATAGAGTGATTCAAGAGGAAGGTTTATATATATAATACATGCAGAATATAGTAGAACATTTACTCGAAGCAACTGAAATGAAGTCTTTTACACTTACACTCATATACATTTACATACATACATACACACACAGTCACAGTAATACGCACATTACCATAATGGATTGTTTTTTTTTTTCCTTTATTTTCGAGCTATTTTTTAGATTTTATTGTTTTTTATAAGTCTGTTTTAGATACAAATAGTTCTTTTTTTTGTTTTTTTTTCTTGCCCTCGCTTAAGTACATTGTTTTTTTTTAGTAATGAAAGAAAAGGGTAAGGGCTGAAAATCAGTGTCAACAGTGCTGTCCCCGGCAGCATGTTGACAACAACTGAGTCCCTGCCTTTTGCCATAATTTATGTTTTGTTTTGTCTTTCTTTTAAATGTTGTATGTACTTTATGTTATGGCAATAAACGAATTCTTATTCTTATTATTCTTATTCTTAGAGATACGCCTGGACAGCTTTTAACCCTGTACAAAGCACAAGTCCGATCCTGCATGGAGTATTGCAGTCACCTCTGGGATGGCTCAGCCAAATACCAACTTGCCGCACTCGATTCGGTGGAACGCAGAGCCAAGAGGCTTATTGGTGACGAAAAACTGCTAGAAGCCAAGTTTTATAGCCTGGAACATCGCCGTAAGGTTGCTTGCTTGTCGGTCTTCTACAGGCTGTACTTCGGTGAGTGTGCTCAAGAGCTCCACGACCTTATCCCGCCAGCTCCCTTCTACCATCGGACATCTAGACGCACCGCAGGATACCATCCATACCTGGTTGATATTCCACCAATACGTACTAAGCGCTTCCAAAACTCTTTTGTAATGCGCACGGAAAAAGTGTGGAACTCACTACCTGCGTCTGTGTTTCCGAACGCCTTCAACCCCCGAACAGGCATCTTCTGGGTGAGCTCGCACCATCGTCAACTCCGTCTCAGTCGTTTCCGACCTAGACTGGAGTCAAGAGCAAACCCATTTTCTAATTAAAAAAAAAAAGAAACACTTATGATTTCCGTGCGAAGCCGGGGCGGATCGCTAGTTGGTTTATAAGACGTCAAATAGAAATTTGATTTTGTACTGAGTGATTTTAGAAGTCTCTACTTCTACATTTCAGTCTCCTCCAATATCTCTACATGCGCAGAAACGAAATATAGCTACAAGGCCTATCTTTTAACGAAACGAATAACAATAAGGCTTAAGGCCACCTTAAGGCTTAAAAATCAACATAAATATTTCTATAACCAATTGGGATGATGTAGGCTAAATAAGAAAAAGAATATAACCAATTGGGTAGTTCTCCTTGAGGGAAATGATTTGACGGAATTTATTATCACTATTACATAAAAACTGTTTTTATACAAATATAATTTAGTGACAACATCCAAAAAGCTATATATTAATCACATTTAAAAGCTTGTCGCAGTGAAATTATTCTAATGTCAATTTTTATCGCGGAACTCATGTCATTTCCGTCAATCAGGTGAACTACACAATTGTTTTATTAGCAAAATCAAACAATCTCCTACACCTGTCCCTCCCCCTTTTTATAACACCCCTCACACGCACGTGCTGTTCGCAAATGGGGCTCATTTGTCAGCGCCGTCGCCACCTGACATCCATCACACCGAAACCTGGAATATGCGTGCGACTGTACCAACGTATTTAGTACAATTTGATCCCAAAAAAACGATTTGTTATGGCAAACAAACGTAATAAGTAGAACTGCTTAAGGGAAATGATTGATTTAAGAGTTTATTTGTCCTAAACGAATCATTGAAAAAATCCATGAAAATATAAATCTAAGAGAGAGTTCAGGATCGGAATATTATAGTTCATAAATAGAATCCTGTTTGCAAATTATTGTTTTTAAGAGCTTACTTCTCCTAAACGAATCATTGGAAAATTCAAAGAAAATATAAATCTAAGAGAGAGTTCAGGACAGTACTTCCATGCTGGACTGGGAGAGATAGAAAAACATAGAATGTTCCAGCTGCCCTTCCTCCCGGGCATGCTGTAGAAGACAGCAAAAGGGACTCGAGGGTTACAGTGTATTGTAATTTAGGCGATGGGCTGACAACCTGTCACTATGGCAATACACATTACAATCTAAAATTGCTCTCAATTTTTGTCAGACGTGGCGAAAGCGCCTTTTACGAGGCGTTAAACGCTCTGCCTACCCCGTAAGGGATAAAGGCGTGATTTATGTATGTATGTATGAGTTCAGGACTGGAATATTCTAGTTCATAAATAAGTACAGGAACTAAAGCTGTTATCAGTAAATTTGATATTCCTTCTAAACGATTAGCAGCGTTTTCATGGTCCCTTCGGGAAATTATTCGTATTATGATTGTCTAAAATCGCAATATAGCTTGGTTTTTATAAACTTAGCTTTTTTGTGCGTTTTTCGCACATTTATGACGCAGCCGCGGACGTAACCACCACGCCGTAGCGCGCGCTGATTTGAACAATATTCTAAGGCATTACGGTCGATGGTTGCGTTGCATATCATGAAATCTACCTGCTCATCTGCAGAGAGGATACACTTCAAGAAAGTACCATATTCTCTCCTGATATTTAAACGCGGTAGTCGCCACCTGATATCTATCACATCGAAACCTGAAATATGCGTGCGACTGTACCAACCTATATACCATACAAGCGAAAAAGTGTTTATTAGGTCAAATTACAATTTATCCTAAAGCAATTTTTATAGCATACAGGACGTAATAAGAGCCCGACGGTGTAGTGGATAGGACCGCTGCCTCTTGAGCGGGAGGTCGTGGTTTGAATCGAATCCCACCACGTACCAATGTATTTCATATGTACGTTTATTCAGCGCTTTTTCCGTGCTTCGGCACGATAAGCCTTTGGTCCCGGTTAATATCGTTTAACACCGTATGTATTAGTCGTTAAGCCATATCAGAGGCCAGTGCTAAGCATAGGCGGCTTGAAAACTCTGATCTAATGTAGGATTGAGTCTGGTTTCTGAGTTGCGGAGGTCAGATGGCAGTCCGTCTGTGTAAAAACCAATATCCCAGTTCAATAACCTAGATAAGGTAGCCGTCCCCGTGAGATACGGGATAGGGCTAAGGAGATGATGATGATGACAGGACTCGCCAGATTACTACAGTCTCTCGAGATTGAGCATGTAAAAAGCATAAGTTCGACAGCTAGCTGGGCGTCGAAGTCATTTGTCTTTGTGCCGTATACCACAACGGTGGGTAATGACGCATTGCTGGACAATACATACATACATACAATCACGCCTTTATCCCTAGGGGTAGGCAGAGCGTTAAACGCCTCGTAAAAGGCGCTTTCGCCACGTCTGACAAAAATTGAGGGCAACTATAGATTGTAATGTATATTGCTATAGTGACAGGTTGTCAGCCCATCACCTAAATTACAATACACTGTAACCCTCGAGTCCCTTTTGCTGACTTCTACAGCATGTCCGGGAGGAAGGGCACCTGGAACATTCTATGTTTTTCTATCTCTCCCAGTTCAGCTTGGAAGAACTGAGCTAGACAATAGTGGCCGCACTATTACCCATTTGCACAATGCCTATTTGTATATATGTTATGCCGCATGGCGGGTAGGACCATGGGTGGTTGGTGCGTTGAGTCTCTCCAGATATTTAAGCGACGTCACCATCCATCAAATTGCAACCTGGTACACGTTATGCTTGCGACTGTACCTGGATACATACGATACGTGGGTTATCATCTCCCTAGCCTTATCCCGTATCTCACGGGGTCGGCTACCTAATCCAGGGGATTGAACTAGGGTACTGGTTTTTACACAGAGCGACTGCCATCTGACCTCCGCAACCCAGAAGGGAAACCAGACCCAATCCTAGATTAGGTCAGAGTATTCAAGCCGCCAATGCCTAGCACTGGCCTCTGATATGGCTTAACGACTAATATCTACGGTATTAAACGATATTAACAGGGACCAACGGCTTAACGTGCCTTCCGAAGCACGGAAAAAGCACCGAATAAACGTACATATGAAATTCGAAATCCGAAAAACACATTGGTACGTGGTGGGATTCGAACCACGACCTCCCGCTCAGGAGGCAGCGGCCCTATCCACTACACCATCGGGCGTGGGTGTGGGACCGTATTTAAAGGAAAAAGTGTAGGTGTTATTAGGTCAATGTACATTTTATCCCAAAGAACATAATTTGCATATTACCTGCCTTCGTGGTTTAGTGGTCATACCATGTACTTACGATCCGGGTTCGATTCCCAGGGGGTAACATAAAGTAGATATTTATCAATTTATTACTTTGTGTGACTTTCTCCAGTTTGGTTAGGACAATGCAGGCTCAGTCACCTAATTATATGCTATCCGCGTTTCGTTTTACTGTTTAGAAATAAAAGCGAAACTACGTTTTGTATGGGATTGTACTACTCCGACAGATCATTAAGAAACTCAGAAAATTGAGTCACACAAAAAAAATAGGGTTACCCATTTTGAAAATTATAATACGTATCTTTTTTTACCAAATGAGAATATAGAAAAACAATTTAGGGACCCGGGCAATCCCATCGTTTTGTACATCTAAATTAGATTAGCCCTTTTCAGGGAGCTTAAAAAGGCTTTTAAAAGAAGGTCATGTGTTTGTAAAAATAAATGTACAGCTCCCACCTTTTGGAATAATCATTTACACTCAAACAGATAAAATCACGCCTGTATCCCTAATGGGGTAGGTAAAGCGTTAACGACCAAATCAAAATTTGTTCCGCCACGTCTGACAAGTCTTGATGGTTATTTCAGATATGCGTATATTGCTACTGTAACACCCTATTCCTAATTAAATAATAATATAATAAAATTAATATGGCCAAAGATAAATATGTGATCGTCTAAAAAAAATATTTTATATCAAATTAAAAGACCCATACGTTGTGTATTCAAATAGAAAATTGAAGACAAATTTAAGTTAAGTTTGAATAGGGTAATCGTAATTGAAATTATGACGTAAGTAAATAAATGATTAATAAAAAAAGTTCAGAATCAAATTCAGCTGAAAAATAACACAAAATGACAAAAAATAAAATATAAATGAGTAATATAAAACATGCGACTCACATAAAATATTTTCAGCTGAAATTCAGGAATCAGGAATCTCCATCTTCTTTCTTCTTGCGCATAACTAACCCAAATAAAATAAAACCAAACATACTTAATATTAAATCTCCCGGCTAATGTAGCGTGCTGAAAGGTACAAAGACTCAATAACCAGGGAAGGGAATTTGAATAAAGATCTTTAAGATCTTAGAATTAGGATACCTAAGCAAATGAAATGGCCCTCCCTTCCAACCTACAGACCATGCCAACGCGCGAAAACCTTGCACAGACTAACACTAAACCCTAGTCTTATCTAACTTGCAAACCTTCCATCAAACATTCCGATCATCTTAATTCATTCACAAACTTCTTTCATACTACCAATCATTCATCAAAGTCATACAAGTTACCTATTAACTGCAGTTTTGGTCACCTGTGACGGTGTACTAATGTTCAAACCTTTTAATAATCAATTTCTCTGTTCAGTTTGCAATATGGTATAATTTTCAAGGACTGCTGTACCAAAATCACATGATATGCGCTAAGAAGTCAGTTCAAATGATAGAGACTGTGTCAAGAAATTATCACCTTTATAGCTCGCTACGTCAGCTGAGAAATAGACCATTAGAGGTTTGTATGAATACCTATTCGAATGAATTCTCGAGAGGGATTATGGGCCAGCTACTCTCGGAGCCCATAAGCCTTGTCGATGTTTAGTTAATGTATGTAAAGTGTTATCCTGAATATAAAAATAATCAAATATTTCAAAATACAAGTAATTGATTTTAACCACTAATATCTTTAAAACACCGTGTTTTGTTTTAACGTGTAACACTGTATCTTAATGACATATCAAAATATTCCTATTAGGTTTTTATTGCATTTATTCATCCTCACACTCTCGCACACTGATATTTTACACATAACACACACCTACTATTTCCTATTCTAATAACACATTTCCCTACGATTATCATTGAATGATGTTTGAAAACTCGCAACGCTGCAGGTACAGAAAGCTGAAACTATCACTTTATTACGAAATCGTCTATCGGTAAGGTTAAGAAACACTTACAGTTATAATCACAACGATGGACTTCGAATTAAAACACAACGCCGAAAATAAACAACACATGATGCTCGGCATCGCCAATTTCCGCGTTAGAACATCGTCCCGGCCCGTCAGCAACTGCCAACCCCCACTGCATGCCCGCTGTTCCTCTGTTTTTTTTAATCTTCCAAGTTCTATGCTATATTAAGACAAAGTAAAATATCGTTTGTAACATTCAAAATTTAACTCTATTTCCAAGAAACAAGTATGGGTATTTATGCATTTGATACTCTTGTTTAAATGCTGGGTCATGTCAGGTAAAGATGTCTCAATTTTTGAACGAATAATCTAAATGCTATTTGTTTAAGTGTTGGGTCGATTTTATAAACTAATTATTCTATATGTAATGATAAACGATCGTTACAGACGCCCCTTTGTTTGTGAGCCATTTTGATATTTGTCAAAATAGATAAAATTGCAAATAAACAATCATAGGTCTAAACTGACTTTTTTTTTGTAACTGAACTTAATTTGTCTGTACTATTGAGACAATCCATTTTTTTTAAATTGTCCAATCTTAATATCTTATTTTATCTTATCTAGCCGTTAGTGTCCCACTGCTGGGCAAATTTCTTCCTCCGGCCTCTCTCATATCTAAAAACTAGTCACAAATAAATAACTAAAATCTTAAAAGTATCAACATCTTTTATTTTCTCATCTGTCTATTATCTCAATTATCATTCTAACTTATTTTAATTTAATTAACACTTTAAGAAGTATTAATTTACGCTCCTCATCTAATAACTATCGGTTTATTAGACTAAACTTAACCACTTGCTTATCATTATCACTGCTGAACATAAAACCCATTTGTTGATCATGCTATTCACCTTTATTATAATCTTCCCTTTCTATTAATAGTTATCAGTCAATACTCGCTTCAAACTTAAACAATAACTGTTTATGCTAAAATGCGCCCCTAAAACGTTTAATAATATTATCATCTATTATGGTTGGGCTGACAACCTATCACTACAGCAATATACGTATAAATCTATCTTAAAAACCCTTAAAACTTTGTCAGACGTGGCGAAACGACCTTTGTTTAGGTCGTTTACGCTCTGCCTACCCCATTAGGGATAAAGGCGTGATTATATGTATGTATGTATGTCTATTATTATCATTATCATCTAATGTTTAATAATTATCCTTATTAACTATTACTTCCATACTGGGCTGATAGCGAAGAGAAAAACATAGAACGTGCCACTCCCGGGCAAGCTGTATAATGCAGCTGAGTAATGCGAGGGTTTATGATTACAATATACTGAAATATTGTAAGTAAGGCGATGGGTAGACAAGCTATGACCTCAGCAATATCAACAAGTCTATCCCAAACAACACACAAAACTTTGTCAAACGTAGCGGAACGACCCTTGTCCAGGTCGTTCAAACTCTGCTCACCCCATCAGGGATAAAAGGTTTATTATATGTATGTATGTAATTATTTCTACGCCCCTACGTATTAATCTCTCAAGTTCCGATAAAATATATTTGTTTCAAAATCTATTCAATAGTTTTTGATTTCATCTTACTCTTTATTTACCATAGCACTATGGTAAAGTTACTTAATTCCATTAAAATCAAAATAATGATTTTACATAACAAAAAGGTCTAAAAGTAAATTGTTTATGTTTCTAACTAAAGAAACCACTTATAATTTGAAATATCATATTTCAATTTACGTAGTTCTTTCCCAGAACTTTATCTCAACTTAAATGGTTTGAATAAATAAAGTGTCAAAAGTGACTAACTTAATTGGGGTGAGAAACAAAACTTCTCAAAACGAAAACCCATAAACTACGATGATAAAGGCTCTTTTTTTAAAAACTACTCTTGAACCAGTCAAAGTTTCAAAATTTATTACCCTTAAACAAAAACAGGACTCAAATTTCATAGAACCAAAATCGTTATCGGAACTCAAGGCGTACCCACTTGAAGTACCAAAGCTGTTTTCTCAACTTCATCTATTTTTGCAAGAAATAGTTAACAAAAACTTATCTCTATTCAAAAGTGATAAATGTACCACGCTGACCCAAACACGTGTGCAAGCGTCATAAAACAAATGCTCTGGCTTATTCTTTGTTTGTAACCTAGCTGTATTGTTTTATTAACCTACGTACTTCAAGGGCTGACAATGCATACCTAAGTAAAGATTTTGAACCCATCCAATTTGTTTGTAAATAAGACAAATATACACATAAAATCAAGCCTGTTTTCCTGTCAGAGTAAACAGGGTATCATGGGTTATTAAAAAAAATGCATTATCAACTTTAGCTTTAAAATTTTAACTAATCCTGAAGGATAACTTATAAAAATAATGTATTGTTATAATTCAATAAAATGTTTGAATCATGTGGACAGTCATGTGGTTTGAAAACTCCAATTAATGTTAACATTTTATAAATAACTACGATCCGCCCCTAAAACTCTTAATTAATTATAAGTGTTAACCGTTAAGTGGGAATAAAGTACTTAACTCTTAAAGTAAATAAGTAATATAGACATGCTATTCTAAATCATCCTTAAATTAAAATCCGTTCAGTAGTTTTTACGAAAACTAACGTTCACAAATCTACAATTTTCTCGCACCTACGATAATAAATCCATCAGTTTTCTTTTTCTCGAAATTTAAACTTTTTGACTGCAATCAACACTAGTAAAAGTATATTGCACAAATGTCTTCGAACGTTTAACCGTATCTTTGACACATTTCTATTCCAGCCCGTTTTTAAAGTAGCGTCGCTATTGTGCAAAGCCGTCCCTTTTTTTCTGTTTGTTTCAAACTTGTCAAAGCTTGTTTACTTTGAAATAAAAAATATTTTAAAATATCGCTACAATTTAGATAACGAAATATTAAAAACGAACTATCAGTCTGACTTACTTTGTATTATAAAATACACTACTCACCTATTTAATGAACTAATGTAATGACCTACGAATAAATAAAGCCCTATCGTAATAATAACAGTAACCCAAATAATTTATACTTCGTGTACGAATGAAAATAATTAAACAATCATTCGTCCTTTAATGACGAAGCATCCTGAGGTCACGAGCAGCAATGTAACACCCTATTCCTAATTAATGTAATAATATAATAAAATTAATATGGCCAAAGATAAATATGTGATCGTCTAAAAAAAATATTTTATATCAAATTAAAAGACCCATACGTTGTGTATTCAAATAGAAAATTGAAGACAAATTTAAGTTAAGTTTGAATAGGGTAATCGTAATTGAAATTATGACGTAAGTAAATAAATGATTAATAAAAAAAGTTCAGAATCAAATTCAGCTGAAAAATAACACAAAATGACAAAAAATAAAATATAAATGAGTAATATAAAACATGCGACTCACATAAAATATTTTCAGCTGAAATTCAGGAATCAGGAATCTCCATCTTCTTTCTTCTTGCGCATAACTAACCCAAATAAAATAAAACCAAACATACTTAATATTAAATCTCCCGGCTAATGTAGCGTGCTGAAAGGTACAAAGACTCAATAACCAGGGAAGGGAATTTGAATAAAGATCTTTAAGATCTTAGAATTAGGATACCTAAGCAAATGAAATGGCCCTCCCTTCCAACCTACAGACCATGCCAACGCGCGAAAACCTTGCACAGACTAACACTAAACCCTAGTCTTATCTAACTTGCAAACCTTCCATCAAACATTCCGATCATCTTAATTCATTCACAAACTTCTTTCATACTACCAATCATTCATCAAAGTCATACAAGTTACCTATTAACTGCAGTTTTGGTCACCTGTGACGGTGTACTAATGTTCAAACCTTTTAATAATCAATTTCTCTGTTCAGTTTGCAATATGGTATAATTTTCAAGGACTGCTGTACCAAAATCACATGATATGCGCTAAGAAGTCAGTTCAAATGATAGAGACTGTGTCAAGAAATTATCACCTTTATAGCTCGCTACGTCAGCTGAGAAATAGACCATTAGAGGTTTGTATGAATACCTATTCGAATGAATTCTCGAGAGGGATTATGGGCCAGCTACTCTCGGAGCCCATAAGCCTTGTCGATGTTTAGTTAATGTATGTAAAGTGTTATCCTGAATATAAAAATAATCAAATATTTCAAAATACAAGTAATTGATTTTAACCACTAATATCTTTAAAACACCGTGTTTTGTTTTAACGTGTAACACTGTATCTTAATGACATATCAAAATATTCCTATTAGGTTTTTATTGCATTTATTCATCCTCACACTCTCGCACACTGATATTTTACACATAACACACACCTACTATTTCCTATTCTAATAACACATTTCCCTACGATTATCATTGAATGATGTTTGAAAACTCGCAACGCTGCAGGTACAGAAAGCTGAAACTATCACTTTATTACGAAATCGTCTATCGGTAAGGTTAAGAAACACTTACAGTTATAATCACAACGATGGACTTCGAATTAAAACACAACGCCGAAAATAAACAACACATGATGCTCGGCATCGCCAATTTCCGCGTTAGAACATCGTCCCGGCCCGTCAGCAACTGCCAACCCCCACTGCATGCCCGCTGTTCCTCTGTTTTTTTTAATCTTCCAAGTTCTATGCTATATTAAGACAAAGTAAAATATCGTTTGTAACATTCAAAATTTAACTCTATTTCCAAGAAACAAGTATGGGTATTTATGCATTTGATACTCTTGTTTAAATGCTGGGTCATGTCAGGTAAAGATGTCTCAATTTTTGAACGAATAATCTAAATGCTATTTGTTTAAGTGTTGGGTCGATTTTATAAACTAATTATTCTATATGTAATGATAAACGATCGTTACACTACAGAGATACGTTGTCAGCCCATCCCTAAATTGCAATACACTGAGACCCTCGAATCCCTTAGCTGGTTTTAACAGCATGCCCAAGAGGAAATGCAGCTGGCACAATCTATGTTTTTTTATCAGTTGCAGTCCAGCCTAGAAGTATTTTTTTTAATGTATTGTGTTTTCAGAGGTCGGATCGGAACCAATAATTAAGTGGGAGCCAAACTTGTTTGAATCGGGAGACTTCTTTGAAACCTAATAGACCACTGAAGCCACCAAAGACAGTAAAACATTCAATATGTCCATGGTATTTGATTGAAAGATCTTTGAATAGAATAGATCTCTGTCTGCAACAACTATTCAAGTACAAAGGCATAAATTCTCCCGAAACTCAATAGCCATATCACCTGCAGAACTTACTGCATAACACACTTATTTATTGATTTACATACATCACGCCTTTATCCCTAATGGGGTAGGCTGAGCGTAAACGACCCAAACAAAGGTCGTCACGACTGACAAAGTTTTGAGGGCTATTTAAGGATGATTTGTAGGTATGGGTATATTGTTGTAGTGACTGGTTGTCAGCCCATCGCCTAAATTACAATATACTGAAACCCTCGGATCCCTTGGCTGGTTTTTACAGCATACGCGGGAGGAAATGTACTGTCTGATCTTTAGTTTACTTACTGTCTGATCTTTAGTTTCCTTCACTTTTATCCTGTGCTGTAGATACTGTTGCTGACATTTCCTTCGACTAGTTCTGATTGTAGTTTGCATTATCCTATCTTCCATTAGTTTATGTATTAGTTTATTATGTATTAGTTTATTTTACAAATATCTATGTAGTAGCTTGTACTTAATTTATGTATTATATGTTATGTAATGTATTTAGGATACCTATTTAACTAGGTTTGCACTATCCCTCTTACCGCTACACTTTTTTCTTTCACCCAAAGGTTGCCTGGAAGAAATTGCCACCTTAGCAATAAGGCCGCCTATGTTGTACTTGTTTTTTGTTATCTTTTGTGTTGTATGCTGTATTATTAAATGCAATAAAGTATTTTTATGTTATGTTATGTTAAATGCAGCTAGCAAATTCTCTAGCTCCCATGCCTGCATGGAAGAAATTATTTATTTATCGTATGGCAACATTTGCTGCGAGGTCCAGAGAATAGGTGCAGCAGCCGGTATTGTTGCACTCTTAAGGCAGCCTCGGGTCACGTGCAGGCCTTTTAAGATAGTTCCTACGGACGTGGAGCAACATCGACCAGTAACCACCACTATTAGAAACAGTGACCGGTGCGGAACCGTTCAGAATCCGTTTTCTCCCAGACAATCAGCCTGCATTGTCCTAACCAAACTGGGAAAAATCTCACAAAGAAATAAATAAATACTTTGTGTTTCCCCTTCCGGCAATCAAACCCAGGACCTCCGTAATCCCATGGCCCAGACCACTGGACCACGGAGGCAGCTAAACACTGGTCTCTCTGTATAAATCGTCCAAATGCACATTGTACCTGTATGTGATGTAGTTGTATCGGGGTCAGGCTGCCCGCTTTGGCAGCTAGCCATCGCAAATGTATGTTCAGAGCACTGTGTGCTTGGACTAGAAGAATACAGATAGAGCGTGGTATAATACAGAATAGATGAAAGATTTATTTATTCCATGCTGGCCTGGGAGCGAGAGAAAAACATAGAATATGACAGCTGCATTTCCTTCCGGGCAGGCTGTAAAAACCAGCTAAAGGATACGAGGGTTTCAGTGTATTGTAATTTAGGCGATGGGCTGACAACCTGTCACTACAGCAATGTACCTACAATTCTATCTTAAATAACCCTCAAAACTTTGTCAAACGTGGCGGAACGGCCTTTGTTTAGGTCGTTTACGCTCTGTCTACCCCATTAAGGATAAAGGCGTGATTACATGTATATATGTATGTACGTACTATACGGAAGAATAACAGGATTTTCCAAAAAAAAAAAATGAAATAGTGAGTGCACCTTATCAAAACTCTAATATATTGCATCAAAAATGGTGTAAACTGGCGCCTCGTAAGAGTTACTTTAGTTAGCTAACCAGCTGTTCAATGAACAGTGAATTTTACTTGTAACTTGAAGTTTTATGAAACTGTCCCCTGGTGGATTTATTCTGTACTTTATCTTATTTTTCGTCTAGTCTAGACTGCAGTACAGAATAGTGGGAATGTGGAGTTGAATACGAGTTTCTTTCCCAGTGTTTCTGTTCAAGTTAAAAATACAAGAGTTTTAATGCTGTGGGTTTGGTAAAGGATTTCTCTTTTGTTGGTGAATCTCGTAGCTTTGGATTTGCATCAAAATGGAACCTTTAGCATTTTATAATATATCTTTACCTTATACAGAAAACCATGCTTACATGACCACCTGTCACTACAGCAATATACCTACAAATCTATCATATACAACCCTCAAAACTTTGTTCGACGAGGCGAAACGACTTTTGATTCGTTCGTCTACGCTCTGCCTACCCCATTAGGGTTAAAGGCGTGATTATACGTTTGTTTGTATGTACACATTGAAAAAAAATACACTCTTGGGGCAACGTGTCAGCTCAATATTTTATTTTTAAACGTGATTCTACTGCCTAATTAAATTACATTGAACTTTAATTCTATTCCCAGAAATCTAGTTGTGTAACATTCAATATTATTAATTGAGAAATCGAATATGTGACGGATCAACATTCCTTACGGTTTTGCATTCGTCATCACTACATAGTACAAAACAAAGTAACTTTCTCTTCCTATATCCCTATGTATGCTTAAATCTTTAAAACAACGCAACGGATTTTGATGCGGTTTCTTTCAATGGATAGAGTGATTCAAGAGAAAGGTTTATATGTATAATAAATGCATAATATAGTAGAGAAACACTGATAAAGTCCGTGCGAAGCCGGGGCGGGTCGCTAGTCATTAAATAAAACTAAGCCATAATAACAAGGTCATATTTTGTTATGCTCCACGTGGATAAGCTTAAGTCCTTGAACCTCATTCTCGGCCCACGCAGCAGTTGAATAAAGTTGGGATAAAACTCAGACATTATTTTTATGTTAAACGGGGTGTAAGGGACAGCGTCCCGGAAACTGTCACTCTCAGTCAACGAAACTGATCAACTATCATTAGGTTTTATTTTTCAGGTAATGAAAAAATATGCTTTTAAAAAATTGACTGATCGAGGTCGTCATTATGTATGAGAAGGTATTTTTTTTTTATTTTATCTCTTGAAAGAAGTTCCTGGTGAAAGTTGACTCTATCAGTTGGCGGGACGCTGTTCCTTACATCCGGTATAATATAATAGCCAAAGAGATCACTTGATAGAAAATGATCATCACTCTATCTATCGCCACCTAAAATAATCGTCAATTAATGACCCCTAGCTTGAAGAATCTCATATCGGAGATGGATCGGAAAACATTTTAAAAATAAGTATTTAGTTTCACACGCATAAAAGTTACAGTCATTCAGTGTAGTACTTATAAAGGGTGTAAGAGAAATAAAAGGGGTTACTTTAATACACAGTTAACAAAACGGAACAACTTTTCGATGCTGACCTGGGAGTGTGAGGAAAACATTGAATGTGCCAGCCGCCTTTCCTTCCGGACATGCTGTAAAAACCAGTTAGGGGATCCGAATGTTTCAGTATATTGTAATTCAGGCGACGGGCTACAACCTGCCACCACAGCGATATACCTTACCTACAAATCTATATTATTTAACCATCAAAACTTTATCAGACGTGGCGAAACGACTTTTGTTTAGGTCATTTACGCTCTGATTACCACATTAGGGATAAAGGCGTGATTACATGTATGTATGTAACAACTATTCCAAAGATAAAAAAATAACATTTTGATCAGACAATTTGTTGTATGAGGACGTTCTTTTTTTCATTTACCAGATCAATTTATTTGTCTTATTCTTATATGTGGGTAGGAGTCGGAATAGGAGTATGAAGTACGAATCATCAGACCAACCTTGCACCGGTCACCCATCTCTACACACACATTTTACGGACGAACAGGGAAGGAAAAGCTCGTAATAAATTCAAGTTGAATGCACGTGGCACCCAGCTGAGGCGTGGGCGTTAAAAACAACCCGAGTGGGTGAGGTTCAAGGCTCCCTACTCAATATTTACAAGGACTACGTTCCGTGGGGCGATCAATAGATGGCGCTGAACGATAAGCCGGGAAAGTTATAACGCGGTGTCGAGATGCGTTCGGGGGTTCTTGTGTGTTCTGCGCAATTCCTTTTCTTTGCTGGTATCTACCGTTGCAATCTATTAGGATTTGTTTGACTAATACGAGCTTTAACTTTCATATATTTAACAATCCCTCTTGGTCCGTAAAATGTGTATAAGGACGGGTGCTCAAGAACCTTTAAGGCCAAAATTGGCTACAGCAGCCATATGCGAGCACTCGACCGCGCGGAGCAGCGAGACGCTAGCAGCTGAGTCCATCCAGCAGTCGCTGTAGCCGAAATAGGCACGAAATCATCATCTCCCTAGCCTTATCCCGTATCTCACGGGGTCGGCTACCTAATCTAGGGGATTGAACGAGGGTACTGTTTTTTACACAGAGCGACTGCCATCTGATCTCCGCAACCCAGAAGGGAAACCAGACCCAATCCTAGATTAGGTCAGAGTTTTGAAGCCGCCTATGCTTATCACTGGCCTCTGATATGACTTAACGACAACTTAATATCTACGGTATTAAACGATATTAACAGGGACCAACGGCTTAAAGTGCCTTCGGAAGCACGAAAAAACCGCCGAATAAACGTACATATAAAATGCGAAAACCGAAAAACACATTAGTACGTGGTGGGGATTCGGAACCACGACCTCCCGCTCAGGAGGCAGCGGCCCTATCCACTACACCATCGGGCTCTTTGGGTGACCGGAGCAAATTTGGTCTGATAATTCGTACTTCAGAAGGTACGTGAAATATATTGAATTAAGCTGCTGGTCTTGGCCATTTAATAGTCAAGTCAAAGACAGCTAGAAACTCTGATCACAGAGTAGAACAGAATAACCAAGGACATGACCGAGCAGTGGTCTGTCTTTACGAAATAAATTTTTGTATTACTTTATTCCCTGACTAATCATGCTTCCTTTTGTTTCGTATTTTTATTTTTTATTTTCTTCC
The DNA here is from genome assembly GCA_949820665.1 of Scrobipalpa costella. NCBI lineage: Eukaryota > Metazoa > Arthropoda > Insecta > Lepidoptera > Gelechiidae > Scrobipalpa > Scrobipalpa costella. The sequence goes on from OX463297.1 coordinate 21,477,436, forward strand.
ATGGTAGACTGGAAGCAAAAGAAACACATATAATTCCAGCTGCTGTTCCTCCCAGGCATGCTGTAAAAACCAGCTAAGGGATCCAAGGGTTTCTGTGTATTGTAATTTGGGCGATCGGCTGACAACCTGTCACTCTAACAGTATACCTACAAATCCATCTTAAATAACCCTCAAAACTTTGTCTGACGTGGCGGAACGACCTTTGTTTCGGTCGTTTACGCTCTGCCTACCCCATTACGGATAAAGGCGTGATTATATGTGTGTATGAAGTCAATTTTCTATTGTTATGATTTCCAATATCTTGTGTCATTTATATTTTATGGTTTGTTACAAGTCAACAAAAACCAATCGTTTTATGTTTATACATATACATACATATAATCACGCCTTTATCCCTAATGGGGTAGGCAGAGCGTAAACGACCTAAACAAAGGTCGTTTCGCCACGTCTGACAAAGTTTTAAGGGTTTTTAAGATAGATTTATACGTATATTGCTGATAGGTTGTCAGCCCATCGTCTAAATTACAATATACTAAAACCCTCGGATCCCGTAGCTGGTTTTTACAGCATGCTCGGGAGGAAATGCAACTGGCACATTCTATGTTTTTCTCTCACTCCCAGGCCAGCATGGAAGCTGTTTATGTTTATAGGATTCATAATAGTGGCAAGAATATTATCTTCAAGTATGTATCAGATTTGAAGGTTGCAATATGACTTTGAGGCTCATATTTATGAAGCAATATTAAACTTGAGAGCAATATTAAGTATGGATTCGACATGCCAATTTGTATGGAAATGACATTGCTGATACGAACTCAAACTCGTTGTCACTCATGAGTGCTTATTATAAATACATACATACATACATACATAAAATCACGCCTTTATCCCTTACGGGGTAGGCAGAGCGTTAAACTCCTCGTAAAAGGCGCTTTCGCGAGGGTAATTTTAGATTGTAATGTGTATTGCCATAGTGACAGGTTGTCAGCCCATCGCCTAAATTACAATACACTGTAACCCTCGAGTCCCTTTTGCTGTCTTCTACAGCATGCCCGGGAGGAAGGGCAGCTGGAACATTCTATGTTTTTCTATCTCTCCCAGTCCAGCATGGAAGTAATATAAATACGGCCATATATAATATTCCTTTCTTTACAATTATAGTCATGGTAATTATTTTATTTCAGTTTAAAATCCTTTTATTGTTATCAATTATATAACACGAGTAAACCACAGCAGCATTAATTATTTACCTCATATACATATTTCTAACACTTCGTAATTTGATAGTTCAGAAACAGAAAGCCGATTGTTTGTATAGTAATAATTAAAAAGCAATTTCTATAATCGATCCGGTGGGCACGCTAATGCCACTATAGCATGAAACAAAGAATCAGAATCATTGATATAAAAAAAACAAATACAATCTTATATGTATAATATATATAATATAATATAATATATATATATATATATATATATAATATATTATACATGGAAGATTGTATTAGGGATAAAGGCGTGATTATATATATGTATATAATCACGCCTTTATCCAATGGGGTAGGCAGAGCGCAATCGACCCAAACAAAGTTATTTAAGGGTTATTTAAGATAGATTTGTAGGTATATTGCTATAGTGACAGGCTGCCAGCCCATCGCCTAAATTTCAATATACTGAATCCCTCGGATCCTCGTTTTTACAGAATGCCCGGGAGGAAATTCAGCTGGCACATTTTATGTTTTTCTCTCGCTCACAGTCCTGCATGGAAGTTTTTACAATACCTAGTTATATATCGTCAAATATTAATGTTAAGGAGTTTTATGTCATTTCATCATCTGCTCATATAAATACAGGGGGCACGAGACTACCCTGAATTAGGGTGATCAGCCCTTAGTCGACCACGTGGGGCTAGTATGGTTGGCTTCACACACCACCTTTGAATTTATTCAGAGGTCAGTTTGTACAGTTTACGTTTTCAATGATACGCATGAGCGTCTAATAAACGTATCCAATATGAAATTCCGGGCCGCTAAATACATCGGTTGGTACGTGGTGGGGTTTGACCTACGACCGCACAGGAGGCAGACGTAAAAAAAATACTGAACTGAGAACCTTCTATGCCTTTCAAGAACTCTCAAGTGGCTTCTGATTTTTTTACAGTCTGATTAAGACAAGCCGCTGACAGAGCTTTCAACCGGTCTTTCATATGTAACAGCTTTTACGTACATACATATGATCCCGGCTCTATCCCTAATCGGCAGGCAGAGCGTAAATGACCTAAACAAAGGTCGTTCCGCCACGTCTGACAAATTTGTGAGGGTTGTTTAAGATAGATTGTAGGTGTATTTGCTGTAGTAACAGGTTGTCAGCCCATCGCCAAAATTGCAATGTACTGACAAACCTTTGGATCCCTTTGTTGGTTTTTACAGCATGCCCGGGAGGAAATGCAGCTGGCACATTCTATGTTTTTCTCTCGTTCCCAGTCCAGCATTGAACCACAGAATATATTATAGTACTACATAATGGAAGTATGAAGAAAAATACAATCATATTACAATGATTTACATAAGTAACCGAAAAATTCTGCCTAGGTTAGGTACTGACCTTCAGTTACCTTAGTAACACAAACCCTTATTCTCCGTTGCCCTTTTCGTGATGAACTACGATATATAACTTAACTGATCCACAATTTTTAAATTGTTTTATTTTAAAAAAGCCCATCAGGGCAATTTAGAAGTGTTCGCACTTCTTAATTTGTTTGAAAGGTAAGGCAGCCAGCAAAATTACTAGCATATGAGATAGATTAGGTCTCGCAGTGTGCAACGCACTCTGCTATTCTACTAATTTCTATTGGTGTACTAGTGAAATAGCTGATAATTCGTAATTTCGTAATATGTGTCATAGGTTGCGCTGTTTAGCATCAGGTGGCCCATACACTTAGTATTAGCTCTAACTTCCCCAAAGACCAAACGCGTGTTGACAAAAGTTTTATACTTAAAACTGATGGCTACAATACTGTGGATCTTATTCTAGCCATCAGTTAGTCAGATAGTCAAATATGAGAGCTGATTTGACTAGTAAGAAACTAGCGTATTGTACCAAGTAACACATCTTGCGAATAATTTGCAGGGTATTGCCCAAAAACGTCCGAGCTATAGAAAAGTCTTCTTCCATACTGGACTGGGAGAGAAATAAAAACATAGAATGTTCCAGTTGCCCTTCCTCCCGGGCATGCTGTAAAAGACAGCAAAAGGGATTCGAGGGTTACAGTGTATTTTAATTTAGGCGATGGGCTGACAACCTGTCACTACAGCAATACACATTACAATCTAAAATTGTCCTCAATTTATGTCAGACGTGGCGAAAGCGCCTTTTATGAGGCGTTTTATGCTCTGCCTACCCCGTAAGGGATAAAGGCGTGATTTTATGTATGTATGTATGTATAGAAAAGTCTCTTAATAAATTAAGTTACAGTACCTATGGAAACCAAAAAGACCATTTGACCTTCGGTTACGTTAGTAACACAAATACAAGAGTACAAACCCTTATTCTCCTTGCCCTTTCCGTGATGAGGTACAATATATCATCGTGGCCAGATAGACAACTACTGATCCACCCCGGTATTTATGTTGTTGTTTAACGATGGTTTAGGCGGCGATAGTGGCTGAATAATTTACTATTTGGTTGATTTAAAAAAGTAAGTGGGTTTTATGTTTCTTTGGACCAAGGTACCTATTTGTAAAGGTTAGCTCTGTATTCAGTTTTGCCTCTATCTTTATGGAAAACTGTGCTAACCCGGTGCTCATACAGAACGGAATATATTTCATTTCTTTAACATACATATAATCGCGCGTTCATCGCTAATGGGGTAGGCAGAGCGAAACAACCTAAACAATGGTCGTTCCGCCACGTCTGACAAAGTTTTGAGGATTATTTAAGATATATTTGTAGGTATATTGTTGTAGTGACTGGTTGTCAGTCCATCGCTTAAATCACAATATACTGATACCCTCGGTTCTCTTAGCTGGTGTTTACAGCATGCCCGGGAGGAAATGCAGCTGCCGCATTCTGTTTTTTCTCGTTTCCAGGCCAGCATGAAAACTATTATTTCTTTAAGGAACTTAAAAAAGCACTTCTTTCTGTCCACATAATTTACAAGCCTACCTACCATACAATAATTGCAAATCTGCTATATAATGCTTTTGCTCGTATTAAAGTATTTTTTGTTTGGATATTATTTTCTTGTGATTTCATAAAAAAATATATGATTATGATGAAAAATCAACAGCTGACAATATAACATAAAAATTATTATATTTTTCCATGACACTAAGTACACATGGGTTTCCATCTAGCAGTATTAATTACTATGTTAATATCAGCTTCATCTACCGCAGCCGACATTCAACTGTAATCAGGCGGGCCTTAGGCAGAAAATGGTGTCGATTCGGAGTTGCACACGACTTTTATAATTACATATTTTCTGTCATTCATGAGTTATTATTATGAATGATCATTCATTACAATATAACACAACAGTTTTTTTATCATTTAGTCGATATCCTTTCACATCACGGCTTATTATCCACGAGCTCAGATTCGCAGATTGAGAAAAGTAGGTACCTTATGTTCTATTCCAGAACCTAACATATATGTGTGCCAAATGTCATCCCAATCCGTTTAGTGGTTGAAAGGTGATTGGGTAACATACTTACAAACTTTCGCATTTACAATATTCGTAGGATACAATACAAGATACTTTATTGCACAAAGAAACACAAATACATACAGCAGAAAAGTAAGGAACAAAGCAGTACAATCAATATAGGCGGCCTTATTGCTAAAGCAGCAATTTCTACCAAGATACCTAAATCATACTAGATTCTCGATCTGACTTTAAAAAGTATGTCTATCTATATCTACTGACGTCCCTTCCTATCATGTCGTTACAGAAAATGTCAGTTTTAGGCTTATTTTAATAAGGGCGTGTGCAAACCGAATCGACATCATTATGCTAAATTCCTTAAATGTCAGTGAGGGTGTTACTACGCGGCAAAGCGCCTGACGATTTATATTTTAATTTACTTCTAAGAGTTTCCATAACTTAACGTGGATTCTGATTAATTTCGGCTCTGACGCTCTGTAAAGCCTGTACAAGTGTTCTGACCTCTGACTTTTTGGGCAAAAAGACAGTTCAGCGAATGCTTCCAATGCTTTTTAATCCGGCGCTCTGCTGTAAGTTCCTTTTAAGTATTTTTTTAGAATTTATTTTAATGGCTCTTAGCGTAACCTCTGACTTTTGAATACCAACAGAGAGATTTTTTGCTTAAATATTAGTACAAAACGGAGTGTAAGGGACAGCGTCCCGCCAACTGATAGGGGTTGCTCAGTTAACGGAACTGAACAACTATGAGCAGGATTTTTTTTAATGTAAAGAAATATTGATCTTCCATACAAATTGTCTGATTGCTGTGGTAATTTTGTATGGCAAGTTTAATTTATTTTTCATCCTCTATAAGAAATTCCTGGTGATAGTTGTTTAGTTTCTTTGACTGGGCAACAACTATCAGTTTGCGGGACGCTGTCCCTTACACCCGGTATAACATACGCTGTTGATTCCTCCATGATTTTTTATTTTTTTATTTGCTATAGTTCAGCTTTTGATTCTAGTCTAGACCATACCGGAGACAGACACAGAATGAGATTACTCAGAATCCTTTGGTTTTCCCACAAACTGAAACTGACAGACACATCCAGTTATTCAGCGCCGGGCTCTAATGGAGGATGGAGAATGGTCATTCATTATGTAATATATCCCATGTATTACGTCTATCGGAAATTGAATGCCAGCTTACAGGACCAATTAGTTGCAACTGTAATCCGAAACCACCATAGCCCAATGGTGATTAGTTCGACGTCAGTTTGCGCTAATTAAGTTTGGTTGGGGTTGTCAATAGATGTCGCTATTGTACGTATACAGTTGAAACCTCTGTTGAAACTCCGTCTATGTGAGCGTACTTGTGAACATAATATCAGGTGTAAGGGACAGCGTCCCGCAAACTGATAGGAGTTGCTCAGTCAAGGACACTGAACAACTTCCACCAGAACCATTTTTCTGGAAGTGAGAAAAAAAATGGCCTTTCTGTACAAATTGTCCGATTGAGATGAACAGTGTTTATGGAAAAGCCATCTTTTTTTTACTGCCTGAAAAAAAAGTCCCTGTGGAAGTTGTTCAGTATCATTCATTGACTTAATTTTGCCACCCCGGCAGTTTGCGGGACGCTGCCCCTAACACCTGATATACAGACTATATCTGTTGAAATAGTAGGGCAGTTCAAGCTTGTTATCTCTAACCGCTATTAGAAAAGCACTAAGTTATTTCCAGGAACTAGTTAGGTTCCGCGGCTGGTTCCTATAAAAAAGGCTGCCGTTTTTATAGTTCTTTTTAGAAGTGAGGATCTTCCAATTTTGTAATTAGACTAATTATTAGAAAACAATGAACACGTGTATCAGCTTTTTTGAAAATTTCTCCCCCAAAGGGGTAAAAAGGCATTTTTTTACTTCGACTTTTATTTAAGTTTGGACCTTCTAATTTAGTATTTAGACTAATGATCAAAAAATTATGGACACATTTTTTTTTCTTTTACGGCTAATTGGTGGTGCAAAAAAGGAACATGTATGAAATTTTCAATAAATTGACCTGATCGGGATAAAATTTTATCTTGGGGCTGATATTGAAGTAAAAACCCAATAGTGTTAGTTCTATTTTCTGTTTATGTAAATAAAGATTTACATCTTATACAATTAAAACTACTTCTAACTTCTATGACCACATACGTACGTAACAACTCTACATTTCCCTGATTTACATATATATTCCCTGCAGTATGTAATTAATACCTGTTCTACTATGAAACAATAGTAGATTTTATGCCGAGTGTATAAAGCAAGTCATTATTATCCGAGATCGTTATATGCCCGAGCCCACAGGGCGAGGGCAGATGAAGAAGTCGAGGATAAAAATGATTTGTGCACAAGTTATAAACTCTACTTTTCACTTCGATTGCGAGAAAATAAAACAGTAACATAACATACTAACATTTATTTAATTAAAATTCAAAGTAAAATTTTACAGCTTCATTCCCGCTACTTTACTTTTTTTAATTTTTGTGCATGATTTTCGGGCAAAGAATAAAATATATACAGCCTACTCTTAAATTATTTTGGAATATTGTTTTTTTTAGTGATGAATATGTCTTGATATTTAGTTACTTTTTCGTATTATCTTATTATAAACCAAAAATGCAAATAGGGAAGGATATATTATAATTTAGCAAGTTTTATCCGTGCACAATTTATTATGTTTGGCTGCATGGTCTAAATGGTCACTGCCTTAGTATAGATACATTTAAAAAGCTACTTTTTTGCCCTTGTGCATAAAGTTCAACTTTATGTCGCCTAGATTCTGCATAAAGTAGTACTTTTTCGAGCATGAGAAGTGAAAAGTAATGATATTAGAGTTTCTATCACTACTACTCCACAGCACAAAAGCACTATACAGTGTATAGTATACATACATATATAAAATCACGCCTTTATTCGTAATGGGGAAGGCAGAGCGTAAATTACTTAAACAAAGGTCGTTCCGCCAAGTCTGACAAAGTTTTGAGGGTTATTTAAAATAGAATTGTAGGTATATTGTTGTAGTGACAGGTTGTCAGCCCATTGCCTAAAGCAATATACAGAATCCCTCGGATCCCTTAGCTGGTTTTTACAGCATGCTCAGGTGGAATTGCAGCTGGCACATTCTATGTTTTTTTCTCACTAACAGTCCAGTATGGAAGTATTCACTATGGCGCGCTTCACAGTCGTGACTTTATCCATGTGCATACTATCTGTATACAGTAACATGAGCTGTCTGAGGATATACTCAGCAGCAGTAGCAATTACATGCAGCCGGTAATCCTCTCCGGCTTCAGCTCACTGGTGTTTAGTGTGGTGTCAATGCAGACAAACAGATATTCCGGCCCGCTCTGTTACATACATACATATAATCACGGCTAATGGGCTAGTCAGAGCACAAACGACCTAAAAAAAGGTAAATCCGCCACGTCTGACAAAGTTTTGAGGGTTATTTAAGATAGATTTGTAGGTATACAACGAGCAACAGAAAGGGTATGCACCCGAAAGAATATGAACCAGCCCATGAAACTGAACAACTTTCCCAAAGGAACATAAAAAAAGGTTGATCTTCCATACAAAATGCATCAACTGATAGCGTGTGTAGTATTGGGAGACTAACTTATTTTTTGTTTTTCGACCTATGTTCCTTTGGGAAAGTTGTTCAGTTTCGAGGGCTGGTTCATACCCTTTCTGTTACACGTTGTATTGCTGTAGTGCCAGCAATCCGCTCTATTACCATGATATAAAAACAACAATAAGGACAGCAACACACAGGCATCACTTGCTGCGCGCAAGGTTTTGTTCAACACGCTGTCAATGCGTTTTGCATTGCCTACAACACACATGCGTCACCTTACGCTTTACGCGCGTGTAGCGATGAGCTCTACATCGGCGCATCCCTCTGCCAGTACGCGCGCGTAGAGCGTAAGGAAACGTATGTGTGTTGTAAGCAATATAAAAAGCATTGACAGCGTGTTGAGCGCAACCAACCAAATATACTAAGTATGTATTAAGATTGAAATATGGGCCTTTTGTCCAATATTAGTAGTACCTTGGTAGGTAGTAAATCTTTTTATAGTGATGTTGTACGTTTTAGAATAGTAGTAAATGATCAATATTGTATTTAATTACGATTGTATTGACATGTTCTGACTTTTATTAAATTTTATACGAATGTATTTTTTTATTGTAGGTTATAATTATAACTTTTAATGGGCTCTATAGACGCATGAGCTACCTATTCGTTCTACATTTTTGGCCGACTGCGCAGCGTAAAGGAGGGTAATGTGTTTATTAGACAATGTATGTATCCTCTGTGGCGCTCTAGAAACCAAACGCGTGGGTGTATTTTTATAATTATTACTTCAATCGATTCGTCGTAACCATGCGAGTGCACTGAAGAAGTGAAGACATGATTTTGACAAAAAAGTAGCATGTCGAGATTTAGACACCATTTTGTGAAAAATAAAAAAATAAACTTAACGAACTATGCCGAGTGAGGTATCATTGAATAGGTTTTAAGGTATTTAAAACCCAATTTCTTCCATGCTGGACTGGGAGAGATAGAAAAGCATAGAATGTTCCAGCTGCCCTTCCTCCCGGGCATGCTGTAGAAGTCAGCAAAAGGGACTCGAGGGTTAGTGTGTTGTAATTTGGGCGATGGGCTGACAACCTGTCACTATAGCAATACACATTACAATCTAAAAGTGCCCTCAATTTATGTCAGACTTGGCGAAAGCGCCTTTTACGAGGCGTTTAACGCTCTGCCTACCCCGTAAGGGATAAAGGCGTGATTTTATGTATGTATGTAAAACCTAATTCGAGTTTTTTTACATAATTTTTCGTCCTCAACAGTTGTTAAAGATTTATGACGATTGAACATTTTAGAGCTCACTTTGTATCCTACGCAGTTGGGGTTTTTTTAACTTCTTTAAATTATTTGTACGTTTTTAGATCGTAATAAATAATCAATATTGCATTTTATTAAGTATATTGACATGATATGAAAGAAAGAAAATAATAAATTCGTTTCGGGCAGAACTCAAGACCGGCTTTCCAGAGCCGCAGTCGCAGGTTCGAGTCCTGGCCCGAGACGAGTTTTATTATTTTCTTACATACATACATACAATCACGCCTTTATCCCTAATGGGGTAGGCAGAGCGTAAACGACCTAAACAAAGGTCGTTCCGCCACGTCTGACAAAGTTTTGAGTGTAATTTAAGGTAGATTAGTAGGTATATTACTGTAGGGTCAGGTTGTCAGCCCATCGCCTAAATTGCAATATACTGAAACCCTCGGATCCCTTAGCTGGTTTTTACAGCATGCCCGGGAGGAAATGCAGCTGGCACATTCTATGTTGTCTCTCTCTCCCAGTCCAGCATGGAAGTTCTATCATATTATATGAAATAAAATAGCATTTTGAGTGCTAGCAATCCTAAAATAATATATATCGGCAAGTTTTAACTTTTATTTCATTTTTTATCAATGTAAAGCAATGATTGTAGATTGTAAAATTACAACTATTTACTACAGTAGATTGATCATTATTGTAGGTTATTGGTTACAACTTTGTATTTTATATGGACCCGACAGAAAGAAGCCTGAATATTATTATCATGAAAAACATATTCTATAAACTCAATGTAACTAGTCTTCTTCTTAGAGAGTGGATTCTCGAGTCGAACAACGACCCGAAGAACCGAAGTGACGACCACTATCAGATACAGCGGCCGGGACCGACGGCTTAACGTGCCCTCCGAAGCACGGAATCCTTTTTTTTTACTTTTGGGACAATCATAGCCTGTAATGGCCTAACCAAACTGGGGAAAACCTCACAAAGTGATAAATTGACAAATATCAGCTTAGTTGAACCCAGGACCTCCATATCGTAAGCCCATGGCTCTGACCGCTATACCACGGAGGCAGTTATTATGTAACTAGTAATGACATTACAATTGTTAGACTTGGTGAAAATGGATTTTATCACACCGTTAAACCTCTACCTACAAGAGCAGGACGTGTTATTATTTATGTATGTAATCAAACAAACTTTACGTGAAAAAAACATTGTCTTAGCCCGCCCCTAACACAATCTATCCCCACCCAACTCACAGGGGACTGAGCTTCCCACCAAGCTATTATTACTAACTCAACACTAACTATATAGACTCAATATTACATAAGAGTTTAAATGTTTTCGTGATAACAATCAAGGAAAGCATTGGTAAATAATATTTATCATTTCCATAAATAATTGACCTCACTTTGATTATGAAATATTTACGTAACTGCATAATAAATATGAAATTTTCGGTACGAGTATGATTAGACGATCATGTCTCTTTTTATTATTGTCAAAATGTATATAAAAAAACCGACAACTAAATAAAAGACTTCTTTCTTTCTATTTTTTTTCTTTATTTCAATTTATTATAAGCAACGCTATCATTAAAAGTGAGTCAGGTTAAATGTTATGTGTGATATCACAAGTGCTCGATTCTAGGTAGATACATAATATTCATATTATAGTATAGGTATCTATATTGAAATGATTGCAGTAGTGACCTCGCCATTCTGAGAAAATGCGCCAATCAATACACACATTCAATGTCAAGTGTTCGTGGACAGGTAATGGCGCGAAAATGAAGCGACGAAATGCCATTTTATTTCCAAGTATTTTTCTTTTTCATGATATCGACGGGGCTGCGGCGCAGTCTGCGATTGGGAATCATATTTGCAGTAGGCGTAGCCAGGGGGGGTAATGGGGCCCTGAAATCCCACCAGGCACCAGCCCCAAACTTTGTGAACTTCTTCGATTAGTAGTTGCCTATCCGTCTTGAATCTTGACTTATTTAAAAAGGTAATAAATTCGCGCTTGCTTCGCTCACGACAGGTTTTAAAATACTCTACTGTTGCTTATTTGCACATTTAAATTCCGTACTTGAAAATAAAATCGCGCTTGCTTCGCTCACGATGAGTTTCATTGTCCTCTCCTTGCAAATTTTGTACACGGCTACCAAAAAAATATTTAAAAAAATGAGCTCACTTCGCACGCGTTTTTAAATAAGTGCTTCAGTGGGACTGATTGGACCCCACCGAAACTCAAAGCTGACTACGCCTATGAGATTTGCTGTCAGGACATTCAAGCTGCCTACTGATTAGGACACGGTAAGGACAATCTGCCACTTCCTGCAACCTGCCGGACAGAACTGAGAACCTTCTATGCCTTTAAACCCTGATATTGTTAATCAAATTAATCTGTAGTCAAGAACTCTCAAGTGGCTTCTGATTTTTTTACAGTCTGATTAAGACAAGCCGCTGACAGAGCTTTCAACCGGTCTTTCATATGTAACAGCTTTATATACGAGTATATATACCGGGTGTAAGGGACTGCGTTTCGAAAACTAATAGAGGTTGCTCAGTCAACGGAACTGACCAACTATCAGCAGGAATTTCTTTCAGGAGAAGAAAAAAAATTGAAGTTCCCATACAAAATTATCATCACCTCGATCAGATAATTTGTATGGAAAATTGATTCTTTTTTCACTTCCTGAAGAAAATCCTGCTGGTAGTTGTTCAGTTCCGTTGACTCAGCAACCCCTATCAGTTTGCGAGACGCTGTCCCTTACACCCCGTAGCTTTAGATATCCTCTCAGATTAACCCATATTTGGTCAGACCTCCCAAGCGGCCTATGGTATTGCTGCAGTCTGAATAGGATACATACATACATACACATAATCACGCCTTTATCCCTAATGGGGTTGGCAGAGCGTAAACGACCTAAAATATGTTCGCTCCGCCACGTCTTACAAAGTTTTGACGATTATTTATTTGATTGATTTGTATGTATATTGCTGTAGTAACAGGTTGTAAAATACTGAAACCCTCGGTTCCCTTAGTTGGTTTTTACAGCATGCTTGGGAGGAAATGCAGCTGGCACATTCTATGTTTTTCTCTCACTCCTAGTCCAGCATGGAAATAAAATAACTGATTAAGTCTGTAGTACAACCTTACAGCCTGCTTATGACAGCTAGCTGCCAGACCAGACTTAAGTGCTATTGTAGCTTGATCAGGGTCAAACTTTTGATAGAAATCCAAGCGACTTATACATACATACATACATATAATCATTCATTTATCCCTTTGTTTAGGTCGTTTACGCTCTGCCTACCCCATTAGGGATAAAGGCGTGATTATATGTATGTATGTATGTATTTATCCCTAAGGGAGTAGGCAGAGCGTAAACGACCTGAACAAAGGTCGTTCCGCCACGTCTTACAAAGTTTTGAGGATTATTTAAGATAGATTTGTATGTATAAGGCCGCCTATGTTCTACTTATCTTTTGTTGTTATCTGTTGTGTTGTATGATTTGTATTCTTACGTGCAATAAAGTATTTTTATGTTATGTTTTATATATTGCTGTAGTGACAGGTTGTCAGCCCATCTCCTAAATTACAATGTAACGGAACCCTCGGATCCCTTAGCTGTTTTTTACAGCATGCCCGGGACAAAATGCAACTGGCACATTCTATGTTTTTCTCTCGCTCCCAGGCCATAGAAGAAAAAAAGAAAAGCGACTTATGATTCTGCATTTGAAATAGGCATAATAAAATACGATGAAAGGTTAGTACCCTTCCCTCCTAGTTATTGGATTAATAACCCAGAAAACGTCTTTGTTTCTAAACTAAAATTAAAATCTATCTGTCTCTTTCAAAATAAATAAATTGAAAAAGAACAGGCGATTTATACTGTATGGTTTTACACTTTGTCCGCTAGATTTTGACGTGCTTTTGCACGTTTCCCCAGTATTTCTGTAAATTTTATCCGCCATATTACATGACAGCGGATAAAAATGACAAATAACGCATAAAACCACCGACTTTAAATCAAAAACCGGAGAGAGTAGATCTCGTGTACTTTTCCAATGTTTTAACTCTGAAAGTGACAAATAGATTTTAATTTTAGTTTTAATGAATCGAGCCCCTTTATCGAATTATTTACTGTGAATTGTTATCAGTCATGCCAATTTACTACATACGAGTAGGTACATAATGCTTGGTACATACATACATACATAAAATCACGCCTTTATCCCTTACGGGGTAGGCAGAGCGTTAAACGCCTCGTAAAAGGCGCTTTCGCCTCGTCTGACAAAAATTGAGGGCAATTTTAGATTGTAATGTGTATTGCTAATGTGTAGTGACAGGTTGTCAGCCCATCGCCTAAATTACAATACACTGTAACCCTCGAGTCCCTTTTGCTGTCTTCTACAGCATGCCCGGGAGGAAGGGCAGCTGGAACATTCTATGTTTTTCTATCTCTCCCAGTCCAGCATGGAAGAAATGCTTGGTATGATTATATAAAACAACCGGGCTAAATACTATATTCAAAGGTCGATTTATTATTACTGGGCTGAGATTTGTTTTGCCTATACTTCTTATCTTATTATTATTATAGACCGGAAAGATTTGTATTTATTTATTTCTTCTATGCTCGACTGGGATCGAAAGAAAAACATAGAATGTGCCGGCTGCATTTCCTCCCGGGCATTTGAAGAGAAGTCCGAGGGTTTTAGTATATTGCAATTTAAGCAATGGGTTTACAACCTGTCACTACAGCAATATACCTACAAATCTATTTTAAATAACCCTCAAAACTTTGTCAGACGTGGCGGAACGACCTTTGTTTAGGTCGTTTACGCCCTGCCTAACCCATTAGGAATAAAGTTGTGATTATATGTATGTATGTATGTAAAATTTGTATTTTCCTTCCTTGACCTCAAAGAAAATGTCGTTCTGCCACGTCTGACAAATTTTTGAGGATTATTTAAAATAGGTATGTAGGTATATTGCTAAAGTGACAGGTTGTCAGCCCATCGCATAAAATGAAATATACGGAAACCCTCGGATCCCTTGCATAAAAATGGCAAATAGATTGAAATAGTATTTTATTTAAGTTATACCTAGTTCTGCAAATAATAGAAAGCACTACAAAATCTGTGTTGTTACTACTACGACACGAGAGACTGAAAATTAATCCTCATATACAATGTTGTAAATTGAATGCAGTCTAGAACAATCCACAGGAGCATTCCAGTGTTGCCAGCTGAGTGGTTTTAACATTTAATTTTTTATTTAATTTTTATTTGAAATGGGTTTGCTCTTGACTCGAGACACTAGGTCAGGGATGTCGGTGACAGAGTCGACGATGGAGCGAGCTCACCCAGAAGATGCCTGTTATGGCACTGAGAATCTCATGTATCGACGGAACACAGCAACAACACAGCAGGTGAGAGGGTAGTTGCGAGCCAGTCGGCCCCTTTCGGAACCCATCACCGCTTTGTAGAGATCGTTCAGCCGGACTTATTCACAGGCAAGCCTGTGTTACCGATGCCCGGGGTGGACCACTAGGAGGTAGATCCCATCCCAGCTCATCTTTGTTTTATCAAGATAACGCTCGATAATGCGCATTATTAGTTTCGTCACGCTCATACGTCTATGCGATTTGTTGCATTACAAAAAGCTGAAGACCTTATATACTCTATGTCACGAGTGTAAAATTACCTTTTACTTGCATACTTGACTATAATATAGAGCTGTATTTAAACCTTGTTAACTAAAAACAACACTATTCACCAATCGAGAAATAAAAATCTTAATTTTTCTCTAGAATCTCTTCGCAACAAAATGCTGAGTCAGTCCCTTTTTCCTGGGCCGTGACTTTTTGCTCATGTTTGTATTTTGGTTCCTCCTAGTAAGTAAAGTCCGTGTAAGTATATTCTATTTATTAGTGCTGGCAACACTCACACAGGAGAATGCTTGCCAGCCGGTCTTGCTGCAATTAGTGCTACCCCGCTGGGGACCAAATGGATTTCTAAGGTAACATTGTCACACGATGTATGTCCTTGTATTTGAATTAAAAGAATACAACAGTTGAAAATACTAAGTACCTAAGTAAAACTAGTCTTTGTCAAACTCTCACGGTCATCAACACTATAATAATTAAAAACGGGAAAATACCGTGGTTTTCCATGTTTGTATGAGTGTCCGATATTTCAACGTTCAAAAATGGAAGACTACGGAAAGACTAAAAAAATCTCGTTTTTAATCACTAAAAAAAAAACTGTATTTTCAACAACAATTTCAAGATTCTATGGATTAATCTGGCTACGAATCGCGTTTAATTTCGCTCACGTCAAACTCTGTATCTGGTTTTTAAACATATATTATAAAATTTGGGGTGGGTTGGGATCTACCTCCTAGTGGTCCACCCCAGGCAACGGCAACACAGGCTTGCCTGTGAATAAGTTCGGATTCGTACAAAGTGGTGGTAGGCTCCACAAGGGGCCACCTGGCTAACGACCACCCTCTCACCGGAGTCCGGTGCCAAACAGCTTGCTGTGTTCCGTCGATGTGTGAAATTAACAGTGCCATAACAAGCATCTTCTGGATGAGCTCACTCCATCGTTAACTCTGTCACGATCATCCCTGACCTTGTGCCTAGAGTCAAGAGCAAACCCATTTGAAATTATTAAAAAAAATGCTTGCAAGATGCGAACGACGTCAAAGTTCTTTGATTCACTAAAATTAGTCCCTAATTAATAGAAACATTACATATATACATACATAAATCACGCCTTTATTCCTTACACGTCTGACAAAAATTGAGGGCAATTTTAGATTGTAATATGTATTTCTATAGTGACAGGTTGTCAGCCCATCGCCTAAATTACAATACACTGTAACCCTCGAGTCCCTTTTGCTGACTTCAACAGCATGCCCGGGAGGACGGGCAGCTGGAACATTCTATGTTTTTCTATCTCTCCCAGTCCAGTATGGAAGAATTAATAGTTATAGAAACATTAATTTGAACAAAACAGGAAGCCCTTTTCATATTTCCACCCTATGATTATGTATGTAAATTTCGACTTACTTTACTTCCATGCTGGCCTGGGAGCGAGAGAAAAACATAGAATGTGCCAGTTGCATTTCCTCCCGGGCATGCTGTAAGAACCAGCTAAGGGATCGAGGGTTTCAGTACATTGCAATTTAGGCGATGGGCTGACAACGTGTCACTACAGCAATATGTGTACCTACAAATCTATCTTAAATAACCCTTAACATTTTGTCAGACGTAGCGGAACGACCTTTTGTTTAGGTCGTTTACGCTCTGCCTACCTCATTAGGGATAAAGGCGTGATTATTTGTATGTATGTATATGATTATGTATGTAAATTTCGACTCGCATATCTTAGATAAAGTGCTTTTCTATTCCATCAAAAACGAGCCAGCTAAAATATACCACCATTGTATTTATTTTTCTTTATTTTTACAATCGATTTGGCCACACGCTCCTTCAAGTATTAAATAGTCGTGTACCCCAGACGTTCCAGAAGTCTCTTGATATCAGACGCCATTACTGCACTATTATGGTTGCACTCTGCTGGGAGTCTGGGAGTCTGCCATTATAGTAAGGTGCCAGAAATGCAACGAGAATTTGGATGTCACGTTTCAGCGTTGACAGTCTATGTGCACATGCGCAGCCGACAAGGCTCGTATTTATAAAGCGATCTCAAACTTGAGACCTATATTAAGTATGGTTTTGACAGGCCAGTTTGTCCTGAAATGGAATTCTTATACGAACTCAAACTCGCTGTCACTCATGAAAGCTGATTATAAATACGGCCCTTAGAGATTCTACGCTATAATTTTGACGTCGCGTAATGTTACGCATGTTAATGGCTGTATGCAATACACCAGATGTAAAGGACAGCGTCTCGTAAACTGATAGGGGTTGTTCAGTCAACGAAACTAAACAACTATCAGCAGGAAATTCTTTTAGGAGACGAATAAAAAAAATTACCTTCCCATACAAAATGACCACCTCAATCAGACAATTTGTATGAAAAAGGATTTTTTATTTTTCACTTCCTGAACAAAAAAATCTGCTGATAGTTGTTCAGTTTCGTTGACTGTGCAACCCCAATCAGTTTGCGGGATGCTGTCCCTTACACCCGGAATACGCACGTACTTAGCTCTAGTGGTCTAAGTGATGGGCTCACGACACGGAGCTCCGGGCTAGATTCTCAGCGGAGGACAATGACTTTGTGTTGTTTCTAGTTTGATTAGGTTAGGACATTGCAAGCTGATCATCTGATTATCCGAAAAGTAAGATGATCCATATCTAATCATAATCTTCCATGCTGGGCTGGGAGCGAAAAAAAAACATAGAATGTGCCAGCTGCATTTCCTCCCAGGCATGCTGTAAAAACCAGCTAAGGGATCAGAGGGTTTCAGTATATTGCAATTTAGGCGATGGGCTGACAACCTGTCACTATAGCAATATACGTACAAATCTATCTTAAATAACCCTCAAAATGTTGTCAGACGTGGCGAAACGACCTTCGTATATGTCGTTAACGCTCTGCCTACCCCATTAGGGATAAAGGCGTGATTATATGTATGTATGTAAGATGATCCATACTGTCGGATGGGTATATAAATAGTCGGCCCTTTGCCTGATTTTTGTCTGGTCGTGTCAGTGAATCTGTCCCATCAGAAAAAGAGATTGGAGGAATAGAGAATACATATGTATATTGCGCAAATACTTGAGCACTAAAACTTGTCCTGTGCAGATGGCCGATCTCTGGGATATTGGCCGCCATCACCAAAAATCGGTTGGGAGGACTATTACCTAGCACTCTTATCTTCCATGCTGAACTGGGAGCGAGAGAATAACATAGAACGTTTTATCCGCGTTTCGTTAAAATTATCACTTCTGTAGGTCTGCTGTAAGAAATGTCTTGTTAGAAATAAGCAGTGCCTGTTGTGTCTTTGTTTTTTTATGTCCTGTGTTTATGATGTTTTTTGTGTACAATAAATTGTTAAATAATAGAATGTGCCAGCTACATTTCTTCCCGAGTATGCTATAAAAACCAGCTAATGGATCCGAGGGTTTCTGTATATTGCAATTTAGGCGATGGGCTGACAACCTGTCACTACAGCAATATACCTAAAAATCTATCTTAAATAACCCTCAAAACATTGTCAGACGTAGCGAAACGACCTTTATTTAGGTCGTTTACGCTCTGCCTATCCCATTAGGGATAAAGGCGTGATTGTATGTATGTATGTATGTTTGTTATGCTAGGTTACAGACGATGGACTGACAGCTCTTTGATTACAGCAAGATACTACCTACAAGGTCCTGTAAAATATGTACGGGGTCAGACGAGGCAGAGCGACCTGTGTTAAGATCGTTCACGTACTGCCTACCCCATTAGGGAGAAAAGCGTGATTATATGTATGTACTCTTATCTTGACGACCCGCGCAGCCTAGTTAGCAGCGTACCTGCCTGCTACGCAGAAGGTTCCGGGTACGATTCTCGGCCGGGGCAGACATTTGAATGATGAGTTTAAACATCTGTTTCTGGGTCTGGGTGTTATTTGTGGTTGTTTCTGTGTATGTCCATGGCACCCCGATACAGAGAATTATAATGGTGGCTATGAGTATGATCGTGTTTGTTTTTTAATCAGAAATCAGCTTTAGAAAATTGTAAGGCGTTGCGGATAAGCTTGTGGCGCTCTCTCTGGCCTTAAAGGATAAATGCGAGATTCGATGTATTTATTTACTAGCAGTGCCCGCGACTCCGTCGTGGTGGTTATGATTTTAAACAGCAATGTATTATTGTTTTAAAGTTTACATGATTGATATAGAATACAGTCTTACATTACACCTATGCGATATGCATATCATAGCAGGTATTCTATGTACCTGTGTACTTAAATATGGAAGGATTAGTGTTGCCTAACGGTTGTTTCTTTGTTTCCATTTCTTTTTGTTTTGGGATCAATTAATTATATACAAATCATGATACAATTTTTTCGTTAAATTTCTCATTAAACTATTGAATATTTAAAATTAATTACTACCTACGTTTTTTAATAGACAAAAAGTTAACTTATATATGATGTATAGCTGTGCCCGCGACGCGTACCCCCTAAGTCAGGTGGCGTGATTATTTGTATCGTTACTTTGAGTTTAAGTAATGCTCAGTCAAACAAAAAAATTCCATCAAAATCGGTTAAAATCGACCGAAATTCAATTTCTTACCTAACTCCTAAGTCATGAGGCGTGATTATTTGTGTCGTAACTTTGATTTGAAATAATGATCAGTCGAATAAAAAAGTTCCATCAAAATCGGTTATGAAACAACCAAACTTCAATTTCCTGCCTACTCCCTAAGTTAGGTAGCGTGATTTTAGGTATCCTAAGTTGCAACCCAAGTAACACACAGTTGAATAAAAAAGTTCCATCGAAATCGGTTAAGTAGTTTTGGCGTGAGGTGGTAACATACAGACAGACAGACAGACAGATAGACAAAAATTCTAAAAAAAAATCGTTTTGCCCTTTATATCATTAAAAATGC
This sequence comes from Scrobipalpa costella, assembly GCA_949820665.1. NCBI lineage: Eukaryota > Metazoa > Arthropoda > Insecta > Lepidoptera > Gelechiidae > Scrobipalpa > Scrobipalpa costella. The sequence goes on from OX463297.1 coordinate 21,497,548, forward strand.
CTGCTGCAATTATTTTTTTGTAAAAATATTCAATGTACAGACACGACCCTTCTAGAGATTTATTATAGGTATAGATTTATTAGTTTTATTTTGTTTCGGCGTACCAATTACAGTAATCGAGGGTAAAAATATCAAATACAGTAAACATTTGTGTCAATAGTTAATAATACAATAGCAAATTAATTAAACAAACAGGTTGTTTACAAAAATTGTAGGTAGCATTTGTCAAGAGATTATAAGATTCATAAATAATAGTAAAATAAATTAGAGAATGTACGATCCAATAAACTTGCCAATAAAATATTACATTTATTAATCATCTGATATTTGAATAGAACTAGAACATTCATACGTCATCTCACAGAAATGTAAACAATCACGCATTATCTTCGACATTCCGTCCGCAATCAAATCTCAATCCGGTTTGTATGTATATGGATGCAAGAAAAGACGTATTTTTTATTGAACTTCTTTTAAATCTTCACAAAACATTACATCCGTTGCCTTTGCCAGCTCCATCTAAACCCTGCTCTCCCTTTCGCACTCGTACAATATAACTCTATCGCCTTCTTTTTCTACATCTTCGTCTAAAAACAAACATATTCATACATACATACATATAATCACGCCTTTATCCCTAATGGGGTAGGCAGAGCGTAAACGACCTAAAAGGTCGTTCCGCCACGTCTGACAAAGTTTTGAGGGTTGTTTAAGATAGATTTGTAGGGATATTGCTGTAGTGATAGGTTGTCAGCCTATCGCCTAAATTGCAATATACAGAAACCCTTGGATCCCTTAGCTGGTTTTTACAGCATGACCGGGAGGAAATGCAGCTGGCACATTCTATGTTTTTCTCTTGCTCCCAGTCCACCATGGAAGTACATACAAACATATTCATGGTTCAGAAATCGTCTAAACACCATAGAGACCCAATCCCACACCCGACCGTCCTGCATCATGCCTGCCCTCAGACATGCACCACACACCACACTCGGTCTTCCTGTGCTGTACGTCTACTGCACTCATCATCTTCCAAGACATGGTCACCCAATCAGACATGTATGTATTTTTAATCTTAGGTTCGTATTTATAAAGCTAACTCAAGATTAAGATCAATATTAAGTATGGAGCTAAGGGTTCCGAGGGTTTCTGTGTGTTGCAATTAAGGCGATGGGCTGACAACCTGACACTACAGCAATATACCTACAAATTACAAGTCTATCTTAAATAACCCTGTAAAAAAACTTTGTCAGACGTGGCGAATGACCTTTGTTCAGGTCGGGTACGCTCTGCCTACCACCAAGGCGTGATTATATGTATGTATGTACTAAGTATGCATTTGACAGGCCATATTTTACTGAAATGACATTTCTGATACGAACTCAAACTAGCAGTCAGTCTCAAGTGCGGTTTACCAATACGGGCCTTAGTATAACATCAGAAGCATTCTAGACACTCAGTCGCCACAAAGTAAACATACAAGATCTTTGGAGAATATTTCACTTGGAACTGTTTATGTAAGCAACAATCAATATCAGTCACATGACAAATCCATCATGCCTTTATCGACATGTACACGTATTAGAGTGTTTCAGAAATATTGAATCGCATATTTTTTTCCCTTCCATGCTGGGTTAGGAGCGAGATAAAAACGTAGAATGTGCCAGCTGCATTTCCTCCCGAGCATGCTGTAAAAATCAGCTAAGTGATCCGAGGGTATATTGCAATTTAGGCGATGGGCTAACAACCTATCACTACAGCAATATTTCTACAAATCTATCATATATAACCCTCAAAACTTCGTCAGACGTAGCAGAACAACCTATGTTTAGGTCGTTTACGCTCTGCCTACCTCATTAGGGATAAAGGCATGATTATATGTATGTATGTATGTTATATTGCATATTTACATGTAAACTTACCTGGGGTGCCTGTGGGGTAATTAATTACCACTGCAGGCTTAGACCCAAGACACAAGCCGCAGAAACAGTCACTGTGCACGAAACTCAACCTTAACTCCAAGCGCTAAGACTTATGCGTAGATACTTGGAGGGTTTCACATCGGAGACTGAAGTTTTTTTTTTTCAATTTCTGTTCCTAGTTTTATTTTATTAACAAACAACTAAATTAATAAAAATATTTGTGTTTTTGTCAGGGTCATTATTACTTTGATATTTCGGAGCGGTTGCACACTCCATGTTTATATCAAATTAAGAGTACACTAGTTTATAAAATATAAAGTTACACATATAGAAACGAGATACAAGAAAGTTGATTATGGTTTATTATCATTTATAATTATGTCCATTATTATTTACTCTATAGTTAATTATAATAACGATAGGACTGACTTTCTAACATCCTGTATTTTATTACAAGTGCGGGCTGAGATACCCATCTCATCAATTAGTTGTGAAAACAAAAGCAGCTAGCAATGGCGTCTAATAGCTTGTGTTTACGGACCCGCTGTAGATGACAATTATTGTAAGATTCAGTAGGGTGACAATATTATAAATTAAGAGATAGTTTGTGGTTTGTATTAATAACCGGTGTAATTACTGCATTACCGCAGACTGATAAGATTTCTTGCGGGAACGAAATATTTGTCAACGACAAATTATGAGCGTAGGATCGGCATTCCAGAGTCGCAGGTTCGTGTTCTTTCATATTATATGCTACTATTGAGACTCTTTGCAAAAAAATATCCCATGCAAAATTACTTGTTCAGCTCAGAAGGGTGTATAAATAATGAAATGATTTTCTATCGAAAGTTCTATATGAAACGCGGGTGAATGATAAGTATTTTAAAATCGATGATATTAGCTTTGATGTTAGTCTAGACCAGATAATCTACAATGAGTCCTAATAGGTACTGGGATTCCTGCAAGCCGACGGAAAACAGTAAGTCGCTTAGCACCGGACTTTTAGGCTAAGGTGAACCTACCCTTTGTTAAAATTAATACATACCTATCCATTTTGCCAAATTAATACCTACCTATCCATTTTGTCAAATTAATACCTACCTATCCATTTTGTCAAATTAACACCTACCTATCCATTTTGTCAAATTAATATCTACCTATCCATTTTGTCAAATTAACACCTACCTATCCATTTTGTCAAATTAACACCTACCTATCCATTTTGTCAAATTAATATCTACCTATTAATTTTGTCAAATTAACACCTATCTATCCATTTTGTCAAATTAATACCTACTTATCCATTTTGTCAAATTAATATCTACCTATCCATTTTGTCAAATTAACACCTACCTATCCATTTTGTCAAATTAATACCTACCTATCCATTTTGTCAAATTAATACCTACCTATCCATTTTGTCAAATGAATACCTACCTATCCATTTTGTCAAATTAACACCTACCTATCCATTTTGTCAAATTAATACCTACCTATCCATTTTTTCAAATTAATACCTACCTATCCATTTTGTCAAATTAATACCTACCTATCCATTTTTTCAAAATAATACCTACCTATCCATTTTGTCAAATTAATACCTACCTATCCATTTTGTCAGTACATACCCAAATAATTGTCACCGTTACGTATTGCCGTCAATGTATTGCCTGAAATGTGTACAGTCCACTAGTTCAAATTTTATTTTCCTGTGCCTACGATTGCCTGGAAGAAATTGCTGCTTAGCCATAAGGCCGCCTATTTGTACATTTTTTTTTCTCTTTTGTGTCTTTTCAGTGCAATAAAGTATATTCTTATCTTATCTTTTTCAATCCGTGAAAACCTCTTTATTGAAAACTACTTGGTCCCAACCATAGTAACAGGCTCTTCAAGTCAGCTCACTAATTATGAATGCATACATATAATCACGCCTTTATCCCTTACGGGGTAGGCAGAGCGTAAACGACCTAAACAAAGGTCGTTCCGCTACGTTTGACAAAGTTTTGAGGGTTATTTAAGATAGATTTGTAGGAATATTGCTGTTGTGACAAGTTGTCAGCCCATCGCGTAAGTTTCTATATACTGAAATCCTCGGATCCTTTAGCTAGTTTTTACAGCATGCCCGGGAGGAAATGCAGCTGGCACAGTCTATGTTTTTCTCTCGCTCCCAGTCCTGAATGGAACAAATTTATGAATGACGTAGATTCATTAATTACCAAGGTAGGTCGAATCACAAGTGTAAAAAAAACTTACATCATTTTATACGGGGTGTAAGGGACAGCGTCCCGCAAATGTATAGGGGTTGCTCAGTCGACGCAACTGAACAACCATCACCAGGAAATTCTTTCAGGAAATAAAATAATAATCTTTTCCATACAAATTGTCTGATCGAGGCAGTAATGATGTATGGGAAAGTCAAACATTCTTTTCATTTCCTGAAAGACTTTCCTGGTGATAGTTGTTCAGTTTCGTTGACTGAGTAACCCCTACCAGATTGCGGGACGCTGTCCCTTACACCCGTTATAACGCTTCACTATTACCGACGATGATGAATGTACGGTTCGTACTAATAATTGAACTTCCGATTCGAATGACCTACATTTAAAAGTGTTCTAGTAGCAGTATTTTTTATTACACACTAGCGACCCGCCCCGGCTTCACACGGAAAATATCAGTGATTCTCTACTATAATATGCATGTATTATACATATAAACCTTCCTCTTGAATCACTCTACCCATTAAAAGAATCAAATCCGTTGCGTAGTTTTAAAGATTTATGCATACATAGGGATATAGGGACAGAGAAAGCGACTTTGTTTTATACTATGTAGTGATAAAAACATATTGATCTTGAAGTCAAATGTGGTATATAAGACTCAGTTATGTTTTCACCGGGGTTCATCGGGTCGATTGACTCGATACCCACACGACAGAAGAAGAAGTTAAGTTTTCAAGATAAAAATCGAAATTACAGACCACATGATCAGACACCAACATTTTTATATTTAAGATAGATTTGTATAGTAATTTTGTATAGTCTGCTAATTATCACAATTTCTTTTTTAAAAATGTATTTTTTTATTTAAGACCTAAGGTCATATAAACTAGGTTAGTTATTAGTACATCACGTCCTTTCAAAAGCTAAATACGTAGAGACTAAAAAGGTATAACAATTTGGTTATTTAATTCAAGATCCTTTGGTTTCCAGATGCAAATCAAAATCTTCAAGCTGGAATAAACATGCAAAAAAATTTCATCTTGAGAACGAAAATGGATTTTCTCATGTACCGATTATTTTTCCGGCTACCCCACTGAAGTTTGAGAAATATGATTATAAGAGAAGTCCTAACAAATTTCATTACTTTATTTATTCTTGTTTATGATTTTTCCGTCGAGCAGGTGAGTAGGTAAAATTGACGCATGCTCAACGGCGCATTGACGTACCGACCGCAGAATCATCCGTTAATACTTTTTTGTTCTTTACAAAGTATTTTTATAAAGATATATATAATCAAGCTTAAGTTTTCTTATAATTGTAGTATTCTTTTTGGTAAATCGTAAAAAAAGAGTCGTAATTGGTTTCAACATAATAAGTATACAAGGAGAATATAAAAGATCACATCGTAAAAACGAAAACAGGAAATTATGAAGCGTATATTTTTTATGTTGACCGTACCGGCACTGCAAAGTGTCCATCAAAACAAAGAAATGATGGTCCGCGCAGCACAAGGTCGCCGCGCTCAGGACGACTGCGAACAAATGACAGCGCTATCCATACGCCACTCCGCCGCAGTCAACAACTATAGCAACTACCCCACAACCTTGTCTTGACCGTGAAAACCATCGGTACCCTACTACATAATACAGACGCAGGAAACGAAGTGATAAAGATTTCTGTCTTCTGTCTTCCCATCGCGCCCGTAGCGCTCGCTACGACGCGTGTAACTGCTAAAGTGCTACGCGGAGTCGTAGCACTTTTCCCCTTATCAAACATTGAGGGTATATGCGGTGGCGTTGATGTGGTCTGGGGGCACGTACCTGGTATAGTCGTCTCTGTCGATTTGAAGGTCGGTGGGGGCACTCGCGACGCGGCGGCTCGGCGCGGCGGCTCGGGGCGGACTGGGCCCGGCCGGGAGCCCCGCCGCCCGCGCCCCGCGCCCTGCGCCCCCCCCCGCCCGCGCCCCAGCGGATAAACAACGTGCATTGTGGCCCGATCTCTGGACCCACTCTAGTGTAGAATTACGGGCGAAACTCCCACGAAAATCTCACACAATTTCCTATACATCACTCCCTCCTCTCTGACGCTGATGCAACATTTCCTACTGAAATGGAAATGAATTTTGAAGTAGAACTCTCAAGCGATGTTATCGATGTAGAGAAAGGTAGATACTAAATGAATTTGCTGCCCAGATAGTACTCTAGCGTTATAGATTTTGGATTTAAGTCTCGTTTGTGCAAATCCCGGGAAATGATGGCATTATCTCGACCATAATGGAAATTTCGAATATAAATAGAAACATTCGTGAACCTAGATATTTCCGGCTTTAAAGCAAAATATTAAAATAATTATTGTAGTACAAAAAGTATGGCATTCACCTAATATAAGTTGAATTAATAATTTTATGAAATAGTGTGTTAGAATATTCTAACCGAACGATGCTCTTTATATAATTTGTTTGTTTTTTTTATATTTCATACGTATTTTCAGTTACAGGTTTTTTTCAGATGCCAGTTTAATTCACGTCAATATGTCACTCAAGGGTATCAATTTCATTTTTGGAAAAGGGCTGATACCCCGTCCCTATAGCCGTCCATCCCATCTTAAATGCCCATCAAATATTGAGAGGAAACACGTTGCGAACACACCAATATACAATTAAACTTTGACGCTCTTCTTACCTCTTATAGGATATAGGCGTGCTTTCATGTTGTCCATACATACATATATTCCTAATGGGGTAGGCAGAGCGTAAATGACCTTAACAAATGATATTCCGCCACATCTGACAAAGATATGAGGGTTATTAAGGATTGATTTGTAGGTATATTGCTGTAGTGATAGGTGACAACCTATCTGATCAACTGACAAGTTGCGGTGCCTAAATTGCAATATACTGAAATCGTTGGATCGCCCTTAGCTGGTTTTTACAGCATGCCCGGGAGGAAATGCAGCTGCCACTTTCTATGTTTTTCTCTCGCTCCCAGTCCAGCATGGAAGATTTCATGTTGTTATGGCTACAAATGTTCTAGATCCAAGGTCAGATCATTTCCACATTCTTAAAGTTAAATTGTGGAATTACACATTACTTTTTATTGTACAATGAATATCTTACAAAAGAACTACTCAAAAAAGGGGTCAGACACTTAACAGGTATCCATAAAACATGGTGTAGGATGCCCGAAGGTCATATTTATGTTCAGGTAAAGGGCGTTTTTCCACTAGACATCACGTCCACGGAACGGCAACGGCATGATAACGATATCGTCACGATACCGTGGCTCCGTTATTCCACTAGGACGGTAATATCGTCCACTCAGATGCAGTTTGATAAAACACATACGCGCGCATGCTACGCATGTATACAAAATACATCCAGTTTGGCAGGCCGTCAACTCAATGCCGTGCCGTTGTCGTGATGAAAAATAAACACGGTAACACTCATAACCCCCACTAGGATTCCCTGTATTGGCTTGCCATGGACATGCACAGAAAGAACCACAAAGAACACTCAGACCCAGAAACAGAGAATGAGAATCATTTATTTGCCATAAACAGAATTACATTAAGGTATTACAAATGTGCATTAAATCATGCCTGCTTAACTAATATTAATAGCATGCAAAATTACAAAGTGTCAAAAAAAAATACTTATGCATTTAAAATAATACGAAAATTCTAATCATAACAATAAATCAAAATGTTTATATTCATTTGAATGTCTGCCCGGCTGGGAATCAAAACCGGAACCCTCTGCGTAGCAGGCAGATGCATTAACAACTACACAGCTATGCGGATCTGCAAGTGGAAAAGATATTTTGATTGATTTCCATACATTATCTCTTGGACGGTAATATGACGTTGCCGTGGACGTGTCGTCTAATGGAAAAGCGCCCAAAGAGGCCACCCTCCCGGGTCCAGAAGGTATCTATTTAATGAGACTCATGCATAATAGAGCTTCGGGTTACTTTTGGGCAATGTTGTTTTCTTGATATCTAGAAGATTATTCTTCAGTAATGTATGTAGGATGATACTCGTAAATACTTGGGTATTTTGAAACAATGTGATTAAAGCATTTTGTAGGGATGATTTCTATTGTAGGTGTTATATTTTTTATATTGTTTTACTAACAGTTATGTTAACCTTTAAATTCTCGTTATTTCTATTTTCAAGAAATTTGTTATACCTACTGGTATATTTACGGTTCTTAAACATTGAAATAAATGGTAACTAAGTCTTAATTAATTTATTGTAAATTAACTTTACTAAGTTGCATTTCTGCACTTGATAAAAAATATGGAAAATATTTATTCCTGTAGGAAGTAGGTAGTAAGGAAAATTTGTAGAATTATCTATCTTTATCCATTTGTTTTTTTTTTTATAGATGACTATTTATTTGGAAAATATCTAATCTTACCTTATCTTATCTAGCCTATAAATGATCCCTCTGCTGGGCAAAGGCCTCTCTCTTCTCCTTCCATTCTTCCCTTCTCGAAGGATTGGCACCGTGAGGCTCAAAACAGGGAAGAATTCCAATATCTAATGCCTTTGGTAAAATAAAGAGAGGTTATTTATAATCTTTTTTAAATTGCTCATATTAATATCGTCGTAGACGCAAAAGTGATCGGTACGGTAAAAGCCAAGTTTCATAAAAGATCACATTTTCGATTACAGGGCTGACCCAGAGCAGAGCGAACTCCGCGCTAGCGTTTCTCAAACTGAAAATTCAAAAAAACGGGAGGTCAGTGGAAGAAATTGTGACAGTTAAAATTTCTGAAATTCAAACTTAAATTGAAAATCGTAATAATCTAAAACGATAAAACTTTAAAGTCAGTAATTTAAATATAGATTTCAAAAATAAAATGCACAAGTACTTAGGCTACATAGGCCTCGCCTAATTTAGGAAAAAGTAACGCAAAAACAAAAAAAAAATAGAACTATACCTAATCCTTATGTTATAATTAATAACAGTGCTATGTTTATTCGTAATTATGCAATCATTAATTGAACTTATTGCGAACTGCATTCTATTTACAAATTTATCGGTACGCACGCCCTGTAGTGGGCCACATGTTGGGAAGCGCTGTCCAATGCCAAGAACTGTGCGTAGTTGAACATGGGCGTGTCTGGTTGTTGTCTGCTGGTATTACTATGAAACATGCACCCACCCGGTAGCCACATCTTGAGATTCGCTGTATACCGTCCTCGGAGCTTGGTTTGAACGTAGGCGTGTCTGCTTGTTGTCTGCCGGTATTACTATGAAACATGCACCCGCCGACCCCCCCCCGGTAGCGAGCCACATGTTGAGAAGCGCTGTATACCGTCCTCGGAGCTTGGTTTGAACGTGGGCGTGTCTGCTTGTTGTCTGCCGGTATTACTATGAAACATGCACCCCCCGACCCTCCCGGTAGCGCGCCACATGTTGAAAAGTTTTGTATACCGTCCTCGGAGCTAGGTTTGAACGTAGGCGTGTCTGCTTGTTGTCTGCCGGTATTACTATGAAACATGCACCCGCCGACCCCCCGGTAGCGAGCCACATGTTGAGAAGCGCTGTATACCGTCCTCGGAGCTTGGTTTGAACGTGAGCGTGTCTGCTTGTTGTCTGCCGGTATTACTATGAAACATGCATCCCCCGACCCCCCCCCCTGGTAGCGAGCCACATGTTGAGAAGCGCTGTATACCGTCCTCGGAGCTTGGTTTGAACGTGGGCGTGTCTGCTTGTTGTCTGCCGGTATTACTATGAAACATGCACCCCCCGACCCCCCCGGTGGGGAGCCACATGTTGAGAAGCGCTGTATACCGTCCTCGGAACTTGGTTTGAACGTGGGCGTGTCTGCTTGTTGTCTGCCGGTATCACTATGAAACGTGCACCCCCCGACCCCCCCGGTAGCGAGCCACATGTTGAGAAGCGCTGTATACCGACCTCGGAGCTTGGTTTGAACGTGGGCGTGTCTGCTTGTTGTCTGCCGGTATTACTATGAAACATGCACCCCCCGGCCCCTCCCGGTAGCGAGCCACATATTGAGAAGCGCTGTATACCGACCTCGAAGCTTGGTTTGAACGTGGGCGTGTCTGCTTGTTGTCTGCCGGTATTACTATGAAACATGCACCCCCCGGCCCCTCCCGGTAGCGAGCCACATGTTGAGAAGCGCTGTATACCGTCCTCGGAGCTTGGTTTAAACGTGGGCGTGTCTGCTTGTTGTCTGCCGGTATTACTATGAAAAATCCCTGTCTGGCTCCACTACAGCTTATTAATGTATACAAACTATTTCATAAGGAATCTGGCCGTATTTTAACTGAGGATAAATGTTTTTCGGGGCTTTTGTAATGAAAGTTTTTATTTTAGAGGTTTTCATATCTATCTGTATTTTATTCATTTTTTTGATTGTTTAATTGAAGACATTTCGATAAGAAATAATTTCGAAAGGAATTGTCCTCATTTTGAATTAATTTGCGTGCCTTCAGCAAATATTTTAAAATAAATGAAATTTAATAGATTCAAACCGAATAGTATATAAACAAATAGATACAATTATTACTTTTTTTATCGAAAAATAAATGTGTTTTTATTCAAGAGCCCTCAATGGTAATATGTTGTTAATTGTTTAAAAACATTTCGGGACATCAATGCCCAATATAATTCTGTTCACCTGTATTTTTGCAAGTCCAATATTGGGCTCGGATCTAGATTCCACGAGCTTAAACTAAAATTAAAATCTATCTGTCTCTTTCAAAATAATAAAAATGAACAAGGACTTGCGTTTTATACTCTATGCTTTTACACTTTGTCCGTTAGATTTTGACGAGCTTTTGCACGTTTTCCCAGTATTTCTGTCAATTTTATGCACCATGTCATGTGAAGGCGGATAAAAATGACAGATAACGCATAAAACCACAAACTATAAATCAAAAACCGTAGAGAATAGATCTCTTGTCCTTTTCCAATGTTGTAAGCCTGAAAGTGACAAATAGATTTTAATTTTAGTTTTAGCCAGCAAATCTAGAATCGAGCCAATTTATATCGAAGTGAAGGCGCTGAGCGTTCTTCAAGCTTGTAATAAAGACACCGTCTGAGCTGCAACTGAAAAATGTAGCAATTGAGATGACCCCTACAATTCGTAGAAACTTTAAAACCTTTTTCATTTATTTGGAAATTTAATTAAATGAAATATGTTTTGAGCAAGGAAGACGGAATTCCAGCTTCAATCTTTATTATTTTCTTTTGAACTTACGTTAAAAGAACGGAACTAGACATAAATTATATATCTTACAAAGATTTGTCAAATTGTAGTTCAAGTTGTTCTGGGCTATTTCATTTCTATCAAGTCTATCCTGTTCTGTACACCTGACGTAGGGAGGACTTAAAAACAGCCAAGGTGTGGACACACACCTTTTTCCACTTTTGTAATAAATATCTATATGCCTACCTGTCCTGTTTGTTATGTTATACTTGATAGTGTGTTTTTATGTTTTGTAATGTGTTTTGTGGAAATAAAGTGATTTATATTTGTATTTATTTGTCTTTGAATTAAATACGCATTAACGCTAAGGTAAGTCGTATTTTTGAATGGCTCGAATCGTATTTCGAAGACGAAATAGTAGCATACGATTTTCATACTTTTGGCATGCGAAATTTACTCTTTCGTAGTCGTACATTGTTTTTGTTAAAGTGATTCAAAAATATGACTCCAACTCTTTCTCATAATGGCTGAAAACTGGTCATTACAGCAATACAATCCTTCTACTTTTCTGATATTTGCTAAAAATATGTTTAACGCTGCGAAGAAGACTGTTACAAGCCTACACCGTGAAGTATAATAAGAGCAGGTTTAAGTCGTTACTTCGCAGAATGTCCCTATCTCATAATGTCCTTTTCGCAAATCGTCTCTTTCGCATAATGTCCCTTTTCGCATAACGTCCCTTTCCCAAAAAACGCTTTTTTTATTAAAGATTTGATTCAAATAGTGGGCAGCTCAGTCTGAAAAGACTTAGGATATTTTCAAAAGGACATTTTGCGAAAGGGATATTATGAGAAAGGGACAATTTGCGACCGTGAAAATGTCCTTTACGAAAGGCACGGTTTTTGAAGTTACCGTTTAATCGTTTCGGTTTGTATTAATATTAATAACAAGTATACCTACAAATCTATCTTAAATAACCTTCGAAACTTAGTGAGGCAACAGGAACAGCCTTTGCTTAGGTCGTTTACGCTTTGCCTACCCCATTACAGATAAAGGCGTGATTATATGAATGTATGTACAAGTATACTCGTAGATTATCCAAAAGCCTTAAATTCCATACTTCATAGACCCTGGGAGCCTAAAGACGCGAAACTCTGCTCAAGTTGGAGTTAAACTTAGCATAAGTTTAAATGGACGGAATGAGTGCAGCATACGGCCGTGCAATGTGCCTTTGTGCATCGCTATGACGCACCCAGCCGCACTGCAGTTTATATATTTCACTAGTTAAACCTTTTGTTTACATGCATATACATATTTCTTCCATGCTGGACTGGGAGTGATAGAAAAACATAGATTGTACTAACTGCATCTCCTCCCGGGCATGCTGTAGCCTCCACAAGATGGACAGATGACATAAGATTTGGGACTTTCGCGGTTGTTCATTACAATGAGATTAATATTTTAAACTGGATTACTACCACGATTATATTTATTCTTCCATGCTGGACTGGGAGAGAAAAAAAAACATAGAATGTGCCAGCTGCATTTTCTCCAGGGAATGCTGTAAAAATCAGCTATGGGATTCAAGTGTTATAGTGTATTTCAATTTTAGGCGATGGATTGACAACCAGTCACTATAGCAATATACATTATAATCATCTGTAATAATATCCCACAAAACTTGCCAGACGTGGCGAAACGACCTTTGTTTAGTTCAGGTCGTTTTCGCTCTGCCTACCCCATTTGGGATAAAGGCGTGATTTTAAGTATGTATCTATGTATGTATGCATATATTATATTAAACAAAGGCCGTTCCGCCACGTCTGACGAAGTTTTAAGGGATATTTAAGATAGATTGTAGATATATTGCTGTAGTGACAGATTGTCAGCTCATCGTCTAAATTGCAATGTACTGAAACCCTGGGATCCCTTTGCTGGTTTTTACAGCATACCCTAGAGAAAATACAGCTACCATATTCTATGTTTTTTGCTTCCATGCTGGACTGGGAGAGATAGAAAAACATAGAATGTTCCAGCTGCCCTTCCTTCCGGGCATGCTGTTGAAGTCAGCAAAAGGGACTTGAGGGTTACAGTGTATTGTAATTTAGGCGATGGGCTGACAACCTGTCACTATAGCAATACATATTACAATCTAAAATTGCCCTCAATTCTTGTCAGACGTGGCGAAAGCGCCTTTTACGAGGCGTTAAACGCTCTGCCTACCCCGTAAGGGATAAAGGCGTGATTTGTGTGTGTGTGTGTATATTCTATGTTTTTCTCTCACTCCCAGGCCAGCATGGAAGAATAAATATAATCGTGGTAGTAATCCCGTTAAAAATAATAATCTTATTGTAATACAACCGCGAAAGTTTCAAAACTTATAATACGTCATCTGTCTATCTTGTGGTGGCTATAATATGCGGAAATACATACATACATACATCTAATCACGCCTTTATCCCTAACGGGGTAGGCAGAGCGTAAACGACCTAAACAAAGGTCGTTCCCAGTCCAGCATGGAAGAAATAACTTATTATATATTTTTTTATTGCAGTGGAATTGTTCGTCTCTATTTCATTTTTAATTTGTACCGGAAACGGATGAAAAGCATCCGAACAAGCCAGCAACTTTGTATTAAACGCTATCTTTAAAAAAAAGTACCATTCAACAATATTGCGTCGTAGCGTCGTAGACTCGTAGTCGCGGTGCTACGACGTAGCACTTGCTACGGCTACAAGTTTTTATTACCTCGTTTTTATCTTTATCGTTCCGCCACAGTTCAAGTATACAGGGTGTAAGGGACGGCGTCCCGCAAACTGATAGGGGTTGCTCAGTCAACGAACAACTGAACAACTCCCACCAGGAAATTCTTTCAGGCAGTAAAAAAAATGGCTTTTCCATACAAATTGTATGATCGAGGTGAACATTTTGTATGGAAGAGCCACTTATTATTTTCACTTCCTGAAAGAATTTCTCGGTGATAGTTGTTCAGTTTCATTGGCAACTCCTATTAGTTTGCGGGACGCTGTCCCTTACACCCGGTACATAATATCTGTATTTTATAAACCTTTAGGAATCAAACCCTTATAATATATGAATCGTAGAGGTGCCATCAAGCAATATACCTACAAATCTATCTTAAATAACCCTCAAAACTTTGTCAGACGTGGCGGAACGACCTTTGTTTAGGTCCTTTACGCTCTGCCTACCCCATCCGACGTCCCTTGTTGGAGGTGGGACGCGGTCGGGTTCACAACTCCGCAACCTACGCACTCAACCTGATGAAGGGACTCCAAATGTCCCCTAACATGTACGCGACTAATATTCCAAAGTGAGTGCCCGTTATTAATTTCTAACTTAATTTCCGTTGAAATAACAGCCAGGCAAGACAGCAACTTCTTTCTTTCTTTATTTCTTTCAACTAAAAAAAAGTTCAAATCAATATTGCGTCGTAGTTGCGGTGCTATGACGTAGCACTTGCTACGGCTACATATATACATCACGCCTTTAACCCTTATGAGGTAGGCAGAGCGTCAACGACACAAACAAAGGTCGTTTCACCATGTCTGACAAGTTTTGAATGTAGTTTAAGATAGATCTGTATATTGCTATAGTGACAGGTTGTCAGCACACCGCCTAAATTACAATATACTGAAACCCTTGAATCCCTTGGCAAATGTTTACAGCCTGCTCGGTAGGAGATGCAGCTGGAACATTCTATGTTTTTTCTCTCGCTCCCAAGCCAGCATAATAATATACTGTGTCCTTTTTCTTTTCTTCCCCTAAGCACATGCAGCTGTGCGATTCATAAAATTATTTTATTACCAAATTAGAGTTTTGATTCTTAAAGGCTATAAAATTTAGCTATGGCTATGGTCTGTCTCTGGTATTATACTTCTGTGGAGAAGCGATAAAGATGAAAACGAGGTAATAAAAACTCGCAGCCGTAACTCATTCCTTCCATGCTGGACTGGGAGCTGTAGAAAAACATAGAATGTGCCAGCTGTATTTCTTCCCGGGCATGCTGGTAAAACTAGCTAAGGGATCCGAGGGTTTCAGTATATTGTAGTTTAGGCGATTTGTGGACAACCTACAACCTGTCACTACAGCAATATTCCTACAAATCTATGTTAAATAACCCTCGAAACTTTGTCCGACGAAACGACCTTTGTTTAGGTCGTTTAAGCTCTGTCTTCCCCTATTATGGGTAAAGGCGTGACTATATGTATGTATGCATATGTCCAAGTCTGCAGATTTGTACTAAGTATTTGAGTTCCATTGTGAGTCTAGTATCAGCGTCATTGGTTCTATGTAATTGGGTCGGGTATCCAACTATCCACGCATTGTGTAACCGCTGTAAAACCGACAAAGGTATTCAGGCGTAACAGTTTTTTTTTGTTTAGGGCCTAAAATTTAAGCGATGGGCTGACAACCTGTCACTATAGCGAAACACATTTCAGTCTAAAACCTGGGTTCACGGGGTCGTTCTACTGCAAGATGAAGAAAAAGATTTCAATTTACAAGCAACAATTTTCATATTTTAGCGAAAAGCTAAACCAGTTTCGCAGCGTTTATTTACCGGACGAATATTCATGCTGTGATTGATATGCAAATTATTTTGTTAGTAAAAAAACGGACAAACGGCGAATCAGACTTGCATATAAAGGGTTCCGTTATTGCGTAGCATCGTACAAATCATTATTAACTATAGATAGGTACAAAGTCTGCAGTTCAAGCATCGACCTGTTGTCATTATTAAGATTGGGCAAAAACAACACGTTTCGAGAAGCTGAGTTATTATTTTTGTATTCTAATTATTATTTGTTGTTAAAGCAGCACCTTAAAGGTTAGACCGTACTAGGACGTACACTGCACGACAAATGATTCATTTTAACACTAAACGATAAACAAGTCTTGTTCATAATGAAAACTGATCAGCTTACTTGCTTCGAAGTAGAAGGTTGCACTGGGCGGGCGGTGGAGTGTGACTTTTTTCTCTCCTTATGAAATTTAGTTTAGTTTTATTTATCACACAGTGAAAATTACATTATAAAATTTCAAAATTACATGTCATATTATAAGCATTCACAAAGTGTTCGTCAGTTAAACAAAATAAAATTAATAAAATCGGTATAAATACAAAGGTACAAATGTCATGAATAATTTACAAATCAAAAGAAATAAAAAAATAAAAAATACTAGGTATAAATAGGTAAAATGTCATTTTGTAAATTTAAATTCAATATACTCTTTGACAGAGAAAAATACATTATTCTCGTATAGGATCGAAACGTCGAGGGCTAACCCTCCTTTCAATAAAAACAAGTAAGCCGATCAGTTTTCATTACAAATGATTCATTGTACGAAAATGTATTAGATGTTGCACTGTAGCAGTACTGAAGCTGCAGCGGAGCGGCGCGGCGCGGCACGGCAGCGCGGCAATGTCAGTTCATATATTTTGACAGATTTTGTCGCGCAGTGTCGCTCCGCTGCAGCTACGTCCTAGTGCAGTCTAACCTACATACATACATACATATAATCACGCCTTTATCCCTAATGGGGAAGGCAGACAGTAAATGACCTAAACATAGGTCATTCCGTCACATCTCACAATGTTTAGATAGATTCGTAGGTATATTGCTGTAGTGACAGGTCGTCAGCCCATCGCCTAAATTGCAATATGCAGAAACCATCGGATCCCTTAGCTGGTTTTTAGAGCATGCCCGGGAGGAAATGCAGCTGGCACATTCTATGTTTTTCTCTCGCTCCCAGCTCAGTATGGAGGTATGGAAGTAGCGGTCTAATCTTAAGATGAAAAATTCAACTGTTTGGCTAACGATTACATATATACAGCTTGAGCTATATGTTCTGTATTTTGCCACTTCATCTGTTCATTCCGAGAGCTAACTCAGTGACATAGGTTCTTCTACGGATCTCCTCATTTCTCATTCAATCACTTGTCTACGGAACCCTAAAAAGGCTTTAATGCAGCGGGTCGCTATACGGCTGTGGCTTGCATTCATTGCATTGCCGAGTTTTGGCTGTAAGCTTAATTAAAAACATTTTTTTGAGTATATTCCGCTAACGAATGCGCCATTTATTTCATTTTTTGGAAAATATATTTACGTTTAAATCCCGTAGCAGGTAGGTATAGAGCGCCAATGGTTAGTTTTCCCATGTCTGACGTAACAGGTTGTCAGCACATACGAAACTTGGCTTTTACAGCATTCCCGGGAAGATAAGCTGCTGGTGCATTCTACTTTCATCATTACTGCCAGTCTTCTTCTTAGCGAGTGGATTCTCGAGTCGAACAACGACCTGAAGTACCCTGGTGTCAGAGTTTTCAAACCGCCTAGTAGCACAGCTATTAGGCCTCTGACATGGTTTGAGTAACTACCACTATCAAAGCCCGTAAGTACACTTGCATTATTGAACTTTTCTTTTTTCTTTTTTGTACATACATAATATTCATTATAAGCTTTTATCCCTCATGGGGTAGGCAGAGCGTAAACTACCCAAACAAAGGTCATTCCGCCACGTCTGCCAAAGTTTTGAGGGTTATGTAAGATTGATTTGTAGGTAATTTGCTGTAGTGATGGGTTGTCAGCCCATCGCCTAAATAACATTATACCGAAACCCTCGGATGCCATAGCTGGTTTTTACAGCATGCCCGGGAGGAAATGCAGCTGGCACATTCTATGTTTTTCTTCGCTCCCTAGCCAGGGATTCTTTTGTTTTCATTAGCTTTTAAGCTTTTTACCATTAAGTGAACAGAAAAAACGTAGAGTTAAAGGTCATTTCCATTGAGCGTTAGTGCCCCTCGTAACCTGAACTTTGCAAAACTGCATTCTCTTTTTGCGATCTATAAAAAAATTGCTCGTTCTAATATTCTACATACGGTTCATATCTACATCGGAACGTTCAAACTTATCATAGTAAAATACACCTTATTTGGGCTGCATAGAGTTCAAAATGCAATGGTATTGGTAAATAGCTCAGGTCTTTTTAATCTAATCAAAATCCGTAGAGCTCTCGACCAATCACGTTTTTTTATTCGTGTTCTATTCCCGGATGTAACCTTTCATAATAAGTAAAATAAACTTCTATGAATTAGAAATTCTAGTATTTTTAGCCAGCTGAATCATTTTAATCTGTTTTAGCATTGAAGTTTGAAAAACTCAAATTAAATGAGATGGGATGGGATCTACCTCCTAGTGGTCCACCCCGGGCAACGGCAACACAGGCTTGCCTGTGAATAAATCCGGCTGAACGATCCCTACAAAGCGGTGGTAGGCCGCTTGGCTCGCAACCACCCTCTCACCGGAGTCCGGCGCCAAACAACATGCTGTGTTCCATCGGTGCGTGAGATTGCCAGTGCCATAACAGGCATCTTCTGGGTGAGCTTGCTCTATCGTTGACTCTGTCACGGTCAAGAATGCCAAAATAAAGTCGAAGTAATGAGCGTCAAAGTTCAGCATCTAAGGTATTAGATAGTCCTCCGACCCAATTTTCAGTGACTGATCAACCATCTGCGCTGGACCAAGGGCAGCAACACACAGGCGTCATGTACTGCGCGCAAGGTTGCATTCAACACGCTGTCAATGCTTTTTGCATTGCCTAAACGTCATTGCCCACGCGCGCGTAGCGATGAATTCTACGTTGGCGCATCCCTCTGCCAGCACGCGCGCGTATAGCGTAAGGTGACGCATGTGTGTTGTAGGCAATACAAAAAGCAATGACAGCGAGTTGAGCGCAATCTTGCGCGCAGTAAATTTCTGCTCAAGTGTTTGCGCAAAACACAACCTTCAATCTGACTGACACTGCCACCAGAGAACCTAGCGCAGGACGTGCGCAGGACCGACTATTTATACGTAAATACATACATCCATATAATCACGCCTTTATCCCTAATGGGGTAGGCAAAGCGTAAACGACCAAAACAAAGGTCGTTCCGCCACGTCTGACAAAGTTTTGAGAGTTGTTTAAGATAGATTTGTATGTAAGTGTACACCGAAAATCGGATTTGTATGTACTTATACTATATACGTCCATGCCCATCCGAAAACATGGATCATTTTACTTTTCATACATAAATATAATCACGCCTTTATCCCTAATGGGGTAGGCAGAGCGAAAACGACCTAGACAAAGGTCGTTCCACCACGTCTGACAAAGTTTTGAGGGATATTTAGGATAGATCTGTAGTGACAGGTTGTCAGTCCATCGCCTAAATTGCAATATACTGAAACCCTCCGATCCCTTAGCTGGTTTTTACAGCTTTCCCGGCAGGTAATGCAGCTAGCACATTCTATGTATGTCTTTCGCTCCCAGTCCAGCATGGAAGAAACTTACTTTTCGGACAATGAGGTGATATGAGAACACCAACAAAAAGTCGTTGTCCCCCACCGGAAATCGAACCCAGGAGCTCCAGGTCGAGAGCTTACGGCTCTGACCTCGGAGTCAGTTAACAAATATGGGAAACATCTAATAAGTTATTCCAATGTTCGACACCGCAGCGTAGTTCGCGAATTAGTAGGTAATTTCGAGTTCACATACCAGTTGCTTCGCCTGCATTGTTTGAACTATAAACTTAATACATCGTGCCAAGAATACAGGGTGGTAGAAAACCCTTATTTTTTATGGGTTTTATCATGTAGTAATATAATATACTAACGTACAAGTTTTACATACATACAATCACGCCTGTATCCCTAATGGGGTAGGCAGAGCGTAAACAATACAAAGGTCGTTCCGCCACGTCTGACAAAGTTTTGAAGGTTATTTAAGATAGATTTGTAGCTGTATTGCTGCTGTACTGACAGGTTGTCAGCCCATCGCCTAAATTACAATATACTGAAATCCTCGAATCCCTTAGCTAGTTCCTACGCGCGGCGTTTGTAAGCGAAAAAATAAGCCGGTGCAATAATCAGGAATCGAAGGAATAAGATTTAATGGAGACTCAAAGTTTACCATGTAATGTTATCAAAATATGTAAATGAAACGATATGTCATTAATAGGGTGAAAAGTACATGCTTTTTATAAATTTTATGATAATTTGTCTTTATTACGTAATTTACGAATATTTTAAACAAAATGTTCTGTCGTCTTGGAGCGTATTCGGTTTCTGCGTTTTTAATCAGGAGTCGTATTTATTAATCACTCGAACTTCAATGCGCATACGAAAAAGTAACTTTCCCCATGAGATTTTCATAAAATTTACCATGCGAATGTTAGCTTTTCTTATGCGAAATCGATTCAAGTGATTCAAAAATACGACTCCGTCGTGATTATTTTGAAACCGCCGACATACTGTTAGGAAAATAGATAATGAAAGAAAATACAGTATAAAACATTTTTTCGAAATATTTCAAAAACTCCTCCTAACTGGTATTTGTTTTGTTATCTTAAGTAAATGGTTTATTTATTTATCATACATTTGGATTTATTGACTCGAAGAAGAAGAAGAAGTAGCAAAAATATCTTTAAGGATATTAGTTTAGAACTTAAAAATGAGACATGGGGAGTAATGTAAGTATTTGTGTTCTCTCTCTGGCTTTCCTATCGATAAAATTCACCTTTCGCCACTGGCGGCTACACCGAAAGCCGACATCACCGAAAACGATGGGAGAACTATTATTAATACATACATACATACATATAATCACGCCTTTATCCCTAATGGGGTAGGCAGAGCGTAAACGACCTAAGCAAAGGTCGTTCCGCCACGGCTGACAAACTTTTGAGGGTTGTTTAAGATAGATTTGTAGGTATATTGCTGTAGTGATAGGTTGTCAGCCTGTCGCCTAAATTGCAATATACAGAAACCCTCGGATCCCTCAGCTGGTTTTTACAGCATGCCCGGGAGGAAATGCAGCTGGCACATTCTATGTTTTTCTCTCGCCCCCAGCATGGAAGCAATAATAATTATTAATATGTTAAACTAATTTGTACCGCCCTGTATAGCATAAAGTGTTTCGGCGGCAGGTTCCGCTCCGCATAGAGCGATGCCGCATTGCGCCCGCTTGCAGCCAGCCAAGTTGCGCACAACACTACAACATTATAATTAGCACGGCTCACGATCCACGGGTCGTCGGTTCGATTTCCACCTTTTGCTGTAGATACTCTAACTAACCACGGGAACACAAAGTTGTATCTCTATCTCCGTCGTGTTACGCAGTCTTCCACAAAATATTTTGTACTTAGATTAGATACTATTTTCTTCCATGCTAGGCCTGGGAGCGAGAGAATAACATAGAATGTGCCAGCTGCATATCCTCCCGAGCATGCTGTAAAAACCAGCTAAGGGATCCGAGGGTTTCAGTATATTGTAATTTGGGCGATGGGCTGACAACCTGTCACTACAGCAATATACCTACAAATCTATCTTGAATAACCCTCAAAACATTGTCAGACGTGGCGAAACGACATTTGTTTAGGTTGTTTACGCTCTGCCTACCCCATTAGGGATGGACGCGTGATTATATGTATGTATGTAGATTAGATATGCCTCTGTAGTGCAATAGTCCGAGTCTTGTGCTATCGATCCGGAAGTCTTGGGTTCAACTCCTACGGAAACATAAAAGTTTATACTGACCTGTCACGCTTAGATAGATAGATAGGTAGATAATAAATTTATTTGTTTTATACAGACATGCACATCAAATTTGTTAAAAGGAGACAAAAGTAAACAATTAATAAAGCAGCAACTGAGGTCTCAGCCTTGCACCTGTTCCGGAAGTCGCGGATTCAATTCCAACACTAATATCCATGTTAATATTATAACTCCGTTCAGTTTGTTTAGGTTAGATCTAGTTTCGTTCATGATTTTCTAAAAAAAGGAAGTTTAGAGCAAACAAAAGAGATTGTTCTGGAGCAAATTCAGTAGCTGACTTACCTATAACTACATACATACCTGGTTGTAAGGGACAGCGTCCCGCAAACTGATAGGGGATGCTATATAGGACTATATAGGATCCAACGCAGTATATGCTACACGACATGATGATGATAGGGGTTGCTCAGTCAACGACACTGACCAACTTCCATCAGGAACTTATTTCAGGAAGTGAAAAAAAAAATGCTTTTTCATACAAATTGTCTGATCGAGGTGGACATTTTGTATGTTTTCATTTCCTGAAAGAATTTCTCGGTGGAAGTTGTTTAGTACCGTTGACTGAGCAACCCCTATCAGTTTGCAGGGTGCTGTCCCTTACACCCGGTATAGTCACGGCTGTATCTTTAACGGGGTAGGCAGAGTTCAAACGCTCGTTTCCTTCTACCACCTTCTACAAGACGAGCATGAGCTTTTATATTTCTTTCAGTCCAACATGGAAGCAGTAACTTGTATAAAGAAAACACCTTGAGCCTACTGCCATAATTTCAAAGTCGAATAGAGTTTTAGTCTGTAGGTAGATTGTGAATTTATTTAAAGCGAGCGTTGTGAATTGGAGCGTTTTCAATTACTGATAAATATCGCCCGGATTGCCCGCCGGCCGACTGGCCTATTCTGTTCAACCAAGATGGTTCAACTAATCGAGAAACCAAAACTATTATTTTTTAAACACTTAAGGCTGGCACAGAAATCGAATTCCGCACAAACGGTATTTACGTTATAATTTTTTAACGGTTCGACAAACACTATCGGCTAAGTAAGATAAGATAGACCAAACTTCACCAAACTTCGTTCACATAATTAAATGCAACTTATAATTACTTCCATGTTGGACTGGAAGTGATAGAAAAACATAGAATGTGCCAGCTGCATCACCTCCAGAGCATGCTGTAAAAACCAGCTAATGGATTCGAGGGTAATAGTATATTACAATTTTAGGCGATGGGCTGACAACCTGTCACTATATCAATATACGTCATGATCATCTGTAATAACCCTCAAAACTTGTCAGACGTGGCGGAACGACCTTTGCTTAGGTCGTTTACGCTCTGCCTACCCCATTAGGGATAAAGGCGTGATTATATGTATGTATGTATGTATAATTACTAAGGTGTCATTGGAAAATTCAATCACAAAGAAAATTAATGCCGGACATACGATTTTGCGTGAAAATGCCCTAAAATTGAATTTGCTCTCTTATTTTGTATATGGTTTGTATATGGTAATTATACGCATAGATAAGTTGGATTTAAATACGTGTACAAAGTTTGGTGAAGTACGGTCTTACAGTTTAAAAATGAGAACGTATGTAGTTTACGTTTGTATGGGATTTTGTACCTCCGGCTCCGACCGACTCTTAAATACTCAATCCTATACTCATTCATTATATTAAGTGCTTATTACCCTAACTGCCTCCGTGGTCTTGTGGCTAGTGCCATGGACTCCCAATCCGGAGGTCCTGGGTTCGATTCCCAGGGGGGAAACACAAAGTTGATATTTGAGAATTTATCACTTTGTGAATTTTTCCTGATTGGATCACCTGATTGTCCGAAAAGAAAAAAAGATTTCGGAGGGCACGTTAAGCCGTCGGTCCCGGTCTCTGTCTTTGATAGTGGTCGTTACTCAAACCATGTCAGAAGCCTGATAGTTGTGCTACTAAGCGGTTTAAAAACTCTGACACCAGGGTTCATCGGGTCGATAGACTCGATACCCACTCGAAAGAAGAAGACCGTAACGCAACATCCCATGAAGAAAAACCAAATTGTTTGGGGTTAAAATATGGTCAGCATTTTTTTTTACTCTCGGTATAATCAGGCCTTTATCGCATACAGGGTAGACAGACAAGCCCTTCCACTATAGAACGGGTTCAAACTGTTTACGTATATTAAGTTTAAGGAAGTAAATATATATTTTTAAGTTTTGTAGGCGTGGACTGTCTCAATCACCACTGCACTGATAGGTTCATAGGGATACCGAGTCGCAAAAGCTAACTTATCGCGAATAAATTTTATTCAAGAATCCACAGCTCAATAAAATACTGCCAATCTTAGCAAATACTTGCGAATTACCCATCTCGTGCCATTCCCGGGAACTCTTTTATCGGGAACATCTTTATGGCGGGAATTTTCGTGGGTATTCTAATTAAATTTCTTGAGCAGCGGCGACTTTGACAATGGCTGGCTCGCTAACGTACGATTTGAGGTGTAAGAAACTAGCGACCCGCCTCGGCTTCGCACGGAAATTATCAGTATTTCTCTACTATATTATGCATGTATTATACATATAAACCTTTCTCTTGAATTACTCTATCCATTAAAAGAAACCGCATCAAAATCCGTTGCGTAGTTTTAAAGATTTAAGCATACATAGGGATATAGGGACAGAGAAAGCGACTTTGTTTTATACTACGAGTATGTAGTGATAAGCAATATTCACTTCAAAATTTTCATTTCTAACATATAGTCACGCTTTTATCCCTAATAGGGTAGGCAGAGCGTAAACGACCTAAACAAAGGTAATTTCGCCATGTCTAACAAAGTTTTGAGGGTTATTTAAGATAGATTTGTAGGTATATTGCTGTAATGACAGGTTGTCAGCCCATCGCCTAAATTGCAATCTACTGAAACCCTCGGATCCCTTAGCTTACTTTTACAGCATGCCCGAGAGGAAATGCAGCTGGCACATTCCATGTTTTTCTCTCGCTCCCAGTCCAGCATAGAAGAAATTAATTTCTAAGTATAGTGGTTTTTCCAGGTTTTACGTTTACCTACAGGGTGTAAGCGTCGCGGAAACTGATAGGGGTTGCGCAGTCAATGACACTGAATAACTTCCACCAGATTTTTTTTTCAGGAAGTGAATAAAAAATAGCTTTTCCATACAAATTGTCCGATCGAGCAGAACATTACACCTGGTATAGTACACGTGGTTACTTTCAATATCCCAAGGAGGAGCAGCTGATACATTCTATGTTTTTATAGTAGTTTCATTTTATCACCTTTAAGCCTAGTCCAGCAAAGCAGATATTTAGAGACCTGTATTTGTTTTATTTTGCGATGGATTAAATATAGAAATCTATGGATGAGTCCATTAACTGCCTCCGTGGTCTGGTGGCTAGTGCCATGGACTCCCGATCCGGAGGTCCTGGGTTCGGTTCCCAGGGGGGAAATACAAAGCTGACACTTGAGAATTTATCACTTAGTGAATTTTTCCCCAGTTTGGTTAGGACATTGCAGACTGAATCACCCGCTTGTCCGAAAAGAAAAAGATTTCGTGCTTCGGAGGGCACGTTAAGCCGTCGGTCCCGGTCGCTGTCTTTGACAGTGGTCGTTACTCAAACCATGTCAGAGGCCTGATAGTTGTGCTACTAGGCGGTTTAAAAACTCTGATACCAGGATGCATCGGGTCGATAGACTCGACACCCACTCTACAGAAGAAGAAGAAGTCGATCATGAAGCGAGCTAAACCAAAAGCACTGGCACTCCCATACATCAACGAAACACAGCAAACTATTTGATGCCCGACTCCGGTAAGGGTAGTCGGAAGCCACAACGCTTTTCTCACTCTTTTATTTTCCAATCGCTTCATCTCCCCACTTGTCCGCCGTCTTAAATGCCCAATTTGTTGAACTAAATTTACGGTTTACGGTAGCGGACGGCGAACAGCGGACAGTGTGAGCTCGCTTAATATTACATGTTATAATGGATGGTGATTAACAGCCACAATAATTAGTCCTCCTCCCACCGATTATCGGTGAAGGTGGCCAATCTCCCAGAGATCGGCCAACTGTGCAGGACTAATTTTTAAGTGTTTGCGCACTCTCTACTCCTTCAATCTCTTATTCTGATGGGACGTCAAACTGACACGACCAGAGAGAAATCAGGCGCAGGACCGCTCGACTATTTACATGCCCATCCGACAGCATGAATCATCTTTTTTTTGGGACAATCAGGTGATCAGCCTGCAATGTCCGAACCAAACTAGAAACAACGACACAAAGTCATTGTCTTCCGCCGGGAATCGAACCCGGGACCCCCGAATCGAGAGCCCACAGCTCAGACCGCTAGACCACGGAGGCAGGCCACAATAATTAAACGTGGTATAGATGTCGGTAGATCGATTTGCCAATTGAATGTCAATGATCTTGAGATATATGACTGACTCAGTACCGCATTCAGCCACAACAGTCCACTGCTGGTCATGGGCCTCTCCAAAATTGGGGGAATATGCCATACTCACCACGCTTGGCAGGCGGGTTGGTGAGCGCAGTAGAAATTTTCCATCCACAACGCTGCTGCCCATTCCCTGGATTTATCCCTTAGTCGCCTTTTACGACACCCACGGGAAGTTATGGGGTGATGCTATTCTAACCCAGCACCACACGGGGAACCGGAACGGGGTACCGCATTCCTCAAACTAAAATACCTAATGGCATCATAGTCAGAATCAGAATAACATAATCCCATGAAGGAGCAAATAGCTACAAAACGCTACGATTGGGGTAGGAGTGCTAAAAATCGCTAAGAATAAGACAAGACAAGAGTAGGTAAAGTTCGTTTATTTAAGTTATCAATACCAACTTGTTCTGCAGCCCATAAACAGCTTTTTTCCTTACAACTTCATATAAAATAAACCGCATAACGTACGTTTGTAACAAGTTTTTACTATGCGGTTTTGTTATTTCAACCTCTTCTACGTTGCAATATGTGCCAATTTCTTGGCACACATTGCCAAAGTCAAACATTCTTCCAAGCTGGACTGGGAGCGAGAGAACATAGAATGTGCCAGCTGCATTTCCTCCCGGGCATGCTGTAAAAATCAGCTAAGGAATTCAAGGGCTTCAGTGTATTTGCAATTTAGGCGATGGGCTGACAACCTGTCACTGCAGCAATATACCTACAAATCTATATGTCTTAAATAACCCTCGAAACTTTGTCAGCCGTGGCGGAACGACCTTTGTTTAGGTCGTTTACGCTCTGCTTACCCCATTAGGGATAAAGACCTGATTATATGTACGTATGTATGTCAAACTTTCCAAGTATCTCCCAGCTTCAAATAGCGTCGATCTATTTCGCGTCATCTTTACCGGCAGTAAAGTTTTACACACGGAGAGGAGAGCCGACAGAACAGTACGACACGGTTCTCAATGAATGCAGCGAAAAAAGGAACTACATACATACAAATAATCACACCTTTATCCCTAATGGGGTAGGCAGAGCGTAAACGACCTAAGCAAAGGTCGTTCCGCCACGTCTGATAAAGTTTTGAGGGTTATTTAAGATAGATTTGTGGTATATTGCTGTAGTGACAGGTTGTAAGCCCATCGCCTAAATTGCAATATACTGAAACCCTTTGATTTCTTAGCTGGTTTTTACAGCATGCCCGGGAGGAAATGCAGCTGGCACATTCTGTGTTTTCTTTTGCTCCCAGTCAAGCATGGAAGAAAAAAAGAAACTAACCTCTCTATCTTGTGATTTGTCAGTTCTCCTTATACAGCAGTGCCCCCCGCCTACGTTCATTGAGAACCTTTTCGAACAGTTATTGCCGCGCTGATGCCAGCAATGGCTGCCGACTGCATTAACAGGCAAACGACTGCATTTTAAACAGCCGACAGTCTGCAAACCTATAAAATTATGACGAATTTGCGGTTTAGGTTAAGTACGATTTAGGTTTAAGTAATGTACAGTAAAGGCTTATAAATATTGCACATCGACAATTGGAATCTAACTGTAATATTTGCCAGTATTTTGCCTGTCCTTTTGTAAGTGCGATAGAGATAGCTAGACTAGGCGTAGGCATTGAGCAAAAGTGAACTGATTTATACCCCTGCCAGGAATTAAAAATAGACACAGAATAAGAAAGCACTTATGCACATCCTGTAAGCCCTTCTCTGTGGTACCTCTATGACAGGTATTTTTAATTCCTGGCAGGGCTATACCTGTAAAACTTGACCTAAAAATGACAGAATTTCTATAGAAACTACTAAGTTTCTATAGAAATTACAAAAGCTCAGCAGGTTAAAAGTTTGGCCCAGATTTCGCTACTTAACCTGAGTGACTGAGCCAGTCAAGTCACCAGTGTTGAAATAAAGCGACCGGCAACCTGTCAATAAACTTCTAAAGTGCAGCTTTTTCCGAGACAAGCGCCCTGCATTGCTACTATTGATAGATTTGTAGGTATTTTGGCGTTAGTGACAGGTTGTCAGCCCATCGCCTAAATTGTAATATAAAGAAACCTTCGGATCCCTTAGCTGGTTAAATACAGCATGCCCGGAAGGAAATGCAGCTGGCACATTCTATGTTTTTCTCTCGCTCCCAGTCCAGCATGGAAGACTACCCACTACTATAGTCTTTAGGAGCATTTCCTTGAGAGGCCAGTTGACCGAGTGATGACGAATGGAAAAAGGGTATTCACCCACCTGGTCGGGTGTTATGACCAGGGGACCGCAGTCCGACTGGATTAGTTCGGAAGTTGTATATATGCAGATCACCGAGCAAACTTCGATACCGTGTTTCAGGACTGTTGTATCTTGATGTGGCGCCATCTATGTGCGCTACAGTACTCCCCCTATTTGGACAGGCGGACGATACCGTAGACGCTTGTACAGCCATTGATATCGTGTTGATGCTTCATCTGTGTGCAGTCGGGCATTGCGGCGAGCATGAGCAGAGGCGAGCAGGCGTGCACGCTGGAGTGTGTCGACAGTCGTGGCTGCTGAGCCGTGCGATGCTGAGCCATGCAAGGAGCCAGGAACTGGAGATGGTTGCTGTGACAATGAGGCTGGATGCTCTGAGATGATGAAGTCCAAGTTGCAGGTTGGCGGTGATGTCCAGTGGTGTTGGTGTAGTCCATGGTTGCAGATCTTCCATCACGTCCTTGTGCGATCACGTCGGGTCACCAATTTAGGAGCATTTCCTTGAGAGGCCAGTTGGCCGAGTGATGACGGATGGGAAAAGGGTAATCACCCACCTAGCCGGGTGTTGTGACCAGGGGACCGGAGTCCGTCTAGTATTAGTTCGGAAGTTGTATATATGCAGATCGCCGAGCAAACTTCGATACCGCGTTTCAGGACTGTTGTATCTTGATGTGGCGCCATTTATGTGCACTACAAGTCTAAGAAACAGATCAGTCAAATAAACAGATAGTAGTTAGATACCTAGAACTCTGAATATGGTGTTTATTGGAGAAATATTAAATATTTGTTCTTCCATGCTGGCCTGGGAGCGAGATAAAAACATAGAATGTGCCAGCTGAATTTCCTTCCAGGCATGCTGTAAAAACCAGCTAAGGGATCCGAGGGTTTCAGTATATTGTAATGTAGGTGATGGGTGGACAATCAATCACTACAGCAATATTTCTACAAATCTATCATATATAACCCTCAAAACTTCGTCAGACGTAGCAGAACAACCTATGTATCGGTCGTTTACGCTCTGCCTACCTCATTAGGGATAAAGGCGTGATTATATGCATGTTATATTGTATATTTACATGTAAACTTACCTGGGGTGCCTGTGGGGTAATTAATTACCACTGCAGGCTTAGACCCAAGATACAAGCCGCAGAAACAGTCACTGTGCACGAAACTCAACCTTAACTCCAAGCGCTAAGACTTATGCCGCGCGCGGCCTGCGACGAAGTCGACGGCACTGTGTGAAGGCAGTTTATAGGTTAAGGGAGATTTTCGATGGAGTTTTGTTTTTTTTAAGGTGTAACTCCTGCTCTCAAACATTACACAAAACATACCCCGCGGGGCCTTTCCCTCCCTTACCGTGTGGAAATTGTAATTATAATATTTTATAATTATTTATTATGATGTTTATATTTGCTCGAAACAGTTTTTAAGTTTGTGTAATTCTAAAGTTGTTTCCCTGCGTAACAATCAATATTGAAAAGGTTAGGAATCACTGCCTTACTCAAAGAAAAACACGCGGGGTTTCCGCGGGAATCGCAACGAATCGCTTCAGAGCCCTGAAGCAGCCGCGTTTCTGGCTTTCTAATTTAGTTTTACTGTAGTGTTATAGAGTAGTGGGATTAGGATTAAAATATGCTGATAGTGAAAGACAATTTAGTAAAAGTAAGAACTAAAGTTCAGACATCCTGTATGGTTCTTTCTGTTACTGGTGCTTTATATTCATCGAACCACAGAATATCGAACAATGGAATGTGGGCCACACTCGTATTCTAAAGCCGTGACTCCTGCTCTCAATGATTACTTTAGATTACCCGAAACATACTCGGCTCGTTTTCTTTGAGCGCTGGAGTCACAGCTTAATGAGGTTTAGCTTTGCTTTGTTTTGCGCGGGGAACATGCAAAATCTAATGGACTTTGTTCCTCGCTCTTCTAAATGAGCTCCTTGCAGTGTTTATGTAATAATCTGCTGGCGAGGAATTAGGAATAAGAAACGAAGGAAGGCACTATCGTACGATTCAGATTGATATTCCCGCGCAAAAGTCTGTAGAACATTGAATCACCGACGTATTCCATATATCTATATGACTTTTAGGTTAGCTTAGCGTAGGTTAGATTAGGTTAAGATTACTAAAAAATTTATACTCCGAAGACTAGGCTGCATGGGCTCACGCTCTTCGCCTTCCCATAACATGAAAGAACTTTTAAAAAACACCATTTAAGACGTATCGTAAATTACCGGTTTTTACATACTAATATACTTAGCACTATTGGTCAATATAACATTTTTACAAATGGCAATCATACTTAACTGTCATTTCGAAGGTTGTCACGTCTACGAGTGATCGCGAAAAAACCCAAACATTGTGTTAATTTTTCATATTTTACTGTGAAATATCCTAAAAATAGTGCTCTCAATCAGAAAACATGGCTGCAATACCTTTGATGTACGCTCAGGAAGACTGTGAACTGGGAGGGAAAGAATCTATCGAGGTAAAATTGCCTTTTATTTTCTTCAAAAGTTCTTGCCTAATTATCATATCAATCGAAAGTAGAGAATGGCTTATTTGTCACGCTATGGCCTTTTCAAGGCTGCAATATTGTTTGTATTCATTTTGGATAGCCAGGTCGAATCGCTACGAGTGAATCGAAATGAAATTCAACTTGAGAAAATGTCTTTTTAAAGTCATTATTGATCATGTGAATTCTAAAAAAATGGCAATAATTTCGTCATGTTTATTACACAAATGATAATGGGGCGATTTCAGATAAGAATTCTGTGAATGCTCTATCTGCTAATGATCACAAGA
Organism: Scrobipalpa costella; assembly: GCA_949820665.1. Taxonomy (NCBI): domain Eukaryota; kingdom Metazoa; phylum Arthropoda; class Insecta; order Lepidoptera; family Gelechiidae; genus Scrobipalpa; species Scrobipalpa costella. The sequence goes on from OX463297.1 coordinate 21,528,981, forward strand.
TATGTTTCATTTGTGTAAATATTATATTTGCTTAGGTAAACATTTGTGTTTTGCTAATTTGAATAATCAAAAATATAATGTAGTATCGTACCTATTTGATAATTATCAAGGGAATCCCCATGTATCAATACACTGATTCATTTTACTATTTCTGGGTCTACTGGTTATGTAAAATAGAGAATTTACCTTTTTATTATTATTTTTAGGATGACTTCTCTTACCGCAACAATGTGGCGAGTGCAGACAAGGAGATCCGTTTGGGTTTCATCCGCAAAGTCTACGGCCTCCTGGCCATTCAGCTGCTGGCCACGGTAGCCATATCTGCTGTGTTCTTACTGGTCAAACCTGTACAAGGGTTTATACATCAGAAGTGAGTAATTTCTTAAAGATAACATCTTTAAAACAATGAAATCTTATGTATCCTTGTCACACATGAGAGTTGGTGCATTAAAGAGGATAAAGCTGAGAAAAATTAAGTGTTTCGCTACAGAATGTCCCTTAGTAGCCTTTCCTCTTGTGTCTTGATTTTATGTAGAGATCATAACACTTTATGGTTGGCTTGATGCATGGACATAAATTCTTTAAAACCAATCTAAATTATATGTGCTAAGGCCCCTTTTAATAATAATATACACAACTGATGATGTGGATGTCACCACACTGAAATTGTTCAATATAATTTGATGCAACAGTTCTGGCACAGACTTTGGTCCATTGGGGCTGTACACTAGCAGTTTAATTTAGGCATCAGTTATTTATAAAAGCTTTTGTTGTATAGCGCACACATTTTAATCTGTAAAAAAACCACCTTGTGTAGTGAAAACACCTTTTCTTGGGCCGCACTAGGCATTTAATGCTCTGCCTACCTTGTTAGGTGTCACTTTATGTATGTCATATAGCATCTTGGATGTATATTATTTCTCTAAATAATTAATGAATAATTTGTTGAGACAAGCAATTGATTTTTAATCTTTTCTTTTATTTTTGCAGTGACTGGATGATCATGTTGGCATTTGTCCTGAGTTTGGTGACGCTTTTCGCCTTAATTGCTAAAAGACGAGACCACCCTGCCAATTTATACCTGTTGGCTGGATTTGTAAGTACTTCTATCATGTATTACTTGTATTGTTTTAGTTACTTGTACACTTAAATTACCTGGAAGAAATTTCTGCTCAATGTTTTGATCCAAGGGTTCACACCGAATAACGATGCGACGAGATGCGATAACGATGCACGCACGCTTTTAACAAGAGCTTGATACAATATTTTGTTAACTATGCAAAAAGCATAGCAGCCATGTCATTTCATTGTACAATGACTTGCATCTTCAATTAGCTTCGTGCTGCGTCGCATTGCTTCTCGGTCAGAATTGACCCTCAGAAATATTTCAGTGAACATGAACATAATATTCTCTCGGTACAATTTCAGACTGTTGTCCAAGCGTACACCGTGGGCACGGTAGTCTCCTACTATGACACGTTTGTGGTGCTACAAGCTCTGGCCCTCACATTCGCCGTGGTCGCTTCCCTCACTGTCTACACTTTGAACACCAAGCGGGACTTCTCTTTTGTTGGTTATGGGTAAGTAAAAGTTGAAAATCATTAGGTTATATCTTGACATGAATCGCAATTTGGTAGCCAGTGGGAGAACTTGTACTTGTACTTCTTGGTGGGACGGCTGCGATACACGCAGACGGGTGATCAGCTCCAGATGCTGGAACCATTTCACCCAATTCCCAGAAAGAAGAGAGTGGGAGAAGGTTTTCTAAAGAAAATAATAACCTAAATAGCATGTCTGATGTAGTGTCTGACACTTGAGGCTACTAAATCTAGTATGATAAATCACAGAGCTGCCTAATGCGATTGGCGCAGTTGGTAGGATCTGGATAAAATATTCTTTTTTGTTACCAACAATAAATACAGGTTCTTTATTTATACCATTTCCAATCTACCTCAATCCAACAGTCACATTGTATTTCATTGTAGACAGTATTGTTAAATGTGTGTTTTATTTATTTCCAGCCTTGTCGCCGGCCTCTCCGTGCTCATAATGGGCGGCATCCTCCAGATCTTCATCCAGAGCTCGGCCTTCGAGCTGGCTCTGTCCCTGGTCGGCGCTGTTCTGTTCGCCTTCTTCCTCATCTTTGACACGCAGATGATGATGACCACACTTTCTCCTGAAGAGTACATCCTAGCTACTATTAACTTGTACATGGATATTATTAATCTGTTCTTGCATATTCTGCGTATCTTGAATGAGTTGAATAGGAACTAGGTTGCTAGCATTTTTATAAGGCAGTCGCTATGACTCATGTCTCCTATGTTCCGAAAGTTCTGCTCTGCCTTGTAAATAGTTTTAAATCCACAGTGGAAGTCTTTGTTTTTGTCCAAAGTACCTTAGTCTAGTAATGTTTACAAACAATATGTCCGAATTATCACAGTACACTATGCACTTTGTATTATCTGAATGTTGTGTGTACCTTGTATTATGACTCCTCTGTGGAAAAACCAAGTATTACTGTAGAAACAGCTGCTTATCAGTATAATTAACATTCCATCCAAAAAAAACTCGCAAAAATCGTAGTTAGAATTTAAAGCTTAATTTGACGAAATATTTCAGTAAAGAACGTTAAAATTTTCATAGGCTGTGAAAGCAAATATATATGTAACGTTATTTAATTAATATAAGTAATTGTTTTGAGCTGCAGAAAATACCAAGACAAATCAATATTTTTCTAATAATTTTATTTTCTGGTCATGTAAATAGCTATTGTAAAAAAATCACATACCTTCTTATGTACTTCAACCTTCAAAATGTTTTTATGTAGCACAAAATTTAAAACACTTGTGTATGTAATAAATAAATTGTTTTGATTTAAATTAATCAGAGTATTTCTATACCAATAAAACTACCTCATATATTTTAGTTGCCACTAGCAACTATTTATTAAAATTATTCTAGGCCATAATCACAAGATATTCAAAAGAATCACAATATATTTACAGTAAGTTCTTATTCAATTTAAAATTTACATTTTTTATATTTACAGACATAATATGTGCTAAGTAAATACAAAATGTATTATGTATGATTTGATTATTATAAATTAATCTACACTACATACAAATAAAATAAGTTTCCAGGAATCCAAACTATCATAAGGCGTTAGTGCACTTATCTACATTCAATTCCTAACCAATAAAATTCTTCCATGCTGGTTTGGGAGCGAGAGAAAAACATAGAATGTGCCAGCTGCATTTCCTCCCGGGCAAGCTGTAGAAATGTGTCCAATACATATCCAAAATATGTCATATGGAACGTATTTGGATGGGTGGATATGGACAATCTGTCATACTATTTAGGAAGGTCAAATCGGATATACGCATCTAATAAGGATAAATGCATGCAAAAATCTATCTATTCTTTTCCACTGACGCTAAAACATGCAGAATCTGTTTTGATACATTAGTAAGTACACATATTGAGGATAACGTTGGGCGGCGATATAATCTTAACGAGTGGATTCTCGAATCGGAGATGAACCCTGGTGTCGAGAGTTTTCAAACCGCCCAGTAGCACAGCTATTAGGCCTCTGACATGGTTTTAGTAACGACCTCTATCAAAAGACAGCGACCGCGATCGACAGCTTAGCGTGCCCTCCGAAGCACGGAATCCTTTTTCTTTTCGGACAATCGGGTTATTCAGCCTGCATTATCCTAACCAATGTGATGTTACTGCATGAACTATTAAACACACATAAAATAAGCCTCGTCTATCATAAATGACTGGAACTTAATATGCGCTATAAGTTTGCTATAATAATTACACTAAATAAGCACCAAATAATCACATGTTTTAACAATAATTCAGGATGATCTGATGATACTGATAATATTGATAATACGGCTATTAGAAACTTGATAATTATCCAATTTTATGAGTCAGTTGCCTTTCTGGAATATTGAATTTCATTAATATTTCTACAATGGAAATCTTCTAAAATAATTCGATATTATTCAACCAATTCAGTCTTTTCATTAAGTTTAGTATCACCTATATTTCCTGCAGCCGATTCGCAATTATCTATTATATCTAGTTCCGTATTTACGTCTTTATTGTTATTTTCAGTTGAATCTGTATCTTTCAAGAAGTCTGACAATAAGTCAGATGCTTCTGTATCTTTATTATTTTTGTCAAAAGCTTCTGTGTCTTTATTATTTTTGTCAGATGTATCAGTTTCCATAGGTTCATCTTGTACTTGTTTCGTTTCACTGACTTGAGCTCGAGCAACTTCTTCATTATTCTGACTGTTATTTTCTTGACTTATTTCTTTCAAAACTCCATCAATATCTTTATTGTTTTCAGATGCGTCTGTTTCCATAGTTTCATCTTCTGTTTGTTTCGTTTCACTGGCTTGAGTGACTGGTTTATTCTGTGTGTTATTTTCTTGACTAAGTTCTTTGAAAAGATCATTATTATGTGCATTATTGTCCGATGCGTCTGTTTCCATCGTGTTATTTTCTACTGGTTTTGTTTCACTGGCTTGAGTAACTTCATTATTCTGCGTGTTATTTTCTTGACTTAGTTGTTGGACAACATCATCATTATTAGTTTTCATATCAGAATCATTATCCACCGCAGTTTCTTTTAAATCACTATTCGAATCATTAAATGCAGTTTCTAGTTCATTCTTCTTTTCACTGTCTTCTTTAAATGCTTCGGCAATCTTCAACGGGTCGTTATCATTGTCTTTGTTTGCAGTTACACTACTCAATTCATTTTCTGTAGAATCTTGATCACTTTTGTTAAAGACACTTTCTGGCAGTTGTTCTGATACATTTACTATATCAACAGTGACGTTACATGATCTGTCACTTTCACACGGATTCTCATTCTCAAACATGCTTTCAAGTTCAGTCTCAATTTTCTTGTAATCAACCTCCGCTTTTTCTTCTTTTACTTTAATAGTTTTATCATCTTTCAGTTCTTGTTTGATATTGATTTCTATATCAAGCATTTTTTTTGGTTTATCTTCACTGGTTGTTGTAGAATCTAATGCGGTAGGATGATGCTTCTTATTATGTACTTTATAGTTGAATATGTTCCGGAAAGACAGCATACAATCCCAGCATTCCCAGTGTTGGTCATCTTCATACAAGGCTGCCGCTGCTTTCATTTGCGCTTTACGTTCGCTGAAAAAGATAGACAAACATTAGAATTCTTTTACTAGGTGTAAGGGACAGCATCCCGCAAGGCGCAAACTGATACAGGTTGCTTAGTCAACGAAACTAAACAACTTTCACAGGGAAATTCTTTCAGGAGACGAAAAAAACATTTGATTCCTTCCCATACAAAACGACCACCTCAATTAGACAATTTGTTTAAAAATCCATTTTTTTTCACTTCCTGAAAAAATCCTGGTGATGTTCAGTTTCGTTGATTGAGCAACCCCTATCAGTTTGTGGGACGCTGTCCCTTACACCTCGTATTGATACAATTTTGAATGACAAAATCTAGCATGCTTTCAATTTTGCACAATTTTAATAATATTCATTTATTTAATCATTTACACAGATCCATTTTTGTTAGTAATAACACTTAAACACTATGTTATTTTATTATATTTAGATTAAGTATTTATTTATTTATTCCTGTTGCATTTATTATATATTATAATCTTAGAGACCATTTTATACACATTACAATCTAAAATTGCCCTCAATTTATGTCAGACGTGGCGAAAGCGCCTTTTAGGAGGCGTTTTACGCTCTGCCTACCCCGTAAGGGATAAAGGCGTGATTTTATGTATGTATGAGACCATTTTAAGTCTCTTTTACTTATTTCCTTTCTTTTTTATTAGCAGACCAATACATCAAGAAACACGTTACATTTTTTACTCACTTCAAGATGTCCGTCAAGGTTTTCGGCGGCCTGGCGACGGCGTCCTTAGCCTTGCACCACCTGCGGTGCTGGGTGACCGCCTTGAACGTGTCGAACTTGGCGTCGCACGCGAAGCAGGCGAACTTGTCGTGGCAAACCTCGTGCACTTGCAGATCCGTCGACGTCGAGAAATCTAGAAAGAAACATGCTAATGCTGAGCACTACGTAGTTCAATTGTGCACTCTCACTACTGTAGGTCAGCTGGAAGAGATTTCTTCACTACATAGTATAAAACAAAGTCGCTTTCTCTGTCCCTATATCCCTATGTATGCTTAGATCGTTAAAACAACGTAACGGATTTTGATTCTTTTAATAGATAGAGTGATTCAAGAAGAAGGTTTATATGTAGAATACATTCATAATATAGTAGAGGAACACTGATGATTTCCGTGCGAAGCCGGGGCGGGTCGCTAGTTTTGAAATAAGCTGTACCTGTTGTGCCATTGTTTTTTTATGTTTGTGATTTTATGTATGTATGTATACAGAGGACTCTGTATACATACATACATAAAATCACACCTTTATTCTTAATGGGGTAGGCAGAGCGTAAACGACCCAAACAAAGGTCGTTTCGCCACATCTGACAAAGTTTTGAGGGTTAAATAAGATAGATTTGTAGGTATATTGCTGTAGTGACAGGTTGTCAGCCAATCGCCTAAATTGCAATATACTGAAACCCTCGGCTCCCTTAGCTGATTTTACAACATGCTCCGAAAGATATGCAGCTGGCACATTCTATGTTTTTCTCTCGCTCCCAGGCTAGCATGGATGTGTTATATATGAGTTAGCATTTGTTTTCAGTTCTATGTACGACAAATTCTTAGCTCTTAAGCCTTCCTAGATTTGATGTTCTGTATCACTCACACTCATAAACCTTTTTAGCCTTTGGCTTAAGGTTTTGTTCTTTGATAAACTTAGTTTATTGTTAATCAAAGGGTTTGTTAGACAAAGCATCATATCATGAAAGGCCTTTAAGTTAGGAGTTACTTACTTCTTTTACAAATGTTGCAAACATATTTCACCACAGGTTTCCCTGCGGACGACCCTTGTTGCTGCTCCGAGAAGCTGCCGTCGGCTTTTCTCTTCACTGTTTTGTAACTGTGTTGAGCTATTACATGTGCCTGCAAAACAATAGAATGTAGATTTTACGACAAGTGCACAAAAACGTTTTTTACACACACACACACACATATTAACGCCTTTATCCCTAAGGGGTAGGCAGAGCGTAAACAACCCAAACAAAACTCGTTCCGCCACGTCAGACAAAGTCTTGAGGGCTATCCAAGATGGATCCGTAGGTATACGCTGTAGTGACTGGTTGTCAGCCTATCGTCTAAATTGAAATATACAAAAACCCTCGGATCCCTTAGCTGGTTTTTACAGCATGCCATGGAGGACATGCAGCTGGCACATTCTATGTTTTTCTCTCGCACCCAGTCCAGCATGGAAGTACGTTTTTGTGCACGTGTTATAAACTCTGCTTGTCACTTCGATTGCAAGGAAAATTGAAGAAATTCTACAAAAATATTGTAAACTACATCCATACATATAATCACGCCATTATCCCTAATGGGGTAGGGAAAGCGTAAACGACCTTAACAAAGGTCGTTCCGCCACGTCTGACAAAGTTTTGAGGGTTGTTTAAGATAGATTTGTAGGTATATTGCTGTAGTGACAGGTTGTCAGCCTATCGCGTAAATTGCAATATACAGATACCCTCGGATCCCTTAGCTGGTTTTTACAGCATGCCCGGGAAGAAATGTAGCTGGCACATTTGATGTTTTTCCCTCGCTCCCAGTCCAGCATGGAAGAAGCATCAGACCGGAGGCATCAGGGATTAAATAAGAACTTGTTTAAAAAATGCTTACTCTCAATCCAGAAAGCGTGTGGAACTGTTTCGTACACAGCATACAATTCATTGGCAGATCAGCCGTCGACTCATCTTCACTCAAGGGCTCCTGTTTGATGACAGGGTCGGAGTTCGATTCCAGGTACTGTTAAGATAAATAGTATTCTTATATATTTTGTAAACGCATCATCATCATCTCCCTAGCCTTATCCCGTATCTCTCGGGGTCGGCTACCTAATCTAGGTGATTAAACGAGGGTACTGGTTTTTACACAGAGCGACTGCCATCTGACCTCCGCAACCCAGAAGGGAAACCAGACCCAATCCTAGATTAGGTCAGAGTTTTCAAGCCGCCAATGCTTAGCACTGGCCTCCGACTTGGCTTAACGACTAATATCTACGGTATTAAACGATATTAACCGGGACCAACGGCTTAACGTGCCTTCCGAAGCACGGAAAAAGCGCCGAATAAACGTACATATGAAATTCGAAAACCGAAAAACACATTGGCACGTGGTGGGATTCGCACCACGACCTTCCGCTTAGAAGGCAGTGGCCCTATCCAGTCCACCATCGGGCTCTTTTTATATTATATATTTTGTAAACGCATACATACATAAATTCACGCCTTTATCCCTTACGGGGTAGGCAGAGCGTAAAACGCGTAGTAAAAGCTTTTACGCCAAGTCTGACAAATATTGAGGGCAATTTTAGATTGTAATGTGTATTGCTATAGTGACAGGTTATCAGCCCATCGCCTAAATTACAATACACTGCGACCCTCGAATCCGTATTGCTGACTTCTATAGCATGCCTGAGAGGAAGGGCAGCTAACATTCTATGTTTTTCTATCGCTCCCAGTCCAGCATGGAAGTAGTTTTGTAAACTCTATATAAAAATAAATGTTTACAAACAATTTCATGTGTTGTTTTCAAGAAAGTGGCGTCCTAAATGTTTATTTTACTCTTTTTCGCTAGCCTATAATATTCTTCCATGCTGGACTGGGAGCGAAATAAAAACATAGAATGTGCCAGCTGCATTTCCTCCCGGGCATGCTGTAAAAACCAGCTAAGGGATCTGAGCGTTTCGGTATAATGCAATTTAGGCGATGGGCTGACAACCTGTCACTACAGCAATATACGTACAAATCCATCTTGAATAATTCTCAAAACTTTTGTCAGACGTGGCGGAACGACCTTTGTTTAGGTCGTTTACGCTCTGCCTACCCCATTAGGGATAAAGGCGTGATTATATGTATGTATGTATAATATTAGTAAAAAACTAGAAATAGGAATTTACCTCTTCATTATCAAACACGTCAAATCCGTTAGTCATCGTAGAAATCCGGTCGTGTAGATCTTCCGAAATAGTGCCTAGAATAAACGAAAAAACTTTTTAATTTAACACATGGATAGATAAACAGACAAAATAGTTTTATAAAAAAATACCCACCTAAATTTAAATCATGCCAGGGACCTTGTTGAAGAGGTTAACAAATGAAAGAAACGGTTTTAATTATAGTTTTTTATATTTAAATTCAAAGCAAATCAATTATATTAGATAACTTAAACCACCTTCCACTTATAATTTAATTAACTTATTCAAAGTTTGTACCATTATTAGACGGAATAACAATAATTTAAAAACAAATAAGCTACCTAGCTATATAATGGGTGTTGTTACATAAGTTATCACTTACTTATCAATAATAATTATAAAAAATAATAAAATAATACAGGAAATAGTCTCATAATGACCCACTGTACAATACTTTATTAAGTAGGTATTGGGCTCGATTCTAGATTCCACCGGCTAAAACTAAAATTAAAATCTATCTGTCGTTTTCAAAATAATAAAATTTAAAAAGTACAGGCGAATATACTCTATGGTTTTACACTTTGTCCGCTAGATTTTGACGCGCTTTTGCACGTTTCCCAAGTATTTTTGTCAATTTTATCCGCCATATTGACGTAACTCTACCTGCTATTACAGCGATTGTTAATAAGTCTTTAGAAACCAGCACTTTTCCAACACTAATGACAGATAACGCATAAAAGCACATGTTCTTTTCCAATGTGTTTAGTCCGAAAGTGACAAATATATTTTAATTTCAGTTTTAGCCAGCAAATCTAAAATCGAGCCCATTATTTATTATAATTAAAATGTTTCATTTTAAAATTAGTTGACATAATAAACATTACAAGAAACAACTTAACATTGCCCTGCATTAAAATTAAGCGCCCTGGAAATTACAGAATTTCTCTCAGACACATAAATTTAAATACAATAAAAAGTGGATTATTCCAAAGAAAAAAATTTGAGGTAAAAATAAAAGTAAGTCGCTACTCGTAGAATATTACGAGTATTGGATCTGAAATAATCTGAACATTTTCAAAATTCTTGAGAATGTAGGTATAGTTTCCAATACAATAATTTTATCAAAAAAGTTACTAACATAAAAATTAAATCATGCAACCGAATCAACAACAAAATCACAAGAGGCGTAATTCAAATGAACCTACAGTAAACATTAATTGAATTTTTGTCTTAGCTTAACAATCAAACCTATAATACAAATAAGACATAACATCAAGAATGCTTTTCTAAAAATTTATGATATTCGCCCTTTACTATTCTTTTGTAATTTATTGCATTATTAACTTTACCCGTGTACTTGGTCGGGTCAAGCCATGAATCGTACAACTTATGTATTTTACCATACTGAATAAAATAACCTAGTTTATTTTTGATCAGGAATTCTTACAGATTTGGGTCGATTTCTTTTAATGAATTAAAATGATCAATCGCGCTGTTGGCTGTGCTTGTATCAATTTTATGGAAATATATTTCTTTACTGGCTCTTTCTTCTTCAAGACAACCTCGCGAATATTTCCCCAAGCGTATTTCTTTAAATCATTTGGAATAGCCAGAGTATTCGCAAACATTATCTTGCAAACCGTCACCTTTTCTCCGTCAGAGTCATAAGTGAGCGGGAGATAGTATTTAAATGTATTTTATCGATACATAATGTACATCCCATTAGTTCTTCTTCTTATACCTTCATTTACCGTGAAACGCACAAGAAAAGCTCTTTTCTTGGTCATGTCATCAAGACTCCAATAATATTTGAAGATATATTCTCGTCGGGCCTGCGAGACTTTATCGGAACGTTTACGTACTAGACATTTGCACGGCGGGCCTATGACCTTTTCGCCAACGATTTTACCTTTACTGGTCATGTATCGTTTTCCATGCAACCGACGCATCGTTGTAATCAAATCTCTTTTGCTTTTCGTCGTCGGCTTTTTTGTTACCGGCTCTTCAGAACCATCTACTTCAGAAGGTTTTCATCAACGCGGGATTCTTTCTTTGAAATAAAATGTGACATGTATTCATCATAGCCTTGTAAACGAAATCAATAAGAGTATAATCCTGTTTATGTCCTTTAGTACTTTCTTTGCTTTCACTTTTTTAGGTACTACTTGTGCTTCAGTTTGGAAAAATGGAATGTTATGCCAGATGCGAACAACGTAATTCGGGCGAGCGCTTAAAGTATTATTAAACATTTTCTTACATACATGGACCTTTTCTACTGACTCCTCTTCTAGCTGTTTTGACAACGGCAAATAAAATCGTAAAGAATAATCACGTTTTTTGTTTTCAATCAAGTTACGAACTCTAGTCAAGAACTTCACGACAAAACTCCTCTGATTTTTCCTATCTCCTAAACTCTAAAACTGTTCAAAAACATATTGGCGTTGTTCTTTGGACATTTTCGATGAGCATTTCATTATTTTACAGTCACAAGGTGGACCTAAAATCTTTTTAGGAACAACCTCGACATTTCTTTCTATATATGACCATCCCTTAATTTTACGGTAGTTCATAATTAATTCCCTATCTCTTGCCTTTTAGTTTGCTTGGCTTTTAAGTTTTGACAAAATATTACGTCCATATTTCTTTACATTTTCAATAGCTTATCGTTTTGCTTTATGTTTATCTGCATCGTTATCAAAAGATTTATCAGGATTTCGTCTCGAGAACCGTTTCGTACTTTTCTCATGTTCGAAGTGAAACACAATAGAATCATCACTAGAGGTCTCGTCGTTACTAGAAAGATAATCGTCATCTTTAATTATGGATTTGTTTTGGCATGCTAAAAGATTTAAAAGCTTTTCATTTTTAATTTCTACTTCGTAAACATGAGCTGACTTTTCGTCGACTTTTTCTTGGGATTCCGCTTCCCTAAATTCATCACTGAAATTACTGCATTTCGATTCTAAATCGTCATTTTCCTCCAAATATTCTTCACTTAAATAATCCTCGCCATCATCAATAACTGTATAGCCCGTCTCATTAACATTAGAAAATATTGCTTCATCCTCATTCTTGGGCACTTATTCCACTTCCAGAGTTTTATTAGATGACGAAGACACACGAGCTTGTTGAAGAAAATATTTCTCAATGTCGTCATATTCCAATTAAGTGAGCTTAGATTTATTATCTTTATCGTATTGTGTAACTGGTTTAGATTCTTTGGACATTTGACGATATCTTACGGCATCGTATTTTTTGAGGTATATCATATTTAGCAATACTTTTATAACAGTGATAATCTTTTGGTTTTGGTGTTACGTTATTTTGTCCACTAATTCTACAATCATTTTTACCTTTATATTTAAGCAAACGGTCGTATAGATTCCAAACTCTTTTAATGAACCCCGTATAAACTCCGATAGTGTTTATAAACATAGTTTTGCACACTCTGACTTTGGAATCCATATTTTTACTTTTGGGTAGGAAATATACAAAAGTATGGTCTCGTCGCGATTTAAACTTAAGAGTTCTTCTTTTTAGGTTCTTTCTTGCAGTAAATTTAACAAAAAAGTTATACTGCTGCAGCGTTGTCATTTGAGAAGCCCAAAAATATTCAGAAATATATTGCTGCAGCTGCTCCGATAATTTGGACTTTTGTAGTTACATTTTAGTCCTAAATCATGGAGATACCTTTTGATCTTTCTGATATTTTTTAAATCTTTAAATGAGAACTTTTCTCTGGTAGAGTCATCCAAATCGAAAATATTTATTTTCGACGATTTAGCTTCTACCACACTCAAAGGATCCACTCCATCATCATCATTGCTCGAATCTGCTGCTCGAATTCGAACATAATGCGGTTTCTATACACAGTTTATTAAACATAGCTAAGTTTATTATGGTTGCAACAACTAAAGAGTTAACCAATAAATATATTTCTAAGCATGTAAAACATTAAACAGTACGTAACTATTTCGTTTTTGCCTTGGAATAGAACTACATTTGATTATGATGTATTTTACTTAATCAATCTATCGTCATGTCATGAATCGTGTCCATGTCCAATCTATTGTGTTATGTTGTGTTTAAAAGAAAATGTTTAGAACAGTTTATAATCGATTTACAAAACATATTCTATGTTCTAAAATACCAAAAAAACACGCATGAGATTCCAAATGTATATCTCGATTTCGGTAATACGTGTCGCTGCTCTGACAAACTGAGCTCGAGAGTTTATAGCAATCAGCTGCATTTTTGTTCTCGACTATAACACCTATGCGTGAGGTACATCTTCAAAATGTTGTACCATATGTGCAAATAATGACGCACATTGTCCACTTTGTTGGTAATAGAGTACACATTCGGATCAAACCATTCCAAATATAAATTGAAAATTTTCTTTGGACTGATTCCAAAGCCGTTAGCAAATGTCCTTCTCTTTATTTTAAAAGCATCAAGTTCGGGATCGACTTCTTGCAAAAAGTTTATGTGATCTTTCATGCTAGCAACCTTCTCGGGGGTGACATAAGTTTCACGTCGATATTTCCCTCTTGTTTCAGCAAAATTACCAAATTCATATTTTGTCCACGCCCTACGAACTTGACCTTCGCTAATTGCCAATGTTTGTATGAACATTTTCAGGCAAATCATAATTTGTTCACCATCGAAATCATTTGATATAGGGAAATAATATAAGTAGTTATAAGCACGAAATACCATTAGTTTGTTCTGTCGCCTTTTTGGTTCCACTCTTTTCGTGAAGCGAACAATAAATGCTCTTTGTTTCCGAAAGCTGCCGAGGCCCCAGTAGTAGTTAAATAAGAACTGACGCTGCTCTTCTGAAAGGTTTTCATAGCACTGATTTTTACATGTACATGAAGGACCCATAGTTTTTTCAGCTATAATTTTACCTCTACTATTTAGATGTCGTTTACCGTGACGATTCCTTGAAATAGTTCTATCACGTTTATTAGTTCTCTTTTTAAAGCCGACACAATTGATACTGTCTTCATCATTACTGTTTTCTGCACCAAAGTAAGACATGTATTCTTCAAAAGGCATCGCTCTGTAAACGAAATCTATAGCAGTATTATCGTTGTCTTGATCTTGTCGTGGATTCTTGCGTATGGATTGCAGTACTTCAATATTTACGTTACTGTCTTCTTGTCCTTTGCCAATTTTATTCCAAATATTTGGAACAAGGTAATTATTACAAACGATAGTATTAGCAAACATCTTTTTACAGACCCTAATTTTTTCACCTGTACCATCAAAACTGCTCGTTGTGGGAAGAAAATACCTAAACATATAAAGACGCTTTGTATCGACTGTGAAAGTGTCCGGGTATTCCCTAGCGGTAAATGTTTTTACAACTATAATCTGTTTTTGTTTATTGCCAAGACCCCAATAATGATTGAAAATCAGATGACGCTGTTCGTCAATTATTTTAGTAGAGCATTTCCTAACATGAACACGGCGGTCCTAGTTCTTTCTTCGGAATTATTTTGCCCTCAACCGTTTCATATGCTAGTCCATGATACTTGCGGTATCTCCTTATCACAGCTGAGTCTCTTGTTGGTACTTTTTTTTTTGCTGTCAATAAGAATTCCATAGGCTCATTTATTGTTGTTTTCAAATCATTGATTAATTCTGGGTCAGATGTGTTTCTGGTACTGCATCTTTTTGTTGCTACAGATTTTTTTATATTATCAATATCTAAATCCTCATCAGAATTTTCGCTTGTAAAAACTTCATCGCAATTTTCTTTTTTCATTCCTTTCATCCTCATTTTATGCTGTTCTTTTTCATCCTTAACTTCTTCTTTGAAATCTTCACTAAAATTACTAATATTAGAATCCCTCGAGTTGTCATCATTGCTACCATAGTCAGATTCTATGTCGTCTTTCCAAACAGTTGATTGTATTGTACTCTCTAGCATGGCAGAGGCTTCTATTGTAACCGGTGCAATATCAATATAATCCTCCTTGAGATCGTCACTAACAATATTTTCTGTTTCATCAAAATCATTTGTTGGCAAAGGATCATTCTGCGGTTCCTCAGAATTGTCTTCCATAAGAGAAGAAGATGATAAACAAGTATCTTGTGAGTTATTTAAAGCACATTGAATATCATATAGTAAATCCTTCAATTCTTTTTCAGAACATCCTGTATGTTCCTTTCGCAGTGCTTGGACATGTTCGTTTGGGATATGTTGTAGTATCACGTTACTGTATTGTGCAATAGTTAAAGTTTTGTGTGTGTGATTAGTCGACAAAATCCAAATTTTGTAAAGTTTGTACATTCTATGGAAACTTAGGTATTTTATTGGTTCTTTTGAACATGCCTCACCGCTGAGGCAATTGTTCAGTTGTTTTAGTTTTTCTTTCTGCAATTGCTTGAAGTGTTCACAGACACTTGACACAACATTCCTGTCAATTTCTTCTCTACGCCCTTTTCCGTCAATCTTGTTTCTTTCATAGCTCCGCCATACAATTGGTACATTTACCGTAGACGATAAAGTGTTTTTAAACATTACGTTACAAACAGATATTTTCTTTTCAGCACTGTAGACATCATCTGGAGTAGCTGGGAGGTAACATTTAAATATAAATTGTCTATTAGTTTTTGCGTCTGGTTTGAAACGACGTTTGTGTTTGCTTGTAAAATTTATTACAAATGCTCTTCTATTAAAAAGACTATTGAGACTCCAATAATGGTTGCAAATAATCTGACGTTGTTCTTTTGAAATTTTGTCACCACAGTTATTCTTACATGTGCAAGGCGGACCTGGCTTCTTTACATCTTTCACTATAACACTTCGTTGTTTTGAAGTCTTGTTATCACTTTGTGACAAGTTTTGTTCCATATCGTCATTGTCAATCATTTTTAACAGAGTTACTTGCAATTCTTTAACTACATGCTTATTATTTATTTTCTTTGCTGCAGTTGTCTTTATAAGGTTTGATAATTCTTCAATGTTAGATCTTGATTTTGTCTTCTCTTTTACTTTTTCTTTGGTTATCTGTGAATTTCGTTTGTTCAGCCTGCTGCAAGACGAATATTTCTTTTTTCCAGATTTATTTTTGTGACTTCCTGTAGTCAGTGGACATTCTTCTGAATCATCTGAATCAGGGTATTCTTCTGTCGTAAAAGCATCTGTAAATTAAAATATAATTAGGATTCAATACACTATATTCGAAAGGCAAAGTGAAATTGTTCTACACAAATATTAAAAATATCAACAACTAAGTTGTCTGTTTATTCTCGAACTAAATTATTATTGATGTTCGCATTATCTTTGCCTTTGAACATTGTCATTTCTATGTGTATTGTACACCTAATTATATTCTTTTTCCAGATCTACAGAAGCCAAATCCTTGCTGCTTGTTTATTGCTTATAAACACAGCATATATATATTTTTTAACATTTATATTATTTTACCTGTGTGTTGTTTGAGGTATGTATATTTAAGATACCCGATGTTTTACTTTAAGTTATAAAGGAAGTCCTTTATGACATAAAAATGAGATTTTAAAATAAAAAAAATATTTGTCGCCTTTAGATTAATAAAATTGTCTACTATAATAAAACACCTACTACTTTCCTATTAACTATTTTTAAAACGTGAAATAGAAACGTAATCATCAATCTTTAGTATATTTTTCTAAATATTTATGATATTCACCCTCTACTATTTTTTTGTAATTTCTTGCATTATTAACTTTGCCCGTATACTTGGTCGGGTCAAACCATGAATCGTATAATTTATATACTTTAGCATACTGTATAAAATAGCCAAATTTTGTATTCATTATGAACCTCCCCAGTTTTGGATCGATTTCTTTTAATGAATTAAAATGATCAATCGCACTGTTGGCTGTATTTATATCAATTTTATTGAAATAAACTAAATTGCTTTTTCTTTCATCCTGAAGACAACCTTGGGCATATTTCTTCCATGTGTTTTGGATTGTACGACTTATGACAGACAGGGTATTAACAAACATTTTCATGCACACCAAAATCCTTTCTCCATCAAAGTCATGAGTGATTGGGAGATAGTATTTAAAAGTGTTTTCTTTATTCCTGATGCCCAACTTACTACGTCTTCTACGGATATCTTCTTTTGCCGTGAAACGGACAATAAAAGCTCTTTTTTTAGCCGTGTCCTCGAGATTCCAATAATATTGGAAGATATATTCTCGTTGTGCTTGCAATATTTTTTCGGTACAGTTACGCGCTGAACAATTGCACGGCGGACCTAAAACCTTCTCACCAACAATTTTACCTTTATAGTTCACATATCGTTTACCAAGTACACGACGCATATGAAGTAACTTTTTTTTGTTTTTTGTCTTTGGCTTTGTCACGACCACGGGCTCATCAGCACTTTCTGTCCCAGAAGCATTTTGGCATTCATTAGCAATCGGTTCTTGCGTGGAACTAAAAAGAGACATGTATTCATCAAATGGCATAGCTCTATATACGAAATCAATAAGAGTATTATCCTGTTTTTGAACTGTTTTATTATTACTTTCTTTTACTTTTTTTGGTTCCTGTTTGTCAGTTTTAGGAACTGGAACTTTATGCCAGATATTAACAGAGTAATTCTCGCTGCTGCTTATGGTATTGTGAAACATTTTCTTGCAAACATGTACCTTCTCTGCTAGTTCGTCTAGTTGTTTTGTCACTGGTAAATAATATTTGATAGTATAGTCACGTCCTCTTTTTTTAGAGAAGTTTAATATTGAAACTCTAGTCGAAAACTTCAGAACAAAGTTCTCCTGTTTTTTTGTATCTCCTAAACTCCAGAAGTGGTCAAAAATATACTTTCGTTGTTCTTCGGATATTTTCGATGTGCATTTTCTTAATTTACAGTCACAGGGTTGACCTAATACCTTTTTAGGAACTACGTCACCATTTTTCTTAATGTAGGACCATCCCCTAATTTTACGGTACGTCATAATTTTATCTCTATCTTTTGTCGGTCTTTTCATTTTTTCCGTCAATATTTCCTCCATGTTTTCAATTTCTTTTTCAATTACTTCTCGTTCTTTTATTTCTTGATCCTCGGCATAATCAAAAGTTGAATTAAGATTTTGTCTAATACATCTTTTGAATTGTTTCTCTTGCGTTGCTCCAAGTAGAACAGAATTATCACTAGAAGTTTCAAAATCGCTAGGAATCACATTATGATATTTAGTTTTGTTTCGACGTATTGTGCGTATCGAAAGCTCTTCATTCTTAATATCATCTCCGGAATCATTACTATAATCGGCTTCATTTTTTTGGAATGTCGCTTTTGTGTCTTTTAATAATTTCCTAAAATCCTCACTAAAATTACTGCAATTTGAATCCAAATCGACATTGTCCTCCAAGTATTCATAGTCTGAACATACATCGTCATTATCTTCACGAAGTATTTCCTGTGAAGAATCAACAGATAACGCTCCTTTGTCTTCATTTCGTTCAAATTCAGCTTTATGATTTATTTCAGATGGTAAAGATTCATCTTTTATTTGCATCTCTGACTTTTCAGTTGAACCTTGACCTACAATTGTATCGTCGATCTTCGACAAAACCACGCGGGGTTGTTTGGAAATAGAATAATTTTCAGTTATTTTGATTTTATTAAGTTCTGACGTATTTATAACGTTTATTGTATTACAGTTATCGTTTTTGCAATCAAATGCTTTTGAGTTTGTTGAAGTTTTAAGACATTTTGCTGCTTTATCGTGAAGTTTATCTGACGTGGCTTTCTTTGCAATATTTTTTCTAACATAATTTTTTTTTCGTTTAGACGCTTTTTTTGTTTGTTGTTTTGTTTTACGAACATTACATTTTTTGGAACTAGTTTTATTTATTAATAAACGATCATAAAGATTCCAAACTCGTTTAGTGCACTCCTCAGTGGCCCCAACTGTGTTGACAAACATAGTTTTGCACACTAATACTTTATTTGCCATGCTTTTATCTATAGGTAAGAAATATATGTAAGTATGTTCACGTGGCGAATTCAACGTATATGCTGTTGTTTGGTGCGGATTCATCCTTGCAGTGAAATTAACAATAAAGTCATACTGCTGCTGTGCTGTCATTTCGGACCCCCAAAAGTAATCAATAATAAATTGTCGTTGGTCTCCTGATAATATGTGACAGCCAAGATTATTTTTACAGTTGCATTTTGGACCTATATTATACAAACATTTTCTTAGCTTTCTATTAATTTTGAAATTATTAAAAGTGAAGTTTTCTCCCGTAGAGTTATCCAAATGTGAAATATTTCTTTTCGATGGTTTAGCTTCTATTACACACAAAGGATCCATCCCGTCATCGTCATTGCTCGAATCTGCAAATTCGAATATAATATGGATTTTCAATACTGTTTTTATTTGCATAATTGTATATATCACGGTTTTACAATACAAAATTTTCATTAAATGGGTAAGTTTATAAGGATAATAGCCATAAAAGCTACAAGTGTAAACATGATATCTACCATATACGGATATGATCATCATTCCTTTGCCCTTATCCCATTATTTGGGGTCGGCGCAGTATGTTTTCTTCCTACATTCATCCCTGTCAGCCATCAGTTCGACTCTCATATAGGATAGAGAATATGAATATGCTGTATTTTTAATCTTTATCTTTACATTTTATTTATTGTGTGTGCAGTTATAGGTATTGTATAAATAGCTTTAGATGATGTTTAAATCAATATATCACATAGGTGTTAGTAAATACAACCTTTAATCTACAACATTAATTTCATTTTCAACTTCAAAATGAGGTTCCAAATATACAAATAATGATGTAATTTGTCAACTTTGGTAGTAATAGAATTCACAGTTGGATCAAACCATTCCTGATATAATTTGAAGATTTTGCTCGGACTTGTTGCAAAGCCGTTAGGAAATGTTTTAATTTTAATTTGAAACGCATTAAGATCGGGATCGTCTTGTCGCAAGAAATTTTTATGATCTTACACGTTAGCAACCATCTCGATAGTGACAAAAGAATGATGAGGACGTTTTGATCTTGTGTCGCCAAAATCACATTCTTCATATTTTTTCCATGAACTAAATATTTGTCGTTTAGTAATTGCCAGTGTTTGTGTGAACATTGTACGGCAAATCGTTACCTTTTCACCATCAAAATCATTTGATATGGGGAAAATATACATATAGATGACTACGGAGTTTCTCAGCGTCTTTCTTTAGCCTTTTTAGTTCCACTCTATTCGTGAAGCGAACAATAGATGCTTTTTGTTTCCGAAAAGTGCCAAGGCCCCAGTAGTAGTTAAATACGATCATACGCTAATCTTCTGTAAGTTTTTTATAACATTGTTTTTTGCATGAAAAAGTAGACCCATAGTTTTCAGCTGTAACTTGACCTTTACTATTTAGATATCATTTACCGTGACGTTTCCTTGAAACGGTTCTATCACGTTTATTCGTTCTCGTTTCAAGCCCAAAACTATCCAGATCATTACTTTTTTCTGTACCAAAGTGAGACATGTACTCTTCGAAAGGCATCGCTAGGTGAACGAAATCTATAGCAGTATTGCCGTTGTCTGAATCTTGTCGTGGAATCTTGGGTACGGGTTGCTATACTTTAATAGTTATATCATTATCTTGTCCTTTGCCGATTTTATTCGAAATATATGAAACAAGGTAATCATTACAAGCGATAGTATTAGCAAACATATTTTCACCTGCACCATCAAAACTGCTCGTTGTGGAAAGAAAATACCTAAACATAAAAAAGACGCTTTGTATAGACTGTGAAAGTATCCGGGTATTCCCCAGCGGTAAATGTTTTTACAAATTGAATCTGTTTTTGTTTATTTCCAAGACCCCAATAATGGTTGAAAATTAGATGACGCTGTTTCTCAGTTATTTTAGTACAGCATTCTTTCTTTCTTTGGAATTATTTTGCCATCTGTATTTTCATATGCTAGTCCATGATACTTGGCGGTACCTCCTTATTACAGCTGGGTCTTTTATCGGTACTTTTGTTTTGGCCGTCAATAACAATTCCATCGGCTCATGTATATTAATTTTCAAATAATTTCTAGTACTGCCTCTTTTCTTCGCTACAGATTTTTTTATATTATTAATATCTAAATCTTCATCAGAATCTTCACTTGTAAAAACTTCATCACTGATTTCGTTTTTCATGCGCTTGTTTGACTTTCTCTCCAGTTCATGCTATTCTTCTTCGTCTTTAACTTCTTTGAAATCTTCACTAAAATTACTAATATTAGTATTCCTTGAGTCGTCATCTTTGCTATCATAATCAGATTCAATGTCATCTTTCCAAACCGTTGTTTGTATAGTATTTTCTAGCATAGCAGTGGCTTCTTTTGTAACCGGTGCAATATCAATATAAATCTCTTCGTGGTCGTCATTTACAACATTTTCATCAAAATCATTTGTTGGTATAGGATCATTCTCCGGTTCATCAGATTTTTTCCTTAACAGAAGAAGATGATAAACAATTATCTTGTGAGTTATTTAAAGCACATTAAATATCATATAGTAAATCATTCAATTCTTTTTCAGAATATCCTGTATGTTCCTTTCGCAGTGCTTGGACATGTTTGTTTGGGATAATTTGTAGTATCAAGCTTTGCGTGTATGATTAGTCGACAAAATCCATATTTTGTAAAGATTGTACATGGGAACCTAGGCCATTTTTATGGTTCTCTTGAACTTGACGAACCGCTGAGGCAATTGTTCAGTTGTTTTAGTTTTTCTTTCTGCAACTGCTTAAAGTGTTCAGACACTTGTCGAAATATTCCTGTAAATTTATGCTCTTCGCCCTCTTCCGTCAATCTTTTTTCTTTCATAGCTCCGCCACACAATTGGTACATTTACTGTAGCCAATAAAGTGTTTTTAAACATTACGTTACAAACAGGTACTTTCTTTAAAGCAGTGTAGATATTATCTGGTGTGGCTGGGAGGTATTTAAATATAAATTCTCTATTAGTCTTTGCATCTGATTTGAAACGACGTTTGTGTTTGCTTGTGAAATTTATTACAAATGGTCTTCTATTAAAAAGAATATTGAGACTCCAATAATGGTTGCAAATTATCTGACGTCGTTCCTTTGATATTTTACAACCTCAGTTATTCCTACATGTGCACGGCGGACCTGGATTTTTTACACCTATTACTTTATCACTTCGTAGTTTAGGTGTATTGTTTTTATTTTGTGACAAGTTTTGTTTCATATCTTTGTTGTCAACAATTTTAGATACCGATTTTATTTTCTTCCTCAATTTTCCTTTCACTTTCTTTGACCTAAAAATTTTTTTTTATTATCTGTCAGTGAAGTTTCTTTGTCCAGCCTATTGCGAAATGAATATTTCGTTTTTCTAGATGTCATTACTGGACTTCCTGTAGTTAATGGCGATTTTTCTGAATCATCTAAATTGAGGGATTCTTTAGTCGTCAATGCCTCTGTAAATTAAAATATAATTAGGATACAATACACTATATTCGAAAGGCAAAGTAATAATGTACAATTTTAATGTATAACAAAATATGTTAACAAGCATCTGTCATCATCTTTGCCTTTGAACATTGCCATTTCCGTGTATTGTACCCCCAATTATATCTTTTTCCAGTCTTTAGTCGTAAAAGCAAATTCCGTGCTGAAAAACACAGCTACTTTTTAAAATATTTTTGGAGATGAAGAGTTTTAAGAAGACGATCAACCAAACAAACAGAGTACATGTATTTTTGTTAAAAAGAATTTGTTTATTTTTTCTATGTAACTTTTTTTGTTTACATTTGCAATGAATTGTAGTTCTACGGTTTTTATTATGGTTATCCAAACACATATTATTTGGACATCCGAAATAGCTTTATAAAATAACAAAATCGCGCAGCTTTATCACCCCCTGGTGCTGCATTAGCAGGCTCCAACCCTCATGACAACAGAAGGTTTGGACTTGGATTCTTTATTTTAAAATAACACTCCGCGCGAACCAAAAATGATACTCTTGCCTGACTTATCTGCACAAAGTTTCAGTACTTGACCATCAAGTGGCGTCCTACGGGTGGAGTGCTAATCTACTTTTAATAAAAATCTAAAATTAAAATATATTTACATATTGCAGTCTTTACAATACGGAAGACATAATAGAAGTGAGTAGCCGCCAGTCTTCACGCTTCAGTCAATTTTCAAAATAAATCAAATATGGAATGGCAATCATTTCAGCCATTGCTACTAAAGAGGAAAGAGTATCCACTCATACGGTACCTACATCTACAAGTATATTTATAATAGTATAGTTAATAGGGAGATATATAAAAAGAGCCCGATGGTGTAGTGGATAGGGCCGCTGCCTCCTGAGCGGGAGATCGTGGTTCGAATCCCACCACGTACCAATGTGTTTTTCGGTTTTCGAATTTCATATGTACGTTTATTCGGCGCTTTTTTCGTGCTTCGGAAGGCACGTTAAGCCGTTGGTCCCGGTTAATATCGTTTAATACCGTAGATATTAGTCTCTAAGCCATATCAGAGGTCAGTGCTAAGCATTGGCGGCTTGAAAACTCTGACCTAATCTAGGATTGGGTCTGGTTTCCCTTCTGGGTTGCGGAGGTCAGATGGCAGTCTGTGTAAAAACCAGTACCGTCGTTCAATCCCCTAGATTCGGAAGCCGACCCCGTAAGATCGGGATAAGGCTAGGGAGATGATGAGTTAATAGGGAGATATAGCAATAGAATATAGCGTATCTAATATGACAGCTGCAATTGTATATGCGTATGAAACATGAGTCAAAATAGCGCCATCGATGAGACAGGTGAAGAAAGGACGCTCATTAGAAAAAAAAACTCCCATGATAATAAATAAATCACAATCAAATATTTTAAAACAGAAAATCTTAACAAAAAATATATTTTTTTACAGTCGAAGGTTCCTTGAATGTTTTTAACCATGCGAAATTTTACTAAGTAAAAGTGTTTATATAAAAAAACATGTACCGTGTACCATGCTTTGTAGTTTGTAGGGACCTTGATCTGTAAAATTTTATACAGCCACATTTTCACTCATATTAATAAATGGTAAAAATTTAGGTTAAAATACCATGTTTTAATATTTTACTGTTTACGGTTGTTTTAACCAAACTAACAGCCATTTGCTTGTACGTAGTATTATAGTTACTCTGTGGTATAACATAATTGTATTTTTTTATGACAGTTAAAATTGTAATATATTTCGTTTAACATTTGAGATATCAATACTAACTTTTTTGCAGTACTCAAACTGCTTTTTCTTTACAACTTTAAAGAAATCAAACGCAAACCACCTTTGTGAATTACTTTTTTTATCTTCGTAACATTTATAATCAGCTGTTCTGAAATTTAATGTCTGAGAAGTTACGAATAATGGCGGCCCATAAACAACGAATATGTGTTTATGGTCCCCATAACACATTGGTATCAATAACGCAAGTGGTGTTATTTCAACTCTGCCGGATTCTAATGGGCCACTCTTGTGCTCTAGTTTGTTTTGCCAAAGTTAGGGTCTGTGAGTGTGGGATTGACATAGGTGACCTTGATCATTTATTTTTTAGTTGCCTTCGTCTTTCATGTTCTCTGAATGATGTGTTGCAATCTGACTTCCCGCGCCGTACTCATATGAAGTGTATTTTATTTCTTTTTGACACTTCCTCTAAAGTTGGATTTGTTAGTCAAATTTATTTTATATAATAAGATGATTAAATTGTAATATATTATATTTTTAACTCTATAAATACCGGGTGTAAGGACAGCGTCCCGCAAATCTGATAGGAGTTGCTCAGTCAATGAAACTGAACGACTATCACCAGGAAATTCTTTCCGATGAAAATAAAAATTGGCTTTCCCATACAAAATGACCACCTCAAATTTGTATGGAATAGCAAAATATTATTTTCATTTTCTGAACAAAAATATCCTGCTGATGAATGTTCAGTTTCGTTGACTGAGCAACCCGTATCAGTTTGCAGGACAATGTCCCTTACACGCCGTATATATTTTTATTTATTGCTATTTAAATATTGCTTATATTCTTTCTTAATATTGAATATAATTCTCCTTATATATTTATTGCTAAGTATATTTTTTGAGTGGTTTTATGTTTGAATCATTTTGTTCTAGGTGTGGTGTGTTTAACTCCTGTTGATTTTGTCATCGTGTTTTGAATATTCGTATTTTTTTCTATGCAACCCCATCGTGTAATATCTCCATGTACGCAATTGTGACAACACAAAAGCCATATAACTTAAGAATTAAATTTACATTATGAGTTCAAAATACTTACCATTAACTGTAACTTGTATCTCTGGCTGCTCTATCATCTCCTCCGGTTCAAGTTTAATATCCATTTCGCTTAAATTGTCTTGTCCGTCATCTTCCATTTCTATGTCATCATCTCTGCATTCATCATCAGATATCACTTCTTGTTTGATTGCCACACCAGTGGAATCCCTCAAAACATTCTCACTTAAACTTCTGTCCAACTGTATTGGTTTAGGCCATATTTTGCTAGAACTGTCATCTTCAACATTGCATAGATTGGCCCTCAATGTTTCTTGGGATGTCCTAATGTCTTTAATCAATGGGATGGCTGATTTGAGTCTATTTAGACATTTGTGGCAGACATGTCTGGGGTAGCCTTTCAAATCAGCAATCTAAGGGAAAAACAAGTAATTTCATTTTAAAATTATATTGAAGTTATATAAATAAAGGGTGTAAGGAATGGTGTACAGCTGTAAGCAAATGATCAGCAACAAGACTGAACAAATTTGTTTCTGACAGGGCTCAAACCTGCATCTCCACAATGCTGGTTCATCACTCTACCAACTGAGCTACATAAACAGTAGCAGGAGTGACGAATTTGCGAGTGACAAGTACTGCCAGAAACGAATTTATTATTTTCTTTCTTTCATATTATATGAAATAAAAAATAGCATTGTTAGTGCTAAAACATGCTCAAAATAAGTCTGAACAACTTTTGTAAAGAAACACTTCTGGAAAATAAAAAAATTATATTGACTTCCACTGCAACATACAAAGAGACATTTCAATCAAGCAGTTTTACATGTTGGGAAAGCCAATTCTGATTACTTTTCCAAGAAGAATTTCTTTGTAGAATTTGTTCAGTTTCATTGCCTGTGCTGAGTAGCTTGATTTTAGTTTTTGGCATTCTGTCCCATACATAGTATAAAACAAAGTCGCTTTCTCTGTCCCTATATCCCTATGTATGCTTAGATCTTTAAAATTACGCAATGGATTTTGATGCGGTTTCTTTTAATGGATAGAGTGATTCAAGAGGAAGGTTTATATGTATAATACATGCATTATAAGTAGAGAAACACTGATGATTTCCGTGCGAAGCCGGGGCGGGTCGCTAGTGAATTATAAATTAATAAGTATTGCTTACCTCAATGTTAGCAACCTTGGCCATTTCAGCTGCAATAGTAGTACGATTCGCTTCCATCCATCCTATTTGGAATGAATATTTCTTAAATATGTCCTGAGACATAAGATTCTTTTTGAGCTTGCAAAGGCAAGCCCGGCATTGAGCCATGGGGTCACCTGCCTCTTCTACAGGATCACTCATTTTGCAGCCTAAAACAAGATACATAGATAAAATCATGCCTGTATCCCTAACGGTGTAGGCAGAATATCAATGGGTTATTAAAAAAAACTGTTTCAGCCACATTTACTAATTGTTCAGTGTGACACAATTCAAAAACAACAAACCCATTTGGGATTTAACTATTAAAAACAGTGGTAGAGTTATTGTATTATGATGAACCCATAGACAATTTTATGGATTCTTTAGAAAAGTTTTTCTTTTTATAAGAATATATATTATTAAAAAATTTCAAATATATTAAAAATAAAAAAAATATGGGCGAAATATTGACCCGTTATGTTTTATTAAGTGTTTTTTTCCATAGTCATCCCAAAGTATACAACTCCAAGCCAGCATGCCTACATAAAATCATTAATCAGATTTCATAACAAATGGGAAAGAAATAGTGTGTACAGTGCTGTAGTACTTAACTTCCATGCTGGCCTAGAAACGAGAGAAAAACATAGAATGTGCCAGCTGCATTTCCTCCCGGGCATGCTGTAAACACCAGCTAAGGGATCCGAGGGTTTCAGTATATTGTCATTTAGGCGATGGACTGACAACCTGTCACTACAGCAATATATACCTACAAATCTATCTTAAATGACCTTTTAAACTTTGTGAGACGTGGCGGAACGAACTTTGTTTAGGTCGTTTACGATCTGCCTACCCCATTAGGGATAAAAGCGTGACTATATGTACAAATGTATGTAACTTATGTACTTCAGCTAGCTACCAGTATGTTATGGTAAAGAGCGATGGGGTCATAAAGCATTAAATAAACATAATTGGGCTACAAGGAATTGATCAGTCAAGACAGAGCAAAACAATTAAATATAGGTAAACTGAACCATAGCAGAAAATGACGACTTGTGAAGTCATTTTGTAGACATAACAAGCAACAAAAATAAGCGAAATGTAACATTAATATAACTCGAACGCACGTTGTAAATTACTATATAAGCAAATTCACCGAATTCACCCCATTATTCGTAGAAAATCGCCTGTAAATATAACATCTTGTGCGACAGAATACTGACTATTTTTGACAAGGAGGAATAGACAAAAATTAAGCGCAAAATGGAGGAGGTACAGATAGGAAAAATACGTTTCGATTTTCACATCAAAAATAATTTATAGGTATTTTTATTGCAATTAGTGATCTCAACTTCTAATATAATTATTTGCTTTATAGCAACGGTTCCAATTTACTTTAATTTGCAAAAAAAATCACAGCCGATGTAGAGTTCTAGACATGATCAAAGGGACTTTTATTTCGATATAATTATTTGATAAAAACGTACCTCGTAAATTTTTGCTGCACTTCTGTTGTGCCCCGTGCCCCAAATAAATGGTAAATCAGGCAGGAATCATTTATTAAGTTCCAAAATCACATGCCACATAATGAAATCGGGTCAGGAATAGGAAAAAATATTTTTCTTCTGGTCTATGGATTTTTGTTTTTTTTTCATCTCCTCCCTAGAATATAGTGATGTTTTCAAATTGTTCGCCAAGTAATTTACGATTAATTCTACAACCTCTCGGAAAATCGTTAGAGTCTGGGTAAAAAGAAACGGCACTATATGACAACAAATGTCAATGTCAAAAATTAACAATTACACGTGAGCGCGTGAAACTTTATTTATTTAATTTGTATTCGATTTAAATAGCTAAAATGGAAGAAAACACGCCTACAGTTAGTTTAATATCGTGCATGCATTTTGTGCGTCGAGGAGTAGCAAAGTCTGTTCCAGAAAAGGTATTATTTCTAACCACATTGCCGCATTTGCAAATGCACATTTCGTCGCCTCATTCTTAAATTTTCTCGTGGATTTGCAGATCGAATTGACGGAAAAAGAATTAGAGGAGGTCATTAAGAAGACGGCTGAAGATTTGAGGTACTTTTTACATTATGTACTACTTTATTTAAGTTGCGTTATTTAGTTTTGTTAGTAAAGACTAAAAGGTTATGTTTTTAAAGGCTTACAGTACTAGGAGATGATGAAAGTGATGAGGAGGGTGAAGATGGTGCTGAGAGTACCAGGGCTCCGCCTGCTAACCCAGATGATGAGTTCAATTTTGAAAATTATGACCAGGAAGATGCCATTAGTAAGTAAACAAATGTGATAAAATAGTATAATAATTTTATAGTCTAATTGATATAATAATTCTTCCAAGCTGGACTGGGAGCGAGAGTAAAACATAGAATGCGCCAGCTGCATTTCCTCCCGGGCATACTGTAAAAACCAGCTAAGGGATCCAAGAGTTTCTGTATATTGCAATTTAGGCGATAGGCTGACTTCCTGTCACTACAGCAATATACCTATAGATCTATCTTAAATAACCCTCAAAACTTGTCAGACGTAGCGGAAGAACCTTTGTTTAGGTTGTTTATTCTCTGCCTACCCCATTAGGGATAAAGGCGTGATTATATGTATTAATTTATTTAAGATATGGATAGCCAACATAATACATACACATTAAAACATAACACTTATATAAAAATTACAATATGCTGGTATGCATTACACTTACAGGCTAACACAGCATGCAAAACATTTCATTCAAAAGAGCTATTACATAAACATTAAGTTATAACTTTAAAAAAAAAAACTATAAATTTTACAATAAAAAATTTCTAGTTTAAATAAGTGATATACAATTAAATTAAATTTAAAATGGATCATCTTATTTTATTGTTTGTTAAATAAATATGTTTTAATTTTATTTTTAATGGAAATCAAGCTATCATTAAAAATATCTAAATGCATTATATATATCATTATAAAATTTAATTATTCTATTAAGAGGGGCTGAATCACCAAGATTAGTCCTGGAGATCTTTTTTCTAAATGGTACATAATTTTTAAGCCTTGGCCTTGGGATATTAAATCGTATTTTACTCAAGAGTGATGGAGAATCTATTGAGGTATTTACAATTTTATGCAGAAAGCATAGCTCTAACAGGATTCTACTGTTAAACATAGTTAAAGCATTGTATTTTTTAAGGTGCTTTGCATAAGAGTTGTACTCTTCAAGTGAATTTTCCATATAACATAGATGGCGAAAAAATTTACTCTGAACTCGTTCCAGTCTGTTAGCATGTACCTGGTAGTGATTGTTCCACACAACAAATTTACTATGAATAAAACATTTATCTATATTGTTGATCAATATATTAAATGAAAGAGGACCCATATGGGAGTCTTGAGGTACCCCACTTGTAGCAGAAAAATTGTAGGATTCATAACCACCTATAACGACTTTAAGCTGCCTACCTAGATAAATATGATGTAAACCAATCAAGAAGACTACCACCAAACCTGTACCCACTCAGCTTAGAAACCAATATTTTGTGGTCCACCATATCAAATGCCTTAGAAAAGTAAGTGTAGATTACATCCACTTGACTGTAAGCATCCACTTTTTGTATTTTTCAGCTAATCCAATAGGCCTGGGGACTGTAGCCACACTTCCTAATCTTGGAGATCTAAGTGAAAATGTTCAAATTAGGGTAAGTTTAATGCTCAGTTTGGATATCCTCTTATCTTACTCTTTAATTATTTATTGTACACACAGAGATTCTTAAACTAAACTTAATCTAGATACATCATGTAAAAAGGCGAGCTTAACTCTAAATATTTTTAACAGTGCAATAACTCCTATTTGGTTAATATCTGTAAAAAATCCATCTAAAACATATGGAAGGAATGGATATTTACTAGAAAAGCCTATTCAGATACAAAACAAATATGAAGCAGTGCAAGAACACCCTTTTTCTTTTATTCATATTTATTATATATACATTACTAGCGACCCGCCCCGGCTTCGCACGGAAATTATCAGTGTGTCTCTACTATATTATGCAGGTATTATACATACAAACCTTCCTCTTGAATCACTCTATCCATTAAAATAACCTACTACAAAATCCGTTACATAGTTTTAAAGATTTATGCATACATAGGGATATAGGGACTTGTTTTATACTATGTAGTGATTATGAGGGAAAGAAGTACAAATCTGTCCTGGCCCTATAACTTCACCATAAAACCTCAATAATAATTATTATTATTATATTATTTAATCAGGCAGGCAGTTGTAGCAACTGATAGTGCCTGTATCCCATTGTTCACGATTTGCTTGTCTTATTGAAGTTTTGTAGGTATTTGTCCAATTTGTTCTTAAAGACATTTGTATTATTATTTGTATTAATAATATGTCAAGATGTAGTGACAGCACAGAATAAAATGTCTTAAATAATAAATTGGACAAATACCTACAAAACTTCAATAAGACAAGCAAATCGTGAACAGTGGGATACAGGCACTATCAGTTGCTACAACTGCCTGTCTGATCAAATAATACAATAATAATAAAAATTTGTCATTGGTTGGTACATAATAATCTATACTAATATTATAAAGAGGAAAGATTTGTATTTTTGTGTGTGTGTGTATGTATGTTTGTATATATAATAAACCCAAAAACGACTGAACCAATTTCTAAAATTCTATCACCATAAGAAAGCTATGTTCACTCTGAGTTACATAGGCTACTTTATACTGCGGGAAAATATCAGATTCCCACAGGAAAACTCATTAGGTAAGCTACTGGTGAAACTGTGGCGTAAATGGCTAATCACTTCATAGTATAAAACAGAGTCGCTTTCTCTGTCCCTATATCCCTATGTATGCATAAATCTTTAAACCATGCAACGGATTTTAATGCGGTTTCTCTTAATGAATAGAGTGATTCAAGAGGAAGGTTTATATGTTTAATACATGCATAATATAGTAGAGAAACGTTGATAATTTCCGTGCGAAGCCGGGGTGGGTCGCTATTTTATTATATTTCTGTTTTTACTGATATGTTTTGTGATTTATTTTTCTCCAGACTGAGGGGCCAGACAGTGATGAAGAGGATGATATAATCAAGCCGGATGACAACTTGCTACTGGTCGGTCATGTGGAAAGTGATGCTAGCGTTCTTGAGGTTCACAGTAAGTACCTCCCCTAAGCTTAAGGGTCTGTCGGAGTAGTAAAATCCCATGCAAATGTAGTTTCGTTTTATTCCTAAACAGTAAAACCAAACTTTACCAAACTTTGTATACATGACCAAATAACCCTCAAAGCTTTGTCAGACGTGGCGGAACGACCTTTGTTTCGTCGTTTACGCTCTGCCGACCCCATTAGGGATAAAGGCGTGATTATATGTATGTCAAACTCTAAAAGTATGAGAGCTGAGCGGAAGGTCGTGGTTCGAATCGCTCAACGTACCAATGTGTTATCAGTTTTCGAATTTATATATTTTTAACTCGATTATAAAATCTAAATGTGCATTGAATGAGCATGAATGAGATCCATATTTTAGTTATCACTTTTAAGTGTAAGAACTTAGTTTTTTTCTAGCCACCCATTCGTCAAGCCTATTCCGTTTTTGTTCCCAGTATTCAACAAGGAAGAAGGTTCCTTCTATGTGCACCACGACATCATCCTGCCGTGGTTCCCGCTGTGCATCGAGTGGCTCAGCCATGACCCGTCCGACCCACATCCAGGTATGGGAATACTAAAGACAATAAGTGTAGTGCTGACTAAAACTAACATGAACACACCAGCTTAGATATTGGCACGTCAGCCTGTGGCTGCTCGCCTATTATTAAATAATAATAAAATTTCCACTACAGCCCATAAACAAGAAGTCAAATAAAATAGCTGGCCATATTTTAGAGTGTGATTTTACTCATAAAACTGAACAATTTTCAAAAAATTGGCTCTGTATACAAATGGCTTCAGCCGGCTCGAGTTATTTTGTATGGGAAGGGCATTTTTTTTTTACCTAAGTGCCTTTGGGAAAGATTTTCAGGTTCATGGGTAAGTTCACCTCCTAAAATATGGCCAGCTATTTTGGCGGCCGCAACCGGGTATGGGAATACTAAAGTTGTCTATTCTATACAGCCCGCTGCTGGACAAGCCCCATAAATGTTCCAACCATTCGAAAATATATAAGGAGTAAAAAAAATTGTCAGTCATATTTTAAGGTGTGATTCTACCTATGAAACTGAATAACTTTCCTCAAGAAACATAGGTCGAAAAATAAAAAAAAACTATGTTCGTCAACGGCTCCAGTCATTTTGTGTGGGAAGGGCAATTTTTTTTTAGATCCTTATTACTTGGGGAAAGTTTTTAGATTCATGGGTAGGTTTACCTCCTAAAATATGGCCAGCTATTTTGGCCAGTATATTGTAATATGGAAACATTTTTGTTACATATTTTTTTTAGAAATTGCTCCTGTTTTCTAAATATTAGAAGATAGCACATACGAGGGGTGGCTGATAAGTAATCTACCTAACTATGAAAGTAAAGACTTTGATGGCTAGTTTATTTTTTATTTTTCTATATAGTCTCCTGCAAGTGAAATACACTTATGACATTTGCAAATAGTGACATCATGCCGTTATAATAGCAATGTTTATTTTGCTCGTCAAAATGGTCAGTCACAGCCTCTTTCATTTCTTCGTCCGTCGAAAATCTGCGACCCCTCAATTTTTTCTTTAAATCTTTGAATAAGAAATAGTCACAGGGAGCCAGATCTGGACTATAAGGTGGATGGTTAATTTCTGTGAAGCCGTTTTTGCTCAGGGCTGACCTCGCCGTTAAGGCTGTGTGTACAGGACCATTGTCTTGTAAAATCAGAACACCTTTGCTGAGTTTGCCTCTCCGCTTTTCTTTGATTTGTTCACGAAGCTGGTCAAGCAAGTTTGCATAATATTCAGCATTCATTGTTGTATTTTTAGGCAAATAATCTATCATCAAAATCCCTTCGAAATCCCAAAATACGGTGGCCATTAGTTTTCCAGCCGACGGCCGAACCTTGAACTTCCTTTGCGGCTTTTCTCCTTTAAATTTCCATTGCATTGACTCTTGTTTGCTTTCCGGATCCCACTGGCGAATCCAAGTTTCATCACAGGTCACAATTCGAGAGATAGTCTCTTCTTATTTACCTTTGACCAGGTCTAGAAATGCCTGACAACATTCTACTCGCCTTTGTTTGTCAAAGGAGGTCAACATTCTAGGGACCCAACGCGCGCTCACCTTGGACATGCCCAAATGTTTGTGAATAATTTCATGAACTCGTTCCTTGCTAATGCCCACATCTCTGGCTATCTCCCACTGCTTGATTCGCCCATCTGCAAGAATCAGGTTCTTCACCTTTTCAACATTATCTGCGGTAACAGCAGAAATTGGCCTTCCACTACGTGTGTCGTCTTCCAGGCTCTCACGGCCATGTTTAAATTGCTTCGACCAAAACTTTATGACGAATTCAGAAGGACTTGAATCACCAAACACCTTTAACATGCGCTCTCTGATCTGCGTAGGCGTATTTCCTTCTTTACTTAGGAATTTAATCACTGCTCGATGCTCAAATTTCATCATTTTGCAATTTTCTTTCGACATGGTGAAATCAAAGCCGCGCCAAAAAAACAAAAGCAAGCGAATAAAAATAAGCGTCATAATTTTGAAAAAGGAATAAATATAGAATATGATTTTGCAATGGCCAGTTCGATTTTCAAAACTTTCTTTAACTAAGTAGATTTTATATCAGCCGCCCCTCGTATATCAAAACTGGGTAAGAGCATTTATTAGCAAAAGTTTGCTTCATTTTCGCGAAAAAATCCTTATTTATTACCTCTTGTATTTCTACCAGGTAACCTCTGCGCCCTCGGTGGAATGGACCCGGTGATTCAAGTATGGGACCTAGACATTGAGAACTGCCTGGAGCCCGCCTTCAAGCTTGGCAAGAAACCCAATAAGAAGAAGAAGATTAAACGGGTCGGACATAAGGATGCTGTGTTGGATCTCTCATGGAATAGGAATTTTACGTGAGTATCTATCAAAATGTAACTATAGTATTTCCAATTTGGTTTTAGAAAAAAGGTAAACAAAGTTTCATGTCTTTTAATTTTAGAGCTTGTTTTTAATATAAGTTTTCATTACTAGATCTTCTTCTTCGTCGGTACACTCTTGACAGAGCGGTCGTGGTCGTCAATCCGGGTTGGTGGCACGCTTCACAATCCGTCGCCATTCCTCACGGATGGCTGCTTTTCTGGTGCACTTAATCACGGAACCTTCTTGTGCGGCGGCTTTTATCTGGTCCGTCCATCTCATTGGTGACCTTCCTCGAGGGCGCGTACCTTCGACTTTCCCTTGAACTACGAGTCGCTCGATAGATACGTTCCCGCGTCGAGAGACGTGTCCAAAGAAGGTAAGGATGCGGGCTTGCACGATAGAGGAGAGGCGTTGCTTGATGCTGAGTTCTTTAAGAATTGATGCATTGGTGCGGAATTCTGTCCACGATATTCCAAGCATTCGTCTCCAGCACCACATTTCGAGTGCGTCTATCCTCTTCTTTTCAATTTCCCGCAAAGTCCACGTCTCCGCAGCATAGAGAAATACGGGGAATATTAGTGCTCTTACGAGTCGTGTTTTGGTGGCGTTCGTGATGTTGCGATTTTTCCAAACCTTCTGAAGCTTGCTCATGGTGGATCTTGTTATTGCCATACGTCTTTTAACCTCGTCTATGCAACCGCCGTTGTTGGAAATTAGCGCTCCCAGATATACGTAGGACTGGACTACCTCGCAGTTTGCAATATGTTTGACTTTGGGAGAGTTGTCATTAGGTCGGTCAACAATCATAACTTTTGTCTTGCTGCGGTTGATCTTTAGTCCAAATTCAAGGCTGACGGTTTCCATTCTTTTGAGAAGTTCTTGCATATGGTCAATATTAGTTGCAAACAAAGTGGTGTCATCAGCGTATCGCAAGTTCGATATCTTCAGACCTCCGATCGAAACACCATCTGTCCATTCATCTAAGGTTATTCTCATTATGAGCTCTGTGTAGACGTTAAACAGGAGTGGAGATATAATGCACCCTTGACGCACTCCTGCACTGGGATGGAATTGGCCTGAGAGTACTTCGTCTGTTCTTACTGACGCTGTTCCTTTTTCATAAAGGTTCCTTAAAAGATGTATAAGGTGTTTTGGGGTACCCATCTCCAGCAGCGTGTTCCAAAGTTTTGGCCATTTAACAGAATCGAATGCTTTTGAGAAATCAACAAAGCATATATAGGTGGGTTTGTTGAATTCTCTGGCTTTCTCAATTATCTGTCGAACCGTTAAAATTTGCTCACGAGTACCCCTCCCCTTCACGAAGCCAGCCTGCTCAGGAGCTATTTCCTTGGATAGGTAGGATTTGAGTCGTTCGTTTAAGATGTGCAGTAAAATTTTGCTTGCATGTGAAATAAGAGCAATAAGTCGATAATTACTGCACGATCTTGTGGATCCTTTCTTATGAAGGGGAACAAAAACAGAATGAGCCCAATCGTGCGGCCATGTGCTCGTTCGCCATATTTTATTGCACACTATTTCAAAAATTTGGACGCCGTATTCTCCCGAGGCTTTGATTGTCTCAATCGGGATGGAGTCTCTGCCTACGGCTTTTCCATTCTTTAGGTGTTTAATCGCCGCCCTGACTTCTGTTTTGAGGATATCCGGTTCCAACTCTTCATTTGCAGGTTCAGTTGAAGCAAAGCACTGCGATTGGGGGTCTTCGAACAGTGATTGGCAATATTTTTTCC
Source organism: Scrobipalpa costella (assembly GCA_949820665.1). Taxonomy (NCBI): domain Eukaryota; kingdom Metazoa; phylum Arthropoda; class Insecta; order Lepidoptera; family Gelechiidae; genus Scrobipalpa; species Scrobipalpa costella. Next base: position 21,565,362 of record OX463297.1, read on the forward strand.
ATGTTTCGGAAATTGCATCGATTTCGGTCACTGTTTCACCTTGTGAGTTGTCGATGGCCCATGTTCTTGATGAGAGGGTTTTTGTGATGGAACAAATTTTGCGATGGAGGTCTCTGGCTTCATGCTTGTCGGCATGTGCTTCTACTTCTGCGCATATATTTTGTAGACGCGCGTTTTGGTCTTGCCTGCAAGCTGCTTGAATTCTAGCGGACAGTTTATTCAAAGTCCTCACATCAGCTCCCTGAGACTTAATTCTTCGTCGTTCTTCTACAAGTGCCAAGGTTTCATCACTAAACCAGTGCTGTCGCTTTCGTGTTTCTGCAGGGGGTTTAGACCTTGTGGCTGCGTCTTCGATTATCTTTTTTGAACGTTCCCACAATTGATCTGGAGTCTCTACTTCCGGGTCAACACTGGTCCACTGACCCCAATTTTGTTCTAATGCTGACCTAAATTTGGAGCCATCCTTAACTTTGATCCTTCTTTGTGTCTCGAGTCTTCTGGCTGCTCTCAATTTTAGTTGCACCTTGGACATTAAAAGTTGGTGGTCCGATCCACAATCAGCTCCAGGCAAAGTGTGGTTATTTCTAATTGAGGTCCGCCACCGCGACCTAATCAAGATGTAATCTATTTGATTTTTGTGCTTGCCGTCGGGTGTTATCCATGTCCAAAGTCTACGTGGGTGGTGTTGGAAAAAGCTGTTTGATATTATCATGTCGTTATCAGTGGCAAATTGTATCAGACGGTCACCTCTATCATTACGCTGCCCAAGTCCAAATTTTTATCTGCACAATGACTCATGAGATGTTCATCATTCCCTATCTTCGCGTTAAAGTCGCCGACTACGATCAAAACCTCTCTTTGATGTTTTTGAGATGACTTTTTCAAGTTCTCTATAAAAGTCTTCTATAACTTTATCGCTCGAGTTACTAGTGGGTGCATAAACCTGTATGATATTAAGATTAACTGGTGTCGCCTTGATCTTAATGGTCATAATTCGATCACTTATAGGTTCGTAACCTAGCACGCAGTTCTTAATTCGAGCAGGAAGGACGAAAGCAACACCGTTGTTGCTATTGTCATCGTTACCGGAGAAGTAAATGACATGTGATTCCGTAAGAAAATGACCGTTTCCCTTCCAGTGAGTTTCGCTAAGGCCACAGATGTTCAATTCACACCGAGTTATCTCTTTCTCTACGATATGAAGTTTCCCTGGTTTGAGGAGACCGCGTACATTCCAAGTACCTATCTTCTGGATATGGCGCATCTTTAAAGGTATTCCAGTAGTCCAATTTCCATGGGATGCCTGGTCACCTACATCCTCATGGCCGGTAACCAATTTCACACCGTCTGCCCCGGACGCAGTACGGCGCCGGTTGCTAAGCGGGTCACAGGGCCACCTCTTTATCCTTGGTTTCCTTTTCATGACGACTTTCTTGGGAAAGTAGTGCAGTGGTTTCCCCTTGCCTTCTGCACCAGACATTTTTGAGATTATTTGGTTCTCAAGGCTGCTGTAGCCTCCTCCAACCAGTTGCCTAGTTGGGGAATGGTTATACCGCCATTGACTCGGTCGCCAGAGCCCCGTCTGTTGTCTAGCAGGGAGCACCACGGCAACCGACATTGGTTTCCGTCGCCACCCGGCGCGTGCAGGTGAGTTTGACTATTGGGTCGGATATGATGTTATGTTCCGTTCTCCCCTTACTCTCCATTACTAGATATAACAACATAATGAAATAGTAGTTTTAGTAACGTAACTAATTTGCTAACACGTATAATTTATTTTAGAAACGTGTTTTTGAATAAAAAGACATGAAACTTTGTTTACCTTTATTCTAAATCCGAATTGGAAATACTGTAACTCTGATATGAAAACTTCCGGGAATTAAAAAGACTGTCATAGAGAAAAACAGAGAAAGAATAAGAGGGGGACTAATGCACTTCCTATAAGCCCTTCTTTATGGTACCTCTATGACAGGTCTTTTTAATTCCTGGCAGAATTAAACATAAAATCTTTCTCAGCTCTGAAAAATACATTAAAACTGTAGTAATAGCATTCATTTACATATTTTTTTACAAATCTATTAAGTGCTAACTTTTTATTGGTAAAAGCTTCTTCCAATCTTCTCCATTTCTTTCAACAAACCCTTGACCATGTTCTTTCAGCTATTAGGTACTAGTCATCGCTACTAAACTTATGTCCTTCAATTTATCTTCAAGTGTAGGTAATGTTTGTGAGTGCTTTGCACTTCTTCTTCTTCTTAGCGTGTCAAGAACACGAGAAATTACGTCTTAGCGGCCCAGAATTCAGCCACTTGTATTGCGGATTGACTGCCGTCCATTTAATCCGCTGGCGTGCAGGTGTTGGGGCACGATGTTAAGTGTGCCATGGTTTGCACTGCACATCGGAGCTAGCCGAAAATTCCCACCTGACTATGTTCACCTTACTTCTGCCAACCTGAGTCCGAAGCCTGTTTAAGGGCTTTCAGATCGGCCACGGTAGTTCATGTCCAGGAGATTTGCTCTTGTGAGCTTAACTTGTTTGGATCGGAACGGAATCCAACTCTTTTGGAGCAGCTGTTAGGCATGATCTCCGCACAGTGGCCTTTCCTTCTTGTATCTCTATCGAGATAATGCATTGTTTAGCGTGAAAAGCCTTATAGCTTAAATAAAAATTGACACTTCTACATCTGATCAGAAAAAAAAGAACCGATGCGTTTCGTGTTCTTCGAAATTCATCCCTGAAAAGCTGTAACGATTTCATATTGTTTTTGTGTTTCAGACATGTGTTAGCAAGTGGATCCGCAGACAATACCGTTTTGCTATGGGATCTGGATCAAGGCGCGCCACACACTAAACTAGACTATTTCGAAGACAAAGTAAGTAAATTGAATCTTGCTGTTGATTCACCTACTCACCTACTGTGCAAATAATTTTTATGAACTTGCTTTTTAAAACATTAATGTGGACGCGCTATTTCAATTATACTGGGTGTAAGGGACAGCATCCCACAAACTGATAGGGGTTGCTCAGTCAACGACAATGAACAACTTTCACCAGGAAGTTCTTTCAGGAAGTGTTCTTTTTTATTTCCTAAATTTTTAAATTTAATTCTTTTCAATTCCTAAAAGAATTTGGTGAGAATTGTTTAGTATCGTTGACTTAGCAACACTTATCAGTTTGGGGGATGCTGTCCCTTTCATCCCGTATAGAACCACAGCCAAAACCTCATTAAATTATTGTTTCTTCTTTTCTGCCATGTAGAATGTATATATATAAATAATAGCCATAATTAACACATTACCTATAAATAAACTGTTAAATAAAATAAAATAATATTTATTGACTTATTAATCATGAAAACATATCTACTAAGAAACAAAAAAGAATTTTAGTGCTAAAATCTCGGGGTGTTCGTTTTTTTTATCGCTGTACCTTTTTTTTTTTGAATGGACCTATTTCCACCATACTACAAAGTCACCGGACTGAATGCGTCACCGAACTTGTCGCTGTACCAAAACCTGTTTCAACAAGAATAACATTTCGTTTACAAATTGACCGGCAAGAATTATTATAGGAATTATTACTTTTCAGGTGCAATCCCTAGTATTCCACCCTCTAGAAGCGCAGACCCTCCTGTCGGGGAGTTGCGACGGGAGCGCGCGAGTGACTGACTGCCGCGCCCCACAAGCGCACCGCGCGTGGAAGCTGCCCGGCGAGGTGGAGCGCGTCGTGTGGGACAGGCAGAATCCCTTCTGTTTCGCTGTGAGTACACACACACTCACGCACACACACACACACAACACAAACATGAAGCTAACGAGAAATTCGATGGTAGATTGGAGTGCTCTCTGACAGTCACTGGCGTTCGCATGCATACATACATATAATCACGCCTTTATCCCTAATGGGGTAGGCAGAGAGTAAAAGGTCGTTCCGCCACGTCTGTCAAACTTTTGAGATATTGCTGTAGTGACAGGTTGTCAGCCCATCGCCTAAACTACAATATATTGTTATAAATTTAAATAGAATACATAGACATACATACATACATATAATCACGCCTTTATCCCTAACGTTCCGCCACGTCTGACAAAGATTTGAGGGGGTAGTAACAGGTTTTCAGCCCATCGCCTAAATTAAAATATACTGAAACCCTCGAATCCCTTAGCTGGTTTTTACAGCATGCCCGGTAGGAAATGCAGGTGGCACATTCTGTGTTTTTCTCCCGCTCCCAGTCCAGCATGGAAGGAAACCTGTTGTGTTGTTCCTGTACAGCGTGTTGTTTATGTGCAATAAAGAATATTTGTATTGTCACTACATAGTATAAAACGAAGTCGCTTTCTCTGTCCCTATACCCCTATGTATGCATAAATCTTTAAAACTACGCAATGGATTTTGATGCGGTTTCTTTTAATGGATAGTAATTCAAGAGGAAGGTTTATATGTATAATACATGCATAATATAGTAGAGAAACCCTGATAATTTCCGTGCGAAGCCAAGGCGGGTCGCTAGTATTGTATAATAATTGCGTAATTATTTCTTCTACAGATGAGTAACAACGAAGGCAAAGTAGCATACGTGGACTGTAGACACGATGAACCCCTTTGGACTATCACAGCACACGAAAAGGAAGTTACAGGTAACACTGGAGTTTTTTATAACCAAAGCCATAATATAATAGTACATTACTTTAGAAGTCGAATAAAAAGCAATTTATGGTTGAGTAAATCCAATTTAAACAAGACCATACATTGCTTTTTCGGCTGAGACTTTTATAGTACCTTTTTCTCATTTTGCGAGGAAACAACAACAATACACTTTAATAAACATCAAACTTGCGATTCCTCCATAATATTTTGACATTTAAAATTTTCATGGTGATTTTGACAGGCGCACATTCCATTCATTCATTGTCTTCTTTTTTTCTCAAATATTGTGAACTTAAAAAAATTGTGATTTTTATTTGCTAAATATTGTAATTTTATTTTCAGGACTACTTCTCAGTGAACAAGTGCCGGGACTTATGGTGACAGTAAGCACAGATGGCAAACAGAAGACATGGGATATTTCAAGGTAATTTTAGTTTCGTTTTAGAGAATGATGCCTGAATAGGGACGCATGAGGATGGTCTCCAAACTGGGACGCATAGAAATGGCGCCCGAACTGGGACGCATAGAAATACTGCCCGAATTCGGACGCAAAATATTGACGCGTGCACTGGGACGCATGGAAATGGCGACGGAAATCTGATGCAATGAAATGGCACCCGAACTGGGACTCATGGAAATAGCGCTCGAACTGGGACGCATAGATATGGTATCCGTATTCGGACGCAAAATATTGGCGCCCAAACTGGAACGCATAGAAATGGCGCCCGAATTTGGACGCAAGATATTGACGCTCGAACTGGGACGCATAGATATGGTATCCGTATTCGGACGCAAAATATTGGCGCCCAAACTGGAACGCATAGAAATGGCACTCGAATTTGGACGCAAGATATTGACGCTCGAAATAAGACGCATAGATATGGCATCCGTATTCGGTTGCAAAATATTGGCACACGAACTGGGACGCATAGAAATGGCTCCCGAATTTGGGCGCAAGATACTGACGCTCGAACTGGGACGCATAGATATGGTATCCGTATTCGGACGCAAAATATTGGCGCCCAAACTGGAACGCATAGAAATGGCGCCCGAATTTGGACGCAAGATATTGACGCTCGAACTGGGACGCATAGATATGGTATCCGTATTCGGACGCAAAATATTGGCGCCCAAACTGGAACGCATAGAAATGGCGCCCGAATTTGGACGCAAGATACTGACGCTCGAACTGGGACGCATAGAAATGGCGCCCGAATTTGGACGCAAGATATTGACGCCCGAACTGGGACGCATAGAAATGGCGCCCGAATTTGGACGCAAGATATTGACGCCCGAACTGGGACGCATAGAAATGGCGCCCGAATTTGGACGCAAGATACTGACGCTCGAACTGGGACGCATAGAAATGGCGCCCGAATTTGGACGCAAGATACTGACGCTCGAACTGGGACGCATAGAAATGGCGCCCGAATTTGGACGCAAGATATTGACGCCCGAACTGGGACGCATAGAAATGGCGCCCGAATTTGGACGCAAGATATTGACGCCCGAACTGGGACGCATAGAAATGGCGCCCGAATCCGGACGCAAGATATTGGCGCCTGCACAATTTACCGCGGGCGCCATTCTTACGCTTCAAATACCTATTATCTAACTATTTTTTTTTTGATAGTGTCCTCTGTATGAGCATGCGTGTAATAAACTGTTAAATAAATAAATATGTTTTCCACAGCACGCCCCCAGTTCAAGCGAGCGAACGAGTCGGTCGAGTGGGACAAGCCTTATGCGCGTGCTTGTGTCCCGACGCGCCCTTCTCCCTGGCGGTGGGCGGGGACAACAAGGAGTGCTGCATAGAGCTGCACGACCTCACTATCAACGACACATGTGAGTATAACATTGGCCCCGATTCGGTGCCAACAATCATCATGTCCCTAGCTTTATCCCGTATCTCACGGGGTCGGCTACCTAATCTAGGGGATTGAACGAGGGTACTGGTTTTTACACAGAGGGACTGCCATCTGACCTCCGCAACCCAGAAGGGAAACCAGACCCAATCCTAGATTAGGTCAGAGTTTTCAAGCCGTCAATGCATAGCACTGGCCTCTGATATGGCTTAACGAGTAATATCTACGGTATTTAACGATATTAACCGAGACCAACGGCTTAACGTGCCTTCCGTAGCATGGAAAAAGCGCCGAATAAACGTACATATGAAATTCGAAAACCGAAAATCACATTGGCTTAGGAGGCAGCGGCCCTATCCACTACACCATCGGGCTCTCTTTCGGATTCGGTGCCAACGATGTTTTATTAAAATAAAACCATATCTGTCACTTTCCGTCGTGAGCGAACAGAGACGGACTTATTATAATTCTGTCACTTCAGAAATCTATGGATAGTTACGTCAAGTTAAGTCGTGATGTGAACAGGTCCCGACTATTTTATTTTCCATTTTTTTAACGAGTTCTATGTGACACGATTATAATAGTGCCATCCTTTTCAATTCGCTCTAAAAAAGAGACAGCACCAAATTAAAATAAGTTAAGGTGTGTCTGCAACCTGAATCGGCAGCATTATAATCATCCGCCTAAAGCAGCTGCATATTGCTTCCATTCAAACATCGGATCCTAACTTTATTTATCCATGTTAGCTTAGAGTTAAGCTAAGATAGACGGATAGGAAGCGACGAGATCAAAAATGGTCTTTGAAATGCTACGAGTTAGAAAACTTCTTATTTGAGAGGGATAGCAACAAGAAGCTAACGAGAAATTCTAAATCTCTAAACGAGATGGTAGAATGGGAGCGATCTCTGACAGTCACTGGCGTTCGCATACATACATGCAATAAACATGCATACATGCAAACGACCCAAACAAAGGTCGCTCCGCCACGTCTGACAAAGTTTTGAGGGTTATTTTAAGATAGATTTGTAGGTAAATTTCTGTAGTGACAGACTGTCAGTCCCATCGTCTAAATTGCAATATACCGAAACCCTCGGATCCCTAAGCCAGTCTTTACAGCATACCCGGGCGGAAATGCACCTGGCACATTCTACGTTTTTCTTTCGCTCCCAGGCCAGCATGGAAGCATAGGAGTTCGCATACAGTAGAACAAATCAAGCTGCTTAGCACCGGAATTTGGCCTCTCGCGGATCATTCCACCGTTAATTTGGCGTTGAAATTGTGTTTTTATTTTCAGTTATGGCTCGATTTGGACCGCGGCCGCTTGTGCAAGTCACAACAGAATCCAGCGAAGATACCATGGAATCCTAAATACCTGAGGGGTATCTATATTGTATTTATGTAACATATTAAGATTATTGTAAGCAAAATAAACAATTATCCCAGTTATTTAATCGCTATTTTTATTTAAATTTGTCATTCTTTGATCAAGTAACAGATTCAATTCTTTACGACTGGTGTGGTTTTAAATGGTAGGGTAGGGAATAAAACGCACATTATCATTGGATTCTGATTTTATTTTAAACTCAATAACTTATGTAACAATAAAATAATTATAACAATTGATTAAAAAACATACAAATATGTCCATCCATAACCTTGAATATAGATTTCATTGATAACAGGGCGACCAAAGTTATAACTTGGCGATCATAGGAGTTTCGCTGAAAATGAAAAACATGCACAATTTCAAATAAAACAATTATTTTAAACAACAGTAATATATTTCAACTCCATTACGTCTATAGACAATATAAATACACAGAGAATGATCACTATTGCTGTTAAAATCAAATAAAAGCTTTTAATACTGAGAAGCTATTCGCTTTTTCATTTTGAGCTATTTAAAAGGCTGGTTCTATATAATATAGGCGGCTGAGCGTTAGCAATACAACATTTTTTTTAATTGAACACAATATTATTTAGTTCATATCAAATTTGGCTTTATTCAACTTCTCAAAAGCTTAAGCTTTATCATCGCACGCAAAACCTATATTTTATTATCATGGTGGTAAAAAGCAAGATTCATATGAAAATATGTCGACCAATAAGTCTGATCTTCAATAGAATGAACACACGATTTAAATTTAAAATCCAGGCAGTTACTTCATAAATACATACAAAAAATATTCGATAATCTCATTTTGAAAACTATAATAAATGGGTGAATTTTTAAAATCCCGAATTAATCTCACAGCCCATAAACATATAAGACAATTATCAAGAGTATAAGAAAAATATGATAGTCTAATATTGCTCTTTAACTTGAACATTACATGTAACTCTAATAGTTTTATATATGAGCAGTAACTATTGCACCATATTACATTATTTACTGGTATACAAATAACTGGACCATCTGCCAGGTGTAAGGGACAGCATCCCGCAAACTGATAGGGGTTGCTCAGTCAACGACACTGAACAACTATCAGCAGGTTTTTATTTTCAGGAAGTGAAGAAAAAATACTTTTCTATACAAATTTAATAATTGAGGTGAAAATTTTGTATTTAAAAGCCTATTTTTTTTCACTTCCTGAAATAATCCTGCTGTTAGTAGTTCAGTATCGATGAGAGAGCAAACCCCAATCAGTTTGCGGGACGCTGTCCCTTACACCCGGTAGAAATTGATTATATGGATCTAAATGTAGATATCTACAAAATTTCCATTACCTACGATGAACGGGTAAGACAAGGTATAGCTTCTAAAAATTTAACTATGTACTATTTTTACTTTTGCTATTTTACTTAGCTGCTATATGATTTTATTTAGACAATTGTATACGATTATTTACTTCTAATATCCATACAGCGATTGCGTGAATGAGTTTTGGTAGAACATGAACAAAATATTTCTGATAATATTATCAGAAATAGATGAAGGACATTGAACAGGTAGGCAGTGCATTAGGGTAAAATGAAGGGTGTAAGGGACAGCTTGCCGCAAACTGATGGGACACTGTCAACGAAACTGAATTACTTCCACAAAGAAATTCTTTCAGTAAATGGTCTTTCTTTCCATTCAAATTGTCTGATCAAGATAGTCATTTTGTATGGGGAAGCTTTTTTCATTTCCAGAAATAAAAACTTTGCGAAAGTTGTTCAGTTTCATTGACTGAGCAACTCCTTTCAGTTAGCGGAAAGCTGTTCTACAAAATAGAAAACTAATAAATGCCGCAACCATAAACCGTTCAATGTATTCAGACGTCACATCCCCACAATACGAAACGAACAAGTACCATTCGGCCAAAACCCTTCCACCCAATCCCGAAAAAAAAAGAAAAATTAAAAAGTTACTGGTCCTCCGGGAATTTGGTAATGGCGTCGAACATGGCGCGCGCAACGTACGCCACATTGCTCTGATTGAGGCCGCAGATGTTGATGCGACCCGACTTCAGCAGGTAGATGTGGTACTCTTGGACTAGGTGCTCCACTTGGCGTTGGGTCAGGCCGGTGTACGAGAACAGACCGATCTGTTTGACTATGTGGTCCCAGTTGCCGGGTGTGCCAAGTCTGTAAAGGAAATTAATTGTTTACGATTTATTATCTTCCATGCTGGACTGGGAGCGAGAGAAAAACCTTGAATGTGCCAGCTGCATTTCTTCCCGGGCATGCTGTAAAACCCAGCTAAGGGATCCGAGGGTTTCAGTATATTGCAATTCAGGCGATGGACTGACCACCTGTCACTACAGCAGTATACATAAAAATCTATCTTAAATGGCCCGCAAAACTTTGTCAGACGTGGCGGAACGGCCTTTATTTAGGTAGTTTACGCTCTGCTAACCCCATTAGGGATAAAGGCGTGAATATATGTATGTAGATTGATTATGTTTTATTTACACTTCTTCTTATCGAGTGGATTCTCGAGTCGAATGACCAGATGAGCACTGGTGTCAGAGTTTTTAAACCACCTAGTAGCACAGCTAATAGGCTTCCGACATGGTTTGAGTAACGACCACTATCACAGACAGCGACCGGGACCGACGACTCAACGTGCCCTCCGAAGCACGGATATTTACACTATCTTACACACAGTTGTCAAAACAAAAACAAATTTAGGACCCCAGCTATCTATAAAACTGATCAATTGAATGTAAACCACCCGACGAAATTTTACCGTCTTTAAATAAGCTGCACTGATATGTGGAATTGTGGTTTAAATCCCGTTAGTGTGAAATACATACATACATATAATCACGCCTTTATCCCTAATGGGGTAGGCAGTGCGTAAACGACCTAAATAAAGGTCGTTCCACCACGTGTGACAAAGTTTTAGAGGTTATTTAAGATAGATTTTATTATATATTGCTGTAGTGACAGGTTGTCAACCCATCGCCTAAATTGCAATATACTGAACTCGGATCCCTTAGCTGGATTTACAGCATGCCCGGGAAATGCAGCTGGCACATTGTATGTTTTTCATTCGCCCCTAGTCCAGCATGGAATTGATCAATTTTATTTATGATTTATTTACACCATCTGACACAGTTGTTAAAACGAAAAATAAATTATGACACCACAACCCCAGCTATCTATAAAACTGTTTTTTTAATGTACCTATTTGCACCATACTACAAAGTGTATATAATGCGTCACCGGACTAAAGGCGGGGAGTTGCTACACGCAATCTACACCCTTATATGCAAATGGCAACTGCCTAAGGGCGCCCACTAGGGCTCAAACTTGGCATATGGTGTTGCCTTGGGAATTCCTTATCGGAGAGAATCTACCCGGTACGTGCCGGTAAACCCCAAAGTGGGGCAAAGGGATATAAAAAAACTCGTATATAAACCACACAGTGAAATTGTTGGCCTCTTTAAATATTTCTCTGAAGTTCATTGACGTATACTGGTTTACGGAATCGTGGTATTAAATACCGCTAGTGTGAAATATTTGGTAGTAATTTTGTTAATATATTTAAACCAAATAATATACCGGGTGTAAGGGACAGCGTCCCGCAAACTGATAGGAGTTCCTCAGTCAACGACACTGAACAACTATTGTAATAACCATGAAATTCTTAAAGGGAATGAAAAAAAATGGACTTCCCATACAAAATGACCACCTCGATCAGACAATTTGTATGGAAAAACCAAATTATTTTATTCAATTTCTGAAAAAGAAAACCTGCTGATAGTTGTTCAGTGCCGTTGACTGCGTCACCCCTATCAGTTTGCGGGACGCTGTCCCTTACAACCCATATCTCCGATGAATATAAACGAAGAACTTACTTGATAAGCTCTGCCCTCAAAGCGTTCCTCATCTCTATGACTCTGGAAGACATTAATTTGATGCTGTCTTTCCTGTGAACAAAATTATTTCACATCAATATTTTTTTTTGCTGGCCTGGGAGAGAAAGACATAGAATGTGTCAGCTGCATTTCCTCCCGTGCATGCTGTAAAAACCAGCTAAGGGATCCGAGAGTTTCAGTATATTGTAATTTAGGCGATGGGCTGACAACCTGTCACTACAGAAATATACTTACAAATCTATCTTATATACCATCGAAACTTTGTCAGACGTGGCGGAACGACCTTTGTTTAGGTCGTTTGCGCTCTGCCTACCCCGTTAGGGATAAAGACGTGATTATATGTATTTAATTCCAAACATACGTTTCTATGACCAGATCAGGAGTCGTGAGGCTCAGGTCCTTCAGAAGACCGATAATTGATACAATCTGGCTTACCTATTTTCACAAAGGTAAAAAATATAAAAACAACATAGGTCGGAAAGAGATAGCCATAAAAATGCTTTACACAAGTGTCAAAATCATCAAGCTAAGGGAAAGGTTTCTTCTTTTTTTTTTCTTCTGTCGAGTGGGTATCGAGTCTATGGACCCGATGAACCCTGGTGTCAAAGTTTTTAAACCGCCTAGTAGCACAACTATCAGGCCTCTGACATGGTTTTGTGTAACGACCACTATCAAAGACAGCGACCGGGACCGACGGCTTAACGTGCCCTCCGAAGCACGAAATCTTTTTCTTTTTCGGACAATCGGGTGATTCAGCCTGCAATGTCCTACCCAAACTGGGGAAAAATTCACAAAGTGATAAATTCTCAAATATCAACTTTGTGTTTTCCCCCCTGGGAATCGAGCCCAGGACCTCCGGATCGGGAGCCCATGGCACTAGCCACTAGACCACGGAGGCAGTTCAAGGGAAAGGTGTGGTAGCGGTACTCACCATTCGTCGTACAAGTGTTTGTTGGCGAGCACGCCCGCCACCACGCGCGCGCCGTGCGCCGGCGGGTTCGAGTACATACCGCGCACGATCCATGTCACCTGGAACAATACATGATTATATTAATGGGCTTCCATGCTGGACTGGGAGCGACAGAAGAACCTTAAATGTGCCAGCTGCATTTCTTCCCGGGCATGCTGTAAAACCCAGCTAAGGGATCCGAGGGTTTCAGTATATTGCAATTTAGGCGATGGACTGACCACCTGTCACTACAGCAGTATACATAAAAATCTATCTTAAATGGCCCGCAAAACTTTGTCAGACGTGGCGGAACGGCCTTTATTTAGGTAGTTTACGCTCTGCCTACCCCATTAGGGATAAAGGCGTGATTGTGTGTGTGTGTGTGTGTGTGTGTGTGTGTGTGTGTGTGTGTGTGTGTGTCACATAGAACTCGTTAAAAAAATGCAAAATAAAATAGTCGGGACCTGTTCACATCACGACTTAACTTGACGTAACTATCCATAGATTTCTGAAGTGACAGAATTATAATAAGTCCGTCTATATTGCTATTTTAATCCAAGCTGGACTGGGAGCGAGATAATAACATGGAATGTGCCAGCTGCATTTTCTCCCGGGTATGCTGTAGAAACCAGCTAAGGGATCCGAGGGATTGTTATTTAGGCGATAGGTTGACAACCTGTCACTACAACAATACAGATCTATCCAAAATGGCCCTCATACTTGTCAGACGTGGCGCAATGACCTTTGTTTGGGTCATTGACGCTCTGCCTACACCATTAGGAATAAATGCGTGATTATATGTATGTATACATACACGAACGACGTTGTGTCACGACACGAACTGACAGGTTGCACCGATGTGAACTGTCCTTAATAGTTCGATAACTAAATAAAATATAGAGTGCGCGAAGGTTTCGTTTTAAAAGGAAACTACATACACATAATCACGCCTTTATCCCTAATGGGGTAGGCAGAGCGTTAACGAAGGTCGTTCTGCCACGTCTGACAAAATTTGAGGGTTATTTATGATAGATTAGTAGGTATATTGCTGTTGTGACAGGTTGTTAGCCCATCGCCTAAATTACAATATACTGAAACCCTCGGATCCCTTAGCTGGTTTTTACAGTGTGCCCAGGAGGAAATGCAGCTGGCACATTCTATGTTTTTTTCTTGCTCCCAGGCCATCATGGAAGCACATCATAACATCATACATACATATAATCATGCCTTTATCCCTAATGGGGTAGGCAGAGCGTTAACGACCTAAACAAAGGTCGTTCTGCCACGTCTGACAAAATTAAAGGATTATTTATGATAGATTTATAGGTATATTGCTGTAGTGACAGGTTGTCAGCCCATCGCCTAAATTGCAATATACTGAAACCCTCAGATTCCTTAGCTGGTTTTTACAGCATGCCCCGGAGGAAATGCAGCTGGCACATTCTATGTTTTTCTCTCGCCAGGCCAGCATGGAAGACAAATAAATATGATTAATTTAATTTACCTGTGACCTGATGGCGGCTACGTGCGCGGCGTTGTTCAACACGAGTGCGAGATTTCCGACACGCTCATCTGCAAATTAAAATGGGTCTAATAAATCCAACTGTAATATTAAAAACATACATTGCTATAAATGGCTATCTGTAAATGGCTCTGTTGATATATTTTAATGTATTAGTTATTGTAATCTACACGAACCAGTAGTGGATACGGCCGCTGCCTCCTGAGCGGGGAGGTCGTGTTTCGAACCCCACCACGTACCAATGTGTTTTTCGGTTTTCGAATTTCATATGTACGTTTATTCGGTGCTTTATTCGTGCTTCGGAAGGCACGTTTAGCCGTTGGTACCGGTTAATATGGTTTAATACCGTAGATATTAGTCGTTAAGCCATATCAAAGGCCAGTGCTAATCATTGGCGGCTTGAAAACTCTGACCTAATCTAGGATTGGGTCTGGTTTCCCTTCTGGGTTCCGGAGGTCAGATGGCAGTCGCTCTGTGTAAAAACCAGTACCCTCGTTCAATCCCCTCAATTAGGAAGCCGACCCCGTGAGATACGGGATAAGGCTAGGGAGATGATGAAATCCAACTGTAATATTAAAAACATACATTGCTATCTGCAGGCTATAAATGGCTATCTGTAAATGGCTCTGTTGATATCTTTTTATGTATTAGTTATTGTAATCTAACTGTAGGTGTTCTGAATAAATAAAAATAAATACAATAAGCTACGCAAGGGAGGCGAGCGCGACGAGTCACAAATCGGAACTATTCAATACGTTACGCGAGAAAAGCGAGCGCGAAAAATCACAAAGCTGGAACCTATCAAAACTTTACACAAGAGAAGCCAGCGCAACATTTCACGAAAATAGATAGGCGATATACCTTAAAATTATAAATGTGAAAATCAATTTAATTTTATTTAGGTACTATGTGTGTCTGTGGTGAGGGTCTTACCGGAAATCTCTGCCAAAACTATTAATAAGACTTTATTTTGATACTAACTGTATAGTCCGAAGTTCTTGGCGTAGGACTGCGCGCAGAGCAGCTCGAAGCCTCTCTTGACGAAGTAGCGCACCGCCCACGCGTCCTTGTCCAAGTCTCCGGAAGCGAAGCCTTGGTACGCGCTGTCGAAGAACGGGAACAGTTTGCGTTCCTGCAACAATCAAGAAGATATATTTACACATTTTTAAGTGGTGTTTATAAATTTTCATTCAAACATTGAATTGTGAGCAAAGCGAACTCAACACAAAAACAAAAAATTTGCAAACAAGCGCGACTTTTCACGAAATTTTATCAATATGTTACGCGAGTGAAACGAACGCAACAGTTAACAAAAATCTTAGTTTCAAACGTTACGCGAGCAAAGCGAGCACGACACGTAATCAAAGCTTAACTATAGTGAAAGAAGCTTATTTAACTACGAGGGTCATTCAAAAAATACTTAGCCTACAAAAAGAAAACGAAAATTTTGGAAAAGTGGCAATTTATTTTTCAACATAGTCTCCTTTTAGTTCTATACACTTAGCCCAGCGATGCTCCAACTTTTTTAACCCGTCCGAAAAATAGTTTTTGTCAAACTCTGCAAAATAGGCCTCCGTGGCGGCGATGACCTCCTCATTTGATCCATATCTATTCCCGGCGAGTGACTTTTTCAGATTAGGAAACAGAAAGAAGTTACAAGGGGCCAAATCTGGAGAATAAGGTGGATGGGGCAGCAATTCGTAGCGTAATTCGACCAATTTGGCCATGGCAACGGCAGACGTGTGAACCGGTGCGTTATCGTGGTGAAACAGCACTTTTTTCTTCGCCAGATGGGGTCGTTTTTTCTTTAATTCGGCGTCGAATCGGCCCAATAAATCGGCATAGTAAAGCCCTGTAATTGTTTTACCCTTCTGGAGGTAATCGATGTATTCTATTCTATCACACCTTGTGAATCCCAGAAAACGGTGGCCATAACTTTTCCGGCCGATTTTACAGTTTTCGCCTTCTTTGGAGCACGTTCCCCGGTCTGGATCCATTGTTTTGATTGCTCCTTGGTCTCTGGTGTGTACCAGTGGATCCAGGTTTCATCGACGGTCACAAAACGACGCAAAAACTCCGCTGGATTCCGCTTAAACAGCGCCAAACACGTCTCCGATGTGGTCTCACGGTTGCGCTTGTTTTCCGGTGTGAGTAAACGCGGCACCCATCGCGCCGACAGCTTTCTCATGCCGAGTTCCTCGTGAAGAATATGATGCACTGTTCCTTCTGAAATGCGTACAGTCTTAGCTAGCTCCCGAACCTTCAATCGGCGATCTGCCAATACGAGATCATGGATTTTTTTAATGTTTTCCTCCGTAGTAGCTGTTTTCGGTGCACCTGGACGTGGTTCATCAAAAACCGACGTACGGCCACGTGCAAACTCGTTGAACCAATTCTTGACGGTGGCCATCGATGGAGAAGAGTCACCGTACACAGCATCCAAGCGCTCTTTGATTTCGAAGCGCGTTTTCCCTTCCAAAAATAGGAATCGAATCACCGAACGATATTGCTCTTTTTCCATTTTTGTAAAACCGATCGACACGTTCGCTTCCATAAGTTGTAAAATTAAAACAAATGAAGGGATTGGAATGAAAATTTGAAAAAAGAATTAAAAAAGAATGTGCTACACTGTGTTTAAACTCTTTTGAAACTACAGCGCCCTCTGGCGATGAGGCTCGGTACTTATTGAATGCACCTCGTATCTATTGCTTTGCTTACCTCCATGACATCAGCGATTTTCTCCCACTGCTCCTGAGTGGGGTCAACGCCGGTAGGATTATAAGCACAAGCATGAAGAAGGATCACGGAGTTTTCTTCGGCGTTCCTCAGGTCCTCAATGAGACCTTCGAAGTCAATGGCGTGGGTCTGGGGGTTACACTATAGGGAACGAAGCTTATTTAACTAACTGCTTTGCTTACCTCCATGACATCAGCGATTTTCTCCCACTGATCCTGAGAGGGGTCAATGCCGTTCGGATTGTGGGCACAAGCATGAAGAAGGATCACGGAGTTTTCTTCGGCGTTCCTCAGGTCCTCAATGAGACCTTCGAAGTCAATGGCGTGGGTCTGGGGGTTACACTATAGGGAACGAAGCTTATTTAACTAACTGCTTTGCTTACCTCCATGACATCAGCGATTTTCTCCCACTGCTCCTGAGGGGTCAATGCCGTTCGGATTGTGGGCACAAGCATGAAGAAGGATCACGGAGTTTTCTTCGGCGTTCCTCAGGTCCTCAATGAGACCTTCGAAGTCAATGGCGTGGGTCTGGGGGTTACACTATAGGGAACGAAGCTTATTTAACTAACTGCTTTGCTTACCTCCATGACATCAGCGATTTTCTCCCACTGCTCCTGAGGGGTCAATGCCGTTCGGATTGTGGGCACAAGCATGAAGAAGGATCACGGAGTTTTCTTCGGCGTTCCTCAGGTCCTCAATGAGACCTTCGAAGTCAACGGCGTGGGTCTGGGGGTTACACAATAGGGAACGAAGCTTATTTAACTAACTGCTTTGCTTACCTCCATGACATCAGCGATTTTCTCCCACTGCTCCTGAGAGGGGTCGATGCCGGTAGGATTGTGGGCACAAGCATGAAGAAGGACCACGGAGTTCTCTTCAGCATTCTTCAGGTCCTCAATGAGACCGTCGAAGTCAATCGCGCGGGTCTTGGGGTTCCAGTAGCGGTACATGTGCGGCTTCGTGAATCCCGCGTTTATGAACACTAGGTGGTGGTTTTCTGGGGAAATATTGTATAAAATTAAGTATGTAAAACAATGTAAGAATTAAACGGAGTGTAAGGGACAGCGTCCCGGCAACTGATACAGGTTGCTCGGTCAACGGAACTGAACAACTATCAGTAGGATATATTTTCAGAAAGTGAAAAAAAAAATAGTATTCGATACAAATTGTCTGATCGAGACGGTAATTTTGTATGAGATATTACATTACTTTTTTTCATCTCCTGAAAGAAATTCCTAGTGATAGTTGTTCACTTTCGTTGTCTGAGCAACTCCTATTAGTTTGCGGGACACTGTCCGCTACACCCGGTATGCCGAAATATTATTTTAATTTACTTTTATTGGTCTTCTTCTGTCGAGTGGGTATCGAGTCTATGGACCCGATGAACCCTGGCTTCGAGAGTTTTTAAACCGCCTAGAAGCACAACTATCAGGCCTCTGACATGGTTCGTGTAAAGACCACTATCAAAGACAACGACCGGGACCGACGGCTTAGCGTGCCCTTCGAAGCACGAAATCGTTTTCTTTTCGGACAATCAGGTGATTCAGCCTGCAATGTCCTAACCAAACTGGGGAAAAATTCACAAAGTGATAAATTCTCAAACATAAACTTTTCTGTTTTCCCCCTTGGGCATCGAATCCAGGCCCTCCGGATCGGGAGTCCATGGCACTAGCCACTAGACCACGAAGGCAGTTAAAACTAACTGCATTGTTACCACGATCGGAACAATAAAAGATAGCGTTGTTTATATACTTCAAACCGGAGTGTTCTCTACTAAGGTTTAGCAAAATACAAATACAGCAATTAGTAGACCCCTTTTCTTTATATACATACATACATACATATAATCACGCCTTTATCCCTAATGGGGTAGGCAGAGCGTAAACGACCTAAACAAAGGCCGTTCCGCCGCGTCTGACAAAGTCTTGAGAGCCATTCAAGAAAGATTTGTATGTATATTGCTGTAGTGACAGGTTGTCAGCCCATCGCCTAAATTACAATATACTGAAACCCTCAGATCCCTTAGCTGGTTTTTACAGCATGCTCGGGAGGAAATGCAGCTGGCACATTCTATGTTTTTCTCTCACTCCCAGTCCAGCATGGAAGATTTTCTTTATATGGGTCCCTAAAAAGCAATATTAATGTATCTAGCTGCCCGCTGTAGGTAACTACGACTAATGTTGGTAAATATTAATGGTACAACGCTCTTCCTACCCCATTAGGGATAAAGGCGTGATTATATGTATGTATGTACAACTCTTCTGTGTTGGGCTGGGAGAAATCGAAAAACAAAGAATGTTCTAGGTGCCCTTCCTCCCGGGCATGCTGTAGAAGTCAGCAAAAGGGATTCGAGGGTTACAGTGTATTGTAATTTAGGCGATGGGCTGACTACCTGTCACTACAGCAATACATTACAATCTAAAAATGCCCTCAATTTATTGTCAGATGTGGCGAGAGCGCCTTTTACGAGGCGTTTTACGCTCTGCCTCCCCGTAAGGGATAAAGGCGTGATTTCATGTATGTCATCTCCCTAGCCTTATCCCGTATCTCACGGGATCGGCTACCTAATCTAGGGGATTGAACGAGGGTACTGGTTTTTACACAGAGCGACTGCCATCTGACCTCCGCAACCCAAAAGGGAAACCAGACCCAATCCTAGATTAGGTCAGAGTTTTCAAGCCGCCAATTCTTAGCACTGGCCTCTGACATTGCTTGACGACTAATATCTACGGTATTAAACGATATTAACCGGGACCAACGGCTGATCGTGCCTTCCGAAGCACGGAAAGGCGCGAATAAACGTACATATTAAATTTGTAAACCGAAAAACACATTGGTACGTGGTGGGATTCAGGAGGAGAGATCCAGGAGGCAGCGGCCCTATCCCCTATATCATCGGGCTCTCTAAACGCGTGATTTTATGTATGTACAATAAAGTTGCTATAATCCTAAAAGGCGTACTTTACACAGATCAAGGTACAAGGTAAAACGCGGGACCGGAGCCGGCTTGGAGAAAACTGGTTGGGGCCTTCTTCGCCAGAGGGGTGTGATATTATAGTAAAAGTACCAATCCTAGCAGATTTGTACTGCTTGCCTGGTCGAGTGGTTAGAACCGTGGGCTCACGATCTGGATATCCTGGGTTCGATTCTCAGGGGGGGGAACACAAAGTTAATATTTGTGAATTTATCATTTTGTGAGATTTTCCCCAGTTTGGTTACGACAAGGCAGGCTGAATCACCTGATTGTCTGAAAGAATAAAGATTCCGTGCTTCGGAAGGCACGTTAGTCACTTATGAATACTCTATAATCTCTATGCGGATTAAGTATGTGTGGAAAGTAAGTGGGATACTATTTATGATTATTTAATGATAATATTGATAGTCTATTTCTGGGAAAACACATACCAGGTGTAAGGGACAGCGTCCCGCAAACTGATAGGGGTCGCTCAGTCAACGACACTGAACAACATCCACCAGGAAATTCTTTCAGGAAGAGAAAAAAATATGGCGTTTCCATACAAAATGTTCACCTCGATCAGTCAATTTGTATAGAAAAGCCATATTTTTTATCTTTCCTGGTGGATGTTGTTCAGTGTCGTTGACTGAGCAACCCCTATCAGTTTACGGGACGCTAGCCCTTACACCTGGTTTATGCATCAATAATGAAATATACTTATGTAATGTCACAAATCAATACTTATTTTAACACTTTACTTAATTACGACTACGACTAAATCTTATTTCATTCATACTAAACATGAATACTTTTTCTAAAGTAAAATCCTTACAACATTTTTTAAACTAAATAATCTAATAGACAGTCGAAATACTGTGAATCAAATCTGATACCATAACTATAAATTATGATCGATCTACCTTCTTGGTCTGCGTATCCTGGAATAGGCATAATACGGGGTGTGTGATAGGAGTTACTGAGTCAACGAAACTGAACAACTATCACCAGGAAATTCTTTCACGAAAATAAAAAAACAAATTGCTTTTTCATACAAACTGTCTGATTGAGGTGGTCATGGTATGGGAACGTATTTTTTGTTTTCATCTCCTGAAATAATTTCCTGGTGAATGTTGCTCAGTATCGTTGACTGAGCAACCCATATTAGTTAGCGGGACGCTGTCCCTAACACCCGGCGTACATTATGTTCATCACCAGAAATTTTAGACTTTTAGTGCTGTTACCTTCCCATAATTTCATTTTATATTTAGCAGGCCTATCAGGGCTAGCTAGTTCCTATCGAAGTCTTTTGAGAGCCTCATTTCCATTTATAATTCTATTCAACACAAAGTGATTATTTTAAATTTGGTAGATTAATAGATAAACTCATTATTGCGCATAAATCGTAAAATTTGGAAAAGCTTAAAAATAACAGTGTTCGCAAAGGCGGCCTTATCGCTTCAAGCGATCTCTTCTTAGTATTTGAAAGACAGAAAAAGAGATGGTAAGATCTTACCCCATGTTGGGCTGGAGTAGTAGAAGGTGGTGTATTTCAGATGTTTGTTGAGCAGCTCAGCGCCCACGCGCAGAGAGCCTGTGCCTGACAGGGTTTGTACTCCAAAAGCCTGCAAAAACATCAGAAGAATCAGAATCGTTTATTTGCTTGAACAATGGTGTAGTGGATAGGGCCGCTGTTTCCTGAGCGGGGAGGTCGTGGTTCGAATCCCACCACGTACCATCGAATTTCATATGTACGTTTATTCGGCGCTTTTTCCGTGCTTCGGAAGGCACGTTAAGCCGTTGGTCCCGGTTAATATCGTTTATTACCGTAGATATTAGTCGTTGAGCCATGTCAGAGGCCATTGCTAAGCATTGGCGGCTTGAAAACTCTGACCTAATCTTGGATTGGGTCTGGTTTTCCTTCTGGGTTGCGGAGGTCAGATGGCTCTGTGTAAAACCAGTACCCTAGTTCAATCCCCTAGATTAGGTCGCCGACCCCGTGAGATACGGGATAAGGCTAGGGAGATGGGGGTGTACAAAGATGGTCAATATTATAAAGATATCCTAAACAGTCAACAACTGCATGCAAATCTTAATTCAACTTAAATTAATAGTAACAAATTATTAATAAAATAAAATAACAAAGTTGTTAAGGTAACGAGAATGTCAAATTAAGAATAATTTATATTATAACGTAAAATTAATATTATATAAGAAAGAATGTCTAAACCATAAAAACAATTATTACACAAAATGTCAGAGAGCGCGTACTTCAATTTATTTTCGAAAAGATTTCTAATGGTGTTAGGGAAGATGTTTTACAATTTTATAAACATATTATAGCTGTTTCTGGAAACGAACATTGTCTTATTTGGCATAGCAATTAATTTGTCTGGATATCTGGTAGAATATGTGCATATTTCTTTATTTTTTTTTAAATAGAATTTTAATTCTAGAAAAAAAGAGCAAGGATTATTTTACGTAACACGCCATTTTCCTATACCTACACAATGCTACTACTAACAACTAACCGGGACAACCTGTTATTTGCTATCCGTATCATGAATGTAACTAACAACTGTAATTTATTTGTAAGTTGTTATCTGAATATCAATAAATAAAATTAAAAATACTGCTTTCGATTCGTAGAGCACACAATTTATCTTAATCCTGACAAAAAATTATAGGCGTCTCTTTCTGTTCTTCCATGACGGAAAATGACAGGTATAGACTTATATTAGTTGAGATTTTTCCAATATCTTGTTTTGCCATGACTAAGCAAGCAAGTGGACCCTATTATTTATATTCTACTAGCGACCCGCCCCGGCTTCGCACGGAAATTATCAGGGTTTCTCTACTATATTCTGCATGTATTATACATATAAACCTTCCTCTTGAATCACTCTATCCATTAAAAGAAACCGCGTCAAAATCCGTTGCGTAGTTTTAAAGATTTATGCATACATAGGGATATCGGGACAGAGAAAGCGACTTTGTTTAATACTATGTAGTGATTTTGCAAAGCTGTATCCTGCCAAGTTCCATAGTCGAAACCTGCATGGATCTTGGAAATTATAACTTTTACCCAGAAATCTTGATTGTCTTTATTCATACATACATACATATATTCACGCCTGTATCCCTAATGGGGTAGGCAGAGCGTAAACGACCTAAACAAAGGTGTCCCGCCACGTCTGACAAAGTTTTGAGGGTAATTTAAGATAGAATTCTAGGTATATTGCTGTAGTGACAGGTTGTCAGCCCATCGCCTAAATTACAATATACTGAAACCCTCGGATCCCTTAGCTGGATTTTACAGCATGCCTGGGAGGAAATGCAGCTGGCACATTCTATGTTTTTCTCTCGCTCCCAGGCCAGCATGGAAGTATTGTGTATAGTTGATTGTCTTTATAAAATCCTAAATAACCCTATGATAATTTATTTATACGTAGAGCATTGTTGTTTACAAGAAGAAAGAGATTGTAAAAGATTAAGAAACTATATAATTATCAACATCTGTTATCTTACATCCATATATATAATCACGCCTTTATGCGTAACGGGGTAGGCAGAGTGTAAACTACCTAAACAAAGGTCGTTCCGCCACATCTGACAAAGTTTTGAGGGTTATTTAAGATAAATTTGTAGGTATATTACTATTGTGACAGGTTGTCAGCCTATCGCCTAAATTGCAATAAACAGAAACCCTCGGATCCCTTGGTTATTACAGCATGCCCAGGAAGAAATGCAGCTGACACATTCTATGTTTTTCTCTTGCTTCCAGTCTAGCATGGCAGATAGATAGCTGTTTTCTTTAGTTTGTAAAATACGTAAAAGTTCTCACGATATTATTTTAATACGATGAGATAACAACAATAATGTATACGTGTGCCACCGTGACCTCGCTTACGCGATAATATGTTAAGATGCAATATCTTGCGAGATACGTATCAGACCAGACTATCAGAAAATAAGTAGTTATTTATTCCATGCTGGACTGGGAGAGATAGAAAAACATAGCATGTTCCAGCTGCCCTTCCTCCCGGGCATGCTGTAGAAGTCAGCAAAAGGGATTCGAGGGTTACAGTATATTGTAATTTAGGCGATGGGCTGACAACCTGTCACTATAACAATACACTTTTCAACTTAAAATTGCCCTCAAAATTTGTCAGACGTGGCGAAAGCGCCTTTTACGAGTCGTTTCACGGTCTGCCTACCCCGTAAGGGATAAAGGCGTGATTTTATGTATGTATGTATGTAAGTAGTTAATTATGTAATAAACTACAAGCATTTATTTATTTAAAGAGGATCATCTACATTTTACATACATACATATAATCACGCCTTTATCTTTAATGGGGTAGGCAGAGCGTTAACGACCTAAACAAAGATCGATCCGCCACGTCTGACAAAGTTTTGAGGGTTATTTAAGATAGATTTGTAGGTATATTGCCGTAGTGACAGGTTGAGAGCCCATCGACTAAATTATAATATACTGAAACCCTCGAATCCCTAAGCTATTTTTTACAGCATGCTTCGGAGGAAATGCCGCTAGCACATTCTATGTTTTTCCCTCGCTCCCAGGTCAGCATGGAAGAACATTTACATATCTAACATTATCGAAATCTTTTAACATAGTAGGGTTCTGACACTTACAGATGAACACAACATTCAATTTAAATCTTATTATCTACTAGCGACCCGCCCCGGCTTCGCACGGAAATCATCAGTGTTTCTCTACTATTTTATGCATGTATTATACATATAAACCTTCCTCTTGAACCACTCTATCCATTAAAAGACCGCATCAAAATTCGTTGCGTAGTTTTAAAGATCCAAGCATACATAGGGATATAGGGACAGAGAAAGCGACTTTGTTTTATACTATGTAGTGTTGATTTAAGTTACAAACGATGAGCGTTCAGCAACAAAGGTCTACGAGTTCATGAGTCAAATCTTAGGTCTATGAAAGTATGACTTCCACAAAATAGTATTTTCATCTATCGAATCTCCTTCTTCTTAGCGAGTGGATTCTCGAGTCGAACGATCCGATGATCTCTGGTGTCAGAGTTTTCAAACCGCCTAGTAACACAGCTATTAGGCCCCTGACATGGTTTCAGTAACGACCACTATCAAAGACAGCGAACGGGACCGACGGCTTAGCGTGCCCTCCGAAGCACGGAATCCTTTTTCTTTTCTGACTATCAGGTGATTCAGCCTGCAATATCCTAACCAAACTGGGGAAAACCTCACAAAGTGACAAATTGACAAATATCAACTTTGTGTTCCCCCCTGGGAATCGCACCCTGGACCTCCGGATCGTAAGAACACGGCTCTGACCACTAGACCACGGAGGCAGATCTATCGAATATGTTCTTGAATGGACGAACGAGGAGTTTTCCAATCGCCTAATAGGTAACTTAAAAAGCCTTTGACATGGTTTTTGTAACGATAACAATCAAAGACAGTGACCGTGTCCTTGTTTAACGTGCCCTCTGAAGCACGGCGTATTTTTAAATAAAAATATACTAGGTTATACTTACGCGACCGGAGGATAAAGCGGAACTGTCTTCTCCTAAGAGCATGCCCACTGAGAGCTGGGAAAACTGGTCCAGACCTGCGGAGAAACCATTTAAATCAAATGGAGATTTGATGGTGTATTTAAGAAGCTGTCAATGACATGCCGCACACACATTCTTATCTGAAAACACGTTCTGCTGGAAAAGCTGTTGACGCTCTGCCTACTCCGTTACGGTTACGAGCGTGATAATATGAATGAATATAGGTTTATCAAGCTACCTCGTGCGCCATTAGAACTTGTGGGCTAGGATAACAGATAGGCTACTTTCTACTTAGCGAGTGGGTTTTCGAGTCGAATAACGAACCGATGAAAACTGGTGTCAGAATTTTGAAACCGCCTAGTAGATCAGCTATTAGGCCTCTGACATGGTTTGAGTAACGACCACTATCAAAGACAGCGACCGGGTCCGATGGCGTTTGATGGTGATTTACTATTTATTTATTTTTTTATTTTTATTTTATAAATATTCATTAAGAGAATTATTATAATCTTAGGAGAAACCGTGGGCGCAAAGCTTGTCAGAAATTAAAATAAACTTATCAAAATAAGATTTCGTTTGAAGTGGTATAGTATTGTAGTTAAAAGCCTACTTAATAATCTTGTTTCTATCATCATAAACATAAGTACCAATATCAAAAGACCTTGGCAAAACCATTATTAACTTACTAACAAGTGATAAGATAAGTAGCTAGGTGCAAAAACTAGAATCTAGATAAATATATTAATCACTAAACCGTGACTCCAGCGCTCAAAGAAAACATGAAACATATCCTTGCGAGGCAGAGGCACAGGGGAAAGGTTTCAACATTTCCCTTGTATGTTTCGTGTAATCTTTGAGAGTAGGAGTCACGGCATTAGAAAGAAGAAACATATTGTTATTAATAAACTCAGAAAGTATTGACTGATTTAGAAATCTATGTTCACCTTGAATAATATTGGCTATTTTTTACCGCGGGAAAATGTCTGATTACCAAAGAAAAAATGATCAAGCCGCGGGTGGCACCGCAGCGCAAAATGCTTCTTCTTCTTTAAATTTAAGAGCAGGGTCTTGTCTGTGAAAAATGCTAGTCATTCATTAATAATATTATATTCGAAACAAGAAAGGTTCGTATGCAAAAGGGAAGAATGGTCGTATGCAATAATATAAAAAAAAAACAGAAATAACGAACTATATAAATGAAGTCGCATATACGCGCCATTTATAACTATGCACATCGTAATTCAGGAAACAGTCAATTTATACTATTTGACCAATAATCGCCGAGTGGCACCAACATGCGATAGCTTAGTTAGTTAGAGCAGCAACAAGCAATTTCAAAGTCACGGGGTCAAAACCAATTTCTGGTTTCTATAGAGGCCTTAAAAAAATTGCCTCCGAATATAGAAAATTACTCAAACGGCTGGCAATTTTTTATAGGTTTTTTTTTAATTCGACCTATTGGGGAAAGTTGATCAGTTTTATGGCTAGGATATCACCCTCAAGTTTGGTCTGCTGTTTTTTTTTACATCCATTTATTTTCTAGTTTAAAAATATTGTACCCCAAGACTCAGAGGGTGTTTTCTTATTAGCAAGACAATTTCGCTTGTCAACAAAACTGATTCCATTACATGAAGAGATTGTGTAAACAACTCATTGCTTGAATAATGTTGATATTATGCTCTTACATTATAATTACGTAAGAGTGGACTACCAATTCATTTTCTTATCAATGAAGGTTGTATAAAGCGTTTACGACTTTCAAAAGTGACAGACAATGACACAATCAGAGGCGACCGATTGCCATATAAATAAAAGTGAAGTTGAAAATTATAAAACATATAAAACTCAATCTTGTTAACTGACCTCCAAAAAAAAGAGCTGGTGGTTCTCAATTTGTCGTGAAATTTTATTATTTTGATACCATTATCTGAGCTAATAATAATTATCTATTTCATAATTAAGATAATACCAATACCTAATCATAATCAAGTGTTAATATGAGAATTAAATACATGACATAATATGATTGATAAACATGTTAAAATTTCAATAACTACTTAATACATTGTAGAGACCATTTGGTCAATGGCAACACTAACATAATTAATACAATCTCAGGTCTATCGACTCGAGAATCCACTCACTAAGAAGAAGAATACAAAAAAACCCTTAAGAGCTTTAAATTATTTTATGGCTAAGTCAGAAACAATCTTATTTGATTAATTAGCAATAGATGGCAATAGGAAATAAACAATTCAATTGACGTAAGAGTGACCTAACGTAACAAACAACTCAAACCAAACCAGTCTTATCAAGTAGTGAATTATCAAGCTCACATGTAGAGTGGAGTTCATTTGATAATAAAATTACCATGTGTTCGGGATTGTTTTGTTATAATGTAAATAACGATATTATTGCATCTTGCTGAGATGTGAATTAATCTACAACTTTTTAATAACAAGTAAAAATACTTTATTAATAGCTTATCATATTGATGCTCATTTGAATTTACTTCTTCTCTACTTCTACAAAAATCTAAATAACAGTTATATTACTGCAATCAATAAATTTCAAGAAATTGCTGTTTTGCTGAGTAACAAAATATTGTGATTTACTCTGGCAAATTGCCATGCAAACAACCCATCGTGTGCTATAATATAAACATTTAGTTGCATAGTAACAAATATTATCCATGAAAGTGCAGTGCAGAAAAAAATATTCTTTAATAGATAAAGCATACCATTACTAGATATAGCTAGTGAAAATGATAAGCCGTACATATATACATATAATCACGCCTTTATGTGTAATGGGGTAGGCAGAGCGTAAACTACCTAAACAAAGGTCATTCCGCCACATCTGTCAAAGTTTTGAGGATTATTTAAGATAGATTTGTAGGTATATTGCTGTAGTGATAGGTTGTCAGCCCATCGCCTAAATTGCAATATACAGAAACCCTTGCATCTCTTAGCTGGTTTTTACAAAATGCTGGGAGAAAATGCAGCTGGCACATTTTATGTTTTTTCTCACTCCCAGGTCAGCATGGAAGTAATACTTAAGTGGTAATTAGAAGTAATTAAGAGAAATAACTTACCAAGGACAGGCAGGTACTCATGTAATAATGTGTCGTCTGCAGCCATTTGCTTTTCCATTTTACGCACCACAGGCAGTACCCACGGTTTGCCATTTTCATCTCTGTATGCTGTTATGAAAAGAAATACATTTGTTAGGCTTCACAAGTAGGTAGCAGATGGCTGGATAGGAAAAGGAATGGAAAATTAATGAAGCGGCTTTTATAGAAGTAAATCAAAGAGATTTCAGATTGATTGTACTTGTAAATATTGTGAAAAAACAAATGATGTAATATTAGGTTATAAAAACTTTCTATGTGAAAAAACGTTCTCTAAAAGTTCGTGATAGATAAAAATAGATGAAATATCTTACCGCCTACACTCAAATTTACTTTGTTCTGGTAAGAGTCTTCAGCAAACAGCTTCATAAGCTGGAAAACCTCAATGGGTGGTCCCTGTTCAATCACGGAAAAGCGCGACATTTTTACTCCGAATTAAAAGCAGCTATTTCACAAAGAGGACTGTCACACTGTGTGCCGCTAAACAAACTGATAACAGCAGAGAAAACTTTATTTTTACGCTAAAAACAGATTCCTCCGGTTGACCTTCGTCAATGTGACTTACGTCACTTTGACAGCCAAAGACAAATTCTGCGTTTAGATTCTGTTGCCTCATGCTAAAGTACAGAGAGAAGCACATTCCAAACGCATATAACACAGTGGCTGCCATTCTCCACACACTATTCCTTAACTTATTCTTAGCTAGCGCTGTCACTTTCTGAACTTCGACTTAAGAACAGAATAGCAAATGAACGCATGACTGACATTCCTAAGCTGACGTAAGACGCTTAAAATAAGAACTGAGCCTAGAGCATGATCCCTTATTTTACGTCAAATAAGCAGTCTTATGTCAGATTAGGAATTTTAAAGTCATGTGTTAATTTGCTATCCTATTCTTATGTCAAAGTGAAGAAGGTGACAGCACCAGCTAAGAATTAGAATTAGGATTATGTCGCGAGAATCGAAGACATTATGTATGGCGACTCAAAATATAACCTAAACTACATTCTACACATAAAGAAAATAAAAACAACCCAAAATATACTTAAACTTGGTGATTTTTGTTTATTCGTCAAATTATTACTGAGATGTTATCATTGCAAGATTGTTTTTTTTTTAAATCCGATATGATTTAAAAATTTATCACATTAGCCAAATATCCTAACGCCCCCGATTCGGTGTAAATATGATTTAAGTAAAATAAAACAATACCTGTAATTTTCTGTCTTGAGTAAACAGAAAAGACGGACTTATTATAATTTTGTCACATAGAACCTTGGACGAATAAACATATTTATTCGTCTAAGCATAGAACTCATTCAAAAAATCTCCTTTATACGTCTATGTCATGTCGTGGCCATATTGAATTAGAATGGTAAATCTTTAATTATCACACTATAAAACTAATTGTTCACCTAAACAGATTCACCTAATTTACTAATTGTTCACCTATTTAACTAAACGATTACCTTGCAATGTTGTACTATAAAAATTAAAACGTCGCACTAAACATGTTCTCTTAAAATACTGAACGGTCACCTAATAATCTAATCGTTCACCTAATAAACTAATCGTTCACGTAATAAACTAATCATTCACATATAAAACTAATTGTTCATCTAAAATTCAAATCGTTTACCTAATAACTAGCAAATAGCTACTGCACCACCGGTGGTACACACCGCCAGACTGGCGATAGCTAGTGCACCACTGGTGGTACACGCCACCAGACTAACGATAACTAGTGCACCAACGGCGGTACGCGCCACCAGACTAACGATAGCTAGTACACCACCGGCGGTACACGCCGCCAGACCGGTAATAGCTAGCGTTAGCGCACCACCGGTGGTAAGGTGGGGTAAGATGGGGTAAAGTGGGGCAAAGTGGGGTAAGGTGGGGCAAGGTGGGGTGAGGTGATACATGTTGGGGTAATATTAGGTAAGGTTATATAAGGTGGGGTAAGGTTATTTAAGGTGGGACACGGTGGAGCAAGATGGGGTGACGTGGCCTTACTCCCACCTTATCCCACCTTCCTTACTCTTTCTCCCTTACTCCACCTCGCCCTACCTTGGCCCACTTTACCCCACCTTACCACCGGTGGTAAGCTAGCGCTATCTATCGCCGGTCTGGCGGTGTGTACCGCCGGTGGTGCACTAGCTATCGTTAGTCTGGTTGCGTGTACTACCGGTGGTGCACTAGCTATCGCCAGTCTGGCGGTGTGTACCACCGGTGGTGCATTAGCTATGTTGTCATTTACTATAAATTACTTATTGCTAATTTATTAAATTTATATACGCGCGAAACACTGTGAACCACCTAAATATAAAGAAGGAGACCTTGTTAGGTTTGAACGTCAAGTCCCAGCCTCAGGGAATAGTAAAAAACTTGTCCCAAAATATCAGGGCCCCTATAGAATTATTAAAGTTTACGATTTTGATCGATACCAAATTGAAGATACGCCGCTCACAAGAAAGTCTGATCGTCCGTATTTTGCAGTCGTAGCGAGTGACAAAATAAAAGTTTGGCTCAACTTCAATAGACCACATGATGATGAGTCATCTGGGAATGAAAGCGAGTCTAAAAGCGAATAGTATTTAAATTCCAATCATTATCTGATGCATTTCTTTTTCTGAGCAATGGGCCATGAAATAATGCCCTTATGTGCTTTATTCTTATAGTGGGCCATGAAATAACGCCCCTTGTTTTATTTCGGGCCATGAAATAATGCCCTTAAATACAATATTGGGCCATGAAATAACGCCCCATGTATATTTATATTTTTGGGCCATGAAATATCGCCCCTAGTTTAGTTTGGGCCATGAAATAATGCCTGTAATTGTTAGCTTATTATTGTATATTAGATTCTACTAAATTTGGTTATTGTTGATTCATAAATATAAATCACCGTTTTTTTTTAAGCTAAACTTTTGCTTAGTGCTATAATATAGTCAGTTAGTAGTTTGGTATCTATTAAGTTTTACTATGGTGCTAATTATATGTACGAGGTCGTACATCATATGTATTTTTTGGATGGCCGACTGTTGTCATTTACTATAAATTACTTATTGCTAATTTATTAAATTTATATAGTTGTAATGTGTTAGTATTTAGAATAATTGTTTTATGGTCCTCTATTAAAAAGTATTTGTTTTATTTGTTTTAGTTCCGACGTCGCCGGGTGGTACGACCTTTCCTGTGGCGCGACCACCGGCCAATCAGATTCGTGGCCTGTGACGTGACCACCGGCCAATCACATTGCGATTAAAGGAATGTTGGAGAAGAGTGGGGACAGCCCAGGTGGAGGTCCTACCAGCCGTGCGGCAGCAGTCTGTACTTGGCGTTTTGTAGAGAATAGTCGTGGATCGTGACGTTTGAATAATTTTAGATATTATTTAAATATTAATAATATTATAATTTTCTTCCACGCTGGACTGGGAGCGAGAGAAAAACATAGAATGTGCCAGCTGCATTTCCTCCCGGGCATGCTGTAAAAACCAGCTAAGGGATCTGAGGGTTTCAGTATATTGCAATTTGGGCGATGGGCTGACAACCTGTCACTACAGCAATATACGTACAAAACCATCTTGAATAACCCTCAAAACTTTGTCAGACGTGGCGGAACGACCTTTGCTTAGGTCGTTTACGCTCTGCCTACCCCATTAGGGATAAAGGCGTGATTATATGTATGTATTTTAACTTTTAAGTGACCGTTCAGTATTTTAAGAGAACATGTTTAGTGCGACGTTTTACAATTTATAGTACGACATTGCAGGGTAATCGTTTAGTTTAATTGGTGGACATTCAGTTTTGTAGGTTAACAATTAGTAAATTAGGTAAATCTGTTTAGGTGACAGCACCAGCTATCGTCAACCCATCATCAACCCACGTCAACCCGTCGAACCGCATTTATCCATCAAACCCGAAATCCGAAAGAAACAAATTTTGATAAACAATTCGGTATTTCAGGTATACAAAAAGGAATAAAATAAATAGGTTGAATGAACAATTTAGTATTTTAGGTGAACAAAAAGGGAATATATAGGTAAACACATTTAGGTGAACAATCAAGTTTAATATCGATGAATCAAGTTTATGATCGAAAATTTCTTGATATGGTCGCTTTTCATGAAATGTTTCACTGTCTATTGGCCACATCATGATGTGCCCTGTCCAAATCAATAACAATAAATCGTTTGTCGATATGGTCAACTAAATGCGTGGTTACTTTATTAAATACTCAATAACATTTGATCATATCGTAAAAAAATGTTACATTAATTTCCATTTACACGCCTCCGTCCAGGCGGGTACTTCGTCGGGTCGACGTGGATCGTGGTTGCCGGGTCGACATGTGACTAGAGACAAATGATTAGTGACTTGGCATTTTTACGAAAGGTGTTCATTTTTCTTAGTGACAAGTGCGAGTGACAAGTGTAAATGGCAAGTGCTTAGTACGTGTGGACGGGCACTTACAAGTACAAGTGACCAGTAAAACCTCTTAAGTGATTACTGATTAGCAGATAGTTGACAAGTTAAACCTGTTAAGTGATTGGTGATTAGCAGATAGATGGTCGTTCATTTTCTGACAAGTAGCTCTGCCCCAGCCACCTAACTTTTTGAGTTGTATTGACTTTTTACTAACATGGTTCAACGAAAAGAATTGAAAAGATACCATTTAGTACAGATTCAATTATTAAATAATTCAGCAATCTACTATTCACTAAATTGTTGTGAATTGTAGGAATAAAAATCTTCTTTGTGTAGAAATTAGTAAATAGCAATGCGTGGTATAGGCGTAAATATTTAGATCAAAATAAGTAATATTACATCCAGGAATTTCCATTCAAAGATTATTGATAAACTGAGATTCAATTCGATAAGTTTTGAAGTCGATATACAATCACTATCACTACAATAATAAATTAATCATGTAGGCACAATATGGCATGTACAGCAGGAAAATACGGTCAGATGGAAAGGCAAGTATTCCGACGTAGATAAACTGCACTGTGTAAGGCAGGGGGGGGGGGTCGAGCTCGCCAGTCCTTTTTAACCTATACATGGATCAGAGAAATGGAACAGTCAGGGGTAGGCTGCCATATGAATGGAAAATGTGTGAACCATGTAGCATATGCGGATGATATGGTCCTACTGGGGCCTTCCACGTCTGCTATGCGTCTGTGAAAATTACGAAACAGCTTACAACATGTTATATAATGCAAACAAGGTTGCATACATAATATTTAAGTCGGCGAACACCCCCACGGTCATTCCCCCACTCCACCTAGATAGCCAAATACTAGAGAGAACTCACGAACTCATATCTTGATCACGTGATACACGATGAAACCGATATGCAGAGACAACGACGAGCAATTAACGTCAAAGGCAACATGCTGGCGCACCGTTTCAGCCGCTGCAGCGCCCCTGTCAAGCGAACACTGTTCACCACCTTCTTCACAAAACTATTTACCTGTGGTGCAACTATACCAGGGCAGCGTATAGCCAGATACGCGTTCAATATAATAACGCGTGGCGAGCGTTGCACAGGCTGCCACGCTGGTGCAGCACGTCGAAGATGTTCATGGCGGTGCGGGTGCCCGGCTGGGCTGCTGCACCGCGCCATGGCCGGTGCGGCGGAGCGCCTGCGCCGCTCCACCAACAGCGTCGTGCGGCGCCTATCAGTGATCAGTGAGCCCTATTCAAGCGGCTTGGAGTCGTCTGCATGAACGCTGAACAGAACTAAATTGTGTTGCTAAGTGTACCAGACTCCCTAAGTGTTTGTGTTCTGACATGGTTCTGACTGAAGTGTGCGTGTGTAAGACATTATTCATAATTTCATTTTTGGTTGTATACGTATTGTAATAATAATACCTAAATTAATTTTATAGTTTCCGACAATAATGGACTGTAATAAATAATGTAACTGTAATGAAATAAATAATAATATATTGAGACGCTATCGGCTAAATAAGATAAGATAATATATTTAATTGAATTTATAATAGTATATTTTCTCTTTCAAGCAAAGTGTACTAAATTATATGGAAAGAAATATTAAGAAAATCTTGAGTCGGTAAATTCACTTGCTTTTCCTGCTCTTTTCTTCTTCCTCTACAGTTAATGGATATTTGGTATGGACTGGATTTCTTATACGGAATCCAAGTGGATCTTCTTCTCGCACAATATAATAAACCATTTTAAACTCTCTGTTATCTCCATTATTTTTAGCGTAATTATACAAACCAACCGCAGTGAAACCCATCCCTATCAGAGCCATGAATGAAGCTCCCATGATTTCAGGTATTTCCCAGCAACCCTTTTTGAACAAACCAATCAGATTGTTTCGAAATTTCACTACATGTCCAATATCTTTGGGTATCATTGTTTTTACACTAGCTAACAGTTGAATAATAAAATGCTGAAATACTCTTGCACATAGACTAGGTTTTTATAGGGACTCTTGTTCTTGCATTTAAGTACTTTCACTTGATATGCTATTTCCATGGTAATCAATCCTATATTGTGAAGTGTCAAGTCAAGGCGACAAACAACATAAATTCGTTAACAGTTTTACATAGAGTTTTTATCTAAGTTTACAACTATCTTTTATCTATTCGTCCAATATAAGATTGTATAAAAATATTGTATCAAAAATCAAAATCAAAATCAAAATTGCTTTATTTGCTTTAAACAGGGTACATTAATTTGGTGTTTATAATATGCAAGTTACAGAACATGCCTGCTTAGCCACTAAGTATAAATAGCATGCAAATATAGAATACCTATGTCATAAAATAATACAATAACAGACAAAAGAATATTTAAAACATAAAAAGAACTCTAACAGTCAGCTTGATATTAATCCTAATCCATATATTATTAAATTATTACCCTTAGACTAATATAAATCACTATACAGACAATTTATTAATTCTTAACAGCCAGTCTATAATTTTGATGAAGTCACGTAATACATTGTTATTTTCGGTTTATTCACTATTAAAAAATTCTTCCAATGAATAAAAAGTGTTTTCTGTCAACCATGTATACAATTCCGTCCTAAATTTAACTACGTGGTATTGCTTAATTTTTTCTGGAATTTTATTATAAATTTGAATGCACATTGCATAGCAATTTTTATGGAATCTCGTTGTTTTTGGTACAATGTCTAACCTTAAATCATTCGCGTTCCTAAAGTTTCTTTGTGCTATCTGGCCCACATATTTAAATAGGCTAATATTTTGTTTGACATATTTACCAACTTCAAGTATGTAGAGACAGGGTAAAGTTAATATCTTTAACTTTTTAAAGTATGGCCGACATGATTTATCAGGAGCGATCCCACAGATGGCCCGTATGCAACGTTTCTGTGCAATGAAACCTTTTCTTATGTCAGTACCATTTCCACCATTGTATTGTATCCATCTATGATTGTATGCTAGAACATGTCTAAAACAGAGGAGTTTTCGGTGAATAAGTCCGTCCCATGCAATAACTAAGGAAAAATAGAGTACTTGGCGTAAATTAAAAAACATCTAAAATAACGGCATTTTTATGCGGCCGGTCGTCATGATAGTTACTTGTCAAAACAAGACAAGTAGATCAGCTGTCTTCAAAACCTGCTTATTTCAGATTTGTGTCTAAATTTTAGTGATTTTAATTGAAAATATTGTGTATTTGTGGTGTTTAAACTGGCAAAATATAGCTCTAATAATGGTAAGGTGCGGCGTATTAGGCAGTCATATAAAAATCAACAAAAACCAGCAAGAAATAACATTGTACAGGTTTGTCACGAATTTTATTATTACTTTGAATTTTGCTATTTGGGAGAAAGTTTTCAGAGATACACTTGCTTTTCCGTAATTATTTACTGTTTAACTATCAATATTTAGTAATTTTCTAAAGAAAATAATTCTTCATAGTAAATAGAGTTACGGTTCAGCATTTTCAATACCTATATCGATAGGTGAATTTCTTTAAACACTATTTATTTTTATGATTTTAGATTGCCAAAATGCAAATAAAGAAAGGAACACTAGGAGCGAGAGAAAAACATAGAATGTGCCGGCTGCATTTCCTCCCGGGTATGCCGTAAAAACCAGCTAAGGGATCCGAGAGTTTCAGTATGTTGTAATTTATGCGATGGGCTGACAACCTGTCACAACAGCAATATACCTAAAAAAAACTATTATAAATAACCCTCTAAACTTTATCAGACGTGGCGGAACGACCTTTGTTCAAGTCGTTTACGCTCTGCCTACCTCATTAGGGATAAAGGCGTGATTATATGTATGTATGTAATAGAATAAAAAATACTTTCTCATATAAAATAAGACCTTGATCGATCAGACAATTGATATGGCAAAGCCATGTTTTTATCTTCTACTAGAATAATTTCTTTCCTATCAGTTAAAATACTAACTCGAATTCTCTCAACATCTCATATTAATTTCTAATTCATAACACGGTGTATCCCCGTTATGGAACTATCGATAATGAATGTGCACAGCTCTGCGGCAAGCCGCCATTTTAGTTACCGACTGACTTTAGGTTTGCACGTTTTTTTCGTAGGTATTTCATGACCTCTAGCTTTCCTTAGTAATTGGTCCCATGTCCGTCCTTAGAACAGAGCGTGGAAAAGTGCAAAAATGTTGTACCCGCGAAAAAAAAAATCTTCTTGTTTCTCTACAGCTTTTATGCCAACGGCGACACGGCCAGAGCGTGCATAGCCTAAGAAATGAATAAAAGATTGTCTATGTGGCAAAAAACTTGCATCCAATCCGCCAAAATAAAAAAAACTAATGTCAAATTAGGCACTTGACTCGAGTCAAGTTACGATTTTATTCTCAGCTATTTAACAGAAAAAAAAAACAGTTTTGGAGGAGCAGAACTCTTCAAAACTGAATAAATGGCGTTACAAGCATCCAGAAAATCTCTGCCCCAGCTTATAAAGCAGGGGTGGAACGAGATCCCTGAGGTTTTGGCTTCAACTGGCATGGCCTTCGTCGGCATAGGGATGGCCACTTTGGGCTTATACAACTACTCCAAAAAGGACGGGGACAACAGAAGATACAAGATGACCTACGTTGTGATGAGGCCAGATGACCCTAAGGCTCAGCTAATAAGAAAGGACTAACTTTCAACCGAGTACCATCTGTGTATAGTGTAATTCTAATTATGTAATAAAGTTTTGTTGACTATCCGAGCTGTTTCTGTTCACGTTCTCTGTTCGCTGGGCTCTTCTACTATTAACACATTAATAAGATTGTACTGGAGGGAGCTAGTATATGTATAGTAGGCACAACCTTGCAGCCCAGTCGGCCCCTTACTTCTTCATCTTCTTCTGCCTAGTGTTTAGCCGACGCGATGCGGCTTTTTTTACTCCACTTTGCCAGGTCTTCAGCATCCACTGGTGTGAGGTCGTTCTCTTTCATTTCCACTTTTACGACATCAAACCAGTGCTTCTTTGGTCTGCTGCGAGATCTAGGGTCTTGGACAGTGAGATTGAGGCATCTCTTTCCGACATAGTCTGGTCGGTCCCTTACTTCTTCATACAAAAAAAAAATACTTTCGGGAAATGAAAAAACAAGGCCAGAAGTTTTATCATTTACTGAAAGATTTTTTCATGAATGTTGTTCAGTTGTGTTAGCATATTATATTCCTCCTTGACCGAGTAGCCCATAATAGTTTGCAGGAAGCTGTCTCTTAGATATTATAAAAAAAAAAACAAGCAAGTAAAATGCAGATGTAATGCTAATTTATTAAATGTAATTTCTAACACAATTTAGCACTTTATATCTGAACAGGTATCCATTTTTGAACATGATAATAACAAGTAAAATGAGTAACTATTTACAATGACAACAAAAATAAACATTTGTAAACTAAAGTGATGCTAGGCTAAAATACAATAGTTAATGATTTTAAGGGAACTATACAGGTTACAATGCTGGCTCTATTTCTGGGTATGGACCTACTTTCCCTAGGAAATGAGAAAAAATTATCACTTTTATTAGGGTAGGTGACTTAGCACAAGAAATTGGTGGGCTGAAATATTTATCATAGACTATGTGTAACTTATGCTAAGCAAGACAAGTATACATCAGACGAAATACGCATGCAATAAACTGTCCAAGTTACAATTTTATCACATTAAATGTAAACTTATCAACATTCATCACTTATCTGTCTGATCAGTCTGATCCAGACATATCAAGCAGCAAGGCAAGTACACATTAGACAAAATACACATTTTAAATGCAACAAACTGTCCAAAGTTTCAATTTTATCACATCACTACATAGTATAAAACAAACTCGCTTTCTCTGTCCTTATACCCCTATGTATGCATAAATCTTTAAAACTACACAACGGATTTTGATGCGGTTTCTTTTAATGGATAGAGTGATTCAAGAGGAAGGTTTATATGTATAACACATGCATAATATACTAGAAAAACACTGATAAATTCCGTGCGAAGCCGGGGCGAGTCGCTAGTAATAACTAAACTTATCATATCATCCATCACTTTTCAGTCTGATCCAGACATTTCAAGCAGTGTCTAAGGCACTGCTTTATCACCAGAGGTCGGAAATTCGGGTGCAAAAAAAGTAAAAACCTACTGTTGGAGCTACTAAGAGTTGCTACAACCACCTTTTTCAAGATTTTTAGGGCTCCAGTTTATTTTTCTTTATTAAATTGTTTTAGTAATGCCAATGTGTTCTTTGCGTCAATATAAGTCGAAACTGATTGCATTTTTTTTTAATATTTGTTTTAATTTGAAAGATATAAGTAGAAATGTGTTTTCAATGTACTGAAAAATATTAAAAATATAAAAATATCGTTTGATTGTTTGATATTTTTATTGAATACCCTTTATAAATGATTTCTACAATGCTTTTATTATTATTACACAAAAATTTGAATGGGGCCCTCGGGGGCCCAAAAGCGTTTTATTTCTTTAAAAAAAATTGACGAGAAAATTTAAATTTAAATTCGTATTTGGCAAGGTTAAGACAAGATAAACGCTTTTTACTCTTGTATTTTTTTCTATACGGTTGATAGTTTCAGGATAAATTGATGTTGAAGTTAGCAGGACACAATCGTTCAAAACCAAGCAAAGTAGTGGTTTTTATGGTGAAATCGTCTAGGTTAAGAAGAGATAGGCAAGGCACTTCTCTTTCTTGTTATTTTTTCTCTACGGTTGACAGTTTCACATTGAATTGATGTTAAAGTTGTTAGGACAATTTTTGGGCCTCTCTCTTTGAGTATGTGCGACAAGGTCAGCATATTGACTGTATCTGTCTAAAAGCGTTTAGGTTGTATTGTCTTAATTTTTGGTTTGTAAAATATGGCAAGTACACAAAATCAAAAGTGTATTACATGTAACCTAGTATCAAGTATTTTCTCTGATATACTTATTGGAAACCGGCTAACCCAGGGAGGGTTTCAGTATTGTATTTTAAACGATGGGCTGACAACCTGTCACTATAGCAATATACTGGAATGACCCTTAAAATTTGTCAGACGTGGCGGAACGACCTTTGTTTAGGTCGTTTACACTTTGCCTACCCCATTAGAGATAAAGGCGTGATTATATGTATGTATGTACTTATTTGTAAAATATAAAATAAAGACGAATCCGGTAAAATTCTTTTTATATATATATGCGAGTGCTTGACTGGTCTTATTTTAAGGATTTAGGTGCTTACAATGAACCTTAATAGTTTCACAACGAAAGAAAAAAGTATAGTAATGTTTAAGCAGTAAAACGCTTTGGGGCCTTCAGGCCCAAAAATTGTGTCCAGGGAATTTTAACATCAATTCACTGTGAAACTGTCAACCGTAGAGAAAAAAATCTTTCTTGAAAGAGAAGTGCCTATCTCTTCTTAACCTAGCTGATTTCACCATAAAAACAACTACTTGGCTTGGTCTTGAACAATTGTGTCCTACTAACTTCAACATCAATTTACCCTGAAACTATCAATCGTAGAGAAAAAATTACAAGAGTAAAAAGCGTTTATCTTGTCTTAACCTTGCCAATTACGAATTTTAATTTTAATTTACTCCGCATTTTTTTTTTAAGAAATAAAACGCTTTTGGGCCCCCGAGGGCCCCATTCAAATTTTTGTGTAAAAATAATAAAAGCATTGTAGAAATCATTTCTAAATGGTATTCAATAAAAATATCAAACAATCAAATGATATTTTTATATTTTTAATATTTTTCAGTACATTGAAAACACATTTCTACTTATATCTTTCAAATTAAAACAAATATTAAAAAAAATTGCAAACACTTTCGACTTATATTGACGCAAAGAACACATTGGCATTACTAAAACAATTTAATAAAGAAAAATAAACTGGAGCCCTAAACATCTTGAAAAAGATGGTTGTAGCAACTCTCAGTAGCTCCAACAGTGGGTTTTTACTTTTTTTGCACCCGAATTTCCGACCTCTGTTTATCACATATCATCAATTTCCTTCAGTCCTTCTATCTCCATTCATAAAACTCAATAGGTATAAGTTAGCAGATAGAGAGGTACAAATCTTTTTGAGTTGTAGCGAGAAGAGGGCGGGCTGCGGGAGGCAATTATGAAATAGCGCGGCTTCGCGCGTTGTATTCTTGACATCCCGCGTCCCGCTCCGAGCCCCCAATCAAATTTACTTCAAGAAGTTTGCCCCCATCTGTATGTACTTTGTGTGTCACTGGAAACAAGTAAAAAGAAACACTCCTCTACTGGCGCCATAATCTCGAATGATATTCCTACTGGCATTATTTTATAGTTATCTTTACACGTAATTCCATGATTCCATGCTGGACTGGACTGGGAGCAAGAGAAAAATATAGAATGCATTTCTTCCCGTGCATGCTGTAGAAACCATCTAAGGGATTCGAGGGTTTCTGTACATTGCAATTTAGGCGATGGGCTGACAACCTGTCACTACAGCAATATACTTACAAATCTATCTTAAATAACCCTCAAAATGTTGTGAGTCGTGGCGGAACGACCTCTGTTTAGGTCGTTTACGCTCTGCCTACCCCATTAGGGATATAGGCGGGATTATATGATTGCTTCCATGCTGGACTGGGAGCGACAGAAGAACCTAGAATGTGCCAGCTGCATCTCCTCCCGTGCATGCTGTAGAAACCATCTAAGGAATCCGAGGGTTTCTGTATATTGCAATTTAGGCGATGGGCTGACAACCTGTCACTACAGCAATATACCTACAAATCTATCTTAAATAACCCTCAAAATGTTGTGAGTCGTGGCGGAACGACCTCTGTTTAGGTCGTGGCGGAACGACCTCTGTTTAGGTCGTGGCGGAACGACCTCTGTTTAGGTCGTGGCGGAACGACCTCTGTTTAGGTCGTTTACGCTCTGCCTACCCCATTAGGGATATAGGCGGGATTATATGATTGCTTCCAAGCTGGACTGGGAGCGACAGAAGAACCTAGAATGTGCGAGCTGCATCTGCTCCCGGGCATGCTGTAAAAACCAGCTAAGAGATTCGAGGGTATATTGTAATTTAGGCGATGAGCTGACAACCTGTCACTACAGCAATATCAAGTTATATCTGAAACAACCCTCAAAACTTATCAGGCGTGGCGGAACGACCTCTGTTTAAGTCGTTTACGCTCTGCCTACCTCATTAGGGATATAGGCGGGATTATATGATTTCTACTGGCATTATTTCAGTGATCTTCACACACAACACTATACTC
This sequence comes from Scrobipalpa costella, assembly GCA_949820665.1. Lineage (NCBI taxonomy): Eukaryota > Metazoa > Arthropoda > Insecta > Lepidoptera > Gelechiidae > Scrobipalpa > Scrobipalpa costella. The sequence continues at coordinate 21,607,761 of OX463297.1, forward strand.
TATATTCACAATATCAGAATCATGGTCTCTGCCCACTATAATGTCTCTCACTGAGAAGTTTAAAAGGCGATGAACTGGCATCGTCTCAGCGATCGCTATTTCTTCTTCTTGGAGGTCGGTTTCTCCTTGCTAGATGAGGGCTTGTCTTTGCTGGAGCCGGCTTTGGCTTTGCTGGTCGTTGGTTTCTCTTCTTTTACTTTCTTTTTCTGCAAAAATATAAACTGATCAAAACAATGCTAACATCAACCAAGTATACAAAAGAATATAAAATAATTGCTGACTAAACTTTAAGGTGTGATCTTTCCCATGAAAATGAACAAATTTCCCTAAGGAACGTAATGTTCAAAATGCGAAAATAAATAATTTGGCCCTCCCATGTATGGGATGGTTTCAGCAGTCAACAACTATCAGCAGTTATCTTTTTTCAAGAAATGAAAAAAAGGGTCTTTTTTATACAAAATGTTCACCTCGTTCAGACATTTTGTATGGAAAATCAAATTATTCTTTTTACTTCCTGAAAAAAATCCTTCTGATAGTTGTTCAGTTTCATTGATAGAGCAACCCCTATTAGTTTGCGGGACGATGTCCCTTATATCCCGTATATGGGAGGGCAATTTTTTTTAACGTACATTCACATAGTTTTTATTTACTCCATGTATAAAGTTAGCTTTTTAACCGCGGGCTTAGAGATGAAAAGTAGTTTCTGATTTTTGCTTTAGATCTTTAAAATATTAGTAAACATAGGCTAGTTTATAACAACTTAGTAGGGACTGTCTAGTAGGGTAATGTTTGCTACTCTTATCGACGTAACCTGCTTCCATGCTGGACTGGGAGCGAATGTGCCAGCTACATTTCCTCCCGGGCATGCTGTAAAAACCAGCTAAGGGATCTTAAATAACCCTCAAAACTTTGTCAGACGTGGCGGAACTACCTTTGTTTGGGTCGTTTACGCTCTGCCTACCCCATTAGGGATAAAGGTGTGATTATATGTATGTATGTACTAATAATAATAATGTAATTTGCCTCTCAAAAGTCTCACTTCCGTAGGTCAGCTGGAAGAAATTTCTTAGTAGAAATAAGCTGTACCTGTTGTGTCGTTATTCCTTGTGTAATAACTTTCTTATGTTACTTGTGTACAATACATACATATAGTCACGCCTTTATCCTTAATGGGGTAGTCAGAGCGTAAACGACCTACACAAAGGTCGTTCCGCCGAGTCTGACAAAGTTTTGAGGGTTATTTAAGATAGAGTAGGTAAATTGCTGTAGTGACAGGTTGTCAGCCCATTGCCTAAATTACAATGTACTGCAACCCTCGGATCCCCTAGCTGGTTTCTACAGCATGCCCGGGAAGAAATGTAGCTGGCACATTCTATGTTACTCTCTCGCTCCCAGGTCAACTTGGAAGAATTTGTTTATTGTGTACAATAACATACATACATATAATCACGCCTTTATCCCTAATGGGGTAGGCAGAGCGTAAACAACCTAAACAAATGTCGTTTCGCCACGTCTGACAAAGTTTTGAGGGTTATTTAAGATATAATTATGGGTATACTGCTGTAGTGACAGGTTGTCAGCCCATCGCCTAAATTGCAATATATTGAAACCCTCGGATCCCTTAGCTGGTTTTTACAGCATGCCCGGGAGGAAATGCAGCTGGCACATTCTATATTTTCTTCTCGCTCCCAGGCCAGCATGGAAGCCTGTGTACAATAAACAGTAGTTTATTGTGTACATTAAACAGTAAATACTTTACCTTAATAAGCGCATCATTCTCCAAATCGCTGTCTTGCTCTTCCTCCTCTATATCCGCATCTCCCTCTCCCTCTTCACCATGGTCGGTATCTTTAGCCGTCCCTTTCTTGACGGCTCCGGGCGCGTACGGGAGAGCCATCGCTTTCTTGTTGTATGTGCGTGTCATGGCGGCTTTTATCTAAATAATAAATAACAGAGTGAATACATATATTCTTTATTGTATTAAAAATTTACACATACAGTTGAACTTAAAACCAGGGCGCAACAGGCGAGCCTATCTCTATAAGATTTCTTTCCCAGCCAACCTAGTGGGGATGAAAGAAGGGAAAAACACGGGAACATAGAAAATCGGATTCATTATAGTTGTATGAGCCACAGTTTGTAGACTCGTCTCCTTTTAGTTAGTTAGTAGTTTGAGTGCACAGTTTAAGTTATAAAGAAAAGATAGGACGTGTTTGCTCACGAACAGTTTATTGCACACTAATTAAAATATAATGAACCACGCGGCGGCCTCAGCCAGGTCGCAGCGTCAGCTTAAAAATAATGTAACGAGTGTAGCTCGTACATGCTGGGAGGGCGAAAGGAAGGGGATGAAGGTGGGGTAGCTAAGAAATTATGTATAAAAATCTTATATCTAACAATAATTAACAAGATCCGAAACTAAATCTTCTTTCAGACTTCTTGTTTGGTGGACAGACGTCGCAGCTTCTCTGTTGCGTTTGCATCTCGATGTTCTCGTGCTGCTGCGGCTCTCGGGGCTCCCGGGGCTGTTCACTCGTTGTGTTTGTGTTACTACTCCTTCCTTTGCAGCGCCTTACTGCTAAATATATGCCAGCTATCAAGAGTCCTCCCACTAACAAATAAAGTATCGAAAATTGGTGTATATCGTGGGAGCTCAGGCTGTTCGGCAGTTTCTCATTCTCTTTGAGCTGTTTCAGATTGTTGTCCAAGTCTCGATGTTTACTTTCCAAGCTAGTAGCAGTTAATTGTGGCTGTAGTTGTATATCAGTAAAGTTAAACGGTAGTAATTCATTTATTTTCAGGTTCATGTTTGTTATTTCCGGTGTATCTAGGTTTAGTTCAAGTTTATTGCCAAAGTGATTATAAGCGTATAATGTAGTATCTTCATTTTGTAAAATGCAGTTTTCGTCTAAGTCCAAAATTCCAACCTTTGACAGTTTTGCAATGGAAATTCTGTCGTTACATAATATTCTCGCTTGGCATGAATTATTGCAACATATGAAGAGCCACCTATTTTGTTTGTGCAGTTTTATCCATCTGTCAGCACAAGTATTCAATGTTGTAATACAGTGTAGTTTATTCTGTTGATTAAAAACTTGCACTTCACATGGCCCGTGTTTACTATGCAGGCTAGAGACAGGGAGGATCATGTTGCAAACATAGCGGTCTGTATTCGTTTGAATGCATCGATTTAGATCTTTGTCTTCAAGGGTTATGTATGCATTGTTCTTTAGGTAAACAGCAATGTATGACGAACTCAGTAAAACTGAAGTGTATTTTCCGTTTTCAATGTTCATAGGCAGCGCATATGGACGGTAAATTTTATATTCATCGTCTCGTGTTAATGGTATATGAACTTCCAATAACAAGTAGGCTGAAGTTATGCGTGCTCTTACATACAACAATTCGTAAATCTCTCTGATATTGTCCTCTATCTTGTTGTCTTTGACTGGCAATGATAAGCCTCTTGCTACCTTGGCGGATATCATATGCAGTTGTAGTACCAGCTGTTTTGGCGTGAAGAGATGAACATCAAAATGACCGTTGTATAGTTTCGTCATAGTGTTCAGAAGCATGTCTTGCGTTCTTTTCAGGTTGTACAGGATCATTGAAGCAGTTAAAGATGCTGCATTAAAATCGTTCATCGTGGTCATAATCTCTACTCTGTGTGTTATCTGCGCGAGGGTGTTGTTACTTCTTTGAATGTATTCATGAATAGACTGTAGCTGCTGTTTCATGAAGCGTTCATTGTTTTTGATGATGTCGTTTTCTGCTTCCACGATGCTTGTTTGGTTTTTGATAAGATCCAGTAGGTAGTTTTCGTTTGCTTGTATGTTTTCGATGTCCTGTGCGTATTTGTTAGCAAATTCTTCATCAAGAACACCAAAAAGAGTCCGTGCCAAGTTTCCAATACCGTTGACGTAACCTCTCTTCTTTCTGCTGAGATGTGGACTCAAGAGAAGCTCGTTGTAGTCTTCCACTTGTTGTAGTTCGTGCTTCAGTTGTGCACTAACCGGACCACATGGTTGATGCTCCATACGTTGACACAGGTTATCTAGCGCAGTTATGTAGTTTGTTATCCGCTTAGTTCCTTGCCAATAGGTAGATATGTTGTAATAAATAAGCAAAGTCCACTCATCATGTATCATTTGCAGTTCTCCAATCTCGTCGTAGTATATAGCTCTATTGCCATCAATGGCCGTTAGTTGAAAGTTAGGGATTGGTTGCGCCCACACAGGAGATAAAGTAAACAGTGCAAGTAGCATAGTAATGACGTAGCTACTGAGCGCCATTCGTCGTGAGCGAGTAGATCGTGTTACAGGCCGCGCAACGTCGCATGATGACGCGGTATTCGGTGACGTTTCATCGTTATCGCTGTCAGCAGTTCGCTGCATGCTGTATTCGTTTTTCGGAAGGGGAGATAGTTTCGTCACAGGTCGTTTAAAAGTACTTGTTTGAGTTTTTAAGGTAACGACTCGAACATATCCGTCCTCGCCGGGATGTAAGTTCAGAATGCGTCCCATGGCCCATTTTCCGGGCGGAACATTGTCTTCTTTGACAAGCACCAAATCTCCCTTTTCTAAGTTCGGTTTCGGTTTCATCCACTTGCTTTTGACTTGAAGTTGATGCAGATACTCTTTTGACCAACGATTCCATATATGTTGATTCATTAGTTCAACGATCTTCCATCGATTACGTAGGTCGAGGTCGCGTTCAGATATGTTTTCCTGAGGTAGTGACATCATAGGACTCCCAGTTAAAAAGTGTCCCGGAGTTAGGTAGTTTAAGTCCTCAGGGTCTTCTGTTAATGGGCAAAGCGGTCTGCTATTCATGCAGGCTTCTATCTGGGCCAATAAAGTTGTTAGTTGTTCAAAGTCCAGCTTCTGGCTGCCCATAACGCGCATTAGATGAAACTTCATCGATTTTACAGCAGCTTCCCAGATGCCAGCTGCCGTTGGCCAGCGAGGCGCAAGAAAGTGCCATTCGATCTTCAGTTCGTTTATAGCGTTGAAGAAGTCAGGTGACGTCATTGTTTTATATTGTTGAAACTCGTCGTGTAGTATTTTAGCGGCGCCTCTGAAGTTTGTTCCGTTATCCGAATAAATATGCTTAGGTGTTCCTCTTCTGGCACATAGTCTTTTGAGGGCTGCTATAAATGCTTGCGAGCTCAGGTCGGACACAAGTTCGATATGGACTGCTTTGCTTACCATACAGATGAATATGGCGATGTATCCTTTATTTGTCTTCACCCCTCTTCCACGGTTTAATTTTACATCTACATTTCCTGTATAATCCACCCCTGTATTGTAGAAGGGGCGAGAGGGGTTAACGCGGACCTTTGGAAGATTTCCCATGATTTGTTCACTTTTAGATGATTTAAATCGGTGGCATGTGACACATGAACGTATAACGGACTTTGTAGCTCGATTCCCGCCAATAATCCAATATTCTTGACGTATTTGCGCTAGTGTAACGCGAGCCCCACCGTGTAGTGTTTGCTTGTGTGCGTGTTCAATCACAAGTCGTGTGAGGCGTCCATCATGGGGAAGAATGGCTGGGTGTTTCGTTTCTTCTGGAAGGGAAGACAGATGCAAACGTCCGCCGAGTCTCAATATGCCTTTGTTATCTAAGTAAGGCGACAAGTTCAGAATCTTGCTCTTGTTTGTTACGTTTCCCGTTTTCTTAATACTTTCGATATCATCGGAAAAGTATTCATCTTGAACGGACTTGATAAGAAGTTCCGTTGCGTCATCCAGTTCGCTCAGTGATAAGTTAGGTCCAGCTGGTTTGACTCGATGACGTAGTATGTTCTTGCAACGTAGCACCCATGCGAGGCATCGTGTGACGCGCGTGAGGCTACTGCAGCGCTCGATCAGCTGTTTTGTTGTTTTGTCGCAGTTGTTTTCTAATTTGGAAATATAACAATCAGTCACTCGTTCGTTATCAGTTGAAAATATTTCTTGTTTTGCTGAGCTTTCTTGCCAAGTTTTGAGCCACTGAGGTCCTTCCCACCACAATTTGAAATCAAGCAGCTGCGATGGCAGGAGGCCTCTTGTTGCGCAATCAGCAGAATTTTCCTTTGTGTTTACGTAGCGCCACTGTGTTGCCGGGACTGCTGCTGTTATTTGTGTAGTTCTGTTTGTTATATATCGATCCCATTTAGTGTTCGTGCCCTGCAGCCATGCCAACACCACCTGGGAATCTGTCCAGCAGTTGATTTGTAGTTGATAGTCGATTAAAGCAGCCTTCACTTTTTCTAAAAGTTTTGTCAGAAGAAGTGCTCCGCATAGCTCCAACCGAGGTAAAGTTGTTTTCTTTTTCAGTGGTGCCACCTTTGTTTTTGCAGCTAGTAGTGTGATGACGTATTGACCGTCGTCATTCATCGTTCGACTATACACAGTGCAAGCGTAAGCTTTTTCGCTGGCGTCGCAAAAGCCGTGCAACTCAATCGCTTGCGATTGTGACGTCACGTACATCCATCGAGGTAAGTTTATTCTTTTTATGTTAATCAAATCATTTCGCAGGCTCTCCCATTCTTTAGATATTTTTGCAGGAACAGCTTCGTCCCAGCTAATGTTATCGCTCCAGACGTTTTGAAAGAGCAGCTTAGCTTTGATCGTTACAGGTGCAATCCAGCCAAGCGGGTCATATATCTTGCTGATTTCCGATAATAGCAAGCGTTTTGTGTAAGTTGTTTTATCACTCGGTTTTATTGTTAAGTTGAAGCAAAAATAGTCTTCTTTTGTGTTCCAGCCGAGGCCCAATGTTTTTGTAGGCTCATCAGTTTTGAAATTGAACATGTGATCGCATATCTTTTGCTTATCGGCGAGTCCGTCGAGTGTAGCTGGCTCGTTGCTTGCCCACTTGCGTAATGTGAATCCACCCTTTTGTAGTAGGCTATAGAGTTGTTTTTGCAATTCCTTTGCGCCTTCAATGGTGTGATGACCCGTTATGACATCATCCATGTAGAATTGGTTTCTAAGTGCAATTTCGGCTTGTGGGTATGCATGTCCCTCGTCGTTGGCCAATTGTTGTAAAGTTCGCATGGCCAAATAAGGTGCAACCTTTTGGCCATAACAAACAGTACATAGCACCATTTCTTGAATTTGTTCGCTGGGTGATGCACGCCAAAAGATTTTTTGTAATCTTTGTTGATCTTCATGCAATAAGATAGCCCGGAACATTTTTGCGATGTCAGCTGTTAACGCGTATTTATAAGTTCGCCATGTTAGGATTAGCGTTAAAATGTCCTTTTGCAGATTCGGGCCTTTTTCCATGAGATCGTTCAGACTGAACTTTGATGATGTTTTCATGGAGAAATTGAAGACTGTTCTCAATTCAGTGGTCGTTGACCCTTCTCGTAGTACACCATGATGAGGCGTAAAAGCTTCAAGTTTGTTGTTTGCTGACTTGCTGGCTGGTTTCATATGACCGAGTTGTTGGTATTCCTCGATGAATTTTTTGTAAAGTTTAGCGAAGTGTTCTTGGCGGGCCATTTTTCTCTCTAGTTGTAAAAATTGAGAGTAAGCTTGTGGCCTAGTTTCGCCGAGTTTTTCTTCAAGGTCGCTTTTAAATGGTATCTTGACGATATATTGACCTGTAGTCGTTCTCTCCGTCGTTTCCACGTAATGTTGCTCACAAAACTTATCTGCGTCAGTTAGTTCATCCTGGTTGGAGATTTCTTCCGTTTCCCAGAATTTTGATATTGGGTCCAGCTCGTTTATCGTGACGAAACAGTTGAAAGTTTTCACAGGGCCATGTAGAATCCAACCTAGTTTAGTGTTTTGTGCTACAGGCGAGTTAGGATCGACACGGACGAGACCAGCCTCTAGAACCTTGGAATAGACACCACCACCAAGTAAGATGTCTATTGGTCCAGCCACGTTGAAATTGGGATCTGCTAGTTTCAAGTTTTGTATGTAATCCCATTTTGTTTTTGTTAAAGTTGCATTCGGTAATGTTTTGGTCAATTGTTTCATTACAAGCGCTTTGGTTTCGAATGTATAGTCCGAGTAGGTAGACTTGCATTCCAGTGTAATCCGACCCTTGCAGTTGTTCGGAGTGGCTCCGATGCCAGACACGACGGCGCTTAGTTTTTCACGAGGCAGTCGTAGCCTTTGTGCTGTATTTTCGCTCACCAGCGATACTTGACTGCATTGGTCCAAGAGGGCACGCATAGTTACGTAGTTGCCTTCTATGTTCTTCACCATAATCTGGACAGTTGTTAGTAACATATCCTCGTCATCGACGTTTACGCTGTATGTTGCTTTTGGTGAATTAGTTGCTCCGTTGGAATTAGTTTTGTAGTTTGTATGTTGTTGTTGTTCAATATGAAGCGTTGTATGATGCGGTTTTTCGCATATTTTGCATGTTTTGCTTGACGTGCACTGCTGGCCGCCGTGACTGAATAGACAGTTCTTGCATATTTGCAGTTTCGCGACGGCTTCGTTTCTGTCCTTTGCACTCATGTCTAAAAACGTGTTGCAATACATGAGCGCGTGGAATTTCTTGCAGAGTGGACAGTTCTTTACGGTCACATTGTATGACTTCGACCACTTTCCTGGGTTCTTAAAGTTCATTGACTTCGGTTCGCTTGATTTATAATGAAAACGTTGTTGCTGGTATGAATTTTGCTGTGGCATTATAGGTTTCAGGTAGCTGTTGTTTTGTTTCATAGCTTCGAACGCCATAAATTTTGTTTCCAGAAAATCGATGAACTCTTGCAGGTCAGGAAGTTCCCTCGGGTTTTCAAGGTCGTGAATGTACTCAGCGTACGTAGCGGCGTCTAGTTTTTGCAGCATAAGATGAACTAATAGCGGGTCCCAGGTTTCTATACCGAGTCCCAAGTTATGTAATCCGTTCAGACATTCCAATAGGGTGTCGTGAAGTTTTTTGATGTTTTGAACGGATGCTTGCTGTATAGTTGGTAAGTTGAGAAGGGTGTTGATGTAGGAAGAAAATAGAAGACGCTTGTTCTCGTAGCGATGTTCAATTATTTTCCAGGCAGAGTCGTAGTTTTCAGCGCTGATGGAGAGATGCTGAGTAAGTTTTTCTGCTTCACCTTTCAGTTTGGTTTTCAGGTGCTGCATCTTCTGCGATTTGGTAAGTAGTGGGTTGTTGTGTATAGTTTCCGTAAATAGGTCACGAAAAGACATCCATTGGTTATAGTTTCCGGCGAAGTCTGGTATTTCCATTTTAGGTGTTGTTTTGTCATAATGAGCGCTAGACCAAATTTTCTCATTGAGAGCCTTCTTGATGATGTCATACTGCATCTCATATTGACAATAATCTTTTCGGTATTTGGACCTATCTTCACCAGTCATCTCATAATCTAATTCCCAATGGATTTTGTCTATAGCTTCCCACTTACCCTTCAGTATGTTCAGGTTATCTTCTAATTCCCACTTTTCAGATGGCTTCTCCAGATCAATTTTTGAAATAGCTCGTTCAAATGCGTTAAAGTTTTGTAGTTGTTGCCGCACTAATTTCTTATTTTGTTCTTTTGTTTCAGGTATCTCTTGTTCCTGCTGACGACGTTGGTTTTCTTTAATGTACTCTCCAGCCTGCGTGTGATTGGAAAAGTTGTCATTTTGTTCAGTTGGAGGCTGCAAAGAACCCTGTACAGTTTGTGACAATAAATCAAGCTTCCTTGACATAATATCGAACTTCGTTTGTTGGAATTTAGTTTGAGTTTGTTGATAAATATTTTCCTTGAAATATTTATCGTTCTTGTTATCACTTTTGCAGAGAACTTCGTGGTTGCTTTTGAATTCCTCCCAAAAAGCGTCGAGCGCCTCAAGACGGTTAGTTAGGTATGGTAAAGTTTTTCTAGAGGGCCCGTCCTTGTTGTAGTTTCTGACAAGCTGCGTGATATTGTCAAAACAATGTTGCTGTTTCTCCATAAGTTTCTCGAACAACTCACCGGCCATGTCTTCTAAAGTTGGTTTTTTTTGTTGTTGCTGATCCGAATATGAGTTTGGGTTCGACATGTTTCTTCGATAGTTTTTTGGTTTGCAGTAGGTAGTTTACCCTAAGCGTTGGTTCGTTAGATTGAAGACTGCAGGTTTCCACAATCCTCGAGTTATCTCCAAGGTCTGTGGTGAGATCCTTGAAGCAATTGATGACGTAAGTGCGTGCAATCACACTGTGATATATGCGACTTCTCAATGCAATTGGTGAGACCCGCTGGTGGGAGGCCAATGCACCGATCCGCTACCACAGTAGTTACACAACACTTAACTAGTTGATAGGCTCGAAGAACCAAAAAGGATGTATGAGCCACAGTTTGTAGACTCGTCTCCTTTTAGTTAGTTAGTAGTTTGAGTGCACAGTTTAAGTTATAAAGAAAAGATAGGACGTGTTTGCTCACGAACAGTTTATTGCACACTAATTAAAATATAATGAACCACGCGGCGGCCTCAGCCAGGTCGCAGCGTCAGCTTAAAAATAATGTAACGAGTGTAGCTCGTACAATAGTAATACTAATATATATATAACAATAATAGAAAAGGCGTGATTATATGTATGTATGTATAATAGAAAATAACTAATACATAACAAAATAATATATAAGATACATACGTACATTTTGATAGATATAAAATGAATATAATACATATTATTAACATCAAAGAGAGGTCATAAAATGCTCTTTGAATCTCTTTTTAAAAGTGAACACCTTCAGACTGTCTTGAAGTGGTTTAGGAAGTTTATTCCATAGTTGGATAGCCATATATTAGATATAGCAGATGTAGTTGGATATAACAGGGGATTGATGTTTTTATTTTCAAGTATGACAATGATCCCTTCTGGTAGGGCTAGACCGGTAGAGATCACAGAGAAAACTCTATCTATCTGATTATTTGTAGACGTATGTTTATTTGTTACCATTTTACGCCAAATCTAAGGCACGACATTATACCATCTCAACTGTAAAAATCACAGGGATATGGAACCGGGGCATAGAGATGGGAGCAAGTACACCTGACACAAAATGGTTGCAGACAAGTGAAAGAGGCAGGAATAGTCTTGTGTGATTTGCTTTAGTGCCACCAAGGATATGAAACAGCACATATAATGGAGATAGAAAATAAATGTTGAGTAAGTAAATTAAACAAATAAAAAACCTGGTATTTATATTTTTTGGGAGGACAAAAAAATTTAAACACTGGAAATGAAGTAAAATAATTTGAGTCTTCATAAAAAATGCTTCAGGCTAGAAAAGACAAGACGATATAATAGATTTTATGACACGTGCACAAAACAGGTAATGTCTGTGCGAGATTTTTAGCTGCCCGAGCCCGCAGGGCGAGGGCTGATATTAAGTCGAGGACAAAAATGGTTTTGTGCACGAGTTATAAACTCTGCTTTTCACTTCGATTGCTAGCAAAATTGGGAAAATTCTACAAAAATATTGTAAACTGAACAATTCATTTCCGCCATTTAACTTTTTAAATCTTTTGACGTGAAATATTTATTAGGCTTGGGCTAAAAATTAATTTTGTAATAAAAATCAAATACATTATCGTGCTTGAATTTAAATTTTAATATCGTTTTATGTCATAAAACACGAAAGGCAAATCATTTGGAGTAATTATTTAAAAAAGTTCTATATAATTTTAACTTTTTATTATTTGGCTTTATAGCCTAATTTTCTTTGCCATAAAAGAAATCTTCTTCTGTCGAGTGGGTATCGAGTCTATGGACCCGATGAACCCTGGTGTCAGAGTTTTTGAACCGCCTAGTAGCACAACTATCAGGCCTCTGACATGGTTTTAAATAACGACCACTATCAAAGACACCGATCAGGACCGACGGCCTAACGTGCCCTCCGAAGCACGAAATCTTTTTCTTTTCGGACAATCAGGTGATTCAGCCTGCAATGTCCTAACCAAACTGGGGAAAAATTCACAAAGTGATAAATTCTCAAATATCAACTTTGTGTTTCCCCTCTGGGAGTCGAACCAAGGACCTCCGGATCGGGAGTTCATGGCTTTAGCCACTAGACCACGGAGGCAGTTGATACAAAAAGTCAATATTAAAAGAGATGCATTTATGAGTAAATACGAACTTTATGCACCGTGTCGGTGTGCTACAATTGACTACTTACCTTAGAATCAATAAGGACCATGGGGTTCCTTTGCCCCGACCACAGCGACAACTCGACCAAAGAATCCAGATCTTCTCTCAGCAAGTGATATGACTCCAGAACCTCCAAAGACTTTTCAATCCCTTCACTCTTTTCCTTGAGCAGTGGTGTAAGAATCGCGTCTCGGAGGTAAGGCGCGTAGTCTAGGAATATAGACGATTTTGACCCTGATGTGCTGTCAAATAGAGTTTGTTTTCGGTTAATTTTAATGGAAATGAAATGATTTGTAAGTATGTAGAGTGGAATATTCTCAGTATTTCATAATAGCGGTCAGCTGATTATGAAATGTTCCGTTTTCTCAACATTTGAGTTCAGTGCGCAAGGATATACATCATTGGTAAATAGTAAGGGACAGCTTTTCGCAAATTAGTAGGGAATGAACAATTTTAATCAATAAATTCTAACGGATAATAATAATTTTAATAAAATACTTCCCATATAAAATGTCCACCAAGAAATTGTAATTTAGTATGGAGAAGCAAGAAGCGAATATTTATTTGTCCTTCGATATTTTATTTTCATGAAAGTTGTTCAGTTATGTTGGCTGAGGAACCTCCCTTTAATTTGCGAAAAGCTGTCCTTAACACCTTTTTAATTTCATTATAAGTATTTCTATTTGGTTAGGCTGGTTTTTAGTTAAAAACTAATCTTAACAAACGTATCTCACATTCGAATGGTTCCTAGAGTGTAATCAGAATCAGAAAATATTTATTGCAACAAACATGGTATTATAGATGACCCAATTTATACACACATATAATCACGCCTTTATCCCTAATGGGGTAGGCATAGCGTAAACGACCTAAACAAAGGTTGTAACGGTATGACTGACGAAGTTTTGAGGGTTATTTAAGATAGATTTGTAGGTATATTTCTGCAGTGAAAGGTTGTCAGCCCATCGCCTAAATTACAATATACTGAAACCCTCGGATGCCTTAGCTGGCACATTCTATGTTTTTCTCTCGCTCCCAGGCCAGCATGGAAGAAATTGGATTTGGTTAGGCTGGTTTTTAGTTTAAAACTAATCGTAACAAACTTATCTCACGTTTGAATGGTTCCTAGAGTGTAATGGTGTCCATACCTGAGTCTCGTATGAGCATGTATCTCCTGGCAGAGCCTGTGCATCTTGTTCCGCCGGGAGTTGTTGCCGAGCCACGCGGGGAAGTTGATCTGCCCGGCCACGTGGCCCGACAGCGCGCTGCCCGGGATCACGGACGCGTACATCGCCTGGGGACAGAACAGACAGGTTGTAGTGGAAAGTTGAGAAAAGGAAATAGAATAGAATAGAAGAATATTATTTGGTTATAAATGTTACAAAAAAAAATATACTGAACTTAAAACTAAACCAAATTTATACCAAAATGGCTGCCACTCAGCATATTGTCTTGGGTTTTTTAGGCCCAAAACGCCGGGCTTGATCCTCGAAAAGCTCAAGTCCAAAATCGAGCAATAAGAAAACTTGTGGAAAGTTGAGAAAAAGAAAGGTCTTGATCCTCGAACTATGCTGGCCTGGGAAGCAAGAGAAAAACATAGAATCTCCCAGCTGCATTTCTTCCCGTGCATGCTGTAAAAACCAGCTAATTGATCCGAGGGTTTTAGTATATTGCAATTTAGGCGATGGGCTAACAACCTATCACTACAGCAATATACCTACAAATCTATCTTAAATAACCCTCAAAACTTGTCACACGTGGCGGAACGACATTTGTTCTCGATCTACCCCATTAGGGATAAAGGCGTGATTATATGTATGTATGTATGTTGATCCTCGAAAAACTCAAGTCCAAAATCGAGCAATAAGAAAAGTCGAGTATGAGACGAACGGTTTAATATTAAAAAGGAAGAATTTGGAAGGAAGAATTTGCACTGCTCCGTATTCGGAATCGTGTCCGTAAAATTTCCATATAAAACAGATTTGAATGGGTGCGAAAGATCTGATCTGATCAGAAAATATTCGGATACGGATTCGGACCGGTGTAAGTGCGACTACTGCATCGCTTAAAGTACGGAAGTTAGAAATATTTGAATGATAATTACCTGTACAGGCAACAGACTCCAGGCCTGACTGCCGCGTATCCTGGAGTCCACCAGGTTGCCGAGGCTGATGCTGTCAGCCGCCTTGGCTAAGCGATCCAATGCTTCGTTCCTGATATGAAATAATCAATAATGATTAAAAACGTCCAATTTTAACCTTTCTATCCACAGTACTTGGTTTTAATCTAGGATTGGGTCTGGTTTCCCTTCTAGGTTGCGGAGGTCAGATGGCAGTCGCTCTGTGTAAAAACCAGCACCCTCGTTTAATCCCCTAGATTAGGAAGCCGACCCCGTGAGATACGGGATAAGGCTAGGGAGATGATGATATCCACAGTACTTGGTTTTAATGCTCGCTTCGCTCATGTAACGCATTAATTCGGCTTGAGTTAAATGTCACGCTTGCTACGCTCACTGTATTTACTCACATGCATATAATCACGCCTTTATTCTTAATGGGGTAGGCAGAACGTAAGCGACCTAGACAAAGCTAGTTCCGCCGCGTCTGACAAAGCTTTGAGAGTGATTTAAGATAGATTTGTAGGTACGAGTATATTGTTGTAGTGACAAGTTGCCAACCTATCGCCTAAATTGCAATATACACAAACTCTCCGATCCCTTAGCTGGTTTTTACAGCATGCCCGGGAGGAAATGCAGCTGGCACTTTCTATGTTTTCTCTCGCATTCAGTCCAGCATAGAAGAAAAGTATTCATTTAACATTCGTAAAATATCGTGCTTGCTTCGCTCGCGTATCTTATAACTTCAGTTTTCTCTTTTTCAACTGCATGATTTTGAGATTTTTGTCCTGATTGTGATTGCAGCCCTACTTTTTCTTCTTAAATTTAAGTGCTAGGCAAGAGCCTAGAACTTAAATTGTCGGTGGAGTAATTGCCATCTTTCTCTGTCTTCTGCCAACGATTTCACTTCTTGATACGAGTTAACATCCACCTTCTTTTTAAGAACGAAATTAATCGAAATTCCGGTAGATCAGATTCAAGTATAGGTACTGAAATTTATTTTAAGCATCATAAATTAATAATTCAGTGTTCACTGCAGTTGTAGATAGCAAAAGTGCTAAAAGTGGCCGTTTCTCGCAAATTTTCTATCTGTAACTACAACGAACTATAAGTTGCATCTTCATGAGCTTCTAAATGACCTTCATTGCTTTAACCTCCATCTGATCTACCGGATTTTCAATTGATTGTGTTTTTATAGCAATACATATTACAATCTAAAATTGCCCTCAATGTTTGTCAGACGTGGCGAAAGCGCTTTTTACGAGGCGTTAAACGCTCTGCCTACCCCGTAAGGGATAAAGGCGTGATTTATGTATGTATGTGAATTATGATTTTTTGACTGTTAAGGGCGCCCCTTAAATGTGTAAATTTTCTACTCACTTGGGGCAGTGCGGCGCGACCTGCAGATAGTTCTCCTGCACGAACAGCGGCGAGAGACTGTAGTCGTAGAAGAACAGGTCGCTCTTGTCGTTGATGCTCATGGTCTTGTGGTCTTCCGCTGAGAATACTTTGCGGACGGCTTCCCAAGGACCCTGATAAGGTAAAAAGAAGTATTTAAAATAGTTTTCAGAATAATCTTTCTATCCCTACAACGCTGCCTAAATGGTCGCTCATAAATAGTCAATTTCAAAGGTTTTCCCTCCAGAGATAAATGTTGAAATGATAGAGTTGGAGAGAACCTATTATTATATTATTATTACTAGCCCACTGCTGGGCAAAGGCCTTATGATCGTGAAATGAAATGAAATGAAAATGAAATGAAAACATTTATTTGCAGACACACACATCTAAAATTGCCCTCAATTTATGTCAGACGTGGCGAAAGCGCCTTTTAGGAGGCGTTTTACGCTCTGCCTACCCCGTAAGGGATAAAGGCGTGATTTTATGTATGTATGTAGACACACACAGTTAAATTACAGTGTAGATAAAGTCACATTATATATAGTGCAGGCGTGGTGCACCAACAATTGGTATGCAAATATTCAATAATAATTAAAGAAGTTATATTTATAAAGTCAAGATTTTCTGGTTCATTAATAAAAATGACAAATTTAAAACGTCAGCTTAATACATATGTCAATAATAATTAAAATAAAGAAAAAAAAAAAGTTTAATAGAATATCGCGTTGGGCGCCCCTAAAATTTAAATTTCTCAAACTCATTAATTGAACAAAAGTCGTCAGTCCATCTTTTACGGGGACAATTTCCATCTTGAGGTGTCCACTCTGTGACGATCCTAGCCCACCGCTCCGAGTGCACCTTGCTAACATGTCCTGACCAGTCCCATTTGAGTTTGGCTGACTTGTGACCCACATCGGCTATACCAGTTTTGGAACGTAAGGTGGTGTTTCTTATGCGATCTTGTCGCTTGACGCCCAAAATGCTACGTTCCATTGCTCTTTGGCAAACCTTGAGTTATGACTTCTGATTTTCGGTAAGTGACCAAGTTCGAGCGCTGTAGGTTAGGACGGGCAGGATACAAATGTCGATGAGCTTTCCTTTTAATGAAAGAGGAAGGTCTCCTTTCAAGAACGGTTTTAGGGACCAGAAACTCTTCCAGGCATTTTCGACTCGACGGTCTGTTACCTTTTCCTGCCTGTTCTCGAAGGAAACAATGTGTCCCAAGTAAGTGTATTGGAAAGAACATCATCATCTCCCTAGCTTTATCCCGTATCTCACGGGGTCGGCTACCTAATCTAGGGGATTGAACGAGGGTACTGGTTTTTACACAGAGCGACTGCCATCTGACCTCCGCAACCCAGAAGGGAAACCAGACCCAATCCTAGATTAGGTCAGAGTTATCAAGCCGCCAATGCTTAGCACTGGCCTCTGATATGGCTTAACGATTAATATTTACGGTATTAAACGATATTAACCGGGACCAACGGCTTAACGTGCCTTCCGAAGCACGGAACTTAAGTAATTAACCACTGTGTATTAATTATAATATCTTATTATAATTTTTTCACAATATCACTTCCCCATCTGAATGAAATATTGCATTTTCCTCTCTCTTATAGCATATTATATTAGTTTATTATATTATAATTGTACTTATGTATTAGTCTATTGTACCTATTCGTATTTATGTAACTAGTAAGTACTTTGTCTATGTATTCTATTTAAATTTATAACAATAGTAACTGCATTATCCCGCATAATATTAGAAAACTACTCCTTTACCCAAAGGTTGCCTGGCAGAAATTGCTACCCTAGCAATAAGGCCGCCTAATTGTACTCTGTTTGTTTTGTAATGTTTGTTCCTGTACAATGTGTTGTTTATGTGCAATAAAGAATATTTAACACGATCACACTCATAGCCCCCACTAGGATTCCCTGTATCGGGGTGCCATGGACATATACAGAAACAACCACAAAGAACACCCAGAAACAGACATTTAAACTCATCATTCAAATGTCTGCCCTGGCCGAGAATCGAACCCGGGACCTTCTGCGTAGCAGGCAGGTACACTGCCAACGAGGCTGCGCGGGTCGTCAAATTTGTATTGTATTGTATAATTTTAATTCGCACTTACCAGTTTGAGATCCTTGAACCCTGCCTGAGCGTCTTTCTTCAGTTTCTCCGAGTCCATGAGCTTTGGGTCTATGGCCCACATGGACAGCAAGTTGAGGGTCTGCCGGACGTCTTGGTTAGCGGCCACGATCAGCTGACTGAGCGCGTCTGGAGGAATCTTCACGCCTTCCTTGCAGCATACAGACATCATTGCCGACTGGAAACACAGTTGCAAGATGAATATAAGCAGAACATACATACATATAATCACGCTTTTATCCCTAATGGGGTAGGTAGAGCGTAAACGACCTAAACAAAGGTCATTCCGCCACGTCTGACAAAGTTTTGAGGGTTGTTTAAGATACGAATTGTAGGTATATTGCTGTAGTGACAGGTTATCAGCCTGTCGCCTAAATTGCAATATACAGAAACCCTCGGATCTCAGTTGGTTTTTACAGCATGCCCGGAAGGAAATGCAGCTGGCACATTCTATGTTTTTCTTTCGCTCCCAGTCCAGCATGGAAGTAAGAACTTATAATAAAAAAATAAAAAATATTCTATAATATTAGCCTAGTGAAGAATATGGACCCAAGTATACCAGGTGTAAGGGACAGCGTCCCGCAAACTGATAGGGGCTGCTCAGTCAACGACACTGAACAACTTTCAACGGGATATTCTTTCAGCAAGTAAAAAACAAATTGGCATTTGCATACAAAAGCCATTATTTTTTTAATTCCTGAAAAAAAATCCTGGTGATAATGCTCAGTTTTGTTGACTGAGCAAACCCTATCAGTTTGCGAGACGCTGTCCCTTACACCCGGTATACAGTTAATTGCTTTACTCATTTTGAAAAGTATTAATAAAAACGTTCTGCGATCGAAGCGAGCCCCACAATTTTAGAAAAAATATTTATAAACCCCTGTGGGCGAGCGAAGTAAGGGCGATATTTCACGAAAGTCAGATCAATAAGTTATGCGAGTGATGCAAGCTCGACAACCAAAGAAAAATGGATGAATACATTAGGTGCGAGCCAAGCGAGCGCGATATTTATCGGCAATCAAATTATAAACCCGTGTGGTGCCAGGTTAGAGTAGCATCACTTCATAATCTCCATTGGGTGTCGTAAAAGGCGGCTAAGGGATAAATCCAGGGAATGGGCAGCAGCGTTCCCTGTGAATGGAAAACTTGTACTGCGCTCACCAACCCGCCTGCCAAGCGTGGTGAGTATGGCATATACCCCCAATTTTGGGGAGGCCCATGACCAGCAGTGGACTGTTGAGGCTGATGATGATGAATTAATAAGTTTTTTATGAAACTGACAGGGTACTGTACCGCTATCACTAACATGTGTGTGTGTGTGTGTGTGTGTTTATATTACCTTGATCTGTTCGACTCTTGGTCTGTTGAAGCGCAGGTCGTAGCAGTAGTTGACCAGGGTGCGCATCTTGGGGCTGCTGCGGTCGTTGCACATGCAGATTATCGGCACACCAGTCCCCTTTATCAATGCTATCAGCTCTTGTAGACCGCTATCACTAACATGTGTGTGTGTGTGTGTGTTTATATTACCTTGATCTGTTCGACTCTTGGTCTGTTGAAGCGCAGGTCGTAGCAGTAGTTGACCAGGGTGCGCATCTTGGGGCTGCTGCGGTCGTTGCACATGCAGATTATCGGCACACCAGTCCCCTTTATCAATGCTATCAGCTCTTGTAGACCGCTATCACTAACATGTGTGTGTGTGTGTGTGTGTGTTTTGTTTATATTACCTTGATCTGTTCGACTCTTGGTCTGTTGAAGCGCAGGTCGTAGCAGTAGTTGACCAGGGTGCGCATCTTGGGGCTGCTGCGGTCGTTGCACATGCAGATTATCGGCACACCAGTCCCCTTTATCAATGCTATCAGCTCTTGTAGACCGCTATCACTAACATGTGTGTGTGTGTGTGTGTGTGTTTTGTTTATATTACCTTGATCTGTTCGACTCTTGGTCTGTTGAAGCGCAGGTCGTAGCAGTAGTTGACCAGGGTGCGCATCTTGGGGCTGCTGCGGTCGTTGCACATGCAGATTATCGGCACACCAGTCCCCTTTATCAATGCTATCAGCTCTTGTAGACCGCTATCACTAACATGTGTGTGTGTGTGTGTGTGTGTTTATATTACCTTGATCTGTTCGACTCTTGGTCTGTTGAAGCGCAGGTCGTAGCAGTAGTTGACCAGGGTGCGCATCTTGGGGCTGCTGCGGTCGTTGCACATGCAGATTATCGGCACACCAGTCCCCTTTATCAATGCTATCAGCTCTTGTAGACCGCTATCACTAACATGTGTGTGTGTGTGTGTGTGTGTTTTGTTTATATTACCTTGATCTGTTCGACTCTTGGTCTGTTGAAGCGCAGGTCGTAGCAGTAGTTGACCAGGGTGCGCATCTTGGGGCTGCTGCGGTCGTTGCACATGCAGATTATCGGCACACCAGTCCCCTTTATCAATGCTATCAGCTCTTGTAGACCGCTATCACTAACATGTGTGTGTGTGTGTGTGTGTGTTTTGTTTATATTACCTTGATCTGTTCGACTCTTGGTCTGTTGAAGCGCAGGTCGTAGCAGTAGTTGACCAGGGTGCGCATCTTGGGGCTGCTGCGGTCGTTGCACATGCAGATTATCGGCACACCAGTCCCCTTTATCAATGCTATCAGCTCTTGTAGACCGCTATCACTAACATGTGTGTGTGTGTGTGTGTTTATATTACCTTGATCTGTTCGACTCTTGGTCTGTTGAAGCGCAGGTCGTAGCAGTAGTTGACCAGGGTGCGCATCTTGGGGCTGCTGCGGTCGTTGCACATGCAGATTATCGGCACACCAGTCCCCTTTATCAATGCTATCAGCTCTTGTAGACCGCTATCACTAACATGTGTGTGTGTGTGTGTGTGTGTTTATATTACCTTGATCTGTTCGACTCTTGGTCTGTTGAAGCGCAGGTCGTAGCAGTAGTTGACCAGGGTGCGCATCTTGGGGCTGCTGCGGTCGTTGCACATGCAGATTATCGGCACACCAGTGCCCTTTATCAATGCTATCAGCTCTTGTAGACCGCCTAGAAACACCAAGCAAAATATATTTAGGGTTCCCAGTTGTAATAGCAAATCAATCAATCAGATGACTGTTTTTTAGGATTCCACACCCAATTCTTTTACATTGTTGTTTATGTTACCGGAAATGTATGAAATCCTTAGCGAGTAGATTCTCGAGTTAAACGACCGGATGAAACCTGGTGTCAGTTTTCACAGCTTGTGTTTGACACAGCTATTAGGCCTCTGATAAGGTTTGAGTAACGACCGCTATCAAAGAGAGCGATGGGGACCGACGGCTTAACGTGCCCTCCGAAGCACGGAATCCTATTTTCTTTTCGGACAATCAGGTGATTCAGCCCGCAATGTCCCAACCAAACTGGGGAAAATCTCACAAAGTGATAAATTGACAAACATCAACTTTGTCCCTCCCCCCTGGGAATCGAAATCGAATCGGGTTCGTAAGACCATGGCTCTGACCACTAGACCACAGAGGCAGTTGAAATCCATCAAAGACAACGGTACGGAACGGAACCCTTTGTGCCCGAGTTATACTCGCACTTAGCCGATTTTTAACTTACCTCTATCTTCGTTTCCAGCCATGCCATCAACTTCATCCATAACAAGCACGTGTTTCTTGGTGACGGCTTGCTTTCCTGTGTCCCCTGAAATTTATTTTCATGATTGTTTGTTTTCACGAAATCTCGGCCGCATTTCGTGAAAATTAACGATAAATAGCAACATTAAATATTGTTTCTCAGACTCCGGTGGTATTTAATAGTACATTATTGCAAAGGCAGCGAAATAGGCAATTGCAGGTCGAGTATAAGTTTGAAGGCCGAGCCGCAGGCGAGCACTTCAATGATACGAGACAGGCAATTGCCATTTCGGCCGAGGCATATATAGTGCTTTTCTTAAAAAATGCAAGGAAATAAAAAAATAATTTTGCATTTTTCTCGTTTTTCCAGAACATGAAATTTTCATATACTTTTATATATATTTCTTTTGATTTCGCTGGAAGCAGGTTTTCCATCGCTAATTTAGCTTCTGATCTTAAATCTGGTGGAGTGCAGTCAATGTCCATTTCATTTTCACTTTCAGAATCATCGGAACTCATTTTAATTTATGTTTATTAACAAAATAATTAACAACGAACTCCGCTTTACCGCCAATTTATTTTTTTATTTCACAGTTAGGTCCGAAAGGTAAACGTATCTGTGGCTATACAGCCACGAGAACGCAATGTGTACGATAGATGAAAGAGTTCTAAATTCAAACAGCACGCCCTTTCATACAACATTGCAGGCGCGCTCTTCGTTCCAAATTCAAAAAACGCGCCGGGACGATTTTGATTTTTCAGTCTACGTAAATATGATACTTCGCGTGTTCTTTATTCAAAAATAAAGACAATATTTTCGCGCATATTTAAGAAAAGATAATTAACATACATACAAACATACATATAATCACGCCTTCATCCCTATTGGGGTAGGCAGAGCGTAAACGTAAAGATAATTAACCAAAAGGAATTATCATTAGAGTGAAAAATCTGGGTCTTTATAGAAAGTATATTAGTATACAGGAATCCGGGTGCCATAAGGACGGATATTTCGCGGTGGTCTCCATCAATAATAACTTGCTTTAGTTTCAATTTACGCATTCTAGGTACGAAATCGTGGCGAGCTTCGGACCGACTCACGAAAATTATACTTACATACACACATATAGTCACGCCTTTATCCCTAATGGGGTAGGCAGAGCGTAAACGACCTAAAGAAAGGTCGTTAAAGTTTTGAGGGTTATTTAGTGATGGCTGTAGCGATAGGCCTAAATTGCAATATACTGAAACCCTCGGATCCCTTAGTTAATTTTTACAGCATGCCCGGGAGGAAACGCAGCTGGCACATTGCATGTTTTTCTCTCGCTCCCAGTCCAGCATGGAAGAGACTTACCTTTGGCATAAGCAGACAGCGATGTGGTAGTGAGTAGTTCTCCTATCTGTTCCTTTATCAGGGTTTTGTTCCTCGTGTCTGACGCGTTGAACTCCACCACATCAAACCCAAGCTCTTTGCACACTAGCGCTACTGTTGTTGTTTTACCTAAAAATAATAAGTGCTGTAGAAGGCAAAAATCAAAAGGTTGTTTGGAAAACAACATACAGCAATACCTTAGTCTAGGCTATACGAGGTTTAAGGGGCAGCGTCCCGCAAACTGATAGGGTTTGCTCAGTCAACGACACTGAACAACTATCAGCAGGATATTTTTCAGGCAGTGAAAAATATAATTGGTTTTCCAATACAAAATGTCCACCTGGATCAGATAGTTTGTATGGAAAAGCCAATGTTTATTTTCAGATCCTGGTGGGAAATTGTTCAGTGTCGTTGACTGAGCAGCCCCTATCAGTTTGCGGGACGATGTCCCTTACAACCCGTATTTGTTGTTATTCTGTGGTTTAGAAGGGAAGAAGGTAGGTGTTAGTGATTAATAGAATGAGGCATAATTTTGCGAAAGTCCGCCCAACCCGCTCGTAGTTAGCGCCTCTGACTTTGTACCCCAACCTGCGACTTGTTACAAACGAAGACCTAGGCATGTCCTTACCAACGGTGTAGACCCAATTATTGCTGCCAATGCAAGTCGAGCCACACTCAACACAAGCTCTTCCAGCAACCGCGCACCCCTCCGGCGGGGTCGACTCCCAACTCCCCGCCTTTAGTCCGGTGACGCATTATATACACTTTGTAGTATGGTGCAAACAGGTCCATTAAAAATATATGCGAAAGTCATATATGTCATATAATCATATATGCCTCGCGGAAGACCTCACCCAGAGGTAAGGAGTTGAACATGGTTTATAACAGTCTGCCAGAAAGTAATGGAACATGGACGAAGGAGAAGGCTTCTGGGTTTTACTCCATAGATCGCCGCTGCTTCCTGCTTGGGAGGTGTGTGTAAAGTCGACTGATTCGCACTGGTCGACAAAGGACCTAATTCATAGTAAGCTTGTCCGTGTAAGGAGTACTTACCCACGCCTGGTGGGCCGGACAATAAGGCAGCCTTGAAGAAGCCGCCGTCGTCATTCTTAGCCCACGGACTGGGTTTAGTCAACTTCGCCTTTCTGTTCAAGTACCACTTCGTCAGCCAGTTCATTAGTCTGAAATAGGTAATGACAAAACATCGATTTCTAGTTACAAACCACTTTGAACAAATTAAAAATACTTTTTAGGAAGCCACGAGAATTTGAAGATTAACTCCCAAGCAACGGTACGAGTAGCTTAGACTTGCCGCCTGTGGGCTGGCTGAAAGATGCCAATTAAGGTGTGGTAAGCAACGGAGCCACAGAATATATAATAGTACTACATACAGAATGGACATTCACCTCCCTTCCCCAGTCCGACATCCGTCACACTCCGCGCCGGATTGTGGGCCACATTGAGCGTACGCTTAGCGGGTATGGCGCGCGCATGTTTCCCAGTGTAACGGAAATAATAAAGTTTTGTGTTCCAAAGATGGTTAGGTACTGTACCGTGTACGGATGTCTTTCTACCACAAGATATGACTCTAATAGGAACTTTTTTTAGATTCCACAGTGATGAGAGACGGTAAGTAAATTCATACAAAATATGCAACCTAATCTATTCTAACTATTCAATTACAGTGAACTACTTTAAAACGTTGGTTTAATCAAGAATCAGATTAATCAAGTGCTGATTATGACCGGTATAACAAAATTTGTCAACCCTTATAACACGCACACAAACGCATGCCAAGTGCAACATGCCGTCTGTCGATATGTGACCAAAATGACATGGTAGTTAGGAGTGTCCGAGCTGTGACGGAGCGCCCCTTGGTGGTTCCAAGCGAAGTCCGGTGAAAAACAGCAAACTTTTGGTCAGAATACATACATAAAGGTAAATAAAGGTTGTGTAATGCCGGTCCATTACTCTGCCAACTGAGCTACAGAAACGGTAGAAAGTGACGTATTTATCATAGTCTTTCTTTATCTACACGTCATAAAAATAGCATTGTACATACATACATACATATAATCACGCTTTTATCCCTAATGGGGTAGGCAGAGCGTAAACGACCTAAACAAAGGTCGTTTCACCACGTCTGACAAAGATTTGAGGGTTATTTAAGTTCAATTTGTAGGTATATTGCTGTAGTGACAGGTTGTTATTGTTAGTGTTAAAATCGTCGAAAATACACAAACTTACTTCTTAACATTGCTGGCGTCGCCATGTTGACCGATGATTTGTTTTATGTTCTGTGGTTTGTACTTATCCACCCACATGATGGAATTCGCTGGGAGGATATCAGATGACTTCGATTTCTGACTTGTCACCCCTAAAATATAAATTCGCTATGTTATTTGTATGTATATTTTTATGTGGCCGGCCCAGGTGGCGGTGGCGAGACGAACTTGATGCCTTCCTGGAAGACTGACCGGTACAAGCACAGGACAGAGAGTCGTGGAGAGACCGGAGATAGGCCTCTGCCCAGCAGTGGGACACTATCGGCTAAATAAGATAAGATTTTTATGTATATGCCTACACCACAGAGGCGACTTCCATAAATAATTAGATTATAAATGTTTAAATAGGTATACTAAATATTTTATGAATTATACAATATACATTTTTAATTTAATAATTCTAATCAATCCTTGGGATAATCGAAATATTGGATTAGTGTTATTTAATTGCTATTTAATATTTAAGTAATGTACATACATACATACATAAATCACGCCCTTACAGGGTAGGCAGAGCGTTTAACGCCTCGTAACAGGCGCTTTCGCCATGTCTGACAAAAAATTTAGGGCAATTTTAGTTTGTAATATGTATTGCTATAGTGACAGGTTGTCAGCCCATCGCCTAAATTACAATACATTGTAACCCTCGAGTCCCTTTTGATGACTTCAACAGCATGCCCGGGAGGAAGGGCAGCTGGAACATTCTATGTTTTTCTATCTCTCCCAGTCCAGCATGGAAGTGCAAGTAATGTAATGAAAATGAAATGTTTAATTAATGGTAGAATAAAGGCTGTTTTTATTTTATTTATGTGTCATTTTTATATAACTCAGTACATTTTTTTATAGAATATGGAAGATGCAAGACTCTTTAAAAATTATTAATAAGAATTATTATCACCATTAATAAACAAATGTGAAAGAATTTTCGCAAAATACTAATTAGCTTACGAGTTATGATGCTTTAAAGTGGTTGGTTAAAAGGAAAGGTCCGAACTAGCATATGACGTCAGATGACAGGAACCATACTACTTCCATATAAGATTTTCAAAGAGAGAGATAGATAGATAATCTAGCTTTATAATAGTATATTTCGGTGATTTCTTGATCAATTTTAATTCTGTTTTCACTAATGTTATTATAATTTTGGGTATTTTTTAAAAATATGTTCAAATACCGAAAATATTTTATATGCATGTACTCTAAGGGAATTTAATTACTGTGTGATAGTTTAATTTTACACAAATAAGCAAAACATTTCTCACCATTGATTTCAGATTTTACAGACGAACTTGATTTTGATTCTGTTCCTGATTTCTTTTCCAAAGATTTTGTATGCTCTATCTTTTTCGGACTCTTAGATTCATCCTTGGTTTTGATCTCCTGGCTCTTTTGTTTATCATGATTCTTTGATTCAACTTTATGTTCAGATTTTTCTTTTGATTTCTTATCTTTTTCCACTGAACTTTTATCTTTTTCCTTTTTCTCATATTTGTCTCTATCTTTCTTTTCAGATTTATCATGTGATTCCTTCTTAGGCGTTTTCCTAGATGGGCTCCTTTCTTTTTTAGTTTCTTTTTTGATATCCAATTTGCTACTTGATGGTTTCTTTGTTGGATCTTTTATCATTTGTAGGAAATCATCTTCAGATATAATTTTGATGCCGAGCTCTTGTGCTTTTGCCATCTTAGCTGAGCCTGCATCGTCACCAGCCAATACATGGGTTACCTAAATTACAATCATTACTATTATTCAGAAAAAAATTCATAGTGCACTTATTTCTAATAAGGAAGTTTATATGGCAAAAAGCCTAATCTAGGATTAGGTCTGGTTTCCCTTCTGGGTTGTGGAGGTCAGATGGCAGTCGCTCTATGTAAGATCCAGAACCCTCGTTTAATCGCCTGGATTAGGTAGCCGTCACCGTGAGATACGGGATAAGGCCTGGGGGTTTAGGATGAGGGATGTTTCAATGTGATCATTATAATAAATATTCTTCTAAGGTTTGAGATGTTCGCAGTTGTTCCACAAAAAATATTATTTTAGGCGTTGTTTTTGTATTTACTACTGACAATGGAGCGTGCAATTGCTTCGAAATATCGTAAAAACACACCTATATTATAAATAACCCCGCATCTTCCTATATTCTTACCTTCTTACTAATGCTGTTTTTGATACAGCCTCCATACTTGGTGATAGCATCTGAAATGTCTTCTCTCTCGAATGAATCCAGCACTCCGGTGAGAAGGAAAGCGCAGTTCACGAGACAATTTGGAGCGCCCTGGGGATACCATACAATTTACATACATATAATCACGCCTTTATCTTTAATGGGGTAGGCAGAGCGTAAACAACCTAGACAAAAGTCGTTCCGCCACGTCTGACAAAGTTTTGATGGTTATTTAAGAAAGGTATATTGCTGTAGTGACAGGTTATCAGCCCTTCGCCTAGATTGCAATATACTTCTTCTTCTTCTTCTGTCGAGTGGGTATCGAGTCTATCGACCCGATGAACCCTGGCGTCAGAGTTTTTAAAACCGCCTAGTAGCACAACTATCAGGCCTCTGACGTGGTTTGAGTAACGACCACTATCAAAGACAGCGACCGGGATCCACGGCTTAACGTGCCCTCCGAAGCACGAAATCTTTTTATTTTTGGACAATCAGGTGATTCAGCATGCAATGTCCTAACCAAACTGGGCAAAAATTCACAAAGTGATAAATTCTCAAATATCAACTTTATGTTTCCCCCCTGGGAATCGAACCCAGGACCTCCAGATCGGGAGTCCATGGCACCTAGCCACTAGACCACGGAGGCAGTTAATTGCAATATACTGAAACCCAAGGATTACTTAGCTGGTTTTTACAGCATGCCCGGGCGGAAATGCAGCTGACACATTCTATGTTTTTATCTCGCTCCCAGTCCAGCATGGAAGAAACCATACAATTTAGGGAGCAAGATAGACCAATATAAATGAAATGGTTGGTTGATATTGTCTAGTTCAGGGCCTGCGCGCACTATTGACCAAACTGTCGACGGAATGTTGGATATTTATTTCACACTCATGTGAGGGAAAGAGAGATCCGACGATCGTTTGCGAGTTAAGTCGATAGTGCGCGCAGGCATTAGGTAAAAAAAAACATTTCTTTAAAAAGTGTTCAGTGCCCATTCGGGAATAATTCAGATCGCCACCCAGACATTGTACATACATACATATAATCACGCCTTTATCCCTAACAACCTAAACACAGGTTGTTCCGACACATCTGACAAAGTTTCGAGAGTCATTTAAGATAGATTTGTAGGTAGATATTGCTGTAGTGACAGGTTGTCAGCCCATCGCCTAAATTGCAATATACTGACATCCTCGGATCCCTTAGCTGGTTCTTACAGCATGCCCGGGACGAAATGCAGCTTGCTCATTCTATGTTGACAGACATTGTACATGTTAAAAATAAAATGGCTTAGCAAACACTTACCTCTGGTATCTCTTTAGCCCCCAAATGCTTAGGCCCGGACCTGTTCAAGTAGCTCTTGTAGAGTGCAGCGGACTGCATCCTACGCTCATGTCTTTCTTCATCTGTTAAAGCTGTAAAATATTCCACAAGTTTAACTTTGTAATTCACTTATACCGAGTGTAAGGGACCGCGTCCCGCACATTGATAGGGGTTGCTCAGTCAACGAAACTGACCAACTTTCGCCAGGTTTGTTTTTCAGAAAGTAAAAAGAAATGAGAATTCTTCCATGCTGGACTGGGAGCGAGAGAAAAACATAGAATGTGCCAGCTGCCTCCCGGCCATGCTATAGAAACCAAATCACGCCTTTACCCTAAATAGGCTAGGCAGAGCGTAAACGACCTGAACAAAGGTCGTTCCGCCACGTCTGACAAAGTTTTGAGGGTAATTTATGATAGATTCGTAGGTATATTCTGTAATGACAGGTTGTCAGCCCATCGCCTAAATAGCAATACACCCCTTGAGTCGGGTAGCTGGTTTTTATAGAATGCAGCTGACACATTCTATGTTTTTCTTTCGCTCCTAGTCCAGCATAGAAGAAATTATTACATTTATTTTAACTTTATATTAAAACAAAAATAGTGCTATTATTAGTGCAAACCACATTGATAATCAGTAATTACAAGCTAAGAGAACCTTACTTCTCTTATCTTATATGAAACACACTTCACTTCACACTATATGAAATATTGAAATTATGTTGCAAATAGAATTCTCTTCCAATAAAACAGAAGAAATAGTCAAAGATAAACTTAGAATACTAATTCTACAGCTATTTATGATGAATAGAACAATAGTAGAAACCCAGAAAGCTTGTAACATGTTGGAACATGCTTTTGGATTTGGAAAGCTATACAAAAGCATCACAGGACAAAGGCGACAAAGCACCCTGCCAATAGAGGGGTGGCTCATAAACAAAAACATGTAACAAAAAAGGGTAATAAGTTAAATCCAGTGATAACAACTCATGAAATAGAACAACTTTCCTCAATGTATAAACTAGAAAATAAAATTATACCTTTCATACAAACTGCATTGTCTTTGTCATTAGATCAAATTAGAATGGTTTTTTTTTTTTTATATATATATAGGCGAGCATTTGTCCGCCATCTCACCTGGTGGAAAGTGACGATGCGGACTATGTTGAAGCATACTCACCTATGTAGTGCCTATTCACTCTCGCCTTGAAAAGGCCCAGGTTATATTGTTCCGGAAACAGATCCGCCGGCAGGGAGTTCCACTCCTTAGCCGTTCGCATTAAGAATGTGGAAGCGAACCGCTTCGTGCGAATTTGTGGTATATCCACGACATAAGGGTGGAACCCCTGTCCACGCCTCGTGCTCCGGAGATGGAAAGGGGAGGGGGGTATAAGGTCATGAAGTGCTAACGCGCACTCCCCGAAATGTATCCTGTAAAATACCGACATGCACGCCACTCTGCGACGGTGCTCAAGGTTCTGTAGTTTTGTCTCAACCAGTGCTGAGTCTCCAATGAGCTTCTTAGCACGTTTCTCGATTGAGTCTAAGGCAGCCAGCTGGTATTTAGCTGAACCGTCCCAAAGGTGGCAGCAGTACTCCATACACGATCGGACTTGAGCTGTGTACAACTGCAATAGCTGTCCCGGTGTGAAGTATCGCCTCACCTTCGAGAGGATACCAAGTTTTTTGGCAGCTGTTGTGGCCAGGGACTCAATGTAACGTCCAAAGTTCAAGTCGGACGTAAGGCTCATACCAAGAAGCTCAAGATGGTCAGAAATCGGTACGGATACATCCCGGAAAGTTGGAGCCAGGTTAAAAGGACTCCGTTTTGTCGAGAATAGACACGCCTGGGTTTTGGATGCGTTGAACTTGACGAGATTGGCATCGCCCCACTCGGATATCACCCTTAGCGATGAGTTCAGACATTCCACTATGGACTCCCGACAAGACTGGATTGTTTCACTGTTGGCCCTTGCACTGGACAGATATCTGTCAACAACCGTGCTGTCATCAGCGTACCCAAAGGTATCGGGTGTCAACATGTCGTTGATATGCAGCAGGAATAAGGTTGCAGACAGGACAGAACCTTGAGGAACTCCGGCATCAATACCCTGTTGTCCGGAGGAGCAGCCTTCTAAGACCACTTGTATGGATCGTTCACTCAAGAAGTCCGAAATCCAGTTGCAAAGGCCAGCAGGTAACCCGTAGGCGGGAAGCTTGCCAGTAAGGCTAGCGTGCCAGACCCTGTCAAAGGCCTTGGAGATATCCAGAGACACGGCAAGTGCTTCACCATGTCTCTCGATAGCCTCGCTCCATAAGTGAGTGGCATGCACGAGGAGGTCCCCCGTCGATCGCCCTCGGCGGAACCCGTATTGGCGATCGTAAAGGAGATCATTATCCTCAAGGTATGCCAGGAGCCGATTATTCAGTACACGCTCCATAATCTTGCAGAGTATAGAGGTTACCGATATGGGTCTATAGTTGGCAGGGTCTGCCCGACTACCTTTTTTGGGTACAGGTTGCACATTTGCAAGCTTCCACGATTTGGGAACAACACCAGTCTCAAGTGAGAGGCTGTACAGGCGTGTCAACACCGGAGACAACTCAGGCGCACAGTTACGCAGGACGATTGCAGGGATACCGTCAGGGCCACTTGCTTTATTCACGTCTAGATTTCGTCCTGGATGGTCCATTATTTCTTACCATATTCAGATTTAGTCTCATAATCTTTTGAGAAAGTTGTTTAGCTTGGGCAATATTACTACTATTTCTTCCATACTAACCTGGGAGCTAGAGAAAAACATTGAATGTGCCAGCAGCATTTCCTACCAGGCATGCTGTAGAAACCAGCTAAAGGATCCGAGGGTTTCAGTATATTGTAATTTAAGCAATGGGCTGACAACCTGTCACTACAGCAATATACCTACAAATCTAACTTAAATAACCCTCAAAACTTTGTCAGACGTGGCGGAACGACCTTTGTTTAGATAAGATCTATGCCTACCCCATTAGGGATAAAGGCATGATTATATGTATGTATGTAATGTTACTAGACTTTTTACTTTTTTATAATTGTTGAGACAAGCAATTTTTAATGTTTCTTACCAGATTCATTGAGGCTTTTATCCAGCTTCTTCTTCTTAGGTTTATGTTCCTCATGATCTTCTATGATACTGATATCACTGTCTACAAATTCACTGAAATCTCTTTTCTTCTCCTTGGAAGTCCGTGCTTTCTCTTTTTTCTCTTCTTTCCTTTCTTCTTTATGACTAGAGGTTTCCTTTTTACTTGATTTATCTTTGTGTGAGTCTTTTTTATCAAAGTATGTTGAAGACACAGCTTCATTTTTATCTTTTTTAGGAGAGACATGTTCCGATTTGGTGTCTTTTTGCTTTATATCTGAATGCTTTGAATCTTTTGATTTGTGTTCTTTAGTTTTAATTTCTTGGCTGTGGCTGTCGCCATTTTGTTTGTATGGTGACTTATCTTTTGATTTGTGTTTTTCTTTCTGTTTGTTTGGTTCATTGTGGTGTTTAGGAGGTTGTTCTTCTGTAGATTCTTTAACAGGTGGTTTTTCTTCTTTAATTTCTTTAACGGCTGCTTTATCTTCCTTGATATCTGAAGCCAATGCATCAGCATCAACTTCAAGCAAACTCTTTTCAAATTCCTCATCAGAGTGAATACCCGTTTCTGTTTTTTTCTTTTCTTTCTTGACAAGAGGTTCTGTTCTTTTTAATGGTCCACTACCAAATAGGTCGACAGCCTTAACTTCCTTTAGAGCAGGTTTGTTAGGAGTTTTATCTTTCTTATTCGATGTTTTACTTGGTTCATGATCTATTTTCTTCTTCTTAGAATCAAATATCTCTTCATCGGAATCACTTATGCATCTCTTCTTCTTAGATTCCTTTTTCTGGAATTGAAATATAAACTGTTTAGTACGCTTGGGGGTCATAAACTCATCTTTAGACAGTAACAGCTAATTACTTAACTCGTTGGCTGCTAAAACCCGCCACATAAGTGGAACTTACTGTAGCGACTGTGCTCACAAACCGCACCGTAGGTGCATGAATTTGTGCATGAATTTAAGTAACTGACTGTGCTGTGCAACTATCGACGCAGGTTTGCCTCTACCGGACGCCTGTGCGCTTGCACTCGCCACATGGGTAATATGAACTTTTGTGCTGTTCAATGTCAATAATAGCATGTTATGATTACCTTGTTTTTTATTTGAACATCTGGAGACTCTGGTATGACATCGTCATCGTCATCAAGAATCAAAGGCTTTGCAGGCTTAGCAGGTGCCTTCTTGGGCTGAAAGAATGATCTGATGTCCTGTAATTTTTTAATGCTGTTAGAGTTTATTACTTTTGGATAGACACTGCAGCATTTCCTATCAAAATAATCTATTTAGAGCCGAAATTTAACACGGATATATCTCGAATAATTTATTATATTCGCATCTATAGTGCGTTTATAAGTAAAATCTTGGTTACTATTAAGTACCTGTAAATTACATGAATACAACATATTCTTACAACCTGCTGTAAATATTAATGTAAAATGATTATAATTAAACAAATTAATGTCTAAAAACATTTTGAACGGCCTTATATACAAATTGCGCGAAAAATCCGTAACATGTCACATGGTTCGCATTTTTATTTATTAATCCTTACCCTTGACATCTTTGGGATCGTAAGTTACATTAATTACAAAGTTGATGAGACACTTATAATTTTAATATCACTGGAAAATGATTAATACTTGGATAAATCCTAATATTTGCGGAAATAAAGCCCGGCCGAAAATTGCGTTTTTGCGGCTAACAAGCTGTCATATTCAAATGTCATTTTGGTTGTCAAAAATTATTGCAATCGGATACACAACCAAACACTGTAAATTACCGATTTTTTCATCTGGGTCAACCACAGGGAAATAAGTGTTTTCTTTTGAATTTTGTTCTTTGTTGATTTTCTGGTATATATCATCGTCACTCGACAATTCACTCCCTCTTCCCACCCCTGAGGGTCAATATCGCATCGCTTCATGTGTCTTTTCTGAACGAAGTAACTGGCCGCCTTGTTTCCTTTACCATTTTGTAGACGGTGTCCGTAGACAGAGAAAACTATAGACGACGTGATAGCATCTTATTCATTCACACAAGACAAAGAGATACTTATGCCTATGACGTGTAAAAAAGCGGGACAGAATGATAAGATGTTTTGTTTCGCGGCGCGTGCCGGTTTTTTCAAGGCCAGCAAACTACTTTGCTAAACAACTTTGACGTTTGATACAGAATTTTGTTTGTCATTATTTAAATTTGGAAAAATCTTCGATACCTGTGCACAGAAAGAACTACCGTTGATCTGAAAGATCACTGATTAACTGTTCTAATGACAATTGCATAAAACATGGTTCGGTGTAGTGTTTTAGAGTGCAAAAGTGATAGTGAAAGAAAAAACCTAGACATATCATTTCATTCGTAAGTACTCACTGTTTTGACATCGTTTAGCCCTTAGTTTTGGCTTCTTCTTGTATAATTTAAAGTACTTTTCAAAGTTCTTTGTACGAAATACACAGAGAGTACTTAAACACAGTGTTTTTAATGAATTAACAAAACATAACCTATACGCCAATATTGCCAACTTTAGAAGGCGTATTCTCCCACAATTGTGGGTAATGGAGAATTTCCATTTATCAGGTTCGACAGAAATAAAATCTGTTTCAGTTGTCTGTAATTTTAAATGTAAATAAAATAAATATTTACTATACTAACTTCTCCTAATCGATGGCTAATAATAACAACAAAATATTGCCTTGTGAATTTGTTCAGGCATTACATTTTTTTCAACTATTTTCATATAAAATATATATACATCACGCCTTTATCCCTTGTGGGGTAGGCAAAACGTCAATGGCCCAAAAAAAATTGTGGTTTTCGTCATTTTTGATATATATCATTATAATACCAAAACTCATTACTGTAATATTTTTTTTATATTCTGAATCAATAGATTACAACATTTTGTTTTTAGCCGCCGCCTATTGGTAATTTATATCTACTTTGTTAGGCAAAATATTATAATAATATTCTTTTCTGTTTTAGCTTTCCAGATGATGATTTAATGCATAAAAAATGGATTGAAGCCACAGGACGAACTGACTGGACTCCAAAAAAGTCGTCTAAAATCTGCAGCAAGCATTTTGCTCAAGATATGCTATTTAAAAAGAAGAAATTGACTATTCTTCTCCCTAATGCTGTGCCTTTACCCGTATGTTATTATTTTATTTAGGTATTTATCTATAATTGGGTATGTAGCCGACTTATTGTTTTTATTTTGGACAAATTACTTTAAAGTTAATGCTTTTTTGAAGATGTAAACTTGTTTTTTTAAAAAATTCCTTACCAAGAACAGAATTTACATAAAATTATTAATTTAAAATGTCTTAAGTACCTGCAGAATATAATTTTACTTTCAGGAAATCAAAACATCTATGCCATCCACATCCTCTTCAGTCAGTTCACATGATATTGAAATGGGTCATTTAACCACATCTTCCACGGCCTGCTCACGTGATATTGCTGATTTAAGGACTGAAGTTGACCTTGTAAGCCTTTATTAGATAGGTGCAAGTTATAGCTTTATTGAAAATGAAAACTTGCTTTTTAAAAAAAAATCCTTACCAAGATCAGAATTTACATAAAATTACTAATTTAAAACGTCTTAAGTACCTGCAGAATATATTTTTACTTTCAGGAAATCAAAACATCTATGCCATCCACATCCTCTTCAATCAGTTCACATGGTATTGAAATGGGCGATTTAACCACATCTTCCACGGTCAGCTCACGTGATGTTGCTGATTTAAGGACTGAAGTTGACCTTGTAAATACTTATTACTTAATTTTCTATCTAATTTTAAACTTTCATTATGTTGGTGTTATGATGGTTACATCGGTATGGAAATTCTGTTTCGCAATAGCGACTGATGTGAAGATTAGGATCTTGATGCTTTTCAAATAAAGATTTGGGGAAGACATGCTGGTGTTTTTTCTTACCTGCCCCCTACAAATAAATCTTGATTATAAAATTTACGAATCTAAGTAAGTAGTCTATTTAAAAACAATAAAAGTCCTTTGGGGAAGACAATGCTGGTGTTTATTCTTACCTGCCCCCTACAAATAAATCTTGATTATAAAATTTACGAATCTAAGTAAGTAGTCTATTTAAAAACAATAAAAGTCCTTTGGGGAAGACAACGCTGGTGTTTATTCTTACCTGCCCCCTACAAACAAATCTTGATTATAAAATTTACGAATCTAATTAGTATTTAAAAAAAAAACATTTAAAGTCCTACGAATCCTACTTTCTGTTATACTATAATTTTACAAATTTGAAAGTTAGGATGTTTGAATGTTTGTTTAGTATTCAACGGATCAGGATGAAACTTGGAGCACCTGTAGGTTAGGTTCAGAAATAGGCCATAGGCTAGTTTTCGAGGAGGGAAAACCTTCGCTTCCACAGGAAAAACTAAACAACGCGGGTGAAACCGCGGGCGAAAAGCTAGTGTGAAATAAAAAACATGTTAAGTATTTACTTGCGTTCTTTAAATTATCTAACCAATATTTATCCAGATAAAAACACCACAATTTATAGGTTGTCTTTTTTAATTGTAAATCAGATAAAACACCATAATCCATAGATTGTGGCTGTTTTTTTATGTAATTCCACTAAAATAATCAAAATGCTAAATGTGGGGATTTTTTTCTATGGAGGTCAACACTCGCCTATCAATAGTGCTATCTCATGTGGCCACGCTATGCCCTTGTCTATAGTTTTCTCTGTCTACGACGGTGTCCTTACGTGTCGCCAGTGTTTGCGCACGTTTAGCAATAAAGTTGGCTATTGTAGCCACATAAGGGCACATGATAGGGCAAAACACCATGGTCCCTCTGTTACGGATTAATTGCAGTCACCGTAGCCGAAATCGGCCTGGGTGTATGTATATATATATATCATCGTATGTAATCAAAGAACACAAATGAAAATATTTATAAAAATATATATTAAATAAATGAATATTTGATGATCGATCCCGCCCGAATTGCGACGTGCTCTTCGAAGCAGGGAAACTTGCCGAAACTTTATTTGACAGAAAATCATGTGATTCTATTCTACCTTAACTGAAGATAATCTGCAGGTAGTTATTTTTCATGGTTTTTTTACACTTCTTCTTTTATGTTGGACTGGGAGCGAAAGAAAAACATAGAATGTGCCAGCTGCATTTCCTCCCGGGTATGCCGTAAAAACCAGATGAGG
Source organism: Scrobipalpa costella (assembly GCA_949820665.1). Taxonomy (NCBI): domain Eukaryota; kingdom Metazoa; phylum Arthropoda; class Insecta; order Lepidoptera; family Gelechiidae; genus Scrobipalpa; species Scrobipalpa costella. The sequence continues at coordinate 21,644,583 of OX463297.1, forward strand.
GATCCGAGGGTTTCAGTATATTGCAATTTAAGCGATGGGCTGACAACCTATCACTACATCAATATACCTAAAAATCTATCTTAAATAACCCTCAAATCATTGTCAGACGTGGAGGAACGACCTTAGGTATAGGTCGTTTACGCTCTGCCTACCCCATTAGGGATAGAGGTGTGATTATATGTATGTATTTTACACCATCCGATACCCCACATTTTCTTTTTCTTACTTTTTTTTACTTAAGAAATCTTGGGAAGCGAAATACAACTCCCTTCGTGCACTTCACTTTCCCTTCTTTATCAAAATCTAGGATCTCTTTGGATGGATTGTATTGATAGAGCAGGAGACCATTTGACAGCATTCGTCACTTAAGTTGAAAAATCAACAACCACAACAATCCAAACTGAAGTAAAAATGATTAATCTTTAAATTAATCAATGCTACTTCTCATAATATTGTTCTTGCTCTCTAAAGCAACCTGCTTGGATTTGAATAATAATGTCGGTAGCGTCTTGTTCTTCAAACGGAATGCCAAAGAATGCTGGAGCCAAGACGACTTATCTAGATTGTATGCTCGCCTGATATTCGAAAATATTGTGCTGCCGTCTCTTCCCCCGGATAAAGTAACTGCTAAATATAATAAGGACACGTTAAAGTATTTCAAAACAGCACTGCGTTTTGTTGAATCCAATAAAGACCCTCACAGTAAGTTCATTCTCAAGGAAGCTCTAGCAGATACGATAGGAGGTCACATGAGGAGAGAGATTCTGCCTAACGCCAGATTTGCATACTACGCCGGGTACATACCGTACCGAAGCGTAAGAGAGTTGCACAGTTTCTATGACTCTGTAAAGGTCCTCTTAAACACACAAGGTCATGGCTGGAAACGTCCGAACAAAATTCCATTGCAGTCTAATTTAACTGTGGGTAAGATACTCATAGGCACCGGAAAACCGTTTGATCCATGCTCGAGCTTGGTCGTCAAGCGATATAATCGTAATTGCATTCACATACCCACACCTGTGGTAGACAACGAAGCTAGTCCAGCAGCGTTGTCTTTACCTTTCAAATCTGGAGGATTAGTCAGTCTCTCCTCGCCAAGTTCAGAGAATATTCTTTTGAAGTATTACACCACTGCAGCTCGGTGTATTTTGCGAAAGTCCCCCGAAGAATGTCGTCACGGTGACTTCGTCAACTTCAACAACGAGCTGTGGCACTGGATGAAGAGGTACGTCGCTCCTCATCTGATGGATGAAGGCTTGTACGCAGGCTACGGCGGAGTCCTCAGGATTGCTGCCGCAGTACAAAACTATGGAAAGGGATTGTCACGGCGCAACCTGTATGAAAAGGACTTCGATCAAGGTTCCAGTTGGAGTAGTGCGGCGAATTTCTTGGATAAAAAAATGACGTTTAACATAAACACCAGTTCACCAATGTCTTGCATGTATATGGTTCTGCTGGCTGCATCGGCGATATGCTTCTTGCACGTTTGTTACACCTGGATTTGCGGGCCTTCAGGCGGATGTAATTGCGCAGGAAGAAGAAGTACATTTAAGCCCGGGAGTAGAATAGTCAACTATGCGAACGTTGATTCCAATTTCCCAGCAATGCTGCCTCCTCAGAGCGTCCATAGATGCAGCACGGATACTCCGAAACGACGACCATTTAATAACCACAGCAGGTCTGCTTCCGTAGGAACCGCACGTACTCAAAAAGTGTATGATCTCAACGAGAATACAGAGAAAGTTATGTCTATTGTGATGAGCGACAAAGAGCTTAGCGAAACAGACACATCGTCTTCGGAAGACGAGGGCCCATTCAATCAAACAGTTGTCCCTATCTGTCGTTCGCCAGCTCCACAGCAAAGAAGCCCAAGAAGTCCTCCGAAAATAGAAGCGACTGTGGCGCAACTGAAGATAGAAAAGACTCCGCAGAAAACGCCAAGATTAGAAAGGACGAAACCAATGTATTCAACAAGCACTGTCACCCATTCCGAAATGTCCCGCTTTGGACAAATGAGCGAATCTTGTTGGTCAGGCAGCTACTCTTCAGAACATTCTGGAAGCTCTAGCACAAAATCTCAAGCGCGGAAATCGAGAAGGACGCAAGATCGCTCCTGGGCGAAAACTACAACTCCTAAACCGAATGTCAAGTCTACCACTGTTACAGAATTCGATCAAAGTTCTTTTTTAACTGCGCCGAACAACAGGTAGTGAAACATAATTATTTGATAGGTATATTTACGAGGTATTTTTCGGTATGTTTTAGTTAGTATTACCTATTTTTAGTAAGTAGTTTCGCATTGTAAGATATGAAGCTTATTTAAGAAATATTTAAGATTTATGAGAATTATATAGTTACTGCTAAATATTTCTGACTTTAATATTACATTTCTTTAACTCCAAATGAAAGAATTCCATTAAAGATAAAAAAATAAATAAAATATAATATTAGTTTATAGCTTATATTTAATTTGCACAGTCAATAACTTTACATACAAGGACAATATTGGTCGTCGCTATAAATATACTTGCTTGTGTATAAATCATAAATTAAACATTTTCCATACATTTCCTAAAACAATAACAGTTATCGAATAGATTCAAATCGGAACAGATATCAGTTCTGATCATAAATTACTTATTATTTACTACGTATTGACTCCTACCAAACAAATAGATGTTTCGAGTTATCGTTTTTGATGCCGGACCATCAATCAATATTATTTTCTATTCAGATTTGAATCGTATTTATTATGCGATTATTATATAATATATTTGCGCAAATACTAGTTTAAACAAATGCATTTTATCTTCACAATCAAAACAGTGATATATACATAAAGATTTAACGAAAACATCTTCGATTTGATACATGGTGAAATAAATAGTCTATCACAAATAACATAATTTGTACCTCATTTGTAAATACTATAACTGCTTACAAGACTACTCCATTTATACACTAAAGGTTAGACCGCACTAGGACGTAGCTGCAGCGGACCGGCGCGGCGAGACACTGCGCGACAAATGATTCTTTGTATGAAAATGTATGAGAGGTACCGCACTGAATCGGCACTGGAGCTGCAGCGGAGCGGCGCGGCGCCTCACGGCGTGACAATGTCAGTCAATGATATTTTAAGAAACATACGTGACGTTCATACTACACGCACAGTTTAATTGTTCCGCGACACATATACATACATATTTATAACATTGCATATCTAAACAAACGCTGAGTGCGACAGAAAATAGGCAAAGCGTAAGAGTGAAACAGATAGCTATTTGTAATCAGTGCAGCCTTGAATATATATTTTTTTTCTCACTTCGCAGCTTGCAGCTCGACTGGCTAAAATGATCACAATTAGGACCATTTGACGGCACGAGTTTCACGCGTTGGTCACGTATCTACCTATATATAATATCATTGATGTCAGTTCATACATTTTGACAGTTTTTGTCGCGCAGTGTCGCGCCGCTGCAGCTACGTCCTAGTGCGGTCTAACCTTAACTATTCATCAAAGTATATATATATATAGATATGTATCAAATACTAAGGTACAATAATATAATTCTAAATGTGTCCTACTCTGGCAAATTCAAAAAAGAATTAATTATACAGCACTTGCTGGATTTTATATCGCCATTTTATTTGGAAAGGAACGTTTAGAAACTATACTTTTGCAAGTATTCGATATATATTTTCCCTACCTAACTACGGAATATGCACATTCTAGCTTAACTACAATCCTACAATAATTGAAATCACAGTACCATCTCAGTTAGTATCTCGGTATATCAAACGAGATACAAAATGACAAAAATAAAACTGTCTAAAAATAATACTTCAACAAAAAAGAACAAAATATAGAAACGATTATTGATAAGATAATCATAACTTAAATTTAAAGCTAATACAGTATAGATATCACTTAAAATTACTGCTAATGCTTAGGTACATATTACGTAATTGAATAATAAAAAATAAAATCTCATTGTAGTTTATAGCCATTTTTAAGGCTTACAATCACTTAAAATAAGGTACCACATTCAAAATAAAAGTACAACCTAATCTAATTTAATAGAACGGGTGCTATTTCGTAGGATTTGTTGATTTAAAAAGTTAACACAAAACAGCGCCTATAATAAGATTGGCTGCTGTTTAATAGAGTGGAGAATAGCTGTACAATAGAGCTTGCAACTGAGACACTATTATAGCTGCTTAAAAACTGCATATTTAAAAATACTTGTGAGATTTTGTATTAAACAAGCAAAATTATCTTAACATAACTAGATTAAAATCGAGTTTGATTAAAGAGTCGAGACAGAATTCAATAAATTGGAATAAACGAGGTCGCTGATTCACCATTTGTTCGTAATAAGAGACTGAATAAGCCTATATTTCTCTCTCTATCATTTCCTCATAAAAGCATTTACCAAACATGACTTATTTTTGTCGTCGTGTTATGTGGTGATACCAAGTGGCGCCCCCATCAGTAAAGACAACATAATTAACATAAACGTTATCGGCAATTTTTCTTCCTGTTACTACAACGAACTGTGAATCGCTAATTTATAAGGTTCTAAATTATCTCAATAACTATCACTTGAATCTGTTAGACCGGGTTTTCAATTCACTGCGTTTTTAGTGAATTATGATTTTTTACTGATGGGGGCGCCACTTGGCTAGTATCTTAAACAACGTCTATCATTTTTGCAGCACAAAAAAAAAGGCGACAGCAAATGACATGTTTCTGCTTCTACTGATATTTATCAGTTTCTATCACCACAAATGACAAATCAACGTATACAATCACAAAGCTAGGCAGTGCATTGGTTATGTTTTCTTCAAGTTCTTATACTGTCGCAAGCTCCACTTGCTGTGCATGTATTTGACGATGTAGAGAGGTAGACACGACACGAGCGTGATCGTAGTCACTTTCCACCAGAAGTCCCAGTGTTTTATGAAGTCGCCGTCTGTTGTACAGAGAAAGAAATTCGTTTGTAATTTCTTCAGGATTCGCTTCGAGTCTGACATAGATATTGTAGTTTATTTTCATTTTATTACTAAACGAATAACAAGTGTTATTAATATTGATAAATGACACGACTACTCGCTTGTGTGTTTCTTTGCTTTCATTTGTATTCGGACTCTTGGAGGCAATGTCTATCAGAGCTAGTCAGGTGTATTAAGCTGAATACTGTTACATACGGACTAAATTCGGCAACCTACTTAGCTACACGTTGTTTATATGAGCTGGTAATCATAGTATAATGACTACTCACTTGTGTGTTATTTGCTTTTATTTGTATTCGGACTCTTGGAGGCAATGTCCATCAGAGCTAGTCAGGTGTATTAAGCTGAATACTGTTACATACGGACTAAATTCGGCAACCTACTTAGCTACACGTTGTTTATATGAGCTGGCAATCATAGTATCATGACTACTCACTTGTGTGTTATTTGCTTTTATTTGTATTCGGACTCTTGGAGGCAATGTCCATCAGAGCTAGTCAGGTGTATTAAGCTGAATACTGTTACATACGGACTAAATTCGGCAACCTACTTAGCTACACGTTGTTTATATGAGCTGGCAATCATAGTATCATGACTACTCACTTGTGTGTTATTTGCTTTTATTTGTATTCGGACTCTTGGAGGCAATGTCCATCAGAGCTAGTCAGGTGTATTAAGCTGAATACTGTTACATACGGACTAAATTCGGCAACCTACTTAGTTACACGTTGTTTATAGGAGCTGGCAATCATAGTATTTCTAACTCAGTTTTAGAATAAGGGTAAACAAAATTTCATGCTTTTAATCAAAAATGTTGTTTTTAAAATCAGTTTTAGCTATTAGATATGATAACATAATGAAATTGTAGTTTAAGTAATTAAACTAATTTGCCAACATGTATCATTTATTTTTAAAATGTGTTTTTGAATATAAAGACATGAAACTCTGTTTACCTATATTCTAAAACTGAGTTCGAAATAATATAGGTACATATAACACTAGATGGCATTCGAATTTGAAGGGAAACTCATCAGAGCCAGTCAGGTGTATCAGTTTTTTTTTTTTTTTAATGGACCTGTTTGCAAAATACTACAAAGTGTATATAATGCGTCACCGGGCTAAGGCGGGGAGTTGCTACACGCAATCTACACCCTTAATGAAATGGCAACTGCCTAAGGGCGCCCACTAGGGCTCGAACCTCGGCTTATGGCGTTGCCTGGGGACTCCTTATCGGAGAGAATCTGCCCGGTACGTGCCGGTAAACCCCAAAGTGGGGAGCAAAGGAGGGACCTCCGCGACCTCGCCGGCGGGGTGCGCGGTTGCTGGAAGAGCTTGTGCAGAAAGTGGCTCGACTAATATTGGCAGCATTAAACGCAAGGGTAATTTGGTCATCGCCGTCGGTAAGGACATGCCTAGGCCTTCGTTTGTAACGAGTCGCAGGTTGGGGAACGTAGTTAGAGGCGCTAACTACAAGAGGGTTAGGGTGGTGAGGGGCTTTGTCGAAGAAGCGTATGGCCGCTTGCTTCATGAACTCTTTGAGAGACGGAACATCGAGATCGATGTGAACAGGTGTATCAGGCTAAATACAGTTACATACGGACTAAAGTCGGCAACCTACTTAGCTACACGTTGTTTAGATGAGCTGGCAACTATAGTATAGTAGGTACAAGGTATTCTTCTTTGTACCTGCAGATTAGGGAATATGCCTGCCAAGTGCAAGTATGGCAATTACCCTAAAATTCGAAGTATTTTGGATTATGTTGGGTGTATTTGCTGAACAAACTTTATATTGTGAACATACCCATTAAAGTAAAGGGCCAATTTGTTTTCATATTTCGACCAATGTCCCTTGTTAATTGTTCCTTGGGGAAAATTGTTCAGTTTTCCGTCAGCAACTTTTTAAACTAGTATAATTTTATGCACTCACCGAAATACGTGGTAAAGATAAGCAAAGTGGCGGTGTACATGAGCAAGCTGACTAGCTCAGCAAGGATCATGAGCCGGTGCCAGGTGACGATGGTGATGGCCACCATGATGAGCTCGGTGAGGATCAGCGCCGTGTAGCTGATCTCCACGATGTGGATGAGCTGGTCCTCGAACAGGACGAGCGCGCCGTACATTATTACGCCACCTGGTCGGAAAGGAGAGAAGTTGGAGACCATAGGATAGAGATACAAAGCTTGTAGAAGAAGCATATTTCGTAGCCTAATAATTTAACAAAGCAGTATCTTACATCCATAATAAAAAAGGTATTACTACTTTAGAAGTTACATACATACATATAATCACGCCTTTATCCCTACTGGGGTAGGCAGAGCGTAAACGACCTAAACAAAGGCCATTCCGCCACGTCTGACAAAGTTTTGAGGGTTATTTAAGATACATTTGTAGGTATATTGCTATAGTGACAGGTTGTCAGCCCACCGCCTAAATTGCAATATACTGAAACCCTCATAACCCTTAGCTGGTTTTTACAGCATATCCGGGAGGAAATGCAGCTGGCACATTCTATGTTTTTCTCTCGCTCCCAGTCCAGCATGGAAATAAGAAGTTCCATGGCATAAAAAGAAAGAAGAAAGCATGATGTAATTACAAAAATAATTTAGATCAGATGTGACCGAGATAGAATACTGGCATTATGGCACAGTTAACATCGTGCCCGGCGCGCGGCGTGCCCCAACACTTGCACGTCAGCGGATTGAATGGCCAGCAGTAAATCCGCAATACAAGTGGTTAAATTCTGGGTCGCTACCATGTAATTTCTCCAGTTCCATCGACACGCTAAGAAGAAGATGAACTGGCATTCCCGCACACAAACAAAGTAGTTCATTTCGAAACTTACCTTGATAAATGGATATTCCAGTCCAAATATAAAAGGTCTTATACGAGAGCTGCCTTCCTTTGGTCAGTTGTTTATAAAGCTGCGGATGTCGAAGCGCTGTTGAACTCGGTATATCTTTATCCAACACCTAAAACAAAAATAATTCGTATTTCAATCACACACAAAAAAATAGGGATCTCGATTGGAAGGTCGTTGAAATGAAATCAGATTGCAAATCGTGTCATACACATTGTTTGTATTATTATTTTGTTTGTACCCATGGATGCAAAATTTGACTGATATTGGTGTTCATGAATAAACGTTTTTTTTTCTATTTTTTGCATTAAGATTTTTATTTTAGGTATAAAACAACAACTTACCAGTGAGAAGACGGGTAGCATTGTGAATACAGTTCCGTAGCCCACCATCAAGAACCCGGGGTACAGCGACACCGACGAGAAGTAGAACACCACGGAGAAAACAGCCTGCAGAAGAAAAAAAATAACATACAAATGTGCAATATTACCGGCCTCGTAATGTAAGTTAGATACTATAAAAAAAACATATATACATATTATCACGCCTTTATCTCTAATGGGGTAGGCAGAGCTTAAACGACCTAAACATAGGTCGTTCCGCCAAGTCTGACAAAGTTTTGAGGGTTATTTAAATAGATTTATAGGTATATTGCTGTAGTGACAGGTTGTCAGCCCATCGCCTAATTTACAATATACTGAAACCCTCGGATCTCTTAGCTGATTTTTACAGCATGCCCGGGAGAAAATGCAGCTGGCACATTCTATGTTTTTCTCTCGCTCCCAGTCCAGCATGGAAGTATATAAAAAAATCAATCCCTCAATATTTTGTTAAATTGATTTGGATTACAGCTACCAGGTTTGGAAGATATCGATATATTTTCATCAGTAACGTACCTGCATAGTAGAAACTATAAGTCCCCTGTGCACTATAAAGAGACATAGCGCCGCGGATCTCATGAAGGAGCGTCGTCCATGTACGAGCAGTAGCCTCGCCAAGTTGGAGAACTCGCGCACGCTCACGTCACCGGCCAGCGAGGCCGCGCGACCCTCCGCGCCCTCTATACCCACACCTGTGGAGACAACATACATACATATAATCACGCCTTTATCCCTAATGGGGTAGGCAGAGCGTAAACGACCTAAACAAAGGTCGTTCCGCCACGTCTGTCAAATGGTCTCCTGCTCTATCAATACAATCCATCCAAAGAGATCCTAGATTTTGATAAAGAAGGGAAAGTGAAGTGCACGAAGGGAGTTGTATTTCGCTTCCCAAGATTTCTTAAGTAAAAAAAAGTAAGAAAAAGAAAACGTGGGGTATCGGATGGTGTAAAATACATACATACATACATATATATAATCACGCCTCTATCCCTAATGGGGTAGGCAGAGCGTAAACGACCTAAACAAAGGTCGTTCCGCCACGTCTGACATAGTTTTGAGGGTTATTTAAGATAGATTTCTAGGTATATTGCTGTAGTGACAGACATATATATATAATGGGGAAGGCAAGAGCCCGATGGTGTAGTGGATAGGGCCGCTGCCTCCTGAGCGGGAGGTCGTAGTTCGAATCCCACCACGTACCAATGTGTTTTGCGGTTTTCGAATTTCATATGTACGTTTATACGGTGCTTTTTCCGTGCTTCGAAAGGCACGTTAAGCCGTTGGCCCCGGTTAATATCGTTTAATACCGTAGATATTAGTCGTTAAGCCATATCAGAGACCAGTGCTAAGCATTGGCGGCTTGAAAACTCTGACCTAATCTAGGATTGGGTCTGGTTTCCCTTCTGGGTTGCGGAGGTCAGATGGCAGTCGCTCTGTGTAAAAACCAGTACCCTCGTTCAATCCCCTGGATTAGGTAGCCGACCCCGTAAGATACGGGATAAGTCTAGGGAGATGGTGATGATATAATGGGGTAGGCAGAGCGGAAACGACCAAAAGAAAGATAGTTCCGCCACGCACACTTAGCCTACCTTATGTTTATTGTTTGTTTGTTTACTACCCTATTATGTAAATTTAATATGATGAACTCTGTTATTGGCTATATAATTGTGTTTTTAAGATTAATGTAAGTAATAGTGAAATAATTGCTGTTGGGTTCACAATAAAGAAAATTAAATTAAAGGTCGTTCCGTCACGTCTGACAAAGTTTTGAGAGGTATTTAAGATAGATTTGTAGGTATATTGCCGTAGTGACTGGTTGTTAGCCTATTGCTTACATTGCAATTTACTGAAACCCTCGGATTCCTTAGCTGGTTTTACAGCATGCCGGAGAGGAAATGCAGCTGCCACATTCTATGTTTTTTCTCTCGCTACCAGTCCAGCATGGAAGTTCATCATGTAGAATATTGTATAAATTCGTCAACTTCTTCTTCTGTCGAGTGGGTATCGAGTCTATCGACCCGATGAACCCTGGTGTCAGAGTTTTTAAACCGCCTAGTAGCACAAGTATCAGGCCTCTGACATGGTTTGAGTAACGACCACTATCATAGACAGCGACCGGGACCGACGGCTTAACGTGCCCTCCGAAGCACGAAATCTTTTTATTTTCGGACAATCAGGTGATTCAGCCTGCAATGACCTAACCAAACTGGGGAAAAATTCACAAAGTAATAAATTCTCAAATATCAACTTTGTGTTTCCCCCCTGGGAATCGAACCCAGGACCTCCGGATCGGGAGTCCATGGCACTAGCCACTAGGCCGCGGAGGCAGTTAATTCGTCAACTTACAGAGGCATACTACGTATACAACTTGTACCAAAAAGGGTATATGCACCCGAAAGGATATGAACCAGCCCATGAAACTGAACAACTTTTCCAAAGGAACATAGGTTGGAAAACGAAAAAAAATGTTTGTCTCCCTATACTACACACGCTATCAGCTGATGCATTTTGAATGGAAGGTCAAATTTTTTTTTTCTTTTTTTGACCTATGTTTCTTAGGGAAAGTTGTTCAGTTTCATGGGCTGGTTCATATCCTTTCCGGTGCATATACCCTTTCTGTTACACGTTGTATAATGAACACTTGATAGGCAACAACTGTCCTATTTCTTTAAAAAAACGTATGTTACGAATAGACGGCGCTGACGCTGAAGCTAAAAGTGACACAGGGTGATTTGAATCGCTTGGTGGCTCAGTAGGCTAGAGCGTCGTCGACTCGGTACGCTAAAGATCGTGGGTTCAAATCCCACTTAAGTGTAACTTTTGGCTTCATTATACATACATATGATCACGCCCCCATCCCCAATGGGGAGGCAGAGCGTAAACGACCTAAACAAAGGTAGTGCCGCCACGTCTGACAAAGTTTTGAGGGTTGTTTAATCTTAAAATCTAGCTAGATTTGTAGGTATATTGCTGTAGTGACAGGTTGTTAGCCCATCGCCTGAATTACAGCTAAAAAATATATTCTTTTAAAATAAGATTAGCTTCTATATCATAACCAAACCAGCTAAGGGATCCGAGGGTTTCAGCATATTGCAATTTAGGCGATGGGCTGACAACCTGTCACTACAGCAATATACCTGAAAAACTATCTTAAATAACCCTCAAAACTTTGTCAGACGCGGCGGAGCGGCCTTTACGCTCTGCCCACCCCATTAGGGATAAAGGCGTGATTATATGTTTTCGCATACCCATGTCGGCCTCCTGTATCATGGCCACGTCATTCCCCCCGTCCCCCGCGGCCGCCACCACGAGTCCCCTGGCGCGCAGCAGCCGCGCCACGCGAGCCTTCTGCGTGGGCGAGCAGCGCGCCAATCAACATCAACCACATTTACCCATGTCGGCCTCCTGTATCATGGCCACGTCATTCCCCCCGTCCCCCGCGGCCGCCACCACCAGTCCCCTGGCGCGCAGCAGCCGCGCCACGCGAGCCTTCTGCGTGGGCGAGCAGTGCGCCAATCAACATCAACCACATTTACCCATGTCGGCCTCCTGTATCATGGCCACGTCATTCCCCCCGTCCCCCGCGGCCGCCACCACCAGTCCCCTGGCGCGCAGCAGCCGCGCCACGCGAGCCTTCTGCGTGGGCGAGCAGCGCGCCAATCAACATCAACCACATTTACCCATGTCGGCCTCCTGTATCATGGCGACGTCATTCCCCCCGTCCCCCGCGGCCGCCACCACCAGTCCCCTGGCGCGCAGCAGCCGCGCCACGCGAGCCTTCTGCGTGGGCGAGCAGTGCGCCAATCAACATCAACCACATTTACCCATGTCGGCCTCCTGTATCATGGCCACGTCATTCCCCCCGTCCCCCGCGGCCGCCACCACCAGTCCCCTGGCGCGCAGCAGCCGCGCCACGCGAGCCTTCTGCGTGGGCGAGCAGCGCGCCAATCAACATCAACCACATTTACCCATGTCGGCCTCCTGTATCATGGCGACGTCATTCCCCCCGTCCCCCGCGGCCGCCACCACCAGTCCCCTGGCGCGCAGCAGCCGCGCCACGCGAGCCTTCTGCGTGGGCGAGCAGCGCGCCAATCAACATCAACCACATTTACCCATGTCGGCCTCCTGTATCATGGCCACGTCATTCCCCCCGTCCCCCGCGGCCGCCACCACCAGTCCCCTGGCGCGCAGCAGCCGCGCCACGCGAGCCTTCTGCGTGGGCGAGCAGCGCGCCACCACCACGCCCGAGCAGCGGCGCAGGACGCCCACCAGCTCCTCCTCGTAGTATTGGAGGCACACCTGGAATTGGGAAATCATCATCATTACATAATAAAACCTTCGAAAGAAGAGGAAAATAAAGAATACATATAAATAATAATATAAGCTTTTTATTTGATTCCTTACATATCGTAAATTACAATTTAATCATGCAAACAATTAACTTATTATTTAATCATGCAGTATATTTTTATATTCTAATTAATTGCTTATTACATATTTGATTTATTTTATTAATTATTATAATAGATGTAGCATTTTTTATTAATTTCAATATATGTTTAGCATGCATTTTATTATAATTAAATAAATTTTGAATACACGTAGTTTTTAATAATAATTTCTTTAACTTCATTTATTTACTTATTTATTCGTTTTTATTGCATAGTATATATCATTACATAGTATAAAACAAAGCTTTCTCTGTCCCTATATCCCTATGTATGCTTAGATCTTTAAAACTACATACATACATACTATCACGCCTGTATCCCTAATGGGGTAGGCAGAGCGTGAACAACCCAAACAAAGGTCGTTCCGCCACGTCTGACAAGTTTTGAGGGTTGTTTAAGATAGAACTGGATATTGGTGTAGTGACAGGTTATCAGCCCATCGCCTAAATTACAATATACCCTCGAATCCCTTAGCTAGTTTTTACAGCATGCCCGGGAGGAGATGCAGCTGGCACATTCTACGTTATTCTGTCGCTCCCAGTCCAGCATGGAAGCTCTTTAAAATTACGCAACGGATTTTGATGCGGTTTCTTTTAACGGATAGAGTGATTCAAGAGGAAGGTTTATATGTATAATACATGCATAATATAGTAGAGAAACACTGATGATTACGGGGCGGGTCGCTAGTTAGGGATAAAGGCGTGATTATATATACGTTGTTGCGGATTGTACGCCATTGAATTTTAAAAGCTTACCTCGAGCGTCTCTCCTTCAATAATGAGATCCTTGTCTTCCTCCGCTCCGCCGAGCGCCTGCAGTAAGGTGTACGCGTCTCTGCGCGACGTGCACTGCTCGGCCACGTGCCAGCTGCAGCCGCCGCCGAGGTGCAGCGAGCGCGCAATGCATAGAGCTGTCTCTAACTTGTCGCCGGTTAGCATCCAGATCTTTAACACAAAATAGTTCATTATAGAAGAATCAGAATCAGAAATCTTTATTTGTAGTTACAGGTATAAAGTATGTGTATAATGTTATGTATGTTATATAAGTACTCCATAACTTGGAACACTGGAACTATAGAATAGAATAACGTTTGTTCATGAAACACAACTCAACATACGCTAAGTAGGCTTATGTTACGTACATGAAAACATAAATATCTAGTACATAAATAATTAGTACACTAATATACATATTATAATGTTTTCATGCTGCTGGACTGGAACCCGAGGGTTTTAGTAGGTATATTGTAATTTAGGCGATGGGATGACAACCTGTCACTACAGCAATATACCTACAATTCTATCTTAAATAATCCTCAAACCTTTGTCAGACGTGGCGGGACGACCTTTGTTTAGGTCGTTTACGCTCTGCCTACCCCATTAGGGATAAAGGCGTGATTATATGTATGTATGTATATGTAGAAAAACGTTTGTTGATGAAACAATACAAAACTGAACATACAGTAAGTAGACTTATATTACGTACATTCAAACATAAATAATTAGTACAATCTATATTACAAGTGACTGCTGCTGGCCTGGAACCCGAGTTTCTGTATATTGCAGTTTTGGCGATAAGCTGACAACCTACCACTACAGCAATATAATACAAATCTATCTTAAATAACCTTCAAAACTTTGTCAGACGTGGCGGAACGACCTTTGTTTAGGTTGTTTACGCTCTGCCTCCGTGGTCTAGTGGCTAGTGCAATGGACTCCCGATCCGGAGGTCCTGGGTTCGATTCCCAACGGGAAAACACAAAGTTGATATTTGAGAATTTATTACTTTATGATTTTTCCCCAGTTTGGTTAGGACATTGCAGGCTGAATCACGTGATTGTCCGAAAAGAAAAAGATTTCGTGCTTCGGAGGGTACGTTAAGCCGTCGGTCCCGGTCGCTGTCTTTGATAGTGGTCGTTACTCAAACCATGTCAGAGGGCTGATAGTTGTGCTACTAGGTGCTTTAAAAACTCTTGACACCAGGGTTTATCGGGTCGATAGACTCGATACCCACTCGACATAAGAAGAACGCTCTGCCTACCCCATTAGGGATAAAGGCGTGTGTGTGTGAAACCATCCGATCCCTTAGCTGGGTTTTACAGCATGCCCGGGAGATGCAGCTAGGACATTCTATGTGTTTTCTCTCGCTCCCAGTCCAGCATAAACAATAACCTGTAAAACCATATTCTCATGTCAACTGACCTTGATCCCGGCGGCGCGCAGCATGGCTAAAGTGCCGGGCACGTTGTCAGCGAGCCTGTCTTCCACTCCGGTCAGCCCGAGCACTTGCAGCCCGCAGTACAACCTAGTCATGGCTGCGGATGTCTTCTCGTTGCGGTTGGTTACGCTCAAACGGGCTTCTTTGTATTCCACCTGGGGAGAAAGTTAAAAATAAAAACACTATCACACTTACAGCCCCAACTAGGATTCCCTGTATCGGGGTGCCATGGACATACACAGAAAAAGCCACAAAAAACACCCAGACACAGAAACAGACACTTCATTGGAATAGATCTGTAATCTAATGAAATTAATTTTAACACATATAGTTTGTGTTTTTATTTATTGTATTTTATGTAGTGGATTGGGCCGCTGCCTCATGAGCGGGAGGTCGTAGTTCGAATCCCACCACGTACCAATGTGCTTTTCGGTTTTTGAATTTCATATTTACGTATATTTGGCGCTTTTTCCGTGCTTCGGAAGGCACGTTGAGCCGTTGGTACCGGTTAATATCATTTAAGCCATATCAGATGCCAGTGCTAAGCATTGGCGGCTTGAAAACTCTGACCTATTCTAGGATTGGGTCTGGTTCGTCAGATGGCAGTCGCTCTGTGTAAAAACCAGTACCCTCGTTTAATCCCCTAGATTAGGTTGCCAACCCCGTAAGATACGGGATAAGGCTAGGGTGATGATGATGTAGAAGGTGAAAAAGTCGACAGTGGAGCAAACTCACTCAGAAAATTCCAAGTACTAGCATTTCTACAAAGCTCTTTGTTTTGAAACTTCTGTGGGAATAGTTATAATGGTAATAAGATGTCTAACTGTCCACAACCAACCTCAAAAGCTGCGTATTCTTCCATAGTAAGATTCCTTTTAGCGATGACCATTGTCCTGAGACCATCGGCTGCCAAACGCTTGCATTCCTCACTCAACCAATAAGAGTTGACCAGTCGAGATAAGGCTACGTCCGCGCCTTTCACGAAATATGTTATTTCTCCTGTGTTTTCTTCCTGTTTAGATAAAAAATATAGAGGGTCTTAAACATCGAGGGTGTAAAGATCCACTGGTTGGTGGTGGTAATTAATGATCTATTGTTAAATCCGACCAAAAGATATTTTATTTTTGCCACTACACTCAAAAGTGTAGTGGCAAAAATGAAAAATAGAAAGAAACAAACAGAAGTCTCTTCCTTAGTGTAGATTTGCGATAGAAATATTTTAACATACATACATATAATCACGCCTTTATCCCTAATGGGGTAGGCAGAGCGCAAACGACCTAAACAAAAGTTGTTCCGCCACGTCTGACATAGTTTTGAGGGTTGTTTAAGATAAGATTTGTAGGTATATTGCTGTAGTGATAGGTTGTCACCCCATCGACTAAATTGCAATATACAGAAACCCTCGGATCCCTTAACTGGTTTTTACAGCATGCCCGGGAGGAAATGCGGCTGGCACAATGCTATGTTTTTTTCTTGCTCCCAGTCCAGCATGGAAGTATCTATAGAAGCTATAGACACGCCTGTGTGTAAGAAATGAAATGTAATCCTATTGTTGACGATAATGATTTCCGTATGCATTTTTCATCTTGCAGTGTCCTGACAAGGTGCATGTACTTATCTGCTATTATCACTTTAAGCTTGTACATGTTGGCATAAATAAATGAATTGAATTGAATTAAGTTACCTAAGTTAACCTTTACCTTTAATGCCCATCATCTTGTAAGTTACCTGTACAATTATGCTCATCATCTTGTAAGTTACCTGTACAATTATGCCCATCATCTTGTAAGTTACCTGTACAATAATGCCCATCATCTTGTAAGTTACCTGTACAATAATGCCCATCATCTTGTAAGTTACCTGTACAATAATGCCCATCATCTTGTAAGTTACCTGTACAATAATGCCCATCATCTTGTAAGTTACCTGTACAATAATGCCCATCATCTTGTAAGTTACCTGTACAATAATGCCCATCATCTTGTAAGTTACCTGTACAATAATGCCCATCATCTTGTAAGTTGCCTGTACAATAATGCCCATCATCTTGTAAGTTACCTGTACAATTATGCTCATCATCTTGTAAGTTACCTGTACAATTATGCCCATCATCTTGTAAGTTACCTGTACAATAATGCCCATCATCTTGTAAGTTACCTGTACAATAATGCCCATCATCTTGTAAGTTACCTGTACAATAATGCCCATCATCTTGTAAGTTGCCTGTACAATAATGCCCATCATCTTGTAAGTTACCTGTACAATAATGCCCATCATCTTGTAAGTTACCTGTACAATTATGCCCATCATCTTGCTCTCGCTGGTGAAGGGGAATATCTGTAGGATGGTGAATTGCATGATCTCGTTGGCGGCGCGCAGTTTTAAAGAGATGTTGTGTAGGTCACGGCGGTACAGCGATATGCCCATCTGAAAACAAAAACAACCTGTCACTACAGCAATACACCTACAAATCTAGCTTAATTAACCCCCAAAACATTGGGGATAAAGGCGTGATTATATGTATGTATGTAACTACAAAATTATTGTCAATACACTTGCCATATCGGTCCATTTGACAAGGGCCACTTCATCAGGACTGGACGCCTGGTAGTCGCACAACTGTTGTTGCGGCACCGCCCCTCCGCAAGACTCCGACATCACTGAACTGCCCATGTCTGGAAACCATTCAATGATCTTAATTTCTATTCTTATTCCGTTATGCTGGACTGGGAGTGAGAGAAAAACATGGAATGTGCCAGCTGCATTTCCTACCGGGCATGCTGTAAAAACCAGCTAAGAGATCCGAGGGTTTCAGGATATTGTAATTTAGGCGATGGGCTGACAACCTGTCTCTACGGCAATATACCTACAAATCTATCTTAAATAACCCTCAAAACTTTGTCAGACGTGTTGGAACGACCTTTGTTTAGGTAGTTTATGCTCTGCCTACCCCATCCGGGATAAATGCGTGATTTTATAAGAGGGTGGAGTGATAAGTCCGTTGAAAATTAAAGAAAACGCGTGTTTTTTAAATCTATTATTATTTATTTTGAATACCATTTCCTTATAACCCAATACCCTTTATCCAGCTTCTCTAGCTTTTTGATACCTTCAATAAAATACGACTTAGGCTAACCATTCGTATTGGCACAAATTTAGTGCATGATCTCTTCATTTTAGCCAAATCTTTTACCATCAAGCAAATTTTAAAAATCAAGGAACAGAAAATATACGCAAGGGGATTAGTCTTTCAAATAATGATGATTGAGAAAGCGAGTCGTAGCGCAACTCACGGAATTTGGCCATTCCAACTGCGCAGGTGTCACTCGCGAAGTCAGCAAACGCGGCAGCCATTACGCGGATGGCTATTTCATACTTAAATGTTGGTTTAAAATATTGCGCACACGTTCGTCTGAGATTCCAACTAATTCAACTATATAGTTTAATTTTAATTTTCGGCCGTTTAATACTGTGTTATGGATTTTAACGATCATCTCTGGAGTGGGGGCCTTAATTGTCCGTCCTAGACGACCATCACTTATGCTTGTATGACCACATCGGAAATTTATAATTCACTTAAGAATAATTTAAATCGAAGCAGTCTGATCCCTTTTATATACTACAAGTATTTGTTTCTTTTCAGTAATGGAAATTTTGCGCAAAAAAAACGTAGAATGAACACTCGAAATTCACTGTTCGCCTTTACAGAAATGCGTTCACTTGTTTTGGTTTAAAGGCTGTAAATATATATTTCTGTTTTTTTTTGTTCTCCAATAGGACTGTGTACAAGGAGGTTCTATGCAATTTGCGATATCTTTATAGGAAAAATGATTTTTACCTCACTTATCACTCTGCCCTCGTATGTATGTAAGTATGTTTAAGCGAAAGAATGTCTTACCAGACTGCGTATCATCAGCTTCTCTGGGCCCCTCCATGTCATACACAGGGGTGACATTGTGGCAGAGGGCTAGTGTCAGGACAGCGTTCCAGACTTGTCTTGGAGTTGGGGCTAGTGGTCCCTCTGTCCCTACTGGGGAGGTAGGCAATGATGGGGCGTCGTTAGTCACGTATTGAGTAAGGAGGGCTTCCACCTGCGAAGTAGTTGAATTTGTAAAAAAATAATCGAAAAAGTAATATTAGTAGACCGAGAAAACTATGTTAAGAACATTCTCTGCTATGTTGGAGAATGTTGTGAGCAAAAATCCTTCTTTTTTGTATTGAGGAGTTATGGACGTACGCAAAAATACATCAACACTAATATTATAAAGAGGAAAGATTTGTATGTGTGTGTGTGTGTGTCAAAAACTACTGGACCGATTTCAAAAGTTTTTTCACCATTTAAAAGCTACATTCACCCTCAGTAATATAGGCTACATTTTAAACAGCGAATGAAACAGCTGACAGAAAGCTAGTTTTTTAATAAACACGGCATCACATGTATATTATTATATACGAGCAAGACATGTATATTATTTTTATATTACATACATACATAGGCACACACACGCATACACATTCTATTCATATATCTTACACTCAACTTAGCAAAATAGACTTAAACTCATTTTTGTGATATTGTTATTTTTACTTGTTTACACTACTATTATTCTTAACTTTTAATTTTTCTTGTAATTTGGACTAAAGTATAAATATTTTATATTTTAATCTGTAAGAATCTCTTAATCTGGCTTGTTAATGTATTAATACTCCTTTAATGAACTGTGTATATGTGATATGTGATGTGAGATTTTTCTATGAATAAAATAAATAAATAAATATTACTCACCTCATGAAAATTACCCCTGTCAAAAAGTGCATTTCCCAAATGTAGTTTCTGGAACACCATCTCATTCTTCGTCAAAGTCCCGGTTTTATCAGCCAATAGATACTGAATACGTCCTAATTCTTCCGGTATAGTTGTAGATCGAACTACTGTGCCTTCGATCTTTTTGTCTCGTTGAATCGTCCATGAGTAGAATGCTTTGCCCATGTCAAGGTTTACACGCAAACTAAAACATAAAGAAATACATATGAGAAATAACTAATCAAAAATAGGGAACGTGCATATAACATATTTTCAGTATTTGAACTTATTTTCTAAAAATATCTTAAATTATGAAAAGAACAGTGAAAACAAAAATAAAATTGATCAAAAAATCACCGAAATATACCATTATAAAGATAGTCTATCTATCTCTCTCTTTGAAACGTCAATTTATATGGAATTAGTATGACGCTCCTGTCTTATGACATCACATGACAGTTCGGACCTCTTTTTTTAACTAACCACTTAAAGACGTTATAACTCGTAAACTAATGAATATTTTGCGAAAATTCCTTCACATCCGTTCATTTATGGTGACAATAATTCGTACTAATAGTTTTAAAAAACAATGCATATTCCCTATTCAACCGCAGACAGCTTTTGAACTTGCGTCTTTGGAAAACCGTGACAACGCTCTAAACCAATTGAGCAACTAACCCTGAGCGACGAATTAGTGATCTGCTTTTTATTAATCATCATGAGTGATTTTTTGATTTGTTATTTCTAGTATTTTCATAAATAAAATAACACTGAGTGCAAAAAACTGTAAGAAAATGCATATTGTCATGATAATTTCAAATATTTAAGCAGGAAACTTTTAGCGTGGGAAATAGCTACAAGCCTTCGCGCGCACTTGTGATTTTAAGTCGGCCGATCATTGTATCTTTCTTTCCCTAATAATGAGTGTGAAAGATCCGACGATCAGCCGACTGTTTAGTCGATGATGCGCTTAAACTTAGCCAAGCAAAAAGGTTGCATAATAAAACAGACCTTCTTGTATTGTATGACTTCCATGCTGGACTGGGAGTGAAAGAAAAACATAGAATGTGCCAGCTGCATTTCCTCCCGGGCATGCTGTAAAAACAGCTAAGGGATCCGAGGGTTTCAGTATATTGCAATGTTAGCGATGTTCTGACAACCTGCCACTACAGCAATATAAGCCATCTTAAATAAAATAACCCTCGAAACTTTGTCAGACGTGGCGGTACTACCTTTGTTTAGGTCGTTTACGCTCTGCCTACCCCATTAGGGATAAAGGCGTGTTTATATGTATGTATGTATTGATTTCAAAGGAGACCATAAATAACATATTTGAGATTATACAAAAGCCATTAATCAAGATTTTTATTATTATTATTATAGCTAGCCTACTAGATCCCATTACTGGGCAAAGGCCTTCCTCGCGGTCTTCCACTCATCACGGTCCAATGCAACCTAAGTCCAGTCTTTCAGATAGGCGTCGAGATCGTCACGCCATCTTATCCGGGGTCTACCTCTTCGCCGAAATCCGCTTTGAGGTACCCAATTTTCTGTGACGATCTTTGCCCATCGACCTGGGTGCATCCGACAAACATGTTCGGCCCAATCCCACTTTAGCTTGGCCGTTTTGAACCCTATTTATTTATTTTACAGTTTATTGTACACAATAAAATACAAAGAACATATACATATAAAACAAAAACACAACAGGCACAGCTTATTTCTAAAAAGAAATCTCTTCCAGCAGACCTAGGCTAGTGAAATAGCATTCTGAGATTATTCATTCATTCCTACGTCAGCTATGCCCGTCTTGGCTCGAAGCGTAGTGTTTCGGACCCTGTCCGTCCTTTTTACGATTAACTTAACATATTTATAAAACTTACCTGATAGGAATAATATAAGAGAAGAGCAGCACAAATCTGAACATGAATCCGTACCAGGGCCCATTGAACCCTTTGAGCACGATCATCAGGAATGAGATGAACAACGTCGCTCCAAATAGAACTTTGGTCAAGTCGTTGATTTGTAGATCCAGGCGACCGTTCTTGGAGCGAGGGACTGCGTTGTTCATCACACTGCGGGTTTCGGGGCCTGAGGGAAACCGTTATATTAGGGATAAAAAATTGAAAAATATTAATAGGAAGAAAGAAAATTAGGCGATGGGCTGACAACCTGTACTACAGCAATATCCAGTTCTATCTGAAACAACCCTCAAAACTTGTCAGACGTGTCGGAACGACCTTTGTTTGGGTTGTTCACGCTCTGCCTACCCCATTAGGGATACAGGCGTGGTAGTATGTATGTATGTATTAATAGGAAAAGAAAAGTATTACTCTTCCATGCTGGACTGAGAGTGAGAGAAAAACATAGAATGTGCCAGCTGCGTTTCCTCCCGTGCATGCTGTAGAAACCAGCTAAGTAATTTAGGCGATGGGCTGACAAACGGTCACTACAGCAATTAACTACAAATCTTTCTTAAATAACCTTGTCAAAACTTTGTCAGACGTGGCGGAACGACATTTGTTAAGATCCCCCAGGTACCCCATTAGGGATGAAGGCGTGACTATATGTATGTATGTATTATGCAATAAAAAAGTAAGTATTGTATTATATGTATTTTCTTACACACATACATGGTCACGCCTTTATCCCTAATAGGGTAGGCAGAGCGTAAAAGGTCGTTCCGCCACGACTGACAAAGTTTTGAGGGTTATTTAAGATAGATTTGTACATATACTGCTTTAGTGATAGGTTGTCAGCCCATCGCCTAAATAGCAATATACTGAAACCCTCGGATCCCTTAGCTGGTTTTTACAGCATGCCCGGGAGGAAATGCAGCTGGCACATTCTAAGTTTTTCTCTCCCTCCCAGGCCAGCATGGAAGATATTGTATTTTCTTACCAGTGTAAATAACCAATCCAGTGGCCTGTCCGGAAGCCACCACACATCCACTCCACAGAGTGTTCTCAATGTCCAAGGAGTCGCTTTCCTCTTCGTCTAATCTCGTGCAAGTACCGAAGAAGGAATGAATGTCCTTCTCCGGTTTCTCGACGAATATTTGCGCGTTTATGTCGAGGAGATGCGCATCTGTCGGGAGCTTTTGTGTTGATGGTAGGGGTATTCTGGAATAGCGTAGATTTGTTTTTAAACATGATCTTAAATGCGCAGGTTACGAGCTTACCCTTAGTTGTTGCGAGAAAGCCTTTGTCGACCATTATCTCCCTTGCCTTATCCCGTATCTCACGGGGTCGGCTACCTAATCTAGGGGATTGAACGAGGGTACTGGTTTTTACACAGAGCGACTGCCATCTGACCTCCGCAACCCAGAATACCAGACCCAATCTTAGATAAGGTCAGAGTTTACAAGCCGCCTATGCTTAGCACTGGCCTCTGATAGGGCTTTACGACTAATATATACGGTATTAAACGATATTAACCGGGACCAACCGGGCTTCGGAAGGCACGTTAAGCCGTTGGGCTTAACGTGCCTTCCGAAGCACGTTTGGTCGACCACATGAGTAAATATGACAGAGGAACTAAAGGAAGTTGCAAAAGTTGTGAGATAAACAACTTTCTCATTTTCTGTTTTATACCGGAGCCAACAAAGTTGAAATCTATACTTCACTACATAGTATGAAATAAAGTCGCTTTCTCTGTCCCTATGTATGCATAAATCTTTAAAACTACGCAACGGATTTTGATGCGGTTTCTTTAGAGTGTTTCAAGGGGAAGGTTTATATGTATAATATATGCATAATATAGTAGAGAAACACTGATAATTTCCGTGCGAAGCCGGGGCGGGTCGCTAGTATATTATAAAGAGGAAAGATTTGTGTTTACGTGTGTATGTTTGTAACGAATAAACTCAAAAACTACAGAGCTGATTTCAAATTTTTTTTCACTATTAGAAAGCTATGTTCACCCTGAGTAACATAGGCTGTTTTTTACCGCGGGAAAATATCAGATTCCCACCGGAAAGCTCATTAAGTAAGCCGCGGGTGAGACTGCGGCGTAAAAGGATAGTCGAAAATAAAACTGTTAAACAAACTAAAAAATTGATGCAACATAAAAAAATAAGCAGATAACAGAGTGCTTTCAGTCTTAATTTTTTTCTTTCATGCTGGAATGGGAGTGAGAGAAAAACATAGAATGTGCTAGCTGCATTTTCTCCCGGGCATGCAGTAAAAACCAGCTAAGGGATCTGACGGTTTCAGTATATTGTAATTTAGGCGATGGGCTGACAATCTGTCACTACACCAATATACGTACAAATCTTTCTTGGATGGCCCTCAAGACTTTGTCAGACGTAGCGGAACGGACTTTGTTTAGGTCGTTTACGCTCTGCCTTCCCCATTAGGGATAAAGGCGTGATTATATGTATGTTTAGTCTTAATAATATTCGTTATCACGGTAATGGGTACTGAGTACTAGTGGTAGGTACTTTTTATTAGCTGGGGTATGGATGAGTAATGAAATAGCTGTATTATTCATTTAAAAGACCTACTAGTGTAACTATACTGATAAGAAAAATATTAAATAGCAGTATTACAAATTAGAAACTAGCGACCGGCCCCGGCTTCACACTGAAATAATTATTAGTGTATTTACCATATCATGCATGTATTATACATATAAACCTTCCTCTTTAAACACTCTATCTATTAAAACAACCGCATCAAAATCGGTTGCGTAGTTTTAAAGATCTAAGCATACATACATACAGGCAAACGGGAAACGACGTTGATTTATACTATGTAGTGATATGTTACGATCGTCAGTATACCTACTTACTAAATTCCTCGAGAATAAATAGAAATTAAATTAAATCTATTGTATTTCATATATGAAACAAAATAGTACTGCGAGGTTAGATCGACTCAAAAACCCCACACGACAAGAAGAAAAATCCCGAAAAATATGTAAATCTTGCTTAAGTTTATTCATAAGCATTTTAATTTCTTCCATGCTGGACTGGGAGCGAGAGAAGAACATAGATTGTGCCAGCTGCATTTCCTCCCGGACATGCTGTAAAAGCCAGCTAAGGGATTCGAGGGTTTCTGTACATTGCAATTTAGGCGATAGGCTGACAACCTGTCACTACAGCAAAATACCTACAAATCTATGTTAAATAACCCTCAAAACTTTGTCAGACGTGGCAGAACGACCTTTGCTTAGGTAGTTTACGCTCTGCCTACCCCGTTAGGGATAAACGCGTGATTATACGTATGTATGTATAAGCATATTAATTTACCTCAATTTCCAGTCAATCTCTCCATCCAGCTGGTCCGTCCTTATGAACACGGTTCCCATGGTCTCATTAGTCCGTAGCAATATCATATCAGCGGGCACTCTCTGCCCTTTATGCAGCATGACAATATCTCCAACTCTCAGCGCGGAGGCTGACACCTGTTCGGTTCGGAAGGGACGGTACCCATCTGCGGTCTGGTCAAGAACTATTCGCTCGTACCGCTGGCGGTTTACTTCTTTGTCTCTTCTGTAGGGGGAAAGAGGGAGTTTCTTTGACATGTCTTTACAACAGGGTTGGCATGATTAAAACATTTTCATTTAAATACATGGAACCACGATACAGGGAACTCTAGAGGGGGCTGTGAGTTTGATCGCGTTTTGTTGTTTTTTTAACAAATGTTTTTTTTCAATAACAATCAATGATTTAATCAGTCTATTAATTTTCATAAGTAAAATATGGTAGAGTTAATAATGTGAAGAGGAACCGTCAATTAGATATTGCGATAGCTTCTTTAGCTCTTGTGGAAAGGATTATTTTCAACAATTAATTTTCATAAGTAAAATATGGTAGAATTAATAATAATGATATTTTTATTAAAATGTGAGGAATCAATAATCAGTATTGTAATGTTTTGATGCCATATCAGTAATATGCCTACAGTGGGACATAATAAATAAATAAAAAAAACTATATATGGTTTAAGCAACATAGCATGAAATATACAATACAGTACTTTATTTTTCTTTATTGCACCAAAAACAAATAACATAAATTAATCATGAGGCAAGGAAAACAGTACTATTAAACCACTTATATTGTTTAATTATTACCAGGCAACCTTTGGGTAGAGGAAACTAAATGTAGAATGTAATTATTTGACACAGCTGAAACTTACCTATATCTTCTAAAATCATCAACAGCTTCCCTGAACAGTGTCACAGCCAGTACAAAGCATAGAGGTCCCCAATATGTGTACAGGTATCCTATTCTGATGCTGGGAATGAACTGGCTGACTGCCATCACCAGGAAATAGAGATTCAAGAAGAACCGGAACTGTTCAAATAGTACCAACGGCAGGAATGTGATGATGTTGTATTTCTGAAAAGGATTTACGTAACATACAGTGGAAACAAAAAGTTGGAGGAAAGCATTGAGAGAATATTATTATCTTCTGGTTATAATCTCATTTTCTAAGTTTGCTGTTGTTACATTATCATATCAATCACCCCCGAGTATTTGTTTTTATATTTTCTAAAATTGTTAGAAATCATCCAGATATTGAGTTTTTAAATATTTTATGAAATTGTTAGAAATCATACTATCTATAGTTAACCTATTGTTTTTACTTCTTTAGGGGGTTCCATGTTTTCATAAGATTAAGAGGATGCTCATAGTTTCATACCTAAATATTGCATGAACTCTTTTCTTAAACTTGAATTTCTTGTAAATTGTGTATCAGATTAAACAAATATTCTTACATCTAATTGCTGTTATTATACATACAGACTGCTTTATTTATCTTATTGTAGCAGTACATTTCAGTTACACTCTCAAAGCATAATTTAAATTAATTAATAGAAAGTAAATCTTCCATGCTGGACTGGGAGTGAAAGAAAAACATCGAACGTGCCAGGTGCATATCTTCCTAAAACCAGCTGAGGGATCTGAGGGTTTCTGTATATTGAAATTTAGGCGATGGGCTGACAACCTGTCACTACAACTTTGTCAGAGGTGGCAGAACAACCTTTGATTAGGTTATTTATGCTCTGCCTACCCCATTAGGAATATATACATAATATTATGTATGTATGTCATAGAAAGTAAAGTAAGTGCTTAGTTTGTTGACTCATTTAGATAATAGTTAAAGATTTGCTAATGATAATGTTATATTTTATCTGAGCCATTTATTAATAAATACAAAAATATTTTAAAATGGTATTTGATTTAATTTTGTCATAAACACTAATAATTAATAGTTAGTGTTGTAAAATTTTAAAGTAAACTACAAAAACAACTTTAGCACTTGCTGAATCATAGAATTAATTATAGAAACTCATCTATTGAATAATTTATGAGACTACCGAAGCATTATTATAATTAGGTATGATTTTGAGAGTAATAGAATGAGGTCAAATAGGACATAGATCAAACTTACCTGATTGCAAACATTATTTGCTGGATATTCCTCATCAGGCAACTGTCCTACGTATATCACTCTTGAACTCAGTTCCTTCTTCCGAAACCTTGAAAATTCAATCCTGTAATTAGCAACAGATAATCAAACAAAAGCTTTTAACAAAGAAAACATTGTTCTAAATGGAAGATTTTTCTTACCTTGACCAAAAAGATCTTCCCTTAGGCCGTGTCAATAAAGGGGTCGTCTCCATGATTGCAATTATTTACAAACAGATTAGCTATAACATAGTGCAGTAAATAAGGAAATGAAACAAGTTTACGACGAGATAAACGTAATCAAAACAATTTCTGTAAACACCACGAAAAGATCGTCGTTTTGACAGCTGTTGAGCATAGACAACTTCTATTCTTTTTTATGTGAAACGTCAAATTTATGCTGCGTTTTCACCACTTCCGGTGCTCGTTTCTGGTACCGGTATAACCGTTTACCGGTTTTTTGGACACTTTCTAATGGTAGAAAATATTTTTGAAAAATGGCAACACAGTAAAGGTAAATAAATATGGCTGCTAGGCGCTTGTTGGGTGTGTAGAGTACTTTTTCCAATAGTATTTATGGAAAGACAGACTGAAATTAGGACATTATCATTCAAAAACCACCCAGGATTTATAAGTGAGTGTTAGTGAAGTGCCAAAAGTGTGAATAAGTGGTGCAGCAGCAAAAGACCAATTAGATCAATGACTTGATCCTGGCGCTTGACAAGTCGGGAGTCGGGGCTTCTGCGTTGTCGGTCCTCTCCTTCATCTCCAAACGTTAGAAAGTAAGATAAGATGTGTTTATAGTAATGTTTTATGATGTACGAAGCCAGGAAAATGAGGGAGTTGAATTATTCTGGGTGTCGTAGAGTTTAGCAGCGTAGTTGTTGGTTTAATTAAGTTTGCAGGGGTTCTTATTAGATTTTGATGCGGCGGCGGGGTGTCGGAGGCAGTATGTTCATCCCTCTCGCGGCGGCCGGGTCACACCTCCGTTGACCTATTTTCTGGTTATTGCATCGAAGCTAACTATTTATGTCCGAGGGTGTAAGTAGGGCGCCACCGGTTTGCATCGCGGGTGCAATAACTTAATTTGGCGATGGCTGCAACATCATTCGCGAGTGTTTTAAGTGTCACGATAGTCATACTTGCAGCTGAAATGTAGTGAACAAGGGCAGTGTCTGTTTGTGCCCTGTAAGGGTATATACTCCTGTTCCAGCTGTAAATGTCAAAGGATGAGGTAGGGCATTGCACTTACAAAATTCATGGGAGCAATAAATTTTCCTATGACATGGTTAGCACCAGTGTGTGACTGATGTAATGCTAAATGGTAATGTTGTTTACGTTTTTATCACTTAACATACTAGTAGGCTTTTAAAGGCATAATATCTTGCTGTATATTGTGCCCAGTGATGAGGAAAATCACTATTATATTAATGTTAGTGCTTACACTCAGGAAACACTCAAGATAATGTTAATTATGATAAGAAGGTTAATTATTACTGGCTTTGATCATTACTTTTACACATGAATAGCTAAGTTACAAATAAATAAATTGTAATTTCATTTCTAAAAATATTTAAATATTTCTACAATGTTTTGGGTAGGTAAGCTATATTAAAATGATTCTATTTTAAAAACATACCATGAATGTTCAAATTTATCCTATTCATTTAGGTGTATAATAAATAAAGTTTTTTTTTAGGATCTGATCAACTAAAACAATACCCATAGCACTAGTATATTTTCTACAAAAGGTATAAGAACTCAAGCCAAATCTCTTTTGGCCACAGATTACACAATACTGGGAGCGCAACACAAAACAGCACTCTGACCTCCTTAAAATAAAATGCAAAAAAGCCTGTCGGTTTCTCAATCATGGTTTGGGACAAGAGAATCGACGGCTGTATGATGGAATCGGACCTTCCTCCCGGTAGCTGTAATTCCACCGGACATCTGTCCACAATAGGATACCACACCTTGCCTGGTGAGTGATAGTAGAAAAAAAGACGATATTAGAATTTTATACTTCACTTATGTTTTTTGTATTAGCACTGCTTGTAGTTTTACTGTTCTTTATGTGTTTGTTGAAATAAATAATTAAATAATGTCCTATATTATTTTTATTTCAAAATGTCTGTTTTCCTAAACATTAAAAAACCTCCTGTATTTAAATGCATTTTTGAATAACAAATAATAACTTTGATGATTTAATTAAAAGTAGAGTAGACAAGACTATGGTATTTTTTGTTTAAGAAATATACTTTGCTTTTTATCTTATCTCAGTTTAGTTAGCCATACCAATGGTTATTTCATTATGCATAATCAGCTTATGTTCAAAATGCTATTTCCACCTTAAATAGTTACATCCATAAATAGTTGATGATCTCACAAACTTCATACAGAATCAATCATTAAAATTGAATGACTGTGATGCCAATGAGTAATAGAACAAATAATTGTCCATTAGATGACTAATGTCTTGACTATTGTCAAGAACTATAGGTATTTTGTATAGGAAACAAATTTAACAAGACTTAGAATAAAAAATATCAGTATTTAAGATGTTGAAATAACAAATATACAACAAGTATCAGATAGAAGGATAGGATAGCTAGGTGCATTTTTTTTATATATACTGGAGCCGCATTTTTGAACCGCTCGAATTTAATTTGTATACGAAAGAGTAATGTTCGCATGCCAAATAGTATGGAAATTGCATGCGAAAGTTACTCTTTCGTATGTGCATTGGAGTTCGAGTGATTTAAAAATACGGCGGCCCCAGGTCTTCTGCTTCAGTGTTTCTCATTTTGATGTACCGGCTGCAAAATGATGATTAGATTTTATATATTTTCGTATTTAATTTTTTTACGTTGTTGCCCCTATGTTTGTACCAACCAATTCCTGAATTGCTTGTAGGAATAGACATGTCAGCATTCCAGGTCGTTTACACTTATCTTTTACCCTTCTCTTGATTGTAGTCGCAACCCTCTTATAATTTTTACGCCTTATTTATCCCATATAGGACTACAATGAGTGAAAAAATTTTTTACTGTACTGGTTACAGCGTATACTGAGTGTAAGGGACAGCTTCCGGAAACTGATAGGGGTTGCTCAGTCAATGACACGGACCACTTCCACCAGGTAATTCTTTCAGGAAGTACAAAACATAAAATGGGATTTCCGTACAAATTTTCGTATCGAGTGGACATTTTGTATGGAATAGTAATTTTTTTTTCACTCCCTGGCGGAAGTTGTTTAGTGTCGTTGACTGAGCAGCCGCTATCAGTTTGCGGGACGCTGTCCCTTACACCCGGTAGTCTGTAGAAATAAAGCTTAAACTTCCTATCAGCATGCATGGTTAGTTCTACTAGAATAATACATATTCCTAAATTCCTATATAATTTGACTTATATTTTGCGCGACGCGTGATAATGAGTGATTTTGCAACATACATCCATGCGTATTGATAGGAATGATTAATTGTTATCATAGGCTTATAATATTGTCTCGCCCATCATAAGAAAGGCGTGACAGCAGGATAGACATTACATATGAATAATTATGTTATGTCAGTTGCAGAAGATCTAATATACTGAACTAGGAGCTTTAAAAACAGAATGTATCACCTGCTTCTTTTTCCAGTGTCACTGTAAAAGGCAGATTTAATGATAAATCCATGATATACAGGCATGATTTTGCGTTTGCGTGTGTTTCAATAGATTATCTTATGTCTATCTTGCTGACATCGTAACTCTCGATAAGATGTTTATATTCTACCTAAAGGTATAATTTCAAAACTGACAGCAGGCCGCATCTATAGCTAGTATAGTCGGTATCTACCATCTGAGAATGCGGTCGCTATTCTAATGCGATAGCAGGCAGCCCTCGCTCGGAATCTCTCTCGCAGAGATTCATACAACTATTGCCGTAGCTAGCTGACGCTGTGTCCTGCTTCTTCTTCTTCTGTCGAGTGGGTATCGAGTCTATCGACCCGATGAACCCTGGTGTCAGAGTTTTTAAACCGCCTAGTAGCACAACTATCAGGCCTCTGACATGGTTTGAGTAACGACCACTATCCGTTTTAGAATGCCACTTCCAACTGTCTCTGTATGTGACAGGGCGCATGCACCACTCGGCGAGCACGCCAGCGGGCGTGGACGGCGCCGGGGAGCGCGCGCGCACCCCCCCCACCACGCCCAAGAAGGGGGGCAAGATGCTCGCCGTCAGGGTGCAGATGCTGGACGACACCATCTCCATGTTCCAGATTCAGGTGAGTGAACCACCTTCACAGAATAGAAGGCGCTGGGAGCTAGACTTACTCCTAGTTCGACCAGGAAAGACTTACCACGTACACTGCTCTGGAATCAGATGTTCCAGGTATTTCCTGTTGTGCCTCGTTGTTGGGTACACGTCTCCATGAACACGCCAAGTATTGCGGTTCCGTGCCAATCGTATGCAGCATATTCCTGCCACTATGACGGTATGTCTTCCATGCAGGACTGGGAGCGAGAAAAAAACATAGAATGTGCTAGCTGCATTTCCTCCCGGGCATGTTGTAAAAACCAGCTAAGGGATCCGAGGGTTTTAGTATATTGCAACTTAGGCGATGAGCTGATAACCTGTCAGAAATATATCTAAAATTCTATCTTAAATTACCCTCAAAACTTTGACAGACGTGGCGGAACCACCTTTGTTTAGGTCGTTTACGCTCTGCCTTCCCCATTAGGGATTAAGGCGTGTTTATCGTGTGTATGCGTATGACGATATGTCGTCGTCCCTGCGGGTAGGTTGTCCTCCGATTATGCGTACCGTACCGTCTTGATGAGCCTAGATCTATATGAAAGATCTTGTCACGTATTTCTAACACCGGAGCTCACAGATCATGTGATAAGTCTCTTCTTCTTCTTCTTCTCGAGTCAATGGCTAAATCTTTGACGCCCAGAACGTGGCCACATCAACAGCCCTTCGGTTGGCGTCAAACAGGTCCTCCTGCGTGCAGGTCGCAGGAGAAATGGGGCACGACAATAAGTGTGACATAGATTGTTTGGCGCCACACTCGCACTTGTCGTCTTCAGTGAAGCCCCACCTCTTCCTGAGTTCTTTGCATCTGCCGACTCCATTGTTTATAATGCAAAGAATTAGACACGGTTTACATTTCACGGTTGTATCGTGCGTGTAAGAAATGAGACTACTTACTATTTGTGATTTCCGTTTTAGGTAAAATTAAACACATCATATCAGTTAATATTTTAACTGTCCAGCATATTTCTTCCGTGCTGTACTGGGAGCGAAAGAAAAACATAGAAATGTGCCAGCTGCATTTCCTCCCGGGCATGCTGTAAAAACCAGCCAAGAGAACCGAGGGTTTCAGTATATTGCAATTTAGGCGATGGGCTGACAACCTGTCACAACAGCAATATGCCTACAAACCTATCTTAAATCACCCTCAAAACTTTGTCAGACGTGGTCGTTTACGCTCTGCCTAACCCATTTGGGATAAAGGCGTGATTATATGTATGTCCAGCCCACATGAATATAAGCTCAACATGTTTCTGTGACTACATAATAAATCAGTGTAGATTCAAAGCTCTAGTATCTGCAAGTCACTAATTACCTCCGCGCGGATAATTGCGTGATATTCTGAGCTTGATCGCTTTATGACGCCCCTGTGTTTCTACATCAGTAGGTTTTCCAAGGCTGTCTTAGCATAGTGTATGATTTTAGATATTATACTATTCTATAATTCAAGAAGATGCTGGACTGGCAGCGAGAGAAATACATAAAATGTACCAGCTGCATTTCCTCCCGGGCATGCTGTAAAAATCAGCTAAGGGATTCGAGGGTCAGTATATTGTAATTTAGGCGATGGGCTGGCAAACTGTCACTACTGAAATATACCTACAAATCTATCTTAAATAACCCTCAAAACTTTGTCAGACGTGGCGGAACGACCATTGTTTAGGTCGTGTACGCTCTGCCTACCCCGTTAGGGATACAGGCGTGATAGTATGTATGTGTGTATAATTCAAGAAACTAGTTCCTTGCCTTTCTTAAAGCGTTCGTAAAGCGTTTCATGAATTATTTGTATTGCCTACCATTAAATCTGGAATGCATAGACAAATTTGATAGACCTCTGACTCAAAATTACAAAAAAGATTCAAAGTTTACTGAGGAGTGAATAAACATTATATTTCTAAGCTTGTTGCTGCATCGCATCGCAGCCTAATATCGGGTGGCATCGTGGATACTAAGGCCCGTATTTATAATCAGCACTAGAGACTGACAGCGAGTTTGAGTTCGTATCAGAAACGTCATTTCAATACATAATGGCCTGTCAAATCCATACTTAATATTGCTCTGAATCTTGAGATCGCTTTATAAATACGAGCCTTACTAACTACTGGGCGAACGCTTGCTTGTTCACACCTGACCTACTCAAGATATAGCTTTTCCGATTCGTGACGTGTGTAATGTTTCGGTGAAATCCGCTCCCGACCTCAGTTTGCGAACAAATCCTCGGATCTACCATTATTTATTACTTTACACTTCGAGCCACTACTCTTCGCAGTAAGTTCCGTAAAGCCCTGATGCTGTAGGCGCCGGTGGTAAATTCTAGGATCCTATACTTTTTTCCCGAAAGGCTAAGCTTTACAGATAAATAAATTGAAAGTATTTTTGTTTTTTGTAAACCAAATGCGACTTGTTACTTTAATAATATAGTGTTACTTAAAACCAGATAGACATGTGCTGGTGATAAGAAAACAAACAACTTTCATTGTCACCGTACATTGTTTAACTGCCTCCGTGGTCTAGCGGTCGTAGCCAAAGGGCTCTCGACCCGGAGGTCCCGGGTTCGATTCCCGGACAATGACTTTGTGTTGTTGTTTATGGTTTGGTTAGGACATTGCAGGCTGATCACCTAACTATCCAAAAATTAAGATGATATATAGTCAGTACTGCGCCTGATTTCTCTCTGGTCGTGTCAGTCAATCTATCCCACCAGAATAAGAGATTGAAGGAATAGAGAGTGCGCTTGTGCGTAGCGCAAACACTTGGGCACTAAAAAGTAGTCCTGCGCAGTTGGCCGATCTCTTGGAGATTGGCCGCCATCACCGAAAATCGGTGGGAGGACTACATTGTTTAATGTTTACCGCCTTTCTAAAATCATATTGTACTTTACGTGAAAACAAGACATTTGTATACAGCACAATATTCCATGTATTCAGCAAGCGAAGCTTAACAGCCTTCGTGGTCTAGTGGTCAGAGCCATGGGCTCACGATCCGGAGGTCCTGGGTTCGATTCCCAGGGGGAACATAAAGTTGATATTTATTAATTTATCACTTTGTTAGGCTTTCCCCAGTTTCGTTAGGACATTGCAGGCTGAATCACCTGATTGTCCGAAAAGAAAAAGGATTCCGTGCTTCGGAGGCCACGTTAAGCCGTCGGTCCCGGTCGCTGTCTTTGATAGTGGTCGTTACTCAAACCATGTCAGAGGCCTAATAACTGTGCTACTAGACGGTTTGAAAACTGACACCAGGGTACATGAGGTCGTTCAACTCCAGAATCCACTCGCTAAGAAGAGCAAACGAAGCGAGCTCTATCTCTTTTATCAAAATCGATTTTGTAGCTTTGTTGGGAACACGTTTTTCTAACTCACACAGTTTTGTGTTTTTGTTGTTGCTTTTGATTTGCTTGAATGTACCTCTGTTATTCACATCAAAACTGCTCAGAAAGGAAAAGGCTTCCGTGTTATTGGTCCCGTCCTGGTCACTGCGTTGTTAATTCATATTTCTACATACATACATATAATCACGCCTTCATCCCTAATAGGGTAGGCAGAGCGTGAACGACCTAAACAAAGGTTGTTCCACCACGTCTGAGAAAGTTTTGAGGGTTATTTAAGATAGATTTGTAGGAATATTGCTGTAGTCACAGGTTGTCAGCCTATCGCCTAAATTGCAATATACAGAAACCCTCGGATCCCTTAGCTGGTTTTAGATATATAATTCATATATCTATTGAGTTGAATCTTATTGAAGGAGTTATTTTGCACTAGCCCAGAATTTAAAGGGTAATATTCGAAACGTCGCTAACCTTTATTTTTATTTTGGTTTGGTATTAGGTTGTATATTTATAGATTAAACATATGCAACAAACAAACAGCTAATAACGGAAGCTACATATTGATACGAGTACATCTTAAAATACTTCCATGCTGGACTGGGAGTGAGAGAAAAACATAAAATGTGCCGGCTGCATTTCCTCTCGGGCATGCTGTAAAAACCAGCTAAGTAACTATTTTGTAATTTAGGCTATGGGCTGACAACCTGTCACTATAGCAATATACCTACAAATCTATCTTAAATCACCCTCAAAACTTTGTCAGAGGTGGCGGAACGACCTATGTTTACGCTCTACCTCATTAGGGATAAAAGCGTGATTATATGTATGTATGTATGTTCCATTTGCGACGTGTCCCAAAAGAGATGTTCATTTTGTGTCAAGTGCACATTTTACAAACTGCACATAGTTCGTAAAATACGCGAGAAATACGGGAAAGATATTAAAAAGGTTCTGAATGTTTGAGAGAAGATATTAGATTTCTTGCTTTGGTATTTCGAAACCTGTGCGAAGTTTCAAATCGTTTTAAAGCTCAGAATCGCACTGGAATTGAAAGTTCCAATCGGAATACTCTCTTAAGAAGAGATTTCAATGAAACTCTTAAGGAATCATGCCGGATCATTAACATGCATACATATAATCACGCCTTTATCCCCAATGGTGTAGGCAGAGCGTAAACGACCTAAAAAAAGGTTGTTCTGCAACGTCTGACAAAGTTTTGAGGGTTATTTAAGATAGATTTGTAGGTATATTGCTGTAATGACAGGTTGTCAGCCCATCGCCTAAATTGCAATATACTGAAACCCTCGGATTCCTTAGCTGGTTTTTACAGCATGCCCGGGAGGAAATGCAGCTGGCACATTGTATGTTTTTCTCTCGCTCCCAGTCCAGCATGGAAGTATTAATCATGATGATTTTCTTAAGAGTTGCACTCTTGTCGGTGTAATGATCTCCAGGGAGGGAGAGGAAGCATTAATATTATACGAAAATCCTTTCTATATGTCCCGAAAAGTGTGTCGGGTTCCCATAAAAGCGATGTGCCGTGTCATTCATACACTGTGCAAATCGATAGCTGGGATAATAATAGGACCCCGGTGGGTATTCCTAAGGGCTTTCTTGTCATAAACAAGAAAATATTTTGCCTCGATTATAGTACAGATAGGTCGATGTAATATCTATAGTCTGTCAACGTCGTGCTTACCGCGCCCTAGGGGTACAGACGTTGGCGGGGACGCGGTAGCACGCGGCGATTGCGAACATGAACACATTGCGTCGTGCTCGCTCACCCACCTGCTTCACCGCCCCTCGTTACCGCGTCCCCGCGCACGTCTGTACCCCTAAGGCGCGGTAAGCACGACGTTGACAGAGTATAATAGAGATACATTGGGACATATACAAATTCATAGATTAGGTATACTCTTTGGTTAGCAAGCTTCTTTTGCTGGTCACTGGTTTACAACAGTCTTAGGTTTAGAGATATTCGCGTTCACTTCATTTAAATTAGGTATTTATCACTCTATTCAATACAATGGAGCGTGTAACCGATCTAAAAATGGAGGTAATTAAAATAAATGTTATCTTGGTAATAACCCCTTAAAAATAAAAATAAATCCACCAGGCTTGCTGTGTGCTTGTTTGTTATCTTTAAATCAACCGTTTAACAGCTCCGGAAATGAGGTATTCAAGATCAAAAAAACCAATTTGCATAATACTAAAAATATATCACGCCTTTATCTCTAATGGGGTAGGCTGAGCGTAAACGACCTAAAAAAAGGTCGTTTCGCCACGTCTGACAAAGTTTTCAGGTTTATTTAAGATAGATTTGTGGGTATATTGTTGTAGTGACAGATTGTCAGCCCA
The DNA here is from genome assembly GCA_949820665.1 of Scrobipalpa costella. Taxonomy (NCBI): domain Eukaryota; kingdom Metazoa; phylum Arthropoda; class Insecta; order Lepidoptera; family Gelechiidae; genus Scrobipalpa; species Scrobipalpa costella. Next base: position 21,681,710 of record OX463297.1, read on the forward strand.
TCGCTTAAATTACAATATACTGAAGCCCCCTCGGGTCCCTTAGGTGGTTTTTACAGCATGCCCGGTAGGAAATTCAGCTGGCACATTTTTAGTTTTTCTCTTGCTCCCAGGCCAACATGGATATACACTTTGTAGTATGGTGCAAATAGGTCCTTAAAAAAAGTGATAATGTTACCGAATAATTCTGTGGTTCAGAGGTGGGGTGGGGTGGGCAAGAATACTTAAAAAGCCACGTCATCATCTCCCTAGCCTTATCCCGTATCTGATGGGGTCGGCTACCTAATCTAGGTGATTGAACGAGGGTACTGGTTTTTATACAGAGCGACTGCCATCTGACCTCCGCAACCCAGAAGGGAAACCAGACCCAATCCTAGATTAGGTCAGAGTTTTCAAGCCGCCAATGCTTAGCATTGGCCTCTGATATGGCTTAACGACTAATATCTACGGTGTTAAATTATTTTAACCGGGACTAACGGCTTAACGTACCTTCCGAAGCATGGAAAAAGCGCAGAAATAAACCTACATATGACATCGACCTCCCGCTCAGGAGGCAGCGGCCCTATCCACTACACCATTGGGGTCTAAAAAAGCCACGTAAAATATTGAATTTTCCTCCCTTGCCTGTTATATAACTTCCCAAGCGTTGCCAAGTCACCTGACATGTCCGATAAATGTGTCAGCGAGGCGTCATATTGACTCGTCGACGGACTGACAGGGTTTCCTGTATTTTCCTCCTCAAGACTTTCCCGTTTTCCCTATATGCGATGACATGGCGGCGACACTTTCCTCAAACTTTGCCACCGCTATATAAATGGTCTTGATAAATCACTACATAGTATAAAACAAAGTCGCTTTCTCTGTCCCTATATCCCTATGTATGCTTAGATCTTTAAAATAACGCAACGGATTTTGATGCGGTTTCTTTTAATGGATAGAGTGATTCAAGAAGAAGGTTTATATGTATAATACATACAGAATATAGTAGAGAAACACTGATGATTTCCGTGCGAAGCCGGGGCGGGTCGCTAGTTACGAATATTTTGAATATAATTATGCTTCGTCCTAGCTGTTTGTTCCTGCTTCAAACTGTAAAAAAATAACTCGATAGTTTATTCTGGACTGGGAGCGAAAGAAAATCATAGAGTGTGCCAGTTGCCTTTTCTCCCGGGCTTGCTGTAAAAACCGCTAAGGAGTTCGAGGGTTTTAGTATATTGCAACTAAGGCAATGGACTGACAACCTGTCACTGTAGCAATATACCTACAAATCTATCTTGAATAACCCTCAAAACTTTTTCAGACAGCGACTTTGGAATGTGCAAGCTGTTCCCGGGCATGCTGTAAAAAGCAGCTAAGGGATCCGAAGGTTTCAGTTTATCGTAATTTAGGCGATGGGCTAACAACCTGTCAATATAGCAATATACATATCTATCTTGGACAACCCTCAAAACTAGTCAGTCGTGGCGGAACGACCTCTGTTTGGGTCGAAGACGCTTTGCCTACTCTCTAGTATACAATTAACTCAATAAGTTTCAGCATGAAAGGATCAAAAACAGTAAAAGATTTTCTAGACGGCAAATTATGCTAACCGAATTCAAATGGATTCATCCCCAAAGGCCACTTCGAAATAAACAGTGGAAGTTGAAATGTTACAGGCTGTTATTTCTGCTAACCATTCTAGTTTTACTGTGGTTTTATCGTCCAATTTGAATCGTTTTGAATAAATACCCCGACTTTGTATAACTTATTTAAACGCTAAATGGTAAGCAAATTGAAAGGGATCGGTATTCAGGTTGCTTTTTTATCGAATGGGGTTTACAAACATACATATAATCACGCCTGTATCCCTAATGGGGTAGGCATAGGGTCAACGACCCAAACAAAGGTCGTTCCGCCACTTCAGACAAGTATTGAGGGTCATTTCAGATAGATCTATGTATTGCTGTAGTGACAGATTGTCAGCCCATCGCCTTATTTACATGCAGCATACGAGCAAATAAATTAATTAATATCATACACAATAGAAAGCTCATAAAGGATGTTAAAAATTTACTTTCGGAAAATTCCTTCACAAACGTACCTGTAAAACGGAAACCTACCAAATTGCTCACCATTTTCCTCTCATTGTATTGAGCACACCTAATAATTAACATACATACATACATACATAAAATCACGCCTTTATCCCTTACGGGGTAGGCAGAGCGTTAAACGCCTGGCAAAAGGCGCTTTCGCCGCGTCTGACAAAAATTGAGGGCAATTTTAGATTATAATGTGTATTGCTAATGTGTAGTGACAGGTTGTCAGCCCATCGCCTAAATTTCAATACACTGTAACCCTCGAGTCCCTTTTGCTGTCTTCTACAGCATGCCCGGGAGGAAGGGCAGCTGGAACATTCTATGTTTTTCTATCTCTCCCAGTCCAGCATGGAAGAAATAACGTACATACATATAATCACGCCTTTATCCCTAATGTGGTCGGCTGAGCGTAAACGACCTAATCAAAGGTCGTTTCGCCACGTCTGACAAAGTTTTGAGGGTTATTTAAGATAGATTTGTAGGTATATTGATGTAGTGACAGGTTGTGAGCCCATCGCCTAAATTGAAATATACTGAAACTCTCGGATCCATTAGCTGGTTTTTACAGCATGCCCAGGAGGAAATGCAGCTGGCACATTCTATGTTTTTCTCTCGCTCCCAGTCTAGCAAGGAAGATACTTTCTATATACTAAAAACATACTTTCAGAAAATTCTTTTACTAAAGTATCTGTAAAACGGAAACATACCAAATTGTACAACATTTTCCTCTCATTGTATTGAGCACACCTAATAATTAAAATCGCTTTTTACATGGCGTGTCAACATTCATTGTTTGTCTGACGTAAAGGGGCTCCTCTGGGCTAAGTGGCGCCCTCATCAGTCAAAATCATAATTCATTGAAAACACAATCAATCGAAAATCCGGTAGATCAATTTGAGGTTAAAGCAATGAAGATTATTGTTTTCTCATAGAATTGCAACTTATAGTTCGTTGTAGTTACAGATAGAAAATTTGCGAAAAGCGGCCACTTTTAGCACTTCTGCTATCTGTAACTGCAGTGAACACTGAATTATTAATTTCATCATCATCAGTCTGTATCAGTCCACTGCTGGACATAGGCCTCTCCCATGGCACGCACTCAGCTCGGTCTTCAGCCGTTCTCATCCAATTTCTGCCCGTTTTTTTACGAATATCATCGCGCCACCTGGTTCCAGGACATCCTACACGAATTATCACTACATAGTATAAAACAAAGTCGCTTTCTCTGTCCCTATATACCTATGTATGCATAGATCTTTAAAACTACGCAACGGATTTTGATGCGGTTTCTTTTAATGGATAGAGTGATTCAAGAGGAAGGTTTATATGTATTAACATGCATAATATAGTAGAGAAACACGGATGATTTCCGTGCGAAGCCGGGGCGGGTCGCTAGTTAATTTATAATGCTATAAATCCGATCTACCGGATTTTCGATCCATTGCGTTTTCATTGATTAATGTTTTTTAACTGATGAGGGCGCTGGCGTGCACTGGGGATGCCCTTAAATAATAGCCTTTACGAGTGTGCAAGTGCCACCATGATTCAATGAAAATAACAATAAAATAGCAGTTTCGTTTTATGTGTGTATCACCTCATCTATTATATCATAGCGTTTAACTGCCTCCGCAGTATAGTGGTCTGAGCCGTGGGCATACGACCCGCAGGTCCCGGGTTCGACTCCCAGCGAGGGACAACAACTTTAATCTGTCCCATCAGAATAAGAGATTAAGGGAATAGAGAGTGCACAAACACTCGGGCACTTAAAACTAAGTCCCGCGCAGATAGTTGATCTCTGGGAGGTTGGCCGCCGTTTGGAGGACGATTATTATATACATACATATATATAATCACGCCTTTATCCCTAATCGGGTAGGCAGAACGTAAACGATCTAAAAAAAAGGTCGTTCCCCCACGTCTGACAAAGTTTTCAGGGTTATTTAAGATAGATTTGTAGGTATATTGCTGTAGTGAAAGGTTGTCATCCCATCGCCTAAATTACAATATAATGAAACCCTCGGATTCCTTAGCTGGTTTTTACAGCGATACGATTACGATTATTATTTCATTTAATGTTATATGATATAAGCCAGTTCAGTCCCGTGACTTTTATGAATAGGTGATGTTTGTGGTTACGATGCGACTTATTTACGTAGGTTGAGGTGAAGAGCATTATTTCCTAGAATTTGTCTCGCTTATGTCACATTATTATAAAGCAGGCAGTGGGTGCCCACTTCTGTCCTTTTTACCCGACTGCGCAACGCAAAGTAAGGTAATGTGTTTATCAGCCTATCTGTGTGTGTATGTTTGATCCTCTGTGGCGCTGTAGAGACCAAACGCGTGGGCTGATTTTAATTATTCGTACGTCAATCGATTCGTCTTAACCATGCAAGTGTCAAGACATGATTTTTGTAAAAAAATATATAAGACGACAATCAGACGCCATTTTGTGAAAATTTAAAAAAATGAATGTCGACGTACTATGCCGAGTGAGGTATTGTTCAATAAGTATTTGAGAATCTACATTTTTAGTTTTGTACAATCGTTTATGGTCTTTAACGATTAAAATTTTTAAATCTCGCTTTATATTCTTTGCAGTTGGGTTTGTTGAATTATTTAAGTTACTTGTTGCTTATCACTACATAGTATAAAACAAAGTCTCTTTCTCTGTCCCTATATCCCTATGTATGCTTAGATCTTTAAAAGTACGCAACGGATTTAGATGCGGTTTCTTTTAATGGATAGAGTGATTCAAGAGGAAGGTTTATTTGTATAATACATACAGAATATAGTAGAAAAACACTGATGATATCCGTGCGAAGCCGGGGCGGGTCGCTAGTAAGGATATAAGTATCCTTTTTTGTGGTAAACTTTTTATATTACAGCTTTCTCTGGCCAGATAGAGAAATAGCTTCTTCTTCGCTCCTTGTTTTGTTGTATTGTTAAATAACACGTCAGATTTTGAGCACCTTTATCTTCTTATTCTTAGCGAGTAGATTCTCGACTCGAACGACCCGATAAACCCTGGTATCAGAGTTTTCAAACCGCCTAGCAGCACAACTATTAGGCCTCTGCCAAAGACAGCGACTGGGACCGACGGCTTAACGTGCCCTCCGAAGCACGGAATCTTTTTTCTTTTCGGACAATCGGGTGATACTGCCTGCAATGTCCTAACCAAACTGGGGAAAATCTCACAAAGTGATAAATTGAAAAATATCAACTTTGTGTTCCCTCCTGGGAATTGAACCCAGGACCTCTGGATCGTAAGCCCATAGCTCTGACCACTAGACCACGGAGGCAGTTACACCTTGCATCTTTATGATATTAGTATAGTATGTCCTGTTTCTTACTCTTTGATTATCTGCAAAATCAATAGTTAAGTTTGATAGTGGTCGTTACTCAAACCATGTCAGAGGCCTGATAGTTGTGCTACTAGGCGGTTTTAAAACTCTGACACCAGGGTTAATGGGGTCGATAGACTCGATATACACTCGACAGAAGAAGAAGATGAATAGTTAAGAAATCAATCAAATGTAACAACTACTTCAGATCATGTAGGTAATTAGTTTTCTTGGCCGCATTACTTGAACTAAGTTTGTTATGGCAATAAGTGTATAACTGTATAATCAATCTTCGAAACTAGAAGGTCGTTCGGTGTTGTTTCTTTGTTTTCTGTATTACTTAACGAGCCTTATCCGTGGCACAAATTCTTCTTAATAAGAGTAGGTGGAAAAAAGGCATTATTACCTTGAGTCTGGTGTGTAAAATAAATACTTCCATACTTATAGGTATATATATGCAAAATACGTCTTAAATCACGAGATGTGAAGCCATTAAATATATATACATTACTAGCGAACCGTCCCGGCTTCGCACGGAAATTATCAGTGTTTCTCTACTATATTTTGCATGTATTATACATATAAACTTTCCTCTTGAATCACTCTATCCATTAAAATAAACCGTATCAAAATCCGTTGCGTAGTTTTAAAGATTTATGCATGCATAGGGATATAGGGACAGAGAAAGCGACTTTTTTTACACTATGTAGTGATATATATCTCGTGATTTGAGACGTATTTTGCCAGTGACGACGTATACTCTATCTCGACACAAAAAGGAGATTGTTCTGTAAAAATAAGTGTGCGAAAGAGACAGGAATACCTAAAACAAATAACACACAGAGTAGGTACAAGACAAACATCACAGACAGCAAAATGTATTAATAGAAAATGCATGTTAGAGGAGAGGAAGAAAGTTAGACAAGAAAGTAAATGAAATGTGTAAACAAATTAATATGTAAGTAATTTATAAATAAATTATTACAAAGTAAATACAAATAAATATTTTAAATAATACATACAAGATAATACATTACAATTTAATATTGTGGTGAAGAATATATTTGATCAATAAATTAGCAATGATGGGAGAATGTTAGAATGTATTATAAATGCGAAAGTAACTCTGTCTGTTTGTTGCTCTTTCATGCCTAAATGGCTGAACCGATTTTGATGAAATTTAGAAGAAACAGGATGATAGATGGTAACCTGGAGACGGATATAGGCTACTTTTTACGGCGGGAAAATATCTTATTTCCACGGGATGCCCTGCGCAGGTTGATCTCGGCGAGATTGGCCGCCATCACCGAAATTCGGTGGGAGGACTATTATTATATTATTCTAACGTCTATGCTTTACTTTTTAGACTTCTGGATAAGCTCGCTCCATTGTCAACTCTGACTAAAGATCTGTTCCCTAAATTAGAAACCTAAGTCAAAGTCAAATGAACTTACCAGCTACCAACATGGTCCCATGATAATAGAATGTGTAGTGGACAAGCCATTTATCAATCTAGCAGTCAAGGGTTCTATTCTCTCCTCTCGTTACACCGAGTAGAATGACCTCTTAACGCTCTCAGCGTCGCGGACAAGGTTCTTAATGTACGGACGGGTGGCGTTTTATGATCTCTAACTCTTAAGGGTCCTGTGAGTTGTGTAAGTACTGTGACTGAGTTTTGAAAGGATTTTTCAGTTAGTTTCAAGATAAGAAAATGAAAAGAATATATACATACATATAATCCTTTGTCCGCCTTTATCCCTAATGGGAGCGTAATCGACCTAAACGGAGGTCGTTCCGCCACATCTGACAAAGTTTTGGGGGTTATTTAAGATAGATTTGTAGGTATATTGCTGTAGTGACAGGTTGTCAGCCCCTCGCCTAAATTACGATATACTGAAACCCTCGGGTCCCTTAGGTGTTTTTTACAGCATGCCCGGGAGGAAAAGTAGCTGATTCATTCTATGTTTTTCTCTTGCTGGCCTGGGACTGGGAGCCAGCATGGAAGAAAAAGCAAAACAATATACAATATTATAAAATAATTCACGTACCATATTTGGCTTAAATTCTTACCACATTTGGTTACAAAAATATGTTTACGTCACGGACACTCGCGTCACGTGAATTATTCATGATTTCAGTAGCACTTTCAGCAAAAACGTAATTACTATGAAATGACCGTAGTTTTTCAGGAAGCCGGATGTTTAAACCGACTTTCATACGACTTTCAGAAGAAGAGCTACAAAAACTTTTCAAGTAACAGCGCTCTTCATTTCCTCGCAAACACTTTAACTTTATTGAGTAGAATTAAAGAATAGTGAATTTACTAAAGACAAATTGTAAAAAGAAAGAGTTACAATTTGATGATGATTTAATTCAGAATTTTGCTTATTGTATTTTCTGCTCTCAACATTTGTATCTGTAAATTTTATACAGGCTGACTGTTATTGAGAAGCCAATAACTTGCTTATTTTTTTGTTATAACTATTTATATATAAACTGTTGTTATCCCAAATAAACAAAAATATAAATAAATAAGAACAAAAAAGAGCAACAGAGCACAGTCGACATGGACAAATAATTGAAGGATTGGGAATCACATTTTCTCTTTCGTAATAAAACATAGCTAAAAAATATAATATTTTTAGTGCCATACCACGCTCAATCCCTCCTGGCAGACGACGTACTGAAACATACATACATACATATAGTCACGCCTTTATCCCTAATGGGGTAGGCAGAGCGTAAACGACCTAAACAAAGGTCGTTTCGCCACGTCTGACAAAGCTTTGAGGGTTATTTAAGATATATTTGAAGGTATATTCCTTAGTGACAGGTTGTCAGCCCATTACCTAAACTACAATATACTGAAACCCTCGGATCCCTTAATAATCCCTTAGTACTGAAACATTTACCTATATTTCCTATAAAAACTAGGGCAACTTTTTTGTCTGTTGCTTTTGTCCATCTGATACCTCAAATAAGCATACAGCAGTAATAAATATATACCCATCATTAAAAGATATAGGCAAATGTTTCATTGGAGATATAATTATCTTGGATGAAACATTTGCCTATATCTTTAATTCATGCTGCATCATATTAATTAAATATTGCAGTATGAAATGTCTAGCATTTTGATATTTGGAGTTCGAAGTTGAGTAGCCTAATTTGAGCGACTATTTTTAATATCTCACAGTACATGACAATGCCCCGCTTGAACCAACCCTAAGATGTGAACTATACTTCTTACATCCTGTATTCTCAGTGTGCCGGGGTCAAAGGGGTTCGTTCCACTGTGTTTTTTAACACCCGCAGTCTGAGTGACTATTTTTAATATCTCACAGTACATGACAATGCCCCGCTAGAACCAACCCTAAGATGTGAACTATGCTTCTTACATCCTGTATTCTCAGTGTGCCGGGGTCAAAGGGGTTCGTTCCATTGATTTTTTTAACACCCGCAGTCTGAGTGACTATTTTTAATATCTCACAGTACATGACAATGCCCCGCTAGAACCAACCCTAAGATGTGAACTATGCTTCTTACATCCTGTATTCTCAGTGTGCCGGGGTCAAAGGGGTTCGTTCCATTGATTTTTTTAACACCCGCAGTCTGAGTGACTATTTTTAATATCTCACAGTACATGACAATGCCCCGCTAGAACCAACCCTAAGATGTGAACTATGCTTTTTACATCCTATACTCTCAGTGTGCCGGGGTCAAAGGGGTTCGTTCCACTGATTTTTTAACGCCCGCAGTCTGAGTGACTATTTTTAATATCTCACAGTACATGACAATGCCCCGCTAGAACCAACCCTAAGATGTGAACTATGCTTTTTACATCCTATACTCTCAGTGTGCCGGGGTCAAAGGGGTTCGTTCCACTGATTTTTTAACGCCCGCAGTCTGAGTGACTATTTTTAATATCTCACAGTACATGACAATGCCCCGCTAGAACCAACCCTAAGATGTGAACTATGCTTTTTACATCCTATACTCTCAGTGAGCTGGGGTCAAAGGGGTTCGTTCCACTGATTTTTTAACGCCCGCAGTCGCCCAGGGCTGTCTGTTGGCTCGCAGCCAGCTTCCAAGTTATGGTGGAAACCAGAGCATTGTAAGGATTACATAACTACAAAAAGGATGGGAGATTTTGCAGGAATTATTTAAGTGCCTTAAATATACATACCTATCAACATTTTTTTCATTTTCACGGAGAAATGCCCTTTTCCACTCACCTAACCTACCACTCGTAAAATAAAACTATTTATTAACATACATATAATAATCACGCCTTTATCTCTAATAGGGTAGGCAGAGCGTAAACGACGAACAAAGGTGGTTCCGCCACGTCTGGCAAAGTCTTGAGGGTTATTTGAGATATATTTGTTGGCAATTTCGGCGATGGGCTGACAACCTGTCACTACAGCAATATACCTACAAATCTATCTTAAATAACCCTTAAAACTTTGTCAGACGTGGCGGAACAACCTTTGTTTAGGTCGTTTACGCTCTGCCTACCCACTTAAGGATAAAGGCGTGATAATATATATGTACAAGAGGACTTAGAGCATTCCGTGACACCTAAGTTGGGACGTTGCCACGTTGTGCGCGGTGAAAAAATGGATCGGGGTGGAGCAAGGGGTAATGGAGAAAAAGTGGTAAAAGGACAGCAGATTTGCGGTAAACAAGAAATCGTTGATGTTCTTGGCAACCAAGTAGGCAGCGCAATGCGTCTTTAATAAAATTCTGCTTCTTCTAGGATTAATCAGGGATTTTGAGAACTGTAGCTTTGTTTAGTTTAAAGTATCTCGATAAGTGCTACGTACTTTTCTATCACCCAAAGGTTGCCAGGCAGAAATTGCTACCTTAGTAATAAGGCCGCCTGTACTTTTATTCTGTTAGTATCGACCCGCCCCGGCTTCGCACGGAAATTATCGTGTTTCTCTACTATATTATGTATATATTCTACATATAAACCTTCCTCTTGAATCACTATCCATTAAAAGAAACCGCATCAAAATCCGTTGCGTAGTTTTAAAGATTTATGCATACATAGGGATATAGTGACAGAGAAAGCGACTTTGTTTTATACTATGTAGTGATGTTGTCTGTCTCACTATTTTATGTGTTTTCTTAAGTGCAATAAATTATATTGTATTGTATTTTTTTGAAGATGACATAATTTGAAACTAATCATTTTGCTCTGTCAGATTGTCTCTCAAATTACCTAGAATTACCGTTCAGCGCTATTTCCACGGAGCAAATCAATAACAGGCCAAAGCGAATGCTTACAATTCCAGGAAAACCAGGTCAATGAAATCTATCTGTAGATGCAATGCAGGAGGAATAGCTTCATTTCACAGTAGAGAAATTCATAAAACAAACAAAGACAGAGGAAGAGGATATACAAAAAGGATATTGATATTTTTATTTAGAGTAACTACGTCTAGCTAGACGGCTAGACCACAATTTTGTCGTTAGGTCCCCTACAGCATTTGAAGCACATTTTATATTCCCCTAGCGCTATTTATTTCCGTCAGCTGATGCCTCGAACTGAAACTTGTGGTCTAGGTTTTGTGTAAGGCATACGGAGCGGGCATAAGTTCCGTATTGAACTCCGACGTAGTTGAGAATTGGCAATATTCACACAGAAGTTGTGGTGGGGAATTTAGTTTGTACTCAAACTTAGACTACAAAAATGTTTAAATTCACTTTTTGCGAATTCTTATTCTGTCGTGTGATCTGTAAAGGTTGATGGTCGAGGTTGATGTTGACGACTTTATGATCTCTGGTGTCAATCAGTTTCAACCGCCGAAGAAAAACAAAGCCATTGAAAAAAAAAAAAAAACAAATATAAAAGCAAAGATAATCGCTTCAGGTGGGGATTGACTGCCTCCGTGGTCTAGTGGTCAGAGTCATGGGCATACGACCCAGAGGTCCTGGATTCGATTCCCAGGGTGGGAACACAAAAGTTGATATTTGTCAATTTATCGCCATGTGAGATTTTCCCCAGCTTTGTTAGGACATTGCAGGCTAAATAACCTGATTGTCTGAAAAGAAAAAGGATTCCGTGCTTCGGAGGGCACGTTAAGCCGTCGGTCCCGGTATCTGTCTTTGATAGTGGTCGTTATTCAAACCACGTAAGAGGAATAGCTGTGCAACTAGGCGGTTAGAAAAACTGACACGAAGGTTGATCGGGTCGTTTGACTCGAAAATCCACTCGCTAAGAAGAAGGTGGGGATTCACACAAGATTCCGAACTCCGATGCAAATGCGGGGTAGATCCACAGACCATGTCCCATTTCATAGCTTGCTCTATATGTGGTGCATTACTTACTGCAGTACTTGCTCGCGAGAGCAGTGAATGCAAGCAACCCTCAACGCAGTCAGGTTTGCGGACTATTGGGCTAACGATTTTTTTTAAGAAAAAAAAAGACAAGGAGTTGTCTTGTCATCGACACGATAGAAGAAGAAGAAGCCGCCGAATTTCAGGGTCCTATTATCATGTAGGAGACGTATTACGATAAGTGAATTTAATATCAACGTTTGTTCTTTGTTTATTATTCAAACGATGTAATCCTGTTCCACTAACATATATTTAGATTAATAGACTCCGAGCAATCACTGTTTTACATATTCAATACGACTGGTACGTGATATTAATACTAAACTGGCCGATGTAGGTGCTGCTAATAGCCCAGAAGAATACTAGCCGATCTTGGAAATAAAACATAATAAAACGATTTTATCGATCTATATTTAACGATCGTTTTATTTTTAAAAGTTGATACATACGGGGTGTAAGGGACAGCGTCCCGCAAACTTATAGGGGTTGCTCAGTCAACGAAACTGGACAACTATCACTAGGAATTTATTTCAGGAAACGTAAAATCAAATTGACTTTCCCGTACAAAATGACCACCTCGATCAGACAATTTGTATGGAAAAGACAATTTCTTTCATTAATTTCCTGATAGAATTTTCTAGTGATCATTGTGCAGTTTCGTTGACTGAGCAACCCCTATCAGTTTGCGGGACGCAATTTCATTAGCGTTTATTTGGAGAAGCAGCGTTCAGCGTTTTCTGTTTGTTCCCCTGAATGTCTCTAGGCACTCCCTTTCTAGTCCACTAGCCAATTTGTCTCAGTTCTGAGCCTAGCTGTGTTTTGTCGCGAGACTGCAAGTTTAGTTTACCCCGAGGTTTTATACGCTGCTGCTGTGTTTTCTGTACTTGGTATCTGGTAATCAGTCGCGGTGACTGTGTCGTTGGCATAATCGGTAGTCTGCCGTGGCCCCACTCGCTGGCTCGTTGCCAAGGTTTATCTACGAGCAGAGGCGAGGCAGAGGCTGATCGCCTGATCGGCACCATTGTCCTCCTTCCGCCCTTTCCCCCGGTCAATTTGCATCAGCCACGAAATATTATATATACAGCCAGGAAAAACTTCCATGCTGGACTGGGAGCGAAAGAAAAACAGAATAAGCCAGCTGCATTTCCTCCCAGGCATGCTGTAAAACCAGCTAAGGGACCCGAGGGTTTCAGTATATTGCAATTTAGCCGATGGGCTGACAACCTGTAACTACAGCAATATATCTACAAATATATCTTAATAAACCCTGAAACTTTGTCAGGCGTAGCGGAACGACCTTTGAAATTTTTAGTTTGATGCAAATAAAATTATTATATTCTATTCTTTTTGTTTAGGTCGTTTTCATTCTGCCTACCCCATTAGGGATAAAGGCGTGATTATATGTATGTATGTACGAAATATTGTCGCATGGCTGCAAGTGGTAGGTACTCTAAGGTTTTATACGCTGTCGTGTCGTTTGTATTTGGTGATTTGTAGTTGCCATAATCGGTAGTCCGCCGTGGCCCCACTTGCTGGCTCGATGCCAGGGTTTATCTACAAGCAGAGGCGAGGCAGAGGCTGATCGCCTGAACGGCACCATTGTCCTCCTTCCGCCCTTTACCCCGGTCAATTTGCCACAGCCACGATACAGTCTTATGCTGATTTATAGATTTATTGCCCATTTGCATTGTTTTGTTTATAGCGGAGTAAGCATAATTTTGTCTGCTTCCATGCTGGACTAAGAGCGATAGAAAAACATGTTCCAGCTACAGCTCTTCTCGGGCATACTGTAGAAGTCAGTAGCGGATGATGAAAGTTTCAGTGTATTACAATTTAGGCGATGGGCAACCTGTCACTAATAGGCAATGAATCTTATATAGATCGTTCTTTCTAAAATAACCTTCAAAACTTGTCAGATGTGGCGAAAACTCTCTTCTATGAATCGTTGACGGTCTGCCTACCAAGTTAGCGCTATAGATGTGTATGTATGTCTTCTTTCCGCCCTTCCCCGGACAATTTTCCATAGCCGCGATAGAGTCTCATGCTGATTTGTGAATTTATTGCCCATTTGCATTGTTTTGTTTACGGCGAAGTCAGTAAGCATAATTTTCTTCGGCTATTCGCGCAGCGTCTGCTAATAAGTATGGGGTAATTTCAGAAATATTGTAATATTGTATTGCTTAGATCCAGATTGTTGAATTTAAAACTCTGAAAACCCTCCATGCTGGCCTGGAAGCGAAAAAAAAACATAGAATGTGCCAGCTGCATTTCCTCCGCTGCATGCTGTATAAACCAGCTAAGGGATCCGAGGGTTTCAGTATATTGTAATTTAGGCGATGGGCTGACAACCTGTCACTACAGTAGTATACCTACAAATCTATCTTAAATAACTCTAAAAACTTTGTCAGACGTGGCGGAACGACAATTGTTTAGGCATTTACACCCATTAGGGATGAAGGCGTGATTATATGTATGTATGTATGAAAACCTTTTGTTGTGTTCCTTTACTTAGGAGGAGCAGCTGTTTTATTAGTTTTATCGCTCCCAGCTCAGTCCAGCAACAAGTAATTGTTGTTTATTTATATTATTGCTTACCTTACCTACTAATTACAAAGATAATATCATCTTTGAATGAATTTTGATAGTGGTCAAGAAAAGCGAAAGAAAAGTTTATCTTTTTCCTTATCATAAAAAAAAACACTGTTTCCCCATTCCTGTCATAAAAAAGAAAAAGTATTCGCTCCGATAAGAAAGCGAAAGGTTCCCCCGACATTAACACAACTTCGCCATTTCCTTTTAACTATTTACAGTCGAGGATGGAATACATTATGATAAACTCTTGTCTTACTTACTTTTAAGTAGTTCGTGAGCTGTTTGCTGATAAGGATTAAATACTGAACGAAATCTACCTTGTTATTTTAGATACGTACTTTTCAACATCAGCCACAACATTCCACTGCTGGACATGGGCCTCCCCAAAATTGGGGGTAAATGCCATACTCACCACGCTTGGCAGGCGGGTTGGTGAGCGCAGTAGAAGTTTTCCATTCACAAGGAAAGCTTCTGCCCATTCCCTGGATTTATTCCTTAGTTACCTTTTACGATACCCACGGGAAGTTTACTTATTTAACCATTTATTGCACACAAAAACATCATAAACACAGGACATAAAAAACAAAGACACAACAAGAAGTTATGGGGTGATGCTATTCTAACCCGGCACCATACGTAATTTTACTGAATGAAATCTACCTTGCTATTTTAGAGACGTAAAGTCTAACAACTACTGCGAGTGGCATCGATAATGTCTTACCTTTTTCCAAACTTACAATTTTATTACTTTTATAAATTAATAATATAAAAAAAATCAACAGTTGGCTTGAAACGTAAAGTCTATCTCTGGAAAATTGCATGAATTATGTCGTAACACATTTTCAATCTTTCCATCTTGTTACTCCCTTGAATTAAAAATAGAAAAGAAATAGAAAAAACAACAGCTGACTTTGTGGCTACTTCGGTTTAATAAAAATACAAATTTTCAAACAAATCCAATTTACTTGTTTTCTCGTACATTTATTTTAGAGAACCTCCACAAACCATTTAGCGAAATCAGAGTATCCACTCTAAAGCTTTGCGCATTTAGAATTCGTAGAATTCTGAACCCCGGCTCTGGTAAAGGTAAACCTTTTGACGTCAGAGGCAACGTATAAATAAGGCAGGGTAAAAATAACTCTGACGCCCTTTTATGTTGCTTAAAGGCTGGCATTGCAAGTATAATTTAGTAAGTCAGTGGTTGGATCCTGGAAGCCTCTTTTAAATTCGTTTCTGGAGCCGAATTTTTTAATCACTCGCCCACGAAAGAGTTCCATTCGCATACAATTTCTATACAATCTTGCATGCGAAGTTAACTATTTCGTGTGTTGTGAATTATGATTCGAGTAATCCAAAAATATGGGTTCTGTCTAAGAGCTGATAAAGAAATGTAAGCAGGATGTGCGACTTTGAAACGGCAAGATTTTTTTTGACAAATTCTAAGAAAATGGAAATGCATACATACATACATATATATAATCACGCCTTTATCCCTAAAGGAGTGGATGGCAGAGCGTAAACGACCTAAACAAAGGTCGTTCCGCCACGTCTGACAAAGTTTTGAGGGTTATTTAAGATAGATGTGTAGGTATATACCTAGCTGTAGTGACAGGTAGTCATCCCACCGACTAATTTACAATATACTGAAACCCTTGGATCCCTCTTTGTAGCTACAATATATTTGGTTAAACACACAAAAAAAACCACGCTTCACTTATCCTAATAAGCAGAAGTAGATTAATGGCTGTATAGATTACTTAAATTGGTCAGGCGTCTCTATTAGACGAATTCGGTGAGCGATCCATATTTGCCGCCCACAATAGCTACGTAAGTCGTTCTTCCAATCTCGGTTAACTGCCACAGTGGCCTAGTCGTATGAGCTTTTGGCTTTTGATTCGGGAGTTGTATTGTGGTTTCGTGGTTTGCGGGACGCTGTCCCTTACACCTGGTATTGTTGTTGTTTCTATTATCTACATTCTTTATCAATTTGATGTTTAACATCGTCTTGCGTACTGTAATGAACACTTTCAGATACTTATAGCGAGCAAGAGTGACGGCTTAGCGTACTCTCCTACGTCAGATAATCAGGTGATTTCTTTATCATCATTGCCCTATCCAGTACCCAGGAAAGCAATATCACAAAATTTTATTACGTTCTATGCATTTCAGGGAGTAAGAGAAAAACATAGAATGTGCCAGCTGCATTTCCTCCCGGGCATGCTGTTATAACCAGCTAAGGGATCCAAGGGTTTCAGTATATTGCAATTTAGGCGATGGGCTGACAACCTGTCACTACAGCAATATACCTACAAATCTATCTTAAATAACTTTCGGAACTTTGTCAGACGTGGCGGAACTACCTTTGTTTAGGTCATTCACGCTCTGCCTACCCCATTAGGGATAAAGGCGTGCCTATATGTATGTATGATAACAATGAGAAAGATGTTACCTAATACGATCTTAAAACTCTGTCATATACGTGACACATATTGGTGCGTGTTTTACATATCTATCGTCAATATAAAATGGTTCTAAACATTTCGGCTAACTTGAAAACTACCGTATCTGTGGTAAACTAGATCGGTTTAAAACTGGGCTAAACAAGATTGCTTTCAGATAACCGTGTCTCAATATTTGCTTTGTTGGCCAATTTCGTTGTTCAACCTATAAACCTGGCTCGTCTTATCTGTAAAACTTTTAGAACCATGTACATAGTATAGTACAAGAACATATTCTTTCTTCTTCTACTGTATTTGTGGTTTGGAGATTAAAAGTTTTGACTCATTCTTATGGTATGAAACCGTCGAAGTCTTCATCATCTCCCTAGCCTTACCCCGTATCTTACGGAGGCGGATTCTCCAATCTAGGGGATTGAACGAAGATACTGGTTTTTACACAGAGCGACTGCCATCTGACCTCCGCAACCCAGAAGGGAAACCAGACCCAATCCTAGATTAGGTCAGAGTTTCCAAGCCGCTAATGCTTAGCACCGGCTTCTGACATGGCTTAACAACTAATATCTACTGTATTAAACGATAGTAACCGGGACCAACGGCTTGATGTGCCTTCCGAAGCACGGAACGATGATTTTTCGTGTTATGTATTAGCCTTTTTTCTGTACGGCAAAGAAACAGCTAGCTGCGTTACGTTTTACATTTGAGTACAAATATAAAGACGCGAAAGTCATCGTGTATTGATATTGTCAATGAATGCGCGTAAAACTGGTTTCAAGGCTATTCGGTAACATACATACATACATACATATAATCACGCCTTTCTCCCTAATGGGGTAGGCAGAGCGTAAACGACCCAAACAGCGGTCGCACCGCCACGTCTGACAAAGTTTTGAGGGTTATTTAAGATAGATACATACATAAAATCACGCCTTTATCCCTTACGGGGTAGGAAGAGCATAAAACGCCTCGTGAAAGGCGCTTTCGCCACGTCTGACAAAAATTGAGGAAAATTTTAGATTGTAATGTGTATTGCTGTAGTGACAGGTTGTCAACCCATCGCCTAAATTACAATACACTGTAACCCTCGAATCCCTTTTGCTGACTTCTACAGCATGCCCGGGAGGAAGGGCAGCTGGAACATTCTATGTTTTCCTATCTCTCCCAGTCCAGCATGGAAGATAGATTTGTAGGTATATTGCTGTAGTGACAGGTTGTCAGCCCATCGCCTAAATTACAATATACCAAATCCCTCTGATCCCTTAGCTGGTTTTTGCAGCATGCCCGGGAGGAAATGCAGCTGGCACATTTTATGTTTTTCTCTCGCTCCCAGTCCAACATGGAAGCAACATACATAAATAATAGTCACGCATGTATCTCTTCGTCCGAATAGTGACAGAATCTAAGTTATTTACTGCTCCATTGGGACCGTTAGTTTTCTTATCTCGAGACAGTAAAATCTAGACCCTTGTACTGCGTTACCACGGCTCTTAAATCTTACACAAAGTGGTTCGCGTTACTATCTTTATGTGATCGCTCTCATAAAATCGTACGCTGTGGCTGATAGCTGCACATTGACCTATCTACCTACAGTTTAGGTATTTCTAAATTTTACATACATACATATAGTCACGCCTTTATACCTAATGGGGTGTGCAGAACATAAACGACCTAAACAAAGGTCGTTCCGCCACGGCGGACAAAGTTTTGAGGGTTATTAAAGATAGATACATACATACATACATATAATCAAGCCTTTTTCCATAAAAAAGGCCGTTCCGCCACGTCTGACAAGGTTTGATAGTAAGATAGTTTTGTAGGTATATTGCTGTTGTGACAGGTTGTCAGTCCATCGACTAAATTACAATATACCAAAACCATCTAATCCCTTAGCTGGTTTAACATATTCTATGTTTTTCTCTCGCTCCCAGTCCAGCTTGGAAGCAACATACATAAATAATAGTCACGCATGTACCTCTTCGTCCGAATAGTGACAAAATCCAAGTTATTTACTGCTCCATTGGGACCGTTAGCTTTCTTATCTCGAGACAGTAAAGTCTAGACCCTTATACTGCGTTACCACGGCTCTTAAATTTTACACAAAGTGGTTCGCGTTACTATCTTTATGTGATCGCTCTCATAAAATCGTACGCTGTGGCTGATAGCTGGACATTGACCTATCTACCTACAGTTTAGGTATTTCAAAATTTTACATACATACATATAGTCACGCCTTTATACCTAATGGGGTGGGCAGAACGTAAACGACCTAAACAAAGGTCGTTCCGCCACGTCGGACAAAGTTTTGAGGGTTATTTAAGATAGATACATACATACATACATATAATCAAGCCTTTATCCATAAAAAAGGTCGTTCCGCCACGTCTGACAAAGTTTTGATGGTAAGATAGTTTTGTAGGTATATTGCTGTTGTGACAGGTTGTCAGTCCATCGACTAAATTACAATATACCAAAACCATCTAATCCCTTAGCTGGTTTAACACATTCTATGTTTTTCTCTCGCTCCCAGTCCAGCTTGGAAGCAACATACATAATTAATAGTCACGCATGTATGTCTCTTCGTCGGAATAGTGACAAAATCCAAGTTATTTACTGCTCCATTGGGACCGTTAGTTTTCTTATCTCGAGACAGTAAAATCTAGACCCTTGTACTGCGTTACCACGGCTCTTAAATCTTACACAAAGTGGTTCGCGTTACTATCTTTATGTGATCGCTCTCATAAAATCGTACGCTGTGGCTGATAGCTGCACATTGACCTATCTACCTACAGTTTAGGTATTTCTAAATTGTACGCACATACATATAGTCACGCCTTTATCCGTAATGGGGTGGGCAGAGCGTAAACGAACTAAACACAGGTCGTTCCGTCGGACAAAGTTTTGAGGGCTATTTAAGATAGATACATACATACATACATATAATCACGCCTTTATCCATAATGGGTTAGGCAGAGCGTAAACGACATAACGTTCCGCCACGTCTGACAAAGTTTTGATGGTAAGATAGATTTTTAGGTATATTGCTGTAGTGACAGGTTGTCAGCCCATCGCCTAAATTGCAATGTACAGAAAACATCGGATCTCTTAGCTGGTTTTTACAGCATGCCCGGGAGGAAATGCAGCTGGCACATTTTATGTTTTTCTCTTGCTCCCAGTCCAGCATGGAAGCAACATACATAATTAATAGTCACGCATGTATGTCTCTTCGTCGGAATAGTGACAAAATCCAAGTTATTTACTGCTCCATTGGGACCGTTAGTTTTCTTATCTCGAGACAGTAAAATCTAGACCCTTGTACTGCGTTACCACGGCTCTTAAATTTTACACAAAGTGGTTCGCGTTACTATCTTTATGTGATCGCTCTCATAAAATCGTACGCTGTGGCTGATAGCTGCACATTGACCTATCTACCTACAGTTTAGGTATTTCAAAAGTTTACGCACATACATATAGTAACGCCTTTATCCGTAATGGGGTGGGCAGAGCGTAAATGAACTAAACACAGGTTGTTCCGCCACGTCTGGCAAAGTTTTGAGGGTTATTTAAGATAGATACATACATACATACATATAATCACGCCTTTATCCCTAATGGGTTAGGCAGAGCGTAAACCACATAAAAAAGGCCGTTCCGCCACGTCTGACAAAGTTTTGATGGTAAGATGGTTTTGGAGGTATATTGCTGTAGTGACAGGTTGTCAGCCCATCGCCTAAATTGCAATGTACAGAAAACCTCGGATCCTTTAGCTGCTTTTTACAGCATGCCCGGGAGGAAATGCAGCTCGCACATTCTATGTTTTTCTCTCACTCCCTCATTTTCTAAGGTATGATTAACCTCTGATTTGTTTTACCTGACCAACATTTAAGATATAACTTTTCCATATTGTGTGTATTTCGGTGAAATCCGCTCCCGACCTTAGTTTGTGAACAAATCCGAAAATCTGCCATTATTTATTACTTACACTCTGAGCCACTACTCTTCGCAGTAACTTTTGTAAAGCTCTGAGTAAAAACCAGCTAAGGGATTCCAGGGCTTCAGTATATAGAAATTTAGGCAATAGGCTGACAACCTGTCACTACAGCAATATACGTACAAATCTATCTTAAACAACCCTCAAAACTTTGTCAGACGTGGTGGAACGACCTTCGTTTAGGTCGTTTACGCTCTGCCTATCCCATCATGGATAAAGGCGTTGTTATCTGTTTGTAAGAATACATAAGAATAACCAACAACCTCATCTGAAGAGAAGCACCTATTTCATTCAGTTTACTCGTAAAGTTTGCTCCGTTGATTCAAAATTAATTAACTAAGTCTAGCACCACTCACTACGTAACAGATACCTAGCTACGTAGTATAGCTACGTCGCAGAGCTGATGGGGAAGGAGACATTCAAATTACTGCCGAGACGGAGATGCCTTGCTGCGACAATACTGCCTAGCGTTCAGTATTAATATATATACTTTATTGCATAAACACAAAAGAAATGTAATTTACAAATATAGTGTGCAAGGGCGAACTTATCTCTATGAAGAGATCTCTTCCAGCCAACCCAATGGTAGTAAGAAAAAGTGAATAATTTTGAGGGGACAAGAAAATGCAACATTAACAGAGACTAGTAAAACAAAGAATTAAACAAAAATAAAAATACTTACATACCTATATATAGAATAAATACCTAATATCCTGCAGTCTAGTAATCGTGATATTTGGATGTTCTACGTCGATTACATAGCTTATAATATCGTGTCCTACCTAAGGGGCAGCAAAAGGGACTTACAAATTGTCTGATCGGGGTAGTCATTTTGTATAGGAAGTATTTTTTTTTTCATCTCCTGAAAGAAATTCCTGTTGATATATTATGTATTAGTTTATCATAAGATATGTATCAGTATATTTTATTGAAATATTTTTTTAATAGTGTGTAAATATTGTCTAAGTATTATATGTAGTAATATGCACTATCCCGCTTTCTGCTTGTACAATTTCTATACCCAAAGGTTGCCTGGTAGAAATTGCTGCTTTAGCAATAAGGCCGCCTATATTGTACTGTCACGTTTGTTCCTTTTTTTATTTCTGTTGTTCTTTGTGCAATAAAGAATTTTGTATTGTATTGATAGTTGTTCAGTTTCGTTACCGAGAAACCCCTATCTTACACCCGGTATAGTCGAACTCACATTGATAGAGTGTCGTGAATCTTTCATTAGTTTCTGATAGTTTTCTTGCACTCACAGTGCTATTTGTTTCTGAAATAGCGTCAGCTAAGGGATTCAAGGGCTTCAGTGTATTGCAATTTAGGCGAGCGGCTGACAAGCCGTCACTATAGCGATACACATTTCAGTCTAAAATAGCCCTCAAAACTTGTAAGACGTGGCGGAACGAGTTTTTCTTAGATCGTTCACGCTCTGCCTACCCCATTCGGGATAAAAGCGTGATTATATGTATGTATGTATGTAAATAATAGCGTCCACTCATGACGAGTAATAAATAGCAGATCACTAATTTGTCGCTCGGGATTAGGCTACTGTAGCTTAGTTGGTTAAAAGCGTTGGGCCGGTTTTCCAAAGACGTGGATTTAAATACTGTCAGCGATTGGATTTTTGATTTGTTATTTCTAATATCTTTCATTAGGTCAGTATTTAGTAGAATAGCTCTCTCAAAGAGTTGCCTCTTTTAAAGATACATTTTAAAATAGTCTATTTTTCGTAGTGTGTATTATTTATTGTCCCCTTTTCAGCACATATTTTATATGAAATCTATATTTCTCTAAATAAATTAAGTAGTTTCTTCACAGACTTTTACAGTATTCCTAAGTTACCAACTTTAAAATTAGGTACTGCCACAGAATAAATAGTACCTAGTATTGCGTATTGCATTTGTATGGTTACAACAACAAAGACTGTATTGAAACCTGTGAACATATTTCGGAACAAATAAACAATTTTGTTTACAAACAATTTAGCTACCTCCTGCTGGGCATTTTATATAAGAGCTTCGTTAAACATATTTTACGTACGTAGTTAGTTACTCTTTGGAAGAGAAGTCAAATGTAAGTTAGTGATTTATTTTATTTATTTAGTAAACAGTTTATTGTACTCAGAAACATACGTAAAAAGGACAGAATATATAGGAAAGTAAGACACAACAGGCACTGCTTATCTCTAAAAAGATTTTTTTACAGCAGACCACTAAGTGAAATGGCAAGAAACGAAACGCGGATAAGACGTGTACAATAATGGTAGTGATGGATCTAATGACAGACGCTAATGATTCATATACGGACTAACTATTTATATTTATGTGCACTTTACTGTACATACTCCTAAGGTTGCGTTTCCACCAGATCTGTGCGAGGATAGGTAGTGAGGGATGTGTTTTTGATCAACCAATAGGATTGCTCTATTTACCTCGCCTCGCTCAGCACAGCTCTGGTGGAAACTGCTTTAGCGGAGCGACATTTTGTCCGTACAAAACAAACGAAAGATTTGTGCTAGGAATGTGTGCGAGGGAAAGGCCGCCGACACATTTCACAGCTTACCAACGCATCCTCGCTCGGCTCGCACCGCATATTAATACGCATTTTGACAGCTCCGCTACACATCCTTTTACGACATATTTTCCTCGCACAGCTTTGGTGAAAACACCCACACATTTTCACAGCACAGCTAGACATCCTCGCACGACACATTTCCCTCGCCTATCTCTGGTGGAAAGGCAGCCTAATACATATTCCTCTGTCTATGCTAGTATGTATACTGTATGTATGTATATATACACACAAGCAAAAACGATGGCGCAAAATATGAAAAAGAAAATTGATCTCCCATCCATGCACAAAATAGTCGATCCATCAGTTGATTGATTTACTATGCAGGTTCAATTTGTTTCTCATATTTCTGCGCAGGAAAGGATTTCCATTATCTCCGGGGTTACTGTTCTATTTTCCCCGAATTCGTATTTCTGTAGGTATAGTATTTCTATAGCCGTTTGTTCCGGAAATATTTCGTATCAGCCGCCCGCTGACTTCTGCGGAACCCGATTTTATCGTCGGGCTTCGAAATAAATAATCTGTCCCAGACATAATGGCGTTCTTCCCTAAATATATCTTTGACTATTTATTACTGTAATATTTTTTTGTGACTGGGAGCAAGAGAAAAACATAGAATGTGCCAGCTGCATTTCCTCCCGGGCATGCTGTAAAAACCAGCTAAGGGATCCGAGGGCTTAACTATATTGTAATTTAGGCGATGGGCTGACAACCTGTCACTACAGCAATATAATATACCTACAAATCTATCTTAAAATAACACTCAAATCTTTGTGAGACGTGGCGGAATGACTTTTGTTTAGGTCGTTTACGCTCTGCCTACCCCATTAGGGTCAAACTGATTTTCTGAAATTTTGACGATCTGCTTACCCAGTTAGATATACCGGGTGTAAGGAACAGCGTCCCGCAAACTGATAGCGGTTGCTAAGTCAACGAAACTAAACATTTATCACCAGGAAATTATTTTAGGAGATCATCATCATCCTCATAGCGTATGGCAGTCCCTGCTTGGAGATTGCCATACGCCATTGCAATTATTTTAGGAGATGAAAATAAAACATACTAAATGACCACCTCGACCAAACAATTTTTATGGAAAAGCATTTTTATTTCCTGAAAGAATTTTTCTGGTGATAGTTGTTCAGTTCCATTGACTGAGCAACCTCTATCAGTTTACGGGACGCTGTCCTTTACACCCCGGATAGGTGTGAACATGTCTGAATTTGTTTGACCGGGTCAATAAAATATCAATGTTATTAAGCGTATTCATGATATGGCCGTTTGTTGTTTTGCCGACGGGATATGAACCCGCGACCTCTTTCCAGCATCGACCTTGTTTGTGCCAACCGATGCAGCAAATTGAGGGGGAGTATAATACTAATAATACCGACCGATATGGACACTGCTTCATTGGTGACTGACGTATCGGTTTTTATATAGGAAAGAAATAGAACTGAATTAAAATATTTTATTTTATTTTCTTACAGAAGCTAACAGCTACATCAACGTAAGGAGTTAATAACAAAAAAAAAAAAAACAATTATAAGCTTGCACAAAGAAACGATTATATTCACGATTCTGGTCAGATATACGGGTTGATTTTATGTAGACGGCGTCTCGTTACTCGGTAAAAATACGAATAAATTCTTTTGGGAATCCTAAAAATACCAACTTTTTTTTTAACTTAATGTAGACCCCTGGTACGGCTTAATATAATTATAAGTCAAGTTAATTATAGTCAAGAATAGTCTCCGATAGTTTATCTGGGAATCAAACCCGTAACCTCAGGGCGACCCTTCTTTTGTGTTCACTCGAGCAGAAAATTGAGGCGAAGTAACACTCCCATTTGATTAATGGGAATGGGACCTAAGTCCTTTGGGTGCAGTGTACCGTAGGGTCCGTAGGTCAATAAATACTAACTAGGTGTAACGGAAAGGTTTCAACAGTCCTCTGAGGACGTTAATTTACCCATGAAGGAAGATGAATATAAGGAGTATGGGTCGAAATATGAAAATAGTACATTGCTGCGAGGCCGAAAAAAAAGCAATATATGGTCGAGTAAATTTAGAATGCCGACGAGAAAATAATCAATAATGTGAACTAAAAAAGACCTTAATCATACTAGCGTGTCCTTAAAGAATTTAAATAGCGGTCGTTAATAGTCATTGCTGTAGTATTGCTGGTGTCTGCGAAGATCGAAAAAAGTGAATGTAGGTTTTATTTATAACTAGCGAGCCGCCCCGGCTTCGCACGGAAATTATCAGTGTTTCTCTACTATATTATGCATGTATTATACATATAAACCTTCCTTTGAATCACTCTATCCATTTAAAGAAACCGCATCAAAATCCGTTGCGTAGTTTTAAAGATTTATGCATACAAGGGGATATAGGCACAGAGAAAGCGACTTTGTTTTATACTATGTAGTGATGAAGCTTTTTCCGAGCAAATGGGAGAAAAAATAAGTAATATAACAATTCCATAATCAGAATGTTTATTTTATAGGAAGTACGGTGTAGGAAGCCATTTTTAGGAGCTTTTGATTTAATCGAATAGGGCAGTGCAGTGCAGACTAATTGAATCCTCTGCAGCCAACTGACTGACAAGTCAGATTAGGTTTCGTGTTTCGGGAGGCACACTAAACCATTACTCTAGATCATTGTCCCTGACTATGGCTGTTACCAAGTAGGGAATATGAATGACTTTTTTCAAACTATTAATATGAATTATTATCACCATTAATAAACAAATGTGAAAGAATTATCGCAAAATACGAGTTATACATACATACATACATATAGTCACGCCTTTATCCCTAATGGGGTAGGCAGAGCGTAAACGACCCAAAAAAAGGTCGTTCCGCCACATCTGACAAAGTTTTGAGGGATATTTAAATTTGTAGGCATATTGCTATAGTGACAGGTTGTCAGCCAATCGCCTAAATTGCAATATACTGAAACCCTCGGATCCCTTAGCTGGTTTTTACAGCATGCCCGGGAGGAAAAGCAGCTGGCACATTCTATGTTTTTCTCTCGCTCCCAGGCCAGCATGGAAGTAAAATACGAGTTATGATGCTTTAAATTGGTTGGTTAAAAGAAATGTCCGAAATAGCATATGACGTCAGATGACAGGAGCGCCATACTACTTCCATGTAAAATGTGGTTTTAAACAGATAGATAGGCTAGCTTTATAATGGCATATCTCTGTGATTGCCTGGTTATTATTTTTCACTGATGTTCTTAAATAAGAAAATTATAATTTTAAATATTTTTTAGAATGTATTTTCAGATGTATGTATGTATGTATGTACTCTTTTACCAAATGTAAGCAGTTTAAATCAAAACCAAAGAATAAAGATCAAAACATTCTACATAGATACATATAATCACGGCTTTGTCCCTAATGGGGTAGGCAGAGCGTAAACGACCTAAACAAAGGTCGTTCCGCCTCGTCTGACTAAGTTTTAAGGGTTATTTTAAGATAGATTTGTAGGTATACGATTATTGAAAGTTATTTTAATGCTACATATACAGTTAGAAAACTATTTATATGCTGTACTTCCATGCTGGACTGGGAGTGAGAGAAAAACATAGAATGTGCCAGCTGCATTTCCTCCCGGGCATACTGTAAAAACCAGCTAAGGGATACGAGGGTTTCAGTATATTGTAATTTAGGCGATGGGCTGACAACCTGTCACTACAGCAATATACCTACAAATCCATCTTAAATAACCCTCAAAACTATGTCAGACGTGGCGGAACGACCTTTGTTTAGGTCTTTTACGCTCTGCCTACCCCATTAGGGATAAAGGCGTGATTATATGTATGTATGTTATATGTAGAAAACTATTGTGTGATACTAACCGATGTCGGTATTGTTCGACGAACTGTGACAAATTCAATTATTTCTGTTTGTTTAATGTGATTTGCGTGGGAACGTGTGTGTACGGTCGACAGAGCGTGTAGGACCCTTTATAAAACACACCTATCTCCTTGAAATAGGGTTTAGTTTCGCATTGCATTTATTACGGGCATGTAACCCTTTATAAAACCCCCTATCTCTTTGAAATTGGGTTCAGCTTCGCGTTGCATTAGTTATGTTGTGGCCTAGCGGTATTTGGTAGTATTGTTTACATTATTATTTTGGATACACAGGGAAATAATGCCTCAGCAAAAGTTAGGAACGGTAAAACCACAGAGGAAAACTTTCGGCCTTATGCAGACTGAATGTTGTCTATGAACTGGATATGGAACTGGAAATGATGTGGACTGGGAGCGAGAGAAAAACATAGAATGTGCTAGATGCATTTCCTCCCGGGCATGCTGTAAAAGCCAGCTAAGGGATCCGAGGGTTTCTGTATATTGCAATTTAGGCGACGAGCTGACAACCTGTCACTACAGCAATATACCTACAAATCTATCTTAAACAACCCTCAAAACTTTGTCAGACGTGGCAGAACGACCTTTGTTTAGGTCGTTTACGCTCTGCCTACCCCATTAGGGATAAAGGCGTGATTATATGTAAGTATGTTGTCTATCAACTATGATCCATGGCAAGTAGCAGGCAGGTAAATCGGGTGTAAGGGACAGCATCCCACAAACTGATAGGGGTTTCTCAGTCAACGACACTGAACAACTTTCACCGGGAAATTATTTCATAAAGTGTTTTTATTTTTTGCTTTTCCATACCATAAAAAAGCTACCAAAAAAAAACACTGCCTAAAAGAATTTCTTGATGAATGTTGTTCAGTGTCGTTGACTGAGCAACCCATAGTATCAGTTTGTGGGACGCTGTCTCTTACACCCTGTAGATTTATTGTCCTATACAGTCTGATAAAATTATGAGCGCTACAATATTCTATAGCTACTGTACAAGATATAGTAAAACTGCCTCCGTAGTCTAGCGGTCTGAGCCATGGGCTCACGACCAGGAGGTCCCGGGTTCGATTCCCGGCGGGGGACAATGACTTTGTGTTGTTGTTTCTAGTTTGGTTAGGACATTGCAGGCTGATCACCTGATTGTCCGAAAAGTAAAATGATCCATGCTGTCGGATGGGCATGTAAATAGTCGGTCCTGCGCCTGATTTCTCTCTTGTCGTGTCAGTGAATCTGTCCCATCAGATAAGAGATTGAAGGAATAGAGAGTGCACCTGTGTGTAGCGCAAACACTTGGGCACTAAAAACTAGTCCTGCGCAGTTGGTTGATCTTTGGGAGATTGGCCGCCATCACCGAAAATCGGTGGGAGGACAAGATACAGTTACAAGGTATGCCAGCTAAAGTTGCCTCGTCCCGGTAATAAATTGATATAGCAGACGACACGGGGAGATAAAGTGAGATGTCCCATTACGGACTGCGATCTGTCTGAATTCATCAAGCGTCCCCTTCCTTGTTATTTGATCCAGTAAATAAATGTATTTTGATGAGACAAAAAGGTCTTGAATTAACTTCACTTTAGTTTATAGTTCTAAGTCTACCCTTGGGTGTCATAAAGCAGATAAAACCAAGAAACGCCAAACTGCTTGCCAAGTATTGTGCATGGAAAATTTGGTATTTGAGGAAGACTGAAAATGAAAATTGGAAATGAAAGAACCTTTAGCTAATTTAATAATAATAATAGAGCTGAATGGTGGCTGTGGCTACATAATTTCCGTATACATCCAATCGAGTTTGGACCCCGATAGATTCCTCTCTACGTGCTAAAAATTTTGCAACATAGAACTCGTGCATTCATTTGGATTGGGTTAAATATTTCAAATAACAATTCTAATACGTTTGTTTTGATCTGTTTACTCATATCATTAGAATGACTATACCAAGGTAATCATCTTGGCCGTGTAAAAAAACCTTTGTAATTTTTTCTTCAACTCAATTTATAGATAAAAAGCGGAACCTACGTTAGACCTAGGTACTGCATGTCATAAAGTACGTTATTGCAACGTGATATATCAGTACTACAATTACCAGTATAGTTATTACATTACTTATTTATTAGTTTTAATGGTATGATAGATCGAATAACATTGCCCCGGTTCGCATTCCACAGTAATCAGTTCTCTTCTCATATACGCGAGACGGGAACTGTTTGATGTTTGCGATTTCTGTACTTCATGTTATTATGTAGATAGAAGTGTTTGTATTGTATTCGTTGATAGGGCAATTACTTCATTCCATGCTGGATTCTAAAGAATAAAATCATAGAACATACGGGGTGTAAGGGACAGCGTCCCGCAAACTTATAGTCAACGACACTGAACAACTTCCACTAGGAAATTCTTTCAGAAAAGGAAAAAAATGGCTTCCATACAAAATGTCCGCCTCAATCAGACAATTTGTATGGAAAAGCCATTTTTTTATATCTTCCTGTAATAATTTCCTGGTGGAAGTTGTTCAGTGTTGTTGACTGAGAAACCCCTATAAGTTTGTGTGACGCTGTCCCTTACACCCGGTATACTATATCCATAACAATATCTAAGTCTCGTTATGTAAGGTGAGTTTGTCTTAAAAACTTCTCAATTAGAGTCCATCCATCTTGTCAGTCGGAACTCGGAACGAAATTCTATCGCTCAACGATAAAAAATCTTGGAAAGTGCTGAAATTCAGTCCGAATCGATAGCAAACTTATGCTCACGAAAATTTTGATATTGAGTTATTCAGTAACTTTATTATTGAATTCTATTTAAGTCCGAATGATGAAAAATGAGCTCGATGCCTGCCTCAAAAATTGGCCGGAAGAAGCACAGAATAGGGTCGTGGAGAGACCGGAGGGAGGCCTTTGCCCAGCAGTGGGACACTAACGGGTAAATACATACATATAATCACGCCTTTGTCCCTAATGGGGTAGACAGAGCAAAACGACCTAAACAAAGGTCGTTTCGCCACGTTTCACAATTGTTGTGTCCGAAACTTATCTTATTATATATACATATGGTGTAGCCGTTACGGTTTCCATTCTCCGTTCTCTTTACGAATTTATACTTGAGTCGTATTTTCCTCCTTGAATCACTCGAATCAAAATTCGCATACGAATAACATTCGCATGCCAATATTATAAAAGTCGCACGCGAATGTAACTGTCTCGTATTCGAAATCCGATTCAAATGGTTCAAAAATACAGTTACAGCACTCGACTCGAATTCGCATACAAAATACCAAAAGGCTCATTGTAAATGTTATTGTATGAAAATCGCATGCAAATGTCACATTTTTATATGTAAATTACGATTAGAGTGCTTCAAAAATAGGACACAGGACCCCTGTGTTCTTCCCAACCAGCCCACAACAATGTTCTATTGTATTCTATCTTACCAACTCTTTTATTTTGTTGCAGTCAAAAGCCCTGGGACGAGTGCTGTTTGACCAGGTGTGCAGGCAACTTCATCTCCTGGAAGCAGACTACTTCGGCTTGGAGTATCATGACGTCAACGGGACGAAGGTAAGCTTCAGTAACATTATTACGTAGAAGTAGGAAAGTACCTCTAGAGTAAAATGTAGCTGCTTAAACGTGGTGAGTACCAGTGTAAAGGCACTTTGGCCTTTGTGATGATCGGTTCGTCGTTTGTTGACCACTGTTTCGTCTTCATTTCGACTCATCAGATGCGGAAGTACCCACATTACAGTTGGTTTGCAAGTGCTTTGCTCTTGTGAGCTTAGCTTGTTTGGATCGAAAGGGAATCCAACTCTTTAGGAGTAGCCGTTAAGCATGATCTCCGCAGAGTGGTCCTCCCCGCAAGGGGGCCCATTCCCACCTATCGAGATAATGCAATGTTTAGTGTAA
The DNA here is from genome assembly GCA_949820665.1 of Scrobipalpa costella. Taxonomy (NCBI): domain Eukaryota; kingdom Metazoa; phylum Arthropoda; class Insecta; order Lepidoptera; family Gelechiidae; genus Scrobipalpa; species Scrobipalpa costella. The sequence continues at coordinate 21,712,855 of OX463297.1, forward strand.
ATGCACTTTGGCCATTGTGATGACTGTAAGAGAAAACGAAACGCATCGGTTCGTCGTTTGTGGACCACTGTTTCGTCTTCATTTCGACTCATCATATGCGGAAGTGTCCGCATTACAGTTGGTTTGCAAGTGCTTCGCTCCTGTGAGCATAGCTTGTTTGGATCAGTGGTACCTATGGCAAAATACGTCTCGATTGGCAGAGTCCCATGCTCTACTGTACAATATTTTAACTGCTTGCTGTTCTTCTGTCCTGTGATGTACATATATACATATAATCACGCCTTTATCCCTAATGGGGTAGGCAGAGCGTAAACGACCTAAAATAAAAAAAAAGGTCTTACTAAGTTTTGAGGGTTATTTAAGATAGATTTGTAGGTATGTTGCTGTAGTGACAGGTTATCAGCCCATAGCCTAAATTGCAATGTACAGAAACCCTCGTATCCCTCAGCTAATTTTTACAGCATGCCCGGGAGGAAATGCAGCTGGCACATTCTATGTATTTTTCTCGCTCCCAGTCCAGCATGGAAGATCCTGTGATGAGTTTAAAATAAATGTATTTTCTTTGTTTTTCTCTTACATAGTGGATGTATATCATCAGGTAGATAGACGAAGCATTGAAACGAATACACTTTAAACATGTTTCATTGAATCGAAATTCGTTAAAACAATTTCCAGGGAAATGGGTTTTAATCTTTATTCGGCCGTAGGTTTTCGTGGAAAGTTGGACTTGTTGAGCGTGGGATAGGAGAGATTCCTGGGAAGCAGGCAGCTATTGAATTCTGCGGAAAATAAATTATTGAACTTACATTTCCTCACACACACATAAGGGTAGGCAGCGCGTAAACTACCTAAACAAAGGTCGTTCCGCCACGTCTGCCAATGATATGAGGGTTATTTAGGTATATTGCTGTAGTGACAGGTTGTCAGCCCATCGCCTAAATTGCAATATACATAAAGCCTCGGATCCCTTAGCTGGTTTTTATAGCATGCCCGGAAGGAAATGCAGCGGGCATCTTCTATGTTTATCCTTCACTCCCAGTCCAGCATGAAAGCACACCTACATTTCCTAGAGGTCCAATATTGTACCATTGTACCTAGTGTTTTAGAAGTTAAGGGGGTTTGAAAGCTGCGACAAAAGCGACCACTTTTAGCACGTTTGCAACGTACATAGCTTTTATGCTTAGTGTGAATTATTATATTATGGATTATAAAATGGAGAAGTAGTTGCGGTTGTCGCTAAACGTAAAATATTCATGAAAATGTTCGTATTTCAGGCACAATTAATTTACTTCCATGCTGGCCTGGGAGCGAGAGAAAAACATAGAATGTGCCAGCTGCATTTCCTCCCGGGTATGCTGTAAAAACCAGCTAAGGGATCCGAGGGATTCAGTGTATTGCAATTTAGGCGGTGGGCAGACAACCTGTCACTACAGCAATATACCTACGAATATATCTTAAATAACCCTCAAAACTTTGTCAGACGTGGCGGAACGACCTTTGTTTTGGTCGTTTACGCTCTGCCTACCCCATTAGGGATAAAGGCGTGATTATATGTATGTATGTATTAATTTAAAACTGATGGCGCCACTGTCGCAGCTCTCAAACCCCTTTAATTCAAAAGATTTATCTGTTTAAAAATTGCGGGCTTTATCCACCTCGTGTGGAGTTCTTAGGTTTATTGTTCAATCTGACCATTCTCAGGATTCAAGAACGTGCGATGCTTAATTAAATTCTTTATTATTTTAAGTATTAAACATAAAAGTAAACTTGAAAATCAAAACAATAGGCGAGCTTATCTCTATAGGAGATCTCTTGAAAGAAGGGAAAATCACGGGATCAGATATAATAAACGTAATAACTTTAATAATTATAGTAAGACTAATACACATATAATTCAAATAAATAAACGAATACATAACAATATCTAAATGATACGAGGGGCGGCTGATATAAAATCTACTTTGTTAAAGAAAGTTTTGAAAATCGAACTGGCCATTGCAAAATCATATTCTATATTTATTCCTTTTTCAAAATTATGACGCTTATTTTTTTCGCTTGCTTTTTTTTTTTGGCGCGGCTTTGATTTCACCATGTCGAAAGAAAATTGCAAAATGATGAAATTTGAGCATCGAGCAGTGATTAAATTCCTAAGTAAAGAAGGAAATACGCCTACGCAGATCAGAGAGCGCATGTTAAAGGTGTTTGGTGATTCAAGTCCTTCTGAATTCGTCATAAAGTTTTGGTCGAGGCAATTTAAACATGGCCGTGAGAGCCTGGAAGACGACACACGTAGTGGAAGGCCAATTTCTGCTGTTACCGCAGATAATGTTGAAAAGGTGAAGAACCTGATTCTTGCAGATCGGCGAATCAAGCAGTGGGAGATAGCCAGAGATGTGGGCATTAGCAAGGAACGAGTTCATGAAATTATTCACGAACATTTGGGCATGTCCAAGGTGAGCGCGCGTTGGGTCCTTAGAATGTTGCCCCCCTTTGACAAACAAAGGCGAGTAGAATGTTGTCAGGCATTTCTAGACCTGGTCAAAGGTAAAGAAGAAGAGACTATCTCTCGAATTGTGACCTGTGATGAAACTTGGATTCGCCAGTGGGATCCGGAAAGCAAACAAGAGTCAATGCAATGGAAATTTAAAGGAGAAAAGCCGCCAAGGAAGTTCAAGGTTCGGCCGTCGGCTGGAAAACTAATGGCCACCGTATTTTGGGATGTAGAAGGGATTTTGATGATAGATTATTTGCCTAAAAATACAACAATGAATGCTGAATATTATGCAAACTTGCTTGACCAGCTTCGTGAACAAATCAAAGAAAAGCGGAGAGGCAAACTCAGCAAAGGTGTTCTGATTTTACAAGACAATGCTCCTGTACACACAGCCTTAACGGCGAGGTCAGCCCTGAGCAAAAACGGCTTCACAGAAATTAACCATCCACCTTATAGTCCAGATCTAGCTCCCTGTGACTATTTCTTATTCAAAGATTCAAAGAAAAAATTGAGGGGTCGCAGATTTTCGACGGACGAAGAAATGAAAGAGGCTGTGACTGACCATTTTGACGAGCAAAATAAAAATGACTATTATAACGGCATGATGTCACTTATTTGCAAATGTCATAAGTGTATTTCACTTGCAGGAGACTATATAGAAAAATAAAAAATAAACTAGCCATCAAAGTATTTTCTTTCATAGTTAGGTAGATTACTTATAGAAAAACATAGAATGTTCCAGCTGCCCTTCCTCCCGGTTATGCTGTAGAAGTCAGCAAAAGGGATTCGAGAGTTACAGTGTATTGTAATTTAGGCGATGGGCTGACAACCTGTCACTACAGCAATACAAATCATTACAATCTAAAATTTGACCTCGATTTTTGTCAGACGTGGCGAAACAGGCATTACGAGGCGTTTTACGCTGTGCCTACCCCGTATGGGATAAAGGCGTGATTTTATGTATGTATGTATGTAAAAGACTTAACAGATTTAAAAAAAGCTACGTAATACTCAAGCTATGTTTCCTTCACAGTACTGGCTGGACGTGGAGAAGCCGATGTGTCGACAACTCGGCCTGTCCATGCTGGAGCCTACCGTTCGCTTCTGCGTCAAGTTCTACACCCCAGACCCTGCGAGGCTTGAGGAGGAATTCACCAGATACCTCTTCTGTTTGCAAGTCAAGCGGGATCTGGCGCAAGGGTGCATACAGTGCAATGAGAACACCGCAGCGCTTATGGCCAGCTACATCGTACAAGGTATATAGATGATCTTCTTTTTCTTTATATGTCATCGTGAATTAAAATTTATCTGTTTTAAATGGTGCCAACCTTAGATCAAATATAGTAGTTATAGTTATACAAACGCCGCTTGAAATATGGCACCAAATGGCAATGGCATATGCCTTGTTTTTATGTCATATGCCTTGTGTCTGATATTTGACAAATCAAACTTTATTTTATAAGCGGTAAGGTCCATATTGAAGCTTTTTAAGTAAACCACTTTACGACCTTTTTTGCACATAGTTATCGCCTTCGTTTATGTCATTCGCTATTTGACAAATCAAACTTTATAAGCAGTAAGTTTCATATTGAAGTTTTAAGTAAATCACTTTACGACCTTTTTTGCACATAGTTGCGTGGTGCTACAGTTTGAGTTTGATTCTGTATGGAACCGTGGATCTATAACTAACTATATTTGACCTAAGGTGCCGTCATACAAAATACATTTGCGAAGGCTGCCCCCCGCGCATCTGCCCAAAAGTCTTCTAGCGCGCAGGCAGATTTCGGAGCACGCAATAATTGGTCTAAGAATTTTTCTTTCTGGAAATGCCTTCATCCTTCTTTAGTTACTAATGAGACACAACCCAATGCATTTACATTTCACGAACGTTAACTCTGGTAACCAAATTTAATAAATTGACTGAAATTCGAATACTAACATTACAGTTTCAAGCATCAAAATTATAATAAATTCCCATAAAGTTTCTCGTCGTCATGGCATGTACGTCGTAGCAAATAAACGAAACTTATGAATTATTACACCTGACGTTAAAACTTAAGTTTCCAAGAGCACTTGGCATTTGGAGCATTCTACAGTAATGCATATCTTCTTAGTTTTCAAAATTTTGACGTAACACTATCTTGACATCAATGCAAACCCGAAGTCGAGAACGAAAATGAAAAATTCCTTCTTTTGTTAAATTTAATTTGAATATCTTCCCACATTTTGGTACACCTTGAATTTTCTGAGCCTTGGAATGTAACGTGAGTAACACTTTATTTATGATACTCTGACACAAATGAAGTATACCAGTTACCTAATGACATACAATAAATATATATATGATATTATTTCTAGTTTGTGAAATTTGCAGTCTCGTGCTTCGAAGGCTATGTTAAGCCTTCGTTCCCGATCGCTGTATTTAGGTCAAATGCATATTAGATGGTTTGAAAATTCCGATAGCGAGGAGAGTTCCACAAACCAAACACAAATCCAAATTACGATGGCGGACGCCTTTATATATTTTGTGACAAGAAATTCTACAGTTTTGTACATTGATTACTTCCATGCTGGACTGGGAGCGAGAGAAAAACATAGAATGTGCTGCATTTCCTCCCGGGTATGCTGTAAAAACCAGTCATGCTGTAAAAATCAATCCGCTGGTTTCTGTATATTGCAATTTAGGCGATAGGCTGACAACCTGTCACTACAGTAATATACCTATAAATATATCTTAAATAACCCTCAAAACTTTGTCAGACGTGGTGGAACGACCTTTCTTTAGGTAGTTTACGCTATGCCTACCCCATCAGGGATAAAGGCGTGATTATATGTATGTATGTTGTACATTGATCTAAAAGGCTAGGTCAAGCTGCAATCCGAGCGAGCGTCACGTCTCCTTCACCTGTGATCTTCATTATTGACTCTTACGTACTCGACTGACAAAGGCCTGTTCCTGTGAGGACCGTCAGCCATTTCATTTCCTTTGTCAGAATACCTGACTAGACTAGCCACGCTGTTGGCTGCTCAAGTCATCATTTATTCGCAACCAACTGCGGGTAGCATGTCCCTAGTGTAGTCCAGTAATTTAGTGTTATGTTGGCGCTTACGTACTCGTCTATACTAAGGCCCATGATGGCCGTCAGTCATTTCATTTCCTTCTGTCAGAATACCTGACTAGCCTCGCCTCGCTGTTTACGTTCAAGTCATCATTTATTCGCAACCAACTGCGTGTAGCGTGTCCCTAGTGTAGTCCAGTCATTTATAGTCTGTCAACGTCGTGCTTACCGCGCCTTAGGGGTACAGACGTGCGCGGGGACGCGGTAACGGAGGTGCGGGCGGTGAAGCAGGAGGGTGAGCGAGCACGACGCAATGTGTTCATGTTCGCAATCGCCGCGTGCTACCGCGTCCCCGCCAACGTCTGTACCCCTAGGGCGCGGTAAGCACGACGTTGACAGACTATAGTATTATGTTGGCGCAAACGTACTCATACATACATACATATATATATATATAGGCGTGATTATATATATATATATATATAATCACGCCTTTATCCCTAATGCTCGTTCCGTCACATCTGACAAAGTTTTGAGGGTTATTTAAGATAGATTTGTAGGTATATTGCTGTAGTGACAGGTTGTCAGCCTATTGCCTCAATATACAGAAACCCTTGGATCCCTTAGCTTGTTTTTTCAGCATGCCCGGGAGGAAATGCAGTTGGCACATTCTATGTTTTTCTCTCGCTCTAAGGCCAACATGGTAAAAGCAGCATACGTACTCGTCTATACAAAGACCCATGATGGCCGTCAGTCATTTCATTTCCTCCTGTCAGAATACCTGACTAGCCTATACTATTTCCAAATCAGATTTAGAATATAGGTAAACAAAGTTTCATGTCTTTAACCGAACATCTCGTTTTTAAAATAAGTTTAAGCTATTAGATATGACCACACAATGAAATAGTAGTTTTAGTCATTTAACTAATTTGCCTACACGTATCATTTATTTTAGAAATGAGTTTTTGAATAAAAGGACATGCAACTTTGTTAACCTTTATTCTAAATCTGATTTGGAAATAGTGTCGCCTCGCTATATATGTCAGTACGGACGTTGACCGCTCAAGTCATCATTTATTCGCAACCAACTGCGGGAAACGTGTCCCTAGTGTAAGACCACACACATTATAAAGGAACTGGCTAAGCTTAATACGAGTATTTCAGACCAAATTTATTTTACTCTGTTGGATCTATTTAAGTATTAGTAATCAAATTCTTTAGTAATGAAATGATAATGACACATACATAAATACATAAATCACGCCTTTATCCCTAATGGGGTAGTCAAAGCGTAAACGACCTAAATAAAGGTTGTTCCGCCACGTCTGACAAAGTTTTGAGGGTTATTTAAGATAGATTTGTATGTATATTGCTGTAGTGACAGGTTGTCAGCCCATCGCCTAAATTGCAATATACTGAAACCCTCCGATCCCTTAGCTGGTTTTTACAGCATGCTCGGGAGGAAATGCAGCTGGCACATTCTATGTTTTTCTCTCGCTCCCAGTCCAGCATGGAAGAAAATGATAATGATAGTGACTAATAAATGAAACAAAACATTTCATCACACCCCGTAAAACTCGCATCGCTAGCTAGCATTTAAAATAGAAGTCCCGAAAATTAGATCTCTAGTAAATTCACCTTTTTCTTTTGCGTTTAATTCTTACCACATTTGATGATAACAAAATTAAAGTAGTAAATTACGCCCTTTCGATTGAGCAGTAAAATATTACGGCAGTGGTAATTTCTTGCATCTTCTCATTTTGGAAGCAGCATCATCTGTCCAGGTTTCCCCATATTATTGTGTTCATATAAAATAGCCCGATGGTGTAGTGGATAGGGCCGCTGCCTCCTGAGCTGAAGGTCGTGGTTCGAACCCCACCACCTACCAATATGTGATTTTGGTTTTCGAAATTCATATGTACGTTTATTCGGCGCTTTTTCCGTGCTTCGGAAGGCACGTTAAGCCGTTGGTCGTTAATGTCGTTTAATACCGTAGATGTTAATCGTAAAGCCATATCAGAGGCCATTGCTAAGCATTGGCGGCAGTTTTCAAACTCTGGCCTAATCTAAGATTGGGTCTGGTTTCCCTTCTGGGGTACAGAGATTAGATGGCATGGCAGTCGCTCTGTGTAAAAACCAGTACCCTCGTTCAATCACCTAGATAAGGTAGCCGACCCCGTGAGATACGGGATAAGGCATGATTGTGTTAATAAAAAAAAAAACATTCTTTTCAGCGGAATGCGGCGATTTCGTCCCCGAAGACTACCCAGACCACACTTACCTCAGCGGATACAAGTTCTTTCCCGGACAGGACTCAGAGAGCGAGAGAAGAATCATGGAAAATCATAAGAAACACATGTAAGCGAGCTCGTATACAAAGTTTTTGATTCAATTTGCATTTATTCGTCTTTTTCCTCATGTTTGTTTTAGGGACGATGGAAGTGCATAGACAGTTTCTATTTCTTTCTTTCTATAAGGTGGCATTTCATTCGTTTTAAAAACAAGATGGATAATAAAATACCAATCGTATTTGATCTGCTTTCCTTGGTCGTTCAGATTCGTTCTCTTTTAATTTGATTTTTAATAGCCTATATAGGTCGCCAGTTTTGTTTACAGTAATAAAAAATATCAATCATTATAAAAAATTACAAAACTTCGCTCTGTTCAAACTAAATCGAAACTGCCACGTTTTCAATTTAAACTGTAACAAATAGTTGCAAACTTCGTGAAACGGACGGTAAGCGGAACAGCAATACGTCAACAATACGTTTGGTCTGGACAAAGCCGCGGCAAGCCGGAAATGCGATGGATATTTACAGATGTTTACTTGTGTATTTACAAAGTTTTTTTATACATACATATAATCACGCCTTTATACCTAATGGGGTAGGCAGAGCGTAAACAACCTAAACAAAGGTCGTACCGCCACGTCTGACAAAGTTTCGAGGGTTGTTTAAGATACGATTTGTAGGTATATTGCTGTAGTGACAGGTTGTCAGCCTGTCGCCTAAATTGCAATATACAGAAACCCTCGGATCCCTTAGATGGTTTTTACAGCATGCCCGGGAAGAAATGCAGCTGACACATTCTATGTTTTTCTCTCGCTCCCAGTCCAGCATGGAAGTCAAGTCTTTTTATTGTGGTTATGACTGAGTTTGATCAACGTCTTTCTGCTTTAGAGATTGATATCGGATATTCTTTTTCAAATCTGCTATTACTTGAGAGAAAGGTCAAACTTTTTTGGGTTATTGAGGGACAAACTAATCTCCGTAAAATATACGGATCTTCTAATGCCACAATATTTTCTTTTGCAGCGGTCAAAGTCCTGCAGAAGCCGATTTAAATCTATTAGAAACTGCACGACGATGTGAACTATATGGTAAGACATTCCTTATAATAAAATAATAAAAAATATTTTTATTCATAAAACAGTATTTGAACAATATAAAAAAGTACAGATTGTTGAATTTGGTTGTGAATACAGTTGTACTTATCTTATTATCATGTAAACATTTACAAGCATCTACGGCCATTTTCTAGTGTTGTGATATGTCCAAGGAACCACTGAGGTCCTGCTGTCAACCATCAAAGAATCTTCGTAAAATTACGTGTTACAAAGATACCATTACAGCCTTTAATTTTGCAGTTAACGTTTTAAACAACAGAAGCTGTGAAGAAACAAAGGAGGTTCTATTTACAATACATTTCTTATCCAGGTATAAAAATGCATCCAGCGAAAGACCACGAAGGCGTTCCCCTCAACCTGGCTGTAGCACACATGGGCATAGTGGTGTTTCAGAACTACACCAAGATCAACACATTCAGCTGGGCCAAGATACGCAAGATCTCCTTCAAGCGGAAGAAGTTCCTCATCAAACTGCATCCTGAGGGCTATGTGAGTTGGTCATCTTTTTTTTTTTCTTCTGGTTTCTAGTTTTTTTTTTGTTTAGGCTCATGTACAACGGCACCTTGGTGTATTCGGTTCAGAAACCTAAAGATACGATTCTGATTTCGGCAGTCGCTGCCCGTGCCGTGACCGCTCTGCTCTGTACGGTTTTGTATGGAACGCTTTCAGATCTACGCGGCCGGGCAGAGCGGCGGGGATATCCCATTTTTTTTAGCTTTTCTAGTACAAAAGACATCGATGTTTTGCAGAATACTTACTAGACTAAGACTGGTAGATAATGCCTTTGGCGTTAAGTCCGCCCTTGTAACATTTTTGTGCATAAAGTTAAATAAATACTCGCAAACTAGTGTAAAAATAACTGTATAAGAAAATAAGTAAAGCATATTAGAAGTAACAAATCAAAAATTCGACCGCTGACGGGATTTGAACCCGCGTCTTTGGAAAACCGGTCCAACGCACTAAACTGCTAAGCTACAGCAGCCATATCCCGAGCGACGAATTAGTGATCTGCTATTTATTACTCGTCGTGAGTGGACGCTAGCGACATCTGTCGTATATTACAACTATACTATTATAACTAGTCCTCTTTGCAGAAGGAATTCAAGCCAATGAATGATACAGCTATACTTTTAATAATTTGCGTTGGGCCGGTTTTCTGAAGACGCGAGTTCAAATCCCGTCAGCGGTCGAATTTTTGATTTGTTATTTCTAATATTTTCAGAAATAAAATTGCATTGTGAGTGCAAAAATCAATTAAAAAATTAAGTAAAGTATAGTTCTAACTTTTTTAATTTAAAGAATTTGATTTGACATCATTCATCTAACATACTACTTTTCGAATTACTTTACACCGGGAGTAAAAAAATATTTTGGACATATTTTGGGGTGTGATTCTATCCATGAAACTGATCAACTTTCCGCAAAGAACATAGAACGAAATAGGAAAAAAATTGCCCTCCCATACAAATGGTGTCAGCAGGTCGAGTCGATTTGTATGGAAGGTCCGTTTTTTTACTATTTCGACCTATTTTCCTTGGGGAAAGTTGTTTAGTTTCATGGGTAGAATCACACCTTAAAATATGGCCAGCTTTTTGTTTACTCCTTGTATTATTTAGTTTCCTATATTCAAAGTTTACAAACCCAAATATTACTTAAAATATTCATCATAGTTCTCGCTATGGCCACTCCACAACACGAAGGTGTTTTTATTACTTTTATTTCGCGGTGAAAGTTTTACAATATTCGCGCGTTTAACCACAACTCTCAGTTATTATGATGAGATTAACTTTGTTCTTTCCGCGCAAGTTTGTTCGAGTAAACCGATTTTAATTATTCATTGTGTGCTTAGAATTATAGAATTATCCTGTTCTAATTTTTACCTTGCAAAGCGCAAATTTTCTTTAACAAGGAAGTTCTAAGGAGAAAACTCGCCGTATTTGTAACCTAGAAAATTATTGACTTATTCGTAACTTCTAACGTTGGGTAGTTGTTTTAAAGAAGAGATTTGACTGTAAAAAGCTTTAAAACGTTGCTATTGTGTCCACAAAATAAGGTTTTACATTTATATTACGTTATGCTGAAAGCCCTTTCATGCAGCAACTGCCATGAGAATAATTTGGCTAATTATTTTTACTCAACAACAACTAAGTTTCAAAGTAAAATTTCCGTATGTAGGTGACGAAATTACGTCATAAAGAGCAGGTACATACCATGTAATCCGTGTAGATAGGAATTGAATATGTATTAATATATTTTCTTAGGACATTGGCACCTTTTAATCGGTTTTAAAAATGCTAATTTATTATTCAGCAGTTCCATAAGATCGGATAGACATATCACTGACTTGACAGTATCGATTTTGTAACGATACTAAAATACTGGTTCGATTAAGTAAAGTCGCTTCATTTTTTTACCGGTTAAGTTTCGATTGAAATACCGGTATATTGGAAACCGAAAAACATAGCGGTAATTTTTCCGTGATTGATAGCAAATAGCAATACAGGATATTATAAAAAAATCGGTGTACAGTCCCTGATTATAACAAAATCATTCCTCTTCCAGGGTTACTTCCGTGACGTCGTAGAATTCTTCTTCGAGGGTCGCAACGAGTGCAAGAACTTCTGGAAGAAATGTGTGGAGAACCACGGCTTCTTCCGCTGCTCCACCGTCGCGCGGCAACCGAGGCACAAAACTAGAGTCATGTCTAGAGGGTCATCCTTCAGGTGAGGACATTCTTCTTCTTCTCCGAGGGTCGCAATAAGGAAGAAATGTGTGGAGAACCACGGCTTTTTCCGCTGCTCCACCGTCGCGCGGCAACCGAGGCACAAGACTAGAGTCATGTCTAGAGGGTCATCCTTCAGGTGAGGACATTCTTCTTCTTTTCCGAGTGTCGCAATAAGGAAGAAATGTGTGGAGAACCACGGCTTCTTCCGCTACTCCACCGTCGCGCGGCAACCGAGGCACAAGACTAGAGTCATGTCTAGAGGGTCATCCTTCAGGTGAGGACATTCTTCTTCTTTTCCGAGTGTCGCAATAAGGAAGAAATGTGTGGAGAACCACGGCTTCTTCCGCTGCTCCACCGTCGCGCGGCAACCGAGGCACAAGACTAGAGTCATGTCTAGAGGGTCATCCTTCAGGTGAGGACATTCTTCTTCTTTTCCGAGTGTCGCAATAAGGAAGAAATGTGTGGAGAACCACGGCTTCTTCCGCTACTCCACCGTCGCGCGGCAACCGAGGCACAAGACTAGAGTCATGTCTAGAGGGTCATCCTTCAGGTGAGGACATTCTTCTTCTTTTCCGAGTGTCGCAATAAGGAAGAAATGTGTGGAGAACCACGGCTTCTTCCGCTACTCCACCGTCGCGCGGCAACCGAGGCACAAGACTAGAGTCATGTCTAGAGGGTCATCCTTCAGGTGAGGACATTCTTCTTCTTTTCCGAGTGTCGCAATAAGGAAGAAATGTGTGGAGAACCACGGCTTCTTCCGCTACTCCACCGTCGCGCGGCAACCGAGGCACAAGACTAGAGTCATGTCTAGAGGGTCATCCTTCAGGTGAGGACATTCTTCTTCTTCTCCGAGGGTCGCAATAAGAAACTTCTGGAAGAAATGTGTGGAGAACCACGGCTTCTTCCGCTACTCCACCGTCGCGCGGCAACCGAGGCACAAGACTAGAGTCATGTCTAGAGGGTCATCCTTCAGGTGAGGACATTCTTCTTCTTCTCCGAGGGTCGCAATAAGAAACTTCTGGAAGAAATGTGTGGAGAACCACGGCTTCTTCCGCTGCTCCACCGTCTTCAGGTGAGGGCTATACGGAGGGACGAGAGGGACACGGTAAGGATGAGAAGGAAGTGAGGGACGAAAGGGTATGGAGAGACGAGAGGGAAGGGAGAGACGAGAGGGGAAGTGATGGATGAGAGGGAATTGATTGATGATCATTCGACTCGAGAATCTACTCGCTAAGAAGAAGATTGATGGGAGCAAAAGGATCCGATAGAGAAGCGGAGAAGTGAGGGATGAGAGGGAAGGGAAGACGGGGTACGGGGACTGTAAGAAAAGTAATAATTATGACGTCTAAGGTAAGAATTATTATTTTAGAAAAGAAATTTGTGAATTTATGAGTGACATGATAAATAACTGACAAATCTTTATTTTCTACAGGTATAGCGGCAAAACTCAGAAACAGATCGTCGAATTCGTCCGAGACAACTACGTGAAACGACAAACATTCCAAAGGTACGCACACACTAACATAAGCTTAAAGCCTTACGCAGTTCACTTAGAACATAAGTATTGCATGTATAAGGATAATCAGCTTAGCGCTATAGTGGGAGATATAGCTTTTGTATTATGTACTTTTAGGTGTAGTTAGTGCTTTTACGTGTTTTGAGGTGAAGTTCTGTTCAAAATGACGCTTTTGCAAGTTGTACTAAAATTACTTAGATTTTAGTTTGGTCCAGTCTGACCCTTTTGTAAAACTAAACAATACCTAAAAGATCTTGATATCCCATGTCATATTGAGCAGAGTTTTCCAGCTGTTAAATATCATATGAAATACATATAGGTATAGTTCTTTTTAAGATTAGGGTTCACTTTTTATACACAAATAAACTAGAATAAGTGTTAATTTAAGGTGAGTGGTTAGCATGGGAAGGCGACTATAGCTTTTGGTAATGTATTGGGCGTTGTGTGATATTGAAACGACCGTCTGCATGGTACAGAAAGGTCCCTAAGAACTACTAAATTATTATTAAATTTTGAGCGGGTTTTGTGGGGGTTTGCTTCTGTTTGTCCGATTGTATATTGAAGTCTTAGCTGGGTTTAAAAAAGATACAAAACACCGTTGAAACCTGTGATTGATGGGTTTATAATTGTAATAATTTATTGATTTATTTATTTGTGATGTGCCGAGTATCGAAAATAACCGGTATTTTACTAACCGGTTTATGTTTAGTAGCACTTATAAATCTATCATGTTTAGTATTTGAATTAATATAACTTGTTTAAAACCAGAGTAAGGTAAAATACACACCAGTGAAATAATTAAAAACTTCTGTCTTCTGTACCGACAATTTACTATAATGAAATGTTTGTAGGCTAATGAAAACCCCGCTTATGCGATCGCAGATCGATGTATTGGACAATTAGTGCGCGAACCCCTTATTCAGGCTTCGAATAGTTGTATTTCGATGGTGATTTAGTAAGTCGAGCATGCGCTGTATACGTTGAGACTTTCGCTTCTTCCAAAACGAGTTCCAATTAGACGCGGCTTCGGTCGGAGGATGGTGTGCTCGAAATTTAGGAATTCTTTTGACAAATGATGGGTCTGCGCTCCTTGAACTAATAATATTGATATAAAAATTACGTTGAATCGTCGCAGGGGCCGTTTTAAGACCAAAAGGCATCCTACGATATATTTTTAAATTATGTGTTTGCAGTCTCGAATACAGCAGCACGCTCGTTCGTCTTGTGACGCTATCTTTTAAGCATCTATTTCTTTCCCCATTCACTGTTAAACAGTTCATTTCTGTTCTATTTATTATTCATTCTGTAAAATGTTTCTTCACGTTGTCTCTTAGAACAGTAGAATAAGCTGTCATCTACATACTATATACCCAATCTGGAAATAATGATTCATTAGTGTCGATTACATTTGCTGTCTTTTTCGAGGTAGTGCAATGTCTATACTTTACTACGAACAGATTTAAGCTGAGGTAAACGAAGACGAAATATCTACAGACCTTGTTTTGTTTTCATCTCATAAATTAAACATTTTGATTCAAAAGCTAGTGTTATACTCTATTCAATTTGTCTAGTTTCAATGGTTAAATTCAATGATATATAGGAGCGCAGGCCCGTCTCGTATGTTTCGATACCCGATCGCAGCGCTCAATACAAACCAAAAGCTGGTCCCCCACCCACCATCCTCCGACTGTGCAGGTCGGGGTCGTTCCGCGCGTCGCGCTCGGTCGGCTCGTCGCGCGGCAACGTGTCCACGCCCGGCGCTGCCACGCCGCACACGCCGCACACGCTCAACCAGAGCATCTCCGCGCACCCGCTGCTGCCGCTGCCGCCCGGCTCGGACGGTATGTACCGCTACACAAGCGAGAGACAGACATGTGGCCACGTGGACACGCCCGTCGCCGCCACGCCGCACACGCTCAAATAGAGCATCTCCGCGCACCCGCTGCTGCCGCTGCCGCCCGGCCCGGACGGTATGTACCGCTAGACAAGGGTAATAAAAGATAAGAATTCGTTTATTCGTACAAGTGCAGCAACGTGTCCTCAAATAAATAGCGTCGGGAAGACTCTTCATTTATTTAATTAATTTATTTTACTTTATTCGGAAAACTTACGGCTAATTATACATTAATTTGTTGACATACAGTAAATCAAAACTAAGCCATTTACATGTTTTCGCCACGTTATGCATACATTTGAAGGATACGGGCATTGCTTCATAGCCGTGTTAATAAACCTATCGCAGCAGCGCAGTGGTATGAAGTTTTCTTTTATCGGTTACTCTTGTGCTATTATCACAGTCGTAATATACTCTCACGACGTATAAGTCCAGCTTAAAAGGTACGTGCATAATATTGTCAACCAACAGCCGTATTCTGACCGGCTATGAAATAGCTGCTATAATTAAAGTAACTGCTGACACAGCTTATAGAATCTTGTGAGAAATAGATCAACTGATTGTGGGTCAATAGACATACTGAGTTTAAATTATTTGCAAAACTTTAGATTAGATTTCTTTCTGTAGTATTATTGAGATTATATAGGCACTTGAAAATGGCGGAAATATCATTTGCGATCGATTGCCTCAAATAAAATTTACTAAACGTGATGACGTTTACAGCGATTTCCCTGGAGTGGGACAAGCAACCTCACTACCTGGAGGCTTCTCTGATGATGAAGGGCTACAGCGAGGAGGAGGCTCGTGTGGCGGCGGCGCGCACTCGCCGGAGCTCGCCCCCTCCTCGCGCCACTCGCCCGCCGCTCGCTCCTACCGCCTATGCCGCCACGAGGGACAAGGTAAGCCCCCGATACTATAGCAACCTCACCACCTGGAGGTTTCTTTGATAATGATGACTACAAAGCGAAGGAGACCTTTCAACTCCATTCGGTCATTACGAATTTTGTAGGATGCCATTTGGTCTTAAAACGGCTCCTGAGATGTTTCAATTCAACCCACATTTTCCATAATCTTATCTCTTCTGATTTTCATGTGTTTTTTTATAGGTTGAATATGATATTTTATAGTCAGAGTCAGTCCACATTAGTAGAATGGCAATACTATTAAGTCATACCTACTTGTGTTTGAAGACTAATTATAGTTGTGTGACAAAATCGTAGAAATTTGTGTAAAATTTAATCCTCAGATTCCTTATTATATTAAGGCTTTCACTTATTTTCCCTATTATAGAATAATACCGTAGAATTTTTGAAATAACGTTATTTATATGCTAACAACTTTGATTTAGCTGATAAATTATTGCTTCAAAATCTTGATTTCAACATTGCGAATCAAATTTCTGTTTCTTACAGCTGGAAAAACTATACTACAGTCAAATCGTAAGGGGCTTTCCAGAATTGGCTAATTATCTGTTCTAACCTACCTTTCAAAATTCATTCCTAACTGACTTCTCTTTCTGCCTTCGTACATATTATAGGTTATAGTCATGGGGGTAAGGTAGCTTGTTAAAAAGACAAATACTCTTGCGATTTTGTAAATTCTGAATTACCAAGTAAAAAATACTGAATTGTATTTGTATGTTTAATCCTCGAACTAATATTAAAGTAAACTAACATTCTTATAAAAAAAACAAACAACTTTATCAAAAACTTAAAAAATTGTATTAAAAATGTGGCATCCAGTAATGTGCCCATTGTTTCTTTTTTAAATATTATAATAATCGCGAGAGAGTTTGCTTAAATCGTCAGAAGAGCATGGGTAAAATAACTTAGTAATTTAACCCTGTGCACATTTTATGATCCGACCCCTTACCCGTTAATTAATACTCCAAAACATAAGATTCGGTAATTCTATGGCCTTTATTTATAAAGCCGTAACTACAGCGTACCAAAACTTACCACCGCGGGGCAGAGAGGGGAAGGTTTTCACAAACATTTCCTTTCCCCTCTCTGCCCCGCGGGGGTATGTTTCGTGTATCTTTCAGAGCAGTAGTCACGGTTTAAGACTATCGTTAGTTCTCCTAATAATGCAATCGTCACTATGGGACATATTACCTAATCTTATGTTAAAAGTTGTTGTACAGCACAAATCGCACCGATACATTTTACTGGGCACGGAAATGCGTCTTAAAAGTTCATTTTGTGGTGCAAAAGTTTATGTAATTCTTTTCATTTAATACCCGGCAATATTTAAGGACGTTGTTTAACTTACATTATATAAACCATAATTTTGAGATTTAGATTATAGATTTTTTTTAAATTAGAAATGGGTTTGCTCTTGTCTCCAGTCTAGGTCGGAAGCGACAGAGACAAAGTCGACGATGACATCTTATATTGTTGCTACCTCAAAAATATTCTCGGGTATTAGAAATCACAGCTCATTTCATATGTGTAACTGGTTAAATGAACACAATATTCATGCATTGAATTTCCAACAGGTGGGTCCAGAAGTAGTGACCCATGCAGAGGTCAATCATCTTACGGAGGATTCGCCTCTGCCTCATCGGACGATGACACCATTGGTAAGATGATTTTTTAAATTTGTTATGAGTTTGATATTGATGCCAGTCTAGTGTTACTAGTACTAATAACATTCATATAGGTCTTCGATATTCGATAGTATCGGTACTATTGATTGATTTTTTACAATCGATAGGCAGCGAACAATCTATTCGTCAAAACAATCGATACTATCGTAAATATCGATAGTATTTGGTAGTACAAAAACAATCGATAGTGCCCTATCGATCGGCAACACTAGAACATCTTGAACAGAGATAACCGAGACAGAACCTATGATAGAGCGAACGTGCCCAAACGCTTAAAAAGGCACATACTCGTGATACCACTTTTTCAGAAAGACGAGGTTATTGCCATACTAACTACCCTTGAAATGCAGCGCAATGAACAAAGAACGCTTTCTCATCTGTCTGCGGCTATGGTATTTTTTTTTCCCCTTATTGACTAAGGGATAAAAGTTGACTAAGCCTTAGTCGACTTTTGCGACTCTCGCGGGCAGAGGCGAGCTGATTATATTCCCGATTTATTACTTAGTGACTAAGGCTTAATCGACTTTTGCCAGTCGCTGGCAGAAGTGGGATAATGCTGTTCAGACCCGGAATGACACGTGCTATGGTTCGCTGATTTATCACTATCGTGTTTTTGTGGCGATAGGCTGACAACCTGTTACTACGGCAATATACCTACAAATCTATCTTAAATAACCCTCAAAACCTTGTCAGACGTGGCGGAACGACCTTTGTTTAGGTCGTTTACGCTCTGCCTAACCCACGTGAAGGCGTGATTATATGTATGTATACCTATATGTATTTTTGTGGCAGGTATCTCCGGAGAGTACATGGAGCCAGGGGAGCTTGCCCCGCGGCAGTGGGCGCGCGCGCGCTCCCACTCCGCCGCCTCGTGCCCACCCCCGCCCTGCAGGTCAGAGCCCCCCGCCCACACACACGCCCACGCACACAACACACTCCCACACCCACACGCCCATATACACCACTGCCATCCGCCATGCCGTCGCCTCCCCTAGCGTCTATCCGGACTTTGTACTCACCAAACAGTCTTCCAGCTTTAAGAAGTCCTCGGAACGGCTCGAATATGAACTGTCCCAAATACACATGTATTCTGCGGGCGGTTCGACTCGTTCGAGCCGGTCCGGAGGATCCCTTCTACTAGAGGAGGTAGAGGACGCTCCGAAGGCCAAGTTAGTCTGGCGTCGCAGCGCCAGTTGTAGGAATCTCAGAGATTTCAGTTTCGACGACGCCGGTAGATCGAAACGCAGAGCCAAACCGAAACGCGACACGCGCAGCATGGTCGCGGACCTCGACTCGTACTATCCCACAGGGGGACGTATAGATTCGCCAATCACGAGATATGATGACGCGCGTACATTAGCGTTCGTTCTTGGTACACAGAGTTCTATTGAGTCGCAGCGCGAGTTGATCGGACGCACGTACTCTTCCAGCTTCCCTGGTGCGATCAGCGAGCCAAGACTCGACCAGCCAACCTTCGTCCGCAGCGGCTCACAGGATGACATCTCTCATGACAGCTACGAAGTTATCGAGCGATCTGATGATGAATCCGAAAATCCAAGATACGCGAGAATCCAACCGCGTTCGGTTGTACACACCCGTTCTTGTTCATTGGACTCCGGGAATGGGTTGCCTTCTGATGATGATCAATCGCTGTCTCATCTGTCTGAAGTTGATGATCAGGATCACGACCTGGGGTTAGGCAGCGTAAAGTATAAGAGTGACAATGATATTCCTCTCGATCCATTCTTGCTCGACGATCCTAGGGTGTTACCACGAGAGAAACTTTCTGTCAGATCTGATGGCAGCTTCTACAAGGAAATCAAACGCGCTCTCGGTTCTAGAACTTCAAGTCAAGAATCGAAGAGCGATATTTACGAAAAAATATCTAAGAGCAGTGCTGAGTCGAGCAAGAAGTCTCGAGACAGTGTCTATCATACTGACAGCAAGAAGTCACGTGAAACATTAAAGAGCAAGAGCTCTGACAGATCAGGATCAAGGACTTCAAGTGGAGATTCTAAATCTGATTACTATGACTGTAAAAAGAACTTGTACGAACCGGATGAGGTACCAGGCTCTAGGCGACGCAGCAGCGCAAGCGTGCAAAACGCTTACATGGATCCATTCGAACAGATATCTCCATCATCTGACTCTGCAGATTCAGGCAAAGACTACTATGACACTCAACCGACTTTCATCGGAATGGAGCAACCGGAATACAGAGAAAAGCTCTTCGACAAATCCCATGAAGATTTGATTGCCAATCTTGCTACATCTCCGAATTATTACCATATTCCGCCTCAATACTCTACGTTTCCAAGTAACAGTAAACAACATAGAGAGCCCAGTCCGATGCATGCTGCTAGTTTGCAACACGTCGATCTGGATCCCTATGTTCAATACTCTTCAGATCTAAGTCCTCCGAAGAAACCGGATGACTTTTCCACTGAAGAGGAAGAGTTGGCCATGCAACAGCTCTGGCCTGAAAATATGGGACATGGAGAGATTGAAACTCGCGCTGCAAAGATACACAGTTTCCAACGCCGACGTTCCTCCGACACTGTCTTTAGTTTCGACAAAGATAAAATCGAATCTCTAACGCGTTCTACAAGTAAAGAGAATGGACCACCGGCGTCACATCTCGTTAAAGAATCATCCAACGAATCAGAAGTAAACATACGTATTTTACCAGCTATGGATAGCATTGAATATGCAAAGAATAAAGCGTATAAAGCAGCTGGTATACCACCAAATATTCTCCAGTCAGAGTTCGACAAGAGAAGAGTTTATACTCATATGGTGAAAAAAGGAGATTTGAAGGAAGAACTCATGGCCAAGACTCACTTTGACGAATACAATCCCAAACTTATATTGGAGACTAGATCGAGTAGCCGTCTGGCAGACGCTGCTGTACCGTACACACATCCCACAGTTGAAAGAACTAAATCTGATCCAAACAGTCTAGCAAATAGACCACGGTTCAGTAGTGTCAATTCGCGAAGGCATGTGCTGATGCACCAAAAGTCAATAGATTTGACCCCAGCAGAATCAAGTGACGAAGATTACATATTCCGTCAGATACCGAGCGCTCCACCCATCGCTAGTAAACGTTCTCATTTCGAAATGCCTGTGCGTCATCTTGATTATCAGCGCCCACAATTTGATTTACCTAAAAACTATTTCAAAGAGTTCGATGATTTTAAAGCAGGCATCAAGGACGTAAAAAAAGTTGACGACGGTTATGATATTCCGTATGTCTTGCATAAGAGGCATGTCATGAATGGCACCGCTCCTTCACCAATGGATGATAGGCGACAGCAGCCACCTGATATTATTATGCTACCACCGCAAAATGGTCGCCATATTGTAAATGCTCATCCCAGGTGCAAATATCACGACCACCCGAAATCTCCGCGGTCGCCTAAATCGCCAAAGTCACCAAAATCTCCCAAGTCGCCCAAGTCACCTAAATCACCGAAGTCTCCGAAAAGTCCAAAGTCTCCTAAGTCGCCAAGGAACAGCGTCCAAGTTGAACATAGTTCGAAATTCTTGGAAGTAGAAAATCGCGATTTCTTATTTACCCAAAATATAGACTTGTCTAAAGTTGATCCTGTCACTTTAGAAGTCGATAAAAGTGGGCAATTGCAACATTTCCCTAGTCCAAAGCGAGACATTACTAAGTTAGACCCAGCTTTACTTGAGACACTTAATTCAAAGCTGAGTCAGATTGAAAGCGATTCTGCTACTAGCTCTAAAACGGACAGTATACGTCAAGAAGGGCCTCAATATCACGAAATAAAATTCGCAATTAACGGTCGTAACGTGCCGCAACCCCCCATTTGCAAAGATCCTAAACCTATGTCGGCTGCTGAAAAACTTCGCGCCGATATAAAATCAAATCAAGGTAAATTGCCTTCCAAGAGAGGAAAAGGCAAAGGAAAGAAAGGGCCAGGAGCTAAAATAAAAGCAAAAGGTGGCAACAGTAAAATTCGGATTACTTCGTTTTCATCAGATGATGAAAGTGTTGATTCTGACGATGTTTTTGGCACCACTGAAGCAGCTCCAAAGCTAGAATTTTCTCCTCCACAGTCACGCAAAGAATTAGAGCCAATTTTACAACATGAGTATGATAAAATGACGTCTGGAGCTTGGCACCGAGGCCAGACTATGAGTTCCACAGAAATCGAAGGCTCACCTCCGCAATGTAGAAAGCTAGCAGAGCTTGAGGCGAAATATCATCCTCCCCCTAAAGCCTTAGAAACCACCCCTAGTGGCAACGCTACTGAGTTAAGACGTATATCTGAACGTTCGATATCAATTCCCAGTTCTGAGGATGACATCGCTATTAAAATACCGAATATAGAAATCAAACAACTCAGCAAAGAATCATCTACTTGGGAGTACAACGAAAACATTCCATCTCCAATCTTAGAAGGTGCCGAGTTTCTAAGATCAGACGATGAACATCTAGCTGATATGGAAATACAAAAGGTAACTGGCATACGTACTCAATCTGAGGAACAAAGTGATGGAACATTTGATAAAAAAGAAACATTAAAACCTGAAATGAAGAAAAGTCTACGCGATGAACTTATCTCTCCAATGTTACGCAAACAAGGCGGAACACCCATACTTTTTGCACATGCAAGACTGAATCTATCCGAAGGATCAGTATTTTCATTGCAACGTCAAAAAGCTACACAAGACTCGCCAACAGCTAGTCGTAGGGCCAAGAGCTTGGACACACCAGTTATACAGCTGCATAGATTGCCTCCAATGAACGCATTTTCGTCAAAAGATGATACGGTGGAGGACAGTAACGATGAAGGTACGGTACTGGAAGAGAAGCCTTTGATTGATGATAAAGGAAAAGTGAGTAAGAAAGAAATAGATAAAATCGAGGAGGTAGAAGAGGAACAAACTGAGCAACCAGAAGATCTTAAAGCGGTTGTAATTGACAACGATGAGCTGCAACTTTTAGAAGAACTAGTAGAACAGCGACTTCCTCGTTCTTTTAAGCGCATGCACGATTTACCGACGCTTAATCAAGCTAAATCTCCTTCTCGATCACCGTTGACCAGGTCACCAATATCTCGTTCGCCACTTTCAAAGTCACCATCTAGGTCACCGACATCCAGCCTTAATTCTCCAAGGGGCAGCATAAGAAAACTTTCAGATTTGAGCGAAGATCAAATAGTACCTGACATTGAGCGCATAAAGCGCAAAGATAAAAAGAAGCTTACTTTAAAAACAAAGCCTGAAGATAAGCAAAAGATAACAGGCAAATTAAACAAAGGTGGTTCATTGGACACTAATGCGACAAAAGTAAAATCTTTGCAGACTCAAAAGTCGTTACCATCGAGTCTGAAAGAGCGACCAGACTTTTTGACAGTGCCGCCACTAGAGATAGTCCGTGCAAAGAGTCAAGAACTGGAGCAAACTGAACGAAAGAAAATAGGGTACGAAAAGTCCAAGTCTTTGGATAAAATGGAACTTAAACGAGGCGGTAGCAAGGAAAGGACGAAATCTACGGAAGAAAGTGACACTGAAATTGCAAAGCGTAAAGAAAAACAACAGATGCTGTTTGAAGCAGCTCTGAAACAAACTAAAACAATTATTAGTCCTGTCAAAGATACTATGCCACCATTCCCACCACCAGAAGATAAGATTGTGGTTAAAACTGAGGGTGACAAGATAATAATTGAAACAAAAATTACTAGTAAGGCGGAAGATCACGTTTTTATTGCAAAATCTCCTAAGAAACTCGATAACAAACTCACCGGAAAGATAAGCAGAAGTTTTGAAGATCAAAAGACTTCGAAAACAAGTGGCAAGATGAATAAAAGCTTGGATGACAAATCTAGTAACTCAATGGAAGATAAAATTGACGATATCGTAGCTTTGCAAAAATCGCCAAAGACATTATCTAAAAAACAAGAAATCAAACAACAGATTGAAGGAAAAGTTGTGTACCAGAAAGCAAATGTTAAATCGAAAAGTTTGGAAAGAAATGTGGACGCACATTTTGATGCTAAAGTGAAATCAAAAAGCTTGGACAGAAATTATGTCACTCCTCAAACTATAACATCGCCAGATACCAGTGAAGTACATTTCAAACAAGAAGTAGTTAAAGTAGAAGTTCATCCTAGCGTTGAAGAGGAATACGAATTCACTGCACCTCTACCGAAGAAACCAGGCTCAAAAGATGTTTCACCTACGCATAGCTATAAAGATAAGGAGGACGACTCATCCATAGAATGGATGACAAGCTCGCAATCCCAACATACGGTTATTGAGAACGACACGCAGACTGTCATAATAGAACGTCGAAAAATCGATATTTATAACAAACAACAACGGCAAAATGAGTTGCAGGAAAGCAAAAGCGCTCAAGACGTTCGTAGCCTACTATCTGAAAGAAAACCAGAAGTAGCACGATTAACCAGCGAAGAAGAATCTTTAACTGAAGTCAGTGAATTAAAAGTATCAGATGAAAGCCACATGCTCGGTGTATCCTTGCCGTACATTGATGCCGATAGCTCCTCAGATCAAGATGGTTCGAGGAAAGACAAGAAAACGAATCTTTCTCGTGGAAAAAGCGACGACAGCTCTTGGGCAACTGTTGATTATGAAGAAGATACTGTAGATACGGAACTACCTATTTCTGACAATGGGAGTGGCACAAAAAGTAAGAATAAAATACCTTTGGATCCACAAGGTACATTTGACGAATCTTCTACAAGCCTGGCAGAGTTTCTGAGGCATGAATCACAGTCACAAATATCTGAAAGTGATTTAGAAACGAGGAAATCACGAACAACGCCGCCAAAGACCATTGACTTTGCAACACTTAAACGTAAAAAGAATAAAATCATTGTCACACCGCCTCAAGAAAATAGTCCTACTGTTGAAAACATACCATTTATTGATACTAGCTCTAAATCTACCAACCAATCTGAAGGAGAGCAGACAGGTAGCTCGGGAAGTGCGAAAGATATTTCGCCGACTGATCAGAAAAATGAAAAGTTACTTGCAGCTAAATCTAGACGCAGTGAATTATTAAAGCTAAGTGCTGAACGTTCACGTAGTTCTGAATCGACTTCGTGGACTAGCATTGAAAAAGATGTAAGTCCATCAAGTGCTCATATTAAAGGCAGCTCTATTGATGATGAATCTAGTGTCAGCTGTTCTATTGCTAGACCGTTGGGCATATCGCAAGATATTGAAAAGCTAAACAAGAAAGACAGAGAGTGTTTGGAAGAACTGAAACAGGCCATGGAATATGGGGAAGAACATTTATTGACTCACAATGTTTTATCAAGTGAACAATCAAAATCTAACTCAAAATCACCTTCTCCTGGACCAGAAATGAGCCGTATTGAAAGTCCGCGTAGTCCTCGCAGTCCTCATAGTCCAAGAAGTCCACATGCAAGAAAATCACCAATTCCGACGCTAGAAAAACAAGGTCAAGTCGATTCTCAAAAAGCTCCTACAGATTCAGATTCAAGTTCAGAGAGTATTGATAAAACTGTAGAACGACTAATATCGAAACCAAATATCAGAAAAACTAACCTTGATAGAATAGGTAGAGTAGTGGCCGAAGAATCGGAATCAAGTCAGTCAGCTGCATCTAAAGCTTCAGATCTAAAAAGAGATGTTACGAAACCAAAGAAAACGAAGATATCGATTACAATATCTCAAGAAGATCAAAACACTACCGTTGACTTCGATGACGATGGAAACGTAATTGCTACTCCGTCGTTTGATAGAACTTTAATAGCCAAGAAGCGAGCTCTGAACAGTGACCAAAAAAGCTCTTCCAAATCAAGTATGGATACTACGACTACAACAACAACTCCATCAAAAGGATCATTGAGCGTTGATGATTCTTCGTCTAGGAGAAGACGCCTTGATGATCAGAAGAGTTCTTCTAAATCTAGTATGGATTCAAGAGGTTCTTTAAGTGTAGAATCTAGGGGTTCGTTCGAGACAACTGAATCGACGTCAGGATCTTTAGGTGAAGCATATCGCCGCGGTGAAGAGCTTAAACCCACATGGCGTCCGTTCTTTGGAGCTTCGGGCAGTGAAAATAGCACAAGTATTGAAGAAGCATGGATACCACATGACCATGAGGGTTATGAAAATCTAAACTTAAATAAAGAAAGCTTTGAATACAATCAAAGAATGATGGAAGATTTCCAAACGTTTTCTAAGAATCCACCACTATCGTCACACGGTTCAAAAGATTCTACAGAGGCCGATTTCACTGATGATCTCACTGATTTTCCAGTCAATTTACTATACCCGGCAACATCTTCGACGTCTTCAAATGACTTAGTTATTGGGTACGGCCAAAACTTTGGTCGCACTTTATCTCGTATATCGGAACGCAGCACGGCTTCTGAAAAGACCAGTGCTGACGAAGATTCTACAAAAGCTTGTTCTCGATCCGAAAGTATCAACGAAGAGTCCTTGAACTCAAGCGACCACCAGGCTAGTTTGAGCTCAGATCCTCCGAGTAATGCAAACGTTGCCTACATATCAGACACGGACAGGCGAACTTCGGCGGAGATGCCAGATATTCCTATAGATCAGACAAAAATAAGCGAAATGTACGAGTCTAGAAGGGAAGCGGACAGAGCTAAACGAGAAGAAAGTTTAGAACGCAAGAAAATTTCTGATAGTCCTAAAACTCGCAAAACTGCAAAAAAGCCCCCATCTAAGCACTCTTCACCAAGTGACAGCCAAGAATCCGAAGACTGGCCTCTACCAGAGTTACCACCTGTAGCTGTTAAAGTGAAAGAAGTTGATGAACATCACAGAAGGAAATCCAGTGATGAGTGGCCTTCATTGCCATCGAGCCTCCTTGAGACTCCGATTGTAGAAAAGGTGCACATTTATTACATGAGTAATGAACCTGAACAAGCAACGCAAGTCATTCTCAAGTCTGAAAGCTCTAAGGATCAGCTGCAAGGTTCAGATGACGATAGTGACACTCTTAACAATGAGAACGAACTTGAAAGAGATGTTCCAGAGTCAAAATCGGAAAAATCTATGAGTAGAGCTAGTGAAAAAACTTCTAGAGGTGTCAAACCAATACCTTATGATAAATCGGGATACATGGTTGAACCCTTAGAGAAACCTGAAAAAGGTGTTGTGCCTAGTTACGATAAATCTTGTCTGAGCGGAACACTAAGCAAATCATGTCTTATGAGTGACATGGGCACTTGCTGTACAAAGACTGAACATAAATCGTTCACTAAAAGCAATACTGAGGAAAAGGTAATTATTAGCCAACCTCAAAAGTCACCTACCAACCACAGTCCAATATATGATGATGAACACTTATTTGCTGATGATGTGTTTGGTGCTGACAGTAAATCTCTTTCACCAGACTTTGATAAATTCTCACAACTTGGAACACAAAAATTGTCGTTAGGTTCAAACAACTCAGATACTTCGATTGACGATTTACTATCGCAAACTAATGCAGAAGATACCGTTCGAGCAGTGACCAAACTTAGTACTGGTAGTGCTAGTACTTGCAAAAGATGCAGTCATAGTAGTCACTCAGAAGAAGAAACGAGCTCTTTCGGAACGGATTTGGATGGCACTGTCAAAATTGGACTTCCTCAAAAGAAATGCACGCATAGTTCTCATTCGGAGGATACGTCCATTTGTTTGAGTATATCTGAATGGTCTACAGGAACTAACACAGTTCGCCAATATGCTAATCTTTCTGCGTCTGAAAGCATATCGGCTGTGTCGGTACCTAAAAGCGAAAAATCTGATAATGCAAAAGCCTTTTCTCAGACGAGTAAGAAATCGGAACAGAAGAAAGAAAGGCCGAAAATAGGCTCTCAGGCTGAGCCTAGTTCCAAAAGCAGTAGCTTCGATAAGACTTCTGAAAACATGAAGTATGAGAAACTTTGTAGTTCAGAAACAACCATATCACGAAAAGTTGACAGCAGTTCTGGGACTAAGAGTGATAGCACATTGACTTTAGCCCAGTCAATTTCAGACTGGTCTGCGAGCACAAGTCATACCCTTGTAGCTACAGCTCGCGGCGAAGATAAAGATGTTGAAGATACAAAGTCAGACGATACAATTATTATAGAGCTGCCACCACCTCCAATAGAAGAGGAAACGTACGTCCAGCCGTCGACTTCGAGGCAAAAGTCGCCTACAATCGAGATACATGAAGCAAAAGAGCCTGTTCTTAGACTGACTGCTCCATACACTGGAAAGGCAGACAAATCTTCTTCAATTAGTTATAGTGATAAGTCTGATAAATCTAGTTCTAGTTCGCTTAGTAGTCTGCAGAAACATACTAATGGAGTACTGAGATTTGATCAGAGACTGAAAGGCTTCCCGCTTCCAGAAGATGCAACTCACGAACGATACCAAAAAGCACCTCCAAAAAGTATGAGTTATGAGGAACAAAGCCAAAAATACATTAAACCTACTGCTCGTTGTCAGAGTGAGGATAGCGGATTTAAACCTTATTTTGTTGCGGAACAACCTGAACTTGATATCGATATGCCATCTCAGCTGTACAGTCAGGAAGAAAAACACAGTGAGCGTTATCAGAGCCAAGAGTTCTCAAATATTATTCGCGATGAGGCCGGTAACCAATTTATTCGCTCCGATTATAAACCTCTAGCAAAACACGCTAGCTACGACGATAAAACATTATCAAAGAATCAAATAAAAGAATATAAAACATCCGCACAATACCGCAGCAAACCAAAAAGCTGGTCATTCCATGAACATTATCTGAGTTCATCAGACTTGCCAATAATAGCTGTGCCTGAAATGCCTTCAGTGCACAGAGAGTTACAGGAGAAACGATCAGGAGACAGATCTGTAAAGACTCCGCTCTCTAGATGCTCTCCATATTACTCGAGCAGCTTAAGCTCGGAGTCACCACCTATACAACCACTCAAAGCGCCAGTAAAGAAGTCTCTACTTGTTAGAAATATCTCGCTAAAGAGTCCTCCAAGTGGAAATGACACAGACAGCTCATTGGATGTCTGTAGAGACCCAAGAGAGCGAATGAGAACATTTAGGCGCAAAAAACAGGTAACGAGTGCCAGGAAACGACAGGAAAAAATCCAAGATGTTTTAGAAGAAGATACTAGCAAGAGCCAATGTTCCTCAGAAAGTGACAAAATTCAAGGGGCCAAATATCTTTCCGTAGATGATTCCGTGCGTCGCATAGAGAGCTCAGAATGCTCTGACAGTTACGTCCCAGAGGTTGAATCAGGTTCGTCTTCTAAAGGAGACTCCAAACATTATGATACGCAGGAAGTAGCCAGTTACTCGGAGGATGAGGGCCAAGAGGAATATGCTCAGTATCAAGGCAATACTTACGAAGCACAACAGTTCCCTATCAGTATTACTCCAGTACAATTCCAAGGGTTTGGGTCTTCAGCAGATGAGGACGAAATGGGTTTTCCAAGATTTGACAGATTGGGCCGACTGCGTCATCCTTACTTGGATTCCCAGGAACCACAATACGTGCAAGAAGACAGTCCACCTCGAGTGTCATATTCAAACAAAAGCAGTCGCCAATCTTCCTTGAAAAGGGCGAAATCTACACAACATCGCCATTCCGAAGACCTCGGTGAGCCTTCGGGCATACACCAACACCAACAGCGACAGCAAATATTCTATGACGAACAAAGTGACAGAGACGATTCCGATGATTACGCATATCCCGTTGATACAATAAAACGAGCACCGAAAATGTCTAAATCCGGCAGCTACTTATTCGAGCGTGGAGAATCTGTAGCTTACTCCGACACAGAACTGCCACCGCCAATAAAAGACGAGTACGAAGAATACAGGGGTAGTCCTTATCCGGAACATTACGAGGAACTCGAGATGTTCCGAACACAAGAGTGCTACCCGCAATACGACCGAGAGTTAGACGCAAGGAGGGACATCAACGATGAGCGCTACGCTCGTGATCTCGACCAACGATTTAGTCTGAACAACGTGGAACGGTTCTATTCTAGTCACTATGTAGACTCGCAAGCTTCTAGTGACAGTCCGGAGCAGAAGTTTGATGTGTCCACTCTCCCGCCGCCTCTCTGCTCCGACGATGAAAACGATTAGATGTCACCACGAAAACTATTTTAGCGAAATTTACCGCGCTTGTGCGAGATCGTGACTAAGGTTTAAATGTAATGACTGCACTACATGGAAAAGACAAAAAAGAGCAGGCTTTTCAAAGAAAGTTGTCACACCAAAGACGTGAAAAAAGGAAGAAGAGCAGACATTTATGTCTGTTTTTCTTTTGCTTCCTTGACGAAAGTTTGGATAAAAGCGGTCTAGCACTTGCGTATATTTTATTATTTAGTTCAAATTGTCGTCTCCTCTCATTGCATGTTCGAAGCGTGTTTGTTATTTTGTATGCGTGCGGTTTTGCTCTGCGTTCCCAAATTTAAAATCAAATAATGCAATTAATTGTTATATTGGTATTTGATATTAAGGTATATTACATGGAATATTTACATTCTCACTTTGAATACCTATTTAGAAGAATTGATTAAAATTTATTATAGTGCCAATCCCGGATAGAGTGATCCTTTATCATAAAATTTATGCGATATTGTACCTAGCTTACTAAGATTAGGTGTAGTTATGTGTACTGATTGAAATTATTAATCTTCGACATTTTACTCACAGACAATCTGGTTAATATTTCATAAATCTATTCGTAATTAATCATATTAGACTTATTTAGACAACCTAAATCTGCAAGGTAATGCAATACAGGTATGAAACACATGTACTTAGTGCCAAATTTTTATTGTTAAAAATGTTTTCTGGTTTCTGGAAACCTCACATAAATGTCTGATTTTCTCACTCAGTAATAACTCCAGAAACCAGGTATTAGTGTCAAATATCCATTTTATTACAAAATATAACCAAAGAAAATAGTGTTATGTATAAAGGCTGTGATTTTATTTGTGTGGAGGAGATCCAAGATCGATCATAGTTGTTTTATTTAGATGTTTACGCACACTATTACTACAGCTTAATAAAGGTTGTTCTAATATTACAATAATCACTGAAAATTATCGAACATTTTAGATTTTTTATCTGACGACTGCCGCTCGGCCATACTTGTGGTTGTGCGTATAGACACGCGTTCTTGTATGCGTGAAATGCGTGGATACACAGTTTACTATGCAAATTTCACGCACACTAAGGCAATGTCCGTGTAGGTACATTTAAACACACAAGTATGGCAAAGCGGCAGTCGTCGTGAGATAAAACATCTGTACATAATATTATCCCTTATATGGCATGCCCTGAGCCTGTCGCTCTGCCAGCCAGGTTTTCAAATGACTTGTTCCAACAGAAAGCATTAGAATTCGTATTCTATTACATTTCTATTTAAATTGATTGATTTTTTTTTATCCATTTTTAAGTGACCAAACTGCTAGTATACAACAACATACTAGTCATGACACTAAAATCAGTTTAAAATACGCGTGAAATATGAAACCTCACCGGAGCAAACTATCTGCCAGTCTAAGGGATAAATTCACTTTAAAGAACACTCTTTATTAGCTGGTTAAATCACTGGTTCTTCATTAATATACTTCATTTCACAAGATGCACACAATGCAACAATATGGGATCTATATTCGTGCCAAAACTGCTCAATTTTTCCCACATTTTGTTAAACGATAATTTTAAAAACGGTTTTCGAATAAAACTTTTGTCTTTAATGATAATAGTTCGTTTAGCGAATTAATATGTCGTCTGATTGAAAGTTAGTGCTAAAATGTTCAATCATCGAAATTATTGAAATGAATTTCTTTTTTATTCTAAATACTTTTTGTATTTATTAATTGTTACGTTATTTTTATTGAAATTATAAATTAATGAAATGAAAGCTACGCTTCTTTGTTAGAACTTTGCGCAAACGCAAATGCATCGATATTTTGAGGCTTAAAAGTATCGAAAGTATGTATTTATCTTATCTACCTTATAGTGAAACTATTAGGTTTCTATTTAACCACAGAAAATTATGTTTCAAAAGTAGAGATTATATTTCATTGTTTACAAAATGTAGTAGAATTTTACAATTGTTTAAAATCTTTATTGTTAAAATAATCATGTTCTCACGTTACCATACACATAAGTGACTAGATAGGAATAGATAAAACGTTGTAAACCTGTGTGTCGAAATAGGAAGCCATCTTCAAAGAATGTTAGGATACTTGGAAAAATATGTATTTGTCTATTTCAATGTTGGTGATATTTTTCTTTTGCTTGTCGATAAATCGCTAATTTCTTCTATAAAAAAAGTGAAAAATTATGGTGTGTGTTAAGCTTTAGCAGAGCTGTTTATGCAAGTTTCAGGAAGTCGAAAACTCATAAAGAAATCGCCAGATGTATGACCACTATATGACGATCGTTGATTCACATTATTTCAAAAGATCATCATTTGTTTTTTTTAATTTGTTGAAGCTTTTTTCTAATGTGTTAGATATTTCAATACTTAATGATAATTACGCTCCGACATGGATATTATATCAACATTGGAATGGACAAATACTGCCAGCACTTTTGAAGAATTTAAAAATAATAAAGAGATTATAATTATAAATGTGGTCCCCCTTCCCCTTAGACAGTAGTTAGTAAATAGTATGGATGTGAACTATAAAATAAATCCCCTGCTTTATCTAGGATGTTGTCTCCGAAAGGAACGAGAGTCAATTTTATCATTTTAGGTACAATTTTGAAGCTATAAAGAACTCAAAAAATTGGATGAGACATCGAAAGTGCAGTAGATACGCACTACCAAGCTAAAATTAGTTGACTTATCTCTTTCAAAACATCGATGTGCATCATTTACCGATGGGTTGGGTACTGTAATACTAAAAGTCGGAAGAAAGTTTTTAAAACTAAACTGTGAAAAGAAACAAAAGTTTAGTTCTTTATAAATTCAAAATTGAACTTGAACGTATGATTAAAATGCAATAAAATCTAACTTTACTATGTTCCTAAAAATTTATCAGTATTTTGTTCTATTTATGATGTTCGATTATTAACAGCACAATAGAATAAATAATATGTAAAAAGTTCAGTCTATGTTTTGAATACCGATTGCTATGTAAGATTGTCTTTAATTGTGAAACAAAGTAACAGTCTTTGTAAAGCTTATAATTATACCTGCTTACCTGAGTTGGTTATCATAATACCAATGCAAAAAAATACTTGTATGATCCGATAAGAAACAGTGAAATAAAAGGGAAATTCACAATCGTAGACTGAAGTTTTTATTTTACAACTGCAAAATTTAAGAGTATTATAATTATTATTATTATTTACACAGAATTGAAAAAAGAAAATTAATTTACTTAAATACACAGGCTGTATAGTGTTCAATTATTGGAAAATTAAAAAAAAAGTGTGATCGTGCGCGCGAAGCAATTTTAGAATAGTCGTATGGGGGCGACCTCTCTACTGTAGTTAGTGCAATAACGATCGATATTAAAACGTTATAGATAAGTAATTCGACTTTTGAACGTGTACAATCCGAATAGACTGTATTGTTGTTTTCGATTTGTTTTTCTTGGCACTTTATGGACAACTGGATTTAGGACATGGGGCACAGGGAGTTTAATATCGTCTTGTAGATGTCAGCGAAAAAAATTACATACTAAAAGCATTCTCTTACAGCAACCGTTAGTACTTACACTAAACATATATTATATTGTCGGCGTATAGAGTGTAAACCTACTACAACTCTACAAAAATCATAGGATTTATCAGGATTACATTCGAATTTATAATACACATTGATGAACTTATAAAATGATTCGAAGCTTGTAGTGAGCGTTTGCTTTTAATATACGTGTTTTTGTGTGCACTCTCTTAAATACTAATGAGAATAAGAGAAAATAAAAAATACATGTAAATAATACGTATTGCATTTAGACCCGGCAAAATCATAATCTGAATTTTACTCTATAAAGAAATTCTATAAATGCTTCACACATACTTAACGAGCTCAAGTTTTAATGTTATTACAAATTTTCAACGTTCATGTATTTTTCTTACAACGAAAGAGTTATTTTATTTCTTGAAAGACTATTGTATCCAGTTGTCCATTTGGTGCCAGTTTCGATTGGAGTGTTCTTCCTTTTTGAATTTATATGTAAGTTTACTGTATCCCCGCAATACACGGCTACCCCACGGTTGGGGATAGTTAAACAATAAATTAAATAAAACGATACTACATGGAGTTTCAATGTTGAGTTTGTATTTTTTATTATTTTTGCATTTAAAGTGCTAGTTTTTTTACCCCATGAAAAATTCGCTACATCTTTATTAGATTCCTCTATTCTTGTATGATTATTTTAATTAATAACTACTTTTTTGGTTTATATTACATCAGATTGCCCAATTTATACTAAAGATTTTGGTTAGTCTTTTAAATTAAGCAGCCAGGAAGAAACGTGTAAGTGATTAAATTTATTGTAAGCATGAATTTCAGTAGATTTTTATGTTGTAGATTTAATTTTCTTACTGATTTCTGTGTATTTTAAGGTGTTATTTTATGTGAGAGTCATTATTTTTATCACGCACACAGTTATAGTCCTTTTAATGATTTAGAATTATTAAGTAGTTTATGTTTAAATGCAATTTGATGTTAAACATTGAGGATTCCTGGCAATCTTGATAAAAACAATGTTTTGAATGTTCATTTTGGAACATTCTTATATATTTTGAAGTTCGTAGAAATCACAATCTTATTTTTTGTGATTATTCTTTTTTTTAGCGTCAATTTTTCGTTCAATTTGTTTTTACACAATATTCATGTCAAGACAACTATACTCACATAATCACTCTTCTAACCAAATTCTCCAATTTACAGACGATACATCGCCCGAGGATGAAAACACGGTATCATCAGCTAGCCTCTGCATGTCGCCGAGTGCCGAAGACACATCTCTGACAGATATTGATAGAACAGATGCGACGATTGATAGAACAGACGCAATGGATGACAATGTTGAACACAGGAAGCCTTTGTTCGCCTCGACGCCGATGACCCGCCCGCTTACCAACGGACACGGCGAAAAAGTTAATAGCAATAATAATAGGACATCCTGTGATACTGTCAACGGGAACGTCAATGGTAAGCGTGACAAAATTATAAAACAAATAACAGTGAACGACGCTGTCAAACATACCGCGTATGTTTGACAGCGTCGTTCTTGATCGTGATCTTGAATACTGGTAGCTATGTTTTAAGTTATACGGGGTGTAAGGGACAGCGTCTCGCATACTCATAGGGGTTGCTCAGTCAACGAAACTGAACAACATTTACCAGGAAATTCTTTCAGGAGATGGGAAATCATACTGTTTCTATAAAAGTTTATTTACTGTTGAGTAATTGTTACCAACGTGTTATGGGACCCATAAACAGCTTGTTATTTGCAACTTAGAAGAGGTTCAAATTTCGGAACCTCAGACTATAAACTTGTTACAAACATATGCTTTGCGGTTGACTTACTTTGAAGTTGTAAAGAAAAAGCAGTTAATGGGCTGCAAAATAAGTTGGTATCGATAACTCAACGCTAAATAAACGAAGTAAAAAAAAACAGATAGTACATCCTGGTGATAGTTGTTCAGTTTCATTGACTGATCAACCCTTATCAGTTTGCAGGACGCTGTCCCTTACACCCCGTATAACTTAACATACCTAGCAGTATTCAAGATCACTGTTATGAATGAGATATTTACTATCTGACTAGCGATCTACATGGCATGAATAAACACCAATATCTTTGTTGCAGTACATATAGTATCGGAGTCTACAAATAGCATGGACGTATTGAGTGGTGGCGAAAGCGATGCCGGTGATACTTTGAATAGGAGAAATAATAATAGGTAAGAAAACCCAACTAATATTCTAAAGATTTAATGTCTAAGAAAGTGGCAGGACTACCTTAAATGTTTAGAAGCCCAGCAATTTTCTTAATTTGTCGATTTTATGCAAAATATAGTTTGAAAAGTACAATATTTTGTCGACAGTATATCATCAACACTAACAAATACGCTACGCGGGAATCCAAGCGACTTGTCAAAGCGGCGCGGCTCGGGCGATCTCACGTACTTCATAGCGAAAGAACTACTGATGACTGAACGCACCTACAAACGAGACTTGGAACTTGTTACAGTTGTAAGTACCTAGCCAATTAGCTGATTTTAGTTCTTGTAGTATGTATACATATTTTGTTGCTAAATTAATTCACCATTCGACAATAGATATTTTGAAATAGGTTGATCCACCCTACACGCTGCCATACCGTTTTTTTTTCAGCCTTGTTGCGACTGTTTGGTCACTTTGTGTTTAAAGGGATGCCTATTGACCTTGAAAACGCCGCGCATCGCTTTGATTTGAGATTTAAAATAAGTCAGTATGACGGCTGAATTTAAACAGTAAATTCTTTTCGCCTCAATATCGTATTGTTTTTTTTTTCTTTTTTAGAAAACTTTTATCTTTGTTTCCAGATTTTTTCATCGAAAGTTTCGGGTTTGACACCAGCGGGTGCGGACGTAGTAGCAGCCCTAGCTCGAGCGTGTTTAGCTTTGGAGCCCCTCGCTTTACCCGCCGGCAGTCTACTTGCCAAACTAGAGAGATGTTTAGCAGCACACAATAGTGAAGGTAATGTACATTACACCATAGATCGATTTTCTTCACCACAGTATAATCGAAGGGTTTTTAACTGGCTCTTACAAGTGTAAATACGATTCTCCGTTTTAACGTTTTATGCCTATCTATTTCTAGATAATGAGGAGCCAGAGTACAAGAAAATTGCTGATTTATTGTACGATTACCTCTCCAATACATATGA
The DNA here is from genome assembly GCA_949820665.1 of Scrobipalpa costella. Classification (NCBI taxonomy): domain Eukaryota; kingdom Metazoa; phylum Arthropoda; class Insecta; order Lepidoptera; family Gelechiidae; genus Scrobipalpa; species Scrobipalpa costella. Next base: position 21,749,444 of record OX463297.1, read on the forward strand.
CGTAAGTAACATATTGAATTGTGATGGATATGTTGAAATTTGGAAGGAAATTAGTCCAGGTGTTATGCCTTTTCACAGGTAGAGCCCACGATTTGACTCTATATCTTATTTTCAGGCTTACCAAACCTACATAGAACATTCAGCGCCCCTAGTGGCGATGGTGGAAAGTATCCGGCGACTGAGCCCTTGCGCGGACAAAGAGATCGCCTTGTTCGACTCGGCCTCGCCGCTACCGCTCACGTGCTTGTTACTGCGCCCGCTACATAGGCTGCAGCATCTAGAGAGACTGCACCAAGGTATGCATTTATGTAATAGATCTCTACATCTAAAATGAGATGAACTTCCATGCTGGCCTGGGAGCGAGAGAAAAACATAGAATGTGCCAGCTGCATATCCTCCCCGGCATGCTGTAAAAAACAGCTAAGGGATCCGAGGGTTTCAGTATAGTGTAATTTAGGCGATGGGCTGACAACCTGTCACTACAGCAATTTACCTACAAATCTATTTTAAATAACCCTCAAAACTTTGTCGGACATGGCGGAGTGACCTTTGTTTGGGTCTTTTACGCTCTGCCTGCCCATTGGGGATGGAGGCGTGATTATATATATATATATGTATGTATGAAATTATAATGAAAACGTTAGGTAAGCAAAGCAAACAATTTAGAAAAAGAAGAGTTGTTTTACCTATATGGGTATCTTGAGTTGTATCATTGGTTTCCATTTCATGTGTTTACGGCTAGCTATCCGCAAAAAAATATATATTGATATTTATCCGTTTTGTTACAGAATTGGCGGACGCAATGAACAGTAGTGTGGCGATAAAGGCGTTAGAGATCGCGCGAGTGTTAGCGCGAGATGCGAGCGATCAGCTGCGACATGTGGAAAATCATGCCGCGCTCTGCCAACTACAGAGGGATATTATAGGTAATCATATCAGATCATGCTAAACATAAACATGTGCCATCTGCATCTCTTTCCGGGCATGCTGTAAAAACCATCTTAGTGCTTTGCGGGTTTCAGACTTCAGTGTACAGTAATTTAGGCGATGGGCTGATAACCTGATACTACACCAATACACTCAACTATCTGAAATTACTCTCAATATTTATCAGACGTGGCCTACGTTTAAGTCATTGACGCTCTGCCAACTTCATTAGGGATAAAGGCGTGATTATATGACCAACAAGACCACTCGCAACAAAACATAAAGATAAATAAATAGATAGATAAACTCTTTATTGTGCATAATACGTGCATTTGAGACAAGCTTAAAATTAACAATGTGCGCAGAGGCGGCCTTAACCCTTCAAACAATCTTTTCCTGCATGTCAGAAACAAAAATTATATACATAGCAAATGGCTGCGGCAGTAACAAAGAAAGAACTAAACACTAAAAAACCTTCAAAGACGTCTAAATTATTGCTTGATGTAATGCATTTTGTCTTGCAGGTTATGACAAGTTATTAGTCCCAGATCGAGAGTTCGTCAGATTAGGCTGCGTGTACAAGCATTCCACACACGGACTACAACAAAGAATGCTTTTCTTGGTAAGTGTATCCTCTAAAATAAAATAAACTATAATTTATTTGTAACTTGCGGTTTACAATTGTGTTTGCCTGACCCACAAACTAGGTTTCCCTATTCTATGGGAGTAGTATTATGTTGTTATTACAACATAGAAAGATAAATTACAAATAGCAGTTTTTCGAGGTAGTGTTGAAAGATCGATGGGGCGGTTGAAACTCCAAATGGCATCCGGTTTTATTGGAAATGACCTATGCGTGTCGATAAGTATTTCTTCGAATTTGGTGCAATTTCAAACTGCAAATAAGCGTTCTTGAATTCAATTTTAGAGAATATCGACATAAATAAATCAGAAGTTTATTTTATTCATGAAATCAGATCTGATTGTGTACCAGATATTTAGACTAGGCATTTAACTTGCGAACTTTACTTTATTTTCAGTTTAGTGATATTCTAATCCTGGCGTCAAAGGCGGGTAGTTCTACATTCCGCGCGCACGCCGCTATACCGCTGCAGGTGCTTGAAGTCAAACCCACTGAGTTACCTCATTCGTTCACGTTGACAGGTAAACATACACTATTTTCAATCTACCAATGACATTGAACAAACTTTCTTCAAGAAATATGCAGTGTGTTTGGTGCATCGTTTGTCAAAAACGAATGTTCGATAGAAGGAGTCGTTGGCTATGACATTTGGTCATTCAAATTTTTTATTGGCGTTTTTTTTTACATAATATCAAAAGTCAGCGTTTAGACTTCAATAAAATAAAAAGTTGTAGGTTTAGTCTCATAATTCTTTTCTGATTTAAATTTGTGATGGTATTATTAACGATGGTATAGTGCATAGGGCCTTGGGGAGGTCTTGGTTCGAATCCCACCACGTACCAATGTGTTTTTCGGTTTTCGAATTTCATATGTACGTTTATTCGGCGCTTTTTCCGTGCTTCGGAAGGCACGTTAAGCCGTTGGTCCCGGTTAATATCGTTAAATACCGTAGATATTAGTCGTTAAGTCATATCAGAGGCCAGTACTAAGCATTGGTGTCTTGAAAACTCTGACCTAGTCTAGGATTGGGTCTGGTTTCCCTTCTGGGTTGCGGAGGTCAGATGGCAGTCGCTCTGTGTAAAAACCAGTACCCGCGTTCAATCCCCTAGATTAGGTAGCCAACCCCGTAAGATACGGGATAAGGGTAGGGAGATGATGATGATATTAAAATCAAAACTACGAGACAGTATCATCTGTAGCGAAAGTGGTTTAGTTTCGTGGGTATAATCATCTCTCATCAATACCTGTTATTTTAGTTATTTTTCGTTCACAGGTGAAAATGTGAACGTGCTTCTCAGTGCGAGTAACGAGCTAGAGTTCGGCGGCTGGATCAACGCGCTAGAGTTGGCCATAGATAACGCGCGAGAACTACATATCGATATCGACACAGAGCTCACGCCCTATGAACAAGAGGCTGGTAGGTAACCTTATCCAGTAATTTGGACAGTTCTTTTTTTCCTAGCGGTTATGTGTAAGGTGGAGAGTTAATATATATGTTTCATGTCCAGGAGTATCAACAAGCTGCCATAGTTTATCTGGCTCAACGAGTGGCGGTGGATTAACTCATGTGTGCTGGCATCGAGTTACCTCACTGTCTAGGAATCATCTACATCTCGCTATGGGGGTGAGTACAACATTTAAGCAACATTGGCCCTGGACTCTACCGAAAATAATAAAAATTTTAGGCACAGTTTAGTATGGAGTGACTCTTTTACGCCGACATAATATAGCAAGGTATTTAGGCCATTTGCCGAGTCTGTTACTGCTTATATGCGTAGAAAAGATTGTGGATAAATCTGGCTGAACGATTGTATACCAGGTGTAAGGGACAGCGTCCCGCAAACTGATAGGGAGGGGTTGCTCAGTCAACGACACTGAATAACTATAAGCAGGTTTTTTTTTTCAGGAAGTTTAAAAATAATGGCGTTTCCATACAAATTGTCTGATTGATGAACATTTTGTATGGAATAGCCAAATTTTCTTTTCACTTCCTGAAAAAAAAAAAAACCTGCTGATAGTGGTTCAGTGTCGTTGCCTGAGCAACCCCTATCAGTTTGCGGGACGCTGTCCCTTACACCTGGTAGATGGACAAGCCTGCTCGAGTTCACGATGCTCAAGGTACACAGCTTGGAGTTAGATCCCACATCGCCCAAAAAATATATATTTTAGAGCAGTACTTTTAGAGTACTTCGTCATAAAAATAAAAGCAAACAACCATCCGAAATAGGGCTAGATAGAAAGAGTAATAAAATGTCGTTGCATATTTTACGAGTATAAATTTAGATGATATTAGTGACTATTTACTTCCATGCTGGACTGGGAGCGAGAGAAAAACATAGAATGTGCCAGCTGCATTTCTTCCCGGGTATGCTGTAAAAATCAGCTAAGGGATCCGAGGGTTTTTCTTTATTGCAATTTAGGCGATAGGCTGACAACCTGTCACTATAGCAATATACCTACAAATTTGTCTTAAATAACCCTCATAACTTTGTCGTACGTGGCGGAGTGACCTTTGTTTAGGTCGTTTACGCTCTGCCTACCCCATTAGGGATAAAGGCGTGATTATGTATTTGTATTAGTGACTATTGATTTTCCGAGCAAATGCCATCATCCGCAAATGTAGATCAGTGGTAGCCATCCTAGTATTAGCAGTGCCGGTCACCCATCTGACGTTAAGTTTCTGTCGCGATGCAGACAGTATGATACATGGCTGAAGGCATAATAGCTTGCGGATGTGGTGGGTCATTTTGCGAAAGAGACATTATGCTTAAGGGACATTTAGCAACTCAGTAACAATGAGAATAGGAGCTTTTGCAACTAAGAGACATTATGAGAATTGGTTATTTTGTAACTACTCTACAAGATAAGAATGACTCGAGTGAATTTTCTCATCGTGTCCAGATTTATGGAGATGAAAAGGGAAGAGGTATAAGGAAGTTACTTCAAAAACTGCTGGGTGATCGTTTTAGTGTTACTGCTGTGCTGAAACCCTACGCCACACTACAAAAAATATTGAACACTTGTTGTAAGGACTGTAATAATTTTGGTGAAAAAGATTACGTAATCATTCTAGCTGATGTAAATAGTCATTATCCCGATCTCTTTTCATCTCTACTAAAAACGCTGAAACAAACTAATGTTCTTATAAGTAAATGCTCATATGATGGGGATAGAATAGCTAAACTTCAACAAAATAATGAAGAATTAATTTGCCAAAATAATTCAAACGCAGGTGTCTTTGAAATGTACCTACATCATAATTTTAAAGTTAATAAATTTGATACATGTGGTTCAATTTGGAGAGCTGTCATGCATGTAAAATGTAAATTAGAGCATAAGTTTTTTCGTGTCTAAAGCTTGTAAAACTGTGCAGCTATTGAGTTTGAATCCTGATGGCAAATCTCCGACTCAAGGGATAACATCAAATAATAACTTATCAAAATCGTATATGGGTAATATTAAAAAAACTAGTGATTGTAAATTAAATTGTGTACATATGAATGTTTTACATCAAAATATTTGTGGAATTAACACTAAAAAGGATCAATTTGAATTGTATTTAGAGAATTTAGTGACAAGGCAAGATTATGTATGTTTAAGCGAGCATTTTTTGACATATCATTCTGCCACCTTTGTCAGCCTTACTAATTACAATATTGTCTCCATCTATGCTAGGAAAAATAAAACCAGAGGTGGCACATTGATTCTAGGACGTAAAGATAAACGTTGTGAAGTAATTGAGTGCAAAAATCTCGCGGCTTCAGAAGCTTTTGAACTGTGTGGTATCAAAGACTTGGACACTAACGTATATATTTTCTGTTGTTATCAAAATGATTTGAAATATGACGTATTCATGCAAAGACTAGAATTAATGTTGCAAAGGTTCTTTAATAAACAAGTCATAATTATGGGTGATTTTAATGTCAATATTCTTAAAGATGATGGTAAACGCGAAGAATTTTTGAATCTGTTGACTTGCTATAACTTTCGACATCTAATTGAAAATCCGACTTTTCTAAGAAATGACATTCAATCTTGTATTGATAATATTTTAACTAATATAATGGCAGATTCTGTTGTGGATGCGGCGATTGATCACAACGGACTTGCGGATGGTCATGCGGCACTGACAGCTAGTTTTATGATAGAAGGAATTAGACAAGAAAAATGGATAGAAAATGTTATATTTATTGAACGTAGAATATTTAGCAAAGCAAACAATGAACATTTTAGGCAACTGATTTTAAATGGAAATTTGAAAATATGTGGAATTAATGGATTTTTAAAGAACTTTACATCTATGTTTAGAAACAGCTTTAGAAAAAGAAAGAAGAAAATAAAGACGAAGACTTTAGGAATGCCAAAATGGATTACTAAAGGAATTAAAATATCAAGTATGATGAAACGTGTTTTGTGCAATACTGATAATACACATAACGATATAAGTATATCCAAATATAAATTTGCATACATTAAAATTTATAGAAAAGTGCTTAGGGAAGCTAGAACAATCACAGAACAAACTAAAATTAAAAAAGAGAAATATACGGCTAAAGGTATTTGGAAATCTGTTAATAACCAAAAAGGAAAAAATTGTGTAAATAGTGCAGATAGTATAATTTTGAAAGTAGATAATAAAACAGTGGAGGATCCCCTTGAGGTAGCAAAAGTTTTCTCTAATCAATTTAATCTCGATCAAAAGCCCTCACCGGAGGGAAATTTACTGTCGGCTATGCAAATATTACAGGTAAATACGATAAGAGTTCAGGAGGACATGCAATTTAGGGCAGTCACTGCACGTGAAATTTCTACCATCGTAAAAAAGATGGCGAATAAGTCTTCTAGTGGGTACGATGAAATACCCATATCGATTATTAAGGACAATATTGACCTGCTAGACAGGACTCTCGCCTCTTTCTTTAACCATTGTATAGATGCAGGTATTTTTCCCGAGCAGCTTAAGATTGCTAAAATAGTTCCGGTTCATAAAAAGAAATGTAAGCTGGATCCAAAAAATTACAGGCCAATTTCCTTATTGCCAATTTTGTCGAAAATTTTTGAGAAAATTATTAAATCTCGTCTGGTTATGCATCTTAATCTCCATCGAATCTTTAACCAAAGACAATTTGGCTATCAACCAGGGATAGGGACTTCGGATGCCATAGATGCTTTAATTAATGTCATAGTTGATAAACTAAATAATAACCTGAAAGTCGCTGGTTTATTTCTAGATCTGACGTCGGCTTTTGATATGGTAAATCATACGATCTTACTAAATAAAATGGAGCACTATGGTGTCAGAGGCAACGTCCTAAAGCTTATAGAATCCTACTTTACAAATAGAAAACAGTTTGTAGAGATAAGAAAAATTGGAAATGATGGAAAGGAAGTTGCGGAAACCTCGGAGCATGTTAACATTTACAGGGGCGTACCGCAAGGCTCCATCTTGGGTCCCATTTTCTTTATAGCCTTTATTAATGATTTGGCTAATTATGTTGTTTCTGAAGTGCCTGGTGCTGAATTGGTATTATTTGCAGACGATTCTAATGCAGTTCTATCTGGCGCTAGCTTAGAGAAGTTGAAAAACTTGACTGGTGCCGCTTTATCAGCTTTTAATACTTGGTTCTCTGTTAATGACCTTCAGCTTAACACGCATAAGACGAATGCTATCTTGTTCAAGACAACCGCGGGAAATCGGGAAACAATTGAGTTGTTTTTGGATAATCAAAGAGTTGAGTTTGTGCAGCAAGTTAAGTTTTTGGGTGTTTATATAGACTCTTTATTGAATTGGAAGCCTGAGTTAAGTGCATTGGAAGGGTCAGTTAGCTCCTCGTGCTATGCTTTGAGGAGTCTTAGAGATATACTAACGGTAGATCAATTAAAGGTAGTTTACTTTGCACTAATTGAATCCAAACTGCGTTATAGTGTTAAACATTGGGGAAATGGCTACCAATACAATATGTCAAAAGCTTTTACTATTCAAAAGAGGGCTATAAGAACGATCGCTCGCATACCTCCATGGGAATCGTGCATGGACTATTTCCGGATGTATCAGATACTGACAGTGCCTAGCCTTTACATATTGGTTATATTAGTTGACTTGATTAAACATAGACATATATTTGAATCTGATGACGAAATGATATTGCGAATAAATACCAGAAGGAAAGAATTGAACCACATAATCTTACCACGTCTTAATATAGCCAGGTACTGCTCCGTGTATCAAGCTGTTGCATTGTACAATAGACTACCAAATGAAATGAGAGTTATAACAAGTGTCAGCATATTTAAGAATAAATTAAAACTTTTACTATTGGAAAAAAATTGTTATAGCATTGAAGAATTCTAGAAGTTGTAGTGTTGTTTGACTTGTTATTATTTTATTAGATTTTATAATATTTTTATTTTTTTTATGAATTGACATTTTTTTTTTGTGAATTTATTATTTGGTAATTTTATTGTAATTATTAATTTTATTTTTTAATATTTTATATGTTATTCAATTTCACATACAGTAATACTGTTTTTAGAAATAAAGATATGATGATGATGAACGAAGTGTCATTTTTCCAAAGGGACATTTTGCGGCGAAGCTTTTAAAACGAATGAAACAGTGTTTATTTTCGAGTTTAATTAGTGTCTATTGATTTTCCGAGCAAGTGCCATCATCCGCAAATGTAGATCAGTGGTAGCCATCCTAGTATTAGCAGTGCCGGTCACCCATCTTCCGTTAAGTTTCTGTCGCGATGCAGACAGTATGATGGACGGCTGCGGTGACAGGAGCTTGCCGATGTTGGTGATAGCGTTCAGGTGCTCTGATGAACGGACTATCTGTAAATGATTGAAATAATCGTGGTCGATTTTAGCTTCAGTGACACTCCGTGAATTAATCAAAAGAGTTAGAATATCAGTAATAATGTAAAAATATATTTTTGTCAGAATGTCTTTAGAAGTCAGGCCAAATCGGGTATGAATTCGATACAAATCTAATATGGATGAGGGTATGAACGCCTTTACGGAACATACGCACAAATTGGAGTCGATTGAATCGCGCTATTTTCAATTTAACCTTAGCTACTGGCATCCAGAAGTGAATCTTATCAATCTATACAAACTCACAGGAATACTCGTATGATCAACATTATACCGGGTGTAAGGAACAGCGTCTCGCAAACTGATAGGAGTTACTCAGTCAACGAAACTAAACAAGTATCACTAAGAAATACTTTCAAGAAAAAAAATGAAAGACATATTTTTCATCTTCTGAAAGAATTTCCTGGTGAATGTGGTTCAGTATCGTTGGCTAAGCAACCCGATCAGTTTGCGCGTTGCTGTCCCTTACACCCGGTATTATACTTACTCTGCCAAACACCACGTTACGTAGATCCAGTTGGGGCAGCGGTTTGAAAGTGATGTTGAATATGCCGCACATCTCGTCATCACATGTCACCGACATTGACAGCAAACCTGAAACACATAAGGCCTCGATTATAAGTGGCAAATCTTTGGGCCAATCCACCTGAACAATCATCCCATCTGCCCTCAAGCAAAATTGTTTGCACGTCTGGTAAGACGAATGAGCCACAAATATCTGTCAAATAAAAAAAAACAATCTAAATCTCTTGGTACATCTATAAGGACAAATGAGCAACCACAATTTCTGTCACATCAAACAATCCACCTTAAATCTCTCGGTGATCAACGCGCTTTACTGACCTTGTTAGTGTCCTCTTGTTGGTTTTAGGTGAAAATGGAATGAAATGAAAACATTTATTTGCAAACACACACGGTTTAATTACAGTGTAGATGAAATTACAAAATATATAGTACAGGCGTGGTGCACCAACAATTGGTATGCAAATATTCAATAATAATTAATGGAGTTATATTTATAAAGTCAAGATTTTCTAGTTCAATAATATTTAATAAATTGCCATGTCAGAGGCCTGATAGTTGTGCTACTAGGCGGTTTTAAAACTCTGACACCAGGGTTCATCGGGTCGATAGACTCTATACCCACTCGACAGAAGAAGAAGTTCAATAGTAAAAATGTCAAATTGAAAATGTTAGCTTAATTAATACATATGTCAATAATAACAATAATAAAAAAGTGTAATAGAATGTCGTGTTAGGCGCCCCTAAAATTTAAATTTCTCAAACCCGTTTTTGAATAAATGTTACGGTGTCCATCCGCTTACCTCACGCGGACGGACCCTTATGCTTGGTTGGTTTCCATTACAGGTTGCCATTGTAAGCTACTATTAAGTATGAGAGAGACTTACCAGGCATAGAATGCGAGAAGTGATAGTTTTCAGCTCCTATCGGTATTCTTAGACCTTTCTGCGCGTAGCATCCGAAACCATTATCGCGAGCTACGTCGCCGCCTGCCCAGTACAGATGTGGTACTTTCCTAAAAAATATGCGCCATGAGTATTATGCGAGCATGATAATCATCGTTAATCAAATTAATTATTTAATAAAATTATGTTAAATTAATTAAATAAGTAATTGTGATTACATAATTGGGCTGTATATGTATCAACAGCGTCAAACTTAAAGCTATTATTTTGTTATTATGCAAAATCACTGTTTACTGGCGCAGTCGTTAGGATACAAATGAAAGAAAAAAATATTTTTTAAAATAGGTTATGATTGTTACCTGAAAAAATGTGTGCCCACATAGGAAAAGCCGACCCCATCGCCTCCCAAAAGCTCTAAGAAGAGACCACAAGTCTTTGGACAAATATCTGTAAACAGTTCCGCTTGGAGCTCGCCGATGTCTGAACCGTTCTCAAAGCTTAGAGTGAAGAAAACTCTGGAATTAATTACAGAAATATAAATTAACTGCAAAAACTCGCCTTTATCTCCATCGTAGACTATCTCGATCAACACTGGAATAGACTAAGTCTTGACTCTCACTGATTGGATACGGAACTTGTGAGTTGTGCAAACACTCTGGCACTAAAGACCAAGTCCCGCGCAAATGTTATCAAGGAGATCAGCTGCCCTCGCCGAAATCGACTGGGAGTACTATATATTCTTTTTTCTTCGTAGGACAAAACGACTACAAACTTAGCTAGAAAGCGTAACCTAAGCGATAAGAAGAGCTATACCTTGGTCTTTTTACCCCCTTAGGTTTTAAAAAGTTAGGGTCTTCTATATCCTCTTGAGGTATAGGCGGGAACAGGATGAACTTCTTAGTGGCTCGCAGCACGATATCGTGACGATTCTTGGACCAGTCTTGCATAAGGGCTTCTGTTGTGTCGACTTTCGGACCCTGCGAATATTATTAAATAAACTTTTGGATGGTATTTGTTTAACCAAATGGCCGATTAAGAAGTCAGTTATAATAATAAGTCCATCCGATCGAAATGTTCAATTTCTTTGGCTCCTTGTCCCTTAGACTGGAACACAAGAGCGATGATGACAAGATAATTCTGTGTCCAAGTCAGCCTTAAGAGGCCTCTTCGCGAGCTGTGGCGACCTCACTCGTTAAAAAATCATAACTCGCAAAATACAGACATTTTAAAACTTTTTTCTGACACTTCTTCACTTAGATTTAGACCTAAGGATTTAGTATCGAAATTTTCGCCAAATTTCGATAGTAACTGCCCGGTACTATTTGCTCCTCATTTCATTACTTCTAAAAAATCCTTAGGTCTAAATCTAAGGAAGTGACAGGGAAATGTTTTGAATATGTCTTTATTTTGCGAGCTATGATTTTTTAACGAGTGAGGGCGCCACCGCTCGCGGAGAGGCTTCTTAATGATACTTGAGGGTATCATTAAGAAGCCATGAGGGTATCATAATTTCACAAAATATGTTTTTATTATTATTATTATTATTATATTCTTTATTGTTTTAAAAATTAAAAATACAGTTCAACTTAAAAAAAAATAAACAACAGGCGAGCTTATCTCTATAAGAGATCTCTTCCAGCCAACCTAATGGGGATAAAAGATGGGAAATTCACGGGAACAGATACAGTTAGTATAATTTAATTACAAATTGATGTATAATAATACTAATACTATGTGTATTAGTATTATTAACATACTATAATAAACTAATACATATAAATATATATATATGATATATAAATGATAAAATAAAATATAATTACATACGTCATAGAGAGGTCATAAAATGCTCTTTCAGTCTCTTCTTAAAAGTGAAGCTCGAGGGACTGTCTTGTATAGTTTTCGTCAGTTTGTTCCACAGTTGAATGGCTCGAACAGTGAACGAGTTAAAAAATAATTTTGTGTTCGATCCAGGAGCCATTCTAGTTGAGCGCGAAATTCAGAGATGTGATCAAATTTACGAAGACCGAAAATGAATCTAATAGCTAGGTTTTGTAAGCGCTCAAGTTTGTTTAGCAGCTCCTCAGTCGCATCCAGATAACAGACATCAGCATAATCGAGGATGGGAAGGAGAAGTGCTTGTGCAAGCATGATTTTAGTGTGAAAAGGAAGAAAATTCTGGAGTCGTTTGAGAGAGTGGAATGAATAATGCATACGTCTGCTAACTTCATTCACCTGTGCCGACCATGACAAGTCACAATCCAATATCAATCCAAGGTTCTTGGCTTTGTCAGTATAAGCAATACATACGTTATTATAGAATATCTTAGGAAGATCTGCAACTACAATCTTACAACTGAGCCTACTGCTGCCGACAATCATCGCCTGTGATTTGGTAGGATTTACAAGCAGACCAAAACTCCTTGCCCATTCCTGCACAGCAGCAAGATCTGTATTTACGGCAGCAACTGCCTCACTGACGTCCGAAAAAGAGAAATGTCTATAAATTTGTAAATCATCTGCATACAGATGGTAGGGAGAAGAAATGACTTTTGAAATGTTGTTTATAAAAATAGAGAATAAAAGAGGAGAAAGAACGCCGCCTTGTGGAACACCAGCAGATAGGTTTGACCAGTCCGATGATGCATCGTCTGTCTTCACACACTGCTGGCGCCCAAGAAGATAAGAATGAAACCAATCGATCACAGTAGGAGCAACGTTAAGAGAACGGAGGGAACCGAGAAGGATATCAAAGTCAACAGAGTTAAATGCGTTGCTGAAGTCCAATAAAACGACAACGGTAAGTTTGGTATTATCCATAGCATGACTGATATCATCAGTAACATTCAGCAACGCACTAACTGTGCCGTGTGAGGGACGGAAACCAGATTGAAAGGGACATAGGAGATGATTGATGATTTTACCTGAGTGGTGAGTCGTTTGTGAATCATCTTGTTATCGCGGCTTATTTTCTTGAGCGCGTTCACTCGGTTGTAGTACGCCCAGAGACAGGCTTTCGGTTCCACTCTCCAGTGACTGTCCACGCGACCCTGAATATTCAATCATATCATTTCTGTTTTAAAGTTTATTGGTGTCAGTCTCTTTCTTTTTTACTTTTAAATCGAGGTACCTATATCTAGTCCTGCCATCACATTTAAAGTCAAGAGCCAAAAATAATTGATTCAATACGTGAAATGGCATGGAAACTTAACAATGAAAACGTATGGACAATAAATGAGTACTTTACGCGAGCGAAGCGAGTGCGACAATATTCAAAATGTTAGTCTGTATGCTACACGGCGAGCGCATCAACCCATGAAAATTGAATAAATATATTATACGTGCGAAGCGAGCGCATCAACTTACGAAAAATTGAAACAATACGTTATGCGAGCGTAGCGAGCGCACGATTTATCTAACATTGTTAGTGAAATATGAAGGAAGTGATTTAATTAAATTATCCTAGTGAAATGTTCCCTCTTGATAGCGAGCACCATATCCATATTCTCGCTGTCGAGGCAGCGCCTTTTTCCCGTCCAGTCGGGGATCTTCTTGAACATGTGCAGGGTTTGGTAGTGGGGGGGGCGTGGCGTATACCTTCCCACTCAATGTAGTTAGTTAAATATGAAGTAATTACCCTAGTGAAGTGCGCCCTTTTGATAGCGAGCACCATATCCATATTCTCATTGTCGAGTCGGCGCCTTTTTCCCGTCCAGTCGGGGATCTTTATGAACATGTGCTGGGTTTGGTAGTAGGCGGGCGTGGCGTCCACCTTCCCACCCATTGTAGTTAGTTAAATATGAAGTAATTACCCTAGTGATGTGCGGCCTTTTGATAGCGAGCACCATATCCATATTCTCATTGTCCAGTCGGGGATCTTCTTGATCATGTGCTGGGTTTGGTAGTGGGAGGGCGTGGCGTCTACCTTCTCACTCATTGTTGTTAGTTAAATATGAAGTAATTACCCTAGTGAAGTGCGCCCTTTTGATAGCGAGCACCATATCCATATTCTCATTGTCGAGTCGGCGCCTTTTTCCCGTCCAGTCGGGGATCTTCTTGAACATGTGCCGGGTTTGGTAGTGGGGGGGCGTGGCATCCACCTTCCCACTCATTTTTGCGAACTGGGGAGAGATCAAAATACATAGGCTCTTAATTATAAATCAATATCAAGATTGATAGTAATATTAAGTAAGGATTTGACGGGCTATTTTGTACTGGAATGATATTTCTGATACGAACTAAAAGTGGCTGTCAATCTTGAATCCGCTTTGTGTATATGAGCTTTACTATTACTACGTAAAAAAAAATAAGTTAGTTTTTCAAAGTTATCAGTTATCATTTTCATCACAGTATCTATTTATCTGATGAACCCCGTCCGAAAATTGATTGATTAATTTAAAGCCGTATTTTATAGATTCATTGGCTATTTTTAAATAAGGGGTCACTTCAAGAACCTATGTCTACATTACGTACTATAAGTTAGCAACAGCATCCACACATAATTTTCTAATAGATTTATGCACTCACAGTGCTGTTTGATTTCTAAATTATATTAGAAATAACAACCCGCGTCTTTGGAAAACCGGCCCAACGCTCTAAACCGCTAAGCTACAGCAGCCATGTCCCGAGCGACGAATTAGTGATCTGCTATTTATTACTCGTCATGAATGGACGCTACACTTTGTAGCTTAGCGGTTTAGAGCGTCGATCGGTAGTCGGTAGTCAGCGGTCGAATTTTTGATTTGTTATTTCTAATGTAATCCACACATAAACCTGATATGGACGTAGTTTTTTACCTTAGAAATGTTCCTACGCTCCTTACGCTGGAGATTTTTCTCAATACCTTCAAGTACTTCATCTTCCGGAGGCGGCGACTTCAAATGAGACCCAGAACCAGTGTGCAGCGCAGACCCGGTCGCGCCGATACTGTGCAAGGACTGCGTTGAGATCACCTGCTTTAATATAGCGCCTATTAGAGTCATCTTGATAGGAATAATGGGTTGGTTGAATAAATAGAAAATAAAACGTTTGATCTATTATTGATGGATGTGTAGAATGTGAAATGTTGAAGGATCCAAATCGAGATGGTCATGTTTGAAATAAGATGAAATTATACTCGCGCATTGTTTATTTTGTAGTGACCAATAAATAAATGCCTGCATTTTTTACTCTTTCTATGAGATTTATATTGATAATCTAAAATATGCGGACATTCTTTGATTTTCTTTTGGCGACATCAGTTTTAAATGAATCGTGCCTAAAATAAAATGAAAACATGAATTTTGCGTTTCGCGAGAATTGCAACTAATTCTCCATATCTATAATTTCATAATTCATATTGAGTACGTACATACTAAACATATAAGCTTTGTATTACAAATTTGCTAAAAGTGACCGCTTTTATTTTGGATTATAAAATGAAGAATAACCTGATCTACTCTCTCGCTACGTAAAATATTCATGAAAATGTTAGTAATTTAAGGCATAATTAATAAGAACTGATGGCGCCACCGTCGCGCCACTGTTCGCCCCTTAAGCAGGAAAGAAGTGAGGTCATAGGATGCGTATGAAAGAGTCATTTGTTGTGTGTGTTGATTGTTAGTCCTTCACTAATATTAAATCCTTATTTCAGACACAACTATCAGGCTACCTACTCCGCAAGTTCAAGAACTCTCACGGCTGGCAGAAGCTGTGGGTGGTCTTCGCAGCATTCACTCTCTTCTTCTACAAGAGTTGGCAGGACGAAAATCCTCTCGCGTCGCTGCCTTTACTAGGGTAAGTAACAATACGTACACAGAACAATGCTAATCCAAAGTAAGCAAAAATTTGAAACTATGCAATGATTCTTTGCAAGCCTTTAGTTATTTATTACATACATACATATATATATAATGACGCCTTCATCCCTAATGGGGTAGGCAGAGCGTAAACAACCTAAACAAAGGTCGTTCCGCCACGTCTGATAAAGTTTTGAGGGTTATTTAAGATAGATTTGTGGGTATATTGCTGTAGTGACAGGTTGTCAGCCCATCGCCTAAATTACAATATACTGAAACCCTTGGATCCCTTAGCTGGTTTTTATAGCATGCCCGGGAGGAAGTGCAGCTGGCACATTCTATGTTTTTCTCTCGCTCCCAGGCCAGCATGAAAGACGTTATTTATTTCATGCTGCTTATAGTACAGTGTACCTGACAAAATATTAGGATGTCATGCTATAATAATTACTGACATAAATGGATATTTTCATTTCACTTGGGTGTTGTAGATGTCGCGAGATTACATCGATAGATATTTTTTTTTTCTTTTAGGTACAACGTGGGATCTCCGGCGGACAGTGACGCCATCAAGAAGGATTACGTGTTCAAGCTGCAGTTCAAGAACCACGTGTACTTCTTCAGAGCAGACAGCCTCTTCACGTACCACAGGTAAGAGAAGCATTTCTTTTATATTTATTTAACTTTATGCATAAAAATGTTACATGGGCGGACTTAACGCCAAAGGCATTACCAGTCTACATTAGGGCATGTGGAAGAGAGCCCGATGGTGTAGTGGATAGGGCCGCTGCCTCCTGAGCGGGAGGTCGTGGTTCGAATCCCACCACGTACCAATGTGTTTTCTCGGTTTTCGAATTTGATATGTATGTTTATTCGGCGCTTTTTCCATGCTTCGGAAGGCACGTTTAGCCGTTGGTCCCGGTTAATACCGTTTAATACCGAAGATATTAGTCGTTAAGCCATGTCAGAGGTCAGTGCTAAGCATTGGCGGCTTATAAACTCTGACCTAATCTAGGATTAGGTCCGGTTTCCCTTCAGGGTTGCGGAGGTCAGATGGCAGTCGCTCTGTGTAAAAACCAGTACCCTCGTTCAATCACCTAGATTAGGTAGCCGACCCCGTGAGATACGGGATAAGGCTAGGGAGATGATTAGGGCATGTGGAAATGACAAGCCAGGTGCAACAATTACTTCACTCACCAACAGGTCACAGTTCTTCACATTAATGCACTGTGTGCCCAAGGAGTAGAGAATTATACCCCTTTGTCGCAGTATATCTGTTTCGCAAAATGTCTCGTGGTCACCGTTCCCAAAATGTCTATTTCGAAAAATGCACCTTTTAGATAGTTAAATCGTGGGCGTAATAAAAGATCTTGTGGGGTAATTTTGCAAAAGGGTCATATTGCGAAAAGGAACACTTTGCATAAGGGATAATATCATGAGAAAGGGACATTTTGTGGATGAAATATTTTATACCGATACTATCCTGTATAAAATATTTGCCTGTCGATTGACGTGTCGTGGTTCTTTATGACACACGATGAAGATTTTCACGTTATGACGACGCTACTTTGCACGTTGCCATTCACAATGACGTAACCTTAGATCAAATATAGTTATAGATACACAAACGCCGCATGAAAAATGGCACCAAAAAATCAAGGCACATGCCTTGGTTTTATGTCAGTCGCTATTTGACAAATTGAACTTTATTTTATATACAGTAAGTAAGGTCTATATTGAAGCTTTGAGTAAATATTTTGCACATAGTTATCGCCTTCTTTTATGTCATTCGCTATTTGACAAATAAAATTTTATTTTATAAGCTGTTAGGTCAGTTGAAGCTTTAAGTAAACCATTTTACGAGGGTTTTGCACATGGTGCCACGGTTTGAGTTTGATTCTCTATGGAACCGTGGATCTATAACTATATTTGATCTTCTTCCTCTTAGCGAGTGGATTTTCGAGTCCAACAACGACCCGAAGAACCCTGGTGTCAGAGTTTTCAAACCGCCTACTAGCACAGCTATTAGGCCTCTGCCATGGTTTTAAGTGATGACCACTATCAAAGACAGCGGCCGGGACCGACGGCTTAACGTGCCCTCCGAAGCACGGAATCCTTTTTTACTTTTCGGACAATCAGGTGATTCTGCCTGCAATGTCCTAACCAAATTATATTTGATCTAAGGATGTAACATGTTTATATTGTAGCTTTTTTCTAGCCAGTAGACCAAACACATTTTTCGTGAAAATTATCATGTTTTGTTTTTATTAACAGATGGACCGAGGTTCTGCAAACCGCGATGGTACATCACAAATAAAGGTATCCCGACATTCTATTAGAAACATTATTATCAGAAATAGCAACTATGATATATATCGGTGCCATGATAATTACGCCAAGCAAAATAATATTTTTTGATGAATTTATATGTGAACAAAATTAGATATTTAAATGAAGCAATAAGAATCTTGCCTGTAATATTGTTCTTATGAATTACATTGGTTGTTAAGATATTAAGTCTAGCTCACATTAGAGACTCGAAGGAAACTTGTAGTATTTTAAATGGAACCACTAATTTCGTCGGAATATTTGAAGGAACGGTAGCTCAGTTGGTTAGAGCAGCAGCACGGTCGCGGTTCAAATACCTCCTAAGCGAAATTTTTGGTTTCTATATTTACATGTGTTGTAGTATTTTGTTATACTGTGCCTTTATACGCCTGAACGGGACCTAACTATAAACCTAGGTATATTTATTTTGTGATAAAGTATTAGATATTAAATATTATTAGTTAATATTAATATAAGAGAAATCGTGTTGTTAATCGTCACACATTATTTTTAAGACGTCCTTTATGAAAGGAATCATGCTCTTTATATTAAAATTTTGACAGTTCGCATGTTTCGCTATCGATAAATAAACGAAGTTTCGTAAAGAAATGTATGAAAATGTCTTCAACGTAACTTTTTTCCTATAAATATTTCTTTTTTAAACAAAAGTGATATTAGCCTCTTGATTAACCAAAATACTTTAAATTCAAATTCAATTATTTATTTCAGACCACTTACAAAGTCCATATATTTGTTAGTAGCGACTTATTCAACTTTAGAAGAGTGGTTGGAACATTACGAATCATAAAGGTTTATTGATACGAACATCGTGATATTTCTATCCATTCTTTTTATAGAAGGAATTTGAAACAAACATATGTTAATAAAGTTTCTTCCATGCTGGACTGGAAGTAAGAGAGAAACATAGAATGTGCCAGCTGCATTTCCTCCCGAGCATGCTGTAAAAACCAGCTATGGGATCTTGAGGGTTTCAGTATATTGTAATTTAGGCGATGGGCTGACAACCTGTCAGTACAGCAATATACGTACAAGTATATCTTAAATGACCTTTGATACTTTGTCAGACGTGGCGGAACGACCTTTGTTTGAGTCGTTGCGCTCTGCCTACCCCATTATTGATAAAGGCGTGATTATATGTATGTATGTAAAAAAGCAATAAGTTGTTTATAAATTATACTTGAACATCACATTATGACTTGTTATTGTGTAGTGCTGTTCTCAAATAGTGACAATTTAGTGCTATAAGGGTGTGACAAGATCCAAAGCTAATATAGAAAATAAATTATTTTATAGTATTTACGAAAATTTACAAATATAATTATAATTTTTATTTTTATTAAGATTGGAGGAAACAAATGAAACGCATAATAAACGTATTCAAAAAGAATATAATGTTTTATTTCATAGATTTATTTTCAAAAGAAAATATTCCGCTACAAAATGATGTTTCATAAATAGTTTGGCTTTGGTAACATTAAGATTCTAGTTACTATTAGCGCTATCGACATCTCTTTCACTCAAATAGAAACATCTATAGTGATACTGGAGACAAAAGTTCTTCGTCTATGTTGACATTTTAAATAGTTACCTATTCTAATGACAATTTGGTATTCTTTATATTACACTGATATGACTAAAAATATTTATCGAAGGAATAAAATTTACATGAAAGCATGGACAAGACAAAATTTATTAAAAGGAAACTATCAGATCTCTAAAATTATCGAAGAAATTAAAAAGTGTGCAAGACAATCTTAGCTTGGCATGAGAAAATTATAATTCTTAGACAAGTTCTTAATACAATAAAATATACATAACTAGCGACCCGCCCCGGCTTCGCGCGGCTTATCAGTTTATATATGTAGTGTTTATACATATAAACCTTCTCCTTGAATCACTCAATCTATTTTTAAAAACCTCGCATCAGAATCAGTTGCGTAGTTTTAAAGAAAGTATACATAGGGACAGACAGACGCAGGAAGCGACTTTGTTTTATACTATGTAGTGATGAACAATTGAACGACGAACTTAAGCAAATAAATTATTTTATTTTATGTTCTAATTCAAATGCATCTGAGATCAATATAAGACGGGTAATTACTCCTAGTCAGATTTCAATATTATACAATACACGGTGTGTTAATCCCTTTATATAGAACATGACACTGAACACACTTCCATGCTGGACTGGAAGCGAATGAAAAACATAGAATGTGCCAGCTGCATTTTCTCCCGGACATGCTGTTGAAACCAGCTAAGGGTTCCGAGGGTTTCAGTATATTGCAATTTAGGCGATGGGCTGACAACCTGTCACTATAGCAATATATCTACAAAGCTATCATTATTAACCCTCAAAACTTTGTCAGATGTGGCGGAACGATCTTTGTTCAGGTCGTTTACGCTTTGCCTACCCCATTAGGGATAAAGGCGTGATTATATTTATGTATGTATGTATCACGATCGCAGATCTACCTTGAAAGAGCCTTCGTCAATTCGGGTGTTAGAATGGACTCATAATTAGATTTGATGTACCAGTGCTATTTTCTGTTTTTACACGTAACATGCACGAGAATATAAATTGTCGGTCACAGCCTATATCACCTAGCCAGATCATAAGCATATAAAAATTATATCATTATAATAAAAATAAGACTCGTTTATTCCGATACTTCACCTAATAAAATATACAAGCAACTTTTTTTTAAAACTGATGTGTATAATGTATATACTGTATAAACCAAAAACAATCATAAAAAAAAACAATTCACTATTTGGTCCCCACGCATGATCTTGTCAATATTTCCACATGACTATCTCCTTTTACGTATTCCGTTTGTTCATATTTAATTTGACTGTAATGAGGTAACTAGAATGTGCGTGAATGAAATGGTTAATTCCTACTAAATTACTTAAATTATACCTTAATCGTAAAATGGCACATTATATCCCCAAAGTATTTAATTCTATGCTTTAAGGTTAGATTAGGACGTAGCCGCAGCGCGACAAGAACTATTAAAATGTTTGAACTGAGATTGTCGCGCAGTGTCGTGCCGCGCCGCTCCGCTGCAGCTCCAGTGCTGCTTCAGTGCGGTACATGTCATACATTTTCATACAAAGAATCATTTGTCGCGCCGCGCCGCTGCACCTACGGTCTGACCTTCGGTGTTAAGTACAGTTTTACTTACCGTAATACTGGATTTCCACATAACTTACATTTAAATTATTACATAAGAATTAGCATATAAATCTAGGTAAGTATATAGATTTTATTTACAGTATGTACAGTTGCATCTTCCTTGGAAGACATCAAGCTTTAGCGTTTTTCTTTTCATCCCCTTATGTGAAAGTAAATAAAAACAAATCAATAAAACTCTTAATAATCGATACAAGAATAGTAAGTTTTGTGCTAACTAACATTATAGTTAATAAATAATTTCATACATTCCTTTGTGCATATATTATAATGATTCTAACAGTATTTAAACATCCATTCTAAATTATAATAATTCTCTAATTTATGTAACATTTAGGTATAATTCTAAAACATTTATAGAATAAATTGGGTCTAGTAAGTACCATGTCCAAGCTAACATAAATATACGAAGTTTTTAACAGACATAAGGAGGTATCATGAAGAATATCTTTGGCTATGTTCATAGTTTACAAAGTGATCAAATATTAAAACTACATTAATTAATATTAATTAATAATTAGTTATTTTTCACAAAAATATTCACAGCAGTCAAAGTTATCTTATCATCACAAGACCTATTCATTAAGAAGGCAATACATTTCAAAAATAATTTACAAATCAACTGGCTTTGTCAATCGCTCAATGACTAGCTAACCGAAGGACTCCGCTTGCTCATTTTTATGGGGTTAATATTGGAAATAAACGAATAAAGTCGAGAGCCAAGAAAAGAGATTTGAAGCATCTAATGAATTGCTTTTATTAATAAAACGTGTTATTATATAACATGATCTTTTGACGGTTCATAATAGATGATTCAAAACAATTTCCATCAGAGCAAATTTGTTCCTTCTCTTTTCAAATCTGACCGAATGCTTTATTTTGCTTACAATTGCTGACGCATTTAATGATGATTGAATGACTTGTTATTCAGCATAGCCGTCAGTTAATTCCTTTCCACAATTTCAAAATCTTGGCAACCTATCTAAATCCTTACATTTCTTACATCCTAGTAGTAACCATATCACCGTTCTCCTTGTGCTCGTGCAGCTGCACGTCGCTCTCTCTCTTCTTATCCTTGTCCTTGTCTCTCCCGCGCGTTCGGAAGAAGGAGCCGGTGGTCACGGCGCGGAATCGGAACGAGCCGGGCGCGCCGTTGCCTATTGTGTTGCGGGAGCTGGCTAGTGAACCTGTGAATCAAAGTACGTTTGTTAGATGATCTGTGGTTTAAAAATAAATGATTTAAGGCATATTTTTTATGCAACAAAGAAGATGCTCGTAGTAACTTACTTATTAGGCTTTAATTAAATGTCGCGTAACGTATTAATTTATTCATATTGCATGCATTGACGTGCTCGCTTCGCTCGCGTAATATACTGATTCATTCGCATCTCGTGCAACGTCGCGCTCGCTTCATACGCGTAACGTATTTATTTAACTTTCGTAATATGCCGCGCTCGCTTCGCTGGTGTTGTGGATTGATTCGGCTTTATTTACTTAAATGTAGCGCTAGCTTCGCTCGCGCAGTATAGATTTAGCTTTTGTGGTTCATTTTAACGTATTGATTCATGACAAAAAATCTGATTGAAAAGGGGGTGTAAAAATTGCAATGCATCAGGGCGATAAAACCTGTTATGGCAACTCGTTTACGGTGCATTATGTGCGTTTGAGGAACTCCTTGCCGCATGAAATGCGTGCAAGCCCTTCTTTGGATGTTTTTAAGAGAAGAGTGAGGGAGCATTTCTTATCCTCATAAATGTATTCATAAAATAAATATATATTTATTTATATTCCACGTATTGTATGTACTAATATTATTTATATAATTATTTGGTTAGTATTTATACTTATGTATGTAAGGATATTTATATGTAGCTTATTGTAGTCTTTGCGTAAACTCTTGCCTGCTGTTATCTATATATTTTTTCCTCTCACACGGTAAGCTGGAAGACAACTTAATTTTTTTGAGTTAAGCTCGCCTTTGTACATAGTGTATCTAGATTAAGTTAATTTTAAGCATATCTGTGTGTACAATAAAGAATAAAAGGTTAATCCAGCCCTGTCTACCTTCAAGAGGCTGATCCTTATCCTTAACCTTCGGCGATCTGTCTCTCGGCCTAGTCCTATACGAGAAGCTGGCAGCTTTCAGCCTGGCGCCTATACCCAGCTTGGGAGGGGGGTCGACGGGCGTGTGCGGGCTGAAGTGCGGGGTGGTGGGGGTGTGCGGCGCGGACATTGACCCCAGGATGGACGGCGCCATGTCGGGGCGCCGGACCACCATGCTGGCGGCGTGCTGCCGGATGCCCAATTGACCCAGTTCCATGTCGTGGATGCTGAAAGGAAGACAAAGTTGGTAAGTGATTTCTTTTTACAACCTAATACGTAGTACATACATACAATCACGCCTTTATCCCTAATGGGGTAGGCAGAGAGTACATGACCTAAACAATGGTCGTTCCGCCACGTCGGACAAAGTTTTGAGGGTTATTTAAGATAGATTTGTAGATATACTGCTGTAGTGACAGGTTGTCAGTCCATCGCCTAAATTGCAATATACTGAAACCCTCGGATCCCTTGGCTAGTGTTTACAGCATGCCAGGGAGGAAATGCAGCTGGCATATTCTATGTTTTTCTCTCGCTCCGAGTACAGCATGGAAGTTAATATGTAGTGATCAGTGATATTTTGTCATTTTGTTTTAGCAGATAAACGCGCAGAGCGATTAAAAAAATGCATTGCTTTTCCGTTTGCACAGTGTATTTTTGGTACATCATAAAAAGTAAGTAGGCATTTACCTTGTTTCGGCTCGTTTCGATCTCGTTCTTCGAAGCTCAGCTGATCGATGCCGCGAAGGCATTCCACTGTGCATACTTCCACCACGTTTTGACGCTAAAAGAGTAAAAGAATTTTCAGTTACTGTTTATCCAACAAGTTAACACAGAATGTCGAAGAATTTGTTCGTGTGTTTCTAAGTTTTTAAGTCATATACATACCTTTTAGCCCTAATGGGGTAGGCAGAGCGTAAACGACAAAAACAAAAGTCGTTCCGCCACGTCTGACAAAGTTTTGAGGGTTATTTAAGATAAATTTGTAGGTATTTTGCTGTAGTGACAGTTTGTCAGACCATCGGCTTAATTGCAATATTCTGAAACCCTCGGAACCCTTAGCTGATTTTTACAACAGAGGCCGGGAGCAAATGCAGCTGGCACATTCTATGTTTTTCTTTCGCTCCCAGACCAGCATAGAAGATTAAAGTCATAAGTGGAAATAAACATACTTGGAGCAGCAGTGTTGGGATCAAGTGGATGAGTATATATCCTCTTCCTAGCTTGCAGCATGGTATAAACCACAGCAGCAAGCGATCTTGGCGCCGTACTGAGAGCTGGCCCGCGTTTGCCTTCAGCCCCGCGTTGGCGCACCACCCACCACGTCTCCATGATGCCTTTGCCTTTTACTTCCACTTGACCTCTGGCATCTAACTCGTAGCCCCGAAGTTCTAGTAACTGAAAGTCAAAAAGCAGGGTCAGGTTTGATAGTTTTACATGCATTCCTATTTATCAACCTACGTTTATAAGGTCATTTTAAATCAACTGGAAAAAAATTAAAGGGTATGTATATTTATGTGGAAGAAATTAAATTTACGCATTTTAAATGTAAAATATGCAGTAGGTAGTTTTTATTTTCAATTTTCCTATCAAAAAAATATATATTTTTGTGAACACGCTTTTTTTTTGTTTTGTTTTGATATACGGTATGTCCGATTTTTGAATAGTTTTTAATTTTTGAATCTATGTTATCTTGAAAACTAGCGAATAAAAAAAACATAATACTAAATAGTCACTAAATAGTTTCTTGGAATTTATTTGATCATCGCCTTAAATATTTGCAGTTGATTTAAAGTGACATTATATAATTTAGCAATGTAAAAATTACAATTTTTCAGCTAAAAGTAACGTATTAGAAGTTTTCGAAGTTTTAATACTTAGAAAACTGCTTGATTTTCTAGAGAATAAAAAAATGGGTATGTAGTAGACTCAGAAAACATGGTGATTACGCACATGTTTAATGCAACTTATCTTTATGTATCTTTACTTACTTGTTTAGTATATTTAGTAACTTGTATCCTCCCCATAGCACCCGTACTCTCCATCCTAGAGGCTTCATTCACCGTGTTCCCCCAGATATCATACACGGGTTTCCTGGCACCGATCACCCCCCCTACTAGAGGTCCACAACTGATTCCTACTCTCAGTTGGAATTTGTTGAAGCTATGTTTGTTTATGTCCTCGAGAGCTTCTCGTAGTTCAAAAGCGTAGTCTACGAGGCAGCATAGATGTTCCGTATCATCATCTCCAGTCTGTAAACAAGAGTAATAAATGATAGATATTGTGTTATGACCTAAAAGTATCATAAATGTTTTGTGTAAAGTCCCTAAATCCTTAAAATTCTTTTTGTAAGGTAAGGACAGAAGAGAGACAGAAGAGAGTTTGAAAAGGTAAGGACTTCATGTTTTCCTCCTAAAGTAGTTAACCAATGTTCAGTTTTTTATATTATTTAAAAGTCGTCTGAATCAGGTGATCGTTTAGCATTCCTTCCGTCTTTGGTGCGGACATTTATTTTCAAGATTATGGAAACGTACCTTATGATTAGGGTTAAGCCCAGAAGCGGCCATATACGTAGCGCCAATGGTTTTGATCTTCTCAATCGCTTTGAACCGTGGCTGCATAAGCAATTTGTCGAAATCAACTGTAATAAAATTACATAATATAAATATTAGCCTCATGATTGATGTAATATACTTGATAGTGAAGTACACCAGAAAGGAATATTTATCATGCCAATAATTTTGAATATTTACTCTACTCTCATGCACTAAACATTCACATCAAAAGAAATCTTTTTCCCTTGAAAACTTTACTGTTTATATATAAAACTAGAAATGAAATGAAATTGATTGGTACATTACAAATGATCTCGTTGAGCAGGCGCATGCAGTCGACAGCTTTTTGTTCCGAGTAGAACTCGTGAAAGTTGGGGATTCCCGCAAACATCACGCCCACCTCGTCTCGCCACTGGGAATATAGTTCCTGAAAGAAAACCATTTGTGAACACTATGAATAATAATGGTCCTAAGACACTACCTTGAGGCACGCGTTAGGAGTATTTTGAAAGAGTAGTTGAGTTTTTTTATTCGGGTCAGTAGAAGGCCAATTAAATATTAGTTTTAACTGTCAGAGCAATTTTTATCGAATTCTAATGACTGTAATAGATTTATTTTTCTTTAATACTTATAGCATAAGGTATCAAAGCACTATAAAAATCTAAGACCGGCAAATAATACTTACATCAGGACGCCGATCTTTACTCAAGAAGTGGTTTACAACATGATCTGGAAGAATATGCTTCAATAAATGCCTGTTCGTTTTCTGCGTGTCTTTCATCTCATCGAGATCCGTTTCGGCTTGTAGTTTCCATAAGAAATCCAGTCTCGCTGTCACTTCTACTAATCTTGCTTGGTATACTACCATTACTAAGAACATAGTCATTATTATCAACATCTGGACGTAGAATGGTAAGTCGCTGAAAAAATATATAAAAACATTAGTTTTCTAAATATCAATCAAACACTAAACAATATTCAATTTTGCGATGAACAACACATTTCGTGGCTTACCTATTTGCAGAATCGAAGTAATACACATTGTAGAACACTAATAGCAGCGCAGTATAAATCAAGACATTGACTATCGCCAGACAAGTCTTTATCAAATAGTACAGCTTTACAATAGAAGTTAAAGCTACCAAACAGAGGATCCAAGTGAAAACCACGTATTCTGGTCGGTAACATTCTTGGGACATGTCTGTGCTGAAATCTATAAATGTAGCTGAAGTTTCATTGTTTAGATTCGTCGCGTTATCATGCTCGGGGACAGGGAAAGATGATGGACAGATGTAGAGTTTCATCGTGCTGTAAAAAAATATTGAAAATTGATAAAACTACACTTATTTTTACAGCATCTTCAGATATACCTTCAAGACTATAAAGTGCTACCTTCATATCGTCTCTTAAAAGACATACTACTGATTATGATTATTTAATTTTGTAAAACATGATCAATGTAAGTATTTTTCCATTCCTTATAAATTCTGATGGTTGGAGTTCATAGCCATCAATGCTTGGTATATTACCTGGATATGGACATGACCATGATGTAAGTGCAGATGTGCGTGCTGCGACGCAGGCGGCTGGCGCTGACCCACGCCGACAGCTTGGTGAGGCGCGGCCGCAGCGTCGGGAACTCCTCCAGCATCACCACCACGAACGACAGCGTCATCGGTATCGTCATTATCGCCAGCGCTACGCCCACTTTCCAACAACTGCAACGTAATTAAATATTTTTCTAAGCCAAGACTGTTATTCTTCATTCATCGCGAACGCAGCGTGCGCGTGATATCACGTTAATGATCGAGGTATACATCAACTCATCAGCATCTCCCTAGCCTTATCCCGTATCTAACGGGGTCGGCTACCTAATTTAAGTGATAAAACGAGGGTACTGGATTAACACAGAGCGACTGCCATCTGACCTCCGCAACCCAAAAGGGAAACCAGACACAATCCTAGATTAGGCCAGAGTTTTCGAGCTGCCATTGCTTAGCACTGGCCTCTGACATGGCTTAACGACTAATATACGGTGTTAAACGATATTAACCGGGACCAACGGTTTAACGTGCCTTCCCAAGCACGGAAAAAGCGCCAAATAAACATACATATGAAATTCAAATCCACTACACCATCGGGCTCTTACATATACATCAACTCAAGAACGCAATATTACATTTATTCGACATACTTATTCAATTTATATCGCGAGCGTAGCGACCACGATATCGATATTATCACGGCTATAATATGAACTTATATGGCGAGCGGAGCGAGCTCGAGAATTTCTGTTACTAATTAAAGTATCTGCTCCATCATATTCAAATACTTATTTTAACTTACTTGAAGTGCATGACCAGTTGCACACTGACTATGAAGAGCCAGACCACCAGACAGCACATCACATTTGACTTGAACGTATATTCATCCAGTTGTCCGAAACTCTGCTCCAGCGTGCTTTCGCGGAACTTCAGTGACCAGCGTTTCATCTTCTCCATCCGGATGCGGCGGTTACTGCTCACTTCTATTGAGTTTATTATGTCTTCCTCCTGTTTTTCAAAGAAACATACATACATACATATAATCACGCCTTTACCCTTTCCCTAATGGGGTAGGCTGAGCGTAAACGATCTAAACGAAGGTCGTTCCGCCACGTCTGACAAAGTTTTGAGGGTTATTTTAAATTGATTTGTAGGTAAATTGTTGTAGTGACAGGTCGTCAGCCCATCGCCTAAATTACATACATACATATAATCAGGCCTTTATCCCTAATGGGGTTAAGGCCTAAATTACAATATACTGAAACCTTCTGATCCCTTAGCTGGTTTTTACAGCATGCCCAGGGGGAAATGCAGCTAGAACATTCTAAGTTTTCTCGCTCCCAGTCCAGCATGGAAGATCAAAGAAAAGGTAAAATTAATTGAAATCTATTTTTGAGTTTGTTTTTTCCTTGCATTCTATTTGGCCTTTTAAAAAAATGGTCTTTAGAACTCGATTTACCTCAGACATAGAAGTGACATCTTCATCTTGACCGTGTTCCACATCAGGCCCTGAATTTCTCCCGAAGCGACGCGCCCTCACCACGCCCGCAGCACCATTAGAAAAGTACTGTCATATATAAAAGTGTTAGTACCAACGATATAATAGGTAAAACCTATTTAGTAAACACAAATTAGTTCACGCAGAACATGGAAAGGATTCATATAAGGAAAGATATCTGGGATATTTTTTAGAGCTTCTTCTTAAAGAATAGATCCTCGAGTCGAACGACCCGATGAATCCTGGTGACAGAGTTTTCAAACCGCCTAGTAGCAGAACTATTAGGCCTATGACATGGTTTGAGTAACGACCACTGTCAAAGACAGTGACCGGGACCGACGGCTTAACGTGCCCTCCGAAGCACGGAATCCTTTTTCTTTTCGGACAATCAGGTGATTCAGTCTGCAATGTCCTAACCAAACTGGGGAAAACCTCACAATGTGATAAATTGACAAATATCAACTGTGTGTTACCCCCCTGGGAATCGAACCCAGGACCTCTGGATCGTGAGCCCATGACCACTAGACCATGAAGGCAGTTTTTTTTTTTTTAGACCTGAATGGTACTTACATTCTGAAAAGGCATTTCTGGTGTCCAGTCGATTGTCATCTCGTCGTCTATGCTGCCACTTGGGCGACGAGCAGTGCTCTCCCACAGTTGCTTCACAGTTGTCGAGTCACTGAAATACACCATTATTATAGTACCTTAAACCTACCTTCCCACAAGACTGATTTCTACGCTAAATCTTTTACGGTACAGGCAATTAAACTGTGGAATTCCTTGCCCGAGAATGTTCGACGAGCTCCGTCTATCGAATCTTTTAAGGAGTAAACAAGAAAATTCTATTTAGCTAATAATGTTTAATGTGTAGCTGTCTGATTCATAAGTAACGTTTAAGTAAGTATATGTAGTGATATTCTATCTACCAATTTCTCTGATATATAACATACAGTATCCTATCTTATGTAGCATATATTATGTATTAGTTTAACACAAGATATGTATCAGTATATTTTATTGAAATATTTATTTAATTGTGTGTAAATATTGTCTAAGTATTATATGTAGTAATATGCACTATCCCGCTTTCTGCTTGTACAATTTCTATACCCAAAAGTTGCCTGGTAGAATTTGCTGCTATAGCAATAAGGCCGCCTATATTGTACTGTCACGTTTGTTCCTTTTTATTTCTGTTGTATGGTATATGGTATGTGTTTCTTTGTGCAAAAAAGAATTTTGTATTGTTTTGTATATTCATAGGATTCCTGAATATTTCGGTCCATCCTTTTGTTTATGGGATCATTAGATGTGAGTTGAAGGTTTAAATGTGAAGAGTTAAATAATCTTACTTGATCCTAGACCGATGCCTAGTTCTTCTCGGCTGTTCTGTTGCTTTAATTAAATAAGTGACTAGATTGTGCTCCCTAATGTAGGGATCTCTGTTTCCTCCGTCTCCATCTTCCACTTCAAAAGCATCACCGAGATATTCCAGAGTTGCTGCTGAAATGTGGACTCTCCTGAAAAAGTATAACTTTGGATTATTATCTAATAATAATGTTTGGAAAACGTGTGAATTGTGATATCAAAATGTATTTTGCACGGTCTTTACAGATACTTTTATTATTTGAAAAGGATTCTCTAGCCTAGGATAGAGGTAGTCGAGACTATAAGCATGGCAGAAGCCTCGAAGGCACTGAAATCAGAGCAACTTCTTCGACCCCAGATTTAGGTCTGAGTTTCTCACAGGTAAGGCTGTGATGCCGGGAAGTACCACCCTCTTCTTCTTTCTTGAAGATGGAATAAATCACATACCCTCATCCAACTGACGATTAAAATAATAATCTCCTTACCCCGGCAAACCTCCGCTCTCCATGTGATTGGCGATGGTAACATCGTGCGACCAAAGATCAAACTGCCATTTAAGTAGACCCAGGACACCACACAGTACTGTACCACTATGGATTCCTATTCTCATGTCGAGATCTACCTGGAAATGTAAGTTAAGGGTTTATTGGCATTACAACTGGTAACATTGGTATCAGAATCTGAAGTCATGGCTCTCCATCTTTCAAAATTTCTAATGTTATGTCTAATGTTATGTCCACCCCTTGCAGAGACAAATCCTTTTTCGGTTTCTTTTACTTCTTTTTCTTCTTAGCGTGTCGATGGAACACGAGAAATTACATGAAAGCGGCTCAGAATTCAGTCACTTGTATTGCGGATTGACTGCCGTCCATCAAATCCGCTGGCGTGCAAGTGTTGGGGCACGCCGGGCACGATGTTAGGTGTGCCATAGTTTGTACTATACCGCAGACACAGTCTACATCGGAGCTTGTCAAAAATCCACACCTGACCATGTTCTTACTTCTGCCAACCTGAGTCCGAAGCCTGTTTAAGGACTTCCAGACTATCTTTTACTTCTCTCGGTCTAGTGCAATTTCTAGTAAGAAACGTATTCTTTATCCGACGTCTATCATCAGTTAGTCAAAGTTAGTGGTCACCGGAAGGGCATTTTAATACGATTTTTAAGACCTTACGGTTCAATAGATTACCTGAGCATTATACCGCACATCTCGTATCGCTCTGATCATATGAAGTCCCATATTGACGCAGCAGTGCGCGTGGTCTTCTCTCTTCTCCGGCAGCCCACTCACGCAGAAATAACAGTCACCCAACAGCTTTATACGGAGACAGTTGTTTTCCTGAACACAGAAAAATCTTTGTCGTATAATGTTCTTTTTTAACAAATCGAAGAATGAAATAGGAGAAGATGGAAAGGTGCATCATTCTACGAAGCGTCAACACAACACGTTCATGTATTCCGAGTTTTAAACAGATGATCTTTTTTGCAACGATTATTGAAAGTCTAAATTTTCTGGTAATGTTACGTTTAATTCAAGAGGCTCACCGATGCCAACCTGTCGAATCTTGCAAACAACTCGTTCAATAGCTTGACCAGCTCTTGAGCGCTACATTTGCTTGAAAGCTCTGAAAAAAAAGCAAAGTGGATTGTATTGAATTCAGAAAATACCCAAAGGAAGGTTAGGTATAGACCAACAACTTATTTCTTTGTAACTTACCAGTAAATCCCTTGATATCCGCATACAGTATGGACACATCCTGATGCCGTTGTATGTAGAGGTTGTTAAACTGCTGCTCTTGGAACTCCCCTCTTACTCTCGACACGTGCTGGTAAATCTCTTTCGCCAGGAAATCTGGTATCACTGTAGGAAGGAATGTTTGTATTGGTTAATTCTAGTGAACAAGGGGAATTAGGATTCTTGAAATAATATTCCATCGACTAAAGCGTAAACATACATTTTCGTAAGTTGATTTCAACGAATAACTTTATTGGAAACGAATTTTTGGTCTATTATGTAAATACAATCGAATTCAGTGGGATTTCTGCAGCGTGCCTATATCATTTGGCACCTGCGCTTGGCGTCGCTCCAACTATAGAATATGTTGGAGGAAATAAAATCTAAAAGTGGCGTTTTATATCTTTGAACGCGGGATCTACGTATGTCTCTATTTGAGCAATATATTTTGAGAAGATATATCATGTCAGAATCTTTTGGCACAAACTTTTGGAAATCATAAGTTGCAGAGAGGGAACTTTGCGGGAAACCGGGTATAGAGATACCTATAGCTTTCAAAATCTCAAATAAAGCTTTTAAATTCCATGTTAGGTAGGTATCGTATTGATAAGACCCTACCGTATCTACCAAATTATTGCTGATTTTCTATATTCAATCGTTTCCCTCGTTTTGTCATTTGCTTTATCAGCCTCTAAAACACCTCACTATTCTCGAAACTTGGTGGCGAAATATTGACAACACATTATCAAATCTTATATAACCTAACACTCTGAAACAGTTTCCACTGTTTGTCGATCTCCCTATTCATTCTTTGCCTCATCACCATCGATCTTCCAAGAATGCCTTCCTCTGTCCCCAGTCAGCCAGATACTTTGCATACACAGGTAAATCGACTAGACATTACAGTATCAAATATTTTGAACAACCTACCACTCTGAAAAAGCTTCCACTGTCGATCGCTTTCTCTTTTCGTCCTTTGCCTCGTCACCATAGACCTATACGTCTCCAAGAATGCCTTCCTCTGCCCCCAGTCAGCCAGATACTTGGCATACATCCCCGCGAAGTTGACAGCACTATACAGTAGGGCGTTGCTGAGGAGAAGGCGCATGCCGCACGATGCTGCCTGCGAACGGTGGAAATTCTTCAGAAGGAGCTGGAGCAGAAAATTTGAATTAGGGTTTGATATTTTTATTATATTTAGATGTTCAAGCCAGTTTTCAGCTGATCTTCTGTGCTGCATGCAAATGTTTTGTAAGCATTTTGAGATGGTTAGTTGCCTGCCATTAATTCCTGAAAGTAAAATAGAGTTAGTCTGTAATTTCTACATAACATACATTCCAATTCCAAGGATTACAAGCGGACTATACTTTCACCAACTTACCACGTTCTTTGCCACCATTCTATCTTTAATATCAACAGCTGTTGCCAACACATGCGCAAGAGAGGACAGGAGTCCTATGACGATGCACCAGCCAAGAGATAATGGCAGCATCGCGTATGGGACGAAGATTATGAACAGCATGTACCAGATTTGGTTCTCGGCAGCTTGGAATCCTATACCTTGTCCGCTGAGACCTAGAAACAAGATGAATGTTAAATGTTGTAAGTCATTGTGAATTCAAGATATGAATTATAAGGAGGATAGAGTTTGAAGATCCCTATCAGCGAAGATAGTTATGGGAGAGAAGCAAGCAAACCCTGATTCCACTTGGGTAGAGCAGTAAGACCACTGCCCAGCACTGCAAAATAAATGTGATTACCCTGTGCTTAAAGGAGGATCCCAATGATCCCGATGCGGTGGCTGCTGCCGCCCAGTGAAGGTAATTATTGGCGAAACACTTCCAGCATCCCAGCAAACAGATCAAAATGTTCAGGGCAGTGAACACAACTGTTGTGGCTACGGAGTATGCGAGGGTTAACGGATCTACATGGGTATATGCTGGTCTTACCTTGAGCTATAAGGAGAATCCAGGTGGCAGCTGCCGCCCAATGCAGGTAGTTGTTGGCGAAGCACTTCCAGCATCCCAGCAAACAGATCCCGATGTTTAGAGACGCAAATGCTACTGTCGTGGCCACGGAGTATGCCATAGTTGATGTTTCTACGTGGGAAAATGCTGTGGAAGTTAAATTTGTCATAGTACCGTCGACACAGCAATTCACAATACGTTTCAAGCTGGTCTTATAATTTGTTTGGTGTGACGTAGACTGCTTTTATTACCCTAAATTTTTTTAACTGATGTCATAACATAAATATAACATAAAATATGTTTTACGCTCTTGTCAAATTTTAAAGTAAGTAATTGGTCTTCAAATAATTTAATTACTCAGATAAAATTATACTTCGAGGTTTCAGAACAATCTTATTTAATTACATTTAACGGTTTGTTATAAAAGATAAATTATGTATAACAGGTACTTACTTGTAGAACTAATTACTGTTGTTAAAGCTAAACATATCTGTAAAGAAAAATAAATTATTTTAGAGATATACTTTGTTTTACCTCACGAATGCTGCGCGGCCATAATTGTGGTTGTGCCTACACAGACACGCGCGCTTGTGGGCGTAACTACAAGTTTACTATCCCGAACATACCTACACTAAGCGAATGTGTGTAGGTTTACATACACAAATATGGCAAACCATACACACTACTACCACGCTGGTCTGGGAGCGAGAGAAAACATGGAATGTGCCAGC
The DNA here is from genome assembly GCA_949820665.1 of Scrobipalpa costella. NCBI lineage: Eukaryota > Metazoa > Arthropoda > Insecta > Lepidoptera > Gelechiidae > Scrobipalpa > Scrobipalpa costella. Next base: position 21,784,126 of record OX463297.1, read on the forward strand.
TGCATTTCGAACCGGGCATGCCGTAAAAACCAGCTAAGGGATCCGAGGGATTCAGTATATTGTAAGCGATGGACTGATAACCTGTCACTACAGCAATATACCTACAAATCTATCTTAAATAACCCTCAAAACTTTGTCAGACCTTTGTTTAGGTCGTTTACGCTCTGCCTACCCCTTTAGGGATAAAGGCGTGATTATATGTATGTATACACAATATACTGAACTACAAGTACGTATTCTCAGTACTTCTATATCTTAATTTTAACTCACCTTAAGTGCTAAGTCGACTATATTAACCATCATCAAAGATCTTTGTCTTTGCCGCCTTGAATACCTTTGGTATGACGTCTCTACTGTTTTATCCTGCAAATAGTAAATGCTCATAAAACAACCGCCACTCACTTGTGTGTTGTCAGCATGAATAACACTTGTTCGTATTTTAGTGATAAAATAGTAAATAAGGAAATAATTGTCACGCGTGCGACTAAAACTCAGAAAAAAAGGAATTAAATTATAAAATAGCTTTTACCTTAAAACTATTTGTGATGGAGGGCCAATAAATTCCTTTATAATATCTCCCTGTCCTGAGCATACTTTCAGTAGCCACTGAAAATAAACGTATGTTCCGTATGAGATAAAATATACAATGCTTATTTTGAAATAATATCGTCAATAAGTTCTTGAATACTTTTTTAGCTTTTAAATAACACAATATTTTATTACCTGGATCGCTTTCTTCTTTATATGGAATACTATTATGACTGCCTGAAGACCCATCGTCATCACTAGCTCTCTGGGAATAAATATTTAATATTTATAAAATGTTAAATTAACAGATTGTATACTAAACTGAAAATAACTAAACTTAGCTAACCTTTTTACCTAGAATCCTATTACATGACCCATTGTACAATAGGCTGGGCTGATTTCACTGATTTCGGAATTTCGTTTGACAAAACCCTTTGAAAGTTTCGGAAGGGTAGGTAGATTACAGAAAAAAAAAACAGCAAAAAAACAGCCCTCTACCAGCGGTTTTATTTTGAAAAAAAATGCTACTTTTTCATCATTGTTACATATGGTTTGCTATTAAGATTTGATAAGTTTATTGCTTTATATGGTGTAACAGACCTTGTGTTTACGCGTAAATTAATTACAGCAAGTTTAGACCTGTTTAAGAGATAAAACAAATTTAATTTTGAGATGCTGTCCGGAGCAAAATGACTATGTGAAGCAATTTGCTGAAATCTTACTATAATAAATACTTTTTTTTTAAATCTAATTATATATTTAAAATCTACCTGAAAAACCGCAACTTTTCATACCTCTTGGGTAAGTGAAAGCGTTTTATTTTTATTTTTTCCATACATCATCGACCCACCCTATTGTGTATATGTACATGTCAATATAAGTCTTACAAGTCTTGACGGAACACTAACTGATGCTTTGTGCAATTATACCTAAACGAGACGCGATTCTGGCGAATCTGGCGATTGTTCTATAATTCATATAAAAAGTACCAAGTAAAGTACCAAGAGCGTACCTGGTCTTCAGGCGCTGAACTACTGGAACCATCTCCAGGGAGTCTTTCTCCAACTGGGATGTGTGACTCTTCCCCCTCTGCTTCTCTTGAGATGCTTGGCTCACCACAATCACCGCTTCCATGACCCTGGAAATAAAAAATAAACATCTGTAAAATGTGGCAAGTTAAAATCAATCTTATCTTCCATGCTGGACTGGGAGTGGGAGAAAAACATAGAATGTGCCAGCTGCATTTCCTCCCGGTAATGCTGCTAAGGGATCCGAGGATTTCAGTATATTGCAATTTAGGCGACGGATCTTTTAAGATCCTTATTACCCTCTATTTGAGTTATTTATAACCCTCTTAACTTTGTCAGATGTGGCGAAACGACCTTTGTTTAAGTCGTTTACGCTCTGCCTTTCCCATTAGGGATAAAGGCGTAACTATATGTATGTAAAAATCAATATAGCTTAACGTCTGGACTGGTCAAAATACTTGGATATCTTGTATAGTTTTAAAAAGTAAGTTGTCAATAATAGGGAATACTCATGATTTTTTTAAACTATAAGTAAGAATTATTGTTACCATAGATGAACGGATGTGAAGGAATATTCGCAAAATATTCATTAGTTTAAGAGTTATAATGCCTTAAAGTGGTTAGTTAAAAAGAGAGGTCCGAACTGTCATGTGACGTCATAAGACAGGAGCGCCATACTAATTCCATATAAATTGTCGTTTCGAAAAGAGAGATAGATAGTCTATCTTTATAATGGTATAACTAGATAATTTTTTGATCAATTTTATTTCTGTTTTCACTGTTCTTTTCATAATTTAAGATGTTTTTAGAAAATAGGTTCAGGAACTGAAAATACCTTATGTTATATGCACGTTCTCTATTGCATTGGCTTGGATAAGGACTGCGGTAGCTCAGTTGGTAGAGCGATGAAACGTCATTCTAAAGGTCGCAGTTTCAAACCCTGCCTGTGTGGTATATATTGAATTTATTTTATAATCATGCATCAGGCGGGTGCTGGATCTGGTTGTATTTCTATAGTGCAAGCAGAGCGAGTATCCGCATGATGTACACATCACAATACATTATTTGGTATAAAAAGGCCTCTGCTCTGTTGGCCCCACGTATGCCTCAAAGGACCGGGTCCCTGTGGGCCCGTGATACTGCAAAGTACTTATACCAACAAATATAATAATAAAAAGCTTTATTTAAGCAAATAATATAAAAAACCTATGCACTTACATTTAGTTACATAGTTTTTAAAAACATTTAAGAACTAACAAGATTAAGTGACTGTGAAACTCTGGCTCCCAAACTATGTTAGAATCTGTATCTTGGTAGACAGAAATGTTGTCCTTTTGAACAGCGAATCTTTGTGTGATGTGTGCTTTATAAGTGAAAAAATATTATTTCAAGTTAGTAGGTACACATATATATAGTTAGTTATATGTGTACCAATGTGTGTGTGTGTGTGTGTATGTGTGTGTGTGTGTGTGTGTGTGTGTGTGTGTGTGTGTATGTATGTGTGTGTGATAAAATAAAAATATTTTTTAAGGATTTTAGAGCTGTTACTTGTTGTGAAATAAATATTAGCAATTGTTCTGTTGTGCCGTATATTCGTTAATATTTGCATAAAAGTGCTTAATCAAGTGAGATTTGGCACCGCATTTTCTTTGCTTGAGGTTTAAGGTCAGACAAGAGGGAGATTGTTGAGCCAGCGTAGTAAATAGTATTCAAGTAAATTGTTTGGCAAAGTTTCAGTTTTGTTATGTTCGCAGTCGATTATATTTATAATATAGTATAGGGACAGAATGTATAATAGTACGAATAGATACCGTAAGTTATGCCATGAGCACGGTGCCAGCAGGAGCGGGAGCGCATATGTATTTTTTGTCACCTTAGCGACATTATACATTACTGGGTATTAACGGTATATTATTACGTTCTCTTCCATACTGGACTGGGAGAGAAAGAAAAACATAGAATGTTCCAGTTGCCCTTCCTCCCAGGCATGCTGTAGAAGTCAGCAAAAGGGATTCGAGGGTTACAGTGTATTGTAATTTAGGCGATGGGCTGACAACCTGTCACTACAGCAATACACATTACAATCTAAAATTGCCCTCAATTTATGTCAGACGTGGCGAAAGCGCCTTTTAGGAGGCGTTTTACGCTCTACCTACCTCGTAAGGGATAAAGGCGTGATTTTATGTATGTATGTATGTATTATTACGTTTCATTACATAGTATTTCCATTCTGGCCTAGGAGCGAGAGAAAAACATAGAATATGCCAGCTGCATTTGCTCCTGGGTATGCTGTAAAAACCAGCTAAGGGATGCGAGTGTTTCAGTATATTGTAACCTCACAATTTTGTCATACGTAGCGGAACGACCTTTGTTTTGGTCGTTTACGGTATGCTTACCCCATTGGGAGTAGAGGCGTGATTATATGTATGTATCTACATTACATAGTTTACACGGCGATGCCTACAGAATCTAACCCAAGCATTTTTTGTTGTTTTTTTTTAGTTAGAACGACCGTGCGACACAGGACAAACCAAGTCCCGCATCGGAAAACCATAATAAAGAAAAGGCGATTTTCACAACCAAAAGAACAACGGTAATAACTACTACATATGCTGCACACAAAGGGAAAGTATTTCATATCGCTTTCAATTTTCCTCAGTGTAACGATATTGGTCTGCATTTTCCTCTCACACACAGGGCATATTTCATGTCCCACCAACAATATATTTATTGAATGGGTGAAGATCATTCCTTTGGCTTGAAATAAATCAAATAAAACATTTTCTATTGCACTGCTTATGTAAGTACTATGTTTGTGTTGATTATGATTATTTGTTAATTCTTCCATGCTGGCCGAGAGCGAGAGAAAAACATAGAATGTACCAGCTGTATTTCCTGCTGTAAAAACCAGCTACGGGATCCAAGGGTTTCTGTATCCTGTAATTTAGGCGATGGGCTGACATGACAACCTCACTACAGCACACCTACAAATCTATCTTAAATAACCCTCAAAACTTTGTCAGACGTGGCGCAACGACCTTTGTTTTGGTCGTATACGCCTACCCCATTAGGGATATAAGTGTGATTATATGTAAGCATGGTTATGTAAAACAATACCAAAGCCTACAGAAAAAGAATCAATTTTATAAATATGCCGTTATTTGAAAAATGGAATTGTGATGGTTTGCTGCGATTATATTCTAGTCTAGGACAGAGGTGACAGGGGGCAGGTTTGGTGATTACCACCGCTCATACACCTTATTTAGCCATGTACGAGTATTGAGTAGGCACTCATCTTATTTATTGAAGTGAAATTTCAAGGTCGACACAAAACATAGAATGTGCCAGCTGCATTTTCTCCCGGGCATGCTGTAAAAACCAGCTAAGGGATCCGAGTGTTTCTGTTTATTGCAATTTAGGCGATGGGCTGACAACCTGGTTAGGGCGTTCACGCTCTGCCTTCCCTATTAGGGATGAAGCCGTGATGTCACGGCATAGCGTCATGATGAGGCTGGAACGAAAGAACACACGCTCTTTTTATTTATTTATTACTAAAATGTAGAGAGGACGGACCTACTGCCGCGCAGCAATCTCTTGTTGAACATTGTAACTGAATTCAAAGGTCGACGTCTCCTTTCAAAATGCATTCTATTCAATCATATCGAGTAACAAATGCTTTTAACTCCCAATTCATTGTTTATTTTGGCATGATGTACCTTACTTACAGCTCAATTTCGTATTCTCAGTCGGAGAATCAATTTACCAAATATGAGTGAATTAGAGAAAAGATTTTTCAGAGAAATTGTTAGTAGTTGCTCAGAAGAGTATACAAAAGAAAGTATTAGAGTAATGTTGTTATTAAAAACACTTCTACTTGTTTCACTTAATTTGATTGAATTATTTCAATCCTATCGGTTTCGCTAATTTATAGCATCATCAGGGATTTTATACACATCATACACAACACATAAAACATTTTAAATAAACCGTTCATATTTAGCGAACGAAGTGCAACAATTGATATGTTAGTTAACTAACATAACAATTGATATGTTAGATTGCCGACAATCGCAAGTATAAATTGTAGTATTAAAGTAAAAACTTAGTTTCTCTTTATGCTGAATCTTTGAATTTAAAATATGACGAAACGAAATACCTGTCTGTTTTATTTTTATAAAACACAATTATCAGGTATGTAGTTACGGGCTAGTAATAATTTTCAATTAATTTTTAACTAGTAATTTAAAAAGTTCAAAAAACCGAAATGCGTAGAATACAAAGTGAGCTTAAAAACTTTAAATCGTTATAGATCTTAAACGGTTGTTCAAGACGAAAAATGATGATACTAAACTCGAATTATTTTTTAAATACCTGTTCAATGATACTCCACTCGTCATAGTTCGTCTTTATTTTTTTTCATATTCATTAAAAAAAAAAACAAAATCATGTTTTCAGTGACACTCACTAAAATTGGCCTACGCGTTTGGTCTCCAGAGGATCAAACATGCTTATTTACATACGTAAACATATATACATACGTTACATACATACGTTGCGCAGTCGGGTAAAAATATGCATAGTTACAGCATAGTCCAGCTGTTAATGAAATGACAAACACACATAAACGAGCTTCCGCATTTAAAACGATTCCACTCATACATGCCTATCCTAAACTTTTCAACAAGCTCGATGTTCTTACTCCCCTTTCATTGCATGTATCGTATACGCATGTAAGCTGTTGATCGCATGTTGAGCCGACGAGCAGCGGATCTGGCACGACTCCGCCATCTTGTAAGAAACGGTTCAGAACGGTTACATAAATAAGCTTGCATATATAAATAAAACCAGGCTGAAACTGCATAACAAAACCATATTTTACTTGTTTTTTTTTATCTTCCATGCTGGCCTGGGAGTGAGAGAAAAACATAGAATGTGCCAGTTGCATTTAATCCCGGGCATGCTGTAAAATTGATTAAATTATATTAGATTAAATTTCAGTATATTGTAATTTAGGCGATGGGCTGACAACCTATCACTACAGCAATATACCTGCAAATCTATCTTCAATAACCCTCAAAACTTTGTCAGACGTGGCGGAACGACCTTTATTTAGGTGTGTGTGTAATTTATTTATTTATTACAAACAATCACATAAATTTTAAAAACTAATGAAAATAGGTGTCATTTCACGAATGAAAAAGTTTACATAGAAACTAGTGTATTTCTACAACGGTGTAGAGCGTAGGCCATAATCACAAGTTTCTGCTATTTTATATTATTATCATCCTGCATCAGTCCACTGTTGGACATAAGATAAGCTATATTTATTTGCTTAGAATAAGGTACATTCAATAGATAATTTGTGAATTTGATTAGTCCTAGTAAGTTTGGAAGTCAGCCATGTTAATTATAGCATGCAAATATTTGATTAAAATTTGAAACATCTAAAAGTTCTTGTTATCATAATCTTTTTAAACATTTCTGATTTAAATTGTTTTAAAGGTAATTCTTTTGTACACTGTGGAATTTTATTATATATACACATATTGTAATATTTTTTTAAGAACTGTGCAGTTTTTAGGCACTAGTTTTTCGGTATTCCTAAGGTTTCAATTACATATATCAGAAAATTTCTTAAACAGATGGAAGTTTTCTTTATCAAAGGCCTCTCACTTGGTCGTCAGCTGTTCCCATCCAAATCCTAGTTTCAGAACGTCTTACACCACGTCTGCCGATTAAAATACCTACCTATCATGCTAATATGTTCTATGCTAGCTCTTCTAAATACATAGACACACACACACACACACACATACATATACATATAATCACGTTTTTATCCCTAATGGGGTAGAGAGGGCGTAAACGAATTAAACAAAGGTCGTTCCGCCACGTTTGACAAAGTTTTGAGTGTTATTTAAGATAGATTTGTAGGTATGTTGCTATAGTGACAGGTTGTCAGCCCATCGCCTAAATTACAATATACTGAAACCCTCGTATACCATAGCTGGCTTTTACAGCATGCCCGGGAGGAAATGCAGCTGGCACATTCTACGTTTTTCTCTCGCTCCCAGTCCAGCATGGAGCAGCAGCTCTTCCAAATACCTATCTTTAAATGAAAATCAATACGATTAAAAGCAAATATTTAAAAAAATATGATTAACTATTAATCAAAGTAAAATGTTTTCGTCAGTAATTGAAAGTTTGAAAATATTTAGTTATTATTTATTTAGGTTTGGTTCGTTACTCTAAAAATGAACACGATTCCAAGTAAATTACGCTCAAACTTGGCGAGGACAAACTTGTTAAAATTGCCGACAACCATCAAATAAGTTTCTTTCGACCGGAAAATACTTTCAAGTTCAAATCGACACGCTATAACTGCGCTACCTAATATCTAATAACTCACAAGTAGCCGTGGCCCGTAGCTGTAGCCATTCACCGTAGCAAATCCGTAGACAATTGCTACGACGTAGCAGTCTTTGATTAAAAGAAAAGTATAGATAAGCGCATGGGATAAATTGAAGGTGTTAATAGGAATACAACAAATCTTTAGTTCATGATATACCAGGCCACTCAGAAAGTATTGCGATAAATAGTTTTTATATATGGCAGACTGGCCGGTTAGAATCTTTTTTGAAAATATGATTACTTGTAAGTAAAAATATGTGTGTTCCATTTTCAAAATTTCCCTCCTCATTTTTTGCGAGCCAATTCAAAGTATCGTGTCTTACTGAAAAATGGATCTGCGCCGGGAACATTTTAGAGCTATGATTTTTTACGATTTCAAGTGTCGCCTGAAACCGGATGAATCGTTCAATAGACTTCAAATGGCATTTATAGATGAAAGCCCCTCCAAGGCAACCGTGTATCGTTGGTATAACGAATTAAGGCGCGGTCGACCAACCTTGGGGGATGAAGAAAGAAGCGGTCGCCCTTTGACGGCTATTACGGAAGAAAACGTGCTAGCAGTGAAAAATTTAATCCAAGATAATAGGCGAATTACATATCAGGAGATTCAGCACATATTAAAGATTGGATCGAGAAGCGTTCACGAGATTCTACACTGGCATCTTCGCGTGAGGAGGATAGTATCGCGCTGGGTGCCGCACTACCTCACCGACGCTCAGAAGCAGGCCCGGGTGGAATGGTGCCGTGATATGCTGAACAAATTTGAAGCAGGCTCGTCTCGGCGTGTTTACGACATCGTAACAGGTGATGAGTCCTGGATTTATCAATACGATCCAGAAACCAAGCGCCAGTCGACAGTTTGGGTGTTTCAAAATGAACCAACGCCTACCAAAGTGAAGCGATCTCGAAGCGGGGGGAAGATTTTGATCGCCAGCTTTTTTAATTTGACTGGTCACTTGGCCTCAATTACCTTACGAGATCAAAGAAGCATTAACGCCGAATGGTATACTACCAAATGTTTACCAGAAGTTTTTTCTGTTGTGAGCAACAAGCGACCAAACACAGGGCTCCGCGGACTACTGCTCCACCACGACAATGCGCCTGCACACACCGCGCTCAAAACGAGGGACTTCCCGGACAGCACACCAGTCAAACTCCTGGGTCACCCTCCTTACAGCCCTGATCTAGCACCGTGTGACTTCTTTTTATTTCCAAAAATAAAAAATCGGCTCAAGGGGATACAATTTTCGTCGCCGAAAGATGCGCTGGCTGCGTTTGAGCAGGCTGTAAACGAGGTGTCTACGGCGGACTGGAAAAAGTGTTTTGAAAACTGGTTCAGACGCATGAATCTTTGTATAGAGGCTGGTGGAGAGTACTTTGAAAAGATTTAATAAAAATATATGTACCTGTAGAACAATTTTTTTTAGTGTCGCAAATCTTTCTGAGTGTCCCACGTATTGTTCGCTTTAGTTAGGAAAAGATGTTTTTACTTCGCATGTTCTGAAAGTGCTTTTATGTGCAGGGTATAGACTGAACAAAATTGAATTTTGTGCACATGCGCAAAAACGTATCTACTCATAAATGTATCTCTTGTAAGGCAAAGAAAAATACTCCATACAGCGACACACATTGAGGAGTTCATAGATAGAACTTGTTATTTTAAAATATTTACTTCAATTTATTTTCCCTTTTGTGTATTTTTATGACATAAACGATTTTAAAATTCAAATATTAAAATACACTATGTATTTAATTTATTATTACAAATTTAATTTAATTGTAGGCTGTATAGGTCTCCAGCATGAGCCTAATACTTCATGTCGAAGATGTTAAAAGTTAAATGGCGGGAATAAATTGTTTTATTTACAATATATTTTTGTCGAATTTCTTCAATTCTTCGCAATCAATGTGAAAAGCATAGTTTATAACTCGTCCACAAAACCATTTTTGTCCTCGACTTAATATCAGCCCTCATCCTGCGGGCTCGGACAGTTAAAAATCTCGGACAAAAGTGAGTTGTTTTGTGCACTTGTCGTACTAATTATCTTGTGAGCTTGTGAAAACTTACACTTGGCTGTTTTGGTTGATATATCATGATCATGACGTATTACGCCTCGTGGTTTCAAATAAAATAATAACATTACGCAGCCCACAAGCTAGGTGCTCTATCTATAGTTTTATTTAGTAGCAGCCTCGATCTTCGCAGCTCGTTTTAATCAAATCCCACTCCACACTACCAAGCCCTCTCACGGGCTTAGGGTCTGTGGTTAGGGTCGTCACTGAACGGCGTATTTACATTACTTATGCTAGTTTCTTCTAATATTTTATTTCATGGCGCTCTATCTATAGTTTTATTTAATTCTACGCAGTGGCAGCCTCGATCTTTGCAGCTCGTTTTAATCAAAGCCCACTCCATACTACCAAGCCCTCTCACGGGCTTAGGGCCCTGTGTGCCGGATTGTTCACTGAAGGACGTATTTACACGACTTGACTTAATACTTTAGGTACGCATTTTGTATTGATGTTGGGAAATCAAGCTGGCAATGTTAAATTACCGATCAGCCTTGAAATTTTATTTCGATTAATGTTCTGTTTTGGGGTAAAGAGGGTATGTAGCCACCGCAATTTCAAGAATATTAGGGTAGTTATTGTTTTAGGGGCGATTTCATATTTTTTTTCTCATGATTGTGATATTATCATGGTTGGTTGAATTGGGACAGGAGATCTGCTATCATTATCACTGCCCATGATGTAATGCTTCCTCTGTCATTTAGGCTCGTATTTATAAACCGAATCTAAGAGCGATATTAAGTATGGATTTGACAGGTAATTTTGTACTGAAATGACATTTCTGACAAGAACTTAAACTCGCTGTCACTCTCAAGTGCTGTTTATAAATACGGGCCTTAACTACGACACATTTTCTTAGATAAAAGTTGTGTTTACGGATTTTATTAAACCATTGAGGCTTTGCCTATTCTGTAAGCGTGTCTATACATATGTATGTATGTACCTAAACATGTGGAAAAATATGTAATTAACCAATGGCCCAATACAATCGATCTTGGCCATCGACAGCGTGTCAGTGATTGGCGAAATCCAGCATTACTATTAATACAGGGTGTAATGTATCTACAATTTTCATAGGTAGGAATATCACGATTACAAAAAGTATAAGGACTTCCTATAGTAAATTGTTCTGTTCTCACATTATTATCATCAGCTTGCCTCAATTTGGTTCAATTTTGTTTTTCTTATAATAGCAAAGTATTTAATAGTCTGTCTGCTCTCTCTAGGTCCAAGGACTATAGATAGTCTATGTTCATACCAGTGGTCACCAAAACACAGTCAATGGTAGTGCGAGCAACTGTGTTTTGTGAACAACATGAATGCAATAAACATTTGAGTATTTGAGCTCACCCAACATCGCAGGCCGATGAAAAAAAAAAGTAAGGTTATGGTATTTTATGCTCATAAAATAGTATGCTTTATGAGCATGCTTAAAACTAGCGTGCTCTTCAAACTGACACGTTTCTTTTTGTTGAGCATTTCTTTATAAATATATACCTATACGTAGACACAGATAGACATGCTCAAAATTAGTACAAAAGCATGCGATTATTGAGCAATAGCTACTTACTGGCTTATATGTACGTACTGTGCTAAATATACATACATACATATAGTCACGCCTTCATCCCTTACGGGGTAGGCAGAGCATGAAACGCCTCGTAAAAGGCGCTTCCGCCACGTCTGACAAAAATTGAGGGCAATTTTAAATTGAATTTTGTACTGCTATAGAGACTGGTTGTCAGCCCATCGCCTAAATTACAATACACTGTAACCCTCGAGTCCCTTTTGCTGACTGGAGGGCAGCTGGAACATTCTATGTTTTTCTATCTCTAACAGTCCAGCATGGAAGAAAATTTGCTAAATATACGCATGCTTATTTCGAGTATGCTTTAAAATGGACAGTCTTGCAATTTTCACGCATGCTGCCTGCAGCGCGGATGGAAGGGAGGATCAATTGAACAAGCAAAACCGAGGGCTCGATTCTAGATACCACCGGCTAAAACTAAAATAAAAATCTGTCACTTTCAAAATAGTAAAATTCAAAAAGGACAGGCGATTTAAACTATATAGTTTTACACTTTGTCCGCTAGATTATGTCGCGCATTTGCACTGTATTTTTGACAATTTAATTCGCCATGTGATAAGACGGTAGATAAAAATGACTGATAGATAACGCATAAAATCACCGACTATAAATAAGAAAGTGGAGCGAATAGATCTCCTATCCTTTTGCAAAGATTTTAGTGACAAATAGATAAAATTTTAGTTTTAGCCGGCAAATCTAGAAACAAGCCCACTACTACCTCAAATACTGTTACACCCTGTATATAATGCTCAGTCATGGTGCCATGGCAGCCATGTCATGCCGCGCCACCGCCGATATTATTGCGGTTGCCGAATGATAGATCGGGCGTTTATTGCCGTCCTTTATAACGTGCCTAAATAAAAGGCAGGGATTGATATGGTGGGGTGTATATAGCGGGTAGCAACAGGCTTAATGGCGAAATGCTGGTTTATACTTTTGGTGATACTACGCCTATCACTTTTAACTATTACTTTTATGGAAGCGCCATCTTAAAGTGACTATAGACCCTAAGTGGTGCCCCCATCAGTAAAAAAATCATAACTCACTAAAAACACAATGAATCGAAAATTCGGTTCAACAGACTCAAGTAATAGTTATAAAGATAATTTAGAATTGCAAATAACGGCCCTCAAAGGCAATTTTCGAATTCAAATTAAAATTCTTTTTATTTCAGGCATTAAAAACACCCATTTTTTCTACCTGTTACTACAAAGAACTAATAATCGCTTTATTTTATTTTATAAGGTTCTAAAATATCTTCATAACTATTACTTGATTACCTTCCATGCTGGACTGGGAGAGATAGAAAAACATAGCATGTTCCAGCTGCCCTTCCTCCCGGGCATGCTGTAGAAGTCAGCAAAAGGGACTCGAGGGTTACAGTGTATTGTAATTTAGGCGATGGGCTGACAACCTGCCACTATAGCAATACACTTTTCAATCTAAAATTACCCTCAATTTTTGTCAGACGTGGCGAAAGCGCCTTTTAGGACTAGTTTAACGCTCTGCCTACCCCGTAAGGGCTAAAGGCGTGATTTTATGTATGTATGTATGTACTATTACTTGAGTCTGTTGGACTGGTTTTTTGATTCACTGCGTTTTAGAAAGTTATAATTTTTTAACTTATTGTAGCGCCACTTAGGCCCCTTAAAGCTTTATCGCCACCTTAAAGTTGTAAAAAGTGCCTGTTAAAACCTTACGACCTATGTAAAGACCTATTCTTAATTCTTTTAAATTCCATAAAAACAGCAAAGATATTTTTGTCTTTTAATAAGTTCACCCAAAACTTAATAGGATTTCCCATTCACTCAGTTTTTTTTAATTCCTCTATCTACTGAAGGCGGTTTACCGGGTCAAGTTACAAACAAAAAGTAGACACAATATCGCCCAATGTCTTCCAAAATGTGTATCACGCCAAATAGAAGACATAGCGCTTATCCCGTCTTTGTTGCCCGATCCACATCAAAAATTTCGCGGTACAAAACATCAGAGTATAAACTAAGCGTGTTTTTGAAAACAATGCCTGACAGCGGGTAGGATTGCGAACCCGCTGAAGAAGGGAACTTTGTAGACTGACTGCAGACTGATAGCGAATTTCCAACTGGAAAATTCTAGATTGAATAAATTTCACATGCTGTAGAGTTAATCATGCCAAATTCGTTGCTCAATTCTTGAAAGAAGCGAAACTCTAGTAAAATTAGGTAAGATCGTTGACAAAAAAAAAAATAGATATAGTTATGTATGTGGTAACAACGGATAGGTCTTTCAGTAGTGTAGCAAGCTCCATAAGCACGAAATACACACACATCAAAACAATATTGGTCGACTAAGTGCAGTAACACACAGGCGTCACTTACTGTGCGTAAGATTGCACTCAACACGCTGATAATGATTTTTGCATTGCCTACAACACACATGCGTCACCTTACGCTACGCACGGGTACTGTCAGAGGGATGCGCCGACGCAGAGTTCCTCACTACGCGCGTGTAGTGCGTAAGATGGCGCATGTGTGTTGTAGGCAATGCAAAAAGCATTGACAGCGTGTTGAGCGCAACCTTACGCACAGTAAGTGATGCCTGTGCTACACTTAGTTTTAGTCCCTCGGCGGAGAGGAATATGAGTTGTTCAGACAATAAACTATCTTATCAGTTGAGAAGTTCTGACTTTGCAGCCCGTTTGTATAGGCCTTTGCCGCATACACGAGTTTTCAATCAGCCACGAACAAAAGATGACCGGATCACGATCCGAGGCTAAACAAAAGAAAACTGAAAGAAGTATCGCATTCATTCGTAACCATAGATGTCTATAGATAAACAGGGGGTAGATACGATGCTATCGCTTCAGTTTACAAACCTTTTTGGCAGGTCACGCCAGCTCTATGTGTTGGTTCAAGAAAACACCTAAATTAGGCCTTTCACTTTCTTAAATTAGAAATATGAAGAAAGGGGCGCTGTCAAAAACATAAAGTAATATAATCTTTACTAATATTATAAAGAGGAAAGATTTGTATTTTTGTGTGTATGTTTGTAACGAATAAACTCAAAAACTATTGGACCATTTTCAAAAATTCTTTTACCAATAGGAAGCAATGTTCACTCAGAGTAACATACGTTACTTTCTACCGCTTGCATATAATTACGCCTTTATCCCTAATGGGGTATGCAGAGCGTAAACGCCCTGTAAAAAGGTCGTTCTGCCACGTATGACAAAGTTTTGAGTGTTATTTAAGATAGTTTTGTAGGTATATTGCTGTAGTGACAGGTTTTCAGCCCATCGCCTAAATTACAAAAGAAAACCCTCGGATCACTTAGCTGGTTTTTACAGCATACCCCGGAGGAGATGCAGCTGGCACATTCTATGTTTTTCTATCACTCCCTGTCCAGCATGGAAGATAGATTTACCGCTTGAAACGGAAAAAATGCGGGTGAAACTGGGGAAAAGGCTAGTCACTACATAGTATAAAACAAAGTCGCTTTCTCTGTCCCTATAATTATATGTATGCATAAATCTTTAAAACTACGCAACGGATTTTGATGCGGTTTCTTTTAATGGATAGAGTGATTCAAGAGGAAGGTTTATATGTATAGTACATGCATAATATAGTACTGATCATTACCGCGCGAAGCCGGGGCGGGTCGCTAGTTCTTAATAAAGAAGAGACGGAGAGCGCATGCTTATGGTGTCTTTTGAAACTAAATTGACACCTTTTATTTTCAGGTATAGGTTCGGAGTTTTCAGCGTTTGGGAAATAATTACTAGATTTTGATTTATTAAGCGATTTTTTTCTGTTTTTGTCCTATGTAAATATTGTCTACTGGAGCTATTGTTGGTACTGCCACATTCTGCAGCGTCATCGTATATAATATTTTGATATGGATTTGGGGGAACAAATAGTGAATCACAATCACGAGTGCGGACATGCCTTATCGCTTGTTTGTTAGAGCACGATGGATACACACGGACCGATAAGTTATCATAAAAAGTTTGACGGTAGAGCCAATAGATACCGGGTGTAAGGGACAGCGTCCCGCAAACTGATAGGGGTTGCTCAGTCAACGAAACTAATCATCTATCACCAGGAAATTCTTTCAGGAGATTAAAAAAAAATGAATTTCCCATACAAAATGACCACCTCGATCAGACAATTTGTACGGAAAATCATTTTTTTTTTCACATCCTGAAGAATGCCTGCTGATAGTTGTTCAGTTCCGTTGACTGAGCAACCCCTACCAGTTTGTCCCTTACACCCCGTATGAATATTGAATGTGTCTGTGACAAGACGTCACCTTGAGTTCCAATCACCTCCTAACTTTAAGCTAATCTCGATTTATATTATTCTCGAGAAACTAAATAATTAAATTATTCAAAGTATGCAACTGAAGTAATTTTTGGTATCAAAGTATTATTAACAATGTTTTTTTATAACATTGAGTGCTTCATATATACATATTTAAAAGACTATATTGAATTCGTAACTCCCTCTACCGTTTCTGTAGCTCAGTTGGTAGAATAATGGACCGACTTTCCAGAGACGCAGGTCCAAACCCTGTCAGAAACGAATTTATTATTTTCTTTCTTTCACATTATTTGCTTTATATTTGATTATAAACTTCAAACTTGATATGATGGACTCCGTTAGTCCGTGTGTGCAAACGAAAGCTCTGTCCGCGGTCCGATAACGATACCGTTATCGTCAACACTAATGCGTTTGCACAGTGATAAAACACGCAACATTTTCTTGGCGTATCATATCTATACAATACAACATAGTATAAATTATAGGATACTAGCGACCCGCCCCGGCTTCGGACGGAAATCATCACTGTTTCTCTACTATATTATGCATGTATTATACATATAAACCATCCTCTTGAATCAATCTATCTATTAAAAGAAATCGCATCAAAATCCGTCGCGTAGTTTTAAAAATCTAAGCAAACATAGGGATATAGGGACAGAGAAAGCGACTTTGTTTTATACTATGTAGTGATATCAGCAACTCCTTTCTTTCTGGTTTGCCTGTCTAGTCCTGGCTGATCAACACGACGATGGACCGAGTAGACATACATACATATCACGCCTTTATCCGTAATGGGGTTGGCAGAGCGTAAACGACCTAAACAAAGTTCATTCCGCCACGTCTGACAAAGTTTTGAGGGATATTTAAGACAGATTTGTAGGTATATTGCAGTAGTGACAAGTTGTCAGCCTATCGCCTAAATTGCAATATACATAAACCCTCGGATCTTTTAGCTGGTTTTTACAGCATGTTCTGTGTTTTTCTCTCGCCCCCAATTCTGCATGGAAGACCGCAAGGTGCTGGAATTTTTACAAACCGAATGAACTCAGCAAGCTGTTTGGGTTAGCGCTAGGGGACGGCCACTAGCAATTAAAGAAAGTAAACTAGGAGCCTTTTTGGTCAATATGTTTGTGAATATCATAATAGAGGGCTTTATACAAACCAAACTTACATAATACTTGATTAAGATTGTATTTTTCTCCCATTTGCTCGGAAAAAGCTTAGTTATTAAAAAAAACCTACTTTCCCTCTATTCGGTCCTCATATTCGCACTACGCCAGCAATTTCTCCAAACGACAACAATGAAATTAACGAGCACTTCACGAAATCTTTAAGGCCGTATTTGTATGGTTTAGGTATTTTTTTAGTTCACATTATTAATTATTTTAAGGCGCATACAACTTTTAAAATTTACAAAATGGAATGAATGTGCGCCTGTCAAAGGCTCCGTGCAACTCTTAAATGTCAAAATATTAAGGAATCACAAGTACTGCGGAGGTACTTCCATGCTGGCCTAGGAGTAAGAGAAAAACATAAAATGTGCCAGCTGCATTTCATCCCGGGCATGCTGTAAAAACCAGCTAAGGGATCCGAGGGATTCAGTTAATTGTAATTTAGGCGATGGGCTGACAACCTGTCACCACAGCAATATACCTACAAATCTATCTTAAATAACCCTCAAATCTTTGTCAGACGTAGCGGAACGACCTTCAAATTCAAATTCAAATATTTATTGCAGTATCACAATTAATAGTAGCATATATTTATTTTAGTTATTCTTATTTTCACTACTCTATTTTTGTTGTATTTAAAGTAGGTATTTAAATATTTCCTATATTTTAGCACTACTCTCTTCTCTTTACATTCTCCTCTACCCAAAGGTTGTCTGGAAGAGATCGCTTCCAGCGATAAGACCGCCTTTGTGCACATTAATTTAAGTTTATTTTTGTATTTCTTGTTTTTTGTGTACAATAAAGTGTTTTTACTTACTTACTTACTTACTTACTTACATTCTATCGAGTAGGTATAAGGTCTTAAAGATAATTGTGACGTCCCGTCAGGACATAGCAATGTTAGACAGAGAGATTTACTGTTTACAATTATTTAAAATATGAAATGAATTATAAAACAATTAATTACATTATAAATTTAATTTTAAATGTCCTCAGAAAAATTCTAGAATTATAATCACAAAATATAAACTTATACTTATAACATGCTTATAACTAATACTATAATAATTAATACTATTTAGAGGTCAGACGAAATACAGATTTTATTCATTTATTATCATCAAAAAATTCTTTCATATGATAATAACATTTCTGAACTAAATATTTTTTTAAATTTTCTATAAATATTTTATCCTTCTCTTTATTTTTAATTGAATTTGGGATACTATTGTAAATTTTTTTTACCATTGAATGGGAGCTTGAAGTGAAAATTTCTAATTTTGAGAAGGGTTTTTTAAGTTTGTGTAAGTTTCGGTTATATCTTTTAATGTTTTTTTTAGGGGAATACAGGCACATATGGGATCTAACAAATTTACATGATTCTAATATATAAATTGAAGTCAAAGTTAGTATGTTGTGTTTAATAAAATGGGGTTTGCAGGATTCCATTTGGTCTATATTTGTTAATATCCTGATACACATTTTTTGGAGTACAAATATATCTTCAACGTCTGTAGAATTTCCCCATAGAATGACACCATACGTTAATCTACTATATGCATATGCATAGTAAGCAGTAAGTGCCGTTTTAAAATCGGTATTTTTCTTTAGGTGGGAGAGCGCATAGATGAAGGACGTCAACTTTTTTCCTAAATTTTGAATATGTGGTTTCCATGTTAAATTTGTATCTAAGTCTATTCCTAGTAATGTAGCGGAGTTTACCATTTCTATTTTAGTATTTTTATAAGTATATTCTATTTCTAGAGGGGGTTTTTGATATGGTCTGAATTGAATTATATTTGTTTTGTCAAAGTTTAATTTCAAGTTATGATTATCTAACCAGTTTGTTGTGTTATCTAATGTTATATTTAACATATCTTCTAATTCCGTAGCATTTGAACACGTTAAAAGAATAGAAATGTCGTCTGCGAATAAAATACATTTGTCATTGAAGAGTTTAGGCAGATCATTTATGTACACGAGAAACAGAAAGCATCCCAAAACGCTACCTTGAGGGATAGAGCACGTCATTAAGGTACTCTCTGATCTCACGTTTTTAATTTCCCCACTTGAAAAGTTAATGTTTTCGACTTCTGCATACTGTAACCTATGTTCAAGGTACGATTTAAACCAGTTAAATGTGATACCCCTAACCCCAGTTTTGAACAATTTATTTAAAAGAATTTCGAAATTGACTCTATCATACGCTTTGCTCATATCGAGCAATAAGCCTACAGCATATCTTTTGTCATTTATGGTGTCCATGATTATTTGTAAGTATTTATAAATTGCAAATGTGGTAGAGCGGTTTTTTCGGAAACCAAATTGACTGTCATCAAATATTTGGAATTTTTCATAAAAGGAGTATATTCGATTGACCATTGCAGTTTCAAATATTTTGGATGCGGTGTTTAAAAGAGAAATCGGACGGTAGTTGTTTGGATCCGATTTTGCACCTTTTTTATGTGCGGGTTTTACCAAGGATACTTTTAGGGCATCTGGAAATATGCCTTCAGAAAAGGATTGATTTATTAGATATGTAAGTGGATGAGCTAACTCATTTGCACACTTTTTTATTAACGAAGGGGGTTTTTCATCAATTCCACAACTGGTTTTATTTTTCAGGTTATTTATTATTTTCTCTATCTCTTTAGGATCTACGGGGCGCAGATAAAATGAGTTTTCAATTATAGTTAGTGGGTTGGTTATTGATTTGTTTAAAATGTAAGTGTCTGATGGATTCCCTATAGTAGAAAATAGATTATTAAAATGGTTTTGCTATAGCGGTTGGTTCTTGAATATGTGCATTATTTATTTTTAATTTAATATTATTTTTTAATTTGATCGGTTTTTTATTTGTTTCTTGCCCTTTGATTTGCCACATTGCCTGAGTTTTGTTTACTTTGTTTTCAAATTTACGGATATTTGTTATTTTTATTGACTGTCGTACAGCTTTTTTTAATGTTTTAGAATAGGTTTTGTAGTAATCACGGATAATTTTGTTATTTGTTTGAGATTTAAGGAGATTTAATAATCTTTTATTCTTGCACGACAGTTTCAGTCCAATAGTGAGGTATGTTTTCTTTGTTTTTGTTTTTATTTTCAGGGTTTTTAGTGGTATACATTTTTCGAGAATACCCTTTAGGATTAAACTGAATGTATTATAGTTTTCATTTACAGATTTATTATTTGAAAAGGCGTTATCCCAGTTTACTCTCTCGACTTCATTTTTAAATTTTAAGATATTTGTTTCATTAAATATCCTTTTGTGAGCAAAGAATGTTTTTAAAAATGGTATCGGTATGGGTGCAGAGAACATAACTCCTTTATGGTCTGAGAAACCATATTCTTGTACAGTTACTTTACAATCTTTCTTATTAAAATTTGAAAAAATTAGGTCTATGCATGTAGCGCTGTGTGAAGTTATTCTTGTAACTTCTTTCACGTTTTGGTGGAAATTATATGACAACATTAAGTTTTCAAGTCTTTTCTTATCTTTTCTACTTAAGAAGTTAACATTAAAGTCTCCGCCTATTAAAATATTTTTATTTTTATCTTTTACTGAAATTATTTTTAGAAGACGTTCCAGGCTATTGTAAAATACTTCGACTTCTCTACTACTATCTGGCCAATACAAGTTCACTAATAATAAATTACAATTCTCTATTTCTATTGCACATGTTTCGAAAACAAATTCCACTGATAAACGCTGTATATCTGTTCTATCTTTGCACTCTATCTGATTTTTTAGTAGTATACATACTCCCCCGCCTTCACGAATTTTGCGACAAAAGGAGGATCTTATAGTATATCCATTTATATTAATTAAGTCTTTCTTCTCATTATTAAGCAAAGTCTCGGTAACAAAGATTGCGAGTGTGGATGGTATTTCTTCGAGTAGAGCTTGTAGAATGTGACTTTTGCTGTAGAGGCTACATACGTTTTGGTTCAATAGCTTGAAGTTATACACGAAAGGAATTATTTATGTTGCAAGCATCTGGCGAGGCTGCCTTATCGTTTCCAAATGTCAGATTTGAGTAAGAACTATTGTTTCTCTCTACAATATTTCCTGAGTCTGTTTCGCTTCTTTCAGTCTCGTTCTGAGTGATTTGATGTTTTGTTGGGTTTATTTCTATGTCTTTATTCGGTTTAGGGATTTTTACTTCCTTGCCATCAATAAATAATTTATTGTGTCTAATAATGGCATTTTTTCCATTTTGTCTTGCCGATATAAGTGTCTGTTTCATTTCCTTTCTTTCTGCGAGTTCTGATTTATTTAAATGTTCCGTCACGCTTATACCAGAGTCTTTAAAATAAATGGCATTTTCGAGTATATATTTCTTCATTTTCTTACTAATCAGTTCAATTTTTAGAGGCCGTTTAAAACCTTTTTTCCCTATATAAGCAATTTCTTCAATATATCCTGATATATTTATGTTCAGGATATCATAGAAGACATTTTCAATTTTCTCTGTCAGGTCTTCTTCTGTGTCCCAGTAATTTATTGGGAGGCCATGGAGTACCAGTATTTTGTCACGGTTTTCTATATTTATGGAATAAGTTTTATTGTTCTTTAGATCTAGAAATTCTTTCTGTAGTAGTTTATTTTCATTTTGAAGCTTAGCACATTGGGACGTGAGCTGTATAATTTTCTGATCAATTAGAGATATATCGCTTTTTATTTTAGCTTGCTCATTTATCATTGTTTGGTTTTTTAGTTTAAAATCTTATCTCAATTCTTTCATGGCTTTCTGAATTTGGTCTTCGATAGTTTTTCGCATTTCTTTAAATATTAAGTCATTATTCTGTTTCAAAAGGTGAGTCATTTGCTGTAGTGTAACTGGTTTGTTTCCGGCAGGGCATTGAAGAAGGTTCTCTGAGGAATTTGATTTTGGGCTGGAATCTTCCATAATTATAGTGTTTCCTTGAGGAAGTGGTGTTTGGTCCAGTTCAGAGCTAGAATCTCCTTCGGGCCATACTTGCTGCTCGTCTGATGGATTTAGGTTTATGTTTAGTTTGCTTCTGTGAGAGTGTACTGGGGTGTTATCATTTCTAGGACGTCGTGTTGCTACTCTCTCGCAATCTGGGCAACTCCACTTTCGCTCGTAGTCCTGTCGTTTGCTTATGAACTGCTCTAATGTGATATTCACGCATTCGCAGTGATACTGACCCTTGCATTTGCTATTTTTACATTCTATCAGTTCTCTGATGCCTATATGTTGATTACATGCTCTACAACAACGCATTTTGAGATATTTCTGTCGCGTGCGGTGCGTTCTGATGTGCGTTTACCTTTAAAGGACGTTACAATGGTTTTTCTACTCAACGCTAGATGGCGCTGTAATATTTTCTTGGTACCCTTGCGCGCACGGTGCGTTTAGGTGTGCGTTCACCTTAATCGGGGTCGATAGTAGTTTTGTTACTCAACACTAGATGGCGCTGTAGTGATTTCCACGTACTATGGATGGCTGATAGTAAATGACTGGTATATTTTATTGTCTTTTTGGTTATAATAAAATATTGTCCTTACATTTTATTTATGTTTGCACTGGTTAACAATTATAATGTATTTAGCACTTCACATTTAGTCACGTCACAAAATAATCACTATTTACATATCAGTCACGGAAGAACTGTTATTACTAGATTATATGTAATTTTGCACTTTTTAGTCACTGATTCGCGTATTTGGCACTAATTTATATATTCCAATGAAGCTTTTTATGCTTTTCTTTATAATTATGTATAACTTTTAACGATTCTTAACATCTTTACTATTTTAAAATAATTTTAAATAGGGACTCGATGTAAACAGTGGCACAGTAGCGCCCTCTCCTCCCTTTTTTTTGGGTCGTTTAAGCTCTGCCTACCCCATTAGGGATAAAGTCGTGATTATATGTATGTATGTATGAATCGCAAGTTTGATGTTTGTTTTGAAGTGTATTGTTAGTGTTTCCTCGCAAAATGCCAGCCGAAATAGCAATTTAAGGTCTCGTTTGCATTCGAAGGCCTCGACTGCGTATCGGCCTTACGAATTTACTCGACTTTAAATTGCTTTTTCTTCGACCTTGGAGTAATGTACTGTACTCATCTAAAAACTTCTTCAGATACGAGATTTTTATAAGCTTTTCTGCATGACTAGAAATTATTTGAAGAAAGGCTTTGCCTCAGCACATTCCATTCAGCTGGAAAAGTAATAAAGGTTAATATTTTCTAACACCGATTGCAGTTTACAGAGTATCTTGGGGAACATGGATTTCTCTAAGACCCGAGAAGTTTAATACTAGATTACTCTATTTCTACTGCAAAGGAAAAGCTTTTCAAAGCGACAAAAGGAGATATAATATACGACAGAAAAGTTTAGACCATTTACGTTAAAAACAGCCATTTTAAATAGTTTTCTTGTAAACGTGAAAGTACTCAATGTATCTGATTATTTGTAAACGTATGTTTATTTGTTACGAAATCTGAGGCACGAAATTATACCATCTGAACTATAAAAATATAATTATGTTTACTTAGCCAAATTTCAATTTTAATTAATGTTTGTCAGTACTCTGAAACACGGCTAAGTAAACATAATTATATTTTAATAGTTCAGTGGGTTCAGTTAATATAAAAAAACATCATCTCCCTAGCTTTATCCCGTATCTCACGAAGTTGGTTGCTTAATCTCCGGGATTAAACGAGTGTGGATTCAACACATAGCGACTGCCATCTGACTTCCGCAACCTAAGTGAATATAAAAATATTGCTTAATGGGTTGAAGATGGTTCAAAAAAAAAGCTAACGAGAAAAACAATACAATACAAATATTATTTATTGCACATGTGTTGTTTACACATTGTATAGGAAAAAACATTTCAAAACAAACAGAGTACAATTAGGCGGCCTTATTGCTAGGGTAGCAATTTCTGCCAGGCAACCATTGGGTAAAGGAGTAGTTTTGTAATATTTTGCGGGATAGTGCAGTTACTATTGCTATAAATTAGGAATATTCTTTTAGGTTCAGTATTATATTTTACCCGAGAAAAATATAAAGTCTTTATTTTAACGTTCTGTAGCCGCGATCCTATCTCAGTAAGTTTAGAATGAAAATATTGTCCTATTTCAGAATGAGTGCTTTTAAAATGTTTCATTATCTTTCATATATCTTTTCGCTGGACTGGGAGTGAGAAAAAAACATAGAATGTGCCAGCTGCATTTTCTCCCGAGCATGTAGTAAAACCAGCTAAGGGTTCCTAGGGTTTCAGTATTTAGAAATTTAGGCGATGGGCTGACAATCTGTCGCTACTGAAATATACTTACAAATCCATCCTAATTAACCCTCAAACCTTTGTCAAACGTGGCGAAACGAGTTTTGATTAGGTCGATTACGCTCTGCCTACCCCATTAGGGATAAGGGTGTGAATTTATGTGTGTAGATATCTTTACGCCTGGTTAAGTGTTTGACTCTACAAAATAAAGTAAATTAAAGAACGAGTTCATAAATACTCCTATTAGTTACGAGTCTTCTTCTTAGCGAGTGGATTCTCGAGTCGAACAACGACCCGAAGAACCCTGGCGAGTTTTTTCAAACCGCCCAGTAGCACAGCTATTTGGCCTCTGACATGGTTTGAGTAACGACCACTATCAAAGACAGCGACCGGGACCGACGGCTTAACGTGCCCTCCGAAGCACGGAATCCTTTTACTTTTCAGAAAATCAGGTGATTCAGCCTGCAATGTCCTAACCAAAATGGGGAAAAACCTCACAAAGTGATAAATTGACAAATATCAACTTTGTGCTCCCTCTTGGGAATCGAACCCAGGACCGCCGGATCATAAGCCCATGGCTCTGACCACTACGCTACGGAGGCAGTAAGTTAGGGTTTATACATAGTTACAGCTTGATTGGCAATATGGGCGCGTCGTTCTTCCAAGCTGGCCTGGGAGCGAAAGAAAAACATAAAACATGCTAGCTGCATTTCTTCCCGGGCATGCTGTAAAAACCTGCTAATTGATCTGAGGGTTTCAGTATATTGCAATTTAGGCTATGGGCTGACAACGTGTCACTACAGCAATATACTTACAAATCTATCCTAAATAACCCTAAAACTTTGTCAGACGTGGCGGAACGACCTTTGTTTAGGTCGTTTACGCTCTATCTACCCCTTTAGGGATAAAGGCGTGATTATAAATATGTATATGTATGTTTTCGTCCAATGTGGTCAATCTTAAACTATTTATTTTGTATTATAAAACATAATGTTTCTACTGCTGATTAAATAAAATATACGTAGAGATAATGTAAATAAAAAGCACACAAATTATTTATACAAGTGTAAGCGTTGAAACTTTAAAACTTAATTGCTTCTTTTGTAAGTGTCACAAAGACGAATTTAATTTCTTTTGCTACGAACTCGTAGCACCGAGCGCAGCTACGGCGTAGAGACTTGCTACGAGTGGTCTAAAACTTTTCCGCAGATTTCAATATTATAATTTACTTAGTTTATGATAAGATTTTTACCTATTTTTTTAACATTGAATAAAATACAAATACAGTAACACCTACTAGTGACTGATCGAATCGATTTGTGAAATCAAAGAGACGAAACGATATCTGTATTTTTTTTGTGTCTAGAGGAGCTAAGTGGCGCCGCCATCAATATAAAAAATATAACTTACTAAAAACACAATGAATCAAAAATCAAATTATAGTTATAAAAAAAATTAGAACCTTTGTTTTATTTATTATTTAATTATTCTATAATATTATTGAATTTAATAAAACTGAGTTATTACACCATTCATAAATTAATAGATCCAAATTTGCGTCTTTTTGTTTCTTAACTTAATTATAATTACTTTGCGGTTCACTAGTTAAGAGTGTTCACTAGTTAGTGATAACTAAATATTAAAGAAACATGCAAATACAACAATACTTTAAAAAAATATATGATGAAATTTAAAGTAAATACCTTATAAATTTGCGACTCTTAGTTCGTTTAACAGGAAGAAAAATTACCGTTAGTAGCAATTTAAGGTTTGCAATTTTTCTACCTGTTTCTACAACGCTACAACTATGTATCGCTAATTTACAAATTTCTAATTTATCTTTATAACTAGTACTTGAGACCGTTGGACCGCTTTTTCGATTCACTGTGTTTTTAGTGAGTTATGATGTTTTTACTGATGGGTTTGCCCCTTAGACCCTAGAATGTTACCGACGAGCACAACTCTAGTTCCTCTTCTCTTCGTATCAATGGAAAAAGTCACAACTCTAGTTTAAAAAGTATAAATATATGTTGCAGCTCTAGCTGCTGTCTTCTTGCGTTGACATGGTTCCGTTATTCCTCTACTCTTAGGTAAAACGCTAGTGATTACCTACTCAGTTCTCTAAAGATGCAACTAAGCTGTGTATCTGATAAGGTTTTGGAAAATAAACTGTTGTTTGGAAGATTCGTTGGTTTCACTTGTTACGGCATAAAAAATGATCGCTACCTTAATTTCGCGTATACAACATGTAACAGAAAGGGTATATGCATCGAGAATGCTGTGGAACTGAACAACTTTCTCTAAAGAACATAGGGCGAAAAACGCAAAGAAAAATTTACCCTCTATACAAAATGCATCAGCTGATAGCGTATTTAGTATGGGAAGTATATTTTTTTTTATCGACCTATGTTCAGTTTCATGGGTAGATTCACACATTTCACGATGCATATACCCCTTATGTTACACGTAGTATAAATAGCCACATAAACGAAGGACTAGTATAATCACGCCCTATACCACAAGAAGGACCCCAAACAGATATATTGCTTTGTTTATTTCGGGGCAGACTTAATTGACTCTCCGTTCCTTGCAAGATCGGCCCCGAAGCCACGGGTCAATGATTAAAGGGGTTTAAAATTAAACCAACGGGAATAATAATATACGATGATTACTTAATGGGGGCAAGAAACTTGCTGCCTAATCTTTAGGTAATGTACAACTTTAAAACTGTACAATTTTCTCCAAGGATCATAGGTCAAATTCAAAAAAGTTTGGGCCTACCATAGAAAATGAGTTGCGCCGCTGACATCATTTATATATGGGAGGGCCAAAATAATTATTCATTTTTTGACCTATGTTCCTTGGCGAAAGTTGTTCAGTTGGCTGTGTTCCCAGTATCTATACCAGAAGAGATATATCGCTTTGTTTATTTCGGCTGAATTGACTCTCCGCTCCTGGTAAGATCGCCCGAAAAGCCACGGATCAACGATTATAGATAGGGGTTTATAATTAAACCAACAGGGACAGATGATTACTTATTGAGTGAAAAAAAAAAATTGCTGACCATACTTCAGGGTGCGAAATTTCTCACAAAACTGTACAACTTTCTCCAAGAAATAAGTTGAAAATACGTTGATAAAATAAGTTGCGCCGATGGCGTTCAATAGTATTCATAAGAGTCTCAAAGATACTTTTTATATTTTGACCCATGTTCCTTGAGGAAAGTTCAATTTCCGGGGTCTCCCTCCGTGGTCCAGTGGTCAGAGAAATAGCCGCCCGATCCGGAGGTCCTGGGTTCGATTCCCAGGGAGGGAACACAAAGTTGATATTTGTGAATTTATTACTATGTGAGTATTTATCCAGTTTGGTTAGGGCAATGCAGGCTGAATCACCTGATTATCTGGAAGAAAAAAGATTCCATGCCTCGGAAGGCGCGTTAAGCCGTCGGGCCCGGTCGCTGTTTTTGATAGTGGTCGTTACACAAAACAATGTCAGGGGCCTATAGCTGTGCTATTAGGTGGCTTAAAATCTCTGACACCAGGGTTCATCGGGTCGATCGAATCCTGGGTGCCCAGTACCTATACAAGGCGGAGATATATTGCTTTGTTTATTACAGCTCGACTTGAACTTCTTGTAAGATCGGCCCCGAAGTCATGGGTCAACGATTATAGGGGTTTAAAATTAAACCAACGGGAAAAGATGAGAAAGTGATTAGTCTTGTGAAATGGAGTGGAACTGACTCGAGTTTCGGAATACAATGTTTTCTCATAAAAGATTATCGAGAGATCGCTTTCATACTTGTAAAAGGTCAGATTCAAAAGGTGTGTGTTTTACTCATAATCTAAATAACATAAAATTCTGTCGATTTATGAAAAAATATAATTATGAGAAAATTTAAGCTATTATTTGATAATTTTGTATGGGATGTACATTTTTTTCGTTTTAATGTTTATCAGATAAAACACACCCTCAAAATATTTGGAGATAATTTTAAAGATAATTTACCTTAAGGAAAGAAAATATCTTAAGTAAAGATATATACTACTGTAGACTCTTGGGGACCAACAAAAAAAGGAAAGAAATTTCATATATTGGATTATCATCTCCCTAGTCTTATCCCGTATTTCTCGGGGTCGCCTATATAATTTAGGTGATTGAACAAGGGTACTAGTTTTTACACAGAGCGGCTGCCATCTGACCTCCGCAACTCTGATGGGAAACCAGACTGAATCCTAGATTAGGTCAGAGTTTTTGAGCCGCCAATGCTTAGCACTGGCCTCTGACATAGTTTGAAGACTAATATCTACGGTATTAAACGATATTAACCAGGAGCAACGGCCTTCCGAAGCACTGAAAAAGCGCCGAATAAACGTACATATGACTTCGAAAACCGAAAAACACATTAGTACGTGCTGGGATTAAAACCTTTTATTTGATAAACTCGAGCTTCACTTTTAAGAAGAGACTGAAAGAGCATTTTATGACCTCCGTATGACGTATATAATTATATTTTAATGTATAATTTATATATCACATAAATATATTTCTATGTATTAGTGTATTATAGTATGTTAATATATGTATTAGTATTATTATATATCAATTTGTAATTAAATTATAATAACTGTATCTGTTCCCGTGAATTTCCCATCTTTTATCCCCATTAGGTTGGCTGGAAGAGATCTTGCCTGTTGTTTAATTTTTAAGTTGAACTGTATTTTTAATTTTTAAAACAATAAAGAATATAATAATAAAATGAATAATTACAGTAATTTATCAGTGACCCATATCAACATCACCAGCAGGAATTCAACTTAAAAGACCTTCAAATTTTTACGAAGTGGGGGAAAACGTTTTTTATTATTCCATCCGCATAACTTGAGACAAACTTAAGACATCCGGCAGATGAGCAGGTAGATTTCAAGATATGCAACCATCGCCCGTAATGCCTTAGAATATCGTTCAAAACAGCGCGCGTTTCGGCATTGCGGTTACGTCCGTAGCTGTGTAAAAAATGAGTGAAAAACGCACAAAAAATCTAATTCCATAAAAACTACGAGTCGGATTAAAAAAAGCTATGTTGCAATTTTAGATAATCATAAAACGGATAATTTCCCGAAAGGACTATGAGATCACTCCTAATAGTTTAGAATATCAAATTTACTGATAAAAACAGCTTTCATTTCAGATTTTCATAGGTAAGTATGTTTCAACATAGTCCGCATCGTCACTTTCCACCAGGTGAGATGGCGGACAAATGCTAAAAAATTTTTTTTAACACCATTTTAGCATACTTATTTAGGATTTTACAGCATGCCTGGGAGAAATTGCAGCTGGCACATTCTATGTTTTTCTCTCGCTCCCAGGCCAGCATGGAAGAAACTTTCATACCTCACATAATTGTAAGATCACTCAAAATATAACATTATGAGTGTCATATCTCCCTGTGGACCTCCATCTATTAAGTCCGTATCTAAAGCAGCAGATTTTCCACTCTACTGCTCGCGTTAAATAAACCTGCTGACCGGAAAACGGTCCACGATATTCTGATAATGCGGACCTATTATATATACACATACATACATAAAACCACGCCTTTATCACTTACGGGTAGTCCGAGCGTAAAACGCCTCGTAAAATGAACTTCCGCCAAAAATTTAGGACAATTTTAGATTGTAATGTGTATTGCTGTAGTAACAGGTTGTCAACCCATCGCCTACATATACTGTAACCCTCGAATCCCTTTTGCTGATTTCGCTGATTAACAGCATGCCCGGGAGAAAAAGCAGCTGGAATATTCTATGTCTTTTTATTTCTTCCAGTCTATCTCAGGATCTCCATATTAAGGATCCTCCTTGAAGAAACTTACATATAATCATGACTTTATCCCTAATGAGGTAGGCAGAGCGTTAACAACCTAAACAAAGGTCGTTCCGCCACGTCTGACAAAGTATTGAGGGTTATAATAGATAGATTTGTAAGTATATTGCAGTAGTGACAGGTTGTCAGCCTATCGGCAAAATTGCAATATACAGAAACCCTCTGATCCCTTACCTGGTTTTTACAGCATGCCCGGGAGGAAATCCAGCTGGCACATTCTGTGTTTTCCTCTCGCTCCCAGTCCAGCATGGAAGTAATCCATAATAGAATAATAGGCCTCCTAGTAGATGACATGAACTTATTAATCTCAATAATCAGGAATACGACGGTCTCCTAATAGATGGTATGTCTCGTAATAGAATAAATGACATGTTCTTGTTGGTCTCTGATAGTGTTAATGAATGAATAGAGAAGGCACGAAACACGGTTTGAGGTTTGGCAATTTGATTTTTTTTAAGCAATTTGCAAGTTTGAAAATTTGATTTTAAAGGTAGGAACGTGAGTTTTGTGCAATACCCGTCTGAAAAAATATCACTTGTATTTCTGCTGCCAATTCGCTCTTTTGCGTCCTAGCCCAAAGGGTGTAGAACTAGAAGTAAACAAAATGTAACAAAAGATAGGTTTTACTGATACAAGACACAATGTAGTTTAGGCAAGCGACGAGTTTTCCTATTCCATTACTGTAAGTGGAATAGTTGGTATAAAAACTTCCCTTATTTTCGAAAAAAATATAGTTAGGCCGACTAAGTCACAAGGCCACAACCACAACACCTACACAATTCAATACTGATTAACTTCTCGACAAGCAATTTCCTGAATGACAATCGACCAGAAACCGAGCGAAAGTTTAAGACACTTCCGAACAATCCAATCGGAAAGGTATTAGTGGAATTTCTTTTCAATTTCCCCCATTGATTGAAAGACTGTCGCCGCCATAAGATTGACAGATTCCACTGACAATAGTGGCGATTCAGGCAAATACATCTTTTTACTAATAATCGGCCCCGTCTGTCACTCTCTAAGCTTTGACTTGGGAAAGAGATAAAAAAAAAAAATTACAAGTGGAAATTCTTTTCAATTTCCCCCAAGGATTGAAAGACTGTCGCCGCCATCGCTGGCACAGATTCCTCTGACACTGGTGGCGATTCGGATATATATTAACCGAAATATATATATATATATATATTTCACCGTAGCCGAAATATATATATATATATTTCGGCTACGGTGACTGCTACTACTTCTTAACGGAGGGACTATGGTGGTTTGCCCTATCATGTTCCCTTATATGCTTGACATAACGTAAGATGGTAGCTGTGATTGTGATATTAAATTCGTTTTATTTTGTTTTTCCTCTGTACGACATCTGTCGCAGCTACATTTTACATGCAAAAATTATCAAAATACAATTATTATTTTTTCCAACTTTAACATAAAAAGATATAAAATGTAAACACGTGTCTTTGAAATTTCTAAACTGGATGGCATAGAATAGAAGACACCACAGTGAACGCTATCTAATTGTAAGTGCTAAAGTGACGTAAGATTGATACTAATAAAAACATGATCAAAATTGATCTAAAGATACGAAATTTTTTGTTTCATTCTCCTAATTCGAGTAATTGAATCGACACCGCTGTGAAAGGAAGAAAAATGTGCTCCTCCAGTCGTGTGCGATTGACCTGTCGCGGTTCAGTGACCTGTGACGTCATAGCTTTACTCCCTTTGCGACTATCGTGACACTTACGAGTTGTGCTGTGCTAGGAGTTCCGTAAAGTTGGTAGAAACATTGTCTCCAACTCACAATAAGCGAGTTCGATTTACGGAGAGAAACGACAGTATTATTTAACATACATATAGTCACGCCATTATCCCTAATGGGGTAGGCAGAGCGTAAACTACCTAAACAAAGGTCGTTCCGCCACGTCTGAGACAGTTTAGAGGGTTATTTATGATAGATTTGTAGGTATATACTGTAGTGATAATATATTTAAGCTGTTGAAATAGATACTTTAACTTCTCTGGTGTGATAAAAATATTCATCACAACATAGTATCTTTCTCTGTCCCTATATTCCTATGTATGCATAAATCTTCAAAACTATGCAACGGATTTTGATGCGGTTTCTTTTAATGGATAGAGTGATTCAAGAGGAAGGTTTATATGTATAATACATGCATAATATAGTAGAGAAACACTGATTATTTCCGTGCGAAGCCGGGGCGGGTCGCTAGTTAACTATAAAATACTCTGCACATAACAGTTTTAAAGTTAGAAAAGGCCCAAAGTTACACAGGCACCTAAAGTAAATGAGTAAACTTAAAAAAAAACTTAATTAAGCCTTTAGTTCGTATTAGAACTATCCTATAAAATTGAGGTTTTATTTTCGCATTTCATAATTTGCGTTCTTGTCTGTCCAAAAATTGTTCAATTTCGCGTAAAGATAGATAGCACGTCACACACCTCTCTCCTAAACGTCAGTTACGATTACGACACGGGAGTCGGGAGTTTATGAACTGGGTGGCTGTAAAGCAGATTTATGCTCACGATGTGTTCCATGCTGGCCTGGGAGCGAGAGAATAACATAGAATGTGCCAGCTGCATTTCCTCCCGGGCGTGCTGTAAAAACCAGCTAAGGAATCCGAGGGTTTCAGTATATTGTAATTTAGGCGATGGGCTGACAACCGTCACTACAGCAATATACCTAAAACTCTATCTTAAATAACCCTCAAGGCTTTGTCAGACGTGGCCGAACGACCTTTGTTTAGGTCGTTTACGCTCTGCCTACCCCAATAGGGATAAAGGCGTGATTTTACATGGCAAACCACTAAATTATAAGACAAGAGTAGGTACAGCTGTTGACAAACCCGACAAATTTTATGTGATGTAAACTAGTGTAAAGTTTGGTGGCCCTTCTATACGACACACCAGCGTTTATAAACTGTGTGGTTATAAAACGAATTTATGCTCCTGATGTGGCCAGTTTCTAAAATACATGAACTGCTGTTAACAAACACCACAAAATGTGACGTGCATGAATTATGTAAGTACATGATGATGTAAATGATGTAAAGTTTGGAGGCCCTTCTATGCGACACACAGGCGTTAATGAAATACGTGGTTGCAAATCTGAATTTATGTGGACGATGTGCTTGCCAGTGGCCACCGTGGCTCTATACGTATACTGGGTGTAACGGACAGCGTCCCGCAAACAGATAGAGGTTGCTCAGTCAACGAAACTGAACAACTATCACTAGGAAATTCTAACAGGAAGTGGAAATAAAAATTGGCTTTTCCATACAAATTCTCTGATCGAGGTGGACATTTTGTATAGAAAAGCCAATTTTTATTTTCACTTCCTGAAAGAATTTCTTAGTGGAAGTTGTTCAGTATCGTTAACTGAGCAACCCCTATCAGTTTGCGGGACGATGTCCCTTACACCCGGTATCTATGCGCGTGTTCTGCTCATAAATACTCCGAAAAAGTGGAGTAATATTCTCCGACAAAATCCGGAGAAATCTGACCAACTGATAGAGTTTTTAGAGCACATTCTTGTGAAATATATCTCTGCGTTCCACTACGCGTTGAATATTTATTCTGAACCCTTTTTCTTTAAAGCATAGTTCCTGATAATGTATGGGGCCGGTGGCGGACAGGCGACCTCGTAAATCCTCTTTAAGAGCCAAGAGTTCATATTTGCGGAGTACTAGTGGAAGCTTTTGCGTGTACATAATTTTTCTTTGTTCTATGGGAAAATTAACGAGTTCATATTTATGTGTCTGACTGAACCATATTTTTCATCACATATTTCTCAATACATTAACCACGAATGATAATAGGCAATTTCCGTACAAGTTAAATTGGTATTGCTATTACCAAATCTGTTGTAGACGTAAAATAAGAATACAAAAATTACGCTTTGTAATCCTTTCATTGGCCTGGGAGCGAGAGAAAAACATAGAATGTGCCAGCTGCATTTCCTCCCGGGCATGCTGTAAAAACCAGCGAAGGGATCCGAGGGTTTCAGTATATTGTTATTTAGGCGATGAGCTGATAACCTGTCACTACAGCAATATCTACCTACCTACAAATCTATTTTAAATAACCCTCATAACTTTGTCAGACATAGCGGAACGACCTTTGAGGCGTGATTATATGTATTTATGTATTTAAGGTCCATAATCAATACTCAAGAGTGACAGCGGGATTGAGTTTGTATCATAAATAATATTTCAGTACTAAACGGCCTCGCAAATCTAAACTTAATATTAACTTAACTTGAGTTGGCTTTATAAATACGAGCCTAAAATTACGTTTTTAATGGTTAAGAAAACGAAAACTCGCCTCGAATCCGTGATGAGCATATTACGCGTGCCATCTCAACTTCCCTGTGTGCGACATCCCCAGTTATTAGATTCACACAACTGTAACCGAGATGGAATACAGATGAGCTGGGATGCAAACTGACACCCAGTAATATGGTTACCAAGTGCGAGTGACAATCCACCAAGAGGAATTTAAATTAGGAAGACATGTGAAAATCTGAAGACGATCGACTTGATATTTTTAAGATTACATACATACATATAATCACGGCTTTATCCGTATAATGGCGTAGGCAGAGCGTAAACAACCTAAACAAAGGTCGTTCCGCCAAGTCTGACACGGTTTTGAGGGTTATTTGAGATATATTTGTAGATATATTTGTAGGTTGTATTCCTATAGGGACAGGTTGTCAGCCCATCGCCTAAATTTCAATATACTGAAAACCCTCGGATCCCTTAGCTGGTTTTTACAACATGCCCGGGAGGAAATGCAGTGCCGTGCCGCGCTGTACCGCTGCAGCTACGTCTACCTTATCCTCCAATGTTAATGGACATAGAAGCTGTAATATTTTGAAAATCAAATTTAAAATAAACTGGTACTCTCGAGAACTTTACAATGATAACAACATAACAACATGATATGCGAAATACTGCTCCATGAAATCTTAGATCCAGAAAAGCAATTTTAAATGTATAATGAAAACTAATCGCCTTACATGTTTGAATTGAAAGGAGGGTTAGCCATTGACGTTTCGATCCTATACGAGGGTCTTCATCAGGAGAGAAGAACGTCACACTTCACCGCCCGCCAAGTGCAACCTTCGACCTTCGCAAGCCTTAATTTTAAATAACACTTGTTTATCGTTTAGTGTTAAAATTTTAAATGTATTATTATATCCCATTATACCGAATGTTCCCATATCGAAAACTGTACCCAGCGAAAATATAAGTGGATGCAGTTTCTTCCATGCTGGCCTGGGAGCGAGAGAAAAACAGAATGTGCCAGCTGAATTTCCTGCCGGGCATGCTGTAAAAACCAGCTAAGGGATCTAAGGGTTTCAGTATATTGTAATTTAGGCGATGAGCTGACAACCTGTCACTACATATCTCTCTTAAATAACCCTCAAAACTTTGTCAGACGTCACGGAACCACCTTTGTTTAGATTGTTTACGCTCTGCCTACCCCATTAGGGATAAATTCGTGACTATATGTATGTATGCAGTGATACAAGTTTATCAGCAGTAAAACAGTTCTGAGCAGCATTGCACTATAAATTACTTTCCACCCGCAAATAACGACCACTAAACGCTTTGAAAATGTGCATCAGCACAACATCGGGCCCACACGAGGCCGGTAAACATAATTTGAATAGCCAAAGAGTCGAGAGGCTGCTTCCCTACTGGTGCGCCACAGCGTCGATTGGCTCTATCCTCACTTATTTATTTACTAGCGACCCGCCCCGGCTTCGCACGGAAATCATCAGTGTTTCTCTACTATATTATGCATGTATTATACGTACGAACCTTCATATTGAATTACTCTATCTATAAAAAGAAACCGCATCAAAATCCGTTGCTTAGTTTTAAAGATCTAAGCTTACATAGAGATATAGGGACAGAGAAAGCGACTTTGTTTTATACTATGTAGTGATTTACTGTTTATTGTACACAAGTAACATGAGAAAGACAATACACAAGAGAGCAAGCGATCCTAAAAAAGATACTTTAATTTATATTTTTGATCGGCGTTGGTCTGCCTATGCCTAGTTATACAGGCAGACTTTCGGAAATTGACAACATTCTAATTTATGGGCGTTTCCATGGTGATTTTGCTAGAGTTAAGTTTACATGCTCTGAAAACATTCGGGTGGAGATAAAGCCAATGGCAATGGCAAGCAAAATGTGATTATACGTGGGTGCGCACCCTAAGCTCAGTCAAATTATTCGAAAGTGAATCCCCTAATGAGTATACATACATATAATCACGCCTTTACCCTAATGGGGTAGGCAGAGCATAAACGACCTAAATAAAGGTCGTTTCTCCACGTCTGACATAGTTTTGAGGGTTATTTAGGATAAATTTGAACGTGTATTGCTGTAGTGACAGGTTGTCAGCCCATCGCCTAAATTACAATATACTGTAACCCTCAGATCCCTTAGCTGGTTTTTACAGCATGCCCGGGAGGAAATGCAGCTGGCGCATATTGTGATTTTCTCTCGCTCCCAGTATGCCCGCAAATATATCTTAAATAGCCCTCAAAACTTTGTCCGATGTGGCGGAACGACCTTTGTTTAGGTCGTTTACGCTCTGCCTACCCCATTTAGGATCTTCTTCTTCTGTCGAGTCTATCGATCCCCACCCCATTTGGGATGAAGGCGTGATTATATGTATGTACCTATGTATGTATTTCCTTGAAAGGATAATAATAGTGTTTCCATGGTAACTTCGCCGATGTCAAGTTTACACGCCCGAAACCGCAAGAGTAGAGACAGTCTCTGTCTGGCAAACAAAATGTGATTATACATGGTTGCGCACCCTCGGCTTAGCCAAATTGTGTGAAAGTGAGCCTCCTAATGAGTATGGCGTAGACTTAATGTATGGCGGACATGGATAGCAGATCACTTCCGCCCTATTTGGCAAGGGTAGGTGGTATGTTACTAGTTAAGTCAAGGTTTAGAAGAAACCTTAACCAATGCTGGACTGGGAGCGAGAGAAAAACATAGAATGTGCTAGTTGCATTTCCTCCCGGGCATGCTCTAAAAACCAGCGGATCCGAGGGTTTCGGTATATTGCAATTTTGGCGATAGGCTGACCACCTATCACTTCCGCAATATACCTATATATATATCTTAAATAACCCTCAAAACTTTGTCAGACGTGGCGGAACGACCTTTGTTTAGGTCGTGTATGCTCTGCCTACCCTATTAGGGATAAAGGCGTGATTGTATGTTAGAAGAAAAACCGCAGCGGATATTTAAACGATACAAATTGGGATACATGGCCCTTTGATATTATGAAAGGAGTTCCGGAGATTTATTCTGAATTAACAAATATCTAAAGTTTATATTACCTAAATTTAACGCAACTACGCGTAAGCGTTGGTATATTATGTTTTTGCAACAAATGAGTTCAAGTCCTTCTATGCTGGACTGGGGGTGATAGAAGATAGAATGTGCCAGCCGCATCTCCTCCCAGGCATGCTGTAAAAGCCAGTTAAGGGATTCGAGGGTTATAGTGTATTCCAATTTAGGCGCTGGGCTGACAACCTGTGACTACAGAAATATACCTACAAAGCTATCTTAAATAATTCTCAAAACTTAGTCAGAAGTGGCGGAACGACCTCTGTTTAAGTCCATTACGCTCTGCCTACCCCATTAGGGATAGAGGCGTGATTGTATGTATATTAATTACCTAAATATAACGCAAATACGCGTACGCGTAAGTATATTATGTTTTTGCGTCAAATGAGTTTAAGTCCTGGGCTGCTACCTGGTATAAACGAAAGCATTATAGTAGCAATACTTTAGTCGTCGGTCCCGGTCACTGTCTTTGATAGTGGTCGTTACTTAAAACCATGTCAGAGGCCTGATAGTTGTGATACTAGGCGGTTTAAAAAACTCTGACACCAGGGTTGATCGGGTCGATAGACTCGATACCCACTCGACAGAAGAAGAAGAAGCAATACTTTACTCCAACATCAGCCACAAAGCTTGGTGAAAACGACCATGAAAACAATTTAACCTGAGTTGAATGAGCAACACATACATACATACATATAATCACGCCTTTATCCCTAATGGGGTACGCAGAACGTAAACGACTTTAAAAAGTTCGTTCCGCCACGTCTGACAAAGTTTTGAGGATTATTTAAGATATATTTGTAGGTATAATGCTGAAGTGACAGGTTGCCAGCCCATCGCCTAAATTGCAATACACTGAAACCCTCGGATGAATGAGCAATACCTACAAACGATTATTTTTTATAGCCTATAGGTCGTCCCACTGCTGGGCAAAGCGAATTACAAATCACAAATTCCTGGAACTTTTGAGGGTTAATTTAGCTAGATTTGTAAGTATATTGCTGTAGTGATAGGTTGTCAGCCCATCGCCTAAATTACAATATAATGAAACCCTCGGATCCCTTAGCTGGTTTTTACAGCATGCCCGGGAGGAAATGCAGCTGGCACATTCTTTGTTTTTCTCTCGCTCCCAGTCCAGCATGGGTTAAGGTTTTTCTTCTAAACCTTGACTTAATTAGTAACATACCACCTACCCTTTGCCAAATAGGGCGGAAGCGATCAGCTATCCATGTCCGCCATACATTAAGTCTACGCCATACTCACTCATTAGGGGGCTCACTTTCACACAATTTGGCTAAGCCGAGGGTGCGCAACCACGTATAATCACATTTTATCAATAAACATTTGAGCAATAGCTACAAGCGAATTACAAATCACAAATTCCGGGATACCATTCGCAGTTGTGGACGTTCCATTCATTCCATCTATTGAACAAAGATTGTTTTCCGTACAGAAGTTTTGAAAACACCATCTCCTTTATCTGTAAACTAACTCTCACGTGCACTGGCGCCATATAATCGTCAAAACAGTAGTACTTCCTTGAAACAACAAATCCATTTTTTAGAAACAAGATATTTTTATAGTATTTCGGCGTGATTTTATGTATGTATGTATGTATGTATGTATTTCCATCTCAGTTTGAAAATAAAGGCAAACAAAGTTTCATGTATTTTTTTTCAAAAACACATTTCAAAAACAAATGATTCGTGTTGGCAAATTAGTTAAAGTACTAAAACAACTATTTTACTATGTTGTTTTATCTGATAGCTAAAACTTTTTTTAGAAACAAGATTTTCAATTAAAAGATATGAAACTTTGTTTATTATTTTAAAACTAAGTTGGAAATACTATAAATGTTTTACCTCATTTCTAGCAGTAGCTATCTATCTCTATAGCTATTCTTAGAATAATACTTAAGTCTAATGTTAAATTCTTCCATGCTCCCAGCGAGAGAAAAACATGAATGCCAGCTGCACTTCCTCCGGGGCATGCTGTAAAAACCAGCTAAGGGATCCGAGGGTTTCAGTATATTGCAATTAAGGCGATGGGCTGACAACCTATCACTACAGCAATACTTTGTCAGACATGGCGGGACGACCTTTGTTTGGGTCGTTTGCGCTCTGCCTACCCCATTAGGGATAAAGACGTGATTGTATTAGCCGTCCCTTCAGCGTCCTTTATATTCTCTCCTGATAAAAAATAACAGGTATGATATTATTTTATTAAGGTTTTATTTTCGCCGAATTGGGGCTAATGTCCACACAAAAATATATCGAAAGTCCGTCGACTCTCTCGGTTTTGACGTAAATCCTCTAACTTTTGTACACAGTATAGCCAAACGGCCTCGCCTTTTACACCCAGTGGGAATAAGGACAAATTACTGCATTCAAACACAGAAATATGGTAAACACAAATTAGATTTACACCAATTACCTTTTAAGTAAAGTTCATTAATTTGGGGTCCAAAGGTAATTGAAATTCCCATTTCAAAAGACTTTGAGGCTCGTGATTTTCTCTGATTCTGTAGATTTCCTTAATCAATTTAATTGGTCTAAAATTCAATTCATATTTTAATGCTTTGTTGTGGTACCAAAGTATGTTCGAGTTAAAAGGATTTGTATAGGTTATTTATTTGAGACAATCATTTACTATTTATTTGACTCTCTTTCACGTCTAAACAAGACCATGGCTCAATATAGAGGGATATATCGTAATAAAATCTATTTGAAATACCCTGAAATTGCCTAACCTAATTTTACGCATTGGCTTGGAATCTATTTCGGGGTAAAAGACATTGATCAATTTGTCTTTGGTTAAACCTCCAAAATAGACCAGTCTAGCTAGGGTAAACCAAGAATTTCTCGAAAATGGAAATGGACCTTTGTCTGCGACCTGAATCAATTATACATACATACATACATAAAATCACGCCTTTATCCCTTACGGGGTAGGCAGAGCGTTAAACGCCTCGTAAAAAGCGCTTTCGCCACGTCTGACAAAAATTGAGGGTAATTTTAGATTGTAATGTGTATTGCCATAGTGACAGGTTGTCAGCCCATCGCCTAAATTACAATACACTGTAACCCTCGAGTCCCTTTTGCTGACTTCTACAGCAAGCCCGGGAGGAAGGGCAGCTGGAACATTCTATGTTTTTCTATCTCTCCCAGTCCAGCATGTAATCAATTATATAGGGGAGATTTACGCACCAATCGTAGTCCGAAATTTAGTTTTGGGTCTCGGGTGCATGCCTTTTATTACCCGACAACATGACCTGACTGTCATTACCCGACTGTCATTTCATTACCAGACTGTCAAGGACATCGCGCGTATCTTGTATGTATGTATGTTTTGATATTTCTTTATTACTTCGTATCTCCAAAACGGCTAAATGCAATTCGACAATTAGGGTATCTTTCTATGGTCTCAAGCACCAGAGTGTTTTCAGATATTTTTCAAAATTCAAAATGGCGGATTTTAGGCGCTAAATTGTAAGTTAAAAAAAACGACTGGACCTGTCGAGTGGGGTATCAAAATAAAGGTAAATAAAAGGAGATTATAAAATATATATGATTTATATGTTAAAACCCAATTGATTAAAAAATATATGCATTAATTAATTTTTCACAGGTACCGTCCGGCGGTTTGAATTTAAAAAAAAAATACTTGTTCCTTACAAGGTCTACTCGAGTAGATGTATAGGAATGTGTTAGTGCTTACTAACAAGAATAAAGCTGAAATGCAGCCGGTTTTATAACCACAGGCTATAAGCCCAAATCAAACCGTGTTCGCAAACAAGCGGCCCGGGTGAAAGCCTTCTTGTGAACAAGGTTTTATCAAACTGCGCCTTTAGAAGGTTCAACCGCCAAGCAGAACTTCTATGTCTCAGTATTGAACATACAGAAAGGCATGCGAGAAAGTATGGGTGTAAAAAAAAGTACAACCTTGAACTATAAACCATATGCTCTACTAATCAAATCAAACCAATTTTATAAAGTACAATTTCAACTTAAATAAAAGTTTGCTTTCTCAGTACAAATAATGCTCTCCTTATTTGCACTGTTGTGTGGACAAGGCAAAATATTATCACTACATTGTATAAAACAAAGTAGCTTTCTCTGTCCCTATATCCCTATGTATACATAAATCTTTAAAACTACGCAACGGATTTTGATGCGGTTTCTTTTAATAGATAGAGTATTTCAAGAGGAAGGTTTATATATATAATACTTGCATAATGTTGTGGAGAAACACTGATAATTTCCGTGCGAAACCGGGGCGGGTCGCTAGTTTTGAATAAAAAAATGTGCTTTGGGAAAGCTGTTTGTCGAAAAGTGGTTTTAAACGCAGTACTTTTTTTCACACCTTGTATAAAAAAGAAACAATCTTATAAAGGCGGACCGTTTGTTTTTTGCCACCTATATAAAAAAAAAACAACGTTGATCCGTTTTCATGGCTTGTGTCTGCAAGGGTCGGGTTACAAAACAAACAGCAATTGACTATATTGGGCGATTTTCCACTAGTCTGTCCACCGGCAACGGCACGGTATCGTAGACGTTAACGTGGCAGATATTCCTGCTGCAATGTATGCAAATTATTGAATCATATGTTACGTTTTTCCATTTTCCGAAACTCGGAAACGGCACACCATCAATTTCCACCGGTATCGTCGCCGATCCGCCAAACTGAATGTGGATTGTATTTATACGTAGCATGCGCGTGTGTGTAAGTATGTGCGCGCACGCTAGTGAAACTAGAGCCGTATTTTTGAACCGCTCGTATGAAAACTGAAAACGCATACGAAAATCATTCGTGTACGAAATCAAATTCTATCACACACGACTTTACGTATTTTTGAAGCAGTCGAAATCTGTTTTGCCAATAAAGTCTAATCTCATAAATTGTTTTCGTTCTACGCAGAAATACACCTACTACACCACCTATCACTAACAAAAAAAGTTGATTTGAAAAACCGGTAATGAATCGCAGAGAAACGGAACGTAAATCAAGTTTATTATAAGGTTAAAGCGTTACTTGTCAAATGATTGTCTGGGTCACTGTCATGATCATAGACTTCTTAGGTTTTGAGAAGTAGAAAAGAAAACGAGTGGTTTGAACCTCAACCACTCGTTGCAGAGTCGCATACGAATATTATAGTATTCAAAAATTGAGATTTTTGGATTTCGTATGCGAATGTTGCATTTTCGTATGCGAATTCGAATATGAGCGGTTCAAAAATACGACTCGAAATCGTCAACGATATTACCGTCCTAGAGGAAAAACAGGGCCACTGTATTCTGAAGATATCGTTGCCATACCGTCTAGTGGATAAACAGCCATTGGGTATTGGTGTCGCTATCGACCAAGCCCACAAACCTCACTCGAATGAAATGCGATCACTAATACAACCA
Source organism: Scrobipalpa costella (assembly GCA_949820665.1). Taxonomy (NCBI): domain Eukaryota; kingdom Metazoa; phylum Arthropoda; class Insecta; order Lepidoptera; family Gelechiidae; genus Scrobipalpa; species Scrobipalpa costella. The sequence continues at coordinate 21,827,174 of OX463297.1, forward strand.
CTGTTGTTGACCTCTCGATTTAGTTGTGTTGTTGTGATTGCAAAGTGTTGTTGTTTTGTAAACAAAATACATACATATAACTCCTCTATCACGCCTTTATCCCTAACAGGGTAGGCAGAGCTTAAACGATCTAAACAAAGGTCGTTTCGTTACGTCTGACAAAGTGTTGAGTATTATTTAAGATAGATTTGTTGGTATATTGCTGTATTAACAGGTTGTCAGCCCATCGCCTAAATTGCAATATACAGAAACTCTCCGAGCCCTTACCTAGTTTTTACTGCTCACCTGGGACGAAATACAGCTGCCACATTCTATGTTTTTCTCTCGCTTCCATTCCAGCATGGAAGAACAACTTAATGAACCAAATAATGTGGGCAAAAGTATTTCCATCTATTCAGTCCAAATAATATGTATTTATAGCGGGTAGACGGAACAGCGTCCCGCAAACTGATACCTAGGGGTTGCTTAGTGAATGATGCTGAACAATTTCTACTAGGTTTTTTTTAGGAAGTGAAAAGAAATTGGCTTTTCCGTACAAATTGTCTGACCGAGGTGAACACTTTGTATGGAAAAGCCATTGTTTTCACTTTCTGTAAGAGAATCCTGGTAGAAGTTGTTCAGTATTATTGACTGAGTAACCCCTATCAGTTTGCGGGACGCTGTCCCTTACACCTGGTTTAGGTTTAGTAAAAGAAGTGTTGGCAACTTCTCACATAATTAAGTAGGTGCGGGTAGTTACTAATATGCTGGACAGGGAGCGAGAGAAAAACATAGAATGTGCCAGCTGCATTTCCTAACGGGCATGCTGTAAAAACCAGTTAAGGGATCTGAGTAGCACAGCTAATTGGCCTCTGACATGGTTATAGTAACGATCACTATCAAAGACAGCGACCGGGACGGACGGCTTAACGTGCCCTCCGAAGCACGGAATCTTTTTTTCTTTTCGGACAATCAGGTGATTTAGCCTGCAATGTCCTAACCAAACTAGGAAAAACCTCACAAAGTGATAAATTGACAAATATCAACTTTTGTGTTTTCCCCCTGGGAACCGAAGCCAGGACCTCCGGATCGCAAGCCCATGGCTCTAACCACTAGACCACGGAGGCAGTTAAATACATAGCTAAAATTTCTAAACGCTACCACGTGCCGTAAACTGAAACCATAACGTTCGTTTACGGTAATGATTACGAGGTTTATTCGTTAATTAGCGGCGCTATAACGTAACGTCGCTACCACAGACCTAACATGCTGTAGGTACCGTAAGTTTACCTATCTATCTAGCGCGTACAAATTACTCCGATTGTTAGAGTATAGATTCTGGCTAAACCAGCAACTAAGCAATTTATAAATTAATTAATTTATTGTTTAGAATTTTGTTGTTCTGATAAAACGTATGGGTCAGTAAAAAAATAATCAACCATGAAATATCGACTTGTAAAATTACTACAAATGTAGTAGTAGGCACGACAGTATTAGATAAAATGTCATGACGCAAGAAAATTAGGAGACGCGACCGCCGACCCTGCATAAATTAGGACACAGCAAGGAAGATACGACAGTTGAGAAAAGTAGTATTTAAATTCTCATCGTACCTGGTCCAACAAATAGCTCTTGCCATTCAACGCGGCAATGCTGCCAGCATCATGGACACATTTGGGCCAGGCTTCAGTGAGAACGGAATCTATAGTATTTGTATTTATTTTTGTTATGTTTTTGTCATTGTCATTCTCCTACTTCCAACTCACCTTTTTCCAAATAGAGACAAAAACTGCTTAGACCACATTTTAGCGAAAACAACATATTCACTCAAGACATTTGTTTTATCAACGACCTTGACAGACCACAAGGCAATTGTGCTGAGCATGCAAAAGATGTATACTAGGACAAATATCGACTATAAATACAAAAAACTTAATTACAATACAGCTGCACTTGACATTGAAAAGCTAGATTTGTCCCCAATTTATAACATGACCAATGCAAACGTAGCCATGGAATTGCTTATTTCGTCACTGACAAATATAATTGATGACAACACAAAAACTGTATTAATAAAAAGACGCAACGTAGTTTTCAAAACTTGGATTACGCCTGGTATATTACGCTGCATTAGAAACCGGGACAAACTGCATAACATATATAGAAAGTCACCGGAAAACCTAATATTAAAAACAACTTATTACCGTTACCGCAACTTTTGCAATAACCTAATTAAAGAATTAAAACGCCTATACGATAGGGAGCAAATAAATAAAGCTGGTCAAAATAAAAAACAGATATGGAAAGCCATAAAAAATGTAACAAATATAACTAAGACGAAAACACCTGCCCAAGCACTTATTCCAAACTCAGCGAACGCCGCGCAATCGGTAAACAAAGCAAATACCTACTTTGCTAACGTTGGTAAAACTTTAGCGGAAAGGGCAAAAACACTAACTGACTCTCGACTGCATTTCAATGCACAGACCTCCCAACTACGGTCATTTACTTTACTAAATACAGACGAAGCTGAGATCGCGAGAATGATAATGACCCTGAGAAATGACTGTGCCACTGGTATAGACAAAATACCCTGTTCCTTTCTAAAAACTTATAAAGATTATTTAATCCGACCGTTGACTCACATTTTTAACCGTTGTTTCGCACAAAGAATTTTTCCCAATGCATTGAAAAGGGCGATAGTCCAGCCTATCCATAAAAGCGGAGATAAAAGTGTCGTTAATAATTACCGTCCCATAGCTATACTGCCTTCTCTCTCTAAAATATTAGAAAGATTAATCCAACAAAGACTTGTTAAGTATTTAGAAGATAATAATTTACTGGCCCAAACTCAACATGGTTTCAGATCGGGAATGTCCGCAGAAAATGCTGTACACGAGTTAACAGACTACATAACTAGAAAATTAGACTCACAAAAGAAATGTTTGGCAATATTTCTTGACCTTGCAAAAGCATTTGATACTGTTTCAATTCCATTAATTTACTCAAGTTAGAAAGTCTAGGAATCCGCGGTCTTCAACATAAAATGATCAAAGACTACTTGACTAACAGGACACAGAGAGTAAAGATTGGTGAATTAGTAAGTGAAGAAATATCCATAGACTACGGTGTTCCCCAAGGGAGCATGCATAGGACCCGTACTGTTCCTCGTCTATATTAATGACCTATGTCTCTTACACTTACCAAATGGAAAACTGATTTCTTATGCTGATGACACTGTACTTATTTTTAGTGACAAAAACTGGCCTGCTGTTTTTACTAAAGCGCAAAACGGGTTTGATCGAGTCAATAGCTGGCTTAGAGAAAATTTACTAACCCTTAACACCGACAAAACCAAGTTCATGACCTACTCCTATAGATCTCATACTCAGCCCCCACTTCATACGTACAGCATAATAGCCCACAACTGTTCACTTCAAAATCCGGACACATGCAACTGCCCCAAATTAAGCCCAACAAAAACAATCAGGTATTTAGGTGTTATTATAGATAACCATCTGAACTTTAAAGCACACATAGAAGCTCTTACAGGCAGAGTGAGAAAACCGATCTTCATCTTTAAAAACTTAAGGCACGCGGCCAGTAAGAGTTTATTAAAGACAGTCTACCTCGCACTTTGTCAGTCATTGCTGCTTTACTGTATTACATCTTGGGGTGGTGCCGATAAAATTGCCTTAATCAAATTAGAAAGAGCACAAAGAGCTGTATTAAAAGTTGCAACCTTCCGTCCTTTCCGTTTTCCTACCGCTGAACTCCTAAGCAAATGTGCCGTACTCTCAGTTCGGCAGTTATTTATCCAGATAACAGTCATTAAAAAACATCTATTAACACCCTATGACCAGGAGTTTACGGCCAATAAGAGGCGAGCGGACATTGTTTGTTCTCAAGAACACTTTCGAACGCAACAGTCACATAAGTTCTTTTGTTTTCTGGGCACTTATCTCTATAATAAATTAAATCGCATCCTAGATCTTTATCCCATGCACAAAAATTCATGTAAGAGGACTATACAACAGTGGCTCATAGGTAAACCTTATGAAGAAACAGAACAGCTCTTAATAGTGACTGCCTAAATCTTATGCTATAACATTAAATATTTTATTTCAACTAACACATAGAATTAAGTATGACAATACTAACACTAATTTATTAAGTGAAATCAGTAATTAGTATATTCTTATCTAAAATTGTTTTGTTTTTGTGCACAAGTTTAGGTAAATATTATTGCCTTACTTAATTGTAAGATACCTAAGATACAGGTAAATATTTACTTAGTTTAAGTATAAATACATTTTTTTCGAGACCCTAATTTAATTTTTAGTACTTATTTTAAGCTTATCAGTTATTGTTTACACGTTTTATTCTATTATATATATTTAAGTTAGTAACTAATAAGAAATTTGCTTTTAAATTTGTCCCTAAATAATATTTCATATTGTAAACATTTTTATTTTTGAAATAAATTATTATTATTATTTGTTGGATACTTTTCAGTATCACGGGCCCACAGGGACCCGGTCCTTTGAGGCATAAGTGGGGCCAAAGCCAACAGCGCAGAGGCCTTTTTATACCAAATAATGTATAGTGATGTGTACATCTATTATTATTGTATTTTTTTATGATATTGTTTAGTTAATTTTCAATAAAAATCTAGGGCACTATCTCATTAAGTACCTACGCGAAGTTGCAAACTTGCTTTCATGCACTTTAAAGAGGTCGCGTGGTCTACTCCTATTAGATCTGTGGTCCGCTACATTATGCAGACGGCCGTTAGCGGGTGTCACTGTTTATTACCACACTTTAACGGATGATATTTTGTTTCTTGCCAAGATTTCAGGTTTACTGAGCTATAAACGATAAAATGTGTTGTTGTGTGGCAAAATGAATTAGCTGAATATTTTGGTAGGCAGGAGTTACAGAGCACACTGAGAGAAGGTTGAAGCCTTATAGGAAAGAATAAAAGGAAAGAGGAAAGAGGTAAAAGGAAAGAGGAAAATATTTGAGTAAAGTAAAGAACTAAAAAAATAAAGTAAAAGTTTTTTTTTTTTTAAGTTGACGTTTGTCCTTCGTAGAAGAGATGTTGTGATTATTGTCACCATATTTTTACAATCGCTCAGCGAATAAAAATAAATTAAATATAATAGATACTTACTACTTCCATGCTGGACTGGGAGAGATAGAAAAACATAGAATGTTCCAGCTGCCCTTCCTCCCGGGCATGCTGTTGAAGTCAGCAAAAGGGACTGACTACCTGTCACTATAGCAATACATATTACAATCTAAAATTGCCCTCAATTTTTGTCAGACGTGGCGAAAGCGCTTTTTACGAGGCGTTAAACGCTCTGCCTACCCCGTAAGGGATAAAGGCGTGATTATATGTATGTATGTATGTATGTAACAGATACGTACTGTTTCTGTGGTGGCTTCCTCGATGGCGGACGGGAGCTCCACCATCGTCTCAAGTCTTTGTCGACCTGGAATTAAAAAAAAAAACATTATTTTTTTAATGGCTGACACGAAATCGATGTTATTTCATCAATTCAACATACGGACGAATTCGTTTCTTAAGATTAAACTAAATGGAGTTTCTCAGACAACGAAATGGCCCGTATTGATAAACAACACTTGAGACTGACAGTTTGATTTCGTATCAGAAATTTTAGTAAATTATGGCCTGTCAAATCCATACTTAATATTTATCTCCATCTTGAGACCGCTTTATAAATACGAGCCATAATTCTCGAAGAGTATTTGGTCTGATAAAAGAAAATTACTTTTCCATACAAAATTACCACTTTGATCAGGCCGAAATCATTTCAGTTTGTACACTGCGTCCGAAATAAATAGGTCCATTTACCTAGACATGGATACTCGTTATGAATGAATGAATTATTTATTTGCTTTAAATGTGGTTCGAATATACATTGTTGTCACAAATAATATAAATGTCAGTATCACACATTTAACCAAATTATTTGGCATGCAAATATAGAGTCGCAAGACCATGTCAAAGTATACATCAAAATATTTTAGGTATAATAACAAACAGTCAAATTATGATGTCAAGAAAATAGAAAAGAACGATTTAATTTACAAAAGCACAATCAAATAAATATTTTAACAGTACATATCAAAAATTCATCAGTGCTATAGAAACATTATTTTTGTATTAACTTTTCACTTATTATTCTCCTGAGATTTGAGTACTAACGGAAGCTTTTTTTGTCCTACAAATCGTCCAACGGAAATATTGTCTTCAGCGAATTATATTCAATGTTCTCCGATACGCAAATAAAGGCAAAGGGATTGGTTCTGCTCCCAGAGCAGAGCTTTTACTGCTCTGTCGGCACCTTAGGCAACTTAGGGTTGGTAGAGAACTTTAGATGAAATTTCAAATTCAATAAGTCCTATATTTGATATTTAAATGGTGCATTATTTATGGTTGTATTATTTTAAAATCCAATTATTTTTTTGTCACTAAATTTTTTCCTTAGCGTATATCATCATCTCCCTAGCCTTATCCCGTATTTTACACGTGCGGCTACCTAATCTAGGTGATTAAACGAGGATACTGGTTTTTACACAGAGCGACTGCAATCTGACCTCCGCAACCCAGAAGGGAAACCAGACCCAATCCTAGATTAAGTCAGAGTTTTGAAGCCGCCAATGCTAAGCACTGGTCTCTGATATGGCTTAACGACTAATATCTACGGTATTAAGCGATATTAACCGGGACCAACGGCTTAACGTGCCTTCCGATGCACGGAAAAAGCGCCGAATTAACGTACATATGAAATTCGAAAAACGAAAAACACATTGGTACGTGGCGGGATTCGAACCACGACCTTCCCGCTCAGGAGGCAGCGGCCCTATCCACTACATCATCGGGCTGGGCATCCTTAGCGTATATAAGCTCTACAAATTTGACAGAGTTCTTAAAACGTTTAGGAAATAAAAAATATATTTGTTTTTTTTTTCTATCTAAAACTAAAGCCGCTTCTATCAAGTCGTAAAATTTTATTTCTATGAACTACGCAAAACACATCGTTAATCTGACTAAAGTTACCGAAAACATCTTGAAAATTCGGTACTTAATTTTTAATAACATCGATTTATGGAGCGATCTCACGGGATCCTGAGTTTCGGAGCCAATTTCCGGTGATTTATTATAAGCGAAGTGTTTTTTTTTAAATTGGAAATGTGTTCATAAGATGTAAGTGTATTAAATAACCTTTAGTAAGTAAATATATTGTATTGGGAGTAATTCGCTTGGTACTGATTCCATGACTGTTAAAATTAATGTTTTTCCTAATTTATTACAGTAGCTGCTACCTAGATGGTCAACTTGCAATATTGAATTAACAGAAAGTAACATGTTTAAAACATGATTGTCAAATCAGGAACCATTTTGTAGCCTTATAGTACATACATACATACATATAATCACGCCTTTATCCCTAATAGGGTAGGCAGAGCGTAAACGACCTTAACAAAGGTCAAAGGCCACGTATGACAAAGTTTTGAGGGTTATTTAAGATGGATTTGTACGTATATTGCTGTAATGACAGGTTGTCAGCCCATCGCCTAAATTGCAATATACTGAAACCCTCTGATCACTTAGCTGGTTTTTACAGCTTGCTCGGGAGGAAATGCAGCTGGCACAATGTATGTTTTTCTCTCACTTCCAGTTCAGCATGGAAGTAAGCCTTATAGAAGAGTCCAGATAATAGATCACATTGAAAGTCTGACATTTCTTTAACACTCAAGTTATATAGATTATATTTTTAAGCTGAAATATTTTACTAATGATCCTGATGGTGTACTGGATTTGGACGCTGCCACCTGAGCGGGTCGTGGTTCGAATCCCACCGCGTACCAATGTGTTTTTCGGTTTTCGAATTTCATATGTACGTTTATTCGGCGCTTTTTCCGTTGGAAGGCACGCTAAGCCGTTGGTCCCGGTTAATATCATTTAATACCGTAGATATTAGTCGCAAAGCCATGTCAGAGGCCAGTGCTAACGCTAAGCATTGGCGGCTTGAAAACTCTGACCTAATCAAGGATTGGGTCTGGTTTCCCTTCTAGGTTGCGGAGGTCAGCTGGCAGTAGCTATGTGTAAAAACCAGTGCCCTCGTTCAATCTCCTAGATTAGGTAGCCGAACCGTGAGATACGGTATAAGGCTATGATGATATTTTACTAATGATCGAGAGCTGTCAAATGTGACCTATTTATTATCTTGACTTTACTATAATATGCCATACAAGTTTAGAAGCAATACATCAGCGCCACCAACCCTAGAATAACGCGCGACTCTTGGAAAAGGCGGTGGTGGTGTACCGAATCTGGGAGAACCAACAGCTGTTCCTTTCAACGCACACACACATGCTTAGCATGAGTGCGATTTTAAACATATTACAGATTTTATCTGTAGAGTAATTATTCTATTCATTATTTTTTGCTTAACCAATCATACATCTTAGGTCTCGTTTAGTATTGTCATAAGTAGTGATGCATGAAAACTGTATGTTTTGTAGCTATTTTTTATGAATTTAACATACACACACACACACAAACATATAAAATCACGCATTTATCCCTTGCGGGGCAGGCAGAGCGTAAAACGCCTCCTTAAAGGCGCTTTAGCCACGTCTGTCAAAAATTTGAAGCCAACTTGAGATTGTAATGTGTATTGCTGTAGTGACAGGTTGTCAGCCCATCGCCTATTTCATACACTGTTACCCTCGAATCCCTTTTTCTATCAGAGTAATGTCAAAGTCATAAAAAAAATGATTGTAGATTTAGAACAGAAAATAATTTGAATACTCGGACGGGCGTAATACCTACTCATAGCCCACTTAATAAATACCCATCACACGTATTTCAACCCAGCAAATGCATGTTTACGCGTTTCCTCCCAACTTGTTTACCATTGCATTATGCTCTCTGGATTGCAGTGCGTGGATTTACGTCAATCGGCGATATCTGTGACGTGTCTAGGCGTCGTCATTCTTGTATGAGAGAATGGCTGAGAATAGACGAGCGCCCACTCATAGAAGCGAGTCATGGATAGAAAATACTTACCTACAATAGGCTTAGTTCTAGATTCAACCGGCTAAACCTAAAATTAAAATCTGTTTTTCACTTTCAGACTAAAAACATTGGAAAAGATTGCTTTTGATTTATAGTCGGTGGTTTTATGCGTTATGTGTCATTTTTATCCGCCATCGATATGGCGTATAAAATTTACAGAAATGCAAAGCGCATCAAAGTCTATTGGACAAAGTGTAAAACTATAGAGTATAAATCGCCCGTCCTTTTTTAATTTTATTATTTTGAAAGTGACAGATATATTTTAATTTTAGTTTTAGCCGGTGGAATCTAGAATCGAGCCCAATATATACCAGTTACTCTAAATAAGTGCTTAGATTAGACTTATTGAAAATCATTTTAAATATCTGGTAATGATTGAATCATAGAGTTGATGGGACGAACTTATCTAAAAGCCTAAACAGGACGGGCATTCCCACGTATCAACGGAACAGAGAGTTCCTGACTATCCAATAAGTACAAATAAATATAATCAAATAAGTACAATCTTAAATTATACCAGGTGTAAGGGACAGCATCCCGTAAACTGGTAGGGGTTGCTTAGTCACCAATACTGAACAAGTATCTGCAGGAATATTTTTCAGGAAGTGAAATAAAGAAATGGCTTTTCCACACAAATTGTCTGATCGAGGTGAACATTTTGTATGGGAATACCAATTCTTTTTCACATCCTGAAAAATATTCTTGCACCATAGTTGTTCAGTGTCGTTGACTGACAACTCCTATCAGTTTGCTGAACGCTGTCCCTTACACCTGGTAATGTACATACATACATATAATCACGCCTTTATCCCTAAAACGACCCAAACAAAGGTCGTCCCGCCACGTCTGAGAAAGTTTTGAGCGTTATTTAAGATAGAATTTTAGGTATATTGCTGTAGTGACAGGTTGTCAGCCCATCGCCTAAATTACAATATACTGAAACCCTCGGATCCCTTAGCTGGATTTTACAGCATACCCGGGAGGAAATGCAGCTGGCACATTCTACGTTTTTCTCTCGCTCCCAGACCAGCATGGAAGTAATGTAATTTAATTATTATGCATACATACATATAATCACGCCTTTATCCCTAATTATTATAACTCTAACTGAGCGGATTCTTAGCCTTCTTACCATGAGTTTGAGTTACCAAAAACTTCTTAACTTACATCGTAGTAAAAACCGTTTATAATGTTTGTGTTCTGAAAATAATTATGTTCCTTGATATTATTAAAGCTTTTTGTTACTTTGCTAACTCACTTTGATTATGTTACGTGTCTTATCTTTGAAAATAAAAAAAAACCTATTATAATATTAACGCCTAGAGGCAGGTTACAACATGTAAACATTAGAGAATATTTTTTTATATTGAGCTTAATGTAATAAGGTTTACTGAAAATTTTAAGGTCAGCAGGAAATAGGAAACGAAACTTAATTGGAAAATTCCACATCCTATTAAATCTTCAGTTTGTAGGAGCCAAAATTAGCCCTGTTTGGCATTCTGACCCGGTAGGTCCTTATTTGATTAGGCGCTACGGATTTATCTAATCCTAGTTTGACTTAACTTTTTGAGATATATTTTTGGACCTCCTTTTAATCACACGATGATTTAATTGCCCTTTTCTATTTTGTAAAGGGAAGTTGTAAGCAAACAATAGCTATTATTTAATAACATACATACGACTTTATCCCTAATGGGGTAGGCAAAGCGTAAACGACCTACACAAAAGTCATTCCGCCACGTCTGACAAAATTTTCAGGGTTATTTAAGATAGATTTGTAGGTATATTGCTATAGTGACAGGTTGTCAGCCCATCGCCTTTATTACAATATACTGAAATACTCGGTTCACTTATCTGGTTTTTACAGCATGCCCGGGAAGAAATGCAGCTGGCACGTTCTATGTTTTTCGTTCGCTCCCAGGTCAGCATGGAAGTATTATAAGTTATGTAGACGTAAATCTGTAGGCTCTAATAAACATACATACATATAATCACGCCTTTGTCCCTAATGGGGTAAGCAGAGCGTAAAGGACCTAAGCAAAGGTCGTTTCGCCACGTCTGACAAAGTTTTAAGGGTTTTTTTAAGATAGATTTATACGTATATTGCTGTAGTGATAGGTTGTCAGCCCATCGCCTAAATTACAATATACTAAAACCCTCAGATCCCGTAGCTGGTTTTTACAGCACGCTCAGGAGGAAATGCAGCTGGCACATTCTATGTTATTCTCTCACTCCCAGGCCAGCATGGAAGCTGAATAAATATTAAGAGAAAAGATTTGATTGTTAGGTATAAGGGTCGATTTTAAAATATCTATCATCGTCACCATCGTTACACCATTAGAAAGCTGCATATTGACGAAGAAGTACTTCTTCTTCTTCTAAGCGAGTGGATTCTCGAGTCAAACGACGTCCCGAAGAACCGTGATGTCAGAATTTTCAAACCGCCTAGTAGCACCGCTAGTAGGCCTCTGACATTAGTGGATTCCTCGCTTAGTTACGGCTTAAGCTGTTATGGAAGAACTTTCGACACATATCTCAACGACATTAAAAATCTCCAAACTAGATTTTTAAAACATCTAGTTAGCCGTAAAACCAATAATACCTGCAAAGGAGATTATGATCAATTGTATCCCATAACCAAAATTCTACCGGTAAAAACTAAACTACATTATTTATTGGTTATAGAAAATTACTATAAAGAAGATCATAAAGTTATTGTTTATAATAGATATAATACAAGAAGAATGAGAGAAAAGAAGTATATTTGTACAAAAGCTAAAAATTATTACGGCCAAAGAACAAATAAATTCATAATACCAAAAATATTTAATAAAATAGACTTTTTAAGACACAATAAAATAAAGTCGAAGATATATGCCTAATCTAGAATTTGAATGCGTCCGATGTGAGGTACGCAGTATCGAAAAGTGTCCTATTCTAATCAAAGGCGCGATTCCACACGTTGCCGTGTCACGTTGTGCATGCCTTGCATTTCCTTAAACCGATGCGATCGATGACCGGTGGAAAAGGGAGGGCTATGGTACATAATAAACGCAACAACAAAATTGTACTATAAAAATAAATAGATTTTTCATTCCTATAAAATCAGTTTTTTGAGGTTATCAGGTTATAGTACTTGATCGTCGGTAGGTACATTGTTAACAAAGCGTATTATTAGGCTAGATTTAACTTCTCCCTAAAGAAGTAACACCGTATAGTTTTTGTTTTCTATTGGCGTGATAATTTGCTTGCTAAACAAAAGAGTTGACATTTAGCGTGACGGTTCATAAATCCTGTAAGCAAGACTGGAATAATAACTACTGACCTTTTTGATGGGCATAGTACTACAAGCAGTTTTTGTTCATAGTACGCGTTTTCATGCTGAACTGAGTGTGATCATCATCTCCCTACGACGTCGGCTACCAGGTCTAAGGGATTGAACGATACCTGTTTTTTTACACAGAGCGACTGCCGTCTGACCTCCGCAACCCAGAAGGGACCAACCAGACCTAATCCTAGATTAGGTCAGAGTTTTCAAGCCGCCAATGTTTAGCATTTGTGACATTTCTGAATGACTAATACCTACGGTATTAAACGATATTAACCGGGACCAACGGTTAAGCTGTCGTGCCTTCCGAAGCACAGCAACGCACGGCCCGCACCAGTCGGTTGACGCTCTACCAACTCCACGGGAAACTCAAACGCGTGACTAACCGTGTTCCTTTTCTATGTTATGTAGTATGTGGTATTTTGACTACGAGCCATCTCGTTTCATGGTTGTCGTAAAAAGCAAAAACAGTATTTTAGGTAACATGATGTATTTTTATTTTAGTGCCTGTCCTGTATAACACTCTTGTTTGTAATCTATGGTATCGCCCATTCCATTTCTCTAACTATAACAAGAATTTCTGAGAGAAAGCATTTTACGAGTGATTTACATCGGCAAGGTTATAAAACCCCTGTTGTATTTCATTTGGTTGTTTACCTTGACGATTTATGCCTAGCTATTAGGAATGAATGAACGACTCATTTGAATGAGTTACTCAAACAGTGTAATACAGAAAATAATAATATCTTCATTTTCTGCTACTGGCTGGAAGAAATGATGCGAAACTACGAATTGTTTTCTTTTTTCAAACGCAGTATTTTTTGGTTAACTGAGTTTTACTGGCTGGCTGGAAGCAATGGTGCGAAACTTTAAAATAGTTTTCTTTTTTCAAACACAGTGTTATTTTCCGTTTTTTTATGGCTTTCGTTATAGTTCGTTTGTAAAAACAGACAGATACAATAGAAATTATAAAAGTAGAATAGGCCATTAAACTTGTAACATGTTGATAGCAAATTTAAACAATGTCATCATTACATAGTATAAAACAAAGTCGCTTCCTCTGTCTCTATATCTCTATGTATGCATAAATCTTTAAAAATACGCAACGGATTTTGATGCGGTTTCTTTTAAAAGATAGAGTAATTCAAGAAAAAGGTTTATATGTATAATACATGCATAATATAGTAGAGAAACACTGATAATTTCCGTGCGAAGCCGGGGCGGGTCGCTAGTATACTAATAAACAAGAAATCCTGTTACCCATTTTAAACATTCCATTATTACACTCTCAACCCATAAAGCAAGGTGAAAAGGTAAACAGAACAACAAAAACAAGATTGACGGGAGACGTCAAGGGGGAATTGTGACGTCAGAGGTAAGTTATGACGTCACGACGTGATGGGGTGAAATGGGCACACGGCTATTGTGCAGTCTTTGTGGAAAGTGGGAGGATAAAAGGGTAGAAATATGGCTTAAACAAAAATAAATTGCTCAGATCATCTTCCATTTATAGCGGACAATCAGGTAATGGGTCTTTTCTTTCTGTTTTTATTTCACCTCGGTCTGTTTTTTGTGGATGGCGATTTTTAGATTATTTCAGTGCAGATTACTTGATGGCACTTCTCCGTATTCGTATCTGTATCCGTGAAAAATAAATGGAAGTTGTCAAACATTTTTGCGCCAATTCATACAATTTTCACGAATACGGAGCAGTGCAAAACCGCCATTACAGTGTATTAGGCACCCGATATTGGCACGAATGAAATAGGTCATAGAAAAATAGAAACCACAAGTTAAACCGGAAATTAAACATACCGCATTAGGATCGAGACGACCGCTCTCCGCTCAACTGAAAGAAATGCGATAACCGAACGCGCGGTTTCCTGAACAGCTTTGAAAATAAACATACATACGTATAATCACGCCTTTATCCCTAATGGGGTAGGCAGAGCGTAAACGACATAAACAAAGGTCCTAACGTTTTGAGGGTTATTTTAAGATAGATTTGTAGGTATATTGATGTAGTGACAGGTTGTCAGCCCATCGCCTAAATTACAATATACTGAAACTCTCGGATCCCTTAGCTGGTTTTTACAGCATGCCCGGGAGGATATGCAGCTGGCCCATTCTATGATTTTCTCTCGCTCCCAGGCCAGCATGGAACAAAATAAACCATTACAAAAATTCCAAATTCTGTTTCTCTTGCATTGTGTATTAAACCCTATGGTTTCATTGGTTTTTACACCTATGTGTTCATTGGTTTTTGCGAACTTTATCTTTGTTCTTCTATATTTGACTTTGTTCTTCCATGCTGGACTGGGAGAGATAGAAAAACATAGAATGTTCCAGCTGCCCTTCCTCCCGGGCATGCTGTTGAAGTCAGCAAAAGGGACTGGAGGGTTACAGTGTATTGTAATTTAGGCGATGGGCTGACAACCTGTCACTAAAGCAATACATATTACAATCTAAAATTGCCCTCAACTTTTGTCAGACGTGGCGAAAACGCCTTTTAAGAGGCGTTAAACGCTCTGCCTACCCCGTAAGGGATAAAGGCGTGATTTATGTATGTATGTATGTATATTTGACAATCAAATCAGCCGCAGTGGCTGCAAATATAAAATGAACGAACAAATGTGTTGTGTGTGATGTGTATAAAATCCCCGATGATGTTATAAGTTAGCGAAACCGGTAGGATTAAATTATATAAAGTGAAACAAGTACAAGTATTTTAATAACAACAATAATACTGCCTCCGTGGTCTAGTGGTCAGAGCCATGGGCTTACGATCCGGATGTCCTGGGTTACCATATTACAGTTTTCCCCAGTTTGGTTAGGACATTGCAGGCTGAATCACCTGATTGACCGAAAAGAAAGAGGTCACGGTCGCTGACTTAGATACTCATTACTCAAACATGTCAGAGGCCTAATTTTCAAACTCTGACACCAGGTTTCTTCGGGTCGATGCTCGACTTGAGAATCCACTCGCTAAGAAGAATACTTACTTCCATGCTGGACTGGGAGAGATAGAAAAACATAGAATGATCCAGCTGCCCTTCCTCCCGGGCATGCTGTAGAAGACAGGAAAAGGGACTCGAGGGTAACTGTGTATTGCCCTTAATTTTTGCCTTTAACGAGGCGTTTAATGATCTGCCTACCCCGTAAGGAATAAAGGCGTGATTTTATGTATGTATGTATGTAAGAAGAATAACAACATTGTAAATCCAATAACATAATGTATTTACGCACTACATAAAGACAAGGTGTTTATACTTATAGCAAGTTGGTGATCGACATTGGCACCGCGAGTGTCGTGACCTCGATTCCATGGAAAAACCCAGGTGCGGGTAGAACACACAATTACATCGAATGGAAACATACCAGGTGTAAGGGACAGCGTTCCGCAGACTGATATGGGTTGCTCAGATACTGAACAACTTCCACCAGGAAATTCTTTCAGGAAAAGAATAAAATGGCTTTACCATACATATTGTCTGATTGCGGTGAACATTTTGTATATAAAAGCCAAATTTTATTCCATCAGGAAATTATTTTAGTAAGTGAAAATAAAATTTGGCTTTTCCGTACAAGATGTTCACCTCTATCAGACAATTTGTATGGAAAAGTCATTTTTTTTCTTATCCTGAAAGAATTTCCTAGTAGAAGTCGTTGACTGAGCAACCCCTATTAGTTTGCGGGTCGCTGTCCCTTACACCTGGTATGTTGCCTGCGTTTCTACTTTTACCGCGACAGGCTTAAGAATTCGGGTTATTTAGAAGAAGACATTTAAAAAACTGATAGAGATGGCGCAGGCAACGAATTTGGACAACTTTTACAAAGAAATTCTTCGAACAATAAAAATTATTGACAATAGAAAATGATCACTCTTCAAACAATTTGTATTTTTTCGTGAAAATTGTTCTATTGCCATTCAGTTTTCGCACTACATACATATATAATCACGTCTTTATCCATAATGGGATAGGTAAAGCGTAAACGACCTAAACAAAGATAGTTCCGCCACGTCTGACAAAGTTTTGAGGGTTATTTAAGATAGATAGATTTGTAAGTATATTGCAATATACAGAAACCGAATCCCTTAGTTGGTTTTTACAGAATGTCCGGGAGGAAATGCAGCTAGCACATTTTATGTTTTTTTTCTCGCTTCCAGGACAGCATAGAAGAAATATTTCATACTATCTTGCATTGTGATTACCGCACTGGAACCACAAACCACCACATTGAACGTTAATTCCCTAGTTAACAAGAAGTAGGAATGGAATTAAACTGCAGTTTACACTCACTGCGTTTGGGGTATTTGCACTCCCAGAGTAGAACCCGAGATGTTTGCACCGCTGGAGTAAGCACTCAGCGATAATTTCAGAGATCTATGAAACACTATCATGTTCTTAGGTATAAATATATTTTAGTTTTAAACTAGATACTTGAGCGATAACTGCATATTGGGCTCTATTCTAGGTACCACTGGTTAACGCTAAAATTAAAATCTATCTGTCACTTTCAAAATAATAAAATTGAAAAAGGACAGGCGATTTATATTCTTTGGATTTACACTTTGTCCGCTAGATTTTGACGTTGCTTTTGCACGTTTCCCCAGTATTGCTGTCAATTTTATCCACCGAATTATATGACGGCAGATAAAAATGACAGATAACGCATAAAACCACACGCAAAAACTGGAGAGAATAGATCTCCAATGTCTGAAAGTGACAAATAGTATTTTTTTTCGTTTTAGGCGGCTAATCTATATCGAGCCCACTGTCCTATCTAAAATTTATAAATTAACAATCTCTGAACATCGCTGGCATTGGATTGAAATTTAACTACAGTTTGCACTCACTACGCTCGGGGTAGGAGGGCCTCAGAAGAATAATTTGGGGGTAGAGATCTGTGAAGATCAAGATTTTAAATATACCAGATAGTCTTTAATGAAAATTTGCAACCCACATATAACACAGTAAATAGTAAAAACAAACTTTAAAAATAAATTTGATCGAATATTTCCTTTTTGTTAAAAATGGCAAAGACATCCATTTTAAATTAAATTAAATTTTACCTCCATGCTGGACTGGGAGCGAAAGGAAAACACAGGATGTACCAGCTGCATTGCCTCCCGGGCTTTCTGTAAAAAAATGCTAAGTGATCAGAGGGTTTCAGTATATTGCTATTTAGGCGATAAGATGACAACCTGTCACTGCAGCAATATACCTACAAATCTATCTTAAATAATCCTCAAAACTTTGTCAGACGTGGCGGAACGACCTTTGTTTAGGTCGTTTACGCTCGGTTCACCCCATTAGGGATACAGGCGTGATTATATGTATGTATGTATCCCAATCGACAACGAAACAGTAAAAAAAATGTTTAGAGGGATTCACCGTAAGATAAGGGTTCTTTAGTTTTTGCACACAGATTTTAGTTAATCAATTTCTAGTTTTAATTAGTTAGGCTTAAGGTGACTATAGAACACAATAAATCGAAAATGCGGTCCAACAGATTCAAGTAATAATTATAAAGATAATTTAGAACCTTGTAAATTAGCAATTCTTCGTTCATTGTAATAACAGGAAGAAAAATTGCGAATAACGGCCACCAACAATGGCAATTTTTCTTGCGTTTATGATTCGCTAATTTATAAGCTTCTAAATTATCTTAATTAGTAATACTGGAGTCTGTTAGACCGGTTTTTCGATTCACAGCGTTTTTAGTGAGGTTTTTTATTGTTGGAGGCGCCATATATGCCCTATCGCCACAGAGGAAAGGTTTTGGCTAAGACTATGACGAACACATTTCGCAAAATATTGATCAAAATTTTCCAATGTTTCCAGTAAGAACATCAATTCTTTATTTTAATCATGCAGGAAGCGATAACGATTATTATCGAGTACCCCAGATGCCCATACATATTCCCCATGCCATTGGGACTGGAGAGGTTTCCCTCACATAGGATTAATTATACCATTGGGTTCGGGAATGCCATTCTTACATACATACATAAGTACATAAATCACGCCTTTATCCCTTCGTGGGTAGGCAGAGCGTTTAACGCCTCGTAAAAGGCGCTTTCGCCACGTCTGACAAAAATTGAGGGCAATTTTAGATTGTAATATGTATTGCTATAGTGACAGTTTGTCAGCCCATCGCCTAAATTACAATACACTGTAACCCTCGAGTCCCTTTTGCTGACTTCAACAGCATGCCCGGGAGAAAGGGCAGCTGGAACATTCTATGTTTTTCTATCTCTCCCAGTCCAGCATGGAAGAATGCCATTCTTCATGATAATTTATTTGTTTTCGAAGCCTTTGGGCGTTTTTCCATTAGACGCGTCACGATGCCGTGGCTCTGTTTTTCCACTAGATGGCACGGCAATGATACGGCAATGACACGGCAACGTCCTGATGACATCCACCTAGTTTCAATCTGAGCGCACGCTTCGTACGAATACAACACATGCAGCTTGGCAGGCCGGCGACGGTAGCGGTAAGAACAATTTTCATAGATCATCTCCTCCACGGTACCGTCGACATGTCGTGCCGTCGCCATTGCCGTCGCCGTGCCGTCTAGTCGAAAAACGCCCATTCTCTCTCATGAATTTATACGAAAAAGCGGATAAATTGATTTTGTATGAATTATAAGTTTCAACATGTTATATGTATCTTATACATAGTATGGCTGATAACTTATAGCTTTTGTCTGATCGAGGTTGTAATTTTGTATGGGGCAGATAATTTATATTTATGTTCCCTGAAAGTTTTTCAGTTTTATTGACTGAACAACTCCAATCAGTTTGCGGAAAGCTGTCCCATAATATACCTTTATACAGGATCCGTATGGTGGAAGACCATTTTATTCCTATATGTATAAGAAAATAAGGCGCTAAAGAAGTGTGAACAGATTTTATTTAATAGCTTATAATAAACGGTCATAAACGACTTGGGTAGGCAACCATTATGACTTCAATAACGACAATAAATAGCGTTATAAACTCGTTGTAACGGTTTTTCGTATAAAATGATAGTGTTTGTTGTTTAACTTTATAGCCGTGCTCTTTTGAAAATTTATGAAAATAAATATCTAAACATGGTTTAAAATAAAAGATTGGTTCGCATCCTATATTTTGGCTGGTTTCGACAATTATTTTATTTTCAGTTAAAAAAACACTATGGGAAAAATAATGCTGAAACATTTAAAATCTTACAAGATTCTTATCCTAAATCAATCTGTCCTTGGAATTCAGTATCAAGATCGAGAAAATCTAGATCTTTTAAAATAAGATTAAGAAGTTTCAAACCAAGTCAAGGAAGTCTTACAGAAAACTTTATTTCCCTGAGACTAGAATGTCTAAAGGCGTGATTTTATGTAAATGTAGAATGTCTGTCGTTGTTTCGCTAGAAATTGAAGTAAATACGGAAGAACTACAAAGTTATGAATCTTCTTCTTCTGTCGAGTGGGTATCGAGTCTACGGACCCGATACCCATGAATTAATTTTAATTTTTATTTTGATGCGCATTTTTTATCTTTTCTTCCATGCTGACCTGGGAGCGAGAGAAAAACATAGAAGGTGCCAGCTGCATTTCCTCCCGGGCATGCTGTAAAAACCAGCTAAGGGATCCGAGGGTTTCAGTATATTGAAATTTAGGCGATGGGCTGACAACCTGTCACTACAGCAATATATTTACAAATCTATCTTAAATAACCCTCAAAACTTTGTCAGACTTAACGGAACGACCTTTGTTTGGGTCGTTTACGCTCTGCCTACCCCATTAGGGATAAAAGCGTGATTATATGTATGTATGTATTTTTTATCTTTGTTTACCGCACATCTGGCGTTGTTTACATTTAAATGAAAGAGAGGAGAGATATGTTCCCGCGGTGACAATAATATTTAGTCGTATTTTTCCATTTTCAGCAGCTCTTACTGTTTTTTAACACTTTCACTTTCATAATAATCCTATCACAAATTTTCGGTGATGGCGGCTAATATACCAGAGATCGGTCAGCTGCGCAGGACTAGTTTTTAGTGCCCAAGTGTTTACGCTACACACATAGGTCATAGGTGCACTGTCTATTCCTTCAATCTCTTATTCTGAATGGACAGATTGACTGACACGACCAGAGAGAAATCAGGCGCAGGACCGACTATTTATTAGCCCATCCGACAGCATCGATAAACTAACTTTTCGGTCAATCAGGAGATCAACAGTCACAAAGACACAAACAACACAAAGTCATTGTCCCCCACCGGTAATCGAATCCGGAACCTCCGGGTCGAAAGCCCATGGCTCAGACAGCTAGACCACGGAGGCGGTTGACCTTCATATTTATATTAGGTAGTAAGCATTTCAAAAATATTTTAACGGTTCCTTTATGTATTTTAGGATCTGTAAGTGAGACTAAGGGTCGTATTTATAATCAGCTCTCAAGAGCGACAGCAAGTTTAAGTTCTTATCAGAAATGACATTTCAGTATATTATGAACTGTCAAATCCATACTTAATACTGCTCTCAATCTTAAGATCGCTTTGTAAATACGGGCCTAAAAGCCCGTAAATAATGTTATGCAAGTAGGCATTACCCGCCACTACATATAGTTTACAATGTAATCCGTGTGATCCGGCCGCGGTTCCGTTTACAAACTCATCTGCATATTCATGACAATAACATAGGCTCGTATTTATGAAGCGATCTCAAACTTGAGAGCAATATTGAGTATGGATTTGACAGGCCAGTTTGTACTGAAATGACATTTCTGATACGAACTCAAACTCGCTGTCGCTCATGAGCGCTGATTATAAATACGGCCCATAAAGTGATGTGATGGGAATTAGGTAATTTTCGTGACTACAAAGAAAATTACCTACGTGAATGGTAGCTATATCGAGGAATAACAAAAAAAAAAATGCTACAGGCTGCTACGGCATAGCGATCGTAGCAAAGTTTTGCTACGATTGTAAAGTTTCTTTTTTAAAAACTTCCGGGTTCTACTTAGCTTTTTGTTAGTTTCATCACATACATTCACGCTTTTATCTCTAATGGGGTAGGTAGAGCTTAAACGATCTACAAGAAGGTCGTTCCGCCACGTCTGACAAAGTTTTGAGGGTTATTTAAGATAGATTTGTAGGTATATTGCTGTAGTGACAGGTCAGCCCATCGCCTTAATTACAATATACTGAAACCATCGGATCCCTTAGCTGATTTTTACAGCATGCCCGGGAGGAAATGCAGCTGGCATATCCTATGTTATTCTTTCGCTCCCAGGCCAGCATGGAAGTGTACTGACTGAATGTACAGTACACAGGACTGTATAGTACACGTAATAAAAATTGTTTCTATGATACCAAAAATACCTTTTTAATTTAAATTGCATAGATAGAATATAAGTTTAATCGTAGTAGTATTAATAGTACCGAAACTTAAACCATGCAGTCTATTACATAAGAAGGCCATTGCCTGTGCTTTGAGGGTATTCCTTCACTACCTCTAAGAGACAGTCTCACGAGAGAAGGTCGTTTGAGCTCACCTTGCCGGACATCCGGAGACGTCATGCTGGATGGTCTCCGTCTTCAGCTACCTGGAACAATACGTACAACATGAGCAAAGCTCGGACACTCCTAACTACAATGTCATTTTGGTCATACATCGACAGACGGCATGTTGCACTTGGCATGTTTGTGTGCGTGTTATAAGGTTTGACAAATTTTGTTATACCGGTCATAATCATCACTTGATTAATATGGTTCTTAATTAAACCAACGTTTTAAAGTAGTTCACTGTAACTGAATAGTTAGAATAGGGTAGGTTGCATATTTTATATGAAGTTACTTACCGTCTTACATAACTTAGAAATCTAAAAAAAGTTCTTATTGGAGTCATATCTTGTGGTAGAAAGACATCCGTACACGGAACAGTACCTAACCATCTTTGGAACACAAAAAAATATTATTTCCGTTACACTGGGAAACATTTGTACCCCCAATGTGACACACAATCCGTCGCGGAGTGTGACGTATATCGGACTGGGGAGGGGAGGTGTGTGTCCGTTCTGTATGTAGTACTATTATATATTCTGTGACATGATCCAGGTCTAGGTCATTCGCATTGCCAGGGTGAGGGCATCCGTGGTGAGGGCAGTGAGTTGTTGCTAAGCAATAAACCTTAAGGTTTTTAGAAGTTTGTTGCATAGTTTTAGAATCATGCATTTTCGTTTATAAATAGGAGCATTGAATACCATAGTTTTTCCATTATAATTATGGTGATATTTGACAGCTTTTTCGTACAAGTTATATGAAAAAAATATATATTTTGTGAGCTGTCCGCAATCATCATAATAGTGGACAGATTATGGAAGTAATTAATACAGTTGGTCTGGTATTGTACCGTATCACTCATCATACAATACAATACAAAACAAGATACTTTATTGCACAAAGAAAACACATAATACATACAGCTGAAAAGTAAGGAACAAAACAGCCTTATTGCTAAATCAGCAATTTCTACCAGGCAACCTTTGGGTAGTAGGATAGTACATAGCAGATATCGGGATAGTGCATACTAAGTTAATCTTAATACTTGAACAATATAAATACAACTAAATAAATACATAAATAAAATAAACTAATATATATTTATATTTTTTATCTTCCATACCGGACTGGGAGAGAAAGAAAAACATAGAATGTTCCAGTTGCCCTTCCTCCCGGGCATGCTGTAGAAGTCAGCAAAAGGGATTCGAGGGTTACAGTGTATTGTAATTTAGGCGATGGGCTGACAACCTGTCACTGCAGCAATACACATTACAATCTAAAATTGCCCTCAATTTATGTCAGACGTGGCGAAAGCACCTTTTAGAAGGCGTTTTACGCTCTGCCTACCCCGTAAGGGATAAAGGCGTGATTTTATGTATGTATGTATGTATATATTTATAATAAACTAATACATATTATGCTAATGGGAGATAGGATATATAACTAATTATTATTCTCTAAGAAGAACTTTCTTGTTCGCTCTTTAAATGTGTCAATAGACGGTGCTCGTCGAACGTTTTCGGGAATGGAATTCCACAATTCATCTCCCTGACCTTATCTCGTAACTCACGGGGTCGGCTTCCTAAACAAGGTGACTGTACGAGGGTACTGGTTTTTACACAGATCGACTGCCATCTGATCTCCGCAACCCAGAAGGGAAATCAGACCCAATCTAAGATTAGATCAGAGTTTTCTAGCCGCCAATGCTTAGCACTGACCTCTGACATGGCTTGGCGACTGATATATACGGTATTAAACGATATTAACCGGGACCAATTGCTTAACGTGCCTTCCGAAGCACGGAAAAAGTGCCGAATAAAAGTGCATCATCGCTCTTTGTAGCAGCTTGTAGAGTTAAAACGTTTCCCCAGATTTTCTAACATACCACAGTAAAATTGGGTAGATATAGCAAAACTCCTTCTTAGGCTCGCATTTATAAAGCGATATCAACATTAAGTATGGATTTGACAGGCCATTATGTACTGAACTGACATTTCTAATACGAACTCAAACTCGCTGTTAGTCTCATGTGCTGATTATAATTACAGGCCTTAGGATTGCTCAAATCAATGGTTTGAATCTCAGAAATCATCACACTATTACCCGCTCTTTTTAATACGAAACCATTTTTTTGCGTACCAAAGTGAATTATTCAAGGAAAGTGCAAAGCTGACTATAGTACTCTCCCTTTTACTGTGCTTTACTTCGTGTCAAAAGCGTTTGACATAGCGCATAGAAGCGTAAAGGCATAAAAGGGTACAAAGTGCTGGCCTTTCCTGAGCTGCCCTTCACAGCACCTGTACGAGCTACAAGTCTACAATGTAGAGCCATATGTCGCTGGCATTTTCGCTTTTGAGAGGCTATTTCATGGGCAGTGTAACGCAATTGTGGTACGTAAAAAGTAAAAGAACTTGGGTAGGTATTTACACTATTTTGCATTGGATTAAATTGCAATTTCAATCTAGTACAATACAAGGTGATTATAGATAGACTTTAAAATATAAGATATCTAACAAAATGATATTTCTTCTTTGCTGGACTGGGAGCGAGAGAAAAACATAGAATGTGCCAGCTGCATTTCCTCACTGGCAGGCTATAAAAAAAAGAGATGTAAGGGATCAGAGGGTTTCTGTATATTGCAATTTAGGGGATAGGCTGACAACCTGTCTCTACAGCAATATACGTACAACTATCTTAAATAACCCTCAAAACTTTGACGTGGCGGAACGACCTTTGATTTTCAGGTCTATAGGTCGTTCACGTTCTGCCTACCACATTAGGGAAAAAGGCGTGATTTTATGTATGTATGTATGTAACAATATGTCGTCTCATGTTCAAGACGCTGCATTTGTTCGAATAAACAGAGTCAAATTATTTTTTAATATTATTATACTAGATCATCAAATATAAATCGGACACCGATGTTTTAGGTTAGTTTAACTTATTTCTTTCACTTCATTAAACGTTAGATATTTTATTTTATTAAAAAAATCGTCCATGAAACTACTAAAAGCGAGGTTTCCCATTTTTGGGTGAGTGTCAGATATTTCGATGTTTTTTCACGGTAAACTTCGCTTTTCATCAATTTAATGTTAATAACTGTGAGAGTTTTAAAATAAATAAATCGTATTAAATATTCATAAAAAAAACCTTTTACCTATCCCGCTAATTGCAAAAAGAAACTCAGCAAATACAAAAAGTAACAAATTGGAAAATATTGATCAATCAATCAGTAATTTAATAGTTGCAATGAAATGAATTACCTAAATGATAACTCATTTTTGTTTCGTCACACATTTGGAATTTAAAAATTAGTATTTATTCAAAGCGAGTGATAAAAATTGTAGCTAAGTTGGTCACAACATGAGTTCAAATCCCTATAATATTGTCGGAAGCGATCAAATATATTTGCCAAAGAGGCCTATGCCCTGCAATAGATGGATGTTTTGGTGTGAAATGGGATCTACCACTTAGTGGTCCACCCTGGGCAACGGCAACACAGGCTTGCCTGTGAATAAGTCCGGCTGAACGATCCCTAGAAACCGGTGGTAGGCTCCGCAAGGGGCGGCCTGGCACACCCTCTTACTGGAGTTCGGCGCCAAACAGCTTGCTGTGTTCCGTCGGTGCGTGAGATTGCCAGTGCCATAACAGGCATCTTCTGGGTGAGCTCGCTCCATCATCGACTCTGTCACGGTCATCCTTGACCTTTGTGTCTAGAGTCAAGAGCAAACCCATTTCAAGTAAAAAAAGTATGTTGATGGTAATTTGACAAAGAGCAATAATAAACACATTTCTTAAACTCGTTTTTACTTTATCTTGGTTCATCGAGCTCAAAGCGTTACACCATCGCGTTTGTTATTCACAGCATGCATTGTAACAGTTTTCCGCTGAGTACGTGTAGTGTAATCACGAGAGTAATATGCAAAGCTCTGTGTTGCCAGAGTCTTTGCACAGTCAAGATACATCTCATTTGAATAAGAGACTAATAGAAGAGTTCAGATTGAACTCGTTTTGCTGTTTTCGTGTTTAGAAAGTTTCGAATAAGTGCAGCAACGTTCAGGCGTCACTTACTGCGCGCAAGGTTGCGCTCAACATGCTGTCGATGCTTTTTGCATTCCCTACAACACTCATGCGTCATCTTACGTGCTACGCCCGAGTACTGGCAGAAGGATGCGACGTTGTGCGTAAGATGTAGTAGTTAAAAATATATACATATACATATAACAACTCAACTTAAATGGCTCCCTATTCGACTTCGTCGTGATGTGCACATCCTCACCGTAGTGTATAAAATCCTTAATGACCCTTCCTCTCCTGCATATCTCCGCTCCCGATTCCGATTATTACTTCCTGACCCTCGATCTAGGCGCGCCTGCATCACAAAGGTGTTGGAGGTTCCTGGATCGAACACCAAATTCTTTTTTAATTCTTTCACTGTAAGAGCCATACAACTTTGGAATAAATTACCAAAAACTCTACAAGAAAGTCCCTCGAGTTTCACCTTTAAGAAGAGCCTGAAAGAGCATTTTATTAACTCTCTATGACATTTATATATTTAGATTCATTTCAATATCTTTTATACCATTTAATTATATATCATATTGATATTGTTATGTATTAGTTTATTTTATTGAAATATATTAGTGTGTATTAGTATTACTATAATTATTAATGTTATTACGTTTATTATATCTGTTCCCGTGATTTTCCCTTCTTTCATCCTCATTAGGTTGGCTGGAAGAGATCTCTTATAGAGATAAGCTCGCCTTTTGTTTTAATTTTTAAGTTTACTTTTATGTTAATTTTTTTTAAAACAATAAAGAATTTAATATACATAATCACGCCTTTATTCCTAATGGGGTAGGCAGAGCGTAAACGACCTAAACAAAGGTCACTCCGCCACGTCCGACAAAGTTTTTAGGGTTATTTAAGATAAATTTGTAGGTATATTGCTATAGTGACAGGTTGTCAGCCTATCGCCTAAATTGCAATAAAGAAAAACCCTCGGATCCCTTAGCTGATTTTTACAGCATGCCCGGGAAGAAATGCAGCTGGCACATTCTATTCAATTCAATTCAATCATTTATTAATAAATAAAAATTTACACGTCACTAAATTCATCAATTACATTTTTTTTTATCAAATTCAAAATTATCAATAATAAAATAAAAAGTAATAATAGATATATTTGTACTATATGTTTTTCTATATGTATTATTTTGTATTTGTTGTATATGTTTTTCTCTCGCTCCCAGTCCAGCATGGAAGTAAAAACAAACTCGGATTTAACCTCAATATTTATATATACATATAATTATATAAAAAAATATATATGATGACCTCTAATAGGGTAGGCAAAGCGTAAACGACCTAAAGAAAAGAATGTTCCGCCACGTCTGACAAAGTTTTAAGGGTTATTTAAGATAGATTTGTAGGTATATTGCTGTAGTGTCAGGTTATCATCCCATCGCTTAAATTGCAGCTCTCGGATCGCTTTTTACTAAATAGTATAAAACAAAGTAGCTTCCTGTGTCTTGATGTTCGTCTGTCCCTATGTATCCTTAGATTTTTAAAACTACGCAACGCATTTTGATCCGGTTTCTTTTAATGGATAGAATGATTCAAAAGGAAGGTTTATATGTACGTAAAAATACGTATGAGGCCAGTGATGAAGAGGAATATAGTAAAGAAGCACTGATATATTCCGTGCGAAGCCAGGGAAGGTCGCTAGCATAGGATAATTGAATATTTAGTTACGTAACCGCGAGAAAGTCAATGTCCCCCGCCGGGAATCGAACCCGGAACCGAGTCGAGAGCTCATGGCTCAGACCGCTAGACCACGGAGGCAGTTACGGCAGTTATGAATGTACAGTAAGGCTCAATCATCGTCTCGTCACTATTCAACCTTCCTAATCACTTTGGCAATAATTATCTGGGTGGCGCAAAAGTAATGACCCTATTTGGTTCAGCTATAACATTTTTTCTAAATTAGAAAACTAGATTTAGGTTTTTTTAAATGTATATTTGTGCCATTAAATTTCGTACCATTAGGATTTAAAGATGATGTCTTTTAAATGGTGACCTCCAGAGTTGATACACATTTGAGCCCTATTTATGACATTTTGCATAACTTGCCGTAACACTTCCTGCGATATGTTCGTTATTTCTTGACGAATGTTTTCTTTTAGAGCTGCGAGAGTCTGTGGCTTGTTCACATACACCCGAGATTTCAAAAAACCCCAAAGAAAGAAGTCTGGACTGGTCAGATCGGGTGATCTTGCAGGCCAAGGTAAATCGCCAAAACGAGAGATAACTCGGCCTGGAAAAGCGTCCCTCACTAAGTCCATAGTGTCGCGCGCTGTGTGTGCCGTAGCGCCGTCTTGTTGAAACCAGATGTGCTCCAGCCCCAATTCGTCCAAACTGGGTATCAAAAACTCACGTAACATGGTTCTGTAGCGTTCTCCAGTGACAGTTATCGCATTGCCTCCAGCGTCTTCGAAAAAATAGGGTCCGATCACTCTGTCAACACAGATGCCACACCATACAGTAACTTTTAGTGGGTGTAGAGGTGTTTCTTGAATAATGCGCGGATTATCAGTGCCCCAGAACCGAGTATTCTGCTTATTGACATGCCCTGAGAGATGGAAATGCGCTTCGTCACTCATAACCAATTTTGAAGGAAAATTATCCTCTTCAAGGTTGAGGTTTATGACGCGCTGGCAGTAATCTAGACGAGCTCGGTGGTCAGCAGGCAGCAGCTGATGAGTCATTTGAGTTTTATACGGGAACATCTTTAAGTCTTTCACCAAAATACGCTGCAGGGTCCGTCTGGAAATGCCCAATTGCGTGGCACGTCGCCTCGTTGATGTTTCTGGACACTCTTCCACATCTTCGCGCACAGCATCGATATTTTCAGCTGAACGGCCTGTTCTTGGTCTCCCAGACTTAGGTCTATCCAATGTTGAGCCAGTTGCTTCAAGGCGTGTGGCAAAGCGTCGAATTGTGCGACCAATCGGTGCCGGACGGTGGGGAAATCGTCGACGAAATTCACGTTGTGTTCTTATCACTGATGAATTATTCCGTAAGAACATTGACACAATTATTCCACGTTCTTGGAGAGTAAAACGGTCCATGTTTATTTTCAGTGTATTTTACATTTGTTCACTACACAATTTTCAACAACAGAATGACAGAAAATGTCATATAAAAAAAATAAAAATATTTTCTTTAGTGCCAGTACTTTTGCGCCACCCATTATAATGTCGATGGCGGTGATGGCATATATTCACGCTCGCTTTAGGAATTATGGTACACATAACGAATGACAGGAATGGATTTGGAAGATTGATTAAACAAGTAAAGGGTATCTTATTGTTTCTCTTAGAAACCGAATCAAAGGGCCGTATTGATAAACAGCACTCAAGATTGAGATTGACAGGTAGTTTTAGTTCGTTTCAGAAATGTCATTTCATTACAAAACGACCTGTCAAATCCATACTTAATATTGCTATCAATCATGAGCTGGCGTTATAAATACGAGCCTTAGGGCCGTATTTATATTCAACTCTCATGAGTGACACAGAGTTTTAGTTCGTATCAGCTAAATGTCATTTCAGTACAAACTCAAGTTTGATATCGCTTTATTAATACGAGCCTAAGACATTCAAAGTACATGAATTATAAGTTCTCAGAATGGACTACAGAAGCAGTTAATAGCAAGTCTTCGGTTAGCTTCGTCTCTGAAGTTCCACCAGCGGTTTAATAAGATTTTGCTGTAGAATTAAAAAGAAAACCGAGGTAAAAAGTAGCCTTTGTTCCATTAGTGTTTATACATACATACAAACATATTATCAGGCCTTCATACCTAATGGGGTAGGCAGAGCGTAAACGACCTTAAAAAAAAGACGTTCCGCCACGTCCGACAAAGTTTTGAGGGTTATTTAAGATAGATTTGGAGGTTTTTTGCTATAGTGATAGGTTGTCAGCCCGAAACCCTCGGATCCCTTAGCTGGTTTTTACAGCATGCTCGGGAGGAAAAGCAGCTGGCACATTCTATGTTTTTCTCTTGCTTCTCTTGGTGTTAATACATACATACAATCACAACTTTGTAATGGGGTACGCTTTATAAATCGTATATTTTTATTACGCCGATATGGGCTTTTTCTTCTCAGCGAGTGGATTCTCGAGTCAAGCGACCCGATGAACCCTGGTGTCAGAGTTTTCAAACCGCCTAGTAATACTGCTATTAGGCCTCTGACGTGGTTTGAGTAACGACCACTTTCAAAGACAGAGACCAGGACCGACGGCTTAACGTCCCCTCCAAGCACGGAATCCTTTTTTCTTTACGGACAATCAGGTTATTCAACCTGCAATGTCCTAACCAAACTAGGGAAAACCTCACAAAGTGATAAAGTGACAAATAGCAACTTTTGTGTTCCCCTTGGGAATCGAACCCAGGATCTCCGGATCGTAAGCCCATGGCTCTGACCACTACACCACGGAGGCAGTAATTCGGGCTGATAGCACACAATTCTTTCTGATATGACCCTCAAACCTTGACAGACGCAATTTTATGGGGTCGTTACCGTAAAGGATAACGGCATGTATATCGGGTGTAAGGGACTGCGTCCCGCAAGGTTTCTCAGTCAAAAAAACTAAACAACTTTCACAAGGGAATTATTTCAGGAGATGAAAAAAAATGAAGACTTTCCCATAAAAAATGACCACCTCAAAGAGACAATATGTATGGAAAATCATATTTTTTTTCACTTCCTGACAAAATAGTCCTGCTGATAGTTCAGTTTTTGTTGACTGAGCAACCCCTATCAGTTTGTGGGACGCTGTCCCTTACACCTGGTATATGTGGATAAAGCAGTTGATTAGTCTGGCCCTGTCTAGGCCCACGTATCTCCATAATGACTGTCATTCACAAGACTGGGATCCTCTCCTTTTAGGCGCCAGACTGCCTAACTGCCTCCGTGGTCTAGTGGCTAGGGCCATGGACTTCTGATTCGGAGGTCCTGGGTTCGATTCCCAGGGGGGAAACACAAAGTTGATATTTGAGAAGCCGTCGGTCCCGGTCGCTGTCTTTGATTGTAGTCGTTACTCACACCATGTCAGAGGCCTGATAATTGTGCTACTAAGCGATTTAAAAACCCTGACACCAGGGTTCATCAGGTCAATAGACTCAATACCCACTCGACAGAAGAAGAAGGCGCTAGACACCCAAAGAGTGGCTATCAACGCCACTACGCATTTTGAACATTACAAAGCTTTATATCTTCCTTGCTGGAATGGGAGCGAGAGAAAAACATAACATAACATAAAAATACTTTATCGCTCGTAACAACACAACAGATAACAACAAAAGACAAGTACAACGTAGGCCTTATTGCTAAGGTAGCAATTTTTTCTAGGCAACCTTAGGGTGAAAGAAAAATGCGTAGCGGTAAGCGGGATAGTGCAAACCTAGTCTAATGAGTATCCTAAATACATTACATATAATACATAAACTAAGTACAAGCTTCTACATATATAAAATGTGCCAGCTGCATTTCTTCCCGGGCATGACGTAAAAATCAGTCTATGGGTTCCGAGGGTTTTAGTATATTGCAATTTAAGCGATGGGCTTACAACCTATCACTATAGCAATATACCTACAAATCTATCTTAAATAACCCTCGAAACATTGCTAGACGTGGCGGATAGACTGTTGTTAGATCGTTTACGCTCTACCTACTCCATTAGGGAACGTAACTACGTAAAGGCGTGACTATATGTATGTATGTACAAATGTTTATAGAGTTTGTGACTGCACGTTGCAAAACGAAGAACGTAATTCTTCTTCTGTCGAGTGGGTATCGAGTCTATGGACCCGATGAACCCTGGTGTCAGAGTTTTTAAACCGCCTAGTAGCACAACTATCAGGTCTCTGACATGGTTTTGTGTAACGACCACTATCAAAGACAGCGACCGGGACCGACGGCTTAACGTGCCCTCCGAAGCACGAAATCTTTTTCTTTTCGGACAATCAGGTGATTCAGCCTGCAATGTCCTACCCAAACTGGGGAAAAATTCACAAAGTGATAAATTCTCAAATATCAACTTTGTGTTTTACCCCCTGGGAATCGAACCCAGGACCTCCGGATCGGGAGCCCATGGCACTAGCCACTAGACCACGGAGGCAGTTGAAAGAACGTAATAAAAGTAAGTTATAATTGCGTAACCTTGACGATCTCAAAATCAATAAATAATTAAAAACTTCCATTGGCAGAACCGAGTACAACTATCGATTATTGTAAATGTTCATTAAGAATATAGATTCCTTTTTCATGCTGGACTGGGAGCGAGAGAAAAACATAGACTATGCCAGCTGCATTTCCTTCCGGGTATTCTGTAGTAACCAGCTAAGGGATACGACGGTTTATGTATATTGCAATTTAGGCGATGGGCTGACAACCTGTACTACAGCAATATACCAACAAATCTATCTTAAATAACCCTCAAAACTTTGTCGTTTACAAGAGTGTAAACAGAGGTCTATCCCATTAGGGATTAAGGCGTGATTATATGTATGTATAGGCTCCTCTTTCTTGTATTTCTGTATTGTATTTATTTATTATAATTTTTACAATAAACTTATATCTATTACAAAAGTTACACAAAACTGCTTACGCAGTTTGTCTGCAGGATCGATGAGTCTCATTTGTACATTATTCGTATGAAAATTAATACATGTTAATTTAAACTCTAAATTAAGTATGTTTTTAGCTTAGATGAATACTTATTTCTATTTTCTTCTTGCCTTATATCCACAGGCAAAGTATTTAGTAGGTATGAAATATGCTTTTTGAGCGTCCTATTGTCATAATAATTAATTACTTGGGGTACTTCATATTTTCCTGTGGATATAGACCTAGTAAAGTGTTCATAGGAGACTAGAGAAGTGACAATCTTGGCTGCAATGGTTATTCATTAGAATTAAATATTTAATGAATGTCTTCAAGTTTTAATGAAAGTTATAATTAAATTTTATTTTAAGAGGAAATTGTTCACTTACAAATTGACCGGTAAATTGATTTAACCACGTTCTTAGTTAGAAAAGTTGAGCAGTCTTACATACATACATATAATCACGCCTTTATCCTTAAACAACCTAAACAAATGTCGTTCCGCCACGTCTGACAAAGTTTTGAGGGTTATTTAAGATAGATTTGTAGGTATGTTGCTGTAGTGACAGGTTGTCAGCCCATCGTGTAAATTGCAATATATAGAAACCCTCGGATCCCTTAGCTGGTTTTTACAGCATGCCCGAGAGGAAATTCAGCTAGCACATTCAGTCTTATAAAATTTTATCCCCTCCGTCACACTATTGTACGTATATGTAGTAATATATTCTAACTGTAGCTACTAAGTCGCACAGCATTAGAAATTCCTTTGTAACTCTCAGCTTGGCACGCGGGAGAGACTGAACTACACAGCTCGTGCAATGTTGAAATCTACAACAAAGGGCACGATTCTAGATACCACCGCCTAAAACCAAGATTAAAATCTATCTGTCCCTTTCAAAATAATAAAATTGACAAAGGACAGGCGATTTATGTACTGCCATTTTTCCATGCTGGCCTGGGAGCGAGAGAAAAACATAGAATGTGACAGCTGCATTTCCTCCCGGGCATGCTATAAAAACTACCTAAGGAAGGATTTCAGTATTTTGTAATTTAGGCGATGGTCTAACAACCTGTCACTACAGCAATATACCTACAAAACAATCTTAAATAACCCTCAAAACTTTGGCAGGCGTGGCGGAACGACCTTTGTTTAGGTCGATTACGCTCTTCCTACCCCATTAGGGATAGCGTGATTATATGTACGTATGCAGGCGATTTATACTCTTTTACACTTTGTCTTCTAGATTTTGACGCACATTTGCACGTTTCCCCAGTATCTCAGTAAATTTTATCCACCTTATCATATGACGGCGGATAAAAATGACACATAACGCATAAAACCACCGACTATAAATCAAATACAGGAGAGAATAGATGTCCTGTCCTTTTCCAATGGTTTTAGTCTGTAAGTGATATAGATATTTATGTTAGGTTTAGCAGGTTGAATCTAGAATTAAACCCAATGTAGGAAGTAAACGAAGGTACTCGTACTTAGAATCCTATGCTTCAGATATTTTGACACTGAATTTGCAAATAGTTCAAATAACTAGCATTGTAGTTTGCATTCCTTTCATGTTGGCCCCATGTTGTTTGGAGCGAGAGAAAAATATAGAATGTGCCAGCTGCCATTCCTACTGGGCATGCTGTAAAAACCAGATATGGGATTCGAGGGTTTCTGTATATTACAATTTAAGCAATGGGCTGACAACCTGTCCTTACCGCAATATTACCTTACCTACAAATATATCTTAAATAACGTGGCGGAACGACCTTTGTTTAGATCGTTTACACTCTGCCTACCCCATTAGGGATAAAGGAGTGATTATATGTATGTATGTATGTTGAAATTCCTTTGAAACTCTCAGCTTGGAATGGGAGACTGAAATGCAATCGGCGTTCCTTACTGAGTATTGTAGCTCATGCAATGTCGTTGCACTGAAACCTTAAACAGTGATGAAGAAATGTTATTCCTTATTTAATTTAAACGAAAGTGTCAAAAGTAAATACGAAAGTATAACATTTTCAGGATCGTGCTGAAGTCAAATAGTAAAGGTTATCTAGTCTTTAGTATAAAGTAACACAAAGAATAGGTAGAGCTACCTAAAAAAACATTGATGTTAGTATCAGAACAGGCAGTCATATTCTTACATGTCAAATTAGATCTCAAAATAAATATTACATACATACATATAATCACGCCTTTATCCCTGATGGGGTAGGCAGAGCGTAAACGACCCAAACAAAGGTCGTTCCGCCACGTCTGACAAAGTTTTGAGGGTTATTTAAGATAGATTTGTACGTATATTACTGTAGTGACAGGTTGTCAGCCCATCGCCTAAATTACAATATACTGAATCCCTCGGATCCCTCAGCTGGTTTTTACAGCATGCCCGGGAGGAAATGCAGCTGGCACATTCTATGTTTTTCTCTCGCTCCTAGGCCAGCATGGAAGAAGAAATAAATACTATCGTGCCGTCATTTGAAAATAGAAGAAAGTAACAAGATTAATTATTCAGTAACCTACAGAAAAACTCTGAAATTATATTGACTTTAGAATAGATATTGATATTCTTTTGCTTGAGGATGAAGAAATTTCAAACCAGAGCAATGTTTCATGTCGTTTGCATAATTTAATATTAATATCTGACAAGAACAAAGCGGCATTTGCATTTCCAAGTTTTTATACCGTTTTATACGATATCAAAAGGACAGAACAGATTTTGGAATAATTATTTATCTATACTTTATTACTTTCTAATAGCTACAGTGGAAAGATTTTTATTTTTGAGTGTAAGTTTGTAACGAATAAACCTAAAAACTGCTGAACCGATTTCAAAAATTCTATCATTATAGAAAGCTTCGTTCACCCTCCTTCTTCCTTTGTCGTATATTGAGTCAATCGACCCGATGAACCCTAGTGTCAGAGTTTTTAAACCTCCTAATAGCACAGGTAATAGGCCTCTAACATGGTTTCTGTAACGACCACTATCAAAGACAGCGACCGGGTCCAACGGCTTGACGTGCTCTTCGAAGCACGGATTATTTTTCTTCTAGACAATCAGGTGATTTGGCCTGCATTGTCCTAAACTAACTGGGTAAAATCTCACAAAGTGATAAATTGACAAATATCAACTTTTTGTTCCCCTCTGGGAATCGAACCTAGGACCTCCGGATCGGGAGCCCATGGCTCTGACCACTAGACCACGGAGGCAGTTACGTTCACCTTGAGTAACATAGGCTACTTTTTACTACGGGAAAGTACGTCATTCCTACAGAAAAACTTATTTAGCAGCGAGTGACACCGCTGGCAGACGGTTAATAGATATAAAGTGGGATGGTGCTTTACTATGCAGAGATTTTACTCGCACTATATAGGTTATGTATTAGGCATAGTATCGCTTTTCGTTTCTATAAGCGCAGCAACACACAGGCGTCACTGACTGCGCGCAAGGTTGCGCTCAACACGCTGTCAATGCTTTCACCTTACCTTACGATCTACGCGCGCGTACTGACAGAGGGATGCGCCGACATAGAGTTCATAGCGTAAGGTGACGCATATGTGTTGTAGGCAATGCAAAATGCATTGAAAGCGTGTTGAGCACAACCTAGCGCGCAGTAAGTGACGCCAATGTGTTGCTGCAATAAGTAAGGATAAACAATAGTAAGTACATTGTTGTCGAGGCCGGGAATGCAATAATACGAGTCAGGCAATTTCCATTTCCACTAATAGCGATTGCCATTTCTCAAAAAAACGCAAGGAAGTTAATAAAACATTGGACATAAGCTTTCTCGTTGTCCTAGTGAAAGGAACAGATGTTAACAAAAGAACTAGGTACAGTACTATCTAGTGGGCTCGGTTCTAGATTTGCCGGCTAAAACTAAAATTAAAACCTGTTTGTCACTTTCAGACTAAAACATTGGAAAAGGACAGGAGATCTATTCTTTCCGGTTTTGAAATAATATAGTTGGTGGTTTTATGCGTTAAAGATATATAGCCCGATGGTGTAGTATATAGGGCCGCTGCCTCCAACGTGTTTTTCGGTTTTCGAATTTCATATGTACGTTTACTCAGCGCTTTTTACGTGCTTCGAAAGGCTCTTTAAGCCGTTAGTCCCGGTTAATTTCGTTTAATACAGTAGATATTAGTCGTTAAGCCATGTCAGCTAAGCAATGGCGGCTTGAAAACTCTGACCTAATCTAGGATTGGGTCTGGTTTCCCTTCTGAGTTGCGGAGGTCAGATGGCAGTCGCTCTGTGTAAAAACTAGTACCCTCGTGCAATCCTCCCTTAGATTAAGTAGCCGACCCTGTGAGACACGGGATAAGGCTAGAGAGATGATTGTTTTATGCATTGTCATTTTTATCCGCCGTCATGATATAGCGGATAAAATTGACAGAAATACTGGGGAAACGTGCGAAAGCGCGTCAAAATCTAGCGGACAAAGTGTAAATAAAAGAGTATAAATCACCTGTCTATTTAAATTTTATTATTTTGAAAGTGACAGATAGATTTTAATTTTAGTTTTAGTCGGTGGTATCTAGAATCGAGCCCATTATCTAACAAAACCTATTTCCATGGTTCTCTTTGATGCCTTTACATCGGATTTAACCATTAGTCGACTTTAGAAAAAATATGTGATTATTATTTGTACCTAAATGCTTCAAAATGCATGCTTTTAATTTAACATGTGTTCATTGTAAGTCAGAGAAAGTTTTTGTAAATCAAGTTTATTTAGTAGGTAGGTATCATTATTAAGTTTTAAGTCTCGTTCTTATCGAATAAACATGCAAAGTTATGAATTCTCGTACATTTACATCAAAGCGCTATCGTAAAGTCATTTCAGACGACAAATAGAAAATTACTGACGGAGCAAAGTTGCTTCGACGAGTTTGAGGGAAATTGATGAATATTTCAGCAAAAACCAACACACGGAAATTGAAATTTTGGAGGAAATAGTTAAGCTTTTGTGTCGATTGAAAGTACACTCGCGTCGACTCGACATCAAGTTTGATAAACTGCTAACCATTTATAAAGTTTAAAATTGATACATACATATAGGTACATACATAAAATCACACCTTTATCCCTAATGGGGTAAACAGAGCGTAAACGACCTAAACAAAGATCTTTCCGCCACGTCTGACAAAGTTTTGAGGATCATTTTAGATAGATTTGTAGGTATATTGCTGTAGTCATAGGTTGTCAGCCTATCGCCTAAATTGCAATATACTGAAACCCTCGGATCCCTTAGCTGTTTTTACAGCATACCCGGGAGGAAATGCAGCTGTCACGTTCTATGTTTTTGTCTCGCTCCCATTCCAGCATATAAGTAAAATATAATTTAAAATGGTTTTTCCATTTTTAGCAGAAAGGGAAATATTCGATCATAATCATATTTAAAGTTTGTTTTTACCATTTACTGTGTTATATGTGGGTTGCAAACACTCATTAAAGACTATAGTGTGTCAACGTCGTGCTTACCGCGCCCTAGGGGTACAGACGTTGGCGGGGACGCGGTAGCACGCGGCGATTGCGAACATGAACACATTGCGTCGTGCTCGCTCACCCTCCTGCTTCACCGCCCGCACCCCCGTTACCGCGTCCCCGCGCACGTCTGTACCCCTAAGGCGCGGTAAGCACGACGTTGACAGACTATTGCTGGTATATTTAAAATCTTGAGGAGTAGGAATGGTTCTTCATAGATCAATCTATACCTACAAATTATACTCCAGATGAGAGCATCCCGAACGTAGTCTTCTTCTTCTTCTTAGCGAGTGAATTCTCGAGTCGAACGACCCGATGTACCTTGGGGTCAGAGTTTTCAAACCGCCCAGTAGCACGGCTAATAGGCCTCTGACATGGTCTCATTCTCAAATATCAATTTGTGTTTCCCCCCTGGGAATTGAACCCAGGACCTCCGGATCGGGAGTCCATGGCACTAGCCACTAGACCACGGAGGCAGTTAGAGAAAAAAACATAGAATGTGCTAGCTGCGTTTCCTCCCGGGCAGTCTGTAAAAACCAGCTAAGGGATCCGAGGGTTTCTGTATATTGCAATATACTTACAAATGTATCTTAAATAACCCCCAAAACTTTGTCAGACGTGGCGGAATGACCTTTGTTTAGGTCGTTTACGATCTGCCTACCCCATTAGGGATATATAAGTGACTTTATGTATGTATATATGTAAAATTTGAGTTCTTACTCCAGCGGTGAAAAAATCTCGGGTACAACTACTTCCGGAGTGCAAATACCCCGAGCGCAGTGAGTGCAAACTGCAGTTTAATTCCATTCCTACCTTCTTGTTAACCAGGGATTTAACGTTCAATGTGGTGGTTCGTGGTTACAGTGCGGTAAAGACAATGTATGATAGTATATATATACTTTATTGCATAAACACAAAGGAATGTAATTTACAAATATAGTGTGCAAGGGCGAACTTATCTCTATGAAGAGATCTCTTCCAGCCAACCCAATGGTAGTAAGAGAAAGTAAATAATTTTGAGGGGACAAGAAAATGCAACATTAACAGAGACTAGTAAAACAAAAAAATAAAAATACTTACATACCTATACATAGAATAAATACCTACCGTATATTACTATCTTAAATAAACATACATATATACTAAACACTATATTGATACATACATATACGAATAAACTACTACATAAATACATACATCAAAATTGTTCAGATAGTATGGTATAGTTCTACCTATAGATCTACAAAATAATCCTTGAGTTCTTATTCCAGCGGTGCAAACATCTTGGGTACTACTTCGGGAGTGCAAATACCCCGAGCGCAGTGAGTGCAAACTGCAGTTTAATTCCATTCTAATGCCAGCGATCTTACCTCTAGTTACCTAGGGAATTAACATGCAATATGGTGATTTGTGGTAAGAGGCCGATGGTGTAGCGGATAGGGCCGCTGCCTCCTGTGCAGGAGGTCGTGATTCGAATCTCAAAACTTGCCAATGTTTTTTTTGGTTTTCGAAATTCATATGTACGGCTGTTTCATATGTATTTCATTATTCGTCGCATTTTCCGTGCTTCGGAAGGCACGTTAGGCCTTTTGTCCCGGTTTATATAATTTAATACCGTAGATATTACTCGTTAAGCCATGTCAGAAGCCAGTTTAGGTATCACCTAGATTAGGAAGCCGACCCCGTTAGATACGGGATAAGGCTAGGGAGATGCTGTTTGTGGTTCCAGTTCGATAAAGTATATCTCGACAATAATTCGCAAGTGCTTACTACAGCACTTCACTGCCTTCGTGGTCTAGTGGTTAGAGCCACAGGCTCAATGACTGACATTTTCCAGTGTGAAGTGCGCAACGAAAGAGATAATGCGTAGACAAAACGAAGTCTACATACATACATACATGCATATAATCACGCCTTCATCCCCAATGGGGTAGGCAGAGCGTAAACGGCCTAAACGAAGGTCGTTCCGCCACGTCCGACAAAGTTCTGAGGGTTATTTAAGATAGATTTGTATGCACATTGCTGTAGTGACAGGTTGTCAGCCCATCGCCCAAACCGCTATACACTGAAACCCTCGGTACCTTAGCTGGTTTTTACAGCATGCCCGGAAGGAAATGCAGCTGGCACATTCTATGTTTTTCTCTCACTCCCAGTCCAGCATGGAAGTACAGTCCACAGGGCTATGACCCTGGAGGGTTCATCGGGTCGATTGACTAGACACCCACACGACAGGAGAAGAAGCGGTGCAAACATCTCGGCATCACTTGAGGGGTGCAAATACCCGCAGTGAGTGCAAACTGCCATATAATTCCATTCCAATGCCAGCGATCCTAGTTGCCTAGGGAATTGACATTCAATAGGGTAGTTTTCTAGGTGGTCAATAATACGGGGTGTAATGGACAACGACCCACAAACTGATAGGGGTTGCTCGGTCAACGCTGAACAACTTCCACCAGGAAATTCTTTCAAGAAGTGAAAATAAAGATTTTGGTTTTTCTATACAAATTGTCTGATTGAGGTGGACATTTTGTATGGGAAAGCCAATTTTATTTCCACTTCCGTTTAGTAGTATTGAGTTCTTAATCACGCCTTTATTCCTAATGGGGTAGACAGAGCGTAAACGACCTAAACGGTCGTTCCGCCACGTATGATAACATTTTGACGGTTGTTTAAGATAGATTTGTAGGTATATTGCTGTATTGACAGGTTGTCAGCCTATCGCCTAAATTGCAATATACAGAAACCCTTGGATCCCTTAATTGGTTTTTACAGCATGCTCGGGAGGAAATGCAGCGGGCACATTCTATGATTTTTCTCTCGCTCCCAGTCCAGCATGGAAGCAAATACAATAAACATACATAGATACATAATATCACGCCTGTATCCCTAATGGGGTAGGCAGAGCGGCAACGACCCAGACAAAGGTCGTTTCGCCATGTCTGACAAGTTTTGAGGGTTGTTTAAGATAGATCTGTATTGTATATTGCTGTACTGACAGGTTGTCAGCCCATCGCCTAAATTACAATATACTGAAACCCTTGAATCCCTTAGCTTAGTTTTTACAGCATGCCCGGGAGGAGATGCAGCTGGAACATTCTATGTTTTTCTATCGCTCCCAGTCCAGCATGGAAGCAAATACAATAAACATACATACATACTATCACGCCTGTATCCCTAATGGGGTAGGCAGAGCGCCAACGACCCAGACAAAGGTCGCTTTGCCATGTCTGACAAGTTTTGAGGGTTGTTTAAGATAGATCTGTATTGTATATTGCTGTAGTGACAGGTTGTCAGCCCATCGCCTAAATTACAATATACTGAAACCCTTGAATCCCTTAGCTTAGTTTTTACAGCATGCCCGGGAGGAGATGCAGCTGGAACATTCTATGTTTTTCTATCGCTCCCAGTCCAGCATGGAAGCAAATACAATAAAATAAACTGTATTTTCTCTAACTAAGTATCGTATATCATTTATCCACGGAGTAATCGCGTCTTCTTATATTCTTCCATGCTGGCCTGGGAGCAAGAGAAAAACATAGAATGTGCCAGCTGCATTTCCTCCCAAGCATGCTGTAAAAACCAGCTAAGGGATCCGAGGGTTTCGGTATTTTGTGATTTAGGCGATGGGCTGACAACCTGTCACTACAGCAATATACCTACAAATCTATCTTAAATAACCCTGAAAACTTTGTCAGACATGGCGGAATGACCTTTGTTTAGGTCGTTTGCGCTCTGCCTACCCCATTAGGGATAAAGGCGTGATTATATGTATGTATGTAATCGCGTGTTCATCCTGCTCGCGTGGTTAATGTAGTAGCACAAATAGCAATGTGTCACAGGTTCAGTACCCGCTCGTGCTAATCCTTTGTTTAATACACTTGGTATTTATTTATTTATTGTTTTATGAATACAAGTGTAAATAACGGGACAACAGGCAGAGCTTGTTCCTGCAAAGAAATTTCTTCCAGCTGACCTACGAAAATAAGACTATTGCAAGAGGTATTGTGAGGTATTGATTCTAGTTTACATATGTTCAAACAAACTTTACGTTGTAACTGTCATATTTTTGTTTTAAAAAATATAAATGAGATAGAAAAGCGACAGCTGATTTTATGTCCGTCAAAGTTATGATACACACATACATACATAAAATCACGCCATTATCCCTCACGGGGTAGGCAGAGCGTCAAACTCCTCGTAAAAGGCGCTTTCGCCACGTCTGACAAAAATTAAGGGCAATTTTAGATTGTAATGTGTATTGCTATAGTGACAGGTTTTCAGCCCATCGCCTAAATTACAATACACTATAACCCTCGAGTCCCTTTTGCTGACTTCAACAGCATGCCCGGGAGGAAGGGCAGCTGGAACATTCTATGTTTTTCTATCTCTCCCAGTCCAGCATGGAAGAAAGTTATGATAAAAGTCTAATATTTGTATATTAGTATATTATGGCTCGTATTTTCAAAGTGATTTCTTGATTGAGAGTAGGTAATATTAAGTATGGATTTGCTAGGCCACATTGTACTGAAACGACATTTTGGATACGAACTCAAACTAGCTGTTAATCTCAAGCGCTGTTTATCAATACGGGCCTATATTACTCTATGCTAATGTTTGAGAGCATGGTAGAGGATGTCAATTAAAATGTTTGATTGCAAGTTACATGCCATTTGAAGAGCTGTTGACTTTATATATCTTTAATTAATTAACTTAAAAAAAGAATCTCATAGAAGTAATAAAAATCTTATAAAAAATTATCGGCTACTTGTTTGTA
Organism: Scrobipalpa costella; assembly: GCA_949820665.1. NCBI lineage: Eukaryota > Metazoa > Arthropoda > Insecta > Lepidoptera > Gelechiidae > Scrobipalpa > Scrobipalpa costella. Next base: position 21,870,065 of record OX463297.1, read on the forward strand.
TTAAAAGGAGAGTTAGTCCTCAAAGTTTCGACCCTTTACGCTGACCTTCATCAGGAGAGAAGAAAGTCTACCGTCCGCCAAATGCAACCTTCGACACCGATCTTCGTAAACCGATCAATTTCCATTATGAATAAAACTTGTTTATCGTTTAGTGATAAAAATAAAATATCTTTACAAAGTTTTCAAATACAAGAACTCACCTTAAAACAACTTACATTCTCCAAGCTTCAAGTTCCCTTGATAAGAAAATACTTAAGTACTAACATACATACATATAATCACGCCTTTATCTCTAATGGGGTAGACAGAGCGTAAACGACCTAAATAAAGGTCGTTCCGCCACGTCTGACAATAGAAGGTTATTTAAGATACATTTGTAGGTATATTGCTGTAGGGAAAGTTTGCCATCGCCTAAATTACAATATACTGAAACCTTCTGATCCCTTAACTGATTTTTACAGCATGCCCGGGAGGAGATACAGCTGGCACATTCTATGTTTTTTATCACTTCATCATGGAAGATTTGACATTCTCCAAGTTCTAAGTGCCCTTGAAAAGAAAATATTTAAGTACCTATCCGTAAAAATAAAGAACAGAACCCTTATCAGAATGTTCACCCGTTTTCCTATCACCAGATCGATGCAATTTGGTCGATTGCACGTATTTGTCTATATCGCAACCCTTTTAAATTGAAACCTTATTATCTGGGGTCGAAGCCCTAAGGGTCTTGGCCCTTCACCCACGTTAATATAGTATTCTATTACGTGCTTCTGCATATAAACGCATAATCTCCACATTAGAAAGTTCTCATTTTCATGTTTTTCATCTTTTATTTAATACAGTTTTTTGATAGACAGTGCATTGACAGTGACATTCGTAGCCTGTTCGTTTTTTACCAAATTGAATAAATTTATCATGAGTAATATTATTATTACCTACTCCATACTGGCCGAGCGAAAAACATAGAATGGGCCAGCTGCATTTCCTCAGTTTCAGGGTTTCAGTATATTGTAATTTAGGCGATGGGCTGACAACCTGTCACAACAGCAATATACCTACAAATCAATCTTAAATAACCCTCAAAACTTAGTCAGACGTGGCGGAACGACCGTTGCTCACCCCATTAGGGATAAAGGCGTGATTATTCGTATATGTATGCATGTATCATGAGTAAGTAATCAAATGGGAAACTACTGCAAAGTTGCAAGTTAATCAAAGAGCCATTGGCAGCAAATTAGCGATTGTTAAATTAAAGAGGGACTGGACAGCAGTGAATGAGAAGGCGCAAATTCTATGTAAAATAATTTACAATGAGAAGACTCTGTAATTGGCCTTAATTCTAGATTCAACCGGATAAACCCTTAAATTAAAACTTAGAATGTGCCAGCTGCATTTCCTCCCGGGCATGCTGTACAATTCAGCTAAGGGATCCAAAGGTTTCTGTATATTGCAATTTAGGCGATGGGCTGACAACCTGTCACTACAGATAAAAACCACCGACTTTAAATCAAAAACCGGAAAGATTAGTCCTCCTGTCATTTTGCAATATACAGAAACCCTCGGATCCCTTAGATGGTTTTTACAGCACGCCCGGTAGGAAATGCAGCTGGAACATTCTATGTTTTTCTCTCGCTTCTAGTCCAGCATGGAAGAATTTTTAATTCTTACGGTTACTTAAGTGACCTTCTGTTATTTCCAATAAGACCTTCAGATGTTTATTAATATGTATTGGATCAAACCAATGCTTTTAAATTCTTTACGCTGAATGATCATTTGATTTCTTTCTTTCTGTATTAACATCTTACTTTCATGATATCTTTAATAACAAAGTAAAGGTATTATGATTTACATACATATGATCACGCCTTTATCTCTAATGGGGTAGGCAGAGCGTAAACGACCTAAACAAAGGTCGTTCCGCCACGTCTGACTAAGTTTTGAGGGTTATTTAAGATAGATTTGAAGGTAAATTAGGGATAAAGGCGTGATTGTATGTTACAATATACTGAAACCCTCGGATATGATTTATTTATTAGTAAATCTGACTATGCTAAGCTTTTAAGTGTTTAAAGTCTAAGCTTATGTTTAACATAATATAACATAAAAATACTTTATTGCACGTAAGAATACAAATCATACAACACAACAGATAACAACAAAAAACAAGTACAACATAGGCGAATAGGTTTAAAGTCACGATACTAACAAAATGGCGTTCCCATTAGTAAAAAAAACATAATTCACTTAAAACGCAGTGAATCGAAAACAGGTCCAACAGAATCAGGGTATAGTAATTAAGATAATTTAGAACCTTATAGATTTGCGATTCATAGTTCGTTGTAGTAACAGGAAGAAAAATTGCGTAAAACGGCCACCAACGGCAGTTCTTTCTCCTGTTTCTACAACGAGCTATGAATCGCTAATTTACAAGGTTCTAAATTATCTTAATTACTATACCCTGATTCTGTTGGACCGGTTTTCGATTCGCTGCGTTTTAAGTGAATTATCTTTTTTTACTAATGGGGGCGCCAGTTGGCTAGTATCGTCACCTTAAGTCAAATATTAGAGATCAAAGAGATATAAAGTAAATCACAAAAATATTCACGTTAATTTAAGTAGAGTTTAATTGAAACTAACATGTGTGACAATAATTCAGATTTAGTTTAGAACGTATTTGTAATGCATAACCTATTATGTATATTAAATATAATGCAGTACCTATATTTAGAATAAAATATTTAGGACATAGTTATCTGATCGAAATACTTACGAACCAAATTAACAAAATATACAATTTAAACAATACTAAACTAAACTGACGGTAAATAAAAAATATATTGTTTTTATATATATTATATTTGAGTGACCTATCCCTTCAGTTTTTATTTATTAAGACCGTATTGTATGTATACTCATTCCAATAAAATTGTATTTAGTTAATATGAAAGTACCTATTTAGTGTCGTCAAAGAGCGTCTTGGAGCTGTAAGTAATGGATTGAAATCCTTCGTTTCCATCAGGATGAGCAGCCTGAGGGTTGAGGGATCCTGCTTTTGATCAAATCTATTTTATCTGAATCTGACTTTTGAGACGTATACACACTGGTTATCGCAGGATTGACAATGTTAATAAAGCTCTAAATAATATCTAATAAAATCTGTATTTTTTTTATTTTCAACCTGGGCTGACACCCTGTCACTACAGCAATATACAGCTACAAATCTATCTTAAATAATCCTTTTGTTAGACGTGGCGGAACGACCTTTGCTTAGGACGTTTACGCTCTGCCTACCTCATTAGGGATAAAGGCGTCATTATATGTATAAGTTTTCCGTAGGAATCAAATATTTTTCCACAATACAAAGTAGCATATTTTCTATTCCAAGACCCAATCTACGTATGTGTACTAAGTTTCAACCTGATTCGTCCAGTGGTTCAAACGTAAAAGATTGAGTAACAAACTTCCAAACTTGTCTTTGAAAAATAATAAGAGGTAGGAAATCCACCGGGTGCAAAGGACAGCATCCCGCAAACTAATAGGGGTTGATACTGAATTACTTCCACCAAGAAATACTTTCAGGAAGTGAAAATAAAAATTGGCTTAACCATACCAAATGTCCACCTCGATCAGACTCTGACCGTTTCTGGGACGCTGTCCCTTTCACCCCGGATACTTATAGGTGAAACCTTTTTCCAAAAATATAAACATTGTGAACTAAACTAACACAAATTTAAAGTACATTTCTTTTAATCTTGATTATGTTCATTCGCTCCTTTAGCTGTATATAATAACTTAACTCGTTTATTCGAATTTACTTGTGTGAGCACAGCCTTATTGTGAAGTATGTGTCGTCAAATATGTGTACACGGTAGGATGAAATTCAATGGACGATTTGAATCATTTACCAAGAAATTGGGAAATATATATAAATACATATACAATTTTCAGCGCCTTTCAGTACTGGCCACAATAGAATCGGCGTATTTCCACTAGACGGCACGGCAACGACACGGTAACGTTCATCTAGTTTCAATCTGAGCGCACACACACACGTGCATACTTCGTCCGAACACAGAATATATAATAGTACTAGCGTACAGAAGGCTCACTCCCTAAGAAACTACCTTGATTAGATACCTACACGTCCCAGCGCCGCTTGCCTGCAAGCTAAATTGTACCTTATGTCAGCGCGCGAACTGTGAACGTTGTTTGCGCGCCGTAGTTCAAGGACGTTGCCGCCGGCGATCGCAAAGGTTGTCACTTGCGAACTTTTTGAATCTTATTCATAAATGCGATTTTGATTTTAAACTAAGACATTATTATGTGTAACTAAGAAAACTACGAATCATTAAATTATTTAGCATAATAAATACACAACGAATCCATAACCTAGCCTTATTATGAATACGAATAAGTAGGTACAGTGGGTAGCAGGTCGAGTGGTCTTTCTTTTATTTAGACATCCGTAAACACAACAATACCTTTTATACGGATTACTATAACTTTTAGCTTTGGTTTTATTATTAGATGCCATATTGCTTGTTGATTTTCGCATCAAAATCACGAAAAAGAAATTGACGCAACGCGACTAGCGTGCGAACTGCGAGCCGCGCGGCAGCCCACTGACATTAGCCGCTCCAAGCGGCAGTTCGGCCGAACCTACCTAAACTCGCGAGTGAACCAGGCCTGGTACGAATACAAAACACATGCAGTTTGGCAAGCCGGCGACGGTACCAGTGGGAATCAATGCCGTGCCGTAGCCGTGAAGGCAAGAGGAAAAGCGTGCCATATAATTTCACTGTTTTTCATAGATTATCTCTTCCACAGTACCGTCGACGGTACAGTGCCGTCGCCGTTGCCGTCTAGTCGAAAAACGCCCAACGGGTCAAAACATTGGAAAAGGACAAGAGATCTAATCTCTTCTGTTTTTCATTTATAGTCGGTGATTTTATATGTGATTTTATTATCTGTAATTTTTATCCGCCGCCATATGATATGGCGGATAAAATTGTCAGAAATACTGGGGAAACGTGCGAAAACGCGATAAAATCTAGCGGACAAAGTGTAAAACCATAGAGTATAAATCGCCTGCCCTTTTTCAATTTTATTATTTTGTAAATGACCGATAGGTTTTAATTTTAGTTTTGGCCGGTGGAATCTAGAATCGAGCCCAATATGTAACTAAATTACATCAATAGTAGGTATACAAGTTCTTAGATTACTATGTGAGTTAGGGCAGTAACACACAGGCGTCACTCATCTCCCTAGCCTTATCCCGTATCTCACGGGGTCGGCTACCTTATCTAGGGGACTGAACGAGGGTACTGGTTTTACACAGAGCGACTGCCATCTGACCTCCGCAACCCAGAAGGAAAACCAGACCCAATCCTAGATAAGGTCAGAGTTTTCAAGCCGCCTGTGCTTAGCACTGGCCTCTGACATGGCTTAACGACTAATATCTACGGTGTTAAACGATATTAACCGGGACCAAAGGCTTAACGTGCCTTCCGAAGCACGGAAAAAGCGCCGAATAAACGTACAAATGAAATTCGATAACCGAAAAACACATTGGTACGTGGTGGGATTCGAACCACGACCTCCCGCTCAGGAGGCAGCGGCCCTATCCACTACACACACAGGCGTCACTGCGCGCAAGGTTGCACTGAGCACGCTGTCAATGCTTTTTATTGTGGCAATAGTTGTACTTTATGCCATCATTAAGTTGTTCAAAGTTTAGGAATGGAAACGCGCTAAAACAAACTAAAAAAAATATAACATGGTATGAGGATGATCAGGAATAAAAATAAATAATATATGTTTTTTAATAAGAGAAAATAGATTTCTTCCATGCTGGGCTGGGAGCGAAATAAAAACATAGAATGTGCCAGCTGCATTTCCTCCCGGGCATGCTGTAAAAACCAGCTAAGGGATCTGAGGGTTCCAGTATATTGCAATTTAGGCGATGGGCTGACAACCTGTCACTAAAGCAATACATATTACAATCTAAAATTGCCCTCAATTTTTGTCAGACGTGGTGAAAGCGCCTTTTACGAGGCGTTAAACGCTCTGCCTACCCCGTAAGGGATAAAGGCGTGATTTATGTATGTATGTATGTATGTAGAAAATAGATTATTTACAAACTAAATTTTAATATTATTAAATGAAATAAATGAAGACAATACATTACAATATTTATGGGGATACATCAAAAGACAAGAGATACGGGTAGGAAAAGGAACTTTGAGCGTTTGAAGAGAGGAAAGAAAGGAAGAACGGTTGTGAAGGGAACAAGCAAAAAATATTTGATCCAAATCGCCCACATCACTGCCACATTCACACATATTAATATTTACAATATTGAATCTCGCCAAGTGGAAAGGCGTACATACACCGAAGTAATGTCAAAGTCATGTGTTCATTTGCTCTCCTGTTCTTATATCAAAGTTAAGAAAGTGACAGCGCTAGCTAAAAATTAGTTAAGGAATAGTACGTTCAGAATTGCCGCCATTATGATAACAAGTTTCTTCCATGCTGGTGAGCAAGAGAAAAACATAGAATGCGCCAGCTGCATTTCTTCCCGGGCATGCTGTAAAAACCAGCTAAGGGAACCAAGAGTTTCTGTATATTGTAATTTAGGCGATAGGCTGACAAACTGCCACTACAGCAGTATATCTACAAATCTGTCTTAAATGACCCTTAAAACTTTGTCAGACGTGGCGGAGCGACCTTTGTTTGGGTCGTTTGGGCTCTGCCTACCCCATTAGTGATTAAATGATTATATGTATGATTACAAGTAACTTTCCTTTCTCCTAGCAACATGTCAACAAAATCCCAAATGCAAAGCCCCAAGACGTTTTGATTTATCAACCTCTGTACCTACGATTAGTTTTAATCAAAGAAAATCCTCTCTATTTCCATCTGTTTGTTTGTCTAATCCTCTTGTCTGAGATATGTGTTCAGACAAGTTCGCTTACAGTCTAGACTTGATGATGGAAAGTTCTTGATCCTAGTTCTGAAGTACTATGAATACTAGCTGCGTTAAAATGGCTACGACTCTAACAGAAGCGATAGCGGGAGCGGCTAATGTCGTAATGCTGTGTCGTAATACCCCTTCTTCCATGCTGGACTGGAAGTGAGAGAAAAACATAAAATGTGCCAGCTGCATTTCCTCCCGAGCACGCTGTAAAAGCCAGCTAAGGGATCTGAGGGTTTCAGTATATCGTAATTTAGGAGATGAGCTGACTACCTGTCACTACAGCAATATACGTACAAATCTATCTTATATAACCCTCAAAACTTTGTCAGACGTGGCGGAACGACCTTTGTTTAGGTCGTCTACACTCTGCTTACCCCACAAGAGATAAAGGCATGATTATGTGTATGTATGTAATACCCTTCCATTCCACATATGAAGCTTAATAATTTTAAATAATTAAAGTCTAAACTTGATGATGGAAAGTTCTTGATCCTAGTTTTGAAGTACTATGAGATACTAGCTGCGTTAAAATGGCTATGACTCTAGAAAAAGCGATAGCGGGAGCGGCTAATGACGTAATACTGTGACGTAATACCCTTCCATTCCACATGTTGATCTTAACTATTTAAAATATTAAAGTCTAGTCTTAAGTCTAGACATGTTCTTGGTCCTAGTTCTGAAATACTGCTATCGATTCGTAGAGCGCAAAACTAAACTAAATCTTGAGTTAAATGATTGGCGTCCCTTTCTGTTTTGTCATGATAGAAAATGACAGGTATAGACTTATACCTATTAGTTACTAACGACCCGCCCCGGTTTCGCACGGATATCACCAGTGTTTCTCTACTATATTCTGCATGTATTATACATATAAACCTTTCTCTTGAATCACTCTATCCATTAAAAGAAATGGCATCAACATCCGTTACGTAGTTTTAAAGATCCAAGCATACATAGGGATATAGGGACAGAGAAAGCGACTTTGTTTTATACTATGTAGTGAAGTCGTGATTTTTGCAACTACGAATTATTACCACTAGCTACGTTAAAATGGTTACGATTCAGTTGGTTTTAACTCAAAATCTGCTTACGCTGCCGCTAATATTCTGAGAGCGGCCTTAGCTATGGTTACAAAATGATCTTTATTTTATACAAGGAACAATGAGTTAAAAATATTTTTCCTTCTATAGGCTAAAAATAGCTTGGAATTTTATCTACACTAATAATTTCAAAGAGGAAATATTTGTTTGTTTGTTTGTAACATTGTTTATCAAAAACCACAGACCAATTTGAAAGTAAATCTTAACTTTACTTCGAATGCTTAAAATGTACATTAAAGTTCCTAACTTGAAACATAGTCGAGGCAAAGTTCGCATACTGCTCGGATGTTGGACGTGTTGTAAAATGTTGCTCGGTGTGATGAAAACGTTGCAACTTAAGCAACATTTGTCAACATTGTGGCTACGAACAGCTGAGTTTAGAGCAACTTTGATTTTGCAAAGGAAGTTTTTACCATTAAACTTTTCGACGTTTGTAACAAGTAACAACCAATGTTGAAAATAGAGGCCAAAACTAGCAACTTGTTATTTCTTGACATACACTATACTGTCATTTCCTAGACTAGAGGTATCATGAGCGAACAGAAAGGGACGTACGGTAATAATTTTAGTTTTAGGTTAGTCGTGTTCTTACCGAATTGCCTCCAATTTGTCGATTCAGTCTGCCTAATAGAGAGAACAACACCTCACAAAATTAATTTACTTGTATGTTTTCTGTATGTAGGCACAACTGTAGGAACCAAACGAATTATGTATGTACATATCTAGTTAGTTCTGTAAGATTATGCTATGATGATTACCGAGATTGCTATGATAGATAATGACTAGACATCGGATTAAAATGCACTGTCAAAATTTCAAAATATGCACTAAAAAAGAGCGAAATATGCACAAAATACGCACTATGAAAATTCAAATTGTTATAAATCCACGTTTATTTATACAATATTCGTAACGGGCAAGCAATTAAATTTAATGAATCAAACATGTTATTCAGGATGTCAAACAATGGGCTCGATTCTAGATTTGCCGGCTAAAACTAAAATAAAAATCTATTTGTCATTTTCAGACTAAAAACATTGGAAAAGGACAGAAGATCTATTCTCTCCGATTTATTTGATTTATAGTCGGTGGTTTTATGCGTAATCTGTTATTTTTATCCGCCGTCATATGATATGGTGGATAAACATACATACAGACTTATAATCACGCCTTTATCCCGGATGGCGGATAAAATTGACAGAAATACTGAGGAAACGTGCAAAAATGCGTCAAAATCTAGCGGACAAAGTGTAAAACCATGGAGTATAAATCACCTGTCCTTATTCAATTTTATTATAATGAAAGTGACAGATGGATTTTAATTTTAATTTTAGCCGGTGGAGTATAGAATCGAGCCCATTCTTCACCCATTTTTATTGATCTCCTTTTCATGTGATCAAGTTCAGTTAGTGCGCTTCTTCTTCTGTCGGGTGGGTATCGAGTCTATCGACCCGATGAACCCTGGTGTCAGAGTTTTTAAACCGCCTAGTAGCACAACTATCTGGCCTCTAACATGGTTTGAGTAACGACCACTATCAAAGACAGCGACCGGGACCGACGTTCAAAAAAGAAAATCTTTTTCTTTTTCGGACAATCAGGTGATTCAGCCTGCAATGTTCTAACCAAACTGGGGCATAAATCACAAAGTGATAAATTCTCAAATATCAACTTTGTGTTTCCGGATCGAGAGTCCATGGCACTAGCCACTAGATCACGGAGGCAGTTAGCCACTAGACCATGAGTGCGCTGGCCGAGTGCTTAGTATTATATTATCTGTGGTGCTGATCTTGAGACGCGCGCACAGTAAGCAGCTGCTGTCTGCAACTTACCATCGTTTCCACGTATCTCATCTGGCACATTTAACCACTGAAATAAGCACTGTCAATAGAAATATGCAAAAATTTGCATACGATAACATGGTAATGCATATAATCCGATGACTAATAATGACCTTCACTCACACACTGAGTTTTCCACTTGGGTTTTCCAGCATACTTAACTATAGCATGCCAAAGTTTTAATCTTCTTCTTCTTGGCGAGTGGATTCTCGAGTCGAACAACGACTCAAAGAACAGGTGTGTCAGAGTTTTCAAACCGCCTAGTAGTACTGTTATTAGGCCTCTAACATGGTTTGAGTAAAGACCAACTATCAAAGACAGCGACCGGGACCGACGGCTTAACGTGCCCTCCAAAGCACGGAAACCTTTTACTTTTCGGACAGTCAGGTGATTCAGCCTGCAATGTCCTAACCAAACTGGGGAAAACCTCACAAAGTGATAAGCTTTAAGCTTAACAAATTATTATTCAACCTCAACCTACGCGTAAAGTAACAAACATAATTATGATTGGCTTTAGTACCCCCCGCAGAGAGCTAGAAGGCAACCCGTCGATTGCTAATTGTGCCACCATTAGCTCTATAAGAGCTGTAATTACTTTTATTTAACTCAATTGTGCAACTACTTAAGAGCTGATAAAAGATGATTACTTGGAGGTCGTAGAGTTTTGTTGAATAGAGATAGAGCCAACATTGGGTTCGATTCTAGATTTGCTGGCGAAAGATAAAATTAAAAGCTATTTGTGATATTCAGACTAAAAACATTGGAAAAGGACAGGAGATCTATTCTCTACGGTTTCTGATTCGGTGGTTTTATGCGTTATCCATCATTTATATCCGCCGACATATGATATGGCGGATAAAATTTACAGAAATACTGGGAAAATGTGCAAAAGCGAGTCAAAATCTAGCGGACAAAGTGTATAACCATAGAGTATAAATCGCCTGTCCTTTTTAATGGTATTATTTTGAAAGTGACAGATATTAAAGTAAATTAAGGTACAGTCAGTATAGGAGATATCTGGGCAGGGCCACTCGAAACGGATGAGATCATTTCAGAAAATTATTTACTGATTTCATTTTCAGGAAGTTTCGTTTATTGGTTGCAGTAAATAAATTGTGCAAATATACGAAATTTCATGAAAATTCACAAATAATTTCTAGAAATAATCTCATTCGTTTTTGAGCGGGCCTGCCCAGATATCTGCTTTGCACACGCGGCGGATCCTTCCACGATCGAATCTTCAGCCAGCTACCGACAAAACTGTCCGCTTTACGCAGCGTAATTTGATTTTAAATCTTTCAAAATATTTTGACTAAGTCAAAAGTAAATGGCAGCTTTTTGTATAGGAGTCACATTATGACTCATATCTCTATGTAGAGTTATTCAGTTTCATGAATGCATGCCTTCTTTCTATTTGGATTCTTCTTCAGTCGTGTGGGTATCGAGTTGATGAACCCTGGTGTCAGAGTTTTTAAACCGCCTTATAGCTCAGCTAATAGGCCTCTGACATGGTTTGTGTAACGACCACTTAGGTTTAACGTGCCCTCCAAAGCACGGAATCCGTTTTTTTCCAGACAAACAGGTGGATTCAGCCTGCATTGGCCTTACCAAACTGGGTAAAATCACACAAAGTGATAAATAGAAATATCAACTTTGTATTTTCCCCTGGGAATCGAACCCAGGACTTCCGGATCGTGAGCCAATAGCTCTAACCACTAGACCACGGAGGCAGTTGATTGATATAGCCCTTTTGTCACACCTTGTATAATAAAGCTTGCAATACATACTCCTGTGGTATTTGCATACACTTACGAGTATATTGCTGGCTAGATAGCTCAAACACTTGCACTCGGTAATGGGGCGATAAGTGTTGCTGTATCACTCATAATAATGATCGAAGTATGAGTCATAGTTAAAACCTACTTGAGTGATGGTAGGTTTAGCAAGGGTCAAAGGGAGACCGATGGTATAGTGGATAGGGCCACTGCCTCCTGAGTGGTTCGAATCCCACCATGTACCAATGTGTTTTTCGGTTTTCGAAATTCATATGTATGTTTATTCGGCGCTATTTCCGTGCTGCACGTTAAGCCGTTGGTCCCGGTTAATATCATTTAATACCGTAGATATTAGTCACTAAGCCATGTCAGAGGCCAGTTCTAAGCATTGTTCAAGGCTTGAAAACTCTAACGTAATCTAGGATTGGGTCTGAATTCCCTTCTGGGTTGCGGAGGTCAGATGGCAGTCGCTCTGTGTAAAACCAATACAATAAAAACCAGTACTTTCGTTCAATTACATAGATTAGATAGCCGACCCCGTGCGATACGGGATAAGACTAGAGAGATGATGGTAATGTACCCTTTATGATACATGATACGTACACAAAAAGGTTCGTCGTTCATCGCAAAGATTTTTGTAGATATAATAATAGGCAAATCAAAGTCACAGAATCTTCGGCCTTGAGACAGACAGCTAGTTTGAGTTCGCATCAGAAATGTAATTTCAGTACAATATGACCTGTCAAATCCATACTTGATATCGCTCTCAATCTTGAGATCGACTTATTAATCTTCTTCTTCTTAGCGATTGGATTCTCGAGTCGAATGACCCGATGAGCGCTGGTGTCAGAGTTTTCAAACCGCCTAGTAGCATAGCTAAAAGACCTCTGACATGGTTTGAGTAACGACCACTATCGAAGACAGCGTCCGGGACCGACGGCTTTACGTGCCCTCCGCAGCACGGAATATTTTTTCTTTTCGGACAATGAGGTGATTCAGCCTGCAATGTCCTAACGAAACTTGGAAAAACCTCACAAAGTGATAAATTGACAAATATCAACTTTGTGTTTCCCCCATGGGAATCAAATCCAGGACCTCCGGATCGTAAGCCCATGACTCTAACCACTAGACCCCAGAGGCAGATTTATAACTACGAGCCTTAGACCATTCACCAAAATATTTATAAGGAGTTTGTATGTATGTAAATAACATTTATTATGCGTTTCTATAAAATAAAAGGGCTCCACAAACTTGGTCTAATTATGTTAAACGTAAATACCTAAATTATTATTATTCAGAATTCATTACAGAGTTTTTTAATTCTACCTGTTTAGTATTCTTACCTTTCAGGTTAATTGCCTGTGAAGCGCGCTCATTTCGTCCCTCTTCTGAAACGAGGCAAAAAAATGGATTAATTATTAACATCTCAAATATTAACCAGAAACTGACAGAATATGAAACGAACGAAGTAATTTCTCATTTAGGGGACGTTTTCTTTAATTTGGCCTGAATGGGCTTAGTCTGAAGATTATTTTCGGTTTATATTATGTAACCAATAGGAATTGATAAATTAGCTGCTGAGAACAAAAATTATACATACATTTAATCACGCCTTTATCCCTAATGGGGTAGGGTAGGTAGAGAGTAAACGACCTAAACAAAGGCCGTTCCGCTGCGTCTGACAAAGTCTTGAGGGCCATTCAAGAAAGATTTGTACATATATTGCTGTAGTGACAGGTTGTCAGCCCATCGCCTAAATTACAATATACTGAAACCCTCAGATCCCTTAGCTGGTTTTACAGCATGCTCGGGAGGAAATGCAGCGGGCACATTTTATGATTTTCTTTCACTCCGAGTCCAGCATGGAAGATAAAAACTATACACATATTATACCAAAAATTCACAAAAATTATACCTACAAGAAATCAAATAATTGTCCTGTTCAATAAATTAGCTGCACACTGGAAAATAACAGATTCCAAGGAATATTTATTGAATTGCATGTGAGTCTTCATACATACATACATATAAGCCTTTATACTTAATGGGGTAGGCAGAGCGTAAACGACCTAAACAACGGTCATTATTGACACGCCACGTTAAACAACGTTTTGAGGGTTATTGCAGAAGTGACAGGTTGTCAGCCCATCGCCTAAATTACAAGAAACTGAAACTCTAGGATCCCTTAGCCGGTTTTTACAGCATGCCCGGAACGTTATGTTATGAATAATAAAATAATAATAATTAAAAAAAAGGATGCAGCTGGCACATTCTATGTTTTACTTTCGCTTCCAGTCTAGCATGGAGGTGAATCTACGCAATGTGAAAATTGTACCTAGGGCCCATTCTTCTTCTGTCGAATGGGTATCGAGTCTAAGGGCCCATAAGCTCAATTGTTTAAAAAAAACGTTTCATCGACGCAACGGGAGATCCAAGAGCTGGCAGCTATATCGCATAAAGGATTAGTTTAGCAATTCAAAGAGGTATAGCGCACATAGATGAGGCCACATCAAGATACAACAGTCCTAAAACGCGGTATCGAAGTTTGCTCTGCATATATACAACTTCTGAACTAATCCAGTCGGACTCCGATCCCCTGGTCACAACACCCGACCAGGCGCGTAATTACCCTTTTCCCATCCGTCATCACTCGGCCAACTGGCCTCTCAAGGAATGCTCCTAAAGAGGTAATGTTGCCATCATCTTGGGTAATTTGCTTCGGTGTGGCGCGCTGGATGAAATATTTTGTGTAGAATAATTTCTTGTTCGTCAAGTAAATAAAATAATTATCATTTTGTAAGGTACTAGGTACCGCTTCGCAATTAGGGAACATCAAAGGCGTGGCTAGTGGATAAGTCCGGCTGAATGACCTTGATTAGGTACTAACTAGTTCACCTATTTGTCAAAAGACCAAAGTGGTCGTATGATTAACACTTTCACATTTGATTTGACTACATCGTAGCGAGCAACTACGAAAGTATGTAAGGCTTTGCCGCGAGAGCGAAAATGAAAATAAATAGATAAAATAAATATCCCTAATGGGGTAAACGACCTAAAAAAGATCGTTCCGCCACGTCTGACAAAGTTTTGAGGGTTATTCAATATAGATTTGTAGGTATATTGCTATAGTGACAGCTTGTCAGCCTATCGCCTAAATTACAATATACTGAAACCCTTCGGATCCCTAAGCTTACAGCATGCCCGGGAGAAAATGCAGATGGTACATTCTATGTTTTTGCTCGCTTCCAGGCCAGCATGGAAGAGAAGAAGAGAAGTAAATAAATAGATAACAAGAGGCTTATTGGTGACGAAAAACTGCTGGAAGCCAAGTTTCATAGCCTGGAACATCGACGTAAGGTTGCTTGCTTGTCGGTCTTCTACAGGCTGTACTTCGGTGAGTGTGCTCAAGAGCTCCACGACCTTATCCCGCCAGCTCCCTTCTACCATCGGACATCTAGACGCACCGCAGGATACCATCCATACCTGGTTGATATTCCACCAATACGTACTAAGCGCTTCCAAAACTCTTTTGTAATGCGGACGGCTAAAGTGTGGAACTCACTACCTGCGTCTGTGTTTCCGAACGCCTTCAACCCCCAAAATTTCAAAGTTAGAGTGAACGTGAAAGGCATCTTCTGGGTGAGCTCGCTCCATCGTCGACTCCGTCTCAGTCGTTTCCGACCTAGACTGGAGTCAAGAGCAAACCCATTTCGAATAAAAATAAAAAAAATAGATTCACTATTGCAAAACTACGACAATCAAGAAAGGAAGAAACATCCAATTTCAAAACAAAATCTTTAAATCAATAACTTCTACTAGGCGGTTTAAAAACTCTGACATTGGGTTCACCGGGTCCATAGACTCGATACCCACTCCACAGAAGAAGAATAACTTCTACATTGTTTACTCGATTAATAAATCTAAATGTGCACTTTTTTTAAAATGAGAAATGAGATCCGCAGTATTTTTGGCCATTAGTTTTAATTTTAAGTATAAACGTTTTGAATGTTTTTAGCCACCCAGTAAACATGCCTGCATATTATCCTGTTCCTACAAATAATTTCACCACAGCTAATCAAACACATCAAATATTTGTATGGTGTTACTTCTAATTTTCTATCAGCTCCATTCGAAATATACTTGATAAAATCGTTTCAGTGATGCAACCAGGCTTAGATCATAATCCAAAAGCAACAGAAGCTTACAACGATAAACAATAACACTTCGTTCGCCATTGTCACAGTCGCGTACTTTGAAAATATACTAAGCAATCGCGCCGAAATGAAGTATGGTTTTAAACTAAACAATCATAGAGTTGTGAATTATTTCTTGCGCTTACCAATCCGCATGCCAAGCATGATAAGCACATTCTCCCAACTGGGGAAGGAATCATTAAATATCTGTGACTGGTATAATTAAGTTAAGCATACCAGAAATAAGCATAACAGAAAACTCACCCATTAACGAGCAAAAAAGTAGCAAGGGTCAAATAACTTTACTTTCTTCCTAGGTAGACATTTTTTTTCACATTGTTTAACTTTCAAACGAATAGATAGAGGGATCAGACGATTAGTGTATTGCAATTTAGGCAAAGGAGATGCAATTTTTTTGTGTAACTTTGGAACGCTTTGGATTCAAGTCTGTTATGTTACAATGTATACTTTTCAATAAATAAATGCCAATCTATTACTATGTATGGTGATTAGTGATAAACACCTTACACATTTATTTACTCTCAAAATTCTTTATGAATTATTACGCTAAGGCAAAGAGGTTTTCAAAATACGCGTCCCGAGGATTGCGTAGTACTACGCTTCCGTCTCTGAGAATTAAAGGCAAATATTATGCTTTGACGGAATCACGTACAACACGACGACAACGGGCTTATACACTACAATAACATAACACTTGACTCAGTTTAGCTACCGATATAGAACTTACAGTTTTACATACATATAATCACGTCTTATCCCTAATGTGGTAGGTAGAACGTATCGACCTAAAGAAAGGTCGTTCCGCCAGGTCTAAGTTTTGAAGGTTATTTAAGATAGATTTGTAGGTAAATTGCTGTAGTGACAGGTTGTCAGCCCGTCACATAAATTACAATATAGTGAAACCCTCGGACCCCTAAGCTGGTTTTTACAGCACACCCGGGAGGAAATGCAGCTGGCACATTGTATGTTTTTCTCTCGCTCCCGGGACAGCATAGAAGTAAGCAGTTTTATTTAGTAAAATATAACGATATCTTACTTTATTTAAATGGTTTTTCTAATGTTTACATTATAAGAACTAGGTTTGCAAACAGGTATAGAAAATACCTAGCTAGCTAGGTAAATCCAGAATCAAACAGTTTAAAATATTTTCCAACCGTTGACGGATACCTTTAAGCATTTCAAAATAAAAATGTTTGAAACTATGAAACTGTTGTTTACAGTATATAACTGCCTCCGTGGTCTAGTGGTTAAAGCCTTGGGCTTACGATCTAGAGGTCCTGGGTTTGATTTCCAGGGGGGAAACACAAAGTTGATATTTGTCAATTTATCATTTTGTGAGGTTTTTCCCAGTTCCTGATTGACCGGAAAGAAAAATATTTCGTACTTCGGAGGGCACGTTAAGCCGTCGGTCTCGGTCGCTATCTTTGATAGTGGTCGTTACTCAAGCCATGTCAGAGGCCTATTAGCTGTGGTACTAGGCGGCTTAAAAACTCTAACACCAGGGCTCATCGAGTCATTCAACTCAAGAATCCACTCGCTAAGAAGAAGAATAAATTGTGTTATTTCTTACATTGTTTACCAAGTTGGTATCTACATACATACATACATACATATAATCACGCCTTTATCCCTAATAGGGTAGGCAGAGCGTAAACGACCTAAACAAAGGTCGTTCCGCCACGTCTGACAAAGTTTTAAGGGTTATTGAAGATAGATTTGTAGGTATATTGCTGTAGTGACGGGTTGTCAGCCCATCGCCTAAATTACAATATACTGAAACCCTCGGATCCCTTAGCTGGTTCTTACAGCATGCCCGGGAGGATATGCAGCTGGCACATTCTATGTTTTTCTCTCGCTCCCAGTCCAGCATGGAAGTAAGTAAGTAGTTGGTATCTAAATGTGTCTTTTCCATATCGTTACAGTTGGAAGTTGTCGATATTTACCCCAATTGGAAGACAAATTGTTTGTTTGTGCGAATGCGGTATCTACAATCTAGGAATTTAGGTTACATAAAATAGAACTGGTTAGATCTAGATAGAACGAACCCTTAATTGAAAAGCTTTTCTCGCAATTTAGCTAACACTGAAGTAAATAGTCTAGGATTTATACAACTGATTGTTCTAACATTGTAACAGCAGTGTTGGGTTTGTATTTTATGTACTACTAGCGACCCGCCCCGGCTTCGCACGGAAATTATCAGTGTTTCTCTACTATATTTCACATGTATTATACATACAAACCTTCCTCTTGAATCACTCTATCCATTAAAAGATCAAAATCCGTTGCGAAGATTTATGCATACATAGGGATATAGGGACAGAGAAAGCGACTTTGTTTTATACTATGTAGTGATTAGTACATCGTACTTACATAATCACGCCTATATCCCTAATGGGGTAGGCAGAGCGTAAACGACCTAAATAATGGTTTTTCCGCTACGTCTGACAAAGTTTTGAGGGTTAATTTGTATGTATATTGCTGTGGTGACAGGTTGTCAGCCCATCGCCTAAATTGCAATATACAGAAACCCTCGAAGCGCTTAGCTGGTCTTTACAGCATGCCTGGGAGGAAATAAAGCTGGCAAACTCAATGTTTTTCTCTCTCTCCCAGTACAGCATAGTTCGTATAAAGGTTCCAATATATTATATTTCCTTTGATAAATTACCGTAAAAGGACGACTGTCTTTACGACAGTATGTTAAACCTATCGACTCGTATCGGAATATGATCAACCTAATTTGCAACCAGTGTGTGGCATAGATTTACCTACCTGTGAAGTAGGTACATTCTTGTTTTGTTTTGAGAATGAGACAAACTGTGTGACTCATTTTTTTTCACTATTTTCTTATTCTCAAACACAAGTTATAGTTATTCTCATAAAATAATACCGGGTGTAAGGGACAGCGTCCCGCAAACTTATAGGAGTTGCTCAGTCAGCGAAACTGAACAACTATCACCAGGAAATTCTTTCAGAAAAAGAAATTGCTAGGCCGTTTGAAGGTGGTCAGGGTCGCAAGGAAGAGTGCTGGGAGAACATTGAGCCTCGAGACTGTCAGCCACACTTTCAGACTTTTCGTAGGCTAGAGACCCGTCGGGTCTGAGCAGAGGTACAAAATGACCACGTTGATCAAACAATTGTTATAGAAAAGCATTTTTTTGGACTTACTGAAAAAAAAACCATGCTGACAGTTGTTCAGTTTTGACTGAGCAATCCTTATCAGTGTGCGGAACTATGACTAACTATCCCTTAAATCCCGTCCCGTATTATTGCGGATCAAATTCATATATTTTTATTCATTCGCAATAGAACCCTCTCTAACTTAATGTGCTTATCGAGTACCTACTACAGAATACATACACAATTGAATCACACAGGCCCATACAATCTAGATTTTTTCATGTGTCTACGCCTACCATAGCTACTACTAGAATAGTACATTACTCTACAGGCCGAAAAAAAGCAATGTATGGTTGAGTAAATTGGGAAGGCTGAGACGCAAGCTTTCCAATGAAAACGAGACCATGCATTGCTATTTCGGCTGGGGGAAATGGTACTTTTCTCTCATTTTGCGAGGAAACAATAAATATATACTTCTAACTAGCGACCCGCCCCGGCTTCGCACGGAAATTCTCAGTGTATCTCTACTATATTATGCATGTATTATACATATAAACCTTTCTCTTGAATCATTCTATCCATTAAAAGAAACCGCATCACAATCCGTAGCGTAGTTTTAAAGATTTATGCATACATAGGGATATAGGGACAGAGAAAGCGACTTTGTTTTATACTATGTAATGAATAAACATCGAACTTGCGATTCCTACATAATATTTTACATTTGAACTTTGCATGGTGGGTTTGACAGGCGCACATTCAATTCATTCTTGTTTTATTTTTGGAATAGTGGTCAATCTTAGAGTGTTTTTGCACTGTTCCGTATTCGGTTCGTGCATACACAGGTACATATAATCACGCCTTAATCCCTAATGAGGTAGGCAGAGCGTAAAGGACCTAAACATAGGTCTATTTATATCTATTTAAGACAGTTTTGTAGGTATATATTGCTGTAGTGACAGGTTGTCAGCCCATCACCCAAATTGCAATATAATAAAACTCTCGGATCCCTTAGCTAGTTTTTACAGCAAGCGCGGGAGGAAATGCAGCTGGCACATTCCACGTTTTTCTCTCGCTCCCAGTCCAGCGTGGAAGCAAAGCCAGATATTCTGCTGATGATAACAAACAACTTTCTCAAAGCACAAAAATTTTGCTCAAACAAAATTTTGCCTTGTTAATCTAAAAATTTTGCCTTGTCCGTACAAAATTGCAGATAAAGAGAGAATATTTGTATGGAAAAGGCATTTTTTTATTGAGTAAAATTTTTTGTGCTTCTGGAAAGTTGTTAGGTATCATGAGTAAAACACGTTGTTTGTGAATTGAAGAAACACAGTATTTTTTTACACCCTGTATAAGTATGATTCATTTTTTTCTAGGATATGTCATCCGATATTTTATTTTATTGTGATTATATTTAACTAGCGACCCGCCCCGGGTTCGCACGGAAATTACCAGTGTTTTGTCTACTATATTATGCATATATTATACATACAAACCTTCCTCTTGAATCACTCTATCCATTAAATGAAACCGCATCAAAATCAGTTGCGTAGTTTTAAATATTTATGCATACACTAGTGCATACATAGGGATATAGGGACAGAGAAAGCGACTTTGTTTTATACTATGTAGTGATATTATGTGTATTTTATTTTATTAATACTCGTGGTATACATAGATATTTTCTTTCTATTCTATCACATTTTACTTCTATGCTGGACTGGGAGTGGGAGGAAAACATAGAATGTGCCAGCTGCATTTCCTCAACTTCCGCAAACTTTCCACAATGTTCCGAGCATGCCGTAAAAACCAGCTACGGGATCCGAGGGTTTCAGTATATTGCAATTTAGGCGATGGGCTGACAACCTGTCACATCACAACACCAATACACCTACAAATCTATTTTGTCAAATATGGCGGCACGACCTTTGTTTAGGTCGTTCACGCTATGCCTTTCCCATTAGGTATAAATTCGTGATTATATGTATGTATGTATTCTACCACATTTTATTGGCATTGAGTCCGGCAGGTACCATTTTAGTGCAATAAAATAGAATAAATAATCATTAGAAATACCACACAGAAACTATAAATTCAAAGTGCTCAAATGTATATCATACGTCGTAAAACTGATGCTTGCGTGTTTATATATAACATACAATCACGCCTTTATCCCTAATGGGGTAGGCAGAGCATCAACACCTAAACAAAGGTCATTCCGCCACGTCTGACAAGTTTTGAATGATATTTTAGATGGATCTGTATATTGCAGTGGTGACAGGTAGTCAGCCCATCGCCTATATTAAAAAAGGAGATTTTTACAGCCCGCGAGAAAAAGCACCTGGCACATTCTATGTTTTTATCACTCCACAGAACTCTATAAATTCAATGTGCTCGAATGTATATCATGTGTCGTAAAAGTGGCGCTTGCGTGTTGTTTATATCTAAGTGCAGCAACACACAGGCGTCACTTACTGCGCATAAGGTTGCGCTCAATACGCTGTCAATGCTTTTTACATTGCCTACAACACATACCGGGTGTAAGCGTCCCGCAAACTGGTAGCGGGTCAGTTAATGATACTGAACAACTTCCATCAGGATTGAAAAAGAAATTGCCTTTCCCATAGAAACTGTTCGATCGAGGTGAACATTTTGTATGGAAAATCCATTTTTTTATCATTACCTGAAAAAAAAACCTGTTGGAAGTTGTTCAGTATCATTAAATGAGCCACCCCTATCAGTTTGCGGGACGCTGTCCCTAACACCTGGTTTCCGTCACATTACGCACTACGCTCGCGTAACGCGGAACTCTACGTCGGCGCGTCGCTCTGGCAGTACGCGCGCGTATTGCGTAAGGTGACGCATGTGTGTTGCTGCACTAATAGATATAACCAAAGCGAGCCACAGGTTTACTACACATGATCTATAGTCGAATACTTTGAATTTATAGAGTTCTGTGGAGCGATAAAAAGCATAGAATGTGCCAGCTGCTTTTTCTTCCGGGCATGCTGTAAAAATCAGCTATTGTAATTGAGGCGATGGGCTGACAATCTGTCACTACAGCAACATACAGATCCATCTAAAAAAAACCTCAAAACTTGTGTGACGCCTGTGTGTTGCTGCACTAATAGTAAACACGAAGAATGTGTGTCTGGCTGTATGTCATGTGTTGGTGCCACAGATGTTGTGGTCAAGGTCAAATGTAGGGTTTTTTGAATACTGTCAACATTGCATGTGAATAGTAATGTGACCTTTCATCTATATTAAAATAATTTAATCAAATTTAAACATAAAAAGTAGAATAGTAAATTAGATATAGAAAGAGGGTAGGTAAATGGGACGTAACTGCCTCCGTGGTCTAGTGGCTAGTGCCATGGATTCCCGATCCGGAGGTCCTGGGTTCGATTTCCGGGGGGGAAACACAAAGTTGATATTTGAGAATTTATCACTTTGTGAATTTTTCCCCAGTTTGGTTAGGACATTGCAGGCACCTGATTGTCCGAAAAAGAAAAAGATTTCGTGCTTCGGAGGGCACGTTAAGCCGTCGGTCCCGGTCGCTGTCTTTGATAGTGGTCGTTACTCAAACCATGTCAGAGGCCTGATAGTTGTGCTACTAGGCGGTTTCAAAACTCTGACACCAGGGTTCATCGGGTCCGTAGACTCGATACCCACTCAACAGAAGAAGAAGAATGGGACGTAGTTCAAGGAGTTTTTATACTGGTGGAATAAGAATACCTACATAGTATAAAACAAATTAGCTTTCTCTGTCCCTATATCCCTATGTATGCTTAGATCTTTAAAACTACGCAACGGATGTTGATGCGGTTTCTTTTAATGGATAGAGTGATTCAAGACCAAGGTTTATATGTATAATACATGCATAATATAGTAGTGAAACACTGATGATTTCCGTGCGATGCCGGGGCGGGTCGCTAGTATCGGATAAAATAGATGCTCCATGATTTAGGATGGGTATGTAAATGGTCCTGCGCTGAATTTATCTTAAGTCGTATCCTTGGACGAATAACATAAATCAGAATAAGAGATCGAAGTAATAAATAAAGTGTGCATTTGTGCATTGCGCAAAATCTTGGACGCTAAAATAATCAGTCAGATTCATCGCCGTCACGAATTTTGGGTTTAAGAAACTTTATTCTCAAAAGAATTACACTCAATTCACTTATATGAGAACTTAACCTAAAGAACTAACTGAATTATTTAGTAAAAATATTTTGATGGGCGTTACTGACGTAGATACAAACATATAATCGCGCCTTTATCCCTAATGGGGTAGACAGAGCGTAAACGACCTAAACAAAAGTTTCGACACGTCTTACAAAGTTTTGAGGGTTATTTAAGATAGACTTGTAGGTATATTGCTGTAGTGACAGGTTGTCAGCTCATCGCCTAAATTGCAATAAACAAAACCCTCAGATCCCTTAGCTGGTTTTTACAGCATGCCCGGGAGCAAATGCAGCTAGCACATTCTACGTTTTTATCTCGCTCCCAGTCATGCTTGGAGCGTAGTACAAGAAGTTATTATTCTGAAGGAGCAAGAATACCTACTTATCCGATTAAATAGATGATCCATGTTTCCGAATCGACATGTAAATAGTAGGTCCTGCGCCTGATTTCTCAATACCATACAGGCAAACCAGAATTAGAGATTAAAGAAATAAAAAGTGCGTTTATGTCCTTCCATGCTGGACTGGGAGAGATAGAAAACATAGCATGTTCCAGCTGCCCTTCCTCCCGGGCATGCTGTAGAAGTCAGCAAAAGGGACTCGAGGGTTACAGTGTATTGTAATTTAGGCGATGGGCTGACAACCTGTCACTATAGCAATACACTTTTCAATCTAAAATTGCCCTCAATTTTTGTCAGACGTAGCGAAAGCGCCTTTTACGAGGCGTTTATAGCTCTGCCTACCCCATAAGGGATAAAGGCGTGATTTTATGTATGTATGTACGTATTTTAGTATTTTGCGAAAACTTGGTCACTAAGGCTCGTATTGTCAAGTTCAAGTTTGAGAGCAATATCACTACAAAGTATAAAACAAAGTCGCTTTCTCTGTCCCTATATCCCTATGTATGCATAAATCTTTAAAACTACGGAACTGATTTTGATGCAATTTCTTTTAATGAATAGAGTGATTCAAGAGGAATGTTTATATAAATGTATAATATATAGCAGAGAAACACTGATAATTTCCGTGCGAAGCCAGGGCGGGTCGCTAGTTAAGTATTTATTTGACAGAGCATTTTGTACTGAAATGACAATTCTGATACAAATTCAAACTCGCTGTCAGTCTCAAATGCTGTTTACCAATATGATTCATCGCCGTCACTGAAACTAGGGAAGCGTTGCATTCACTCCCCAAAGACTCGTATCTAAAGCTCTGGTTTCCTAGAAAAGCGGTGCCGTCATATAGCGGCCGTAATATTACGGACGTAAAAATACGGCCGTCATTACGGTGATGATATTGTAGAAAGTTCCACCACCGTTATAACACGTCAAATGAAAAGTATCGACAAATTTGTATTAAATATTGCTCCACCGCTATCAATAAAACGTTCACGAAACTGTCGGACACCGACAAGACGGCCGTCATGCAAATGGCGGCACCGCTTTTTGACGTTACGGTGTCAGTTACCGTTCTCTAGGAAACCGCGCCATTTTGTTTCTGTAGACAGCATTCTTGTGACGTCATTCACCGCTATATTACGGCCGCTATATGACGGCACCGCTTTTCTAGGAAACCAGAGCTTAACCGGTGGGCTAGTTGCAACTCGTATATTAGTCAGTTTTCCATGACCATGATCTTGACCCATAGCGGAAGGAGATAAGACCTATAATGGAATGCGCTAACCTCAAAGCCTATAATCATTCAGACTGACTACATTAGCATAACAAGCCTTTCTCGATTACACCTCCCACTCACATGCACCCAAAAACTAATGCTTTTTTGCACGCGATTTGGGTGACTCACTTGACCTTGATCTAGTATACATTAGCCAGGTCTATGGTGGACATAAGGTGGACATGAGCCTCTCCCATCGGAGATGCTTTGCATTCTTACCACGTTTGGCAGACCACACATACATATAAACACGCCTTTATCCCTAATGTGAAAGACCTAAACAAAGGTCGTTCCGCCACGTCTGACAAAGTTTTAAGGGTTATTTGAGATAGATTTGTAGGTATATTGCTGTAGTGACAGGTTGTCAGCCCATCGCCTTATTTGCAATATACTGAAACCCTTGGATCCCTTAGCTGGTTTTTACAGTATATATGTGTAGCTGGCACATTCTATGTTTTTCTTTCGTTCCCAGTCCAGCATTTAAGAACTTGGCAGACCAGACGGTGCGAGATATTAAATCACAGAGAATTAATGTTTGTTTCATAGTGATACCAGGTGTAAGGGACAGCGCCCCACAAACTGAGAGGGGTGGCTCAGCCTACGAAATTAAATAATAATCAGCAGGTTTTTTTTTTCAGGAAATAAAAATAATAAATCTTTTACATACAAATCTAGGTGGTAATTTTGTAAGGACAGGCCAATTTTTGTTTTCCTCTCCTGGAAGAATTTATTGATGAGAGTTGTTCAGTTTCGTTGCCTGAGAAATTCCTATCAGTTTGCAGGATGTTGTCCCTTACACCCGGTATACCTCACTAGCTTTCCGCCCCGCGGCTAAATAGATTTCCCTGGAAATTAGGTATTTTCCCGCAATAAAGAATAAACAATATCCGTCTCCAGGTCAAATGCCAAATTTCATCAAAATCGGTTCAGCCGTTTAGGCATGGAAGGGTAACAAACAAGCAGGCAGACAGAGTTACTTTAACATATTAGTATGTAGTACTATTATATATTCTGTGATATTAGTATGGATATGGACTTAAATGATTTATGAGGTGACGCTTTTCTGACCAGCGGCACCACGTGGGCAATGAAGCTGTTATTTTATTTTTTTATTTTTTCACAAAAAAGGTATTTACAGAATTATATGTTACATTCTCGCCAAACTGCGAAAGCAGTTTGTTGGCAAGGTAGCAATCGTTACTTAATGGCTAACAAATATCTATCTTATATTCAAGTATCTTATAAAAAAAAGAAAAATAACATTATAAAAAGAGTTTAAAACTATGAAATATGGAGAATCATTAATGTGACACATTTACATATCATAATTTTGAAGAACAGTTTTAAGTTTTTTCTTTAGGGTTATCTTGACTTTATTTTATTCTGTCTTAAAATGTCTAATTTATTAAATATTTTTGGTACAATGAATTTATTTGTTCTTTGGCCATAATAATTTTTAGCTTTTGTACAAATATACTTCTTTTCTCTCATTCTTCTTGTATTATATCTATTATGAACAATAACTTTATGATCTTCTTTATAGTAATTTTCTATAACCAATAAATAATGTAGTTTTGTTTTTACCGGTAGAATTTTGTTATGGGATACAATTGATCATAATCTCCTTTGCAGGTATTTTTGGTTTTACGACTTACTAGATGTTTTAAAAATCTTGTTTTAATTGTAATTTGCCATGAAATTTCTTCCATGCTGGACTGGGAGCTAGAGAAAAACATGGAATGTGCCCGCTGCAATTTCCTAACGGGCATGCTGTAAAAATCAGCACAGCTATTTATTCCTCTGATATGGTTTAAATAACGACCACTATCAACGACAGCGACCGGGACCGAGGGCATTATGTGCCTTCCAAAGCACGGCATCCTCCTCGCTTCTCGGTATGACAGGGTTTAAAAAAAAGTAAATAAGTTTAGAGTAAGTAAGTTCTTTCATGCTGGCTTGGAAGCAACAGAAAAAAATATAATGTGCTAGCTGCATTTCCTCCCGGTCATGCTGTAAAAACCAGCTAAGTGATCTGAGGGTTTCGGTATATTACAATTTAGGCGATGGGCTGACAACCTGTCACTGCAGCAATATACGACCAGTATTTACTCTAAATAGCTACAAATCTATCTTAAATAAACCTCAAAACTTTGTCAGACGTGACCTTTGTTTAGGCCGTTTACGCTCTGCCTACCCCATTAGGGATAAAGGCGTGACTGTATGTATGTATGAAAACAATGAAAGCTCTATTGCATATTTTACTCTGATGAAAGCTTTTCCATAGAAAATCTTCATTCGCAATCAGCATATCAGTTTATCGGCTGTTCTCTGATAACACATTTACATCTGACCGTGAAAGTAAATGTACACAATGTTACATAGCAATCCTACATAGATAACATAAATAGACTATGTATGTTTTCCTACTCATTCGTTTTTTTTTAGGTCTTCTTCTTAGCGAGTGGATCCTCGAGTCAAATGACCCGAGGAACCCTGGTGTCAGAGTTTTCAAACCGCCTAGTACCGCACAGCACAGCCTCTGACATGGTTTAAGTAATGACCCCTGTCAAAGATAGCAACTGGGACCGACGGCTTAACGTGCCCTCCGAAGCACGGAATATTTTTTCTTTTCAGACAATCAGGTGATTCTGTCTGCAATGTCCTAACCAAACTGGGGAAAGCCTCACAAAGTGATAAATTGACAAATATCAACCTTTGTGTTCCCCCTGAGAATCGAATTTTTAATACTCTCCCTAGCCTTATCCCGTATCTCACGGTTGGCTACCTAATCTAGGGGATTGAACGAAGGTACTGGTTTTTACACAGAGCGACTGCCATCTGACCTCCGCAACCCAAAAGGGAAACCAACCCCAATCCTAGATTAGGACAGTGTTTTTTAGCCGCCAATGCTTAGCACTGGTCTCTGACATGGCTTAACGACTAATATCTACGGTATTAAACAATATCAACCGGGACCAATGGCTTAACGTGCCTTCCGAAGCACGGGAAAAACGCCGAATAAACGTACATATAAAATTCGAAAACGAAAAACACATAGGTACGTGGTGGGGTTCGAACAACGACCTCCCGCTCAGGAGGCAGCGGCCCTATCTACTACACCATCGGGCTCTCAACTTACTTACTTTACTTCTCAATACTGCAGTTAAAAATAACAGTTGTTTTTGAACTTAGGGCAGCCAGACCAGGGTTTGTTGCTTCAACCGCAATCTGTGACGACAGGCAGGTCATGGGGTTATTGCTGGAGCAGTCACTGGGTCTCATGTCCGGTGAGCAGAAGTTCCTCTCCGCGGCGAAATCAAGCCAGCCGGGGCATGCCCCATGGGGGGAGGCCCGGCTAGCGACCTCAAGCACGCGGCGACTGAGTTCTTCTGGTGGGCAATCCTTTTGATGTGCCCACGATCCTAACTACTTGGCGTGGAGTTGCGTTACAGCACCAACCTGAGCAGCCTCCTGTGGGGGTCTGAGGTCCTCCAGAGGGGCCGGCTGTCTGGTCATGAAGGATAGAGCCTTCAGGCCCCTCTCGATAACGCAGACGGCGTCCGCACCAATGCGGATCGCCACCAGGACTTCCGTGAGGATCCTAACCGCCTCTATTAGGACCCTGTCCTAGGACAGCTGCTCGTTGGCTCTTTGGTCTTAGAGCCCGCTGGTGCTTCGGCATTTCCCCCTGAGGTATACCTTGAGGGGCGCCGACCGCTTCCAGTGGACCCGTGGGTGGCTTGTGACGCCATTGATCCGGTTTTCCCGCGTCATTCTGAGGAGCGGCACGCTTTCTCCGTCTCCTCGGCTTCCTCTTCCGCTTTGTCTCTTTGAACTTAGTGCAGCAACTCACCGGCGTCACTTACTACACGCAAGGTTCTGCTCAACACGCTGTCAATGCTTTTTGCATTGCCTACAACACACATGCGTCACCTTACGCGCTATGGGCGCGTAGCGATGAACTTTACGTCTCATCTTTCTGCCAGAACGCGGCCAAAATTTCATGGAAATCGAGACATCATTTCCTGAAATAATCTCATTCGAGCGGGCCTGCCCAGCATTCGCGTTTGCTGTACATGTGTACATGTCTATATATCATCTGTAATGTACATAGTACTGAGGCTCGTATTTATAAAGCAATCTCAAGATTGAGAGCAATATTAAAGTATGGATTTGACAGGCCACATTGTACTAAAATAAAGTTTCTGATACGAACTCAAACTAGCTGTCAGTCTCAAGTACTGTTTATACTTACGGGCCTAAGGTACTCGTACGTGAGTAGGGTTACTCCAATATGGAAGGGCTATCATCTATACTATCACATAAACTTGTTGACGGCCTCAGTAGTAGAACCGTAATAAAAACTTCATATTATGTTGATGCCAACATCACATACCGGGTGTAATATTGGTTGCTTAGTCAACGAAAATGAACAACATTCAGCAGGATTATTTTTCAGGAAGTAAAAAATATATTTGGTTTTCCAAACAAATTGTCCGATCGAGGTGATCATTTTGTATGGGAAGGTCGTGATCATTTTGTATGGGAAGGTAATTTTTTTTCGTCTCCTGAAAGAATTTCCAGGAGAAAGTTGTTCAGTTTCGTTGACTGAGCAACCCCTAACAGTTTGCGGAACGCTGTCCCTTACGCCCCGCATACGCAAGCAGTTCTTTTTTTATACCCTGAATACTTTTACCTATTTGCCGAAATAACTATCTCCGTGGTCAGAGCCATGGGCTTATATTCCAAAGGTCCTGGGTTCGATTCCCAGGGAACACAAAAGTTAATATTTATCAATCTATCACTTTGTGAGGTTTTCCCCAGTTTGGTTAGGACGTTGTAGGCTGAATCACCTGATTGTCTGAAATCGCTCTGAAATAAAACAACTCCAAAGTGTGACGTATCTATACTAATTCTGTTTGTAATGAATAAACTCAAAAACTATTAGACAGTTTATTACATACATACATATAATCACGCCTTTATCCCTAATGGGGTAGGCAGAGCGTAAACAACCTAAACAAAGGTTGTTCCGCCACGACTGACAAAGTTTTGAGGGTTATTTAAGATAGATTTGTAGGTATATTGCTGTAGTGACAGGTTGTCAGCCCATCGCCTAATTTAAAATATACTGAAACCCTTGGATCCCCTAGCTGGTTTCTACAGCATGCTCGGGAGGAAATGCAGCTGGCACATTCTATGTTTTTCTCTCGTTCCCAGGCCAGCATGGAAGAAAACAAACAACAACAAAAGACAGTTTATTATAGATACGTATTAGAAACGCATAATAGTTTCTTCCAATGGGAAAATTTAATAAGCCGTGTATGAAACCATCTATGAAATACCAAGTGTTAAAGTAATTTTACATTGTATGCTTATCAACTTTTATCTTTCTTCCATGCTAGACTGGGAGCGAAAGAAAAACATAGAACGTGCTAGTTGCATTTCCTTCCGGGCATGCTGTAAAAAACAGCTAAGGGATCCGAGGATTTAAGTATATTGCAATTGAGGCGATGGTCTGACTTCTTGTCATTATAGCAATATACCTACAAATCTATCTTAAATAACCCTCGAAACTATGTCAAACGTGGAGGAACGACCTTTGTTTAGGTTGTTTACGCTTTGCCTACCCCAATAGGGATAAAGTCGTGATTATATGTAAGTTTGTATGTATTTTGTGGGTGACGGACGAAAAGCTTGATGAATCCCGATGGAAAAAAATCAAAAACTATTTAAAAGGCCGTGCCTTCCGAAGCAGAGAATCAATAAACTATTCAGATTTTAAGGTAACTAAGAATGTATTGTAAATTAGTTGTAATAAAATAGTAGTGCACGTGAAATCAATTTCAAGACAAGAAAACATTTTTAAATACAAACAGGCATGTATTTTATAACGTTAGTTACATTATATATAAGGAAACTGTAATTATAATAATATAGTTTACCACAGAATTGTTATGTATGAGTACCACAATATAAGGAAATTGATAGTAGGTATAACACTTGTTCGTTACAATTATCCCAAGCAATAATAATACTGAACCGCTGTATCATCGAAACAAATATTTAACTTGTAAATAATACTACGAACGTAAAAGTTGTCCTTGTAATGTTCAAGTTTAACATTACAAGAATCAATTTAAATATTGACACAGGTGCTTAAAAATCTTACTCACACGATTAAAAATACGCCTCGATCATCTTCAGAGAAATATCCTTTCACTATCACTGCATAAACTTTTAAAGTATCAAACAACTATCACAGCTCCAAACTAATATTACAAACTTGACACTGGCTGAATTGCTACTCTACAAAAGCCATAAAAATTAAAAGAAAAAGAATCTCCTCTTAAACCGCGAAATAACAAATTCGAACGAGCAAGTTTCATAATTCGAACACAACTTTATTTGAAAAGAGTACGTGCGTTCGGATACACACCGCGCGCTAAACTGAACTTCAGCCAGTCTCTACAACTCAGCGGGTTCAGCGCTGACTGATTCTTATAATTTAGACGGTTAAAGAAAATACAGCGGCTGAAATTTATAAATAAACAATGGCTAGACTTTGGTTTTTGATAATACATGATTATACCCATGGATAATAATGTATGAAAGCATTTGTAAAACTAGTAAATTATCGCAGTATAATTCGTGAAGAGCCCGATGGTGTAGTGGATAGGGCTGCTTCCTCCTGAGCGGGAGGTCGTGGTTCAAATCCCACCACGTACCAATGTGTTTTTCGGTTTTCGAACTTCATATGTACGGTTATTCGGCGCTTTTTCCGTGCTTCGGAAGGCACGTTAAGCCGTTGGTCCCGGTTAATATTATTAATACCGTAGATATTAGTCATTAAGCCATATCAGAGGCCAGTGCTAAGCATTGGCGGCTTGAAAAACTGACCTAATCTAGGATTGGGTCTGGTTTCCCTTCGGGATTTTGAAGGTCAGGCAGTCGCTCTGTATAAAAACCAGTACCCTCGTTCAATCTAGATTAGGTAGCCGACCCCGTGGGATACGGGATAAGGCTAGGGAGATGATGAATTCTTGGGACAAGGCTTTGCTACACGTGGACTTGAACCAATGAATATTGTATGTGATAGTTTAACCTTGTGCAGGGTAATTGAGATATGATTATGGACTACGACCGATATTAGTTTCTAATAACTTTCCAGACCACGGTAAGTGTTAGTTGCGGTAAAAAAACATTACTTCCAAACGTAGGTGATGCTATAGAAAAAAAAAAAATTTTGGCTGATTGATAGTCTTGTTGAAAAGCCATAATAAAAAAAAGAATATATAAATTACATACATATAGCCACGCCTTTATCCCTAAGACACGTTACGCCACGTCGGACAAAGTTTTGAGGGTTATTTAAGATAGATTTGTAGGTAAAATGCTGTAGTGACAGGTTGTCAGCCCATCGCCTAAATTGCAATATACTGAAATCTCTTAGCTGGCTTTCACAGCATGCCTGGGAGGAAATGCAGCTGGCACATTCTATGTTTTTCTTTCGCTCCCAGTCCAGCATGGAAATAATAATAATATTTAAAAAAAATAGTTTGATTCATCTGAAATTTGATTTATCAGAAAGGTAACTTTCTATTTCTGTCTCATTCTTATTTCTTCTTCTTCTTGTCTTGTGTGGGTTTTGAGTCGATTCTTACATAGGTAATTTGATTTATTCAATGCAATTCCCTTGGCGTCCCTTTTTGTATCAGAAAGAGCGCAACGAAATGAGGATAACGCAATATATTAGGTACGTATTGACGTATTGATTAACATAACCACATATGTGTGGTGGTTTAGAATGTACCTGTTATTGATACGTTCATAATAATTCATCAGTTTTATTGACTTTGACCGCGCATTTGTTTTACTTTTTCATATTTGGCAATTTACTATGGCTCGGATTTTTTAAGCGATCTCAAACTTGAGAGCAATATTATTAAGAATGGATTTGACAGGACAGTTTGTACTGAAATGACATTTCTGATATGAACTCAAACTCGCTGTCACTCTTGAGATCTGATTACAAATACGGCCATACAACTCCACTGTTGAACCTCAAAACGTAGCATAAGATAAGAAATTGAATCACAAGGAACACTACTGTCCATACCCTAAAAAAAATACGATTATGATTTTAGAACCACAAACCACATTACATCATTCCTTACATCTGTCAAATTTATTTAAACTTTGTCGGCGTAGATTCATCACTCATTGGAATTTTACAACAACCTCGGGAAGAAATAGAGTGTTAGTGCTATTATAACTATACTAAGTCTAGGGTAAAAATATGCTGATTCGACTTTCTAAGTAAAGGGTCAACTTTATGCTAACGCACAAACTTTTCCAAATCTTTCATAAACAGAGGGTCGAGGCCCCAAAAGTACTGTAATATGGACCTCACTTATAAAGAGTTTATTTTTTGCTGACCTTGTGCCCTTCACACGCGCGTGAAAAAGTTTTTTTGCCGAACTTACTACAAAGTGATAAAAACCCCGTCACACCGAGAAGCGAGGAGGTTTCAAGACTTCGGAAGGCACGTAAAAGCATCGGTCCCGATCGCTGTCGTTGATAGTGGTCATTATTCAAACCATGTCAGACATTTTCCATACAAATTGTCTGATCGAGGTGGTCATTTTGTATGGGTAGTTAATTTTTCTTTTTATCTCCTAAATGAATTTCCTGGTAATAGTTGTTCAGTTTCGTTGAATGAGCAACCCCTATCAGTTTGCAGGACGCTTTCCCTTACACCCGGTATATTGTATTACGCTCTTGAAAAGCGCACGCCGCCGTCGCGTCACGTCACGTCTTGTCCTGGTGTGAACTGACCCTTAGTGCAGCAACACACAGGTGTCACTTACTGCGAGCAAGGTTGCGCTCAACACGTTGTCAATGCTTTTTGCATTTGCGTGACATTGCGTGCTCTACGCGCGCGTACTGGCAGACGGATGCGCCAACGTAGAGTTCATCACTACGCGCGCGTTTAGCGTAAGGTGACGCATGTGTGTTGCATGCAATGCATAAAGCATGACAGCGTGTTGAGCGCAACATTGCACGCAGTAAGTTATACTAAAAAAATCTAACTTGATGTAAGTTATTTTTTTTGCCTCTTATTTATTTATTTATTCATAAATCAATTTAAAAAGTGGCGAGCACGATCTCATTCGCTTTTCGCATAAACCTTACTTAGGTTTTAGATATAAGCGTCTTATTTTAAGTATAAACACTGTACCTAAAAAAATTCTTGAATAAAATCTTTAAAAAAAAAGTGACGCCTGTGTGTTGCTGTCCTTAGACTAAAGAGTGTCTCTTGGTACCTAATGGGCGTTTTTCGACTAGATGGCACGGCGACGGCAGCGTCAGCGGCACGGCACCGTGGAAAAGATAATTTATGAAAATCAATGAAATTATATGGAAAGAGTTTTCACTTGCCGGAACGACAACGGCACGGCATTGATTCCCACCGGTACCGTCGACGGCCTGCCAAACTGCATGTGTTATACACGTATATTCATACGAAACATGCGCATGTGTGTGCGCTCAGATTGGAACTAGGTGGACGTTATCGGTACGTTGCCGTGTTGTTGCCGTGCTGTCTAGTGAAAAATCAGAGCCACGGCATCGTGACGGCACTGTCGCCGTGCCGTCTAGAGGAAAAACTCCCAATGCAAAGTTCTCTGTTTCACCCTTCAACCCTATATAAACAAAAAAGTAATTTAGCACAGCAGACACGAGCACGAAACCAATTTTTGAGAGTCACTCCTTGATAATGAGTAAAGTTAAAACACTGTATCTCTTGTGCTTTACATACATATATACAATCACGCCCCTATCCCTAATGGGGTAGGCAGAGCATAAACGACCCAAACAAAGGTCGTCCCGCCACGTCTGACAAAGTTGTGAGGGCCATTCAATATAGAATTGTAGGTAGTGACAGTTTATCAGCCCATCGCCCAAATTGCAATATACAGAAGCCCTTGGATCCATTAGCTGGTATTTACAGCAGGTTCGGGAGGAAATTCAGCTGGCAAATTCTATTTTTTATTTCGCTCCCAGCCCAGCATGGAAGTATGTCTTGTGTTTTATTATCACATAAACAACTCATATTTAAGCATCTACATACATACATACATATAGTCACGCCTTTATCCCTAATGGGGTAGGCAGAGAGCAAACGACCTAACAAAAGTCGTTCCGCCACGTCTGACACAGGTTTGAGGGTTATTCAAGATAGACTTGTATGTATATTGCTGTAGTGACAGGTTGTCAGCCCATCGCCTAAATTACAATATACTGAAACCCTCGGATCCCTTAGCTGATTTTTACAGCATGCCCGGGAGGAAATGCAGCTGGCACATTCTATGTTTTTCTCTCGCTCCCAGTCCAGCATAGAAGACCATATTTAAGCATCTTGTTAGTGAAATACCATTCGACAATCTTTTATCACGAAATTAACATTATTTTTCTACTAAAAGTAGTTTGAAAGTATTTATCGCAATCTGCAAGATTCTAATAAAATAAAATTTCAACGAATTTAATATTTTTCTGGTACAAGAACAAAACGTAATTAAATTAATTCATAAACGATAGGTACTCTAATTAAGTAAAACATAATAAAAGTGATTTATTAAAATGAGTTACATACAGTCGTGTAAATTAGAGAATAGCTAAAATTCCAGTTTTTAAGACTCGCGAGGTTCATAAAACTTACTGTCAGTCATCTCTGCTTACTTTCATTATAATTGAAATATTAAATGTACTCGTAAGAGCATCGACCCTTTAGAAAAACCTTAAATATACAAAACTCTTTAATCCACAGGTTGTCTACACTCTCGCAAATCTCTATAATTCTATGTAGAGATGAAATATAATTTCTTCCATGCGGGACTGGAAGGGAGACAAAAACATAGAAAGTGCCAGCTGCATTTCCTGCCGGGCATGCTGTAAAAGCCAGCTAAGGGATCGGAGGGTTTCTGTATATTGCAATTTAGGCGATAGGCTGACAACCTGTCACTACAGCAACATACCTATAAATTTATCTTAAATAACCTTCAAAATTTGTGAGACGTGGTGGAACGATCTTTGTTTAGGTCGTTTACGCTCTGCCTAATCCATCAGGGATAAAGGCGTGATTATATGTATGTAGATATGAAATATACTAAACGAAAGCGCTCAAACATAAGGTCAGACGTTTCGGATTGGACTGCCTATATAATTTAGTCAAGTTCCAGCGGTGATAGTAAGATTATACGAGAATGTTTAAAGTCAGACAAAGGGGGTTTAAAGAAAATGTTACCAAAAAACATATCCTACGACCAGTTTGGGATGCACTTAGCAGTCGTCGCAAAAAAAAAGGAGACTACACAAAAATCTGCCAACGGCGCTGGTTCAGAAACACAACACTAAAAATACAAACGCGTTTACTAAAAACTTTCCTTTCAGCGGTTTCCACGAAAAAGTTTTCAATTTAGTATTGGTAGCGTGTATGAGAGCGTTGCCCCTAGATAAGTGCGTGGCAAGACTTAAAGTGAGCAAAGAGCCCTCAAGAGCAAAGAGAGAGACCCGACTCGACTGCGGCCCAATTCACGGGAAAAATGTAGTTTAGGAAAGTTGGCGTCGCGACAGACTCTGGGCGGGATTCAGGCAAGTTTTCTTTCTTTTTTATTTGTAATATTTATGTAAGGAAGGTAGAGCATTACAATTTGAAAATATACAAAAGTTTCGTTGTACCTATAGCTTGCTAATTTGCTATACACGTTTAGAAAAAAAAGTTCTTCAAACAAAACTGATGTAAGATGATTAAGTCGCATTCATTGTGGGTACTTTTTTTATTTAGTATCGGTAGCGTGTATGAGAGCGTTGCCCCTAGATAAGTGCGTGGCAAGACTTTAAGTGGACCAAAGAGATGAGCAAAGAAAGAGACCCGACTCGACTGCGGCCCAATTCACGGGAAAAATGTAGTTTAGGAAAGTTGGCGTCGCGACAGACACTGGGCGGGATTTAGGCAAGATTTTTATATTACTGATTTTTGTAAACAAGTAGGAAAACAAGTGATTGCAGGGACCCAAATCTTTCCATGAACCTTTTGTATTCTATTTTGTAACGGAGTGTAAGGGACAGCGTCTCGCAAACTGATAAGGGTTGCTCAGTCAACAGAACTGAACAACTATCAGCAGGGTTTTTCCAGGATGTGAAAAAAATCTGGCTTTTCCATACAAACTGTAATTTTTTTTATCTCCTGAATGAAATTCCTGGTGGTAGTTGTTCACTTTCGTTGACTGAGCAACCCCTATCAGTTTGCGGAACGCTGTACCTTACACTCCGTATATGATTGAGTCGTATTAATTGCCCTTAAATTTTTCTTTTCAGTTTTATTGATAGCGTGTTTGGGAACGTTGCCCCTAGATAAGTGCGTGGCAAGACTTAAAGTGAGCAAAGAGCCCTCATGAGCAAACAGAGAGACCCGACTCAACTGCGGCCCAATTCACAGGAAAAAATGTAGTTTAGGAAAGTAGTGTCGCGACAGACCCAGAATAGGAAATGGGTTAATTATTTTTATTATATTACTATTCTGTTATGTCCTTGTAAACGAGGTAGAGTATAATATAAAGAGACCTGAAGGGTTCGATTTATTGCTAATACGGGACTCCCCCTAAACTAGGACAAATCTAAAGAAACCCGGACGGATAACCGTTATATTAAACGTTATATACGCCTTTTGGTTTGGTATTATGTGTTCATGTTTTGGTCTTTTCTTTAGGGAAAAATTATACAGACGAGACGTTAGTTAAAGACGGCCACTTTTTCTCTAATACTATATACGTACATACAATACAATACAAAATTCTTTATTGCACAAAGGAACACATACAACAGAAATACATACATACATATAATCACGCCTTTATCCCTAATAGGGTAGGCAGAGCGTAAACGACCTAAATAAAGGTCGTTCCGCCACGTCTGACAAAGTTTTGAGGGTTGTTTAAGATAGATTTGTATGTGTATTGCTGTAGTGACAGGTTGTCAGCCCATCGCCTAAATTGCGATATACTGAAACCCTCGGATCCCTTAGCCGGTTTTTAAAGCATGCTCGGGAGGAAATGCAGCTAGCACTTTCTATGTTTTTCTCTCGCTCCCAGGCCAGCATGGAATCGACAACAGAAATAAAAAGGAACAAACATGACAGTACAATATAGGCGGCCTTATTGGTTAAGCAGCAATTTCTACCAGGCAACTTTTACATACATACATATAATCACATCTTTATCCCTAATGGGGAAGCAGAGCGTAAACAACCTAAAAACAGATCGTTACGCCACGTCTGACAAAGTTTAGATGGTTATTTAAGATAGATTTGTAGGTATATTGCTGTAGTTGTCAGCCCATCGCCTAAATTGCAATATACCGAAACTCTCGGATCCCTTAGCTGGTTTTTACTGCATGCCCGGGGGGAAATGCAGCTGGCACATTCTATGTTTTTTTCTCGCTCCCAGTTCAGCATGTAAAAATAAAATTTCTCTAATACAAAGCTCCCCATAATCGGCACAAGAGATTTCTACTAAATCCGTCCCTGTGTCCATACAATCTTGTTATTCGCGACGCGAGCACAAGTTGGAACATCTCTCAGCATGTTGTGAGCAAATAACAAACATAACAAACAAACTGAGACAATGGGGGCTGTTACTAGCAGTTTTGTTGGTGAATACTTTTAATAGCTAAATACGAATATGTTACTTTCAGTAAAATATAATAGAACAATAAAAATACTCCAGCTACCGTTTCTGTAGCTCAGTTGGTAGAGTTAACTGCCTCCGTGGTCTAGTGGCTAGTGCCACGGACTCCCGATCCGGAGGACCTGGGTTCGATTCCCAGGGGGGAAACACAAAGTTGATATTTGAGAATTTATCACTTTGTGAATTTTTCCCCAGTTTGGTTAAGACATTGCAGGCTGAATCACCTGATTGTCCGAAAAGAAAAAAAAAGATTTCGTGCTTCGGAGGGCACGTTAAGCCGTCGGTCCCGGTCGCTGTCTTTGATAGTGGTCGTTACTCAAACCATGTCAGAGGCCTGATAGTTGTGCTACTAGGCGGTTTAAAAACTCTGACACCAGGGTTCATCGGGTCGATAGACTCGATACCCACTCGAAAGAAGAAGAAGAAGTTGGTGAAGGATGAAACGGCAATCCAGAGACGCAGGTTTGAGTTCTGCCAGAAACGAATTTATTGCTTTCTTTTTTACATATTATACGAAATGAAAATAGCATTGTGAGTGGTAAACATCCTCAAAATATGTAAAATAAAATTGAATAGGGATTTACTTAGGTTCGTATTTATGAAGCGACTAGCTGTGCCCGCGACTTGGTGCGCCCGGAGTCCCGGTTTAGTTTTCCATACAAACTAGGGTATTTACTCAATATTAGAATGGTTTGCGTGATTATTTCTAATCTAGGCTAAGCGCCAGGTAATTAAACAAAACTCAGGCAAATAAAAAGTCCCTTTAAGATCGGTTAAAAACGATCAGAGTTCAATTTCCTGCCTACCCCCTAAGTCAGGTAGCGGGATTATTTGTATCGTAACTTTGAGTTTAATTAATGCTCAGTCAAACAAAAAAAGTTCCATCAAAATCGGTTAAAAACGACAGAAATTCAATTTCCTACCTACCTCCTTAGTAATGAGGCGTGATTATTTGTATCGTAACCTTGAATTTAAATAATGCTCAGTCCAATAAAAAAAAGTTTCATAAAATCGGTTAGGAAGAGCCATATTTCAATTTCTGCTGGGAGGAAATGTTATCAGCCATAGCGAAGCACATTATAATGTCATGGTCATAGTCAGTCGATAAATAAAGTGTTGTCCTATATCTAAATACCGTGTGTTGATTCGTCCAAGACTTATAGAGACCCCTAAATTTGCTTTTCCTTATTTATCTCTTATGAACAGACATCGACCTGTTACAGTGTTAGTATATGGTATGCATAGATTCCAGGAACTAAGCCATATATGCCTATATGTCTGATAATATTTCATCACGTCTCGTGGTTAAAAATAATTAAGGAACAAACATTCAAACATCCAAACTCTCGCAATTGTAATATTAATAGGATATAGCGTGACTTTATATTTTCTACTGATACTGAGAGAAAACTAAGTTATTTTCTGTTGATTAACACTATCTATATATATATATATATATATTTTTTAATTTATTTTATCATATAAAAGTTGTACATTGATATTATAAATATATTCTCCCAAACTTCGTAAAAGTTTAACGGGAGATCAGTTGCTCTGCGCAATACAACTTACTTATACTAAAACATTAAAAACTAACTTAATTATTATGCTAATTTGAATTTAAAAATATATGTGTATGTTTAAAATAATATTATAATAACACTCCTAGACCTTACTTGCTACGTTATCCAAAAAGTACGATTTAATTCTATTTTTTATTTCTTTATTTGACACATGCATTGTTTTTAATTCGCTAGAATAAAATAATAATAATAATTTATATTGTATTTACCACTTTTGTCACTGTTCAGCAATGATATTATATATAGGTAGATACGTGACCAACGCGTGAAACTCGTGCCGTCAAATGGTCCTAATTGTGATCATTTTAGCCAGTCGAGCTGCGAGCTGCGAAGTGAGAAAAAAAGTTAAATTATATTCAAGGCTGCACTGATTACAAATAGCTATCTGTTTCACTCTTACGTTTTGCCTATTTTGTGTCGCACTCAGCGTTTGTTTAGATATGCAATGTTATAAATATGTATGTATATGTGTCGCGGAACAATTCAAATGTGCGTGCAGTATGAACGTAACGTATCTTTCTTAAAATATCATTGCTGTTCAGTCATTAATTACGAAATAACGACTGCACATATTTATATGTTAATTAAAAAGATCTTTCACGCCAGCAGACAACTTAATTTATATAAAGGAACTCAAGTGGGTAACTATTATTAATTGAAGATTACCTTTTTGATTTGATTACCTTTTTTCCAAATGCTTAGTTTTATTTTGCGATGTTTGTGAAATATTCGAGACCTTTTCAGAAAGTTAAGAACTAACAGCTAAGGATCATTGAAAGCTTTGCAACGAACTCGAGACAAAATTTAAAAAGCGTAAAGGTTTAAGTTTTTCTATTGTTTTGTCTGCTTTACAAATTAAACTAGTATTTGCTATAACCCAATTTAAGTTGAATCGTTTTATAGAAAAAATACATTGGCAGATAAAACTAAGCATGCAAAAATATCAATCTTTGGTTAGCTTTATCACATACACTCACTATACTACATAGTATAAAACAAAGTCGCTTTCCCTATATCCCTACGTATGCATAAATCTTTAAAACTACGCAACGGATTTTAATGCGGTTTCTTTTAATGGATAGAGTAATTCAAGAGGAAGGTTTATATGTATAAAACATGCATAATATAATAGAGAAACACTGATAATTTCCGTGCGAATCCGGGGCGGGTCGCTAGTTCTTTTATAAAAAAAACCCTATTTTCCATTCCCAGTTAGAGGGATTTTCATTTTACCATTCTCACTATCCTTAGCAGGCGGTAAAATTCACATGGAAGATGATATTTTTATAAAATCGCTTGTATTTGTTTCACAACTTTATTTACTAACCCAACCGGTTTCGCTTACACAAGCAATGATTGTTTCGAATCAATTATTGCTCTAAATAATAATAGCAATAAAATACAATACAAGATACTTTATTGCACAAAAAAATACAAATACATACACTAGAAAAGTAAGGTACAAAACAGTACAATATAGCTCATTGGATAGCTCTTTGTCTTGGGTGCGACAAGTTAACGAGGTGAGCAGAAAAATATTCGCATCGCTGAAGTCGCTCAGATGTCTTCGTAACTTCCTTCCTGTACGTACGAAAATCACTTTAGCCCAATCCCTTCTTATACCTATCCTGGATTACGCCGATATCTGTTATCTTGACCTGAATGAAAACATACTAAATAAGTTGGAACGAATGCAGAATACAGCCATCCGTTTTGCTTTCGAAGTAAGCTTGCGAAAGTATGATCACGTCTCGGAATATGGTGCCCAGATTAAATGGCTACCCATCAGACTTCGGCGTAATTCCCATATCCTTTCCCTTCTATACAAGATCCTTCATAGTCCCACCGCTCCTTCTTACCTCAAAGAACATTTTCGCACCCGTGCTGATGTGCGTGGGCACTGGGCGCCAACCTCGAACTTGTACTACAATGCTTCTTGAATGTCCTACTCACAAAACGGAATTCTAGCCAGTCGTTTGTCATCCATGCTGTCCGCTTGTGGAATGATTTGCCTTCTTCAATCTGAGTGACTAAAACACTGGAATGTTTTAAAAACCTACTGCGTCGTCACTATGAACAGGAGTGTGCAGGTACTAATAGTAATTTCGTCGAATTAAACTTCTTTCTATACATTTGTGTATGAAAGTATTGCACGTATGTATGTAGGAATATTGTATTCTATATTATATATTGTTTATACTTCTGTATATATTATGTGAGTATAAATATTTTATATGTGTGTACTTGTTGTATACTGGAGTATATATATATATGTTATTTATTAACATGTTTGTTGCACTGACCCGCGTTAATTAATTTTATTCCTCTGTTGCCTATTGCCTGGTTGCCTAGAAGATATTGCTACATTAGCAATAAGTCCGCCAATTGTACTACTTTTTGTTTTTTTTAGCAATTTGTAATTTCTGTGTTTTTGTGCAATAAAGTATATTATATTGTACAATATAGGCGGCCTTATTGCTAAAGCAGCAATTTCTACAAGGCAACCTTTGGGTATTAGGATAGTACATAGCAGTAAGCGGGATAGTGCATACTAAGTTTATATTAATACTGAAACAATATAAATACTAGGTATTAAATAAATACAGATCTAAAAAAACTAATATATATTTATAATAAACTAATACATAATATTATGCTAATGGGAGATAGGATAAATAACTTATTATTATTCTCTAAGAACTTTCTTGTAGGCTCTTTAAATGTCTCAATAGACGGTGCTCGTCGAAAGATTTCGTGAAGGGAATTCCACAATTTAACTGCTCGGACCGTGAAAGATTTTCCGTAGAAGTTTGTCTTGTGGGAGAGTATGTTTAAAGTTAAACAATTGCTGGAGCGCAAATTACGCGCCAGAGTTGAAGAATGAAAGGTAATTCGAATCAATTATTGCTGTAAATAATTATAATTATTGAACTTAATAGATCGAAATTATGTTAATTAGAAATTATTGTGATGTTTCTTGCTGTAAAAATGATTTAAAATTTTGATTGAATGTTTTTACTTTGAAATTAAAAGTTTTAATCAATTATTGCACTTAATAGATCAAATTTATGTTAATTAGTAACGATTGTGATGTGTATATGTAACTGCCCCTGAAGATGCTTATGTAAGCGAAACCGGTTGGGTTAGTAAATGAAGTAGTAAACCAAGTACAAGTGGTTTTATAAAAATAACATACAATGGATTTTCACCAAGAGCCCACAATTTCAAATATAGAATATTTACATGGAACGCTACTATTAAGTACGTATTACATTACTCTATGCCATATGTATTATATTACTCCATGCTACTACCCAATGGACGTTTTTCGACTAGACGGCACGGCGACGGCACGACGACGGCACGGCACCGTCGACGGTACCATGGAAGAGATAATCTATTAAAATCAATGAAATTATATGGAACGCTTTTCCACTTGCCGCAACGGCAACGGCACGGCATTGATTCCCACCGGTACCGTCGCCGGCCTGCCAAACTGCATGTGTTTTGTATATTATCGTACGAAACATGCACGTGTGTATATGCGCTCAGACTGAAACTAGGTGGACGTCATCGGGACGTTGCCGTATCGTTGCCGTGCCGTCTAGTGGAAAAACAGAGCCACGGCATCGTGACGGCACCGTCGCCGTTGAAAAACGCCCATTACAATACAATACAAAATTATTTATTGGACAAAGTAACACCAACAACAGAAATAAAAAGGAATAACCGTGACAGTACAATATAAATGTACCAGTGAATCTAGTCAAGGATGTCAAAAAAGACACAAAGAGGGAAAGCAATGTTGTGCCTCACTTCTCAATTACGCACCCCTAGGCGACAACGAACGTACGAGCCTTAATCACACAAGAATTAGCATTCTGGTCACCAGGAGCTCTGGCGCCATAGTTAATAAGTTAACTAAGTCACCGAACTCAGTGGACAAAGGGGAAAGTACTGATTTGTACTTACTTGGCGACCTATTTATTAGTTCACTTCACAGTATTGAGAGCAAG
Source organism: Scrobipalpa costella (assembly GCA_949820665.1). NCBI lineage: Eukaryota > Metazoa > Arthropoda > Insecta > Lepidoptera > Gelechiidae > Scrobipalpa > Scrobipalpa costella. The sequence goes on from OX463297.1 coordinate 21,914,287, forward strand.
AGTTCATTGTTTGGCTTCTACTTAAGGGTCTGGCGGAGTAGTGAAATCCCATACAAACCTAGTTTCGCTTTTATTCCTAAACAGTACAATTTGCAAAACTTTATCTTGGTTGGTACTTCCATGCTGGACTGGGAGAGATAGAAAAACATAGAATGTTCCAGTTGCCCTTCCTCCCGGGCATGCTGTAGAAGACAGCAAAAGGGACTCGAGGGTTACAGTGTATTGTAATTTAGGCGATGGGCTGACAACCTGTCACTATGGCAATACACATTACAATCTAAAATTACCCTCAATTATTGTCAGACGCGGCGAAAGCGCCTTTTACGAGGCGTTTAACGCTCTGCCTACCCCGTAAGGGATAAAGGCGTGATTTTATGTACGTATGTATGTTACTTCCATGCTGGACTGGGAGCGAGAGAAAAACATAGAATGTACCAGCTGCATTTCCTCCCGGGCATGCTGTAGAAACCAGCTAAGGGATCTGAGGGTTTCAGTATATTGCAATTTAGGCGATGGGCTGACAACCTGTCACTACAGCAATATACGTACATAATACAAATCCATCTTGAATAACCCTCAAAACTTTGTCAGACGTGGCGGAACGACCTTTGTTTAGGTCGTTTACGCTCTGCCTACCCCATAAGGGATAGAGGCGTGATTGTATGTATGTATGTATGTATGTTATCTTGGTTGCTTTAGCGCCTTTTTTTTGTGTAATAACATTTCTGATACGAACTCAAACAACCTGTCAATCTCAAGTGCTGTTTACAAATACGGGCCTAAATACCACGTTTAGAATGTAGCTATTCAGAATAAAAGCTTTTCGATTTTAATTAACTTTAGCGATATTTTGCCCTATAGAGGTTCAATGTTAAGAGGTGCTCTTCTTCAAACCACTCAAGTTTGATAAGGGAACCCTCTATGCATTAAGTCGATTGAAACTTAACCCTCCTGTACATGACAGCATAGCTGAAAGATATTGCTTTACACCCTTGGCTAGGAATATAAATTATGTTATTAAGACTACGAGGTTTACCATGATACCTTATCTTGTGAAAAGGTGTTAGCTTATTGTTTCGTATTATGCATTTTGTTATTATAAATTATTTATTGTATTAAAAATTACACATACAGTTGAACTTAAAATTAGGAAACACAACAGGCGAGCTTATCTCTATAAGAGATCTCTTCCAGCCAACCTAGTGGGGATGAAAGAAGAGAAAACCACGGGAACAGATACAATAAGTAAAATTAGTAAATCTATTTCCTACTAATGACTGAGTAGATAGATTGATAAAAAAAATTTTAGTCCCTGTAATAACAATTCTTCTTCTTATTAAGTGCTGGCACTTGTCGGTGGAGTAATAACAATTATACAAGTTAAGAAATAGCCTGACAGTTACGCACAATACGGAAAAGGTTTCCTACTCAGCATAATGCTCCAGTCAAAGACTGTAGCGCTGGTTATCAGTAGGAACCTTAAGGGGCTTCTCTAGGCTAAGTGGCGCCCTCATTATTCAAAAAAACATAATTCACTAAAAGTACAATCAATCGAAAATTCGGTAGATCAGATTGAGTTTAAAGCTATGAAGGTCATTTAGAACCTCATAAAGTTGCAACTTATAGTTCGTTGTAGTTACAGATAGAAATTTTACGAAAAATAGCCACTTTTAGCACTTTTGCTATCTGTAACTGCAGTGAACACTGAATTATTAATTTATAATGCTTACAATAAACTTCAGAACCTTAACTTCAATCACATGTACCGGATTTTCGGTCAATTGCGTTTTCAGTGACTGATGATTTATTAACTGATGAGGGCACTGGCGTGCACCGGAGATCCCCTTTAAGTATATTTACTAAGTAGGCACTTTACTTCAGACTTTAGGTCATCACTTTCAAAAGTTTTAAACTGCTCCTTAACCGACAGGGCCTGGGACCAAGCTACTCGTCCAGTACGTTTTGGCGGTTTGGGAATAAGAAGAACAGCATATGTGGCTTTGCCTACTTATCTTTTGTCAGGTTTTGCTTGTGAGAAACTATTTCGTAAAATAATTAATCCAGCTTTGGTTTCGATTAAGGTTTCCCACCTGTCTGACGCAAAAAACGAATGGCAACAATCCTGTCCAGATGCCCTCCCAATATCTGTCGACACTGAAAAAGGATGGGACGAACCACTCTGCAAACGATCTAAAGACGTTTTGCTGAATGACTGCCAGGATTTAACAGACCGAGCACATTTGCTAGCTGTATCCGAAAAAGAGTCAGGCTATTGGCTTCAAGCCCTACCATCCCCATCTTTAGGCACTCTTTTGGACAACACTACGCTCTCTTTATCAGTCAGCCTACGTTAAGGAGTTAAAACAAATCACCACTTCTGTAACTGTGGCCAATCAGTATCCGAACTGGGACATCATGGCTTATCCTGTCAGAGGAGTGCGGGCCGGATATCACGCCATTTCTTCATGAATGATATCATTAAGAGAACCCTCCGGTTCCATCGGTCCTAGAACCAAACGGCATTGTAAGATCGGATGGAAAGAGACCCGATGGGATGACTCTAGTCCCCTTGAGTCAGGGGAAGTGTTTGGTGTGGGACGCCACATGCGTTGACACGCTGGCGCCGTCTCACTTCCATACGACTGCTCATTCCCCAGGTGCTGCAGTAGTGTCAGCTGAACAGGGTAAACGGAAAAGTACCTGGACCTAAGTGACAGTTACATTATCCTTCCAATTGCTTTGCAGACGATGGGTTCATGGGGCCCTAGCGCCCATTCTTTTCTAAAAAGTATTTCAGCGCGCCTCATCGAGGTAACGTCAGACCAAAGAGCACACAGTTATTTTGCACAGCGTCTTAGTTCGGCTGTGCAACATGGAAACGCAGCTAGCCTTCTGGGAACGTTGCCTCGATGCGGTGCCTTAGAAGATATATTTTATTTGTGAAATGTTTATTTTTATATTTTTGTGGGTTTTAATAAAGTAGAATTCAAAAAATAAGTATATTTTTAATAACGTTACAAATAACGGTTACTTTATTTTTTACATTGGCAACACTAATTTGAACTGTCATTCAATTTTGATTTTCGAAATAACGGCGAATGCACCGTGTTGTTGATCATTGTTGATTTTCCGCCGGAAAAATTATAAAGCCCACAAAATATACTTTATAATACAAAAACACGGAAATTACAAATTGCTAAAAAGAAAAGTAGTACAATTGGCGGCCTTATTGCCAATGTAGTAATATCTTCCAGGCAACCAGGCAATAGGAAACAGAGGAATAAAATAAATTGACGATTATGTTCGTAATCTTGAGTTCGCTTTATAAATACGAGCCTAAAAGATGATATCTGACTGCTCATATAAGTTGGACGCAAGAAATGGCATTTCATTATGAGCTGTCAGATATCATCACATAGTGCTCATCAATACTGAAAACGCCGTCCAATTGACGAAGAATCTAGATATAAGATTATATACGTAATTGTAGTGTATTGGGCTGCGTCTAGATACCACCAGATAAAACTAAAATTAAAATCTATCTGTCACTTTCATAATAATAAAATTAAAAAAGGACAGGCGATTTATACTCTGTGGTTTTACACTTTGTCCGCTAGATCTTGACACGCTTTTGCACGTTTCCCCGGTATTTTTGTCAATTTTATCCACCATACCATATGACGGCGGATAAACATGACAGATAACGCATCAAACCACCGACTACAAATCTAAAACCGGAGAGAATAAATCCCCTGTCATTTTCCAATGTTTTTAGTCTGAAAGTGACAGTTAGATTTTAATTTTAGTTTTAGCCGGCAAATCTAGATTCGAGCCATAATAGCGACTTGTTGTACTAACGCCATACGATTTAATTAATAAATGTGGTAACCGGTGTTATAAAAAATCACTACATAGTATAAAACAAAGTCGCTTTCTCTGTCCCTATATCCTTATGTATGCATAAATATTTAAAACTATGCAACGGATTTTGGTACGGTTTCTTTTAATGAATAGAGTGATTCAAGAGGAAGGTTTATATGTATAATACATGCATAATATAGTAGAGAAACACTGATCATTTCCGTGCGAAGCCGGGGCGGGTCGCTAGTAAAGTATTTGAAAGTTGGTTCTCACCAGGAAGAGTGCGGATAAGATGACAGTAAAGAAATGAGAAAAAAAGTAAATTTTGCGAGTCTCTGTATTTACATACATACGTACATATATAATCATGCCTTTATTCCTAATGAGGTAGGCAGAGCGTAAACGACCTAAACAAAGGTTGTTCCGCCACGTCTGATCAACTTTTAAGGGTTATTTAAGATAAATTTTGTAAGTATATTGCTATACCGGTCGGTGAGAGCCCGATGGTGTAGTGGATAGGGCCGCTGCCTCCTGAGCGGGTTTGAATCCCACCACGTACCAATGTGTTTTTCGGTTTTCGAATTTCATATGTACGTTTATTCGGCGCTTTTTCCGTGCCTCGGAAGGCACGTTAAGCCGTTGGTCCCGGTTAATATCGTTTAATACCGTAGATATTAGTCGTTAAGCCATATCAGAGGCCAGTTCTAAGCATTGGCGGCTTGAAAACTCTGACCTAATCTAGGATTGGGACTGGTTTCCCTTCTGGGTTGCGGAGGTCAGATGGCAGTCGCTCTGTGTAAAAACCAGTACCCTCGTTCAGTCCCCTAGATTAGGTAGCCGACCCTGTGAGATACGGGATAAGGCTAGGGAGATGATGATTGCTATACCGGTCAGCCTATCGCCTGAATTTTAACATACTGAAACCCGGATTCCTTAGCTGGTTTTTAAAGCATGCTTGGTAGGAAATGCAGCTGGCACATTCTATGTATTTCTCTCGCTCCCAGTCCAGCATGGAAGTATTTATATTTATCTGTATTTCATCATCTCTCTAGCCTTATCCCGTATCTCACGGGGTCGGCTTCCTAATCTAGGTGATTGAACGAGGGTACTGGTTTTTACACAGAGCGACTGCCATCTGACCTCCGCAACCCAGAAGGGAAACCAGACCCAATCCTAGATTAGGTCAGAGATTTCAAGCCACCAATGCTTAGCACTGGTCTCTGACATGGCTTAACGACTAATATCTACGGTATTAAACGATATTAACCGGGACCAACGGCTAACGTGCCTTCCGAAGCACGGAAAAAGCGCCGAATTAACGTACATATGAAATTCGGAAACCAAAAACACATTGGTACGTGGTGGGATTCGAACCACGACCTCCCGCTCAGGAGGCAGCGGCCCTATCCACTACACCATCGGGCTCTATATTTATCTGTATTTATAAGTAGTAATTGTTTTTCATACTATTTTAACGGTTTAATAAATTGGTTGTATATACTTAGCAAGTATAAGTTACCCTCTCATCTTTATACGCATCGATCATGAAATATTTATGAATCACTGGAATAAAGTATCACGGTTAGAGTACTCTAATTGGATACCTGCCTCAGCGGTCAAAGTAAATCTTGGGTATATCGAATCCTATAAAAGACAGCTTCAATCCAAGTGAAGCAAGGGTAAGCCCATTATCGTGGAAATAAGGTGCGGCTGGGATGAGCTCTGAAAGAAGTTAAATGAACCAGAAAGGTGAAAAGGGAATTGGAGATACTGTGTCTTGTTTCGTGGCTTATACCGCTGAAGGTTTTTTTTACACGGGGTGAGTCAGTTTTCATTTAATTTCCGGGCAGATTTTTTTTTTTTATTCTTCCATGCTGGACTGGGTGCGAAAAAATAACATAGAATGTGCTAGCTGCATTTCCTCCCGGGCATGCTGTAAAAACCAGTTAAGGGATCGGAGGGTTTCAGTATATTGCAGTTTAGGCGATGGGCTGACAACCTGTCACTACAGCAATATATACCTACACATCTATTCTAAATAACCCTCAAAACTTTGTCAGACGTGGCGGAACAACCTTTGTTTATGTCGTTTACGCTCTGCTTACCCCATTACGATTTTAATATTAGTTTTAGCTGGTGATATCTAGAATCGGTCTGTGTCAAACCAGTATCGTCGTTCCGGGATACGGCTACGGGATAAGGCTAGGGCGAGATGATCTAGAATCGAGCCCAATACACTACAATTACGTATATAATCTTATATCTAGATTCTTCGCCAATTGGACTGCGTTTTCAGTATTGCTGAGCACTATATAATTATATCTGACAGCTCATAATGAAATGCCATTTCTTGTATCCAACTTGTATGAGCAGTCAGATATCATCTTTCGCTCTGCCTACCCCATTAGGGATAAAGGCGTGAATATATGTATGTATGTAGAAATTTTTAGGTCAAGTTGTTCTGTGTCGTTGGTTGAGCAGCCCCTATCCTTCTCATACACCCTTAATAATCTAAAATGTTTAGGTATATAATAATAATAATAGTCTTCCCACTGATTTTCGATGATTGGCCAACTGCGGAGGACCAGTTTTTAGTGCCCAAGTGTTTTCGCTACACACAGGTGCACTCTCTTTTATTCCTTCAATATCTTACTCTGATAGCACAGAGTGACTGACACGACCAGAGATAAATCAGGCGCAAGATCGACTATTAACATGCCAATCCGACAGATCGATCATCTTACTTTTCGGACAATCAGGTGATCAACAATCAGGGGTGTAAGGGGTCTCAAATAACATCTCTCGAGACCCAAGCCAACCTCACCTGCTCGCGGTGCGCCCTGCTGACTAACGAACGAGGCTCTGGCGACTCGCCAACGTGCAATGGATACCAGCATGGCGAGTTATGGTCCAAACCCCCTTTTTTACTCTAACTATGACAACCACAACTATACAACAGCCCCTAGTGCCCGGCGGCCCCAGTCGCTGCGATGGTTCCGGCGGTGGTCAGACCAGTGCTGGGGCTCGGGGTGTCAAGAATCTCCGGGCGGGTACAACTAACCGCCAAACGACCCAGGCTTTTGATAAAATGGACACCGATACGCTTAATGTAATTACTTACAATGTGAAAACGCTAATGAAAGACGAAAGACTGCTAGAACTCGAGAATGCCCTCACCGAAATTAGCTGGGATATTATTGGTCTATCTGAAGTAAGAAGAACAGGAGAACATGCCGAAGAGCGAGACAGTGGTGTCTTCTTTCATTTCGGGGAAACTGACGGCCTCTATGGGGTCGGGTTCCTAGTGGCCAAGAAATGGAAGAATAAGATAATTGAATTCGTAGGTTACTCCGAAAGAATAGCTGTCCTAAAGTTTCAGATATCAGACAAGAAAACACTTTCACTTATCCAAGTGTATGCTCCAACATGTTCCCATTCAGACGAAGCTATTGAAGAGTTTTATGACCATCTTAATAAAGCTTGAGAAAACCGGGGAACCTGGAATGTAGTTCTTGGGGACTTCAACGCAAAAGTAGGCATTCGAAGCAAATTAGACGACGAGCAAATTCTAGGCTCTCATGGTCTCGGAGACCGAAATGAAAGAGGCACCCGTCTAATCCAATTCGCGTTCGGGCAAAACCTGCGCATATCAAATACCTTCTTCCCTAAGCAACCTCAACGCCGCTGGACCTGGGTCTCGCCGAATGGTCGCACTAAAAACGAAATAGACTTTTTCTTGGCCTCCGACAAACATCTGATAAGAAATGTCGGAGTTATAAACAAAATTAACTTTAGTTCCGATCAGACCTCTTAGAGCCAGACTTATATTCGACATAAAACTTCTTAAGTTTTTCTTGAGTAAAATAAGAAAGCACAATAGATTCACTTTAATCAACCATGAAAAACAATTCAATCTTGAGCTTAAAAATTCATTTGAAGTTCTTAACATCGGAGAATCCCAGCAAGATCCACAAAAACAATATACAAATATCATAAAAAGTATTCAGCTAGCGAGCAAAAGTATTAAATCAGAAAAAGATAACTTAAACAAACTATCAAAACCTACAAAAGATTTGATTTCTAAGCGAAAAGAACTTGAATATGGGACAGTAGAATACAGGAATATTGATAAACAAGTAAAACGCAACATTCGGCATGACGTCAGACAACTCAAAACGCATCTAGTCAAAGTAGCTCTTACTAAAAATAGATCGCTCAGGGTTGCGAAAGACGGTATCTTGGGTGGAAGGGCTTGGATAACATGCCTTAAAGATGAGCATGGAGTGAAGCACATAAACAGAGCATAGATCACTGAAATCAGTACCAAATTCTATGAGACGCTTTACTCCGATCCTCACCCCCAAGTAGAAAACGTACCCTCCACTAATTACTTCTGTCCTGATACCATCCCCCCAATTACTGAATATGAGGTGCATAAAGCCCTAAACACTATGAAGTATAACAAGAGCCCTGGCGAGGATGGTGTCACGACAGAAGCCCTTAAAATTGGTGAGCCCACTCTTTTACCCCATATAACAAATTTATTTAACGCTATTATTCAATCAGGTCGTCTACCTGATAATTTCTGTCACTCAAACATTATTATTCTTCACAAAAAAGGCAGCAAACAGGATATAGAGAACTACAGGCCCATCAGTTTAATATCACATATGTACAAAACTTTCATCAAAATCATTCAGAACCGCATTGATGGAAAACTAGACCTCCACCAACCACCAGAACAGGCTGGCTTCCGTCCCAGCTTCTCTACAACCGACCATCTTCATGCCCTCAATCAGGTTGTGGAAAAGTCTGTTGAATATAAAAAGTCACTTTACCTCGCATTTGTCGACTACAATAAAACGTTCGACAGCCTCTACCATGACGCCATGTTTGATTCGCTCTCAAGGCAAAACATAGAAGCTACTTACATAGACTTGCTTAAAAATATCTACTCGCAAAGTACGGCCAACCTCAAACCTCAACCCCCCTGGTTCATCATTTCGAATTCACAAAGGTGTCAAGCAAGGTGATCCGTTGTCCCCCAAGCTGTTCACCAGTACCCTCGAAGAGGTATTTAAAAAAGCCTCAGTCTCATGGCAACAGAGAGGCATTGAAGTCGGTAAAAGGAGGCTCACAAACCTACGTTTTGCCGACGACATTGTACTTTTTGCACCGACTGCTCGTGAACTTCAAAACATGCTGCAAGACCTGAGCTCGGCGAGCCGTGAGGTTGGACTTTGGATGAACCAGTCAAAGACCAAATTAATGACCAACAGTCCCAAACATAGGGTAACGGTAGACGGGGACGATATACAATATGTCGACGAGTATATTTACTTGGGCCAGTTAGTTTCTTTTAGCGACCGGCAGGACAAAGAAGTCGATCGCCGTGTCGAAAATGCCTGAAAGAGCTTCTGGTCTATAAAGGACTTGATGAAAGGAGATCTTCCTTTAACACTAAAACGCAAGCTCGTCGATATGTGTATCTTACCCGTCCTAACCTATGGTGCGCAGGTCTGGTCTTTGACTGCTTCTCAGAAGTCCAGACTGGCTGTTTGTCAGCGAGCGATGGAGCGCAGTATACTTGGTGTCAAAAGAATAGACAGAGTCCGGAACACCACTCTGCGTTCCAAAACGCGCATTACTGATGTGACCGAGAAGGCAGCAAAATTAAAATGGGACTGGGCGGGTCACGTATGCCAAATGCATCCAGAGAGATGGGCCAAATTAACGACCGATTGGGTTCCCCTCGATAGCCGGCGAGGGAGAGGAAGACCGAGGAAACGATGGCGCGATGACTTAGATTCTTTTGAAAAAGACTGGCAAAACATAGCTGGAGATTGAGACCAGTGCAAAAAGAAAGGGGGGGCCTTTGCCCTGCAGTGGAACATTTCAGGCTAAGTAAAAAAAAAAAGGTGATCAGCCTGCAATGTCCTAACCAAACTAGAAACAACAACACAAAGCCATTGTCCCCCACCGGAAATCGAACCCGGGACCTCTGGATCGTGAGCCCATTGCTCATTGGAGGTAGTTATATAATATTTATATAGATTGCTTCGGACTCTACAAAATCTTCAAAAGGCTTAAATCAGTAATTCCTTCAGTAAACAACAACTTTGGGAAATCATTTGGTTGGTCTGTGAATAGAATCTACCATTCCGCTCTCTAGTTAGGAATTAGTTAGTCAATTAATAACTTTAAGCCAGTTAGTCAAATATTCAATAGTATATATTTAGATTTGAACTCTATATTTAAATACAATGCCTCCATGCTGGACTGGGAGCGAGAGAAAAACCTAGAATGTGCCAGCTGTATTTCCTCCCGGGCATGCTGTGAAGCCCAGCTAAGGGGTCCGAGGGTTTCTGTATGTGGCGGAACCACCTTTGTTCGGGTCGTTTACGCTCTGCCTACCGCATTAGGGATAAAGGCGTGATTATATGTATGTATGTTTAAAACCGAGGAGGGGTGATTTTACATAGTTTAATGAAATATGAAAATTAAATTTGTCCCATACCCTTGGCCCATACCTACTCGATCAACTGATATGTAATAGTAGATACATAGGGTCATAATTATAAACAGCACTTGAGACTGTAAAAACCAGCTAAGGGATCCGAGGGTTTCAGTATATTGTAATTTAGGCGATGGGCTGACAACCTGTCATTACACCAATATACGTAGAAATCTATCTTAACCCTCAAAACTTTGTCAGACGTAGCGAAACGACCTTTGTGTAGGTCGTTTACGCTCTGCCTACCCCATTAGGGATAAAGGCGTGAATATATGATGATTTTGATGATGACTTGAGACTGACAGCTAGTTTGAGTTCGTATCAGAAATATCATTTCAGTACAATGTGGCCTGTCAAATCCATACTTAATATTGCTCTCAATCTTGAGATTGCTTTATAAATGCGAGCCAAAAAATAAGATATAATTAAACCCAGAATGACCCCAGGTGCAAATAATCTTGGGGACTATTCTACTTAACAATACGTATATATATAGGTTCGCCGTTTGAGGGCAATTTTATAGTTACAAGGCGTTTGACGCTCTGCCTACCTCGCAAGGGCTAAAGACGTGATTAATTACAAATGTACGTGTGCATGTTTATCCTGAAACCAAGTTTGGGCTATCACTTGATATACTATAAATTGTTTTTTTTATTTTCACTTACTTAAGGAAGATTTTTCTTTAATTCTTTAAGTAATGAAAGTGAAATCTTGATTTTACTTTAATTCTTTATTTTATTTTAATTCTTAATACGAGTAGTTAGCAGATAAAGTCTGTGCCAGACAAGTGTTATTAAGAAAGCACTTCTTACTATTCTGAAAAGAGCCGTGAACAAAAGAGTTTATGGGTTCAATTCTAGGTGCCACCGCTAGAGCTAAAATTAAAATCCATCTCTCTCTTTTAAAATAATAAGATTGAAAAAGGACAGGTGACTTTTTTTGTACTATTTTGCACATTTCCTTTTCATCTTCCTTTTTTTATCTGCCATTTTAATACATGGCGGTTATATTAGAAGATACATACCTACATACATAAAATCACGCCTTTATCCCTTACGGGGTAGGCAGAGTGTAAAACGCCTCGTAACATGCGCTTTTGCCACGTCTGACAAAAATTGAGGTCAAATTTTAGATTGTAATGATTTGTATTGCTGTAGTGACAGGTTGTCAGCCCATCGCCTAAATTACAATACACTGTAACCCTCGAATTCCTTTTATATTCGAAGATAACGTGTAAAATCATATGAAAATCATAGAGTATAATCGAAACTAAAGAGAATAAATCACATGTCCCTTTTCAAACTTCTTGATCTGAAAGAGACAGGTAAACTTAAATTTAGATGGTATCTAAAAGCGAGCCCAGTGTTTAAACTTTACCCATCTATCATCCGGTGACTTTCCAAAAATTGTAGGTTCTTTCTGAAACCGTTTTTTTTGTCAAAGTCAAATCATTTATTTCCAAATAGATTCTTAAGTACACTATTAGAAAGTGATTAACGAGTCTATTACAAAGAAAATTATATCTATGTCACAAAATAAAATAAAACTATATCACAATGAAGAACATTTCTTCCATGCTGGACTGGGAGAGATAGAAAAACATAGAATGTTCCAGCTGCCCTTCCTCCCGGGCATGCTGTAGAAGTCAGCAAAAGGGACTCGAGGGTTACAGTGTATTGTAATTTAGGCGATGGGCTGACAACCTGTCACTATAGCAATACACATTACAATCTAAAATTGCCCTCAATTTTTGTCAGACGTGGCGAAAGCGCCTTTTACGAGGAGTTTGACGCTCTGCCTACCCCGTAAGGGATAAAGGCGTGACTTTTTTGTATGTAGGTATGAAGAACAAGTACGAGAAACTCGCACTTTTCCCCTCTCTTCGTTTTGTCTTATTATCACTTTTGGCCTTCCTATTGTTCAAAATAGGGTTTGTGACCGCAATGTGTGCCAACTTCTTGGGCTTCACTGAAATATCAGAGCTCCATACATCTTTGTCATTAGTATAGTCATCTAACTTATAATAGGCTTTCTGACATAATGTGTTTTTAATAATATCTATAAATTGGTACTCTTCTACCTAACTGGTTATAGGTATAGGTACATCAAGTCTAAACGTTCGCCTTTTTCTTAGCAAGTGGGTTTTTTAAGTCGAACAACGAACCGATGAACTCTGGTGTCAGAATTTTGAAACCGCCTAGAAGTATAGCTCTTAGGACTCAACATGGTTTGAGTAACGACTACTATCAAAGACAGCGACCGGGACCGACGGCTTAACGTGCCCTCCGAAGCACGGAATCCTTCTTCTTTTCGGACAATCAGGTGATTCAGCCTGCATGTCATAAATTTACAAATATCAACTTATGCCGTCGCCCCATATCTTCCATGCTGGACTGGGAGCGAGAGAAAAACATAGAATGTGCCAGCTGCATTTCCTCCCGGGCATGCTGTAAAAACCAGCTAAGAGATTCAAGGGTTTCAGTATATTGTAATTTAGGCGATGGGCTGAAAACCTGTCACTACAGCAATATACCTACAAATCTATCTTAAATAACCATCAAAGCTTTGTCAGACGTGGCGAAACGACCTTTATTTAGGACGTTTACGCTCTGCCTACCCCATTAGGGATAAAGGCGTGATTATATGTATGTATGTAGAACGTCCGGATCCGGAGCACATGGCTCAGACCACTAGACCACGGACGCAGTTAAAACTAATCTAGTCTAAAAGTTACCTGTTAAAAAATTAAAACATTGACTAAACTTTTTTTATTTACTTGCACTTAACGACTTGCATTTATGATAATTATTTTGAACGTTATAAATCATAAACACTAAAATGTGATCTGCTTGTTTTTTTATTTCGATTATTAGTTTTGGAGAAAAAGAATAAAATCTGATTTCTGGGAGGTTCGCAAAGGGCGGGTCCGTGCGCGGGCGACGGGCGGCAGACGGCCCACGGCCTTCGCGAGGGGAACCCGCGTCGCTCTTGTCACGCAAAAATAGTTTTCGGAAGTTCTGTTGGGACATTTTGTGTTTAAGACTTTTAATATTCATTGTTTAATATTAGTGCGAATTATTCTTTATCTACTGATTATTATTGATGAGTTTCTCTAAAATTCTTAGAAAATATGAAAAAACAGTAAGTATTTACTTCAACATAATATTATTTTGTTTTATTTTACTACTATTTTATTAGTCAGCTACTGTAGAATGTAGCAAATGGTTCAGCAATGTTTTTTTAGGAAATAACAAAAATATCTTGGTTCTCTAAAAATATTGATAGCTGTTTGATTGGAATGTTTTATTCTATCTGACAGCGTAAAGATTGCATATTGTCTACAAACCAATGCATAATTTCGCCACACAAAGTGTCAGCCACATTAGTGCGGTGGCAGTGCTAGAGGCTTTCAATCGCAGTAGTACGAGATCGATCCTTACCAATATTCGATTCTAATTAACGTTTTTTAATTTTTATTTAATTTGTATTATTTTTCTCATAAATTTTTAATTGTTTTTTTTTTCCAGCAGCCATTAACAAAATGTTAAAAACGAAAATTCTGCACAAATATCTTGAATCACAAGAATTCATAGCATTACGTCGTCGGACCAACATAAGTAAGTGAAAATAAACTTACAGCTTTCATTTGGTTTATGTAAACTTTGTGATTATAACGGTATTCCACAACCTTGTTTCCCTTTTCGGAGTAAGTATATTATATTACTCCATGTCTCTACTGACTACAGTATGCCCTGGAAAAGAAGCAACTGGAAGATTCTATGTTTTTCTATCGCCCCTAGTCTAGCAAAGAAGAATTAAGACATGTTAATTTAGAATTTACATTTACAGCACTTGTAAGTTTAATTATAGTCCAAGAGCTCAAACTATTTTAAGAACAGGAATAAACTACATATCCAAATAAAGGCGTTATCAAAATTATACATACATACATATGATCACGCCTTTATACCTGATGGGGTAGGCAGAGCGTAAACGACCTTAACAAAGGTCGTTCCGCCACGACTGACAAAGTTTTGAGGGTTATCTATACATATAATAAATCTCTAGAAGGGTCGTGTCTATACATTGAATATATTTACAAAAAATAATTGCAGCAGGCGTTATTAACGATGTAAAGATCAGAAAGTTTTTTTTTGTCTGTCTGTCTGTCATTCTGTCTGTCTGTCTGTATGTTACCACATCACAACAAAACTACTGATCCGATTTCGATGGGACTTTTTTATTCATCTGTGTGTTACCTAAAAACACGCTACTAGACTCAGGGGGTAGGCAGGAAATTGAAATTTGGCTGTTTCTTAACCGATTTTATGGAACTATTTTAATTCGACTGAACAATATTTAAAATTAAAGTTACCTTTAATTAATTAGTTACCTTTAATTTTCTACCTACCTCGTAAGTCGTGAGGCGTGATTTTTTGTATCTTTACTTTAATTTTAAAGGTTGCTCAGTCTCAGAATAAAAAAGTTCCATAAGAATCGGTTAAGAAACAACCAAATTTAAATTTCCTGCCTACCCTTTATTTATTTATTTATTTATTTAACAGTTTATTGTACACAGAAACATACACAGAACAATGACATAGGAATCAAGACACAACAGGTACAGGTACAGGTACAGGTACAGGTAAGTCTATTAGCGTGATTTTAGATATCCTAAGTTTCCCTTCTGGATTGCAGAGATGAGATGGCAGTCGCTCTGTGTAAAAACCAGTACCCTCGTTCGATCCCCTAGATTAGGTAGCCGACCCCGTGATATACGGGATAGGGCTAGGGAGATGATGATGTATGACGCTATAGTCACAGCTCATCGCCTAAATTATAATATACTGAAACCCGAGGATCCCTTAGCTGGTTTTTACAGCATGCCAGGGACGAAATGCAGCTAGCACATTCTATGTTTTTCTCTCGCTCCCAGGCCAGCATGGAAGATCAAAATTATCCATACGAAATAATCAGTAGATTATATATTTATTATGTTCTGTTTACCATCACTATAATATTTGTTTTCTGTTCCAGTTATCCATTAGTACAAAAGAAGAAAGACTACACAATGCGACACACATCAGTAGAAGAATCATAAATTTATCAAAACTTCATATTTAATTGATGACCTTTATTACTGTTACTCGTATACCTTCTAAGCTATTATTTTTAGTAGATTTATTTATTGCTTGCGGGCTTGCTGTAAAAACCAGTGTTCGAGAGTTTTAGTATATTGTAATTTAGGCAATGGGCTGACGTATTGTCACTACAGAAATATACCTACAAATCTATCTTAAATAACCCTCAGAACTTAATCAGACGTGGCGGAACGACTTCGTTGTTTACGTAGTTTACGCTCTGCCTACCCCACTGTGGATAAAGGCGTGATTATATGTATGTATGATTTGAACTTCAAGAGATTATATTTCTGTACTTCATTATATCTTTCCAAATTTTAATCGCCTTATAATACTACCTTTACAAAATGTCATTCCTTATAGCAGAAGACCAGAGTTAAGACACAAAAAACCTAATAATAATAATCTTTTACCTTCTGTTAGATTTTAAAATAAATTGACCTACATACTTAATTATTTAATGAATATATTTACATAAGATAGATACTAATGACTGGCTATAGATTATAATCTAAAATAATACATAGCTAGGCTAGATTTTACAGCCATGTAATGCCTAATAATTGAAAATTGCATATTTTATACATAACGGGCGTAAGAGACAGCGGCCTGCAAATTCTTTCAGGAGATGAAAGTCTAGGTAGACCCATACAACATTAGAATTCACTTACCCAAGAGGTATGAAATGTTGTGGTTTCTCATGATTTTAAATACATAATTAAATTTTAAAAATATACAGATCTTGAGCCCTCTACAAGCCATCTAAAAATATTAATTTCATATAAAATCGAAAAAAAAGTCGTCGGTTTAATTTAGTTTTTTTTCTTTTGTTATTGTAATTTGGTGATTTTTTTGAGCCCGGGTATGTTATAAGTGAAAAGTATTTAAAGATTTTAGCAAATTGCTTCACATAGTCATTTTGCTCCGGACAGCATCTCAAAATTACATTTGTTTTATCTCTTAAACAGGTTTAAACTTGCTGTAATTAATTTACGCGTAAATACAAGGTCTGTTACATCATATACAGCAATACAATTTTCAAATCTTACTTAATAGCAAACCAGATGTAACAATGTCGGAAACGTAGGTATTTAAAAAAAAAACTGCTGGTAAAGGGGTAAAAGTAGTATGGGCGTTGACTGCGGAACCTCTATCAGTTTGCGGGACGCTGTCCCTTACACCCGGTACATTTACATACATAGGGTTTATGGGGTCGATAGACTCGATACCCACTCGACAGGAGAAGAACATACATAAAAAACCGAGGTATATCATTTACCTAAGAAATTTTAAGGACTTATTTAGACAATGAAACTGAACAATTTTCTCGATGGAATATAGGTCAAAATATGAAAAAAAAATCTATCGTGTCTAGTAAATTTTTTTCACCTTACGTTCCAAAAAAAAAACAGTTTCATAATCTCACCAACAATAACAAGCCCTTAAAATTTCCTTAGTGAATAAAAATTCTTGCTGTATTTCAATAAAACATAATAATTTAATTCTTTAAAATGTTCGCAAGCTCTTGGACTATTTTATAGGATCATTTTGAATAAAGTGTAAATAATGATAACGGTGTGTTCTACTCATGAAACTGTACAACTTTTTCGAATAAAATATAAAATAATAATTTAATATTATTATAAATAATTATTTAATATTATATAAAATAATTATATAAAATAATAATTTGGAAAATTGAATATGTACATAATAAATTAGAATCAGTAGTGTGGTAGTATATATCGACACATTTGTATTTTTGTTCATATTATTTCGACAGTTGTATGTTTTCTAGGAAAAGTTTTTAGTTTAATGAGTAGAACACCAAGAGAACACCCGTAATATTTGCATTTTTAATTATAAAGTATTTTATGGATCACATGGTTCAAAAATATACCCGGTGGTAAAGGAGATGATCACAAACTAGAACCTATCGCGTGTTGTAGTAGTACAAGCAAAATCCGATAGATGGCCAAGTTTATTCTCCTTTACGTAACAAACATCAGGGGAAAGAACGGGTGGGTGGGGTGTCAGGTAAGCAAAACGCTCAAGGTCATTGAGACATGGAAGCGTCTTAAGTTGTTATTCAGCAAATACGTTAATTAAAGTTTTGGATATATCTGATTGAAGTGGACATTTTGTATGGTTTTTTTTTTTTAAATTTTCATTTACTTAAATAATTTCTTGGCGGAAGTGGTTCAGTGTCGTTGACTGAGCCACCCCTGTTTGTAGGACGCTGTCTCTTACACTTGGTATAGTCTGACAACCTGTCACTACAGCAAAATACCTACGAATCTAAGAAGAATAAGAAAGAAGAAGAATTAGTTTATTGCCATAACATAAAGTACATAAAACATTAAAAAGAAAGACAAAACATAAATTATGGCAAAAGGCAGGGACTAAGTTGTTGTCAACATGCTGCCGGGGACAGCACTGTTGACACTGATTTTCAGCCCTTACCCTTTTATTTCATTACTAAAAAAACAATGTATCTATCTTAAATAACCCTCAAAACTTTGTCAGACGAGGCGGAACGATCTTTGTTTAGGTTGTTTGCGCTCTGCCTACCCCAGTAGGGATAAATCAATAACGCCGATTATATGTATGTATGTAGAATTATAATTGCTATGAAAGTCGCTCCCCTCCTGTGTTAATGCACTCAGGTGAAGTGCATTTAGTGACAATGCTTAATAATGTAGTCGCAAAGTCATATGTCTAAGTGCAGCAACACACAGGCGTCACCTTACGCGTTACGCACGCGTACTGGTAGAGGGATGCGCCGACGCAGAGTTCCTCGTTACGCGCGCGTTGTGCGCAAGGTGACGCCTGTGTGTTGTAGGCAATGCAAAAAGCATTGACAGTAAGTGACGCCTGTGTGTTGTAGGCAATGCAAAAATCATTGACAGTAAGTGACGCGTGTGTGTTGTGAGCAAGGCAAAAAGCATTGACAGCGTGTTGAGCGCAAACTTACGCGCAGTAAGTGACGCCAGTGTGTTGTAGGCAATGCAGAAAACATTTACAGTAAGTGACGCCTGTGTGTTGTAGGCAATGCAAAAATCATTGACAGTAAGTGACGCGTGTGTGTTGTGAGCAAGGCAAAAAGCATTGACAGCGTGTTGAGCGCAAACTTACGCGCAGTAAGTGACGCCTGTGTGTTGTAGGCAATGCAGAAAACATTGACAGTAAGTGACGCCTGTGTGTTGTAGACAATGCAAAAAGCATTGACAGCGTGTTGAGCGCAACCTTACGCGCAGTAAGTGATGCATGTGTATTGTAGGCAATGCAAAAAGCATTGACAGCGTGTTGAGCGCAACCTTACGCACATTAAGTGACGTATAATAAAACATTTGTGGCTTCGTTCGCGTTTATACGTATAAAATATTTGTGGGAGATGATCAAGAACCATTATATAAATCAAACCTTTTTATTTTCTAGCATACGTTTGGTTATTAACTACATTAGTGCAGCAACACACAGGCGTCACTTACTGCGCGTAAGGAATGGACACCAGCGGTAGAGCGGAATACGTATTCTTTGGCACAAGTACCGCTGGTGTCCATTCCCTAGATTTTATTCCATTTCAGCGTCTATCCTGCCAGATATAAAACCAGCACTAAAACGTAAAAGAATCTAAGAGCTGGGTTTAGCATGAGCCCCGACTATGAAGGTTTACTGTTATCGTCAACTCTGATGATGATGAACAGATCGTACGGTCGTTGCTGACCAAGTCACATAGTAGCAGGGTTGGCACTACCTTTATAGATATTTAAATTAACGTCTTTATCTCTAAATATAAAGAGGTAAGCCTTTCAAAATAATTTTCGAAAAATTTCAGAAAGCACTGTGTATTGCTGAAGTAATAGTCCTCCCACCAATTGTTGGTGACGGCGACGAATCTCTCAGAGACAGGCCAACTGCGCAGGACTAGTTTTTAGTGCCCAAGTGTTTGCGTAACACACAAGTGCACACTCGATTCCTTCAATCTCTTATTCTGATGGGTCAGATTGACTGACACGACCAGAGAGAAATCAGGCGCAGGACCTACTATTTACATACCTATCCGACTGCATGGATCATCTTACTTTTCGGACAATCAGGTGATCAGCCCGCAATGTCCTAATCAAACTAGAAACAACAACACAAAGTCTTTGTCCCCCACCGGGAATCGAATCCGGGACCTCCGTTTCGTGAGCCCATGACTCAGACCGCTAGACCACGGATGCAGTTATTGCTGAAGTGGCAAGATTGCGTCATATATCTTGCAAATTACAATCCACTTAAATACTTAATTTCTACTGGTTCTACAGAACGCCCGGAAAGAGTTGGAGCCGGAGGCTGTTAATGATTAATTTACTATAAAACGCGCCAATCAAAAGATGGAAAACAATAGGAAATCCTAGGAAATTCATAAATATTGTAGCCTAAAAATAACTTAATCTTTAAAAATACGACATACTTAAGTATACCTAACCTAACCTAACCTAACCTAACCGTATTAGCCGTAGCTAATATTAATTACTCTATGGTGTAGAAACGCTTGCAATTTTGCCAAAAAAAACTTCTGTCCTTTGCTACAAGTACTAACAGTATGTTTTTAAAAGCGACAAAGTACGATTTGAACCTACGGACACGGCACACCGCTACCCTAACCGACTGAGCTTTGCACGTTTTTCAAAGAAATTTAAAAACGTAAAGTTTGATTTTATAACTTTGAGTTATCAATACCAACGTCTTTTGCGGCCCATGAACAGCTTTTTCTTTACAAATTAGCAGAGGTTCAATTTTCAAAACCGCGGACTATAATCTTGTTACAAAAATATGTTTTGCGATTGACTTTCTTAAGGCTTTCACTTCCATGCTGGCCTGGGTGCAAGAGAAAAATATAGAATGAGCCAACTGCATTTCCTCCCGGACATTCTGTAAAAACCAGCTAAGGAATCCGAGGGTTTCAGTATATTGTAATTTAGGCGATGGGCTGACAACCTATCACTACATCAATATACCTACAAATCAATCTTAAATAACCCTCAAATCTTTTCAGATGTGGCGGAACGACCTCTGTTTAGGTCGTTTACGCTATGCCTACCCCATTAGGGATAAAGAAGTGATTATATGTATGTATGTATGGCTGAAAAGAAAAAGCTATTTTCAGGAGATAAAAAAAATTACTTCCCATACAAAATAACCACCTCGATCAGACAATTTATATGCAAAACTATTGATCAATAGTCGTTGCGGGACGCTGTCCCTTACACTCCGTATATCATAATAAAAATCACAAACCATTGCAGTGGTTCAATCCATACACCGATCTGTCCAATCGATCCAGCAGTAAACAGGTCTGGTAGTGACAGCAGTCCACAATTCCACATGTCACACTAACGTCCATAATGATCACCATTTCAGGATAACGGGGTGGTTGTTTATGTAGGAGCTGCGTTTAGAACTGAAGCTACTTTGTATTCATATTAATATGACAACATAATCTCCCTAGCCTTATCCCGTATCTCACGGGGTCGGCTTCCTAATCTAGGGGATTGAACGAGGGTACTGGTTTTTACACAGAGCGACTGCCATCTGACCTCCGCAACCCAGAAGGGAAACCAGACCCAATCCTAGATTAAGTCAAGAGTTTTCAAGCCGCCAATGCTTAACACTGGCCTCTGATATGGCTTAACGACTAATATCTACGGTATTAAATGATATTAACCGGGACCAACGGCTTAACGTGCCTTCCAAAGCACGGAAAAAGCACCGAATAAACGTAGGTACATATGAAATTCGAAAACCGAAAAACACATTGGTACGTGGTGGGATTCGAACCACGACCTCCCTGCTCAGGAGGTAGCGGCCCTATCCACTACACCATCGGGCTCTGCATATAAATATCATATTAATATGACAACGTAGAGCAGAAAAAGTATAACTTGGAATTAGAAGCTTATTTTTCCTATTTGAATTGGAAGTCAATTTCCCTCACGTCAAAAATACGCATTATCTTCAACTAGGGACCCGCCCCGGCTTCGCACGAAAATTATCAGTGTTTCTCTACTATATTATGCATGTTTTATACATATAAATCTTCCTCTTGAAACGCTCGATCCAATAAAAGAAACCGCATCAAAGTCCGTTGCATAGTTTTAAAGATTTATGCATACATAGGGATATAGGGACAGAGAAAGCGACTTTGTTTTATACTATGTAGTGATGAATAGACGCGATGTATGACAGGATAATGAGACTATGGCTTAATGGTTTGAAGCAGTAGTGAAATCCCATACAAACGTAGTTTTGCGTTTATTACTAAACAATAAAATCAATCTTAACCAAACTCTGTAAACATGACCAAATGCATCATATCTATGCTTCTAATTAGGTTTGGCTTGAAAATATTAACCAAGTACAAAATAAAAATGCAAATAAAATATTAATCTAATATTACGCGAAATCGTACTGTCGGTCTTATTTTGTTTATGCTTAATATTTTCAAACCAAACCTAATTAGAAGCATAGATTTGATGCATATGGTTATGTGTACAGAATGTGGTTAAGTTTGGTTTTACTGTTTAGGAATAAAAGTGAATCTACCTTTGTATGGGATTTCACTACTCCGGGAGACCCTTAACAAATAAGTTTGAATAACTAAAAGTTACCTAAGTATTTTAATATCTGCTTGAATATTTCCTGGAAGTAGGCGTATAATTCTAGTACAGAAACTGAATTTCAATGGACAAACTTTGGCCCTGAACCTTTATAATCGAGTTAATAATAGATACAAACTTCAGCTAATTGTGACCAGAACTTCATCAGTAATTCAATTTTAAACTAAAGGGCGCTGACCTCATTAGCTTTCCAATTTCAAATTATACCTACAATATATTTAACCTAATTTAACCGCCATATTTTGGAATGTCGCTGTTTGCGAAGAAAGTTTTCGAAAGCATTGACAGCTGAAAATTGGCTTTATCGGTTTTAACCGAACAATAAACAAAGTCTATTTAAATTCTAATCAGATTGTCAAGCACACAAATAGATAATAATACTAAATAAATGAGTTTTGTATCTAAAGGAAGATTTAAACAGTATTGATAAAATACAATTATATGGCAAGGGAATATTAGTATCGAATTTCGAAGACTTATTTTTAAACAAATTTTAAGCTAGTATTTTTCTCAATCAAAGACAGATTTCGACTTCTAAAATCTATAAATTCTAGCAAGCTCATATCCTTTTCTGAAAGGAGAAAATTTTATATTATTTGTTTGCCTTTTTTACAAAAAACAAGCAATATTAGCAAAATGGGTCGAGCATATATTCTGCTAAATGGGCCGTACTAATGTTACAGACGAGCCCAAAAGTCTGGTATCAACTTATTTAGGTTATATGTGTTCTAAAATATTATACTCTGCTGGATCTAGAGAGCTGATGTCACTTTGTCATCTTGATCTTCTAGCCTTAAATTAGATCTCTTCAAAGTAATGGAAAAGGGTAAAAGTTCTTCTTCTTAGCGAGTGGATTCTTGACTCGAACGACCCGATGAACCCTCGTGTCAGAGCTTTGAAACCGCCTAGTAGCACGGCTATTAGGCCTCTGACGTGGTTAAAGTAACTACCACTATCAAAGACAGCGACCTGGACCGACGGCTTAACGTGCCCTCCGATGCACGGAATCCTTTTTCTGACAATCAGGTGATTCAGCCTGCAATGTCCTAACCAAACTGAGGAAAACCTCACAAAGGGATAAATTGACAAATATCAAGTTTGTGTTCCTTCCCTGGGAATCGTACCCAGGACCTCCGGATCGTAAGCTCTGACCACTAGACCACGGAAGCAGTTGGTTTAAGCTTGAATATTGCCTAAATTACAACCAAAGTACAATAAGAGTTTCAGTTTATGTAAATGTACACGTACAAGTTATTGGAACTAAAATGTTTTTTTTATATAGTAATACACTACACTACTCCGTTGTTTATTGCAATACGCTCGGGAGAAACATTCTAAGGGCGTTTGATGTTTGAGCACTTGTCTATATCAGATCCGAATTCAATTCGTATCAAGAAAAAAAACATGAAACGTGTATGAAAGAGTGCACAAACAAGCTGTCATAAAATTAGGAAGGCCAAATCGGATACGAATTGGATGCGGATCTAATGTAGCTCTATCGCTCCTAGTCCAGCATGGAAGTAAAAATGTGTATCTTTAAATTTGACAACCCTAAAGTAAGACTAAACTACAGTACCGCTTACGAAGTTAACCTGACCTGACCTTTCTTCAGTTTACGTCCATTCATACCGGATTTTCGGTTAGTGCTAGACTTTTAGCGACGACTAGCTAATTTTAGATCTCTTACGGTCCTATTTGTAAAGCGATCTCAAGATTGAGAGCAATTTTAAGTATGGATTAGACAGTTCATTTTGCACTGAAATGACATTTCTGATATGAACTTAAACTCGCTGTCACTCTCAAGTGCTATTTATAAATACTGGCCTTAAAGGGCCGATTAGGTATTAATATATGATGATGCCAATTGCGTTTCTTCGTGAGCATTCCGCCGTACATATATACATATAATCACGCCTTTATCCCTAATGGGGCGGGTAAACGAGCTAAATAACGGTCGTTTCGCCACTTCTGACAAAGTTTTGAGGGTTATTAAGATAGATTTTTAGGTATATTGCAGGTTGTCAGCCCATCGCCTAAATTGCAATATACTGAAACCCTCGGATCCCTTAGCTGGTTTTTACAGCATGCCCGGGAGGAAATGCAGCTGGCACATTTTACGTTTTTCTTTCGCTTCCAGGCAGCATGGAAGATGACGCTGTGATATACGAGTAGGCGTTTATATGTATGTCCATTGGCGTATTCAGGGGTGGGGGGATATGGTGGTTCAAACCAAAGACATCTATATAAACTGAGGTAGACGCGGCATATGCGCCAAAAGTAGAAGCGATTCAACGAGGGGTAATTGGCACCCTTGCCTTCAGCAATCCTTCAGCAATCCTTCAGTGTTCAATAGCGCGTGAATAAATGAATGCTGTAGTTTTAGGATCACCTTTTAAGGCTCGAGAGCAATATTAAGTATGGATTTGATAGGGAGTTAGTGATTATAACTACGGCCTTAAGTGTCGATTTGCTTAGTAAGCCGCGTCTACCTCAGTTTATATAGAAGTCTTTGGTTCAAAACCCCCCAAATCTGACCAGGCACCAAGGTTTGACAACACATTTGTCCAGATAAGTGTCCAGTGGCCTATCCAAAAAGAAGTTATGATAAGCAAAAAACATGATTTCACGCTCGCTTCACTCGCGATAGGTTTCAATGTACCCGTCTTCCGTATTTCATTTTAATACACGTTTTACAACATGGGGTTTCGGTTCATGTATTTACACACATTTTACAAAAAAAAACGTTATTAACCCCTCCCCCTAAATCCTGGCTACGCCTATGTCATCATCATCATCATCCTAGCCTTATCCCGTATTTCTCGGGGTCGGCTACCTAATCTAGGTGATTGAACGAGGGTACTGGTTTTTACACAGAGCGACTGCCATCTGACCTCCGCAACCCAGAAGGGAAACCAGACCCAATCCTAGATTAGGTCAGAGTTTTCAAGCCGCCAAAGCTTAGCACTGGCCTCTGATATAGCTTAACGACTAATATCTACGGTATTAAACGATATTAACCGGGACCAACGGCTTAACGTGCCTTCCGAAGCACGGAAAAAGCGCCAAATAAACGTACATATGAAATTCGAAAATCGAAAAACACATTGGTACGTGGTGGGGTTCGAACCACGACCTCCCGCTCAGGAGGCAGCGGCCCTATCCACTACACCATCTGGCTCTTTTACGCCTATGTGTATGTCTGCAATATCTGCATGCCATTGCCAGTTAATATGTCACTGTGCCGTGGACCTGTAATTGATTGCATCCATTTCACTCTGACATATTGTCTTATTAATTGGATACCATTGGGATACAGCTTCCCGATGCTAAACGATTACATGCAGGCGAATATGTATACGTAGTTATAGATTGTTAAGTTAACAAGTAGCATGTACACACCTATAAAAACAAGTAAACAAGTCTGCTAAGTGCAAAAGGGAGATAAGACTTTTTCGTTGCACTTACACTACGCGCGTAGCCAAACCGTAGCACTTTCGTAGCATGATGCTACGTGGTTTTTGTATTTGTTTCTTAAGGGGCGAACAGAACCGCGACAATGGCGCTATCAGTTTTAAATTATTTGTGTCCAAAATACAATCATTTTAATGAATATTTATACGTTTAGCGGAAATCGCAAGTAATTCTCCATTTATAACACACAATTATTATAATTCATAATTAGTATCTAAGCTTGCTTAGCACTACAAATGTGCTAATAGTGGCCACTTTTAGCCTAATTGTAATACAAAGCTTGCATGCTTAGTTTGAAATTTGATATAATAGGTTATAAAATAGAGAATTACGTCCTATTACCGCTAAATGGTAAATATTCATGAAAATGTTAATTTTGAAGGCAAATTATTTATGATTTTCCATGCTGGACTGGGAGAGATAGAAAAACATAGAATGTTCCAGCTGCCCTACCTCCCGGGCATGCTGTAGAAGTCAGCAAAAGGGACTCGAGGGTTACAGTGTATTGTAATTTAGGCGATGGGCTGACAACCTGTCACTATAGCAATACATATTACAATCTAAAATTGCCCTCAATTTTTGTCAGACGTGGCGGAAGCACCTTTTACGAGGCGTTTAACGCTCTGCCTACCCCGTAAGGGATAAAAGCGTGATTTTATGTATGTAAATAATTTATGACTATTGAGGGCGCCACCTATGCTCTAGTAACACCTTAAGTATTTTATTACCTTATATTACAAACAATATAAGCTGTTTACAAGAAACTTTTGACAAAATACTTAAACTATTTCCAAGAAATATAGCGAAAGAATTTACTTAACAAATAAGTGAAATAACTCATATTTGTTTGTTTACTTTCATCTAAAGAGTAATATCCTGTTGACACTTTACTTAACTTCGTACATTAGTCATGGTGTGTGGCAAAAGATATCATATTTCAGTAAAAAGGTGGTATTTTATCTTGTTGAGAGGTTTAAAGATGACAAAGAACCATTGTCTCCCTGTCCCTACTCCCTGCTGTGAAACGAATGTACTAGTTAAACTACTAACTAAACCATTGTGGTTCCATACATATAATACCTAGTTAGTAGACTTCGTCCAGCCAGGAAAAGCAACGCCACATTAAGTAAGATATCGTCCCTCACTTCCCACTTCCTTCCGGCCCTCACTCCCCCCCCCCACGGACCTCACTTCCCTCTCCCTCCCGGCCCTCACTTACTTCCCTCTCCCTCCCAGACCTCACTTCCCTCTCCCTCCCGGCCCTCACTCAGTTCCCTCTCCCTCCCAGACCTCACTTCCCTTTCCCTCCCGGCCCTCACTTACTTCCCTCTCCCTCCCAGACCTCACTTCCCTCTCCCTTCCGGCCCTCACTCAGTTCCCTCTCCCTCCCAGACCTCACTTCCCTCTCCCTCCCGGCCCTCACTTACTTCCCTCTCCCTCCCAGATCTCACTTCCCTCTCCCTCCCGGCCCTCACTTACTTCCCTCTCCCTCCCAGACCTCACTTCCCTCTCCCTCCCGGCCCTCACTCAGTTCCCTCTCCCTCCCGGCCCTCACTTACTTCCCTCTCCCTCCCAGACCTCACTTCCCTCTCCCTCCCGGCCCTCGCTCAGTTCCCTCTTCCTCTCGGCCCTCACTTCCCCTTGGACCTCAATTCGTTCTCCCCCCCGAAACTGACTTCCCTTTCCCTCCCTTTATCGAAAACAACTTAAATTTCTTCTTATAAATGTTTTTCCCGTTGGAATTATTTTTTCCCGTGGGAATGACATATTTTCCCGTGCTAAAAGTACCCTAGGACTGTCTATGCCTACTTTACGAAATTCAGATGCGATAAACTGGTAAAGTGCCACCACTAAAAAAAAAAAAAATTTTCCCGTGGTAAAAGTACCCTATGACTGTCTATGCCTACTTTACGAAATTCAGATGCGATAAACTGGTAAAGCGCGACCGCTTAAAAAAACATATTTTCCCGTGGTAAAAAGTCAGTTAAAAAGCTTCCCCTTGAATCACTCTATCTTTAAAAAAACGCATTAAAATCCGTTGCGTAGTTTTAAAGATCTAACGACACAGACAGCGGGAAACGACTTTGTTTTATACTGTGAATTGAAGTTTTATTTTTTAGTCTCCATATCTTCTGGTTATAATGAAACACTAGTTTGCATTTTTGTCTTTTGACAGCTGGCCGCTGCGACCACGCCACTCGAAGCAACAACTGAAGAGCAGACGAGTGGCTCCATATAATTCATTTGATACAATTGCTTGTATATCCGATTAGTTAAGGCTGCGCTGCTTTTTTGGCGTAAGGATTGAGCCTAAGACGTAGATTTACGATATAAACGTTCGTAGACCTTGCTAATGCTCCTCGAAAAAAGTTTTTTATTCATCTCCCTACCCTTATATCACGGGTCAGCTACGTAATATAGGTGATTGACCGAGGATACAGGTTTTTACACAGAGCGACTGCCATCTGACCTCCGCAACCCAGAAGGTAAACCAGACCCAATCCTAGATTAGGTCAGAGTTTTCAAGCCGCCAATGCTTAGCACTGGCCTCTTACATGGCTTAACGACTAATATCTACGGTATTAAACGATATTAACCGGGACCAACGGCTTAACGTGCCTTCCAAAACACCGATAAAACGCCGAGTAAACATACATATGAAATTCGAAAACCGAAAAACAAATTGGTACGTGGTGGGTTTCGAACCACGACCTCGCGTTCAGGAGGCAGAGGCCCTATCTACCACTCCACCATCTGACTTTTTTATCTAAAAACAATATTGTTATCACAATCATTTTAAGTTCCAATTATTGTAGTCTAGGAAAAAGTCACAAGTTCTAAAATATCTTTAATATTCTATTATTCTACCAGTAGGTATAAATTGCTAGCATTAAATCAATTATCCGAATAATCTGCTTTCTGCCCAAAATTACATCTCTCCGCCAAATTTATTGCGACCTAGGCAGAGCTCTATATAAATACCAGTTATATGGAGCACTGCCTCCGTGGTCTAGCAGTCTGAGCCATGAGCACTCGATCCGGAGGTACCGGGTTCGATTCTCGGCGGGGGACAATGAATTTGTGTTGTTGTTTCTAGTTTGATTAAGACATTGCGGGCTGATCACCTGATTGTCCGAAAAGTAAAATGATCCATGCTGTCGGATAGGTATGTAAATAGTCGGTCCTGCGCCTGATTTCTCTCTGGTCGTGTCAGTCAATCTGTCCAATCAGAATAAGACATTGAAGAAATAGATAGTGCTCCTGTATGTACCGCAAACACTTGGGCACTAGAAACTAATCCTGCGCAATCACCGAAAATCGGTGAGAGAACTATTATATGCACCAAAACAATATAACCAGATAAATTTGAAGAAGAGTGTAATTTCTTTTAAGTTAACTCTCATACTGGACTAAGTGATAAAAAAGCATCGAATGCTGCAACTGGTAAGCTGTTTTACGAAAGTAAAACTCTCACATAAAATTAAGGTCTCACCTGACTGCCTCCGTGGTCTAGTGGTAAGGGTCATGGGCTCACGATCCGGAGGCCCTGGGTTCGATTCCCAGTGGGGAACACAAAGTTGATATTTGTTAATTTATCACTTTGTGAGGTTTTCCCCTGTTTGGTTAGGACAATGCAGGCTGAATTCACCAAATTGTCCGGAAGAACACGGATTCCGTGCTTCAGAGGGCACTTTAAGCCGTCGGTCCCGGTCACTGTTTCTAATAGTGGTCGTTACAGATCGATGTTGCTCCACGTCCGTAGGAACTACCTTAAAAACCCTACACGTGACCCCGGGCAGTGCTAAGAGTGCAACAATACCGGCAGACCTCGCAGCAAATAAACAATGTCTCAACACACTTTCTTTAAGCGGATGTTCATCAAGGTGTCTGTTTGTTTTTACAACAACTTTATTATTATATTATATGTTTTCTGACTTTTCCCTTTGTAAACACAGGGATTCACGGAAATACCTGCCGGCGAGGTACGAAATGGTAAATAACAGGAAAATAAACTTATTTTTAAATAAGTTTGAATTTGGAAATAACACTGATATAACATTCTTTTTTAACAGTACAAACATAGAGACATAAAATCACGCCTTTATCCCTAAGCAGAGCGTAAAACGCCTCGTAAAAGGCACTTTCGACACGTCTAACAAAAAAATGAAGGCAATTTTAGATTGTAATGTGTATTGCTGTAGTGACAGGTTGTCAGCTCGTGACTGTTGGTGTAACTTAAATAAACGGTAACCCTCCAATCCGTTGTCCTGCCTTCTATAGCATGCCCGGGAGGAAAGACATCTGGAACATTCTGTTTTTCTATCTCTCCCAGTCCAGCATGGAAGAAACAGTTTTTTTAACAGTTTAGACAGTAATTTCAGTTTTCTTATGAATGACATATCCATTACGAAGTAGGCAGAGCGTTAACGGCATAATAAAAGCCGAACTAATTTTATAAGTCGAAACAGAAGTATTTATTCCCTACTAAAGTAATATGAATTACAGCTTCAACCAATTAATAAAATACCGTAGCTATTTCCAAGATAGAAGCGAGCCAGTGTTGGAATGGAGTGCCCAGACGTGATCAAGGGCTGGTACATACACACACATGCACACACACAAACTGTTGTTCTTTTGTTTTCTTTCAGCTTTGTCGGGGAGAGAATGCACAATCCAATATTACGTGGTACGAACTGGTACTAGGGGCCGTATTTGTAATCAGCTGTCAAGAATGACAGTGAGTTTGAGTTCGTATCAGAAAAGACATTTCAGTACAAACTGGCCTATCAAATCCATACTTAATATTGCACTCAATCTTGAGATCGTTTTATAAATACAAGCCTAAGTGTACTACAATGGTGCGTCTTGGAATGCCGAAAATATAGTAGATATGACGAAATTTTTCTTCCAATTTGGATTCAGGTTCCTATGATAAATTAACACTAGTTTCATAAGCCAGGGTGTAAGGGACTGCTGTCCCCTACTAACCCCTAATAAACGGATAGGTTTTGCTCAGTCAACGAAACAGTACAACTTTCACCAGGAAATTCTTATACGAAAATTTATTTTTTTTACTTTCCCAAACAAAATGACCACCTCGATCAGTCAATTTGTAAGGAAAAGCCAAAAAATATTTCACTTCCTGAAAGAATTTTTCTGTAAGTTGTTTAGTGTCGTTGACTGAGCAACCCCGACCAGTTTGTGGGATGCTGTCCCTTACACCCGATATTAGGAATGTCGAATTCCTTCCAATATTGATTTAGGTTCGTAGGGTAAATTAATTCTAGTTTCATGAGCTCTATTGGAAAGTCTTAGTATATACTCATTTTCTAGGTGATGTTCTACATTATTGATTACATATGTTATAAACAAGTAAGGACTTCCATGCTGGTCTGGGAGCGAGAGAAGAACATAGAATGTGCCAGCTGCATTTCCTCCTGGCATGCTGTAAAAACCAGCTAAGGGATCCAACGGTTTTAGTATATTGAAAACTGTCAGACGTGGCGGAACGACTTTTGTTTAGGTCGTTCACGCTCTGCTACCCCATTAGTGATTAAGGCGTGATTATATTCAATATTGTATGACGTTGTGATCTGACCCTTATCCAATCAGCATTTTCCCTGCAGTGGGACGTATAAAACAAAAAAGTAGGATAACAGAAACTTCCATCCTTTTACATTACATCAGTTTGTCAAATGTATTAAAGAGATATCAACTTCCCTATATTGCTGGCTCCCGCGGGATAGCACATAAAAACTCAAGCTAACATTGCCAAGTGTCTGCCCATAACTCAACCTTACCACTACGTGATAAAGTTTATAATCGTCCCCCTTCAACTAAACTTGGAGCCATATATCAAAAAATACTTTGATGACGAACGCGTGCTCGTAAAACTATGAGCTAAGTGTCTTTTTTTAGGGTTCCGTACCCTATTACTGAGACTTTGCTGTCTGTCCGTCTGTCCGTCTATCACCAGGCAGTATCTCAAAAACCGTGATAGCTAAAGAGTTGAAATTTTTGCAGATGATGTATTTCTGTTGCCGCCAAAACAACAAATACTAAAAACAGAAAACATATATTTAAGGGTGGGCTCCTATACAACAAACGTGATTTTCTCTCTGTCACCGCAGGCTGTATCTCATGAACCGTGATAGCTAGACAGTTGATATTTTCTAGGATGATGACTTTTTGATGTCGCTTTAAATGCATATACTAAAAACAAAATTAAATAATTATTTAAGGGGGGCTCCCATTAAACAACCGTGATTTTCTGTATATCATACATACATATAGTCACGCCTTTATCCCTAATGGGATAGACAGAGCGTAAACTACCTAAACAAAGGTCGTTCCGCCACGTCTCACAAAGTATAGAGGTTTATTTAAGATAGATTTGTAGGTATATTATTGCTGTAGTGACAGGTTGTCAGCCCATCGCCTAACTTGCAATATATTGAAACCCTCAGATCCATTAGCTGACTTTTACAACATGCCCGGGAGGAAATGCAGCTGGCACATTTTATGTTTTTCTCTCGCTTCCAGTCCAGCATGGAAGATTTCTGTATATCAACGGGCTGTATCCCATGAACCGTAATAGCTAGAGAGTTGAAATTTTCGCAGATCATGTATTTCTATTACCGATATAACAACACATGCTAAAAAAGATAATAAAATAAATATTTAAGGGGGCTCCCATACAACCAACGTGACTCTATGTCTGTCACCAGACTGTATTTTATGAACCTTAATAGCTAGACAATTGTTATTTTCAACGATGGTGTACTTACTTCTGCTGCTACTATAACAACAAATACTAAAAATAGAATGAAATAAATATTTACCCCTCAAACATGTATTTAATTCTGTTTTAGTGGCTCCCATACAATGAAAGTGATTTTTTTGCCGTTTCGTGCTGGAAATTACAAACGGCAACAGGTACACGCTTGAAATATTCACAGAACACTGAGTTGTATAATTACTTTGAAAATAAATAATGAAAATAACATAATATAAAATAAATATTTGGCTTGGGGCTCCCAAACAAAAATCTTTGCCGGTTTTTTGTTTGATATGAATAACGGTAATATTGTATACATAATGGTGCGGAGCCCTTCGTGTGCGAGTCCGACTCGGACTTGGCCATTTCTGTTTTTTTTTTGTTCAGTTATTGCGTTATTGAATAAAGTACTTATTTCTGTTTTTTTTCCTTACTAGACTAGGACTAGGAGTGATAAAAAACATAGAGTAATTAGTTCTGCTTCTCATCCCGGGCATAATGTCAAAATAGCCGAAGCAGGAAAATAGGCAGTCGAAGGATTCAGTACTTTTAAGTATATTGCAATTAAGCTCTTTCTGAAATTATCCTAAATATTTGCCAAATGGGACTTAAATATTTAGTATATAAATAATTACCCACGTAAGCAAGTTAATTAAACAATTTGTTCAAATAGCAACAATTTTCTGACGCTAAGAGTAGGGTTTTCCTGAACGTAACTAAAACTTACAAAATATCATTCTTACTAATTTGTGGTTAGTATAGCGATACTGAACTTAGCGATGTTTCCTCCACATAATCATTCTACCATTTTAAATTATCCGTATTGTAAGTATTGTTGCTTGGGAAAACTTCCCCGATCACAAACGGATTTTGGTTTAATAATGTCAGGCACGTTAGGGCTGAGGCTACTAATGGGGTCCACAGGTGGCGGATAGAGAAACGGCCATCAAGATATGGTGGTTAGCTGCGAATATATCGAATAAGCAGTCCCCGACCAAACAGCGGCAAGATCATCAGGATGTGGAGGGGAGTCTAGTAGGATAGGCTTCCCCAAAAAATGCCACAAATGTCCGAAAAAGATCTTGTGACGTAGCGAGTCAAT
This sequence comes from Scrobipalpa costella, assembly GCA_949820665.1. Classification (NCBI taxonomy): domain Eukaryota; kingdom Metazoa; phylum Arthropoda; class Insecta; order Lepidoptera; family Gelechiidae; genus Scrobipalpa; species Scrobipalpa costella. The sequence goes on from OX463297.1 coordinate 21,947,819, forward strand.
GCCGCCATTAAATAAGCATTCCCCTGGAGGCAGGCAGCGGTGGCACCAGTACTGGCTAGAGGCCGAAGATATGAATTCTGGAAGGGCTCGTGTCCAGACTATATGACGCGGACTAGCTTCGCTTCATAAACTGCGGTGTGGAAGGCGAGGGGAAACCAGAACACTAAATTTTCCTAAAAAGGAGCAATATGAACAGGATTAAAGCTGGCAATTACTCCACCGACAAGAGCATAGCATACATACATACATACATAAAATCACGCCTTTATCCCTTACGGGGTAGGCAGAGCGTTAAACGCCTCGTAAAAGGCGCTTTCGCCGCGTCTGACAAAAATTGAGGGCAATTTTAGATTGTTATGTGTATTGCTAATGTGTAGTGACAGGTTGTCAGCCCGTCGCCTAAATTACAATACACTGTAACCCTCGAGTCCCTTTTGCTGTCTTCTACAGCATGCCCGGGCAGCTGGAACATTCTATGTTTTTCTATCTCTCCCAGTCCAGCATGAGAGAAATATAGAGCATAGCTCTTACATTTATGATGATGATGAATGTCAGGCTGTGAAATAATTATGTGTAATTTTATGTAAATAAAGAAATTAACAATAGCCCTCCCTGTCCCAACAGGTTTTTGTTGACGGCGGCCAATCTTCTAGATATCGGACATCTGTGTGTTTGCGCAACATTCTTGATTCTCTTATTCTGATGGGACAGAATGGATGACACGACCTGATACCGACTATTCACATGCCCATCCGACAGCACGATCATCTTACTATTCGGACAATCTAGTGATCAGCCTGCAATGTCCCAACCAAACTAAAAACAACAGCGCTAAGTCCCGGTGAATCTAACCCAGTACCTCCGGGTCGTGAGTCGTGAAGCCATGGCTCAGACCACTAGAACACGGAGGCAAAGAATATATTAAATCGTTGAATGTAGAGACAAAATCGTTGAATATCTATCGAAACATTTGTATTCTAAACGCATTCGCCGGTCGACATGGCGAGCAGTGTAAAGCCCGGCCATCTTGCCCATTTATTTCTTCCGCCTGTTACATTTCGCTTTTTTGCCCTCTGTCGTTTCGGCGTTTTGCGAGTCCATTCGTCTGCCTGTTACATGTGTTTTGCTGCGCTGGATAAAACAATATTGAACTTCGTAACATTGGTACGTGTGTGTGCTCGAGCAATTTACAAACGGTGCCTATTTTTTGACCGAATCATTTTCTTCCATGCTGGGCTGGGAGCGAGAGAAAAACAAAATGTGCCAGCTGCATACATATAATCACGTTTTTATGCCTAATGGGTTAGGCAGAGTGAGAAACGCTTCGTAAAAGGAGCATTCGCAAAATCTGACAAAAATAGAGGGGAATTTTAGATTGTAATGAATGTGTATTGCTGTAGTGACAGGTTCCCAGCCCATCGCCTAAATTACATACATACAGATAATCACGCCTTTATCCCTAATGGGGAAGGCAGAGCGTAAACGACATAAAGAAAGGTCGTTCCGCCGTGTCTGAAAAAGTTTTGAGCGTTATTTAAGGTAGATTTATAGTTACATTGCGGTAGTGACAGGTTATCAACCCATCGCCTAAATTGCAATATACAGAAACGCTCGGATCCCTTAGCTGGTTTTTACAGCATACCTGGGAGAAAATGCAGCTGGCATATTGTAAGTTTTTCTCTCGCCCCCAGTCCAGCATGGAAGAATACAAAATAGTACACTTTAACCCTCGAATCCCTTTTGCTGACTTCTACAGCATGTCCGCGAAGAAGGGCAGAACATTCTAAGTTTTTCTATCTCTCCCAATCCAGCATTTAGTGGTAGAAATTAACTTACACAGACATTCAAAATAACCATCTACCAAGAATCTCATTCAAACGAAATCTTGAAAGCAGACTGCAGTCATTAAATCGAGCGCTAAAGAGATTTTCAGGTCTTCTTTTCTTTACTTGTGTAATGGCACAGAATATATAATAGTACATAGTAATGGTGAAGCGAGGGGCGTTTATCTCAAGGAAGCTCTTCGGCTTCATCCCGGAACCAGAAACTGAAAAAAAGCGTTAAACCTTTCCCGACAGCGTAATTAAAATAAAAGACAGTACCTCCAGCAGGTATATAACTGCCTCCGTGGTCTAGTGGCTAGTGCCATGGACTCTCGATCCGGAGGTCCTGGGTTCGATTCCCAGGGGGAAACACAAAGTTGATATTTGAGAATTTATCACTTTGTGAGTTTTTCCCCAGTTTGGGTAGGACATTGCAGGCTGAATCACCTGATTGTCCGAAAAGAAAAAGATTTCGTGCTTCGGAGGGCACGTTAAGCAGTCGGTCCCGGTTGCTGTCTTTGATAGTGGTCGTTACTCAAACCATATCAGAGGCCTGATAGTTGTGCTACTAGGCGGTTTAAAAACTCTGACACCAGGGTCATCGGGTCCATAGACTCAATACCCACTCGACAAAAGAAGAACAGGTATATTATAGTGCCTACAGTTAGGTATAACTTCAAGAGACATCATCATCTCCCTAGTCTTATCCCGTATCTTACGGGGTCGGCTTCCTAATCTAGGGGATTGAACGAGAGAACTGGTTTTAACACAGAGCAACTGCCATCTGACCTCCGCAACCTAGAAGTGAAACTAGACCCAATCCTAGATTAGATCAGAGTTTTCAAGCCGCCAATTCTTAGCACTGGCCTCTGATATGGCTTAACGACTAATATCTACGGTATTAAACGATATTAACCGGGACCAACGGCTTAACGTGCCTTCCGAAGCACGGAAAAAGCACCGAATAAACGTACATATGAAATTCGAAAACCGAAAAACACATTGGTACGTGGTGGGGTTCGAACCACGACCTCAGGAGGCAGCGGCCCTATCCACTACACCATCGGGCTCTCGGTAAGGTATAACTTCAAGAGACATTCATCCAAAAATACATACAGGGTGTAAGGGACAGAAAAAGAAGTAGTGGTGATCTTGATATATACCGGGTGTAAGGGACAGCCTCCCGCAAACTGATAGGGGTTCCCCAGTCAACGAAACTAAACAACTACCATCAGAAGTTAAAAAAATGGATTTTCGTACAAATTGTCTGATCGAGTTGTTCATTTTGAATGTGAAGGTCAATATTTTCTCATCTCCTAAAAGAATTTCCCGGTGAAAGTTTGTCTCCCAAATAAACAATTTGCGGGACGCTGTCCCTTACACCCGGTATATATCAAGCCAGACGGACCACTATTGGCTGCAGCACACAAAAAAAAACAAACATTCTGAGTTAATAGTACCTTTACTTTTTACCCGACTGTGTTAAGGATATTGTTTCGGTTGATTAATACATACATACATACTTATACAACAAGTAACATAAAGGGTATATGCATCGTGAAAAGTTTGAATCTACCCATGGGACTGATCAATTTTTCCTAAGGAACATAGGTCGAAATAAGAAAAAAAAAATTGACAGCCAATAGTAAGGCCCGTATTTTTAAACATCACTTGAGACTGACGGCTAGTTTGAGTTCGTATCAGAAATGTAATTTATGGACCAGATATTTTGCGGGCGACCTACCTCCTAACCCCATTTGAGTACAATATGGCCTGACAAATTCATACTTAATATCGCTCTCAATCTTCAGAGCGCTTTATAAATACGAGCCTAAATGCGCTATCAGCTGATGCATTTTGTATGAAAGGGCAAAATTTTTTTTTTAGTTCTTGAAACTATGTTCCTTAGGGAAAGTTATTCAGTTCCTTAGGGAAAGTTATTAAATTCACACCTTTCTCGATGCATATTCTGTTATACGTTGTATAATCACACCTGTATCCCTAATGAGGTAGGCAAAACGTAAACGACCTAAACAAAGGTCGCCCCGCCACGTCTGACGAAGTATTGAGGGTTATTTAAAATAGATTTGTAGGTATATTTATAAAGTGACAGGTTGTCAGCCCATCGCCTAAATTGCAATATACTGAAACCCTCCGATCCCTTAGCTGGTTTTTACAGCATGCCCGAGAAGAAATGCAGCTGGCACATTCAATGTTTTTCTCGCTCCCAGTCCAGCATGGAAGTCTAAGTTGATTAGTGTTTGTCAGATAAACTATTATGTCCTTTTAAGAATATGATAGCGATTTTAAAAGTATATTTGGTCTCGGCGGATATAATAACCTTATATCTAACCGAAAAATTGCCGTAGGTAAGATCCTTTTGTTTTAAATCAGAATTTAGCCCGTAATACCCTAGCTAATAATAAAGTAATTTGTACTTTTGTCCGCGCTGTAAAGTTGAGCTGTGTCGTCGTTAGTCCCTCTTCGGTTTTGAAATACTGCCTGAATGTTAAGCAGCCTATACTGGGTCTCACAGTCATCTTTTAATCCTACTTTTTTGATCTAGTGCTTTGCACTTTGGGCCCTCGATCTAAATGTCTAAATGTTAAGCAGCCTATACCGGGTCTTACAGTCGTCTTACAATCCTACTTCTATGATTTAGTGCGTTGAACCTTGGACCCTTGATCTGAATGTCGAGGATTTGATTCTTTCGAGGCACAAATTTTATTCTCACGTTTTTAGGATTGTTCTCATTTGTTTAGGATATTGCGAGCAAAAGTAATTTGTAGTTTTTTCCGAGCTGTAAAGAAACGTCTTTTACCTCTCTTCGGTTCTGAAATAATTCCTGAATGTAAGCGGTATGTTTCCCTACAGTGCCTATTCATTTTATATATTGGGTCTAACGGGGTATTAAGGGCGTATAAATAAACAGTTGAGACTGACAGCTAGTTTAAGTTCGTTTCAAAAATGTCATTTTAGAACAAAAAACTCTGTCCAATCCAAAATGAATATTGCTCTCAATCGAGCCTTAGGGTCGTATTTATAAAGCGATCTCAAAATTGAGAGCAATATTAAGTATGGATACTGATACGAACTCAAACTAGCTGTCAGTCTCAAGTGCTGTTTATCAATACGAGCCTTACAGTCCTGCTTCAGTGGTGTAATGCTTTAAGCCCTGAGCTCTCGATCTGGATGTCGGGTTCGATTTCCTCGAGAAATAAGTTTGATTAAAATTAACTGAATTACCTAATTCTTCTTCTAAGATGATTTGATGATGAACTTCAAAGCAATATACGGTGTGTAAGAGACACCGTCCCGCAAACTAATAGGGGTTGCTCAGTCAACGATACTGAACAATTTTCACCAGGATTTTTTTTCAGAAAGTGTAAAAAATGGCTTTTCCATATGAATTGTCTGATCGAGGTCGACATTTTGTACGTAAAAGCAATTTTTTTAAATTTCTTAAAATAATTTATTTGTGAAAGATATTGACTGAGCAACCTCTATCAGTTAACGGGACGCTGTCCGGTATTAACCCGGTATAAACAATACCTAATAACATTTTATGTATTTCCCTTTGCAGCATTGTTAATATGCTAAGACCCAGTATGAAAATATGCGAGTAGTACTTGTATCTCCCTCGACTGTAGTTGGGTTTCAACTTCGACGATTTTCGCTGAATATCTTAAGCCCAAATCGTTTGAGAACTCTTATAACAGTATTTTTGCTAAGGGTCTTAAAAACATAAATCTTTAGCGTCTAGTTTTTTTTACAATCTCACTGAACTTAGCTCTTGCTATTTTTATGATAGCAATAAATAAAATGTGATTTTAAAATATAAAAACACTGAAAACATTCCGAGACTTTAAATAAATAAAGATAATTAAGTTAAAGTTACTTCCATGCTCGACTGGGAGCGATAGAAAAACATAGATAGTATCAGCTTCATTTCCTCCCGGGTATGCTGTAAAAACCAGCTAAGGGATCCGAGGGTTTCAGTATATTGCAATTTAGGGGATGGGCTGATAACCTGTCGCTACAACAATATACATAGCTATCTTAAACTACCCTCAACTCAATACTTGTCATACGTGGCGAAACGACATTTGTTTAGGGCGTTAACGTTTTGGCTATCCCATTAGGGATAAAGGCATGATGTATGTATGGTCTTAAAAAAAAATCTTTAGCGTCTAGTTTTTTTTTACAACATTACTAAACTCTATAGCTCTTGTTTCTTTTATGATAGTAATTTATAAAAACGTGATTTCAAATTATAAAAAACATTCCGAGACTTGAAATTATTAAAGCTAATTAAGTTGAAATATATCAAAATGGCCGCTAGCAAAGTGGATTTAATTAATTCTTCTTTGTCCATATCACAGTGTGGTAGATAAACATCCCTTTTTATAACTACTTTATCCCAAACATAATATTATTATACGAAAGTTAAGACGCAAGTGAATATCACTGTGATTTTATTTTACAAATAACATTCTCTTGCTGTAACGATCGTTTATCATTACATATAGAATAATTAGTTTATAAAATCGACCCAACACTTAAACAAATAGCATTTAGATTTTTCGTTCAAAAATTGAGACATTTTTATCTGACATGACCCAGCATTTAAACAAAGGTAACAAATGCATAAATACCCATACTTGTTTCTTGGAAATAGAGTTAAATTTTGAATGTTACACAAGATATTTTACTTTGTCTAAATATAGCATAGAACTTGGAAGATTAAAAAAAAACAGAGGAACAGCGGGCATGCAGTGGGGGTTGGCAGTTGCTGACGGGCCGGGACGTGTCCTAACGAGGAAATTGGCGATTTCGACAACCGACCATCGTGTGTTGATTATTACTGTAAGTGTCTCTTAACCTTACAGATAGACGAATTCGTAATAAAGTGATAGTTTCAGCTTTTCGTACCGGCAGCGTTGCGAGTTTTCTGTCATCATTCAGTGATAATCGTAGGGAAATGTGTTATTAGAATAGGAAATAGGTGGTGTGTGTTATGTGTAAAATATCAGTGTGCGAGAGTGTGGGGATGAATAAATGCAATAAAAACTAATAGGAATATTTTGATGTCTTTAAGATACAGTGTTACACGTTAAAACTAAACACGGTACGGCACGCTCAGGAGCGAATTGGGACTGTAACTTGCAGCATCGTCAGCTGGCTTGCCGGGTTTTAGGATGGCTATTACCTTGGCCTTCCTGAAGATTGGCGGGAGAATACCAGTTTCTAAGATATTGTTGTAAAAATTGGTAATTCATCTTTTGGTTCGGTTTCCAAGGTGGGCCAGAAATTCTGGGTATATGCCATTCAACCCTGCCGCTTTGCCGCACTTGCAAGATCTTAATGCAATTTCTAGCTCGTCAGGTGTGAAAGGAGTACCTAGGGTGTTGTTAATTGGCAGTGATCGTATTTTCCCCCACACCTGCGACGGGAATCTTTCGCAAAGTGTTTTTCGAGTGAGCCACTCTTCGTAAGAAGCTGAAGACGTTGTGCGATCTCGTCAAGCTGGACGCCCGATTCAGCGGGCATCGGTGCAGCGGCACCGCCCATTTTGCGGAGTAACGTCCAGCTAACGTTCTTCGGCTGGAGAGCGTGAAGTCCATTTTCTCCACCTGGTCCACCCACTTCTGTCGCCTGGACTCATCCAGAGCAGCAATAAGTTTGTCAGCCGCGTCTGAGTTTCCGGAGACCAAGAACTCTTCATAATCCTCTTCTGCCGTTTTATTCTAACCTGGGGCATATTCCCTACGACATCCTCCCGGGACACGGTGGCTAGCAGCGATAAGCAGGACCCTGCAGAAACGGTCGTAATTTTCTACAGTTGGCACCACCGGACGGTAGAATCTACCCTCCCCTCGTATGATTTCCAGGAAGCTTTTGAGAAATTCCAACGAGCTTTCGGCACCGACCTAACTAATGGTACTTCTAGTCCTAGTTTAATAAAATTAGGTGTTGGCTTCTTGGAATACTGTGCAAGATAACACGAGTGGCGGGTAGAGGTGTTCCACGCTGGCTCTCTGAGGTGAAACAGAGATCAGGATTTGTATCTCGTCGTAGATTCTTGGTACTTCTTATTTGTAACGTGTTAATAGTCTACACGTGTTAACATGGTACTCTTACGCTTGTACAGAAGTGATAAAATTGTAGAATGTACCAGCTATGGAAAAAAATGGTGTACCCAGAGATCTACTGTGATCTACCGAACAAAAATACTCAAAAGCTTTGAGCTAGGGGGTCGCTGGATATTTTTAGTATACAAGGGGCTCGCGTAGTCAAAAATTTTAAAAATCACTAGTGTACGACGAACATTCACCGAGGAATAAGCACTCCTACTGGGGTTTGCTCTGTGCAAATCAACTTAAATTTAGGTTAACAAGCCATCTGTTTAAAGTTCTAATCTTCCATGCTGGACTGGGAGCGAGAGAAAAACATAGAATGTGCCAGCTGCATATCCTCCCGAACATGCTGTAAAAATTAACTAAGGGATCAGAGCGTTTCAGTATATTGCAATTTAGGCGATGGGCTGACAACCTGTCACTACAGCAATATACCTACAAATCTATCTTATACAACCCTCAAAACTTTGTCAGATTTGGCGGAACGACCTTTGTTTAGATCATTTACGCTCGGCCTACCCCATTAGGGATAAATGCGTGACTATTATGTATGTATGTTTTAAGTTGTCAGACTGATCGCAGATAATAAAACCGAAAAAAACTCGTAGCGTATCAAAAAATCAGGGATGCATGAGAAATGCTTAAACTTAGGAACTGTACAAATATACGTAAAGCAATGGATATGGAAATTATTCGGAGCGGCGTGGCAGGAACACTCGCCAGGGGAAGCTCGAATGAAGTGGCGTATCGGGAATCGACGTCCTAATATTGCTCTTATGTTTGATATAGTCGCAAAATTGTGCTAAAATCTTAAAAAAATATATAGATAAACTACAGTAATTATCAAGTAATTAAATAACCAAATTGTTGGAAACGGTTTTATCGCAGACATTTCTCTGCCTACTCCGTAAGGGATTCAGGCGTGATTTTTAATGTATGTTCACCTGCTTTAATTTGAACACCCTGGATATCATTTTTTATTCGTGACGTAGTTAACCTGTTGTTGTTTACGCGCCTGACCGCCCGGCGCCCGGTGACCGAGCAATGCGAACAATGCAATGTACCTGGGTTCCTTTGTGCGATGATGTTTTAAGGAAATTTGATTTAATTTATGTGTTTCAATGTTTAAACTAATGTATAAGTACTAAACTTGAATTGCTTAAGTTTGTTAATATAAGTAAATTTATTTACTGTACCTATAGAAGCGGAATGTTGTGTCGTTGACAAACCCTATCGGGTTTAACGACACCGATTGTCATGTGTATATATATATTTTTGCAACTAAATAAATAAATAAAAATAAAAAATAAAGCTTCATAAATACGAGCCTTAGAAACTGTATGAATATACGTAAAGCAATGGATATGGAAATAATTCGGAGCAGCGTGGCAGGAACACTCGCCAGGTGAAGCTCGAATGAAGCGGCATATCGGGAATCGACGTTCTAATATTGCTCTCATGTTTAATATAGCTTCATAAATACGAGCCTTAGAAACTGTATGAATATACGTAAAGCAATGGATATGGAAATAATTCGGAGCAGGGTGGCAGGAACACTCGCCAGGCGAAGCTCGAATGAAGCGGCATATCGGGAATCGACGTTCTAATGTTGCTCTCATGTTTGATATAGCTTCATAAATACGAGCCTTAGAAACTGTATGAATATACGTAAAGCAATGGATATGGAAATAATTCGGAACAGCGTGGCAGGAACACTCGCCAGGTGAAGCTCGAATGAAGCGGCATATCGGGAATCGACGTTCTAATATTGCTCTCATGTTTGATATAGCTTCATAAATACGAGCCTTGGAAACTGTATGAATATACGTAAAGCAATGGATATGGAAATAATTCGGAGCAGCGTGGCAGAAACACTCGCCAGGCGAAGCTCGAATGAAGCGGCGCGGCGTATCGGGAAACGACGCTCTTGTAAGAATTCATCTCAACCAGTTGATAATGGCAATGAAGGATGATGTGTACGTGAATCACTACATAGTATAAAACAAAGTCACTTTCTCTGTCCCTATATCCCTATGTATGTTTAGTTCTTTAAAACTACACAACGGATTTTGATGCGGTTTCTTTTAATGGACAGAGAGATTCAAGAGAAAGGTTTATATGTATTATAATACATGCATAATATAGTAGAGAAACACTGATGATTTCCGTGCGAAGCCAGGACGGGTCGCTAGTTTAGTATATTTTGTATCTCTTTAAGGTTTTAGGGACAGTTATTCAGTTTCGTTGAAACAAAAATAGGAAAATTTCAAATAAAATAACATTTACAAGAGATAACTTAAGATCTTCCTTCTTCTTAGCGAGTGGATTCTCGAGTCAAACGGCCCCATGAACCCTGGTGTCAGAGTAATCAAACCGCCTAGTAGCACATCTATTAGGCCTCTGACGTGATTTGAGTAACGACCACTATAAAAGACAGCGACCGGGACCAACGGCTTACCGTGCCCTCCGAAGCACGGAATCCTTTTTCTTTTCGGACAATCAAGTGATTCAGCCAGCAATGTCCTAGCCAAACTTGGAAAAACCACACAAACTGATCAATTGATAAATATCAACTTTGTGTTTCCCCCCTGGGAATCAAACCCAGGACCTCCGGATACCAACCAGTTGATAATGGCAATGAAGGATGATGTGTATGTTAATTTGGTATATTCTGTACCCCTTTAAAGATTTAGGGACAGTTATTCAGTTTAATTGAAACAAAAATAAACTAAATAAAATGACTTTAAAAACAGATAACTTAAGATTCAAATTGCCTTACTGAATTCCGCACAAATGTTCCCGGATTCACACACGATAGGGTTCATAAAAATGCTAATACTGCGCGGTTGATATTAGGGCCATCCATCATGGAGTGTACAGATGACGTCACCAGTCACTTAGCCCCGGGTTAGCAGGGGTTATCTTCACCATTTTGCATGCATACATACATACATAAAATCACGCCTTTATCCCCAATGAGGTAGGCCGAGCGTAAACGATCTAAACAAAGGCCAATCCGCCACGTCTGACAAAGTTTTGAGGGTTATTTAAGATAGATGTGTAGGTATATTGCTGTAGTGACAGGTTGTCAGCCCATCGCATAAAGTGCAATATAGAAAAACCCTCAAATACCTTAGCTGTATTTTACAGCATGCCCGGGAGAAAATTCTGCTGGCAGTCCAGAATTTTCTTGTATCTTATAAAAGTTTCATCTGGTAGAGTCAGAGTTTTGTACAAAACATACCTACCTACTTTATAATAAATTCATAAATCCTAGACCGGCGCAAATCAGCTTGCTGTTTTCTATCGGTGTATTTAGCATAAGAAGTGAACACGGATTGACTAAACCGTCGTGGAAATGACTGATTCCGTGTTTAGAGCATGTAGACCTCTTATGTGCGGATCGCACTTATCGGATGTTGTTGGTCTATCGCCATGGTTTAAGTTCGTCTGGTAGCTACAGCCTTTAAACCACGTGGGGATAATCCAGTAACTAAATCATCTTAGAATTGACTGATAAATGGTTTTAAGATACTTTGTACACTCACTGCACTGAAAAAGTACTGACGGATTGTGTGTTCTGTTTAGGAGATACAGCTTTCCGAAAAGTTAATTTTGCCTTTGTTTACGTACCTACGTGCTAAAATGTTAATCACTACATAGTATAAAACAAAGTCGCTTTCGCTGTCCCTATATCCCTATGTATGCATAAATCTTTAAAACTACGAAACGGATTTTGATGCAGTTTCTTTTAATAGATAGAGTGATTCAAGAGGAAGGTTTATATGTATAATACATGCATAATATAGTAGAGAAACACTGATAATTTCCGTGCGAAGCCGGGGTGGTTCGCTATTATATATTGCGAAGCCCAGCCCTGCCCTTTATAAAAAAACTGCTGCAAATAAGATGGTGCTTTACACTTTACAAATAAGAAAGAATGTTACACTCAGCTTATAAATTCAACCAGCGTCTTTCTCATTCCATTCTCCTTTACTTTTCTTTCCACAAAGTCGCAAATTGATAGATTGAATCATGAAATAGATACCCTCCACTTGGCGTGATACAACTTACGATACAACACCACAAGGTCATAAGGAACTCCCCCTTTTTAATTTATTAACAATACCAACATATTGGCGAACGCTTCTAATATATTAAGTGGGTTTATCCCACACAGTGGAGCCATCAACGCTACAAACTTTTTAGTACCGGGTGTGAGGGACAGCGTCCCGCAAACTGATAGGGGTTGCTCAGTCAACGAAACTGGACAACGTTCACCAGGAAATTCTTTCAGGAGATGAAAAAAAAATAACATTCCCATACAAAGTGACCACCTCAATCAAACAATTCGTATGGAATAACATATTTTTTTTCATTTTCTGAAAAAAAACCTGCTGATAGTTGCTCAGTTTCGTTGACTGGGCAATCCCTATCAGTTTGCGGGACGGTGTCCTTTACATCCCGTTAACAGCGGTAAGCGACGTGCACACCGTATTTCTCGGCGAAAACTGTAAAGTCAAAAACTTAGAAACTATTTTTATAATCATTTTATACCTATTTGCAATTTATTATATATATATAGCGAAGATAAAATCCCATCACAATCGGCGAACAATTAGAAAATATCACCATCATTTTATTTTACATTTAATGGAAAGTAGAATTCGTATTTAGGCTATAAGTATTTTTTTATAAAGTGGCTCTATTGTGGGAGATAAACCCTCTTAACTTAAGCGCTCCTTATTTTTGTTACGGAGCTTTTTGACTGATTAAAAGTTATATATTTTTCTTCTCCGTATATTGTGGTTTCCGTTTACGAGTGGAAATAAAATGGTAGCACTTACTTTTCTTGTCAAATATATTGAGTCCAATATATTGGAAATTAATAGAGTTATCTCAGGAATATATGGCATTTTAATTGCATACGAGGTATATTCATTACATGCTCGTAAAAAGCTTATCAAGGTGTACGTCTGGAGTGTCGAACTTTACTGCTGCGAGATGTGGACCATGACGAAGAGAGACATAGAAAGCCTAGAAGCTTTCGAAAGGTGTAAATGGAGAGATTTCTATAGACCGTGCATTAGATGAATTACGTTATAAATTATTGTGTATTGGTAATAAATGAATCGTATGTTATTCGCATGTTTTTTTATTTAAATATATTGCAATGAGAATCAATGGCGGTACAGCACTATTTGTGGGTAGTGTAATGGGTATTAAAAAATACCTTTTGCACCACCAGTGGTGCGAGCCGGTGGTGTCAAGGGCTCTAAAGGTTCGAAATGTGGTATTGGCGCAGAATGTAGAGGATAAGTTAGAAATAAATGAAGACCAACGAAGAAGTGTTACAAATAGTAAATAAAAAACGTAACATCACTACATAGTCTAAAACAAAGTCGCTTTCTCTGTCCCTATATCCCTTTGTATGCATAAATCTTTAAAGTTACGGAACGGATTTTGATGCAGTTTATTTTAATAGATAGAGTGATTCAAGAGGAAGGTTTATATGTATAATACATGCATAATATAGTAGAGAAACACTGATAATTTTCGTGCGAAGCCGGGGCGGGTTGCTAGTACCTACTCAATATAATAGAAAATAGAAGAGGAAAGATGTTGGGACACCTGATACGACTCGACGAGTTATTAAAGAAAAGAAAGAAGGAAGGAGACGAAGGGCAAGGCCAAGAATAATTTACATCGATCAAGTGAAAGAAACGATTAAGGTCAAGTCGTACCAGGAAGTCAAGGAGAAAGCGGAATGCAGGGAGAGTTGGTGTTCACTTCATTGTACTCAACCAACAAGAGCTAGGCTCTTAAATAAATGATGACCAGGTATATTGGCACCTAACGGGGGATTTAGAACGGTGTTTTTTGTACTGTAAAGGTTCCATCACATCACGTACGTAGAAGCACAGTACGTACTTGTGCCCCCTCTATCTCAATCTGTCCCATCAGAATAAGAGATTGAAGGAATAGAGAGTGCTCCTGTGTATAGCGCAAACACTTGGGCACTAAAAACAAGTCCTGCGCAGTTGGCTGATCTCCGAGAGAATGGCCGCCATCACCGAAAATCGGTGGGAGGACTATTATTATTACAGTAGACAGTGCCCCGAAAATAATCCAAATTGTCTGGTCTGATGTTGATTTTTGTATGGAAAATAATTTTCTGTTTTTCATTTCCCAGACGAATATCCATGTGAAAGTTGACAAAAAAATTACGTAAACCGAGATAAAAATAATAGATTTTACTACAAGTGCACAAAAAAGTCATCTTTGTCCAAGATTTTTAGCAGCCCGAGCCCACACTAAAGTCGAGGGCAAAACTGGTTTTGTGCTCAAAATAAATTCTGCTTTTCACTTCGATTGCAAGGAAAATTGAGGAAACTCTACAAAAACTCCCTGCACAAAATGGCGTTTTCCGAGCTTGAGAAGTGAAAAATAATAATTGTGTAACTACGATGTATGACTTATTATTATGTGGTATGATGATGATTGACGGTGATTATGATAACGTGTGTTTCAGTATTTGTAGACAAAACAACTGGTATTTTGTGGGTAAAACTAAACCACAAATTGCCCCACTTAATTGTACCTAAATATTTACGTTGACTACTAAGTGAAGTATTTTCCCAGGAACTAAATGGACAAGTGGGACATATCGACAACTCATATCTTTCAGTTATTAAAAACCATGCTGGCTTGGGAGCGAGAGAGAAACATAGAATGTGCCTGCTGTATTTCCTTCCGGGCATGCTGTAAAAACCAGCTAAGGGATCCGAGGGTTTCGGTGTATTGCAATGTAGGCGACGGGCTGACAACCTGTCACTACAGCAATATACCTACAAATCTATCTCAAATAACCCTCAAAACTTTGTCAGACGTGGCGGAACGACCTTTATTTGGGTCGTTTACGCTCTGCCTACCCCATTAGGGATAAAGGCGTGATTATATGTATGTATTAAAAACCAAAACTTTTATTTTTGACTTCTATGGTGTACATTTTTCGTGTGCCAGTATTTGTACCTACTAGCCAATTTTATGAAGAAGAAAATACACTTTAACGAAGTTTAACATTGTTGCATTTTTTTACAACTCTTTAGGAAAATAATTAAAATTCTTTCTGTGCTTTGCATACAGAACAATGTGAACTTTAAACTGAATAAAGTTTGCGACGTGCTGAACTCAACGCGACAGACTTACAACTGAAATTTCGCTTGACAAAGTAAACTATTTAAGATCCTTAATTTTCGCCAGTTTTAGCAAATCGTAGTTGCATAAAAACACGACTAAGTGCAGCAACACACGAGCGTCACTTACTGCGCGCAAGGTTGCGCTCAACACGCTGTCAAAGCTTTTTGCATTGCGTACAACACACAAGCTTCACCTTACGCGCTACGCGCGCGTACTGGCAGAAGGATGCACCGACGTAGAGTTCCTCGCTACCTGCGCGTAATGCGTAAGATGACGCAAAGCAAAAAACATTGACAGCGTGTTGAGCGCAACTTAACGCGCAGTAAGTGACGCCTGTGTGTTGCTGCACTTAACTAATATAAGTCTATATCTGTAATTTTCTTTTATGATTATGAGAGACCAGAAAGGGACGGATAATATTTTTGACAAGATTTGAAAAAACCCTTAACGAATCGATAGCAGTATTACTTCTATACCAGTCATAACAATCCGCAGCTGATCATGGACCTCCACGACTTGTCTTTCTTTCATGCTGAACTGGAAACGGTAGAAAACATAGAATGTTACAGGTGCTTTTTTTTTTCGGGCAAACTCTAATATCTATAGAGGGAGACACCTATTCACACATTCACGTCTGCCGATTTTCCACAAGACGGCATGGCGATCGTGCCGTCACGATGCCGTGGCTCTGTTTTTCCATTAGACGGCACGGCAACGACACGGCAACGTCCCGATAACGTCCACCTAGTTTCAATCTGAGCGCACCCACAGAGCCGCATTCTTCGTACGAATACAAAACACATGTAGTTTGGCAGGCCGGCGACGGTACCGGTGGGAATTAATGCCGTGCCGTTGCTGTTCCATATAATTTGATTGATTTTCATAGATTATCTCTTCCACGGTACCGTCGCCAGTGCAGTGCCGTAGCCGTTGCCGTCGCCGCGCCGTCTAGTCGAAAAACGCCCTATTATGCAGCTGGTGACGTTCTGCGTACCCCGTGCAGACTGCAGACGAGACTAAATCTATTTAAGTAGCTACTTAATTTTACGAATATTTTCCAAAGTATTTTCGTGAACAGTTTTCATTCGATTGGACACATAAAATTCCCACTGTGGAAATTGTGAATGGATGAAGTCAGCGTTCCATATAATATCCAGTGGGTATGGGTATTACATTACCCAGTGGTTTCTCAGGCCACTTGCGCATAAAATACGTACATAGAAAACATAGAATGATAAAGCTGCTTCTCTTACCGAGCAAACTCTAATATCAATAGAGCAGGAAACACCTTTTCACTTCACACATTCGACAGAGTGTCTTGATGGCAAACGTAGCAACAACGCCCTATTTAGCAGATGGTGATGCTCTGCCTACCTCGTGCAGACTACAGACGTGACTAAATCTATTTAAGTACCTACTTAATATTCCGAATATTTTCGTGTCCAGTTTTCATTCGATTGGACACATGAAAATCCAACTGTAAAAATTGTGAATGGATAAAGTCAGCGTTCCATATAATATCCAGTGGTTTCTGTTATCGTCAGGCCACTTGCGCGTATAAAATGCGACCGATATATTAAATCCGTGATAAATCGCGGACCGAGGGTGGAATTACCGAAATGACGTCATATTTTGTGACAGTGTTTATTGCGTAGGAAGATCTATAGAGACAGAAACTATATGCCAAATAAGTTGGAATAGCATGCATAGGTACCTAAGGGTGGTTTTGTACTGGTCCGTATTAGGTTCGTATCCGTATCGTGTCTGAAAAATTTCCATATAAAACGGATATGGATGGGTGCGCAAGGTATCATACATTTACCAGACTTAGGCCAATAATTCGGATTAGAAAATATTCTGATACTGATTTGGATGAATGCAAAAGCGCCCTAAAGGCACAGAATATATAATATAAGTACTACATACAGAATAGACATTAACCTCCCCCAGTCCGACATACGTCACACTCCGCGCCGGATTGTGATCCACATTGAGCGTACGCTTAGCGGGCATGGCGCGCGCATGTTTCCCAGTGTAACGGAAATAATAAAGTTTTGTGTTCCAAAGATGGTGAGGTACTGTTCCGTGTACGGATATCATTCTACCACAATAGAGGGACTCCAATATGAACTTTTTTAGATTCCACAGTGATGAGAGACGGCAAGTAAATTCATACAAAATATGCAACCAAATCTATTCTAACTATTCAGTTATACTGAACTACTTTAAAACGTTGGATCAATCAAGAACCAGATTAACCAAGTGATGATTATGACCGGTATAACAAAATTTGTCAACTCTTATAACACACACACAAACTCATGCCAAGTGCAACATGGCAGCATGTTGTCGATGTGTGACCAAAATTACATTGTAGTTAGGAGTGCCCGAGCTGTGCTAAAGGTCTAACTTGACCATCGACTCCGCAGGCTATGCTGTGGATTAATGAACAATTGCAGCTTATAAGCGATAGTAGAGTCTTCGAGGAGTCACATTGTTTTTTCCAATAACGCATAAGCAGCTTGCTATATTCCATACATATAAACTCGCCTTTATCCGTAATGGAGTAGGCAGAGCGTAAACGACCTAAACAAAGGTCGTTCCGCCACGTCTGATAAAGTTTTGAGAGTTATTTAAGATAGATCTGTAGGCATATTGCTGTAGTGACAGGTTGTCAGCCCAGCTCAGCCCAGTTTTTTTTTATCTATGTGTACACAGTATCAGTCCCAGAAATTATCCCCTACAGACACTATAAATCCTCTTATATATATATATTTATGTTAGAAAATACTTCTCTTATTCAAAATCATCATCTCCCTAGCCTTATCCCGAATATCTCGGGGTGCGGCTACCTAATCTAGGTGATTAAACCAGAGTGGTTTTTACACAGAGCGACTGCCGTCTGACCTTCGCAACCTAGAAGGTAAACCAGACCCAATACTAGGTCAGGTCAGAGTTTCCAATCCGCCAATGCTTAGCACTGGCCTTTAACCTGGCTTAACAAATAATATCTACGGCATTAAACGATATTAACCGGGACCAACGGCTTAACGTGCCTTCCGAAGCACGGAAAAGCGTCGAATAAACGTACATATGAAATTCGAAAACCTGAAGACACATTGGTACGTGGTGGGATTCGAACCACGACCTCCAACTCAGAAGGCAGCGGCCCTAACCACTACACCATCGGGTTCTACTTCTCTTCTCTTCTCCAACATAGGTACAAAAACACCTGGTTGAGTCGGAAAGGCAAGGTATTTCTGTGGCCTAAAAATCTTAATAAGACCTAAGACTTAACAGTTTAGCTATAATAAACGACCTACTCGTATAACCGCCTACACAGTTCGCAAAGGAAGTTATGACGTCACCATGTGAAGGCATTATAACTTTTTATGTCCTCCTTAGGCCCATTCTTATATCTGGTGGCTGATATTATCTCCGCCCCTGGTATAAATCTTTGCGTAAAATAATTGGCACACGGAGTGTAAGGGACAGCGTCCCGAAAACTGATAGGGATTGCTCTGTCAACAAAACTGAACAACTTTCACCAGGAATTTTTATCAGAAAATGAAAAACAAAAATTACTTTCCCATACAAAATGACCTCCGCGATCTAATAATTTTATGGAAAAACCAAATTTATTTTTCACTTCCTGAAAGAATTTGCTGGTGAAGGTTGTTGAGAGTCGTTGACTGAGCTACCGTATCAGTTTGTAGGAGGCTTTTAATATGCCCTGATAATTGCTTCTAGTCTTGAATATCGGGTGTGATACCCGATAGTCTTGAATATCGGGTGTGACACCCGATATTCAAGACTAGAAGCAATTATTTTTTCCCGGGCATATTAAAAGTGGTCCAAATGTTGTGATTGGACTGACAATCCGGAATATACCTAACATGCCTAGATATGCATTGCTGAATATATGTTGTGCTATAAAAATTCCTAGCCAATATTAAGGTAACCAAAAACTTTGTTAATCAGCTAACCCTTTGTTTAACAACTCTGATATCATGGTTCATCTGATCGTTCGACATAACAATTATTAAAGTTCGACTGTACAAACTTGAAATTCGTAAAAACCATACTTCTTCTTCTTAGCGAGTGGATTTTCGAGTCAAACGACACGATAAACCCTGGTGTCAGAGTTATCAGACCGCCTAGTAGCAAAACCACACTCCAATAATATCATATAAAATGAAAAAAAAAACTGTCGGTAGCTTAGCTTTAGCTTGGTAGTACGATGGACCGGCATTCTAGAGACGCAGGTTTGAGCCCTGCCCGAAATGCATTTATTATTTTCTTTCTTTCATATTATGTAAAATAAAATAGCATTGTGAGAGCTAAAGCTCGTATTTATGAAGCGATGTCAAACTTGAGAGCAATATTAAGTATGGATTTGACAGGCCAGTTTGTACTAAAATGACATTTCTAATACGAACTCAAACTCGCTAAAAATCCTCAAAAATATCGTCTGCAATCAATCCTCAAAACCTCTTTCACTTATTGAATCTCCTCGCTGGCAATCAGATTGGCCGCCCCAAATATGGAGAATGAGGACGTATGCTTGCATTAACCTTTGCTCTCACCAAAACGAAAACACGACGGTACAGTTCCCGGCAAACATCTTGAGGAATGAGACCAAAAATTATTTCAGTTCGTAAGAGTAGTGAAATCCCCATACAAACGTAGTTTAGCTTTTATTCCTAAAAAGTAAAACCAAACTTAACCAAAAAGGGATTCAAGGGTTACAGTGTATTGTAATTTAGGCGATGGGCTGACAAACTGTCACTACAGCAATACAAATCATATCATCAAAAATTTGCCCTCAATTTTTGTCAGACGTGGCGAAAGCGCCTGTTACGAGGCGTTTTACGCTCTGCCTACCCCGGAAGGGATAACGGCGTGATTTTATGTATGTATGTAAACTTAACCAAACTCCGTGCACAAGACCAAGTGTATCATATCTATGCTTCTAATTCAATTTGGTTTGAAAATATTAAGCATAAAGAAAATAAGACCGAAAATACGATTTTGTGTGAAAATGGCCTAAATTAAATGCGCTTTCTAATTTTCTACTTGGTTTATATTTTCAAACCAAACCTAATTAGAAGCATAGATAAATAATGCATTAGGTCATGTGTATGGAGTTTAGTTAAGTTTGTAAAACTGTTTTGAATAAAAGCGAAATTACGTTTGTATGGGATTTCACTACTCCGGCAGACCCTTAAGAAAAAGAAATAAGAGTGAATTTTAGATCCGCAAATTTTCGCTTTCTAGACCATTCAATGGTCAAAAAGTTTGCCGTTGACGGTGACTATATATACCCTGTAACCTTTACTCGTACTTTAGATACAGGGAGGGTTTCCTCATTTCAAGTCTAACGAATGCTATAGGATTTTAGGAACTATTACTACATTCAAAGGAGCTTTTTACCACGGGAAATAATGAGACAAGTTAATACAGTGCAGACAACTGTTTTTTTATAATGTGATTTTAATTATGGAACAATAAAAGGCCTTTTATTTTATTTATTTTATTTTATAAACAACTGTTGTAGCGTTTGATTGTTTCTGAAAGCAACAAAGGTAGCAACCCGTACTTGCATTTTGCTTGCCGTTTTACACACAAGCATCACTGCGTGCAAGGTAGGGCTCAACACGCTGTCAATGCTTTTTGCATTGCCTACAACACACACGCGCGTGTAGCGATGAACTCTACGTCGGCGCATTACTCTGCCAAACTCTGTAAGGTGACGCATGTGTGTTGTTTGCAATGCAAAAAGTATTGACAGCGTGTTGAGCGCAACCTTGCGCGCAGTAAGTGACGCCAGCGTGTTGCTGCCCTTAACTAAAATAAATCTATGCCTGTCATTTTCTATCATGAAAGAACAGCAAAAGATGGCGATAATTTAGTCAAGATTTAGTTAAATCGTGCTGTCAACGATAGCAATATCGATTGAACAATTTGACGATTATTTGAATTTTGACTTTAATTTCCGTTGTAGACAAACATCAATGAAACGTATTCCGCCGACTCCAAAATAACCTGAAACTAGGTCAGGCTAATTACGATGCTATACGCCTTTCTATCCGGATCTTTTCCTTACACTAGTTTATCAGTCGTAAAATCTTCTTCTTCTGTCGTTGGGTATCGAGTCGATTGACCCAATGAACCATGGTGTCAGAGTTTTTTAAACCGCCTAATAGCACAGCTAATAGGACTCATGGTTTGTGTAACGACTTTGATAGTTTCAAAGACAGCGACCGAGACCGACGGAATAGCATGCAGGTGATTCAACCTGCATTGTCTTAACCAAACTGGGGAAAATATCACAAAACATAAATTGACAAATATCAACTTTATGTGAATCCCTGGGAATCGAAACCAGGACCTCCGGATCGTGAGCACATTGCTCTGATCACTAGACCACGGAGGCAGTTTTATTGCCACACAGCCAGTCAGCATAACTTTTTTCCGACTTCTTCAACAACATACATACAAAAATCACGCCATTATAACTAATGGGGTAGGCAGAGCGTCAACGACCTAAACAAGTCGTTCTGCCACGTCTGACAAGTTTTGAGGGTTATTCAAGATAGAACTGTATGTTGCTGTAGTGACAGGTTGTAAATACACGGAAACTCCTAAATCTGCTTAGCTGGTTTAAACAGCATGCCCGGGAGAAGATGCAGCTGGCACATTCTATGTTTTTCTACTTGCTCCCAGTCCAGCATGAAAGTTTCTCTCTTTCCTTATACTAGTTTATCAGTTGTTTTTAATGCCACGCCTCCAGTCGGCATGACTTTTTTTCGACTTCTTCAACAATAATGGTTTTGATTAGATCAATTTATACATACATACTCGTACATATTATAATACTTCCATGCTGGTCTGGGAGCGAGAGAAAAACATAGAATGTGCCAGCTGCATATCCTCCAGGGCATGCTGTAAGAACCAGCTAAGGGATCCGAGGGTTTCAGTATATTGTAATTTAGGCGATGGGCTGACAACCTGTCACTACAGCAATATAGCTACAAATCTATCTTCAATAACCCTCAAAACTTTGTCAGACGTGGCGTAACGACCTTTGTTTAGGTCGTTTACGCTCTGCCTACCCCATTAGGGATAAAGGCGTGATTATATGTATGTATGTATGTACATATTATAATCACGCCTTTGTCCCTAATGGTGTAGGCAGAGCGTAAACGTCCTAAACGTAGGTCGTTCCGCCACGTCTGACAAAGTTTTGAGGGTTGTTTAAGATAGATTTGTAGTGACAGGATGTCAGCCTATCGCTTAAATTGCAATATACAGAACCCTTGGATCCCTTAGCTGGTTTTTACAGCATGCTCGGAAGGAAATGCAGCTGGCACATTCTAAGTTTTTCTCTCGCTCCCAGTCCAGCATGGAAGTAATTAGTATTTTCAAATTGTATGGGAGGTTTAGTTTGTTTTTCCATATTTAGACGGGGAAAGTTTTTCAGGTTCATGGGTAGAATTACACTCTATAATATAGAGAGCCCGATGGTGTAGTGGATAGGGCCGCTGCCTACTGAGCGGGAGAGGTCGTGGTTCGAATCCCACCACGTACCAATGTGTTTTTCGGTTTTCGAATTTCATATGTACGTTTATTCGGCGCTTTTTCCGTGCGTCGGAAGGCACGTTAAGCCGTAAGTCCCGGTTAATATCGTTTAATACCGTAGATATTCGTCGTTAAGCCATATCAGAGGCTAGTGCTAAGCATTGGCGGCTTGAAAACTCTGACCTAATCTACGATTGGGTCTAGTTTTCCTTCTGGGTTGCGGAGGTCAGATGGCAGTCGCTCTGTGTAAGAACCAGTACCCTAGTTCAAAGTTATAAGGGTTGACAAATTTTGTTATACTGGTTATGGTAATGGTCACTTGATTAATCTGGTTCTTGATTAAACCAACGTTTTAAAGTAGTTCACTGTAACTGAATAGTTAGAATTGATTAGGTTGAATATTTATTTGAATTTACTTACCGTCTCTCATCACTGTGGAATCTAAAAAAAGTTCGTATTGGAGTCATATCTTGTGGTAGAATGACATCCGTACACGGAACAGTACCTGACCATCTTTGGAACACAAAATTGTATTATTTCCGTTACACTGGGAAACATGCGCGCGCCATACCCGCTAAGCGTACGCTCAATGTGGCCCACAAACCGACGCGGAGTGTGACGTATGTCGGACTGGGGAAGGGAGGTGAATGTCCATTCTGTATGTAGTACTATTATATATTCTGTGTCGAAACTATAAAGTACTTGAATGTTTTTTTTTCCTTTGGCTTACCCTCGATAAAATTTCATCCCTCGCCTCTGCTGGCTACTATCTACAAGCTATTAAAGTCGTTGAACCTAGCGTGCAGACGAGTGGTGGTCTCCACGGCCCTTTAGCTTCATAAAGGTGAAAATCCACCAGTGTGTTTATCTGCCGTTTGTTATTTCAGTAATACAGTGACAAGTGCAACAACAAGAACATTATTAAATTCTACAGCATTTTTGTTTCTACACAGAGCTAAGATTATAGATGGAGTTCAGGATCCCAAAACCAATTTTCATTTTTGTTAATAATCCCATACCCTTCCACTGTTAAAATGGAGCTTTTTTTATTAGTAATGTTTGCTCTTGACTCTAGACTCAGGGATGATCGTGACAGAGTCGACGATGGAGCGAGCTCGCCCCGAAGATGCATGTGATGGCGCTGGCAATCTCACGCACTGTCGGAACACAGCATGCTGTTTGGCGCCGGACTCTGGTGAGAGTGTGGTCGCGAACAGGCGGAGTCTACTACCGCTTTGCTGGGATCGTTTAGGCGGACTTAAGTGATGTCTGCTGACGTGTTTGTAGGTTCATACTAGATTTACGATTAACTGCCTCCGTGGTCTTGTGGCTAGTGCCATGGACTCCCGATCCGGAGGTCCTGGGTTCGATTCCCAGGGGGGAAACACAAAGTTGATATTTGAGAATTTATCACTTTGTGAATTTTTCCCCAGTTTGATTAGGACATTGCAGGCTGAATCACCTGATTGCCCAAAAAAAAAAGATTTCGTGCTTCGGAGGGCACGTTAGGCCGTCGGTCTCGGTCGCTATCTTTGATAGTGGTCGTTACTTAAAACCATGTCAGAGGCCAAATAGTTGTGCTACTAGGCAGTTTAAAACTCTGACACCAGGGTTCATCGGGTCGATAGACTTGATACCCACTCGACAGAAGAAGAAGACTACATTTACGCGACGGACGCAACCCTCGTACACGGACATAAAATTTTGTTTACCTTTATTCTAAAACTGAGTTGGAAATACTATAGTCGATTTTACGTCGTCCCTCCGAACATTGTCCACAATGAACAGCACTTATCAGTGGACCCTTGCATCAATGTAGAATGTAGAGAGGTATGTTTATACATGTGCAGGTAAGTAATTAAACTCTAGCGGACAAAATGGTTGCCGACCGCAGCCGGTAGAGAGCGATGATGTAACACGGATAGCTCTGGTGATTCGACTCATTCGGGTAGGCAGAGCGAAAACGACCTAAACAAAGAACGTTCTGCCACATCTGACAAAGTTTTGAGGGTTATTTAAAATAGATTTGTAGGTATATCCCTGTAGTGACAGCTTGTCAGCCCATCGCCTAAATTGCTATATACTAAAACCCTCGGATCCCTTAGCTGGTTTTTACAGCATGTCCGGGAGGAAATGTACTGATAGCAAATGTAATCATAGGTCATCAATTACCTACGTAGAAGCCTATATCGGGTGTAAGGGACAGCGTCCCGCAAACTGATAGGGGTTACTCAGTCAACCACACTGAACAACTATCAGCAGGATTTCTTTTCAGGAAGTGAAAAAATTATAATTTAAATTTTACATTTCCTTACAAATTGTCTGATCGAGGTGAACATTTTGTATATACACCTGGTATAAGCATTTATTAAATAAAAAATAATCTTATATGGAAACTGGGATCCCCAATTAACTCCATGGATTTTACGCACAAATTAAGTCGAATAGTATTACGTCAAACGGCCAATTTCGGTATTGAATATAATATATTATTTAATATATACATACATACATACATAAAATCACGCCTTTATCCCTTACGGGGTAGGCAGAGCGTCAAACTCCTCGTAAAAGGCGCTTTCGCCACGTCTGACAAAAATTGAGGGCAATTTTAGATTGTAATGTGTATTGCTACAGTGACAGGTTGTCAGCCCATCGCCTAAATTACAATACACTGTAACCCTCGAGTCTCTTTTGCTGACTTCTCGACCCAAACAAAGGTCGTTCCGCCACGTCTGACAAAGGTTTGAGGGTTATTTAAGAAAGATTTGTAGGTATAATGCTGTAGTGACAGGTTGTAAGTCCGTTGCCTAAATTACAATATACTGAAACCCTCAGATCCCATAGCTGGCTTTTACAGCATGCCCGGGAGGAAGGGCAGCTGGAACATTCTATGTTTTTCTATCTCTCCCAGTCCAGCATGGAAGAAATTTAATATATAATAGAATATCCCGCCAAAAACATAAATGTAAAAGTGGAAGCCAAGTTTATGGTGGTCTTGGTGCGTAAATTGCACATAAAGTTGTGAGATCTTAAAAGGGAGTCAAATTTAGGGTTTATTATAGTAATTCTTAGCTCTTCAATAAGGTTCATTTCACGTGACTTGGTCGTTGTAGAGAATAATTCGATCTACTTATTATTTTTGTTTTTAAGAAAGACGACTTTAAATGCAAATATCTCGAGTTGACCCATTTAAGACACTTACTTTCAAAGAAACCTCTACTTAATTTTACGAAACCTGTCTAACGATACCCCACTCAATATAAAAGTTTAAAAAAATATATGCCTCCCTTTCACTTGTATGGGAGACGATCTCAATTTTTTTATACTTTTCTAACCTTGCGTCATTATAATTACTTACAAATATCAGTTGTTTTAATAGGTCATTAGGTTTTTGATTACTTGATTTTTTATCTATATGTCAGTCATTCAGTCAACCAGTTAATTTCCTCCGGTTAACTGCCTCCGTGGTCTAGTGGCTAGTGCCATGGACTCCTGATCCGGAGGTCCTGGGTTCGATTCCCAGGGGGGAAACACAAAAGTTGATATTTGAAAATTTATCACTTTGTGAATTTTTCCCCAGTTTGGTTAGGACATTGCAGGCTGAATCACCTGATTGTCTGAAAAAGAAAAAGATTTCGTGCTTCGGAGGGCACGTTAAGCCGTCAGTCCCGGTCGCTGTCTTTGATAGTGGTCGTTATTCAAACCATGTCAGAGGCCTGATAGTTGTGCTACTAGGCGGTTTAAAAACTCTGACACCAGGGTTCATCGGGTCGATAGACTCGATACCCACTCGACAAAAGAAAAAGTCAACCAGTCATAAAAAATACGATATTTCAAAATTAATATTTAAATAACCGTTCGACCTGTGTTTATAAAATTTGTAGTAATTAATTATCTAGCGAGTCTAAATATATAAAATTTGGTGTATATAATTTAAGTTTAGTAGTTTTCGAGTTATAAAGAGATCAAATGCGACTCCAAATGGTTCTTGTAAATATACACACGGTGTTGCTGGCCAGTCCTCTTCGTTTGGCGCGAACTTGGCTTGGACATGCTACTGCGTATATTACCAGGCCACTCAGAAAGTATTGCGATAAATAGTTTTTATATATGGCAGACTGGCCGGTTAGAATCTTTTTTGAAAATATGATTACTTGTAAGTAAAAATATGTGTGTTCCATTTTCAAAATTTCCCTCCACATTTTTTGCGAGCCAATTCAAAGTATCGTGTCTTACTGAAAAATGGATCTGCGCCGGGAACATTTTAGAGCTATGATTTTTTACGATTTCAAGTGTCGCCTGAAACCGGATGAATCGTTCGATAGACTTCAAATGGCATTTATGGATGAAAGCCCCTCCAAGGCAACCGTGTATCGTTGGTATAACGAATTTAGGCGCGGTCGACCAACCTTGGGGGATGAAGATAGAAGCGGTCGCCCTTTGACGGCTATTACGGAAGAAAACGTGCTAGCAGTGAAAAATTTAATCCAAGATAATAGGCGAATTACATATCAGGAGATTCAGCACATATTAAAGATTGGATCGGGAAGCGTTCACGAGATTCTACATGGGCATCTTCGCGTGAGGAGGATAGTATCGCGCTGGGTGCCGCACTACCTCATCGACGCTCAGAAGCAGGCCCGGGTGGAATGGTGCCGTGATATGCTGAACAAATTTGAAGCAGGCTCGTCTCGGCGTGTTTACGACATCGTAACAGGTGATGAGTCCTGGATTTATCAATACGATCTAGAAACCAAGCGCCAGTCGACAGTTTGGGTGTTTCAAAATGAACCAACGCCTACCAAAGTGAAGCGATCTCGAAGCGGGGGGAAGATTTTGATCGCCAGCTTTTTTGATTTGACTGGCCACTTGGCCTCAATTCCCTTACGAGATCAAAGAAGCATTAACGCCGAATGGTATACTACCAAATGTTTACCAGAAGCTTTTTCTGTTGTGAGCAACAAGCGACCAAACACAGGGCTCCGCGGACTACTGCTCCACCACGACAATGCGCCTGCACACACCGCGCTCAAAACGAGGGACTTCCTGGACAGCACACCAGTCAAACTCCTGGGTCACCCTCCTTACAGCCCTGATCTAGCACCGTGTGACTTCTTTTTATTTCCAAAAATAAAAAATCAGCTCAAGGGGATACAATTTTCGTCGCCGGAAGATGCGCTGGCTGCGTTCGAGCAGGCTGTAAACGAGGTGTCTACGGCGGACTGGAAAAAGTGTTTTGAAAACTGGTTCAGACGCATGAATCTTTGTATAGAGGCTGGTGGAGAGTACTTTGAAAAGATTTAATAAAAATATATGTACCTGTAGAACAATTGTTTTTAGTGTCGCAAAACTTTCTGAGTGTCCCACGTATTTACACCATATTTCCTCAAATGGTCATCCCATGGTTAATACTTTTCAGTCAACAATACCTATACTTACTAGTTACCTATATAATGTTGGACTGGACTTATTCAATACCACTACCTATTTAGAATTCGTCATATGTACTTCCTTGTTTAATTACTTAAGTTTGATTGATTCAGTGTCTCAGAATTCAAGTCGTTCAGAATAAAAGCTAGAGTCAAAAGTGTTAGTCAAATATAATTAAAAATGTATCGTTTTGTGTTAATATTTGCATTGGTGACAACATTCACAACAGCACAGGGTAAATAATGCAAGAATTTTATATATTTAATTTACCAATTATTTTGCATTAAAACATAGAATGTACCAGCTGCATTTCCTCCCAGACATGCTGTAAAAACAAGCTAAAGGATCCGAGGGTTTCAGTTTATTGTAATTTAGCGATGGGCTGACAACCTGTCACTACAGCAATATACCAACAATTCTATTTTAAATAACCCTCAAAACTTTATCAGACATGGCGGAACAACCTTTGTTTAGGTCGCTTACGCTCTGCCTACCCTATTCGGGATAAAGGTGTGATTATATGTATGTATGTATGTATTATTTTTTTAAGAATGCAAATATCTCGAGATAGACACATTTTAGTCACTTACTTTCAAAGGAACCTTTACTTAATTTTACAAGACCTGTCTAACGATACCCCACTCAAGCGGAACGATCTTTCTTTCAATCGTTTACGATCTGCCTTCCCCATTAGGGATAAAGGCGTGATTATATGTATGTATGTATGTAAATTTAGCAAAATTTTAAGGTATCATTTTACTATGTAAGTTCTTGATTTTTGTTTTCACCAGTAGCTACATAAAAAATCCGAAAGTTTGTAATATTATATTCGTATCCATATTCGTATCATTCTAAAAGCTATATCTAATTTAAATAGGGCTGCATCAGCTATACGCAACATCACAAATTAATTTATCTGATTTTGTTGTTTTCAGATTCTTACCCCGAAATTGACGAAAATCTCGACTGGTCAAATAATGAGGTACCTTAAGACATCATCATGCTTAATTTAAACCGAATTCTTAATGAGACTTTACATTAATTTAAAATTTGTATTTATTTTAAATTAGCAACCCGCTTCGCACGGAAATATTCAGTGTTTCTCTACTATATTATGCATGTCTTATACATATAAACCTTCCTCTTGAATCACTCTATCCATTAAAAGAAATCGCATCAAAATCCGTTGCGTAGTTTTAAAGATTTATGCATACATAGGGATATAGGGACAGAGAAAGCGACCTTGTTTTATACTATATAGTGATACTTTACTTACTACATTTCTTTTAAATACACGTTCTTCCATGCTGGCCTGGGAGCGAGAGAAAAACATAGAATGTGCCAGTTGCATTTCGTCCCGGGCATGTCATGCTGTAAAAACCAGCTAAGGGATGCGAGGGTTTCAGTATATTGTAATTAAGGCGATGGGCTAACAACCTGTCACTACAGCAATATATATACAAATCTATCTTAAATAACCTTCAAAATTTTGTCAGACGTGGCGGAACAACCTTTGTTTAGACCGTTCACGCTTTGCCTACCCCATTAGATTATATGTATGTATATATTACTTCGTAACAGTGTTGGGTAAAAAATAATCCGATTACTCTATTTTTTGTTTACTGTAACTAGAAAAATTAATGATCACTTGTTCGCATACATACATCATACATACATATAATCACGCCTTTATCTATAATGGGGTAGGCAGAGCGTAAACGACCTAAGCAAAGATCATTCCGCCTCGTCTGACAATATTTTGAGGGTTATTTAAGATAAATTTGTAGGTATATTGCTATAGTGACAGGCTGTCAGCCTATCGCCTAAATGCAGTATACAGAAACCCTCGGATCCGTTAGCTGGTTTTTACAGCATGCCCGGGAGGAAATGCAGCTGGCACATTCTATGTTTTTCTCTCGCTCCCAGTCCAGTATGGAAGTAAGTATCTGCCCTAACCAAGTTTGTTCGCATAGTGTAAACTAAATGAAAATGTAATCAGCAATCGTTCGGATTACTTTTTGCCCAAAACTTAAACATCTTTGTTCGTCTATCTATTGCAATCTAGAGAGTAAGTGGCTCCGTGGTCTAGTGGTCAGAGTCATGGGCTTACGATCCGGAGGTCCTGGGTTCGAATCCCAGGGGAGAAACACAAAGTTGATATTTGTCAATTTATCACTTTGTAAGATTTTCCCAAGTTTGGTTAGGACAATGAAGGCTGAATTCACCTGATTGTCTGGAAGAAAACGGATTCCTTGCTTCGGAGGTCACGTAAACCCGTTGATCGCGGACACTGTATCTAATATGGGTCGTTACAGGTCGATGTTGCTCCACGTCCGTAGGAACTACCTTAAAAAAGAGTTTTAATCTGATCTGGTCTGATCTGGGTGATCTTTTTATGGGTTTTTACCCAGATTTAGAAATACTATTTTGCAGATAAATTACAGACTCAACGCACTCTCAAACAATTTATAATTTCTGCTGAACTGTCCTCTGGACCTCGCAGCAAATATTACCATACGATAATGAAATAAATCTAGAGAGTACAGCAAGTTTGTTTGAAATTTACTATCCACCTTTCTTTCAGATTAACGATCTACCCTTTAGGGAAACAGATCTCTCTGATATCTTTAATAACTTCAACATTGGTTACGATGTGCCTGTACCAGATGGCAGTATGTTCAACGAGGCGGGGCCTGAAGAAATCACCTGCGATTTGACCTCAACACCTCCGTCGCCTAGATCTAAGTGCTGCGGAGTGGATGCCTTAAGCAACGATAGGATTGTTGGTAAGTATTTCATTTTGTTTGAAATTTCTAACTAGTAAACATACATACATACATACATAAAATCACGCCTTTATCCCTTACGGGGTAGGCAGAGCGTAAAACGCCTCGTAACAGGCGCTTTCGCCACGTCTGACAAAAATTGAGGGCAAATTTTAGATTGTGATGATTTGTATTGCTGTAGTGACAGGTTGTCAGCCCATCGCCTAAATTACAATATACTGAAACCCTCAGATCCCTTAGCTGGTTTTTACAGCATGCTCGGGAGGAAATGCTGTAAAAACCAGCACATTCTATGTTTTTCTCTCACTCCCAACCCAGCATGAAAGATTCTAACTAGTAACAGTGACATAATAATATATCATGGATCTTCAAGTCATTGCGCTGAAGAGATCAATCAATAATTTCTAATTCCTTCACTCGACCAATTGTAGGATACATATAATCACGCCTTTATCCCTAATGGGGTAGGCAGAGCGTAAAACGCATCGTAACAGGCGCTTTCGCCACGTCTGACAAAAATTAAGGACAAATTTTAGATTGTGATGATTTGTATTGCTGTAGTGACAGGTTGTCAGCCCATCGCCTAAATTACAATACACTGTAACCCTCGAATCCCTTTTGCTGACTTCTACAGCATGCCCGGGAGGAAGGGCAGCTGGAACATTCTATGTTTTTCTATCTCTCCCAGTCCAGCATGGAAGGATCTAACTAGTAAAAGTGGCATAATAACATCCTTCATGGATCTTCAAGTCATTGCGCTGAAGAGATCAATCAATAATTTCTAATTCCTTCACTCGACCCATTGTAGGATACATAAAATCACGCCTTTATCCCTAGTGGGGTAGGCAGAGCGTAATCGACCTAAACAAAGGTCGTTCCGCCACGTCCGACAAAGTTTTGAGTGTTATTTAAGATAGATTTTTTGGTATAATTGCTGTAGTGACAGGTTTTCAGCCCATCGCCTAAATTGCAATATGTATACGGAAACCCTCGCATCCCTTAGCTGTTTTTTATAGCATGCCCCGGAGAAAAAGCAGCTGCCACATTCTATGTTTCTCTCTTTAACGACAACCCATGGAAATAAGAATTTCATTATTTCTTTTTAAATTTATTTCAGGTGGCAACAGAACTGAGATAGAGCAACACCCGTGGCTGGCGCAAATAGAGTACCACAATAAAAACAACAATGAATTCAAGAGGCTGTGTGGAGGTTTCCTGATCAGCGCAAGATATGTTCTCTCGGCAGCCCATTGCTTTGCGGGACAAGTAGTGAAAGAGAACACAGCGTAAGTATTTTATAGTAACCAGAGAACTGCCTCCGTGGTCTAGTGGCTAGTGCCATGGGCTCCCGATCCGGAGGTCCTGGGTTCGATTCCCAGGGGGTAAAACACAAAGTTGATATTTGAGAATTTATCACTTTGTGAATTTTTCCCCAGTTTGGGTAGGACATTGCAGGCTGAATCACCTGATTGTCCGAAATGAAAAAGATTTCGTGCTTCGGAGGGCACGTTAAGCCGTCGGTCCCGGTCGCTGTCTTTGATAGTGGTCGTTACACAAAACCATGTCAGAGGCCTGATAGTTGTGCTACTAGGCGGTTTAAAAACTCTGACACCAGGGTTCATCGGGTCCATAGACTCGATACCCACTCGACAGAAGAAGTAACCAGAGTTTTGCTACTTCAAATGGATGCCCTGTTCCCGACAAGGAGCGAAATATAAACCATACATACATACATATAATCACACCTTTATCCCTAATGGGGTAGGCAGCGCGTAAACGCCCCAAACAAAGGTCGTTCCGCCACGTCTGACAAAGGTTTGAGGGTTATTTAAGAAAGATTTGTAGGTATATTGCTGTAGTGACAGGTTGTAAGTCCGTTGCCTAAATTACAATATACTGAAACCCTCAGATCCCATAGCTGGTTTTTACAGCATGCTCGGGAGGAAATGCAGCTGGCACATTCTATGTTTTTCTCTTACTCCCAGTCCAGCATGGAAGTTTTTTTTTTAATATTTATAAAGAAACCTCTTTCGCACTTCTAATGTTTTTATATTCCTGCTGTGCCTACCATAACCGATAAAGCGTGAATTTATATTCGATTAAAATAGCCATATTCATACAAAAGTCAAACGTAAAATGCCTACGTTATGTTCTCAAATTCTTTAAACTTTACCATGACTATGCAAAATAACAAGTTACAGACGTGATCTGTTAAAAATCAGTCAATTACCCTTGTAGAATCCAAAAATATAGTACTTATTAGGCTATTTAAACATAAAGAGGAATATACATACATATAATCACGCCTTTATCCCTAATGGGGTAGGCAGAGCGTAAACGACCTAAACAAAGGTCGTTCCGCCACGTCTGACAAAGTTTTGAGGGTAATTCAAGATGGATTTGTACGTATATTGCTGTAGTGACAGGTTGTCAGCCCATCGCCTAAATTGCAATATACTGAAACCCTCAGATCCCTTAGCTGGTTTTTACAGAATGCCCGGGAGGAAATGCAGCTGGCACATTCTATGTTTTTATTTCGCTCCCAGTCCAGAATGGAAGAAAACATAAAGAGGAAACGCTAACTTAAACATTTAAGTTTTATTTCGTTAGGTGACTTTAAACTATTGCCGAGGATTTTCCTGGCAAATATTACGTAGGTTAATATAATTTCAGAGCAGGTAAATACGCGCTAAATTCCCAAACCACGTTTCTCAATGCGTAATTGTCTAGCTAATACTCATTACCACATTAGGGATAAAGCCGTGATTATATGCATGTACGAGTATGTAATACTTCCATGCTGGATTGGGAGCGAGAGAAAAACATAGAATGTGCCAGCTGCATTTCCTCCCGGGTATGCTGTAAAACCAGCTAAGGGATCCGAAGGTTTCAGTATATTGCAATTTAGGCGATAGGCTGACAACCTGTCACTACAGCAATATACCTACAAGTCTTTCTTAAATAACCCACAAAACTTTGTCAGACGTGGCGAAACGACCTTTGTTTAAGTTGTTTCTGCTCTGCCTACCCCATTAGGGATAAAGGCGTGACTGTATGTATGTAATACTCATTTGCAACGCCGAATTATCTCTCAATGTTCAATTTCCTGTTGCAGAGTAAATGTGATCCTTGGGGAATACAACACAGACAACGAAGGACCGGATTGTGTCGAAAATCAAAATGGCGTCATTGGGTGCACAGATGGCGCCATCACTGTGCCCATTGAGAGATACAGGATTCATCCGAAATACTTGTACGATTCCGTTCAGAACCTTAACGATATTGCTATTGTCAAGTTAAGCGGGAACGTTAAATTCACTAGTAAGTAAAGTTTTAAATACAAATATTAAGTATGGTTTTATTCTTCCATGCTGCATGCAAAAACATAAAATGTGCTAGCTGCATTTCCTTCCGGGCATGCTGTAAAACCAGTTACGGTACAATATTGTTAGTACAGTAAATTTTGTTTGGTTTTTTGCTAGTAATAATTTTGTTTTACCTACTCATTACAATTTACCATCATAACTACTTACTCTCTATACAGTTTTTATTGTTATATCTTTCATAAGTATTTCTTAATTCTGATCGTTTAGGTGACATTGGTGCCATTCTTCTAGTTTTTCTTCCATGAGACGAGGGTCAGGCTGAAAACCAGTGCTGCGCAACCCTAGTTGCCAGAGTACACTGAGCCTTGCTCCTCGCCACACACACACCAATATAATCTGCTTATAGTCATTAACTCATTACTCATACATAATTTTTTGTAACTTTTACCATGATGATTCGGTAGTTAAATTTATTTAAATATGTATAAAACTAACAAAAATACTCCAAAACTACCTTTAATTTAGATCTTCTAATGTTGCTAGCTAAGTACCTATTTAAGTTAAGTTAGATAATAAGTTACAATTGTTACATTGTTAAGCAAGAATACTTGTAAACAGTTTTCTTTTTGTGTGTGGCAAATAAATGGTTTTAATGGTTTTACGGGATCCGAGGTTTCAGTATATTGCAATTTAGGCGATGAAGACCTTTGTTTAGGTAGTTTACGCTCTGCCTACCCCATTAGAGAAAAAGGCGTGATTATATGTATGTATACGTGTATGTCTTTAATCTAGTACATTAAACTATTTGATGAACGGGCTCCGAATATCAATGTTATTAAATTTTGTCTAGTACATCAGCTTGCTCCTAATAATGCAACCCAAAATATGCAATTCTTTTACGAATTACCTTCCATGCTGGACTGGGAGCGAAAGAAAAACATAGAGTGTGCCAGCTTTGTCAGACGATACGGTACGACCATTGTTTGGATCGTTAACGCTCTGCCTACCTCATTGGGGATATCATCTTTTTCATAGCCTTATCCCGTATTTCTCGGGGTTGGCTACCTAATCTAGGTGATTGAACAAGGGCACTAGTTTTTACACAGAGCGACTGCCATCTGACCTCCGCAACTCAGAAGGGAAACCAGACCCAATCCTAGATAGGTCAGTTTTCAAACCGCCAATGCTTAGCACTGGCTTCTGACAAGGCTTGACAACTAATATCTACGGTATTAAACGATATTAACCGGGACCAACGGCTTAACTGCCTTCCGAAGCAAGGACGATAAAGGCGTGACATATTAATTTCTATATTTCAGTATTCATTCGCCCGATCTGTCTTCCGACCACTGACGTGTCGGTGGCTCCACCGACGAGTCTTCGTTTCACCACGGCTGGGTGGGGAGCAATGCAAAGTTTGATCCTCACTGATAGGACAGGAAAATCCAAGAGTCGGCACGTGTTTGATGAAGTGAAACGACATGTGGACGTGCCCTTCGTTAACAATCTGGTAAGATAGAATTATTTCTTTATCTTCTTTTTACGTTTCTTACGTGCTGGACTGGGTGCGAGAGAAAAACATAGAATGTGCCAGCTGCATTTCCTCCCAGGCATGCTGTGATAACCAGCTAAAGGTTTTAGAATATTGCAATTTAGGCAATGGGCTGACAACCTGTCACTACAGCAATATACCTACAAATCTATCTTAAATGACACTCAAAACTTTGTCAGACGTGGCGGGACGACCTTTGTACAGGTCATTTACGCTCTGCGTACCCCATTAGGGTTATGTATGTATGTTCCGACAGATTTGAGTTTTTCTTTTTTGTTTTATTTATACATGTGTCCACTGTCCACCATTATTGTGTCAAAGTTTCAATTGACTTCTTCTTCTTCTTAGCGAGAGGATTCTCGAGTCAAATGACCCTTCAGTTGACTGAAACCCCGTATTTATTTCATCAGAAATGCCGTGAACAATATCGCTTCGTCACTCCGAACCACATCTGCGCTGGAGGGGGTCGTGGCAAAGACTCCTGCAAGGGTGACTCCGGCGGTCCCCTCATCAACCAGAAAGATGGGATCAGTGAAGTTGTGGGCATCGTGAGTACTGCCTCCGCTAAGTATCCTTGCGGTACTGACGGCAGAATGGCAGTCTACACTAATGTGTATAGGTACATAAGTTGGATTAGAGAGATGATTCAATTTTTTGATTCAAAATGAATAATTTGTTATGCATTTTAGTTCTGTAGCTTTATATCAATGATAAACTGATTAACTTTAGAAGCGAAGCGAAAATACGAAAGAAAATGGAATAAACAGTTATTTTATATATTTTTTATATTATTATTTCCAACTCAGTTTTAGAATAAAGGTAAACAAAGTTTCAAGTCTTTTAATCAAAAGTCTTGTTTTTAAAATAAGTATTAGCTATTATATATGATAACATAATTAAATAGTAGTTTTGGTAATTTAACTCATTTGCCAACATGTATCGTTTATTTTTGAAATGTGTTTTTGAATAAAAAGACATGAAACTTTGTTAACCTTTATTCTAAAACTAAGTTGAAAATACTATAGTTTTGTAGCTTTACTCATTGTCAATGATAAACTAATTAACTTGTTAACAAATTGAGCTTAAGCGAAGCGTAAATATGAAAAAACATGAATAAACAGTTAAATATACATACGTATGGCTTTTTCTACCTAAAATGTGATAAAATCAAGCATAATTTAGATTTACTTTTCGACTTAAGATTCTACAATAAAAAGGAAATCAAATAGATTGCATATCAGAGAAACTTGTCTATTGCCAATTTTGATATTTAGCAAAGATAACTTCAAATATTATTTAATAATTTAAAGAAGTCTACTACAAAAAAAAAGTAAGTCGGTACTTTTGAGAAACAAACCTAGAGATTTCATCCTTATTATTTTGTCCCAATAGTAGATATTTCCTACCTTCCATGCTGGACTGGAAGCAATAGAAAAATAGAATATTTCAGCTGCCCTTCCTACCGGGCATGCTGTAGAAGTCAGAACAAGAGATTCTAGGGTTGCAGTGTATTGTAGCTTAGACGATAGGCTGACTACCTGTCTCGTAAAATTACCCTCATGTCTAACACGGCGAGGGCGCCTTTTACAAGGCGTTTTACAGTCGGCCTACACCGTAAGATAGAAGCGTGACTTTATGTATGTAATATGATAGTAGATACTAAAAATACGATATACTTGGACCCAGGTGCAAATAATCTTGTTTTAATGAGTAAGAAGGTTCTAACTGACAGGAAATAGATAACTGAATAATTCAAGGGTTTATTAGCCACTGAAACATTGCCTCCTTTCCTTGCACGAAAGGGTAAACATGTTTTTATCGATATTAGCCTAATGGTAGAGCCCTAGGCTAAGCATATTACCTAACTAGGTATGTACTTACAGAACATAAGTATGTATTACTACAAGTACCTATTCTAGGTAATGCATGTACAGTCAATAACACGTTTAGGGTAACAGTGCTGTTCCAAAGCAATGGAGTTTTCGCAGGTTTTTATTTACACATTTAGACAACATTTTATATACTTGTAAATATATAGATGAAAAGTTTATTGCATTAAAAACATCACTCATTAAACAAACTTTATTTCCATGCTGAACTGGGAGAGATAGAAAAACATAGAATGTTCCAGCTGCCCTTCCTCCCGGACATGCTGTTGAAGTCAGCAAAAGGGACTCGAGGGTTACAGTATATTGTAGTTTAGGCAATGGGCTGACAACCTGTCACTATAGCAATACATATTACAATCTCAAATTGCCCTCAATTTTTGTCAGACGTGGCGACGGTGCCTTTTACGAGGCGTTAAACGCTCTGCCTACCCCGTAAGGGATAAAGGCGTGATTTATGTATGTATGTATGCATAAAACAAAAGGTAAACACAAAGAAAGAAGAGATGAAAATAAGTAAAGACATGACAAAAACAAGACAAACTAGTGCCTACATTCTGTTGAATATGTGCTGAAGTGATGCAGAGGGTCAAAGCTCAGTGTATTATAGCTCATAAAGAGCAACACTGATTTTCAAATCTAAACAGTTTCCTTTCATGCTGGACTGGGAACGAGAGAAAAACATAGAATATGCCAGCTGCATTTCCTCCTGGGCATGCTGTAAAAACCAGCCAGGATTCGTGGGTTTCAGTATATTGCAATTTAGGCGCTGGGGTAACAACCTGTCACTACAGCAATATACCTACAAATCTATCTTAAATAACCCTCAAAAATTTTGTCATTCGTAGCGGGACAACCTTTTGTTTAGGTTGTTTACGCTCTGCCTACCCCATTAGGGATAAAGGCGTGATTATATCTATGTATCCAAACAGTTAAATAACTTGCACAACTATACGAAAATTCGTAAATAAGCATAAACAATTACCCGAGAAAACTTCATCGGTTTGGAGCGGCCGTGGTACCTGAAAGGGGACTGTACTTTGATTTAAGAGCGTTTATACCGAGCGATAGCGCCCTTACTCGTTAAAAATCATACCTCGCAAAATATAGACTTTTCAAAAGCTTTTTTTTAGTTTCACCTTACCCGGTGTATGTGTGTCCGTCAACAAATCTTACACGCAAAATTTTACCCACTTCCCGATGTCCGATTGAGATAATATCACTACATAGTATAAAACAAAGTCGCTTTCTCTGTCCCTATATCCCTATGTATGCTTCGATCTTTAAAACTACGCAACAGATTTTGATGCGGTTTCTTTTAATGGATAGAGTCATTCAAGAGGAAGGTTTATATGTATAGAACATGCATAATATAGTAAAGAAACACTGATGATTTCCGTGCGAAGCCGGGGCGGGTCGCTAGTTTTGTATACTTGTGTAAATCCTGTGACAATGCAATATTATGATACCATTAAGCTGATCTAATGATGGTGCCAGCAGATATGCACTGGAACTCCATCATGAAAAGTGCTATGTTAGACAAAAAATCTGCTCATTAGCTTTGTTGCCTGGGGCACTTTATATCACACATGAGACTTATGATGGAGCCGACAAATAGCCATTGGCGCTCCCTCGTGGAAAGTGCTAAAATAGCCGAGTCTGGGCTCAGTAGCTTTGTTATCCTGAGCACTTTCTATTACACATGATGACAAGGGACTTATGATGGAGCCGACAAATAGCCATTGGCGCTCCCTCGTGGAAAGTGCTAAGATAGCCGAGTCTGGGCTCAGTAGCTTTGTTATCCTGAGCACTTTCTATTACACATGATGACAAGGGACTTATGATGGAGCCGACAGATAGCCATTGGCGCTCCCTCGTGGAAAGTGCTAAGATAGCCGAGTCTGGGCTCAGTAGCTTTGTTATCCTGAGCACTTTCTATTACACATGATGACAAAGGACTTATGATGGAGCCGACAAATAGCCATTGGCGCTCCCTCGTGGAAAGTGCTAAGATAGCCGAGTCTGGGCTCAGTAGCTTTGTTATCCTGAGCACTTTCTATTACACATGATGACAAGGGACTTATGATGGAGCCGACAGATAGCCATTGGCGCTCCCTCGTGGAAAGTGCTAAGATAGCCGAGTCTGGGCTCAGTAGCTTTGTTATCTTGAGCACTTTCTATTACACATAATGACGAGGGTCTTATGATGGAGCCGAAAGATAGCCATTGGCGCTCCCTCGTAGAAAGTGCTAAGATAGCCGATTCTGGGCTCATTAGCATTGTTATCTTGAGCACTTTCTGTTGCACATGATGACGAGGGTCATATGATGGAGCCGACAAATAGCCATTGACGCTCCCTCGTGGAAAGTGCTAAGATAGCTGAGTTAGGGCTCATTAGCTTTGTTATCTTGAGCACTTTCTATTATACATGATGACGAGGGACTTATGATGGAGCCGATAGATAGCCATTGACGCTCCCTCATGGAAAGTGCTAAGATAGCCGATTCGGGG
The DNA here is from genome assembly GCA_949820665.1 of Scrobipalpa costella. Classification (NCBI taxonomy): domain Eukaryota; kingdom Metazoa; phylum Arthropoda; class Insecta; order Lepidoptera; family Gelechiidae; genus Scrobipalpa; species Scrobipalpa costella. The sequence goes on from OX463297.1 coordinate 21,988,054, forward strand.
CTCATTAGCATTGTTATCTTGAGCACTTTCTGTTACACATGATGACGAGGGACTTATGATAGAGCCGACATATAGCCATTGGAACACTTTCATTGAAAGTGCTAATATAGGTAAGTTTGGTTTATTTTTTTTAGTCTTTAACTAATTGAGCCGAAAATACTTAGTTGAATGACAATGTACATACATACAGACATATAATCACGCCTTTATCCCGAATGGGGTTGGCAGAGCGTAAACGACCTAAACATAAGGTCGTTTTGCCACGTACTTTAAAGTTCTGATGGTTACTCATGATAGATTTGATGGTATATTGCTGTAGTGACAGGTTGTCAGCCCATCGCCTAAATTGCAATATACTGAAACCCTCGGATCACTTAGCGGGTTTTTACAGCATTTCCGGGTAATGTAGCTGGCACTTTCTATGTTTTTCTCTCGCTCCTAGTCCAGCATGGAAGAATCTCGCTCCCAGTCCAGCATGAAAGAAATGACAATGTATCCTGCAATTTATGGTTATGTTCGATGTCACTCTAAATCCAACATGGAGAAAAAGTTATTTTCAATGAACTTGTACAATATGGTCATTATTATTTGTGGCTGGTACGCTAAAAAGTTGTGGGGTGGGCATATATTATGTTGAGACCTTAATAAATATTTTTTTCTATTAATTGACTGCCCATAACACCATGGGAGACTTTGTGTAGAATGTACAAATCAGATATCCATCTACGATTTTCAAGAGTGCTCAGTTTAAATCTGTTCAATCTGTCACGGTACTCAGGTATTTTACTTCTAATACCCAACCTCGAACAAAGCGTTCTTACAAAGCGGCGCTGTATGGATTCTATTCTATCGCAGTGCACATGGTAAATTGGGCACCAAACTTGAGAGCAGTATTCGAGTACGCTACGAACCAGTGAAACATATGACAAAATCCAAGAGCTTTCCTTTTTTTAATGGTCTTGCAGTCCGAGTGACAAAACTAAGCATTCTGTTAGCTTTGCTGCAAATGTGATCATACATACATATAATCACGCCTTTATCCCTAATGGGGTAGGCAGAGCGTAAACGACCAAAACAAAGGTCGTTCCGCCACGTCTGACAAAGTTTTGAGGGTTATTTAAGATATATTCGTAGGTATATTGCTGTAGTGACAGGTTGTCAGCCCATCGCCTAAATTGCAATACACTGAATCCCTCGGATCCCTTAGCTGGTTTTTACAGCATACCCGGGAGGAAATGCAGCTGGCACATTCTATGTCTTTCTCTCGCTCCCAGGCCAGCATGGAAGTGAAATGTGATCATAGTGATGTTAAAAGGATAATCATCATCTCCTTAGCCTTATCCCGTATCTCACGGGGTCAGCTTCCTAATCTAGGGGATTGAACGAGGGTACTGGTTTTGTTAAAAGGATAATGTGGCATCAAATATCACACCCAAATCTCACACGACACTGACACGATTCAAGACATTGCCCTCAATCTTACAGTCGTATATGATGGTTTTATTTTTAGTGAATGTTATAATTTGACATTTATCTATGTTTAGTGACATATAATTTACCATGCACCACTCACTTAAGAACTCAATGTCATTTTGAAGGATCCCCAGTTGATGTACGCCTTAGAGAAGTCTGTGTATATGGAATCGGTCTGATTTTACGTATTGAGACGTTCACATAGATAGGTTGTGTAAATTGACAAATTTGAGGTTGTTGTCCAGAGACAAATCCATGTTGATAAGGACTCAACGACTCGACTATAGGATTTATACCATCAACTTATAACGTCTTCATTACACAATTTATAATGATACCTATAGAAGCTTGTAGCGCACTCTCGAGGTAGCAAAATATTCGCCGCTGTCAGATAAATCTTCACTTACGATGAGTCTCTGAACGGGCCGGGTCCTTGGGCCGGATAAAAATTCACCTAGTCGAAATTTCATCTGAAGGGCGCCTCTGAACGGGCAGCATATCCCCTAAATACCGCAGTACCCCAGTCCAAGGTGACGATACTAGTGGTGCCCCCATTTGTAAAAAAAAAAAAAACATTATTTACTAAAAACCCAGTGAATCTACAAACCGGTCCAACAGAATCAAATATTTAGTAGCGCTTCATAAATCGTTCTAATAACAGTAAGAATAATTGCGTATAACGGCCACCAACGGAAATTTTTCTTCCGTTACTACAACAAACTATGAATCGTTAATTAATAAGGTTCTAAATTATCTTAATTACTATAACTTGAGGCTATTGGACCGGTTCGAATCGAAAATTCACTGCGTTTTTAGGGAATTATGTTTTTTTACTAATAATGAAGAGATAAGGCGATTTTATTCTGTCTCGGCGCCACATGGGCAGAATTTTATATCAATTACAGAATTTCATTCCAAACATGTAGAGAAAACAGCGTAATGAAGCCTTCTAATTTTTCAGCATAGTTTGGCATGGCAACCCTTTGGATGGCCCTTTAGCGGGGTGAATGCCCGCTCCAAAAGGAATGGGAGACTTTTATAGTCGTCATAATTTCGCTCAACAAACGGTGGTCTGGGAATACACAGTAGGAAAAACTAATAGAGAGATGATAATAAAAGAAACTATAGATATCCGTCCGTGTTTATCTAGGCTAAAGATTGAAGTTGATTAATAAATAATAAATAAAAATCATTTATTACAGCAAAAACTAAAATTAGTTTACACTTTCTTATTAACTATAATAAATAAATAAATAATAATAATAATTTTTATTTCTCTCACCTCAATATTCATAATTTTGTACAAGATATTATATTAGAATATTAATAAAACTAAGTACTTTGGTGAGAGCTGGTTCCTGATAAAGGCATTGCGCCTGTACTACAGGTAACCAGGCCCCATCCCCTTGAATACATTTGAAAAATAAAATAAAAACTAAGATGAATTTTGTCAATAAAAAATCTGTGATAATAACATGGTGAGGCCAACAAGAATACTACATAGGTCCGTGCTTAACATGTAGTAAACACATATGCAAAGAAAGTAAAAGAGATGCAAATTTAATTAGAAAAAATGTGTGCATGCGTGTGTGTGTGTGTGTGTGTGTGTGTGTGTGTGTGTGAGTGTGTGTGTGAGAGAGAGACAGAGAGACTGTATGTTGTGATATAGAGAGAACCTTACAAAGTATAAGTTATTTCAAAAAGAATTAAGGAAAAATATTTTAAAATTACTATTATCATTTATTTATTCTACTGGAATGAGAAGTTCTTCAGTGTTATTATATGACAAACCCTGAAGCCATTTAACTACCCGTGCTTTGCATTCAAATATGTTAAGTTTATATATGTCAAGAGTGGCCTGGAGTTTATTGTATAAAAAACAACCAAGGAAGCAAAAGAATCTGTGACTGAAGGCTGTACGGAGTTGACAAGACCTAAGAGCGACCGAAGTGATTTCGTCTCGTAGAATTTTCGCTATCAAGGGGTGTAATTTTGTGTTGCATTAAGACGGCCTGCAAAATAAATAATTGCCTGACGGTGAGGACCTGACAGAAAGCGTACAAATCAACAGTGGGGAAACGATAAGTTTTAAAAAAGGCCACTTTTAATATGACTCTCTGCGCGCGTTCTACTTGGATGAGGTGAGTTTTAGCTGCACCACCCCAAGCAGAGATGTAATAAGTCAAGACAGATTGACCAAGTGCGTAGTAAACCATTCTTAAAATGTTATCGTCCGCCACATGTCTAAGTTGCTTAAAGATGAAGATAAGCTTTCTTATACGGCCAGATAAAAGAGTTAAATGTAAATAAAAATTAAGATTGGCATCTAATTGTACTCCAAGGTATCTAATATTATTTGTAGTATCCAAGAAAGTGTTGTTTCCTGGAAGACCACTGACATGAATTTTTAAATTAGAAATCATATTTTGCTCGTCATTCCAGTTTCGGATTGAAAAAGGAATTACCTTCGTTTTATCCGTATTGATCGTCAACAGATTATCATTTAGCCAAAACCGGACCATATCAAAGCCAGCTTGGGCAGAAAAATATGTGGTTTGCCAATTTATTGAGAAAAAGAGCAACACTGTGTCGTCCGCGTACGTAATAATTTTACAATTTGGAAGCTTTAAGTTGCATAAACTATTTATATATACCAAGAAAAGGGTTGGTCCCAAAAACTATAATAGAAATATGAATTTTGCTGAGTGTAATTTCCAACAACACTAGTATTCGGTGATCTTCACACTAGGCAAGCCTGTATCGTGAGGATCAACAAAAGATTTACTATGTTGGTTTACCCCCCTATGATTATAAGTATTATCTTAATAAACTGGATCTACCGGCTGTAAGGGACAGCGTCCCGCAATCTGATAGGGTTGTATCGTTATCGTTTCGTTGTTCGAGAGACTGAGACGCTGTCCCTTACACTCTGGCAAATAATTTGATAAATAAAAATTTCGTGTATGTCCCGTGGAAATCGAATCCACTATCTTTGGATAGGGAGCCAAAGACTCAGACCACTAGACCGTAGAGGCAGTTAAGCGCCTTGGGTTATCTATCTAAATCAATTAAGCTTAAGTGAAGACTCTAACCTCTATTTTGTTTCATGCAGTCATCAAATATAACGATTTTCCGTTGATTTCCTTCGGGACCACCTAGGCTTAGGACTAGAAAGCTAGCAGGTAGCTACTATTATACCAGGTGTAAGGGACAAATCTATATTAAATAACCTTCAAAACTTTGTCAAACGTGGCGGAAAGACCTTTTGTTTAGGTCGTTTACGGTCTGCCTACCCTATTAGGGATAAAGGCGTGATTATATATATATGTGTATATATGTGTGTGTAAACCCAATCCGATGATGGTGCGGGCTAAGCTTGAAGGCACTTATATTCTGATTCACATACACACCAAAGGAACATAGCAATCTGCTTATGACTCCTCTCCTAGCAGACTCTATAATAGCCTCTAGAATAGCCTGCGGAATCGATGGTCAAGTTAGACCTTTATTCCGACTTATACCAGGTGTAAGGGCACAGAATATATAATAGTACTACATACAGAATGGAAATTCACCTCCCTTCTCCAGTCCGATATACGTCACACTCCGCGACGGATTGTGGGCCACATTGAGCGTACGCTTAGCGGGTATGGCGCGCGCATGTTTCCCAGTGAAACGGATATAATAAAGTTTTGTGTTCCAAGATGGTTAGGTACTGTTCCGTGTACGGATGTCTTTCTACCACAAGATATGACTCCAATAGGAACTTTTTTAGATTCCACAGTGGTGACAGACGGTAAGTAAATTCATACAAAATATGCAACCTAATCTATTCTAACTATTCAATTATAGTGAACTACTTTAAAACGTTGGATTAATCAAGAACCAGATTAATCAAGTGATAATTATGACCAGTATAACAAAATTTGTCAACCCTTATAACACGCACACAAACGCATGCCAAGTGCAACATGTCGTATGTCGATGTGTGACCAAAATGACATGGTAGTTAGGAGTGTCCGAGCTGTGGTAAGGGACAGTGTCCCGTAATCTGATATCCGTAAACTGGACAACTGTCAGCAGGATATTTTTTCTGGAAGTGAAAAAAACATGGCTCTTTGATACAAAATGTTCACCTCGATCAGACAATTTGTATTTTAATCCTGAAAAAAAATCTGCTCAAAGTTGTTCAGTGTCGTTGATTGAGCAACCCCTATCAGTTTGCGAGACGCTGTCCCTTACACCCCGTATATTCTACACTAGATCTAGCTTTTAGCATATCGGCTACATTTTACACGGACGAAGGGCCCAAGGGAATACCTGAGGGAGGTACTTGTTAAATTGTAGTAGACGTATTATCCATAGCAGTCTTTAATCTCCCTTAGGATAGTGTGTTGTTTCCAGAGGTTTAAGGGTCATATTTATAAAACGATCTCAAGATTGAGAGCAATATTCAGTACGGATTTGATAGGCTAAATTGTACTGAAATGACATTTCTGACACAAACTCAAACTAGCTGTCATTCTCATGTTTACCAATACGGTCCTAAGGGCCGTATTTGTAATCAGCTCTCAAGACTGACAGCGAGTTTGAGTTCGTATCAGAAATGTCATTTCAGTACAAACTGGCCTGTCAAATCCATACTTAATATTGCTCTCAAGTTTGAGATCGCTTCAAAAATACGAGCCTAAGAGTATTACGTAACGAAACGTAAGTACATACATACATACATATATTCACGCCTGTATCCCTAATGGGGTAGGCAGAGCGTAAACGACCTAAACAAAGGTGTCCCGCCACGTCTGACAAAGTTTTGAGGGTAATTTAAGATAGAATTCTAGGTATATTGCTGTAGTGACAGGTTGTCAGCCCATCGCCTAAATTACAATATACTGAAACTCTCGGATCCCTTAGCTGGATTTTACAGCATGCCCGGGAGGAAATGCAGCTGGCACATTCTATGTTTTTCTCTCGCTCCCAGACCAGCATGGAAGTAAACGTAAGTACCTACTTACAAATTGATAGTGTCTGATGTTGTATCAATCCTCGTCAGACGTGGCGGAACGACCTTCGTTTGGGTCGTTAACGCTATGCCTACTCCATTAGGGATACATGCGTGATGGTATGTATTGATTCAAAGTTGTAACTGCAAGCGTATGAAACTAGCAATATTTCCAGTCGAACAGCATGTTGACTGACCAGTCAAGTAGCATGGTGGCTAAAAAAAATCAAGTTTAGATTTTAGTTTAGTTTTTTATACTTAAAACTGATGGCTAAAAACACTGTGGATTTCATTCATCATTTTGAAACACTACACATTTAGATTTAATAATCGAGTTAAAAATATAGAAGTAATTGATTTGAGTACTCAATATTTGCTGGTCAATATTTAAGAGAGCCCGATGGTGTAGTGGATAGGGCCGCTGCCTCCTGAGCTGGTCGTAGTTTGAATCCCACCACGTACCAATGTGTTTTTCGGTTTTCGAATTTCATATGTACATTTATTCGGTGCTTTTTCCGTGCTTCGGAAGGCACGTTAAGCCGTTGGTCCCGGTTAATACCGTTTAATACCGTAGATATTAGTCGTTAAGCCATATCAGAGGCCAGTGCTAAGCATTGGCGGCTTGAAAACTGACCTAATCTAGGATTGGGTCTGGTTTCCCTTCTGAGCTGCGGAAGTCAGATGGCAATCGCTCTGTGTAAAAACCAGTACCCTAGTTCAATCCCGTAGATTAGGAAGCCGACCCCGTGAGATACGGGATAAGGCTAGGGAGATGAGTCAACATTTACTGGTGAATGACATTTTCATATAAAAAAGTGTTTGTGACATTTCATAAAAAGTTGCTGATTTGTCTAGTAGGCAAAGAGCATATTGGCAAGTTTCGAAACGCACTTATTTAATGAATTTTTGGACCCAATTTTTAACTACCTGACTTCAACGGAAACCGCCAAGCATAGTGAATAAACATTAATCAGTGACCTTGAATCTTCTGGGTGCGCCATATTCCTATCGTTATCTCTGTCTCAATCACCTTCACAGCCTAAGCTAAAAGTAGAGTAAGCCCATCACTAATAACATAAGTTGTATGTATTCACGCCTTTATGACTAATGGTGTAGGCAGAGCGTAAAGAACCTAAAAAAGGTAACTTCCGCCTCGTCTGACAAAGTTTTGAGGGTTATTTAAGATACATTTGTAGGTATATTGCTGTAGTGACAGGTTGTCAGCCCATCGCCTAAATTGCAATATACAGAAACCCTCGGATTCCATAGCTGGTTTTTACAGCATACCCGGGAGGAAATTTAACTGGCACATTGTATGTTTTTATCTTGCTCCCAGTTCAGCATGGAATAAATCACCAATAAAAATTATAATTAACCTATAAATTACAGGAAATGAACCTTCCTCTTGAATTTGAGGTCATCGTTCTTTTCAAGAAACCTGGTTATTTTAGTTGAGTGGTTGTAAAAGCCAAAGGATAGTGACCGTAAAGTCCAAAGAATATTTTATAAAGGGTAGAAACGAGGTCACGTTGTTAAGGTATGCAAATTTTCCACTCGATCTGCTATTGTCCGAGTAGATTTAAATTCCACCGCCGCCGACACTTCAGCTTAATTGGTGTCTTCCCACTTACTGATAGGGCTGCGTGTGTTTGTGTAACAGAATAGTAAATTAAAATAGTTAGTGGCATCGATTCTAGATTTGCCGGCTAAAACTAAAATTAAAATCTATTTGCCACTTTCAGACTTGAAACATTGGAAAAGGAAAGGATATATTCTATTCCCTCCGGTTTTTGACTTATTTACGTCCGTGGTTTTATGCGTTATCTGTCAGTTTTATCCGCCGTCGTATGATATGGCGGATAAAATTAACAAAAAGACTGGGAGAAACGTACAAAAGCGCGTCAAAATCTAGCGGACAAAGTGTAAAACTATAGAGTATAAATCGCTTGTCCTTTTTCAATTTTAATGTTTTGAAAGTGACAGATAGATTTTAATTGTATATTTTTATATTCCGGTGGAATCTAGAATCAAACCCATACAAAATCTAAATAAATATGGTGACGTAGCAGCATTACAAGCATAAGGCTTACCCGGACTTGCCTAATTAATGACTTGAAGTTTGTTACAAAACCATCGCGTCTGCGTTGCAATTAGACAACAACATTTTGTATTTCGGTGATAAAAAGTTAAACAATGTGGTCTTTATAGGGCGACCCTGAATCTAGATCTAAATGACCGGTTTGTGTATGTTTATACTTGCTTGTTTGTACATACATACATACAAGTTTTTGTTAGAAGTTTAAGATTTAGGTTTTAAACCCATATACTACAATCATCCCATATAGCTAGAATAAATATGAGTAAAGTACGTACATAGTTTAGTGCAGAAACACACAGGAGTCACTTACTGCACGCAAGGTTGAGCTTTTTGCATTGCCTACGACACACATGCGTCACCTTGCGCTCTACGCGCGTATATTGGCAAAGGGATGCGCCGACGTAGAATTCCTCGGTGCGCGCGCGTAGCGAAAAGGTGACGCACGTGTGTTGTAGGCAATGCAAAAAGCATTGACAGCGTGTTGAACGCAACCTTGCGCGCAGTAAGTGACCCTGTGTGCTGCTGCACTTACCTTTGACGTTGGGCTTGACCAAAATAAGAAAGTGTAGAGAGCAAACCTCGTAAACATAATGAAATAAATAAAATAAATTTTGAATGTGTGTATTTTGAAAACTTCCATGCTGGTCTGGGAGGGAGAGAAAAACATAGAATGTGCCAGCTGCATTTCCTCCCGAGCATGCTGTAAAAACCAGCTAAGGGATTAGAGGGTTTCAGTATATTGTAATTTAGGCGATGGGCTGACAACCTGTCACTACAGCAATATACGTACAAATCCATCTTAAATAACCCTCAAAACTTTGTCAGACGTGGCGGAACGACCTTTGTTTAGGTCGTTTACGCTCTGCCTACCCCATTAGGGATAAAGGCGTGATTATATGTATGTATGTATTTTGAAAAACATATAAAGGTTTCAGCCCTGGAGTCAGCTACTCTCGAAGGCAAAGGAATGTTGACACGGCACTTTTTATTCGTGTTTATAGATACTCTTGTACAATTAAGTTACGTGATTAACAGACAAGTTGGTAAGTATCAATGTAATAGCATTTGTGCATGCGATGTTTGCAGATCCTTATTTGTTATCCTTTAGTTTAGTTTAGGTGATTCCTAGCGGAAAATAGTTGTTTTTAAGAGTTTTTTTTCTTCTAAACTTCTAAATTTGATATTTCTTCTAAACTATTAGGGGAGGACAAAAATAATCGTATTAATGATTATCTAAAATCGCAACATAGCCTTTTTAATCCGTCTCGTCGTTTTAATAGAATTAGCTTCTTTGTGCGTTTTTCGCACATTTTTGACGCGACCACAGACGTAGCGCGCGCTGATTTAAACGATATTCTAAGGCATTACGGGCGATAGTTGCATATCTCATCTGCCGTTGGGATACACCTTAATCTGCCTTCTGGGCCAATGGTTCTAGGTTCAATACCCGATCAATCGGATTGATTGATAGTTAAATGACGATCAGTTCTCGGAACAAACGTTAATAAATGATTAGACGTTCTTGGTAGTACTTAGTGTCTTTGTGTCTGTAAGTAAGTAGACGCATACATATACATACATATAATCACGTCTTTATCCCTAATGGGGTTGGCAGAGCGTAAACGACCTAAACAAAGGTCGTTCCGTCCCGTCCGACAAAGTTTCGAGGGTTATTTTATAGGTATATTGCTGTAGTGACAGGTTGTCAACCCACCGCCTAAATTGTAATATACAGACACCCTCGGCTCCCTTAGCTGGTTTTTACAGCATGCCCGGAAGGAAATGCAGCTGGCACATTCCATTTTTTTCTCGTACTCCCAGTCCAGCATGGAAATAGTTCTAGGTTCAATTCCCGATCAATCGGGTTCTTTGATAGTTAAATGATGATCAGTTCTCGGAACAATCATTAATACTGATAAGATGTTCGAGGTAGTAATACTTAGTGTCTTTGTGTCAGTAAGTAGACGCATGAAACTCATTGTATTGTATTTATTTATTATCATTTTACATAGTGTTTGAGTTTATACATAAAGTAACAAAAATTGCTGGATAATTTTTAGGGTGAGATCAAACCTTCCTTCTCCTTCTTAGCGTGAGAAGAAAATATTAAATTCGTTTCTGGCAGGACTCGAACCTGCGTCTCTGGAATGACGGTCCATCACTCTACCAACTGAGCTACAGAAACGGTAGCAGGAGTGTCTATCATAGTCATTCTTATGCATACGTCATAGTGATTATTCGAATATTTTTGTTTTGTTTACTATTCTTCTTTTTTTTTTTTTTTTAGTTTTGCTTTATGTATAGTTGCACGATGCGAACGACACTAACAATAATATTATGTTTTTGATGTAATATTTTTAATTTCTGTCTCATTTAAGTGACATTTGTCTTTTTTGAGAATAAAATATCTTTAAACCTAAAAAAACATCATAAATCCTCAAAAATACATCAAAAATACATCATAGGGCCCAGAATTCAGCGACTTGTATTGCGGATTGACTGCTGTCCATTAAATCCGCTGGCGTGCAGGTGTTGGGGCACGATGTTAAGTGTGCCATGGTTTGCACTGCACCGCAAAATAAAAACACCTGCATCCTACCCATAAAAAATTAACAACCCTCAAGGAAGGGTCAAAATATGGAAAAGAAATGGCCCTCCCATGTAAATGGTGTCAGCAGCTCTAGCCATTTTGTATGAAAGAGGCAAAATTATTTCGACCTGTTTTCCTTGGGGAAAGTTGTTCAGTTATCGCACCCTAAAGTTTGGTCGGCGAATTTTATTACACGGATTACTTACACCCAGTATAAAGTACAAAACTTCTTCTTCTTATCGTGTCGATGGAACACGTAACTATCACAAAGTGGTGGCCCAGAAAGTACAAATAAAAACACAAATCTATCTTCTACATACATACAATCACGGCTTTATCCCTAATGGGGTAGGCAGAGCGTAAACGACCTAAACAAAGGTCGTTCCGCCACGTCTGACAAAGTTTTGAGGGTTATTTAAGATAGATTTATAGGTATATTGCTATAGTGACAGGTTGTCAGCCCATCGCCTAAATTGCAATATACTGAAACCCTCGGATCCCTTAGCTGGATTTTACAGCATGCCCGGGAGGAAATGCAGCTGGTACATTCTTTGTTTTTCTCTCGCTCCCAGACCAGCATGGAAGTGAAAATTACGGTGGTGTAAATAGTAATAGCCTCACCTTACTAATGCTAAATAGCTTACGACAAATTTATTTGTCACGCCCATTCACACATATACGGCGTTTTACCACTAGACGGCACGGCGACGGCACGATGCCGTGGCTCAGGTTTTACGCTAGACGGCGCGGCACAGCAACGACGCAGCAACGTCCTGATAACGTCCACCTAGTTCCATTTTGAGCGCACACACACACGCGCATGCTTCTTACGGATACAAAACACATGCAGTTTGGCAGGCCGGCGACGATACCAGTGGGAATCAATGCCGTGTCGTTGCCGTGCCGACAAGTGGAAAAGCGTTCGATATAATTTTATTGATTTTCCTACATTATCTCTTTCACGGTACCGTCGACAGTGCCGTGCCGTCGTCGTTGCCGTTGCCGTGCCGTCTAGTCGAAAAACGGCCATTTTCTGTATGAATGAGCTAGCAGCGTAATATGATTACTTATTTTATAATTATCATTATTAGCATATCACGTGCAGCAGGGTAGGTAGGTACTAATTGTTGTTTCCCACTTCACACGCGACGGTGTAGAATTCCGTTATACTAGCAGTTGAAGATTGAAAATTATTCATTCAAGCTTGTTTCTATGCTGGACAGAGAGCGATTATGTTCATAGAATGTGGTGGCGACTTCTCTTCCCGGGCCGTAAATTGATTTCACGGAAAGGTACGCGAATGGCAAGAGTTCATACACGGATAGTGCAGAGTATAAAGGGTGGAATTTTCCGACCAATCCTGGAGGGAGAGTATTAATATAAACCTTAATCGTTAAAAATTAAATAATAATGGATTTGCTCTTGACTTTAGTGTAGGTTAGAGTAGAGGAGATGTTGACCGAAACACATAGACCGAGTGAATTTAACCTGGAGCCGTATTTTTGAACCGCTAGAATCAAATTCGCATACGAAACACTAACATTCGCAGGTAAATTGTATAAAACTCGCATGCGAAAGGTGCTCTTTCGTATGCGCTTTGGAGTTCGAGTGATTCAAAAATATTGCTCCAGGTCTAAAGCGTCGTCTGGACCTTCGAAATCCCACACAAACGTAAAGTTTCGTTCTCATTTTAAAACGGTAAGACTGAACTTCACCAAACTTTGTACACATCGTTTAATACAACTCATCGTTTATACATACATACATACATAAAATCACGCCTTTATTCCTTACGGGGTAGGCAGAACGTAAAACGCCTCCTAAAAGGCGCTTTCGCCACGTCTGACATAAATTGAGGGCAATTTTAGATTGTAATGTGTATTGCTGTAGTGACAGGTTGTCAGCCCATCGCCTAAATGACAATACACTGTAACCTTGGATGTTATTCGTCCAAGACTGTAACCCTCGATTCCCTTATGTTTTTCTTTATCTCCCAGTCCAGTATGGAAGTTTATAACACATAATATATAATAGTACTAGCGTTCTATAATTAGGTGGGCTCGGATTCTAGATACCACCGGCTAATACTAAAATTAAAATGTAACTGTCACTTTCAAAATAATACAATTGAAAAAGGACAGTCGATGTATACTCTATGATTTTACATATTGTCCGCTCGAGTTTGACGCGCTTTTGCACGTTTCTCCAGTATATAAAATCTAAAACTACAATAAAAATCTATTTGTCACTTTGGTTTAATGCTTTATCTGTCATTTTATCCGCCATATTATATGACAGCGGAAAAAACATAAAACCACCGACTATAAATCAAAAACCGGAGAGAATAGATCTCCTGTCCTGTTCCAATGTTTTTAGTCTGAATATGACGAATAGATTTTAATTTTAGTTTAAGCTGGCTAATCTTTCTAGATTAGATCCGAGCCCAATATCAACCACGAACAAAATAATGGCGGAAATACAATATTGCGTGAAAATGGCCCACAATTTTATTTGCTCTCTTATTTTGTACATACATACATAAATCACGCCTTTATCCCTTACGGGGTAGGCAGAGCGTTAAACGCCTCGTAAAAGGCGCTTTCGCCACGTCTGACAAAAATTAAGGGCAATTTTAGATTGTAATATGTATTGCTTTAGTGACAGGTTGTCAACCCATCGCCTAAATTACAATACACTGTAACCCTCGAGTCCCTTTTGCTGACTTCAACAGCATGCCCGGGAGGAAGGGCAGCTGGAACATTCTATGTTTTTATATCTCTCCCAGTCCAGCATGGAAGAAGCTTATTTTGTATTGGTTACTATATTGATACTAAAACCATAAACTTAGATATGTTGCATATGATTATGTGTAAAGACTTCGATGAAGTTTGGTCTTACAATTCAAAAACTAAACCGTAACTACATACGTACTTACTTCCATGCTGGACTGGGAGCGAAAGAAAAACATAGAATGTGCCAGCTGCATTTCCTCCCGGGCATGCTATAAAAACCAGCTATGGGATCCGAGGGTTTCTGTATATTGCAATTTATATACCTACAAATCTATCTAAATAACCCTCAAAACATTGTCAGACGTGGCTGAACTACCTTTGTTTAGGTCGTTTACGCTCTGCCTACCCCATTAGGGATAAAGGCGTGGTTATATGTATGTATGTATGTAAACCGAAACTACAGTTTGTATAGAATTCGATTTCCGTGGCAGCTTTAAGCGCTTAAAATCTCACACAGCAAGCTGTTTGACAAATTTCAAATACCGATACAAAATTGACCCCATCACAGATAAAGTTGCTAAAGAAACCGTCCTCTCTTTAGTCAAGTTACACAAGCATTTAGCCAACTTGTACCATAAAGTTGTCTTCTCCGGCCGGGCTTATAACAATAACATTATCATAATACTGAAACTTGGAAGCTGTTGGCTGTAATCTAGTTATAAGACCGCCTTTGAATTGAGATTGCGATCAGAAAAAGCACCCTAACGACCCCTAATCAACCCTCAAAGTAATTCTTAAACTTCCATGCTGGCCTGGGAGCGAGAGAAAAACTTAGAATGTGCCAGCTGCATTTCCTCCCGGGCATGTTGTAAAAGTCAGCTAAGGGATCCGAGGTTTTCAGTATATTGCAATGTAGGCGATGGGCTGACAACCTGTCACTACAGCAATATACGTACAAATCCATCTTGAATAACCCTCAAACCTTGTCAGACGTGGCGGAACGACCGTTGTGTAGGTCGTTTATGCTCTGCCTACCCCATTAGGGATAAAGGCGTGATTATATGTATGTATGTATGTATGTATGTAAGTAATTCCAATTTGATTTTGGAATGGATGATCTTCTTCACTTCTTCTTCTTCGTCGCGTAGGTATCGAGTCTATCGACCCGATGAAC
The DNA here is from genome assembly GCA_949820665.1 of Scrobipalpa costella. Taxonomy (NCBI): domain Eukaryota; kingdom Metazoa; phylum Arthropoda; class Insecta; order Lepidoptera; family Gelechiidae; genus Scrobipalpa; species Scrobipalpa costella. The sequence continues at coordinate 22,003,123 of OX463297.1, forward strand.
CCTGGTATCAGAGTTTTTAAACCGCCTAGTAGCACAACTATCAGGCATGGTTTGAGTAACGACCACTAGCAAAGACAGCGACCGGGACCGTCTTCTTCACTAGAACTTCTTTTCTCCTTTTTCTTTACTACACTTTGATGGTGTAGTGGATAGGGCCGCTGCCTCCTGAGCGGGACGTCGTGGTTCGAATCCCACCACGTACCAGTGTGTATTTTGGTTATCGAATATCCTATGTACGTTTATTCGGCGCTTTTTCCATGCATCTGAAGGCACGTTAAGCCGTTGGTCCCGGTTAATATCGATTAATACCTAGATTAGGTACCCGACCCCGTGAAGTACGGAATAAGGCTAGGGAGATGATAATGATGATGGTCTTCTTCAGTAATAGTATGAAGATCTAAAGTTTTTTTCTATAGCTTGTCAGTCACAGTCGTTTCTTACGTAGTAATGAAATGGCCCTTTGAAAGTCAAATGGCGAAAACGGACTCAATGGCCTAATCAAGCTTATATTACGGGGTGGGCAGAGCGTTAGCGTTAAGGGTGCGAAATTCCATTTATTTATTTTTTATTATAACGTTCCGGAAATAGATCCGCAGGCAGGGAGTTCCACACTTTGGCCGTTCGCATTAAAAATGCAGAAGCGTACCGCTTTGTGCGAAAACTTGGAATGTCGACAACATAAGGGTGGAATCCCAACCGGCGTCTCGTACCCCGGAGATGGAATGGGGAGGGGGGTATCAGGTCATGAAGCGATGCTGCACATTCTCCGATATGTATCCTGTAGAACACAGACAAGCAAGCTACTTTGCGACGATGTTCGGGACTCTGCAGCTTTTCCTCTACCAGTGACGGGTCGGCGATGAGCTTCTTGGCGCGTTTTTCAATAGAATCCAAGGTTGCCAGTTGGTATTTGGCAGATCCGTCCCAAAGGTGGCAGCAATACTCCATACACGATCGGACTTGAGCTTGGTAGAGCTGTAGTAGCTGTCCCGGTGTGAAGTATCGCCTAACCTTTGAGAGAATACCAAGTTTTTTGGCTGCAGTCGAAGCCAAGGATTCTATATATCGTCCAAAGTTCAGGTCCGACGTAAGGCTCATACCAAGAAGCTCGAGGTGATCGGAAATCGGAACGGATACATTTCGGAGAGTGGGAGCTAGATTGAAGGGACTCAATTTGGTCGAGAATAGACAGGCCTGTGTCTTAGATGCATTAAACTTCACCAGGTTGGCATCACCCCATTCGGAGATTGCCTTAAGTGTTAAATTTAAATGATCTACTACGGACTCTCGACAAGACTGAATAGCTTCCTTGCTGGACTTTGCACGGGACAAATATCTACCGACAACCGTACTGTCGTCTGCATACCCAAAGGTGTCGGGAGTCAGCATATCGTTGATATGCAGCAGAAATAGAGTTGCGGAAAGTACCGATCCTAGAGGGACCCCGGCATCAATTGCCTGATGAACAGAGGAGCGGCCTTCTAAGACCACCCGTATCGATCGTCCTCTCAAGAAATCTGTGATCCAGTTGCAAAGTCCATCAGGGAGCCCATAAGCGGGAAGCTTGTTAATAAGGCTGCCATGCCAGACCCTGTCAAATGCCTTAGAGATATCCAGAGACACAGCGAGAGCTTCACCATGTCTCTCGATAGCCTCGCTCCACAAGTGGGTGGCATGCACCAGGAGGTCACCCGTCGACCGCCCACGGCGGAAGCCATACTGTTGGTCGCTGAGGAGATCATTATCCTCCAGGTAAGCCAGGAGCCGATTATTGAGCACACGCTCCATACTCTTACAGAGTATAGAGGTTACCGATATAGGTCTATAATTGGCAGGGTCCGAACGGCTGCCCTTTTTGGGCACAGGTTGCACGTTTGCAAGCTTCCACGACTGGGGGACTACACCAGTCTCCAGTGAGAGTCGGAACAGACGCGTCAATATCGGAGACAACTCTGGCGCACAGTTACGTAGGACTATTGCAGGGATTCCATCTGGTCCACTTGCTTTATTCACGTCAAGGTTTCGCAGGGTTTTTAGTACCTCTTTTTGGTAAATGCGAATGGCTGGCATAGTACAACCAACATGAGGTAAGCTGGGTGGAACTCTAGCTGCAGTGTCAAGTCGTGAATTTTCAGCAAAAAGGGAAGCAAAGAGGTTTGCTTTTTCTTCTGCAGTGTGAGCAAGTGAGCCGTCAGTTTTCTGCAAAGGCGGTAAAGTGGGTTGACAAAAATTTGTTTCAACTGCCTTGGCAAGGGACCAAAATGCCTTACTACCAGATGGATAGGATGCAAGTTTGGCGCCTACTCTGCCGATGTGGTGAAAATGTGCCCTACGTAATTCCCTTTTGCAAAACTTGGAGGACCTATTGTAGCTTTCCTTCAGATCCCGAGTATTCGAAGCTTTGCGCAGTCGAGCATCAGCCCAAGCTTGATAAGCCGTCTGCTTTAGCGCTTCTGCACGGCGGCAGTCGGCATTATACCAGGGGCGAGCTTTACTACCCGTGGGAACGTCGGAGTACGGTATGAAATACTCCATACCCTGACGCAAAACTTCAGTAATAGCATCTGCGGAGCTCGACGATTCTCCTGAAGAAAAACAGACTTTCCAAGGGTACGATGCAAAAAAGTGTCGTATTTCATCCCAATCTGCTGACTTGTATCGCCACACCCGTCTCATACCACAAGGGCCCTGATTAGGTGGTGAGTATACAGATACAGATTTTACCAGACAGTGGTCAGAAGAGCCCAAGGGAGCCACGACTGACACTGAGCAACGGTCCGGATCAGTAGTCAGCAGAAGGTCTAAGCAGTTCGCTGTATGAGACTCTATATCAGGAACTCTAGTTGCACAGCTTACAAGCTGGGAGAGATTCAGCGATAACGCAAATTTTCGCGCCTCTTGCCCAGCATGATCGGTCTTCTGGTATGGGAATAACCACTCTTTATGGTGGGCATTAAAATCCCCCAGAATGACTAGCTGTGCCGACGGGTATCTCTGCAGAGCTTCATCAGCAGCCTCACTAAGAAGGTTAAATAACTTGGTCGTCTCCGAATCTCCACTATGTGATCGATACACGCAAGCATATACAATTTGAGCCAATCCAGTATCGACCAGTACCCATAAAACGGAAAAACTAGGAGCCTCAAGGTTTTTGAGACGCTTGACGCAGATATCATCGCGAGCGTACAGACAGACTCCAGCATTAGATAAGAATCTATGTTCCAAAGAATAGCCGGGATAGCTGAGGTACGCCGCGTTAGCTGGAGATCTGATCTGCGTCTCAGTGAGGAACAGCAGGTGTGTCTTTTCGGTCTCAAGATGGTGATGGACAGAGACGAGATTTGAGTGCAGACCTCCGTCCATACAAACGTAGCTACGTTTTCATTTTAAAACCGTAAAACTAAACTTAACCAAACGTTGTTCTCATAATCAAATGCAACATAGCTATGTTTCTAATAAGTTTAAACATGATAAAAAAAAAAACGATTTTGGGTGAAAATCGCTTAAATTTGCTCTCTAAATTTGTACTTGGTTAATATTTTCAATACAAAACTAATTATACATACATACATACATATAATCACGCCTTTGTCCCTAATGGGGTAGGCAGAGCGTAAACGTAGCGTTACGCCACGTCTGACAAAGTTTTGAGGGTTATTTAAGATATAATTACACGTATACTGTTGTAGTGACAGGTTGTCAGCCCATCGCCTAAATTGCAATTCATTCTCACCTCCAGCAGACCTTAAACGGCATAATATTTTTTTTTTAAAGTATGGAAAATTTGAAGGGATCAACGTATATGACCAAACGACGTATGGACCGAATTACATGTAAATCCTAAGCCAAGCACATATTTGTAAGTACTAACATTAGTCTGTAGGATTGTTTATGTATTACTCACTCTTGCTGGACTGGGAGCGAGAGAAAAACATAGAATGTGCCAGCTGCATTTCCTCCCGGTCATGCTGTAAAAACCAGCTAAAGGATCCGAGGGTTTCAGTATATTGTAATTTAGGCGATGGGCTGACAACCTGTCACTACAGCAATATACCTAAAAATCTATCTTAAATAACCTTCAAAACTTTGTCAGACGTGGCGGAACGACCTCTGTTTAAGTCGTTTACGCTCTGCCTACCCCATTAGTAATGAAGGCGTGACTATATGTATGTATTTATTACTCACTCTTTATGGATGTAAATCTGAAATAAATTTATTGTATTTTATTGTATATTTTTGTGAAATAATACAAATCCTTTTTTATAAATTTTTGGTATCTCATGCCAAAAAAATAATTAGTAAAAGCATTTCTAGTTGTAAGTCCATCGCCTAAATTGGAATACATCCACTATTCGCTTCTGCTAAGCTCAGTCAGTGTCTTTCTTATAAATAAATCAACACTTTTCTTCGATAGAAAAACATAGAATGTTCCAGCTGCCCTTCCTCCCGGGCATGCTGTTGAAGTCAGCAAAAGGGACTCAAGGGTTACAGTGTATTGCAATTTGACAACCTGTCACTATAGCAATACATATTACAATCTAAAATTGCCCTAAATTTTTGACAGACGTGGCGAAAGCGCCTTTTACGAGGCGTTAAACGCTCTGCCTACCCCGTAAGGGATATAGGCGTGATTTATGTATGTATGTACTTTTCTTCTCTCACAACGATAAGGCCAAGTAGAAAACCTTTCCTCCATAGATCTTTCTCGTATCGCAGGAAATTGCCATTCTTGTGGACAGACATACATACATACATAAGTTTCATAGACTACGATGAAGATTAATAGTTGGGCGTCTAATGGTATATCGCAATTTTACTTTATTGTCCCCTACACGTGGGTGGGACAGGAATGGAGCGAGGATATTAGTTGGGGACGTTAAAAAACTTAAACTTTGTAATTTTTTTAAGAGTCGTAAGTCCAAAAAGTTGCTGAAAATTTGAAAATTGTGCACAGTGCAAAAACAATATTCTGGCATGCTGTAAAAAGCATTTTTATTTTTTTTTATTTCAGTAATTTTTAGTGTATTGTAATTTAGGCGATGGGCTGAATTTAAATATGAAAATCCATAGTTCAGCAATATTAGTAATATAAAAATGTATCTAACTGAAATAACCCTCAAAAATTCTCAAAAGTGACCTTCATTTAGGTCGATGACGTTCTGCCCACCCCATTAAGTATATAGGCGTGATTGTATCCTATGTTATGCAAGAACAACCTAAAATAATTGTACCGCCGTACCGCTGTCAGTCATATCGGCTTAAAAACTAGCTATTCCAAACGTTGATTGAAAACTGTCAGTTAGATTGGTTTTAATCCTCAACCTAAATCCCTCTTTGAGTATTTTTGATGAAAGCGAATATTGTAGACAGAATAGTGTTAGAACAAACTGAAGCGAATCTTATACCCTTGGTACCAAGCAGGCCATGAAATATTTTTTTTATCGTTATTTCCAAATCAGATTTAGAAGAAAGGTAAACAAAGTCATGTCTTTTAATGGAAGATCTTGTTTCTAAAATAAGTTTTAGCTATTAGATATAACAACATAATGAAATAGTACTACAGAAATAGTACATAGTAATATACCTACAAATCTATCTTACCCTCAAAACTTTGTTGGCGGAACGACCTTTTGATATGTTGTTTATGCTCTGCCTACCCCATTAGGCGTGATTATATGTATGTATGTATGAAAAAGTAGTTTTAGTCATCTAACTAATTTGCCAACACGTATCATTTATTTTTGTAATGTGTTGTTGAATAAAAAGACATTTATTCTAAATCTGATTTGGAAATAGTATAGACAGGGATCTAACGTTAATAAACATGGCTATGACGTTTAAAAAATATATAACGTTTTCCATGTTAACGTTATTTATGACGTCTCATTAACGATATATGGAATAGCGTTTTGTAGAGATTTTACGATTAAAATTATATGAATAACAATTACAGTTAAATACAGCATTTTATTATTTAAGTTCGTATTTACCCATGTCTCAATACAAACACTTCACATCAAGAAAGAATTTAAACGCGTGCGTGCAAGTTCAGTTTCAATCGTTACTTTATTGTACAACATGGCAACAGTGCGTGGCATAACGTTTATGATAAGATAACGATACTGTTTTCGTTATTATGTTGATACTGATATTTGACATCGTTATTGTTTTTTGATTCATATTTTTATTTTAGTCGCAAAACGTTATGCAAATAACCTTATTATGTAAAACTTTATTTTCATTATTTTTCATAACGTTATAAAGATCTGGAGCCAAGAAGTGAATTCGGCGTTGCAAATTCTTTACCTGTCTTTTTCTAACATGAGAGAACAGAAAGGGACGGCAATAGTTGAGATCGCGCCAAATTCTACCAAAATCTATTTTTCCAATTTCACCGCTACGCCGTAGCGCCGGATATCGCTAAGCCGTAGCAAGGGCTACCCTACAATTTACAAAAATAAATTCAAAAACTTACAACAGGCTGATCTTAATAAATTTTCGTCTTTTGTACTTTACTTAAAATAGACTATCCTACATACATACATACATATAATCATGCCTTTATCCCTAATGGGGTAGGCAGAGCGTAAACGACCTAAACAAAGGTCGTTCCGCCACGTCTGACAGTTTTTGTAGGTATATTGATGTAGTGACTATAGGCACAGATAATATAATACTATACTAGTACAGATGCCTAATGTCATACAACAAAACTGGTCCGCCATAAGTCGGGCCGAGTGACGGGCCGCATGATTTTAGTACAATCTGACGCAACGGTACCACGTGACAGACCACGGCGGGAAGTGTTCGGTCATAATATTTTGCCGTGATCACAGATGGCCCCACGTAGGTACAATGCACGTTCGAAGTACGTAATTTTCTACTAGACTACTAGATGGCGGTAAGAGAGAAGTGAACGCTGCGCCAGAGCACAGATATTAGCAGTTTTAATCTGTAATTTGTAAGAGATTGTATAATGAAACTTATCTTATGTACTGTCAGCAAAGGTTATTGCAGGGCAGGTCCGTTCGAAACGGATGAGATTGTTTCAGGAAATTATGTATGAATTTTAATGTGGTTTAGTATATTCATTGCAGTAAGTGAATCGTGCAAATAAGCGAGATTTTATTAAAGTTTATCAATAATTTCCTGAAATGATCTCTTTCGTTTCGAGCGGGCCTGACCAGATGTCTCCTCTGCTGACTACGTACACTCTACAATCATATTAGGTGCTATCATTTATAAATTTAATAAACTGCTTTACACGATTGTTACTTTTACTTTTTTTCACCTGGTCTCCTTCCACTTATCACTATTTTGAGCTTCTATTTTTATTTATCAAGATAGTTCTTATTAATAGAATAGAAATCGGCCTTAAATACACTTTAAAAGTAATAAATTGAACAGTAGTATGACAGTAAAATATTTACCTTAAAAAGTAAAAGAAAGAAAAACTAATAATAAATAAATGTTTCTAACAAAAAGGAAATTGTATTTTCAATCAACGATCGGACTCGATCCGGATAATCACAGCGCTGAAACCCGACCAACTAACCAACGCGCCATCCCGCCGGTGAACTGAGTTGCGAATAGAAGCTACCCATGAAGTTGTTATGGTTCATCAATCAGTATATTTTTTTTAATAGTAACGTAAACAACAAGTAGAATATCGACATAATTAGCAGGAAAATATATATATGATTTCTTCATTAATTCGTTTAGGAGAAATAAGATCTAAAAAACATACATATAAGTATGTAATTTTTACAAATTTCGGAATCAACGGAGCGGATTCGCATTTACCCATTCATACGTTGACCGGCAACGTTGCGCGCGGGCCCGCACTGAATGGCAACGACGCCACTTGCGGAGCCAACGCTGCACAGTGGGTCAGAAATTGAGATTCATAGAATTAGGAATAAACCAAGTTTCGGAATTTTGCTTACAACTTTCAGAAGACAATCTATAGGTAAACTTAATAAAATTAACGACAAGTATCTCAAAGCAACTAAAACTTAAACTTAAGTATGTTTCATTACTCCTTTACAGTCCATGCAGCTAGGTTGTGGAATGCTCTCCCGCACACTATTCGCGACAGCCCATCAATCGCTGTTTTCAAAAAGAGAATCAAAGAACATTATCTTTCTCTGCGTAATCCGTAGTATGTATTTATATATTGTATATATATGTATCTATGGTATGTATATATTTATTTATTTCAGTTATATTTATATAGAGTATTTAATATATTTATAGGTATTATAATTTATTTACTTATTGTATAATCGTAGTATAGTGTAATTAAGTAGGTATATCCTTATTTACTGTTCATGTATCTAATTTGTATTCATATTGTGCACGTCTTATCCGCTTTACGTTTTATGCTATCTCACTTCTTAGGTCTGCTGTAAGACATTTCATTTTAGAAATAAGCAGTACCTGTTGTGTCTTGATTCCTATGTAATTGTTCTGTGTATGTTTCTGTGTACAATAAACTGTTAAATAAATAAATTAATTAATTTTAATTTAATAAAAATATATTTATCACTAGGGATAGAGGCGTGACTATATGTATGTATGTATGTATATTTATCACTATTTAACATAAATATCTTTGACATTTTAAGAACACATCGAAGTAAAAGGTGTTACCAAGCAAGGTTTAAGAATCGATATGATTTGTTTTAGGCAGCAGGCAATCATGTCTTTTCATTACAGCTACAATTTACTCGAAATATGTTTTAATTAAAATATGTATTCTTTTAAAGATTCTTAAATAATTAATAATATAAAAATAGCTCTTATAGATAGTGAGAGAAAAAAAGTAAGTTAATCTAATATTTATATTCTTTATGTTAGTTAAATCTAGTCTACGCCGAATCGTGGCCATGTCAATGTTTTGTACATACATACATCACGCCTTTGTTCTTAATGGGGTAGGCAGATCGTAAACAACCTAAACAAAGGTCGTTCCGCCACGTCGGACAAAGTTTTGAGGGTTATCTAAGACAGGTTGTCAGCCTATCGCCTAAATTGTAATATACAGAAACCCTCGGATCCCTTAGCTGGTTTTTTTCAGCATGCCCGGGAGGAAATACATCTGGCACATTCTATGTTTTTCTCTCGCTTACAGGCCAGCATGGAAGAAGATTGTGAATGATTTGTTGTTGGTAAATTAAACAAATATAGAAACAGTTTTCCTGCTGATCGTAAGAAAAGTACATACTATCCATACTCTATACAAATATTATAAAATCCGAAAGTAGCTCCGTCTATCTGTTTGTTTGTTGTTCTTTCACGCCTTAAATTCTGAACGCATTTTGATGAAATGTGGTGGCATGGTGATAGATGAAACGGACAAAGGCAATTTTTTACCGTAGGATAAGATCTTATTCCCTCGGGAAATATTTTCACACGGCATTTAGGGTATAGGGCAACACTTTATGTATCGATTGACTATGACCATGACATTATAACGCTATGGCTGATAACCAGTGATCGGAATTGGTAGAGTATATTTACCTAAACTTCTAAGAACAGAAGCGGAAAATGGAGACTTCCTTACTACGTAAACTTTTTGCGGGACATCACATAAGTAAGCAAGAAATATACTTTGCACCATGGTTTTTAATTCTATGGACAAATACAAGGTAAAAATATACTTGGTGATATTTGGCTACAGTGTCACATTGCGTAGATATTTTGAATTCAAGATTTTCTTACTTTATAGCTTTAAAACTGCTGTGTGTAGGAAAAAAAATATTGAGGAAAAAATTACGCAAATTATGCGCTGTATAATTTCTTCATAGGTGTCAACATCGTACGAGCTACAGAAACCAAGATATTTACGAAAAATTGTTTTATTTTTGCATTTGACCTTGAATAGCTTATATTCCTGGTTGGTTTTTTAAGGCACCATTTCGTACGCCGAAATAAATCTGTGAAAAGTCCTGGGTTCGATTAAGATAAACCGATACTTTTAATAAGTTCCCCTTAGTCAAACATTGATAACAACGCCGTAAAGAGTATGATATAAAACACACAAAGTAATTTTAATTGTTAGAAGGCTTGCACTGATAGTAATATGCTTTTAAATAAGTGCTGTTTATTCACAAATAAACAAAAACTTCGTAAACAAAGCGATTAAATAGAACTACACAAAAGAAGTTTAATTGTCAAAAGGCTTGCACTAATTATTTTTACCTGAAAAGTGATTCCAGGTAAAAAAAAAACAGTGAAAAAACACGTGCTCTAAATGAATGGCATTTGTTTCCGAATTTCGAACCGTCAACTTTGCAAGATAAAATCAAATGCAAATAAAGCAAGTCATAAAATAATCGAACAATAGGAAATGAGGCTTGAATTTATGCATTTCTGTATTATACGTGACTATACGCCACATAATAGAACTAGTAGAGGAATAGTAGGCCCTTTTTGACCGGTTATCTATGGCCAAACGACCAAATCGCAATCTTTAGATCAATGTGTCTTGGTAATGTAATATTTTGTTTTATATTTATTTCATGTTCAAACGTCACACGGTTGATCGTACGCCAGTCAACTTGAACCAAATCCCAGTTAAATATCGGCAAAATATTTAGTATGCCAGATAAAATCATACCTCTTTCGAAATATGAATTTTGTTTTTTGTAGTTTTTAATGATAAAAATTAAATTTGTTTTTTGTAACTTAAGGTATAAATCAAAGAACCAATAAAAATTAAAATAAAGCTTATTTTTATTAAAGTAGACAATTATTCATGTAATGCAGTAAAAAAAACCTGATCACGTAAGGTACATCGTAAACGCGATTAATTTTACTTAAAAAATAATATATTTTATATGTCGTCAATGTCTTCGTCTTCAGTGACAGAATCTGAAGATACTGACGAAATATTGCTTTCTTGCAGGGAATTGAAGTAGATGAGCATTATTTTTTCTATATTTTCCGGTTTAAGTCTATTCCTTTTTACACTTAAAATCCACTAATAGGTGTAAAAGGACCTTTCAACATCTACTGATGTAAGAGGAGCATATTTAAAAAATACTTCGTCATCTACTTCGATTCCCTTTACAATTTTTTCACTTATTGTTGTAATAAAATCGTAGTGCGGAATTCTGTTTAAAACTTTTTCAAATTTATTTTGAATTATCTGATTTGTTGACCAGCTTAAAACATAACTAACATCGTCCATAATATGAAAACTGTCAGATATCGTTAAAACGGTTTTTCGTAAATATCTTGGTTTCTATAACTCCAACGATGTTGACACCTGTAAAGAAATTATAGAACACAAATTACGCGATAATTTTTTCCCTTAACATTTTTTCCTACATACAGCCGTTTTAAAGCTATAAAGTAAGAGAATCTTTAATTCAAAATATCTAGGCAATGTGACACTGTAGCCGAAAATCACCAAGTATATTTTTAGCTTGTATTTGTCCATAGAATTAAATGCCATGGTTCAAAGTATATTTCTAGCTTACTTATATGATGTCCCGCAAGATGTCCCGAAAAAGTTTTAGTAGTAAGGAAGTCTCCATTTTCCTCTCTTCTTTTTAGAAGTTTAGGTAAATATACTCTACCTATTCCGATCACTGCTGATAACATTTCCTCCCAGCCGAATTTCCTCCCGGGCATGCTGGAAAAACCAGCTGAGCAATCCGAGGGTTTCAGTATATTGCAATTCAGGCGATGAGCTGGCAACCTGTCACTACCTGAAACTGCCTAAAAATTAAAATCTATCTTTAAATAACCCTCAAAACTTTGTCAGACATGTCGGAACGTCCTTTGTTTAGGTCGTTTACGCTTTGCATACCCCATTAGGCGTGATAAAGTCGTGATTATATATGTGTATATATGTATGAGTGACATAGCAACAGGCTAACCGTTAACGCAGAGAAATACTTTATTTTCGCGAGAAAATTCATTTAATCGCGGGTGAAAACGCGGGGCGGAAAGCAAGTGAGTTTTATAAATAAGATACAATATTCATACTTTAATTTTTGTTTTATTGTTATTTCATAATTTAATGTGCGAGGGTCTCTAAAAGTAAAGTCATAACACATAAACGGCAACCGCTCGATGTAGGTATATTAATTTCATCTGTGGATCGATAATTGTACCAGTGACATCTATTGGTGAATGGTTGGTACTACCTGTATGTGTTTAGGGTTTGAGCGAAAGTCGAAAAACTTCATATCCTTGACACTCCTGTGTGGGTGTCGCTAGAGTAGCCGCTGAAAAGAAACTTTTAATCTAAAACTTTTTAAAAATGAGCATATTATACGATTTTTAATGCTCAGGGTAATCAGAATTATTTATTAAACAATATATTTGCTGGCTTTAGAAACAAAAAACTTGCTTTATGTAAACTTTTATTTAGAATGACCTGCCCGTCTTACCCTTAGCGCCATCTGCTGATATTTTTTAGAAGCTATTTACTGTTCTTCGGAGTGAGACCCCATGCTATAGGGCCGCTGCCTCCTGAGCGGGAGGCCGTTGTTCGAATCCCACCACGTACCAATGTTTTTTTCGGTTTTCGAATTTCATATGTACGTTTATTCGGCGCTTTTTCCGTGCTTCGGAAGGCACTTTCAGCCGTTGGTCCCGGTTAAAGTACTGTGTATTGCTGTAGCACAGATTACTTCGGGCGGTTGCTGTAGTTATAGTGACTTCTTCTTCTTAGCGAGAGGGTTTTCGAGTCGAACAACGAACCAATGGCCCTATTAGGCCTCGGACACGGTTTGAGTAATGACCACTATCAAATATTTTCAAACCAAACTTAATAAGAAGCATAGATATGATGCATTTGTCCGTGCTTCGGAAGACACGTTAAGCCGTTGGTCCCGGTTAATATCGTTTAAGTAATACCGTAGATATTAGTCGTTAAGCCATTACAGATGACAGTGCTAAGCATTGGCGGCTTGAAAACTCTGACCTAATCTAGGATTGGGTCTGGTTTCACTTATTGGTTGCGGAGGTCAAATGGCAGGCGCTCTGTGTAAAAACCAGTACTCTCCTTCAATCCCCTAGATTAGGTAGCCGACCCCTTGATATACGGGATAAGGCTAGGGATATAATGATTGCTGTAGTGGCAGATTGTCAGCTCGTCGCCCAAATTACAATATACAGACACCCTCGGATCCCTTAACTGGTTTTTACAACATGCCCGGGAGGAAATGCAGCTGGCACATTCTATGTTTTTCTCTCGCTCCCAGTCCAACATGGAAGAACTGTCCTATACTACCTAAATAACAAAGAGGAAACGTTCTTAGTTCTTTTTTTGTTGCGAGCTTACAAATAAACTTTAAAAATCTTATGATGGCATAACTACATACAAGATAACATAGGCTACTTCTTTGTAACGGGAAAATATCTTATATCCATAGGAAATCTTGTTACCATAGGTACCTACTACAGTTTTAATAGTACATTACTTTATGAGTCGAACGAAAGCAATGTATGGTCGAGTAAATTTAAGGCGAGACGCCTTCCAATTTAAACGAGACCGTACATTGCTTTTTCGGCTGAGACTAGTATAGTACTTTTCTCTCATTTAGCGAGGAAACAATAACAATGCACTTAAAAATATATATATATTTTTTTTTTTTATATATATAGGCGAGCATTTGTCCGCCATCTCACCTGGTGGAAAGTGACGATGCGGACTATGTTGAAGCATACTCACCTATGTAGTGCCTATTCACTCTCGCCTTGAAAAGGCCCAGGTTATATTGTTCCGGAAACAGATCCGCCGGCAGGGAGTTCCACTCCTTAGCCGTTCGCATTAAGAATGTGGAAGCGAACCGCTTCGTGCGAATTTGTGGTATATCCACGACATAAGGGTGGAACCCCTGTCCACGCCTCGTGCTCCGGAGATGGAAAGGGGAGGGGGGTATAAGGTCATGAAGTGCTAACGCGCACTCCCCGAAATGTATCCTGTAAAATACCGACATGCACGCCACTCTGCGACGGTGCTCAAGGTTCTGTAGTTTTGCCTCAACCAGTGCTGAGTCTCCAATGAGCTTCTTAGCACGTTTCTCGATTGAGTCTAAGGCAGCCAGCTGGTATTTAGCTGAACCATCCCAAAGGTGGCAGCAGTACTCCATACACGATCGGACTTGAGCTGTGTACAACTGCAATAGCTGTCCCGGTGTGAAGTATCGCCTCACCTTCGAGAGGATACCAAGTTTTTTGGCAGCTGTTGTGGCCAGAGACTCAATGTAACGTCCAAAGTTCAAGTCGGACGTAAGGCTCATACCAAGAAGCTCAAGATGGTCAGAAATCGGTACGGATACATCCCGGAAAGTTGGAGCCAGGTTGAAAGGACTCCGTTTTGTCGAGAATAGACACGCCTGGGTTTTGGATGCGTTGAACTTGACGAGATTGGCATCGCCCCACTCGGATATCACCCTTAGCGATGAGTTCAGACGATCCACTATGGACTCCCGGCAAGACTGGATTGTTTCACTGTTGGCCCTTGCACTGGACAGATATCTGTCAACAACCGTGCTGTCATCAGCGTACCCAAAGGTATCGGGTGTCAACATGTCGTTGATATGCAGCAGGAATAAGGTTGCAGACAGGACAGAACCTTGAGGAACTCCGGCATCAATAGCCTGTTGTCCGGAGGAGCAGCCTTCTAAGACCACCTGTATGGATCGTTCACTCAAGAAGTCCGAAATCCAGTTGCAAAGGCCAGCAGGTAACCCGTAGGCGGGAAGCTTGCCAGTAAGGCTAGCGTGCCAGACCCTGTCAAAGGCCTTGGAGATATCCAGAGACACGGCAAGTGCTTCACCATGTCTCTCGATAGCCTCGCTCCATAAGTGAGTGGCATGCACGAGGAGGTCCCCCGTCGATCGCCCTCGGCGGAAGCCGTATTGGTGATCGTTAAGGAGATCATTATCCTCAAGGTATGCCAGGAGCCGATTATTCAGTACACGCTCCATAATCTTGCAGAGTATAGAGGTTACCGATATGCTTTTTTTTCTTTAAACAAAAGAAGCTATTTCCGAGCAAGTGGGATAAAAATAGTGCTTCTCATTTCCCATTTCTAGACGCCTCAATTCCCAAGATAGGTAATCTATGATCCATACACACATACATATAATCACGCCTTTATCCCTAATGGGGTAGCAGAGCGGAAACGACCTAAAACAGGTTGTTCAGCCACGCCTGACAGAATTTTAAGGGTTTTATTCAAGATAGATTTATAGGTATATTGCTGTAGTGACAGGTTGTCAGCCCATCGCATAAATTACAATATAAAGAAACCCTCGGATCCCTTAGCTGGTTTTTACAGCCTGTTAATGCAACTGACACACTCTACGTTATTCTCTCGCTCCCAGGCCAGCATTAAAGGAGATTAAAAATAGTTCATCTAATCTCCCATTACATTAAGAAGTCCCCAGCAGGCCACATGACCTTACATACATACATACAATCACGCCTATATCCCTAATGGGGTAGGCAGAGCGTAAACGACCTAAACAAAGGCCGTTCCGCCGCGTCTGACAAAGTCTTGAGAGCTATTCAAGAAAGATTTGTACATATATTGCTGTAGTGACAGGTTGTCAGCCCATCGCATAAATTACAATATAAAGAAACCCTCGGATCCCTTAGCTGGTTTTTACAGCATGCCTGTTAATGCAACTGACACACTCTACGTTATTCTCTCGCTCCCAGGCCAGCATTAAAGGAGATTAAAAATAGTTCATCTAATCTCCCATTACATTAAGAAGACCCCAGCAGGCCACCTTATCTGATGTGTGGGTAATTCCTAAGCTAAGTAATCTGTGTTCCCCTGGGCTGATATACCACCATTACCTGAGTCAACAGTGGTATTTCGGCTGACATGTGACATGAGCATGAGGCTAATGTATGCACAGCGTTATCTACTCGTACCAACCATCGAAACTTTTATCTCGATGATAATAGCTGTTTTGAAAGCTTCGCTGCGAATAGCATCGATTCTTGTACAAATAGATAGAGAATACATACATACATATAATCACGCCTTTATTCCTAATGGGTTAGACAAAGCGTAAAGATCCCTTAGCTGGTTCTTGCAGCAGGCACATCCTAAGTTTTTCTCTCGCTCCCAGGCCAGCATGAAAGAATATACAGCGAAGTGTGTAGATATTCTAACTATATACTACATGCATTGTAATCACGCATGTACCCCTCGCGGGATAGGCAGAGCGTTAACGGCTTGCCGAAAAACGCTGCCGCCTCTGTGTGTTGCTGTCGGGACAGATTGCTATCGATTCGTATAGTGCACAATTTAAGTAAATTTTGACTAAAATTATTGCCGTCCCTTTCTGTTTTCTCATGACAGAAAATGACAGGTATAGACTTATATTAGTTAAGTTCAGATTGTTGCAACTACGAATTGGTGCCATTGTCAGCGCAGCTTAATATCGCCTAAATTACAATATACCAAATACCTAGAATTTTTACCACATGCGTTTTACTTTCTTTTCGTAGAAAATATCCTAATTCAGGACCTAACCTAAGTATACATATGTATGCCATGTTTTATCCCAATCCGTCTAGTGGTTGAATCGTGATTGTGTAGCAAACATTCAAACATCCACACTTTCGCATTTATGATATTAATAGGATTTTTACGCGAAAAAATACACGGAAGGTGAGCAACACGCTGAATACAATGAAGCGCTGAGTTTACCCTAATTAACGTTGTGCAGGGTCTCTTCAACTAAGTGTAAGGTCGCGAGGTGGCACTCAGGTTTGTTAAGGTGATTCTTCTCGGCAAATGGTTGTTTTCATATACATATTATCACGCCTTTCTCCCTAATGGGGTAGGCAGAGCGAAAACGTCCTAAAAAAAGGTGGTTCCGCCACGTCTGACAAAGTTTTGGAGAGTTATTTAAGGTAGATTTGTAGGTATATTGCTGTAGTGACAGGTTGTCAGCCCATCGCCTAAATTACAATATACTGAAACCCTCGGATCCCTTAGCTGATTTTTACAGCATGCCCGTGAGGAAATGCAGCAGGCACATTCTACGTTTTTCTCTCGCTCCCAGGCCAGTTGTTTTCAAGCGCTTATTTCTCCTACACGAATCAACGGAAAATTCAAAATAAATAAACATCTAATAAATTAGTTGGCCTGCAATTGCAATATTAAAAAAATATTCTAGTTCATAAACAAGTATGCTGACAAAAATCTGGAAGTATAGCTGTTTTTATCAGCAAATTTGATATTCCTTCTAAACTATTAGGTGCGCTTTCACGGTTCCTTTGGGAAATTGTACGTATTATGATTATCTAAAATGGCAACATAGCTTTTTTTAAATCTGCCTCGTAATTTTGGAATATAAAATGAAGTCAGTGTTTTTCGTACATTTTTGACGCGGCCACGGACGTAACCGCCACGCCGTAGCGCGCGCTGAATTGAACATTCTTCTAAGGCATTACGGGCGATGATTGCATATCTTCAAATGTACCTGCTCATCTGCCGGCAGGATACACCTTAAATGAGAGGTAGGGCCGGGGAAATGAACTGAAATTATGAGGGAATTGTGTATTAATGCTAATACAGAGTCTTAGGGCACATATTACGTCTATTATACTTAGTCCCCGTGAGATATGGGATAAGGCTTGACTTAGTAATACTTACTTAATATCCAAATGTATTCATAGGTAATCTCTGGAACTTATGAACACACTTTAACTAATGTTCCTCTCACAGATGGTAATAGTACATTACTCAGATGTCGAAAAAAAACAATTTAAGGTCGAGTCAATTTGGTTTTTTTGCCTTTATTGTCGTTTGAAGATATTGTTGGCGTAATACGAATATGAGGTTTTTTTTTTAATAATGACACTTTTTCCGAGCAAATGGGACCAAACAATATCTCTTGATGGTCATAAGCAGATTAGTATCTACCGCAGACAAACACATATTATTATACTCTTTCTATAGGATAACTAATCTTACTGAGGGTGAATCCACAGCGGAGCGTAGGGTATCCAATCCCGTTATAAAGAGATCCCGGGCTATTTTACAATCCCGCACAGTGCTGCCAAGTGCGGCAATTTATCGACCAAAAATTGCGATTTGCGACTGGTCGCAATTTAGGCTATTTCAAAAATAATATTAGGTGATAATAGGCTACTTCAAAAATAATTATGTGCAGTAGGCTTTAAAGATAATTATGTGTGGTAGGAAATAATTATGTGTTGGTCGTATAGAGTAAGAATACAAACAAAATGAGTCCAAACACAAGAGGATTCTTAATAATCGTTGGAAATT
The DNA here is from genome assembly GCA_949820665.1 of Scrobipalpa costella. NCBI lineage: Eukaryota > Metazoa > Arthropoda > Insecta > Lepidoptera > Gelechiidae > Scrobipalpa > Scrobipalpa costella. Next base: position 22,021,400 of record OX463297.1, read on the forward strand.
TCTACCATCCACCCATGATCCACCCTCTTTGACTCAAGATTTTGAGATCGAACCAAATTATTTAAATAACATCCCTACTAAATAGAGTCTTAAGGGATACGTCTCAAGCATTTAAAATAGTAGTTATTTAGGCTATACGTAAATTATTTAGGTGATTTTAGGCTACTTCACCTTGGGCGACTTTTAGGCGACTTGAAATTGACTTTTCTGTGATTTCATACTGAAAAGACTTGGCAAAACTGATCCCGCACAGAGCGGGATTACGTGTGCGGGATCCGCGGGATTTGCGAGACTGACGAGCAATGAAAACTTTATGTTTTTTCTAGTTTTTAAGCAAAATACCAGGCCACTCAGAAAGTATTGCGATAAATAGTTTTTATATATGGCAGACTGGCCGGTTAGAATCTTTTTTGAAAATGTGATTACTTGTAAGTAAAAATATGAGTGTTCCATTTTCAAAATTTCCCTCCACATTTTTTGCGAGCCAATTCAAAATATCGTGTCTTACTGAAAAATGGATGTGCGCCGGGAACATTTTAGAGCTATGATTTTTTACGATTTCAAGTGTCGCCTGAAACCGGATGAATCGTGCGATAGACTTCAAATGGCATTTATGGATGAAAGCCCCTCCAAGGCAACCGTGTATCGTTGGTATAACGAATTTAGGCGCGGTCGACCAACCTTGGGGGATGAAGAAAGAAGCGGTCGCCCTTTGACGGCTATTACGGAAGAAAACGTGCTAGCAGTGAAAAATTTAATCCAAGATAATAGGCGAATTACATATCAGGAGATTCAGCACATATTAAAGTTTGGATCGGGAAGCGTTCACGAGATTCTACAAGGGCATCTTCGCGTGAGGAGGATAGTATCGCGCTGGGTGCCGCACTACCTCACCGACGCTCAGAAGCAGGCCCGGGTGGAATGGTGCCGTGATATGCTGAACAAATTTGAAGCAGGCTCGTTTCGGCGTGTTTACGACATCGTAACAGGTGATGAGTCCTGGATTTATCAATACGATCCAGAAACCAAGCGCCAGTCGACAGTTTGGGTGTTTCAAAATGAACCAACGCCTACCAAAGTAAAGCGATCTCGAAGCGGGGGGAAGATTTTGATCGCCAGCGTTTTTAATTTGACTGGCCACATGGCCTCAATTCCCTTACGAGATCAAAGAAGCATTAACGCCGAATGGTATACTACCAAATGTTTACCAGAAGTTTTTTCTGTTGTGAGCAACAAGCGACCAAACACAGGGCTCCGCGGACTACTGCTCCACCACGACAATGCGCCTGCACACACCGCGCTCAAAACGAGAGACTTCCTAACCAGCACACCAGTCAAACTCCTGGGTCACCCTCCTTACAGCCCTGATCTAGCACCGTGTGACTTCTTTTTATTTCCAAAAATAAAAAATCAGCTCAAGGGGATACAATTTTCGTCGCCGGAACATGCGCTGGCTGCGTTCGAGCAGGCTGTAAACGAGGTGTCTACGGCGGACTGGAAAAAGTGTTTTGAAAACTGGTTCAGACGCATGAATCTTTGTATAGAGGCTAGTGGAGAGTACTTTGAAAAGATTTAATAAAAATATATGTACCTGTAGAACATTTTTTTTTAGTGTCGCAAAACTTTCTGAGTGTCCCACGTATATGCCCAAAAAAAATTCCAATGCAGTGCACACAACATGTTTAACTTCCAATTTATTGTTTCCTTTAATAATTCAAAGACGAGTGAAAACATAGTTTTCCTGTACAATGTTCTAGATATGAAAATAGAGGTAACTCTTACCATGCTTTCATAACACGAAACACATTTTCGAGTATTTATTACCTCAACTTAAATCATCTTTAAACGATATTCATGAATATGAAAATTTATGTGCAGCACATAGTTACACTCGCGGGATCCCGCAAATGCAGAGATCTCGTGGTATTGCGAAACATCAATCCCGCAAATACCGAGATCACAAAAAGGCTGTGGGATTGGATGCCCTAGCGGAGCGGAACTCTACTTCTTCTTCTTCTGTCGAGTGGGTATCGAGTCTATGGACCCGATGAACCCTGGTGTCAAAGTTTTTAAACCGCCTAGTAGCACAACTATCAGGCCTCTGACATGGTTTTGTGTAACGACCACTATCAAAGACAGCGACCGGGACCGACGGCTTAACGTGCCCTCCGAAGCACGAAATATTTTTCATTTCGGACAATCAGGTGATTCAGCCTGCAATGTCCTACCCAAACTGGGGAAAAATTCACAAAGTGATAAATTCTCAAATATCAACTTTGTGTTTTACCCCCTGGGAGTTGAACCCAGGACCTCCAGATCGGGAGCCCATGGCACTAGCCACTAGACCACGGAGGCAGTTGGGAACTCTACTTATGTAGTAAATAACAAAGTTTGGACACTTCTAACTAACCAGTCCCTTAGTAGCATCTGCTACAATAATACGGAAAGATTTAGTAGATAGGTATACCGGGTGTAAGGGACAGCATCCCGCAAACTGATAGGGGTTGCTCAGTCAATGAAACTGAGCAAAGATCACCAGGAAATTCTTTCAGATGAAAAAAAATACCTTCCCATTAAAAATGACCACCTCGATCAGACAATTTGTATGAAAAGGCAATTTTTATTTTGCACTTCCTGAAAAAAAAACCTGTTTGTTCAGTTTCGTTGACTGAGCAACCCCTATCAGTTTACGGGACGCTGTCCCTTCAACCCGTATATTTATGTATTAGGATGGAATGCCAAGATATCTTATTCGCCTAAAAATAAGATAAGTATTTTCTTATTAATTATTTTTACCTAAAATCCAAAGTACCTAATTATTTTTATCGTACGTAAATCAGATTTATCTAACTACTCACTCGTCATATTTATGTTAGGGAGTTTAATAACAGGAAACTTACAAGGTTTATACTAAACTTTCAACACGTATCGTTAATCTATGAAATATAACTCTCGAAATATCTTCGAATCTCCATTCATATGCTATCAATCAACACCAGATAGCTTACAAGACAAATATACGGACGGACAGATAATCCGCTCTTAGGGTATAATCCTAGCCATGAAATTGAACTGAACAACTTTCCCCAAGGAAAATAAGTCGAAATTTGAAAAAATAAAGAACCCGTAATAAAAACTTACTGAAGTCACTGACTGACACCATTTGCGTAATGATTTGTTTTTCATATTTCGACCTATGTTTTGTGGGAAAAATTGATCAGTTTCACAGTTTCATCAATTCATCTTTTTTACTTCCTGTATTCAAACGGACAGATAATCCGCTCTACATTTAAGCCAGTACGAAAACCTTACTAAACCCGTAAAAATGCAAACAAAATTTAGGCTAGACTCACCAAAAACTCCATTTATCCATTGTTGATTCAGCAATAATCCTTTTTAATTCACTTAAAAACAATTCACTGAATAAACAAAACTTTATAGAACTAAAATGCACGCTTTACGAGAGTTATTCGATCCGCGAACGCGACCGGGCGATTGTAAGATCAGCATAAAACTGACTGAAGCATAGTACTATTATACATGGTGTTATAATTATAAGGAAAATTAGCAACCGTGCTGCTGTCTGCTAATTAAAAATATATAAGATAAAATCTTATTTTTTATTGTTCATGTCGTGTGGGTGTCATGTCGTTCGACCCGATAAACCCTGAATGCAGGAGATTTTAAACGGCCTAATAGCACAGCTAATAGTCCTCTGACATGGTTTGTGTAGCGACAACTATTAAAGACAGTGATTGGGATCGACGGCTTAACGTGCTCTCTGAAGCACGGAATCCCTTTTCTTCCAGACAATCAAGTGAATCACGTGTGTTAATGTCGACAAAGTCGTTTAGTATTGACAAATTTTAAAACACTGAAGTTTCTTTTTTAAATACTAAAATTGAAAAAATATATTACATCAATACATACAATCATACAATATATATCACGCCCATACAATCACGCCTTTATCCCTAATGGGGTCGTCGGTCAAAAATATATTAGCTACCCCATAAAACATATCTGATCAAGGTGATTATACAGGGTGTAAGGGACAGCGTCCCACAAACGGATAGGGGTTGCTCAGTCAACGACACTGAACAACTTCCACCAAGAAATTCTTTCAGGGAGTGAAAGAAAATGGCTTTTCCATACAAATTGCCTGATCGAGGTGGACATTTTGTATGGAAAAGCCAATTTTTATTTTCACTTTCTGAAAGAATTTCTTATTGGAAGTTGTTCAGTATCGTTGACTGAAAAACCATTCATGTGGTCCTTTTAAAACACCGTTCCAACTGTGGCACACAATTAGGTACATTTACATTCTGTATATTCTTCCATGCTGGCCTGGGAACGAGAGAAAAACATAGAATGTGCCAGCTGCATTTCCTCCCGGGCATGCTGTAAAAACCAGCTGAGGGATCCGAGGGTTTCAGTATATTGTAATTTAGGCGATGGGCTGACAACCTGTCACTAAGCAATATACCTTCAAATCTATTTTAAATAACCCTCAAAGCTTTGTCAGACGTGGCGAAACGAACTTTGTTTAGGTCGTTTACGCTCTGCCTACCCCATTAGGGGATAAAGGCGTGACTATATGTATGTAACAACCTGTATATTGTATAACTGAACGTTACTCAGTAAGATTATCAGCACGGTTGCTAATTTTCAGATAATAAATCTGAAGATTATAAAGGATTGGTACATTGATGTCATAGTTAGTAGTTGGTAGGCTTCCATACTAGCTGGGAGCAATAGAAAAACATAGAATGTGCCAGCTGCATCTCCTCCCGGGCATGCTATAAAAACCAGCTAAGGGACTCGAAGTATTCAGTACATTGTAATTTAGGGCTGACAACCTGTCACTACAGCAGTATACAGTTCTACCTTAAACAACCCTCAAAACTTGTCAGACGCGGCGGAACGAACTTTCTTTGGGTCGTTGACGCTTTGCCTACCCCGTTAGGGATACAGGCGTGATAGTACCTATGTATGTATGTAGTTGGTAGTTAAATCTTGGTTACATCTTAAAACCGGACGATAGATTATCTCAGTGACCTTGTAAATGATCTCTTTGTAAATTGCATGCAATAAACTACTTTGAAACACATGTTTACGTAGAAACTACGGAAAAATGTGAACTAAATGTTAAAAATCTTACATACAATCACGCCTTTATCCCTAATGGGGTAGGCAGAGCGTCGTTCCGCTACGTCTGACAAAGTTTTAAGGGCTATAGATTTGCAGGTTTATTGCTGTAGTGACAGGTTGTCAGCCTATCGCCTAAATAGCTACTAAAACCCTCGGATTCCTTAGCTGGTTTTTACAGCATGCCTAGGAGAAAATGCATAGGCATATTCCATGTTTCTCTCTCTCTCCCAGACCAGCATGGAAGAATATATAATTTTAAAATCACAGAGCAGAAATACTATTTTACACTGTGATTAAAATGTTACCAAGAAATCTTTTGTAGAGCGAACTAAAATTTTTAATTTACTACCTAAGTATTAACTAACTTTGAAATAGTTTAATTTCCCTAACGAAATTAATGAGAATTACATTGTCAGCAACATGTAGCATAATACGATTAGATGGGGTGTAAGGGACAGCGTCCGGCAAACTGATAGGGGTTGCTCAGTCAACGAAACTGAACAACTATCAGCAGGATGTGAAATAAAAATTTGGTATTCCATACAAATTGTCTGATCAAGGTGGTAATTTCGTATGGAAAGGTATTTTTTTTCATCTCCTGAAAAAAACCTGCTGATAGTTAGTTGTTCAGTTGCGTTGACTGAGCAACCCCTATCAGTTTGCGGGACGCTGTCTCTAACACCTGGTATTACCAAAGGTAAGTCTTAATTACAAAAAAAACACTAGGGGCTATTATCACAAGGCGCCACGTAACAGAAAAATATCGTCCGAAGTTTATTAAATAAAATATTATGATGATAAATGTAAGAAACAGTTCCAGTTGTTTATTAGCAAAACGTGTTGACAAACAGCAGGCCGATTCCACTAATTCAACACAGGACTTTTAGAATTAATCGACGGTGTGGTAGGGTTTTGTGTAAAGCATACCTTGTTTATTTTTGCTGCCAAGTAGAAGTGTTCGCACTTCTATGATTCGGTTTTGAAGGACAAGGGAGTGAAATTACGAAGAATAATTAATAATTAAGAAGTGTACTTCTGTTATCTGTGGAAATTACTGACATATGAGACAATGCTATCGATTCGTAGAGCGCACAACTTAACTAAATCTTGACTGATATTATTGGCGTCCCTTTCTGTTCTTTCATGACAGAAAATTATAGGTTTAGACTTTATCTTCCATGCTGGACTGGGAGCGACAGAATAACGTAGAATGTGCCAGCTGCATCTCCTCCCGGGCATGCTGTAAAAACCAGCTAAGGGATTCGAGGGTATATTGTAATTTAGGCGATGGGCTGACAACCTGTCACTACAGCAATATCCAGTTCTATCTTAAACAACCCTCAAAACTTGTCAGACGTGGCGGAACGACTTTTGTTTGGGTTGTTCACGCTCTGCTTACCCCATTAGGGATACAGGCGTGATAGTATGTATGTAGACTTATATTAGTTAAGTCATGATTTTTGCAACCACGAATTAGTAATATTCTATCTTAGTTCCCATGATGTAACGCACTCTACTATTCCATTAGGACTAGGATCTAGAGTGGGATAGTAGTAGGTGTCATAGGCAACTGCTTGCCATCATGATTAGTTGACGTTATAAAAAACTACCATGTTTTCCAAGTGTTTAGAAGCTTAGAAACACGTTGCCGAAATTATTAAAATACCGAGCCGACAGGACAGAGTCTAATTAGATAAATAACAGAGCGGCTTGCGATATATCAACATTACGCTGTAATTTACTAAGTAGGTGAAGAACAGGGTCACGAGGGCGCTACAGCCCAGTCTGTGGTAACCGTCAAACTGTGTGAAGGTCGTATCTGCTCTTCGTGGTATCATCATCTCCCTAGCCTTATCCCATATCTCACGGGGTGAGCTACCTAATCCAGGGGATTGAACGAGGGTACTGGTTTTTACACAGAGCGACTGCCATCTGACCTCCGCAACCTAGAAGGGAAACCAGAACCAATCCCAGATTAGATCAGAGTTTTCAAGCCGCTAATGCTAAGCACTGGCCTCTGATATGGCTTAACGACTAATATCTACGGTATTAAACGATATTAACCGGGACCAACGGATTAACGTGCCTTCCGAAGCACGGAAAAAGCGCCGAATAAACGTACATATGAAATTCGAAAAACGAAATACACAGTGGTACGTGGTGGGATTCGAACCTGCTCTTCATGGTATACCGGGAGTAAAAAAATGCTGGGCATATTTTACGGTGTGATTCTACCCATGAAACTGATATTTTTTCCCAAGCAACATGCTGGTAGGCATAGGTCGAAATATGAACAAGTAATTTGAAAATCTGGCCCTCCCAAACAAATGTTGTCAGCAGGTGGAGTGAATTTGTATGGGCGTGTTTGCACTGCTCCGTATTCGGTTCGTAACCGATTCGTATTCGTGAAAAATCCATATAAAAAGGATATGGATGGATGAGTGCACAAGTTGTCATATATTTACTAGGAAGGATCGGATACGAACCGAATACGGAGCCGAAATGCCCATACAAATTGACTCGAGCCGGTGACAAAATTTATATGGGAGGTCCAAATGTTTTTTTCGTATTTAGACCTATATTCCTTGGGGAAAGTTCCTAAACTCCAATCACCCTTCTTCTCCATCTTCTTATCGTATCGATCGTAACAGTTCAAATTAATTTCGACCAGGAACTGTATTTTTGAATAACTCGAATCCAATTCACATACAAAAGAACAACATTCGCATGCCATGGTGTATGGAAATCGCATGTGAATGTCACTCTTGCTTATGCGAATTTCGATTCGAGCGGTTCAAAAATACGGCACCTGTACTCTAAACGCACTGCGACATCAGTGACGTTGTAAATAATAATAATAATAAAGATTTTATTCAAGTAACCAGAACTCATAATATTAGTAAAACTTATAACTATGTTAGTAAAATGAGATTAGATAGGTATATAATAAAATAACAGTATGATAAGTCACCGCTGCCCCATTCCGCTTGAAATAGTGCAACAATGACTCAGATACTGACAGTCGAACCCTCCCCTTTCCATCTCCGGAGCACGAGGCGTGGACAGGGGTTCCACCCTTATGTCGAGGATATACCACAAATTCGCACGAAGCGGTTCGCTTCCACATTCTTAATGCGAACGGCTAAGGAGTGGAACTCCCTGCCGGCGGATCTGTTTCCGGAACAATATAACCTGGGCCTTTTAAAGGCGAGAGTGAATAGGCACTACATAGGTGAGTATGCTTCAACATAGTCCGCATCGTCACTTTCCACCAGGTGAGATGGCGGACAAATGCTCGCCTATGTATATATTAAAAAAAAAAAAAAGTCGAGCGTTAAAGGCGTTGTAAAGTCTTGCGTGCAAGATGAAGGGCACGCGGGGCAAGACAATAGATGTGCCATTGTTTGGGGGGAGGCACCACATTCGCACTGGTTGTTCGTGCTGTATCCCCATTACAGATTAGACAGTATATATGTCCTATCCCCATCGGCATAAATTGTCCCTACAGCGACTTACTTGGGTCCGAGCCTGTTCAGGGACTTCCAAGTCATCCACGGGAGCTTATGCCCTGGTGTCTGGAGAGGACCTCCTTTGGGGGGTGTGGAGAAGCTAAAGGTTATCCTCTCTTTCCAAAGCTTATACCCTAAATAAGGCCAGCATTTTTTTTACTCTTTGTATTTTTCCATAAGATGTTAAAGGCAAGTTCTTATGAGTCTTCAGTATGTTTATTAATAGGTGCTGTTTGATTAGCGCAACAAATAATTTTGATAATTTTTGTCACTTCCTGGTATTCTTTTTACTAATATCTGTAGTAAAAACTGGACCAAACTTTAGGGTGTTAACTTACCCATAAAACTGAACATCTTTCTCCAAGAAACAGAAGTTGAAACATGAAGAAAAATCCCCCCCATAAAATGACCCACTGACACGATTTGTATGGGAAATTTAACCCAATTTAACTTTCATATTTCGACCTTGTGGAAAGTTCTTCAATTTCATGGTTAGATTCACACCCTAAAGTTTAGTCGGCAAATTTTTTGCACCGTTTTTATAATCTGAAATGAAGGAAGTGTTTGCATACATACGGGGTGTAAAGGACAGAGTCCCGCAAACTAATAGGGGTTACTCAGTCAACGAAATTGAACAACTATCACCAGGAAATTCTTTTAGGATAATAAAAAAAAACTTCCATACAAACTGTCTGATCGAGGTTGGTAACTTTGTATGGGTGATGGGTTTTTTTTTCATCTTCTGAAATAATTTCCTGGTGAATGTTGTTCCGTATCGTTGACTGAGCAACCCCTATCAGTTTGCAGGACGCTGTCCCTTTCTTACACTCGCTATTATCACGCATTTATCCCTAATGGGGTAGGCAGAGCATAATCGACCTGAACAAAAGTCGTTCCGCCACGTCTAACAAAGTTTTGAGGGTTATTTAAGATAGATTTTAGGTATATTGCTGTAGTGACAGGTTCTCAGCCCATCGCCTAAATTACAATATACTGAAACATCGGATCCCTTAGCTGGTTTTTGCAGAATGCCCGGGAGGAAATGCAGCTGGCACAATCTATGTTTTTCTCTCGCTCCCAGGCCAGCATGAAGTGGTCGGCTTTCAAATAAAAGAATTTCTATTGTATTAACTTTCCATATATTTGATATAAACTTTACAAATAGAAGCAGACGCACAGACAGTTAACCGCAAACAAATAACAGACATTTGATGCACTTACAGACCGGTAGCTGGCAACACTAACATTTTTTAAACATTTTTAGACGTCTTCAAAATAATTAATTTTAATAATTATTTAATATTTTTAATAAAATAGTGGTGTCAGCTTAAACAACAAAACATTTTCATTACTACATCATTTGCTTACTTTTCATTGAAAACACAGTATTCGTTACAATTTTTAAGCTTTTAATATTTTTAATTTCGTCACTCATTTCAGTAAGTATTTGCCAATTATATTTCCTAAGTACAATATTGTATACGTGTTAAGGTGGCGATATGACCTAAGTGACGCGCCGCCATCAGTAAAACCATAACTCACTAAAAACACAATGAATCGAAAAACCGGTCCAACAGACTCAAGTATACGATAATTTAGAACCTTAAAATTTGCGATTCATAATTCGTTGTAGTAGCAGGTAGAAAAATTGCGAATAACGGCCACCAACGGCAATTTTTGTTCCTGTAAATTGCTAATTTATAGTGTTCTCAATTATCTTTATAACTATAACTCGAGTCTGTTAAACCAAATTTTTGATTCATTGCTTTGAATTCATTTGAGTTATGATTTTTGTACTGATGGGGGCGCTACTTGGCTAGTATAGTCACTTTAATGCACCAAAAACCAATGTTTTTCTATGCATGGTATGCAGATATAGCAATATTGTTGCTATTTAAAACCTAACCTAGCTGCGATTTCCCTAATATGCAGACACTACATTTTAAAGTAAACTTATCAAATATCGCACTTCGTACAATTTATTCTCATAAAGCGAGTAAAATAGATGCAGTTAACATTTAAATCACGAAAGCAGAAATAGTTTTCTTTTTAGTATATTTAAATATTAATTTTAGCACAGTACAAATAAATAACAAAGAAATATCACATTATATTACAAAGAAATAGTCGAACTAGGTTCCACCAATGCTACTTAAAAAATAGAGAGTTGAACAAATATAATAAAATCGCATAATAAATAACCGTACATATTATTATTTATGCCAAAAAATCGGCAAGATAACAGAGAATGTTCAATGTCATGTCACAATTTATTATTTTGAATATAAATATTATAGAACCACTATAATTGAAGATAGTACGTATATTGGTCTATTCAGATAGTCTACTTACAAAATAATTAAAAGTAATCTTGAAATAGGAACATTCTTTGATAACTTGTAAGTGACTTACCTTTCATTGCCCATACACGTAATATAAAAAGCTATTATGTTTGTAAAAATTTGGCTTTGATTTAAAAACATTTAAAACAACACAAGATACTTACGACTACTGGTTACAACTTATTTTAAAACAGCCAAAGGCAAAAGCCTAAAATTTAGGTTGTTATCAACCTCTGTTTGCGAACTTCTACAAAAACAGCCATTTGTAACTTCTTGACTTCTCTTCTACTTATAATAGCAATAAGTCGTAAAAAATAGTTCTACCAACATTTTTCAAGAAAAATCAATATAATACATAATTTATACACAGCAATAATATTGTAATACTTCCATGCTGGACTGGGAGAGATAGAAAAACATAGAATGTTCCAGCTGCCCTTCCTCCCGGGCATGCTGTTGAAGTCAGCAAAAGGGACTCGAGGGTTACAGTGTATTGTAATTTAGGCGATGGGCTGACAACCTGTCACTATAGCAATACATATTACAATCTAAAATTGCCCTCAATTTTTGTCAGACGTGGCGAAAGCGCCTTTTACGAGGCGTTAAACGCTCTGCCTACCCCGTAAGGGATAAAGGCGTGATTTATGTATGTATGTATAATATTGTGTAAAATACACCAGCAAATTAAACTCTTGCTTAAATTATTTGAAGCTTCGCTTTTAAATAAATATTCATATTATTGAAACTCTAACTTTGATAAATATTTTAAATGTTTTTTTATTAATAATATCTAAATTTTCTAAAACACTACATTTCTACTGAACACCAAGAATCAGCCGACTTCATTCAAAAGTTTTACCATTACATAAAAATCTGATAAGTATATTTTTATTGTTTTCGGAAATATAAAAACTAACAGAATAAATATTTTACGAACTTTTGCAATATTTCTCTCAAAATTTGATGTAAGGTTTCCGTACACTATATTTTTATGACGATAGTGTACGGTTACCTCAATGGTAAAGTATAAAATAGTCTTCATTTGTGCTTATTTTACGTTATGCGTTATTAATATGTTTATCAACGATATGAGATTCATTTTAGTCTCCATTTTTTACAGTAAAGCAATACGTATGGTAGTTAACATTTTTAAAAGCGAATAAATATTTACGTACCTACTCAATTATTTTATGCGTGGAACTTTGTTTATTTAAGTACCAACTACTACGAAATGCTTATTGACAAGATTCCATTTTCGAGACGAAGGCGGTGCACACACTGATCTCCGCGGTACGCCGCATAGCGCAGATATGGTCTATGTTCCATTGTTTGAAGAGCAATTGGTTTGAACAATGGAACATAGAAAATATCTGCCCTAAGCGACGTAGCGCGGAGCTCAGTGTGTATTACTTTTTTTCTAACGTATTAGCTTCTTATTATTTGTAACCACAAAAAAAGCTTTCAGAAAATACAATAGTATATTCTCTTGTCCAGTCACCAAAAAAAAATATTTTGTTCATTTATTTTTATGGGCGACCCAATCGTGTAATATAACTTATAAAAAAATATTAATCAGTTTAATATCTCTGCCTCATTTTAGAATACACTGTGAAATGCATATTTTATTGCACTTAGCTTAGCCTAATCATTAGCAATAGTAGTAACAGTGAGTTGCAAGAACACGATATCAGTCAACAATATTAGCATATAAGGGCTTGGAAACATGAAATGTTCGGGATACTTTTGATCTTACGTAAGACAAAATAAGTGCATAAAGACTTGACAAGAATGTTAAAGACCTGTCTCAGAGAAAGAATAAGAGAAGAACTAATGCACTTCCCATAAGCCCTTCTCTATGGTACGTCTATCACGGTTTTTTAAACTCCGGGCAGGGCTTCGCTATCGTATAAGTGGGAAGTTTCTCAAAGCATGATCATCACATTTTGTCTAAGAGGCATTTTTATTATGCCTATCCTATCAACAAATGTCCGAACTGCGTAAGACCTTCCAATAGAACAAAATTAGTGAAAGGTTGTGCGTACTACTGGCAGTAGACTTATCATTATTATAGTCATTATTTCTCAAGAAGACTGTACGGACGAAACATTTAATTTATACAACATCATGGGAAAACATTGTTAGTTAATATTTTAGATTATAGTTTCGAGCACTTAGGTTTAGTATTTTATCTTTTATTATCTCCTTGGTTATTTAACCAGTCAATCTCTAGCTTTCTGATAAACTAGATCACTGAATAATGGCTAGTCGATCTAACTAAACTAAACTACACACGCACATTGCTTTGAGTCGACACTGTTTCACACCATTTCGACTCCAAGTTTCATAGCAATATGTGAGCAAAGCGTTGACTAATCGTCATATCATAACGAACGGAATTCCATATTTTAATATCATTTCTGTGTTGATTTCGAGTGGAGTCCATGTCAAGTCGTTGTGATGTAGAAGTATAAAAGTGTACGTTAGTGAAATACTCTCAGCACGCCTTATGCCCCGTAGCGTAGCCAAAGTAGTGTAGTCTAGCGAGAGTCTTTTCATCGCTCGTAGCATCTTGTAATATCGATTCTTACACATGTGCTAGCTCGGGTTGATCAGCTGGCAGGTCAGTCACTATGTGTGTGGTAGATTCCCTGATGTCGCCCGCTACGCTCCGTGAGCAGCTAAGTCGAAATCTGATCCTGACATGGACACCAGGTTACTGCGGTGTAATGGGCAATGAGCAGCCTTTAGATCACTAGACGTGTGCTGGCGCGGGTTGATCAGCTGGCAGATCCGTCACTATGTGTGTGGTAGAGTCCCTGATGTCGCCAGCTACTCCATGAGCGGCTAGATCGAAGTCAGATCTAGAGTGGATACCGGGTTGTTGCGGTGTAATGGGTAATGAGTAGCCCTTACATAATTAGTATCTATACGTGTGCTGGCGCGGGTTGATCAGCTGGCAGGTCCGTCACTATGTGTGTGGTAGATTCTCTGATGTCTCCAGCTACTCCATGAGCGGCTAGATCGAAGTCAGACCCTGACATCGATACCAGGTGGTTGAGGTTTGAGCCCACTGTCTCACCTGTATAAGGATAACTGTGTTAGTGAAATTGAATTGAAGGTGAGGAATACTGAAGTAGATTTATTAGCCTAGTTGTAGCCCTGCCAGGAATTAAAAATACCTGTCATAGACAAAAAATAGAGACAGAACAAGAAAGGGCCTTATACACTTCCTATAAGGCCTTTGTATATATGTATGTATAAGCCGTTATCTATGGTACCTCTATGACAGGTATTTTTAATTCCTGGCACGGGTATAATAAATTTTCCCAGACATTCTCAAACACCACCAACTAGCCCCAACCTAAGTAAATACATATTGTACTGAAGAAACTCGATTTAAAAATTTAAACTTTAGATCAGTCTTTAAAGTCTTAACAGTGGTGTCTTACCGACTAACTACAAGCCTCCAAATTTCAAAAGCGGCCTGATTAAAACCAAATTATAATATTCGAAGCTTTTTTGTAAAACTTTGCCTAACTACATGGCAATGTATGTGGAATTGTGAAGCCAATCATATTAAAGCATATTTCGTATGTTTTTTTAAGGTGATATTGTGATCATGTAGTTTTTAATTTATCAGTGTTATGCATGTGATCTTATGTTTAGTTGGTTCCAAACTCGTGCATGCATACCCCATATTAGGTTAATGTGTTAAGCTTCCTTCAAATCAAGTAAACCCAGGCTCGGAAATAATTAATGTTGGTTTACTTTTCAGTTCACTAGAGGGCAGCACCGACGCGCGAGTTCCAAAATTAGCCAATCACAATATCGTGACAGCTGAACTAAATGCAATATTGTGATTGGTTGGAATTGGACGCCTACGTGTCACCCTCTGGAAAGCTAATATTTAAACTTTCTAATATTCGTTTAAATAAACTAATAATCTGTAATTCAATATCTAATATCATTATTTCCAAGCCTTTTTGTAAATTCAAACCATGCTGTTACTAAATTATTTTTTGTAAAAAAACTCACACTGCAAACCGGTATCGCTGTAAAACCTGTTTTCAACTTATAAATAAGTGAATTTGACTATTTAATCTAAGCTTAAGCTATCAACACATCACCGATTCGATAAAAATCTTTCAAGTATGATACTCAAAAAATAGCAACATTTTAGCGCTCTAAAACAGCATAAGAAATATTGACCAATCCCGTACGAGTACTTGTGGTGACTGTCAGATATAACGGCACGTGATTGGCCGAACGACAATTTGAGGAGCGCTAAAATGTTTCTCATAGTGTAATATCGAATCAATGGTGTATTTAATTTATCGCTTTAGTATGAAAGGACAGTAGTGCAAGAACT
Organism: Scrobipalpa costella; assembly: GCA_949820665.1. Taxonomy (NCBI): domain Eukaryota; kingdom Metazoa; phylum Arthropoda; class Insecta; order Lepidoptera; family Gelechiidae; genus Scrobipalpa; species Scrobipalpa costella. The sequence goes on from OX463297.1 coordinate 22,036,771, forward strand.
TTGAAACTATATCTATCTTTAGGATACTTTTATTTTATTATGATTGTAAAATCTGCAAATCGAAATAAATGTCTTATTCCACTTAAAGTTTTTACACACACTGTCATGACCGTATCGAGCATGTATGATACATATTTTTTTTTATTGCTAATCTTCTATTATTCAGCAAGCAATATTTATTCTTTTGTTATAGTCAGCGCGTCGATGTAAAAGCATCTTTTTGCGCTAGTATAAAATTCGCAAGGACAAATTGTAAATTATGGTCGCTAACATTCTTTATAAAGTTGTAACGTTTTAACTTGCAAAATTGATACTATTATTTTGTATGTGAAATATAAAGCATACAAAAAGCTATTTTGGCGACCCAGAACCTTGAAAAATACTACTCATAGTTCTACTTCGTAAATCTGTCGGTAAAATGTGTGTTATATTATATAAGTAATTTTTGCAAATTGGTAGCAAAATATGGTTATAGATGTCAAAATATAACACAAACAAATACAGACATAAAAGTAGAAAAAAATATGTTAATATCACACTGATGAATTACTATTATTATTTTGATTTTCTACTGTATTCTTTATCAACTATTTGTCTTTTCATTCCTTTCAACGTATCAAAACACACACAACACAGTCTTCACACGTTTTTGGTTAACTCGTCATTCAAATTTAAATCTAATTCAGACTACTTACTTATAGAAATTTTTAAAAATGACTAGTACAGAAAATAGGATTTGTAAATATCTAGTTTAAAAGTAAGGGCTAGCGCGCACTTTCGAGTAGACAGTCGATCGACCGTCGAATATTTCTCTCATACTCACTTGAGAGACAGAGAGACAAAATATGATAATTGATCGATAATTGATTGAAACGTGATAATTGATCGACTGTTTAGCCGATAATGCAGCCTGACCCTAATACTATAAAAGACAAGTGAACCAAAAACGTTGTTAGTAAAAAGATAGAAGTACAGAAAAAGCGTTCCAGCCAGATACACTACCGTGACCGCGTGTTAGCTAACATGGCGTCGAGTGGGCGGGGCCTGTGTGACCTTGACCTTCAGATATCCTCGGGTCGTCCGCGGGATAGCGCGGGTCGCGCGGGGTGCGGGACGCGAGGGAGCGCGCGCGGGTCTCTTCTAGTATGAAGCTGTTGATGACGTAGGCCTCCCGCCGGATGCGGTCGCGTAGTTCGCCCGACATGTCCGGGATGGCCCACCGGACTATTATCATCACTAGCGCCACTACGTTCTGTTGAGGTTGAGGAATAATTAGTATGCTAGCAAAACTTCGAACCTACTGTTCTTACTTTAAGGGAGCCGTGCTGTGAAGTCCTGCCCCAGAGTGGGGAGAGTGCGACGAATTGTCCTGCCCCAGAAAGGGGAGAGTGCGACAGGGGGACACTCAAGACAGGGAAAAAAAATGTAGAGATAGAGAGTTCAGGCAGAGCTTTAGCGTATGCTTTGTAAGTCCCCTGTACGTCCCGTTGTTTCGGTCTGACACGGTCCTGATGACCTCTCGGTCGGTAGGACCATGGGGGGAGGTGGGAGTGTGTTCTTTCTTTTACAATAAAATTTGGTGCGTGAGAGTGCCAGTGCCATAACAGGCATTTTCTGGGTGAGCTCGCTCCATCGTCGACTCTGTCACGGTCATCACTAACCTTGTGTCTAGAGTCAAAAGCAAACCTATTTAAAAAAATATAGAATGTCGTAAAAGCAAACAATACTATTAGGAGCATTAACCTATGGAAACAAGACGTATGTCACACGATTAAGATTTTAAAGTTTCGTGAAATGTTCTTTTTCAAGTGGTTTATTGTAATCATTGTTATTTGCTACAAGTTAACAAGGAATGTCACAAAACAAATTTGCAGTATTTATATTGAAAGATATTATATTGAGCGCCCGATGGTAGGGCCGCTGCCTCCAGAGCGGGAGCTCGTGGTTCGAATCCCACCACGTACCAATATGTTTTTCGGTCGGTCGGTCATATGTACGTTTATTCGGTGTTTTTTCCGTGTTTCGGAAGGTACGTTAAGCCGTTTTTCCCGGTTAATATCGTTTAATATAGAAGATATTAGTCGTTAAGCCATGTCAGAGGCCAGTGCTAATCATTGGCGGCTTGAAAACTCTGTCCTAATCTAGGATTGGGTCTGGTTTTCCTTCTGGGTTGCGGAGGTCAGATGGCAGTCGCTCTGTGTAAGAACCAGTACCCTCGTTCAATCCCTCGTAAGATACGGGACAAGGCTAGGGAGATGACGATGACATATTATACTGACCTCGAAAACTACGACGAAAGCAAGTCTAGCTCCCATGACGTGCCAGTACCAGTCGCTGCGCTGGTAGTCATCGCCGGGCTTGTAGTACCAGTAGCCGGGGTATCTACAAACAAACATCAGGATTTAATGTCACTGACTGCCTTAAGGGTCTAAGGATTTGGGGCTTGGACGGAACACATTGTTAATATCAGCAGTTCATCAATTTTTTCCTCAATTTCTGTCTGTCAAGAAATAAAATTCCGTACTACGAAAGACACGTTAAATCGCCGATTAGTTTTGTTAGACGGAGTGCTAATTGTTGGATGGAGGGTTAGGTATGTAGGACGGAATGTTAATTGTGTTTAACGAACATTAGGGGTGGGATAGAATCTACCTCCTAGTGGTCCACCCCGGGCAACGGCAACACTGGCTTGCCTGGGAATAAGTCCGGCTGAACGATCCCTAGAAACCGGTGGTAGGCTCCGCAAGGGGCCGCCTGCGACCCGACCACCCGACCACCGGAGTCCGGCGCCAAACAGCATGCTGTGTTCCATCGGTGCGTGAGATTGCCAGTCCCATAACAGGCATCTTCCGGGTAAGCTCGCTCCATCGTCAACTCTGTCACGGTCATCCCTGACCTAGTGTCTAGAGTCAAGAGCAAACCATTTCTAATAAAAAAAACGAAGGGCCAGTTGTGTTGGACGGAGGGCTATCTATGTTGAGCTTGTTTTATTGGACGGAGGGCTAGCTGTGTTAGACGGAAGGCTAATGTTGTTATGTAGGATACTTACAGGCAAGTACTGTGGTTATACGTTGAGCGTATGGGACCGTGTTCTAAAACTGTAGTGTTGAACTCAGCCAGTGTAAAGTCCAGTTGTGTTGAACGAAGGACTAGTTGTGTTGAACGGAAGGCTATCTATGTCGAGCTTGTTTTATTGGACAGAGGGCTAGCTGTGTTAGACGGAAGGCTAACGTTGCTATGTAGGATACTTACAGGCAAGTACTGTGGTTATACGTGGAGCGTATGGGACCGTGTTCTAAAACTGTAGTGTTGAACTCAGCCAGTGTAAAGTCCACATAGTCTCCCATGTCGCCATGCTCAAACATGTATACCAGGCGAGGGATGAATTCCGATGTGAACGCGATTATGAAGCCCTGGGAACAAGAATATAAATACAATTACAAATGGTATAAAAAAGATCTTCTTTAAAATCTTACTGTTGATTCTCATTTCTGTATCAATTTGATTTCAATCCGGTCTTCCATAACACTTGAGGAATTTCTTGGCGTTGAGTCTCATTTCTAACACGTTGTTATAAATACAATTACAATTGGTATAAAAAAGATCTTCTTTAAAATCTTACTGTTGATTCTCATTTCTGTATCAATTTGATTTCAATCCGGTCTTCCATAACACTTGAAGAATTTCTTGGCGTCGAGTCTCATTTCTAACACGTTGTTATAAATACAATTACAATTGGTATAACAAAGATTTTCTTTAAAATCTTATTGTTGATTCTCATTTCTGTATCAATTTGATTTCAATCCGGTCTTCCATAACACTTGAGGAATTTCTTGGTGTCGAGTCTCATTTCTAACACGTTGTTATAAATACAATTACAATTGGTATAAAAAAGATTTTCTTTAAAATCTTATTGTTGATTCTCATTTCTGTATCAATTTGATTTCAATCGGGTCTTCTCGTATAACACCTGAGGATTTTTTTGGCGTCGAGTATCATTTCTAACACGTCGTTGCCTAGCAAAGTAGACCTTAGAGCCTCATTCTAACACGGAGTCTCATTTATGAGACGTTGAGTCTCATTCGTAGGAGGTTGAGTCTCTTTTGTAGGAGGTTGAGTCTAACTTCTAAGACGATGAGTGTCATTTCTAAGGCGTTCAGTCTCATTTATAAGTCTTTAAATCTCATTTCTGAGATGTTGAGTGTCATTTCTGAGACGTTAATTCTCATTTCTTATACGTTGAGTCTCATTTCTAAGACGCTGAGTGTCATTTCTATGATATTGAATCTAATTTCTTAGACGTTGAGTCTCATTTCTGAGACGTTAATTCTCATTTCTTATACGTTGAGTCTCATTTCTAAGACGCTGAGTGTCATTTCTATGATATTGAATCTAATTTCTTAGACGTTGAGTCTTAATTTAGAGACGCTACGGCAAACAGGAAAGAAATTAATAGGACTTACATTTGTTATGATGCTGAGCTTGCCAATTGAATCAAGTATCCTGTACCACACTCCGATGTCATTGACTCTCTGAGGCACCGGTCTTCTATAACACCTGAGGAACTTCTTGGCGTCGAGTCTCATTTCTAACACGTTGTTGACGAGCGCGAACAGCGGCGCCAGGGGGAACGCCGCCACGAAGATTGTTACGAAACCGTATTGGAGAACTGGAAACAATAAAGGCACAAATAGTAGATTTTACGACAAGTGCACAAAACATGTCTTTTTTGTCCGAGATGTTTAGCTGCCTGAGCCCGTAGGTCGAGTGAAAATGGTTTTATGCACGAGTTTTAAACTCTGCTTTTCACTTAGATTGCGAGAAAACTGAGGAAATTCTACAAAGATATTGTAAATGAACTTAAGGATTAATTCCCGTAAAAGCCAAATAATTTAAAGTACATATTATGAAATAAAAAGATCCATCTATGAACTATTTATTATGTTTGGCTGTATCGCCTAATTTTCTTTGCCTTACATGAGATGCATTTATGAATAGATACGTTTTTGCCCTTGTGCACAAAATAACACTTTCCGAGCATGAGAAGTGAAAAGGTTTTTTTTAGTTTTTATATGAGAAAGCGTATAACTAGTTTAAATTCCGACGATAATTTAAAATTAGCCTTTTTTTATAAAGGTATAATCATCCAACAAGTACACGAATCTGAGAAATATCAATATAAGTTACTTTAACTTACCCATTTCTAAATATTCAGGAAACAGTCCCATGTTTCCAAAATCGACTAGCTTGAAATCCTTCACCCACTGAAGGGAACTTTTTATGCTGAAAAAACAAAACAAATACTTACAATTAATTAACTTCCAAAATTCAATTCCCCTTAGTTTGAGTCACAGTAATACTTAGTAAAAAAGTCCAATCAAAATCGGTCTAGTAATTTCGAAGTGGTAGGTAGTTGGTAGGTAACATCGTAACATACAGACAGACAGGCAAAAATTAATAATAATGGCTGTTGCAATAATATTTTTTTCTCGAGGAGCATAGGTCGAAATATTTGTATGGCAAGCGCCAATTTTTATTTTTTCGTATTTCGACCTATGTTCCTTGGGGAAAGTTGTTCAGTTTCATAGGTAGAATCACACCATAAAATATGGCCAACAATTTTTTTCTCTCCCGTTATAAGAGGTCAGTAAATTCTTTGGGTGGTTTGGAACTGCGATAGCCAGAGTAGCAAAACTAGTAGAGCGATGGATTGCATTATTCCAAGGTCCCAGCATCAAATGCAATCCAAGAAAAATGGAAAATATTTCGATAACTCACTGGTTCTTCCTGCCAATGGTGCGTATGACGTTCCACCATTTGAGGAGATAGGGCATCATCATCTCCACAATGGTGTTGATGAACTGTTTGCCGATCATTATGATAGCCAGCTGGATCGATAACTCTAGAAGACAGCCTCCGGGCGCGCACTAGGGGAAAAGGAAGAATATTGATAAAACGAAATACATTCGTGAAGGAGATACATTTTTGATTTGTTTTTTTCTTTTTTAGAAATAGAAATTAACTATCTAAAATACATACATACATATAATCACGCCCTTATCCCTAATGGGGTAGGCAGAGCGTAAACGACCTAAACAAGGGTCGTAACGCCACGTCTGACAAAGTTTTGAGGGTTATTTAAGATGGATTTGTACGTATATTGCTGTAGTGACAGGTTGTCAGCCCATCGCCTAAACTGCAATATACTGAAAGCCTCTGATCCCTTAGCTGGTTTTTACAGCATGCTCGGGAGGAAATGCAGCTGGCACATTCTATGTTTTTCTCTCACTTTTTCACTCCCAGTCCAGCATGAAAGTAATCTAAAATAGGATAATAATATACTTTATTGCACAGAAAAGACATAAGAGAAAAAAATGAAACAAATAGTAGTACAACTAGCTAGACGGCCTTATTGCTAAGCAGCAATTTCTTCCAGGCAATATTAGGGCACGGGAAAAAAAAAGTTGTAATTCGGTCAATTATATATTTTTTGTAAATAAATTTCGATTATCGATTTCGATCGTTTTAATCCCGTTCAAAAAAAGAATCACTGCATAGTATAAAACAAAGTCGCTTTCTCTGTCCCTATATCCCTATGTATGCATAAATCTATAAACTACGCAACGGAAAATCCGTTGCGTAGTTTATAGATGCGGTTTTTTTTAACGGATAGAGTGATTCAAGAGGAAGGTTTATGTATAATACATGCAAAATATAGAAGAGAAACACTGATAATTTCCGTGCGAAGCCGGGGCGAGTCGCTAGTATAATTATAAAACACTCTGCTACTAACTTTGTAGGTTTGACTGGTTTGATATAGGTTTTGGTTTCGACAAAGACCATCGAATATGATATGGTCGAAACGTCGAGTAACCTACAAGTTTCTTCCATGCTGGACTGGGAGCGAGAGAAAAACATAGAATGTGCCAGCTGAATTTCCTCCCGGGTATGCTGTAAAAACCAGCTAAGGGATCCGAGGGTTTCAGTATATTGCAATTTAGGCGATGGGCTGACAACCTGTCACTACAGCAATATACCTACAAATCTATCTTAAATGACCCTCAAAACTGTGTCAGATGTGGCGGAACAACCTTTATTTAGGTCGTTCACGCTCTGCCTACCCCATTAGGGATAAAGGCGTGATTATGTATGTATGCAAAAATATAAACTTACCTCTTCCTGCCTATGTCCGAACAGCCTCACATAATCCCCCGGCCGGCCCACGAACTTTCCCTTAAAGAAAGCGATATAGAAGATAGACGCGTAGTAGTTGACGAACTGCAGCAGGTAGATCTTCAGAGTGAGAGAGTCGTCGAACTCTGTCTGAGTTCTCAGTAGCTCCTTCTCTGTCAGCCATTCCGCTAGGTATTGGTAGATCTGAAAGGTTTTGGAAGTCGTTGAATTTCATATATGTGTATACATAAAGTCTATCGATTTTCGTAAAATTCACTAAGATTTTTGGCACACTTTTGGCTAAGTTAAAATAAATAAATTAAAAATTCTCGCAGCTACTGATAAAACTTATGCCAATCGACAGATAACATTATAATATTTCTTGGTAAATTCTCAAAAAATTAAGCCGAACAAAGTTACCGCGCATTATTTGTTTATTAAAAATTTCATATTTTTTCTACAATAATGATTATAACTTTATTCAGCGTTACTTTTTGAGATTTTACCAATGAATACTTCTTAATTTTAATAATATTATTACCTGACGATTAGGCATAGGTTTCATCAGTGGCCATGAGAATATTTCATTTTAAACCAAGACCCCAACTAGAATCTCAATTCGATCACACATTTCGATTTTTCCTGAATGTACGGGGGTTTTGAGTTTTTGTCCTGAACTTGATGCTATCACTACCGCTTCTGCCACGGTTTTAAGCTTCATTATTTTTGTAAGTGGTAAATAATATTTCCTCACTCCAAACAAGGTATACTCAGGTGATCTCAAAAATCATACAAAATACTCACATAATTAAATATACAGATGAACACCAAGTTGATCCCGGCCGCCGTGGCCGACGTGAAAATAATCGGGTTGGTCGTTATCAGCGCGTTGCCGTCGTGCCGCAGTATGCTGGCGCCCAGCAAGGACATGCGGTACAGCACCACGCCCAGCACCGACGCCAGCGCCAGCAGCACCAGCAGCGACACCACGCTGAAGGACATCAGCGCGGCCGGCACGCGCATGCGCCAGAACGGCACCATCGGCTCGTTCTCGCCCGTCACCACGTTCAGCTGGGGACAAAACAAAATTATTAATACATACATATAGTCACGCCTTTATCCCTAATTGGGTAGGCAGAGCGTAATCGATCTAAACAAAGGTCGTTCCGCCATGTCTGACAAAGTTTTGAGGGTTGTTTAAGATAGATTTGTAGGTATATTGCTGTAGTGACAGGTTGTCGGCCCATCGCCTAAATTGCAATATACTAAACCCTCGGAACCCCTTAGCTAGTTTTTACAGCATGCCCGACAGGAAATGCAGCTAGCACATTCTATGTTTTTCTCTCGCTCCCAGTCCAGCACGGAAGTGCATAAGGTACAGCACGGAAGTACATAAGGTACAGCACGGAAGGAACATAATAATACTTAATTATAACATACATACATAAATCACGCCTTTATCCCTTACGGGGTAGGCAGAGCGTTTAACGCCTCGTAAAAGGCGCTTTCGCCACGTCTGACAAAAATTGAGGGCAATTTTAGATTGTAATATGTATTGCTATAGTGACAGGTTGTCAGCCCATCGCCTAAATTACAATACTCTGTAACCCTCGAGTCCCTTTTGCTGACTTCAACAGCATGCCCGGGAGGAAGGGCAGCTGGAACATTCTATGTTTTTCTATCTCTCCCAGTCCAGCATGGAAGTAATACGCTTAATTATAATACGGTTTAAAAACTCTGACACCAGGATTCATCGGGTCCATAGACTTGATACCCACTCGACAGAGAGAGAGATTATACGTACGCAAAGGAAAACGCTTATACTCTCACTTTTACTAAGGTAAAAAGCGTTTTCGTCACGTCGAAATACATGATAATCGATTCTGGGATTTTTGGACATAATTAAAGGAGCCAGGAATACCAGTATTGCTATCTTTGACTTTTTCTATGAGGGGGGGCAAGCCCCCTCAAAAGCCCCAGACCCAGTCTCAATGCCTCGTAGCGGTGACTTGTCCAGTGAGAGTATAAAACTTTTCTTTTTCTATGATAGGGGGCAAGCCCCCTCAACCGCCCCAGACCCAGCTCAATGCCTGGTAGCATTGTCTACTCCAGAGAAAGTATAACACTTTTCTTTTTCAGTGACGGAGCAAGACCCCTCAACCCCCCATTCCCAGTGTCAATGCGTCGTAGTGTAACTACATATAAATAGTTTTTTTTATGTGAGGGTGGGGGGGCAAGTCCCTCTCAACCCCCCAGTCTCAGTCTAATGCCTTTTAGTGTAATGACAGTATAAAACGATTCCAATCCCAATGCCTCGTAGCGGTGACTTCTCTAGAGCGTTTAAAACGTTCTTTATCTATTAGGGGGGAGGGGGACAAGCCCCCATCAACCCTCCAGTCTCAATGCCATGTAGTAGCGTCTACTTTGGAGAGAGTAAAATACTTTCTTCATGCGCTATCAGCTATTGTCCGTGCTTGTTACCTGTGTGCGCTTGACGTGTGCGAGGCGCGCGAGGTACTGCGGGCGCGGGTGCTCCTCGTACACGTCGAAGCCAGTGAGGTCCCAGCGGTGCGTCATCTCCGCGGAGTAGCGCTTCCACAGCTCCAGGAAACACGCCGCTGGAACATTACCATCAATCAGCATAGCAAATATAAACACCTGTGATTTTGAATACTTCCATGCTGGACTGGGAACGCGAGAAAAACATGTGCCAGCTGCATTTCCTCCCGGCCATGCTGTAAAAACCAGCTGAGGAATCCGAGAGGTTCGGTATACTACAATTTAGGCGATTGGCTGACAACCTGTCACTACAGCAATATACTAACTAATCTATCTTAAATAATCCTCAAAACTTTGTTAGACGTGGCGGAACGACCTTTTTTAAGGTCCTTTACGCTCTGCCTACCTCATTAGGGATAAAGGCGTGATTATATGTATGTATGTAACAAAAAAAAACACCACATGTGATTTTGAAACTTTTCGATCACACTGTACGAGGCTACATTATAGAATCTGGGGACACCCTGCCGCTCCATTTGACCTAGCAGTGCACTAAGAATAAATAATGTGTAACGCCATTAAAGCGAGCGCGACTTTATGAAACAGACACGCACATATTGATAACACGAGCGAATCAATTGCTTTTTTTATAATAATAGACGAGCGCGATATTCCACAAAAAACCTATAGGTACGAACGAGCGAGAAAAATTTCAATAATCGATATAGACGTAGTCTTAACGCAAGCGAAGCGAGTACGAAAATCTCACCCCAGAAACTCATGAAGATGGCAAAGAACACAGTGGTGGGGTTGTCGAACAGATACGTGATTCTGGACTGCACACACGTGTCCTTCAGCTCCCAGTACTCGCAGAAGTAGTCGCACAGGGGACACATCTTTATCGTCGAGTTGTAGTTGCAGATTTGTTCGCTGGAAAAAATATGTATTTCTATTATACTCTTCTTCTTAGCGAGTGGATTCTCGAGTCGAACGACCCGATGAATCCTAGTGTCAAGAGTTTCTAAACCGCCTAGTAGCACAGCTCTTAGGCATCTGATAAAACATGCATGCCACTACGAACTGAACAACTAGTAGTTTGCCACCAAAACGCTGGAGGTATAAACAATAAGACTAAAAAGCTAGAAGTTTTGTTAAACAATGACCTGTTATGTGACGTGCTTGTTGTAACGGAACACTGGCTCCGAAATAATGAAATTAAGTCTGTTACGCTTAATAATTTTGATTTAACTTCTTACTACTGCAGACCGATTATCCAGCACGGAGGAAGCTGCATTTACGTAAAATCTAATTTAAAAGCGGTTAATAGACCAGACTACTGTTATTTGTCATGCGAACAAATATTTGATGTATGTGCGGTTCACTTAATAGAGGAAAATACTCTAATCGTTGGTATTTATCATTCGAACCTGACAAGCCACACAGAATATTTAAAATTATTCAACAGTCTGCTTACTAAAATTAATGATGAGAATCAAACGGCAATCATAATGGGCGATATTAATATAAATCTTTTAGAAAATACACCTTTAAAACGACAGCTAACAGACATACTATCAGCTCAAAGATTTACCCAATTTGTACACCATCCTACTAGGATAGAGGACAATAGCTCAACCCTACTCGATCACGCGTATGCAAATATTGTTGGCGGCCGTGTGTCCGCGGTATGCGTCGATACTCACGTCAGCGATCACTTGGCGCAGCGACTAACCGCTCCGAGACCAGCCCGCCGCCGTCCGGGAACAGTAGTCATATCAAAACGGGTTTTTAGCAACAACAATACAATGGCATTTAGCGAGGCGCTTGATTCTATAGATTGGTTTGAGATCGTAAACAAACATACCGGAGAGTGTTTGCAATTTGCAACGGACGTTATAAATATATTTAAAAATAAATTTGAAATTTGTTTTCCGCTAAAAAAGGTTAATCATAATTACAATAAACAACAATGGATAGACTCTGAAATTATTAATCTTAAACTCTTGCTTTTCGACTTTATAAATCTTTCAAAAAATAATCCCGCTAACCTAGACTTAATCGAAATTACTAATAATATGCTAAAATCTTATAATCAAAAACTTAAAACAAAACGAACTCAATTTTTCAATTCTGTAATTAGGAACTGTCCAAACAAAAGTAGAGGTATGTGGAGAGCGGTTAACATGGAGATAAGCAGGGGGACCCATGACAGGGTTGATTACACTGACCTGATCGTCGACGAGAGTGGCAACCCGTTCGCCTCCAAACTACACCTGGTGAACTCACTAAACAGCGAGTTCGTCACGGCGGCGACGGCGTGCGGAGCCCCGGCTGCTAACCCAGCGCAATGTCTGGCAACCATGTCCAGCTGCCACAGTCGCAGTGACGCCTCGATCTGGCTACGTCCATTCACACCGCTCGAAGTAGTAGAGATACTCAAGAAGTCTATAGCGCCAAAAAACAGTGCAGACATATATGGGTTATCTGCTAACGTGCTGAGGAATGCCAGTATGTCAGTATGTTTCGTTTTATCCCACCTTTTTAATAACTGTATACGTTTAGGTACTTTCCCAGACGCACTAAAAAAGGTTAAAATATCGCCACTGTATAAAGGCAAAGGCAAAAAGACCGCCATCAAATCATACCGCCCAATCTCATTAGTACCTAGCGTTAGTAAAATGCTTGAGGTGGGATTAAATCGAAGACTCCTGAAATTTTGGACCAACAGGAATGTGGTGTCGGATTGCCAGTACGCTTACCGGCCAGGCAGGTCCACCACGGACCTCGTCCGCGAGGTGGTGCGGTGCGTGGTGCGCGCGCGCGAGGACGGTCGGCACGTCGCCGTCGTCTGCTGCGACCTATCGCGCGCCTTCGACACGGCGGATCACGCGCTCGTCGCCGAAAAGCTCGAACATTACGGCATCCGAGGCCCCGCCCTAGACTTGCTAATATCTTTCATGAGCGGCAGGGCTCAAGTTGTCACAGGTGATAGGGGAAGCGTTATTTCAGAGGAACTGTATAACCTAATGGGCGTTCCGCAGGGCTCCTGTCTATCTAACACCTTATTTAGCCTCCTTTTAAACGACTTGCCGCAAGCCGTCAAAGACGCCGACGTTTTTATGTACGCTGACGACGTCACGGCAGTAGTCAGTACAGCCACTAGCCAAAAGCTGGAGGGAGCCTTAAACGACGTACTGGGTCAGCTGCACGGGTGGTTCCAGACGAATGGCCTTGCACTTAATAAAGAAAAAACTTGCTTTATGAAGTTTAGTCTAAACGGGCACCCCTCACAGGCCATGCAGGTGTGTGCAGGTGGAGCCCCTATACAGCAAGTTGCCTGCACACGCCTGCTTGGCTTTAACATCGATAGCGCGTTGGTGTGGGAGGTGCACATAGACGAGCTTTGCGGTCGGCTGGGGGGCGCTTGTTTTGCGCTGCGGCGGTTAGCGAGCACGGCTAGCGGGGACGTGGTACGACAGTGCTATTTCGCCACGGTGCACTCGCTGCTGCTGTACGGCACGGAGCTGTGGGCGCGCGCCGCGGACTGGCGCCGCGTATTCTCCATGCAGAAGCGTGCCGTGCGGGCGACGGCCGGCGTCCCTGACGATGTTTCTGCGCAGGTTTATTTCCGGAAACTCCAGATTTTGCCCCTACCTTGTTTATTTATTAGCCAAGTGGCCGTGTTCATGCACACTAATCTCCACTTATTTAAGCAAAAGGGTGCCAATACCAGATATAACCTGCGCAGTAACAAGAACGAGAAACTGCTTGCTACTGATCCGCACAAGCTGGTGAAATCCGAGCAATCCGTCTACTTCATAGGGCCTGATATTTACAATCGTTTACCCAAACACATTATCAATGCAGCTTCCATCGTGTCCTTCAAACACCTATTAAATAAGTGGCTGCATAGCGAGTCATTTTACTGTTATGACGACTTTTTAAAGTTACCTATTGTAATATAATAGATTTTACATAATATATAGATAGTTAAATGAATTGTAATAAATGTAATTATTTTTATTAAGCAAAATAACGTGTAACAATTGTTATGAATAAAGAATCTAATCTAATCTAATCTGATATTGTTTGAGTAACAACCACTGTCAAAGACACTGCCTCCGTGGTCTAGTGACTAGTGCCATTGACTCTCGATCCGGAGGTCCTGGGTTCGATTCCCAGGGGGGAAACACAAAGTTGATATTTGAGAATTTATCACTTTGTGAATTTTTCCCCAGTTTGGTTAGGACATTGCAAGCTGAATGAAATTAAAAAGATTTCGTGCTTCGGAGGGCACGTTAACCCGTCGGTCCCGGTCGCTGTCTTTGATAGTGGTCGTTACTTAAACCATGCCAGAGGCCTGAAAGTTGTGCTACAAGACGGTTTAACAAAAAATTCTGACACCAGGGTTCATCGGGTCCATTGACTCGATAGCCACTCGATAGAAGAAGATTGTCAAATACAGCGACCCGAACCGACGGTTTAACTAGCCCTCCGAAGCACGCAATCCTGTTTTTTTTTTCGGACAATCAGGTGATTCAGCCTACAATGTCCTAACCAAACTTTTATACTGATTATTTGTTATGTTATTATGCCGGCATTAAAGGCTAAGATTGCGTTTTTATGTTTATTTTTGCACTTACATTACAACGAATTAAAAATATGAACCGCAGACAGGATTTGAACCTGCGTCTTTGGAATACCAACGCTTTAACCAACTAAGTTATCACGGATCTAGATTCCCAGAGGTTGATATTAGTCGTTAGGACAATGCAGGCCGATTATTTTAATGTGTCGGGTCGAATACTTTTGCCCGACGTTTCAAATATCAATCGCGATTGAAACGTCGGGCAAAGGTATGAATCACTTAATACCAATCTAAAACAAACTGTGCTCCGATTCGGAGACATTAAACCAAATGCAGGCTGAATAATTTAATTGTCAATAAAAAATATTCCGTGTTTTGGAGGGCACGTTAAGCCATCAGTCCCGGTCGCTGTCTTCGATAGTGATCATTAGAAAAACCTTGTCAGAGGTCTATAAGGTGTGCTATTAGGCGTTAATCGACTCGAAACCAACACAAGAAGAATCATTCTTATAATACTTACCTAGGTTGATTAGAATATACCGTGGCCGCAGAGTAAATGACGCATATTAAACCTACGATGGAAGCCGGGATCAGCATGTGCGTGTAGAAACCGAGCCACGCGAAATATAAACCTGAAATAACATAAAATAGAAGTAGATTTTATCAGAATATTTTAGTTTTTTTCTTATTTTTAAAATATGAAAAACAACATCATCTCCCTAGCCTTATCCCGTATCTCACGGGGTCGGCTTCCTCTTCTAGGGGATTGAACGAGGGTACTGGTTTTTACACAGAGCGACTGCCATCTGACCTCCGCAACCCAGAAGGAAAACCAGACCAATCCTAGATTAGGTCAGAGTTTTCAAGCCGCCAATGCTTAGCACTGGCCTCTGACATGGCTAAATATGAAAAACAACAAATTGAATATTTCAACCGTAGTATTTGAACCTGCGGTTTAAAATACCGTGTCACGACGATCTAAAAAACAAACAGTCATTAATTTCACAGCTCAGCTGGCTACAGCGTTAGGACGGTATTCACATACTGGGAGTATCTATTAAAAAACCGCATCAAAATCCGTTCTGTAGTTTTAATGATCTAAACATACATAGGGATAGAGATCTAGAAGGGACTTTGTTTTATACTATGTAAGGTATGTAGTGATTCATAAAAATATTGATAATTAATTATCTTACCTATCTTAACACCGAAGTAGTCTTTAATGTAATCTAGAGGTTGGTTTTTGAGACAGCTGGATACGCTCGCCCATTCGTTATACAATAGGTAGCGCATGGAGCCAGGCGTTTTGAGATCTCCCTGCAACAAACAAATACAGTAGGTTAATCAAGGTTTTAGACATTCGCGGATTGATTATTTCATCTTTCCTGCAATTTCGCGCTCGCTTCGGTCGTATAGCGCATTTATTTTTCTTTCGTAACAATAAATCGCGCTTTCTTCGCTCGCGTAACGTATTGATTTATTCATCTCGGGGAATGAATTGTCGCGGCACTCGTGTAAAGTATTAGTCATCTATCGTGCAATATCTCGCTCGCTTCGCTCGCGTAGCGTATTGAAAGAACGTACCATAAGAGTAAGAAGGTTTTGTGCTTTTGTCCGGAACGTAATGGCAGCGCTTTTATCCCGATTTTAGGTTTCATAATTATAAAGTAAAAAGATGGCGTGACGAGCTAGACGCTCACGCCCGAAACTGGTTAGAAGACGCTCAAGACAGGGAGAAATGGAAGAAGGGGAGGCCCTTACCCTGCAGTGGGACCCCTCAGGCTGTTAATAATTATTATAAAGTGTACACTTACATCATGCAATGGATAGGCGGCGCTATACGTGCAGTTGGATATGAGCCGGGTGATGCCGAAAGCGAAGTCGTCGTTGTTATTGTCGGAGAACTTCTTCCGGTCCAGTATGAACTGCACTATGCGAGACCGGATCGACGGCGTCCAGAAGCATTCCGATATTGTGTCGAATCTGAAAGAAAACAATATACAATTTAGTGTCCAATAATGGGATTTGGCTACAGTGGAGGTGAAATGAGACAACTGCAGAATTTCTATTCCAAATTGTGTTCGAAAGTTCTTCAAAAGTTTCCTTATGTCTAGATGTCTAGAGCTAGCGAAAATTTAGTACGCGTCCGATGCTAGGGTACGCTGGTCCGAAAAGTGCTAATTATAATGTTATAAAATTATGAACTATATCCACGTCATAGTCACTCAGCAAGTATTGTCAATAATATGTAGTAAGCGAGTGGATGACCTGCGCGACATGCTGAGTAAAATGGTTCGAGTTGGCTCGAACAAACCGAATACCTACGGAGCAGTGCAAAAACGCCCTAAGAAGAAAAATAACATCCATCCTGAGCGTAGCGAGCGCGAGATTATGTATTACTGATCGAGACACATTAACATATATCGCGAGCACGTGATTTCACTATTTATATCGCCAGTAAAGCGAGCGGGCGCTCTTGTGTTAATGATCGAGGCGCAGGTTTCACATCGCGAGCGAAGCGAGCCCGGGAAATAAAAGTTGATAGACAGCAACTGTATTCACGAGTAGCAAAAGTTACTTTCAACCTTACGACAGTGGCAAATCTTGTGGCAAATGAATACTGCTAAAGCGCCACATCGCCAATATTTGAAATTGAGCGTTATGTACAGTATAAAAAGCTCAGTTTGACATGTGACGTGTAAGTGTTAGCAGTTTTCGCTTTCCACTGTCGATAGAGCTCTATTTGCGATGTTTCAATCCTACTTACAAATATTCCTTGTCCTTAGAGTAGATGGCAGTCAGTCGGTGCTTCCTCTCGGGGAAGATGGTCGTGTCCACTCTGATCTTGGACATGATTTTGTCCCAGCAGGACTTCATGGAGTCCATCAGGCTATTCGTCTTGTCATGTACGTCCCTTAGAGCTGAAAACTGTACGTTGAATTGTATTAGTATTTGGTAAGTAATAATGTGAGGGCTTCACCACATTGATAAATTACAAACAGAAGCATATTTTTGACAACTTTTACACTACATACTTATCATGAATATTTATGTACATGATAATAGCAAATATGTAGGTACCTTTCTATGAACGAATAACACAAAAATACTAACAACGACAAAAAGTAAGAAACATAAACGAAATATTTTGTCTACTATTTAGCTCCAATAGTGTATAAGAAATTATCCTCTGTACGACTACTTATGTCAGAAAAATATTGCCTTTTTTACAATTTCAAATGTTAAATTCTATTTATTCATCCACGTGTTTAATTTAAAAAAATAAAAATTGAACCTAAATAATTGTAAAAATTATGTTTGAATATCACAAAGGATGACAATATAACAGTTACAAATACTCATATGATAGTAAATTTACACCCAAACAAGATAAACTTGAACTAAATAAGTTATCTACTAATGTGTTGAACCAGTTACGCAGTTTAGTCATTTAATAAATAGGTAGGTGACAAAAACAAGGTTAACTAATTAACTTATGTGTCAAAGTTAATGGACAAGTTCGTTAATTAGACAAACCCCGAATGTATATTGCCGAAACACGACATAAAAAATTATATCTCTTGAACAATAACTTTACTAACTTACATTATTAATATGGGAGTATCCATAATTTTTTCTATTAAATGTCCACATATAACGGGTGTAAGGGACAACGTACCTACCATAAACTGATAAGGGTTGCTCAGTCAACGTAACTGAACAACTTTCACTAGGAAATTCTTACAGAAAATGACAAAATAAATTAGTTTACCGTACAATATTACCACCTTGATCAGACAATTTGTATGGAAAAGCTAATAGTTATTATTTTCATTTCTTGAAAGAATTTCCTGGTGAAAGTTGTTCAGTGTCGTTGACTGAGCACCCCCTATCAGTTTCCTGGACGTTGTCCCTTACACCAGTTTGTATTATAGAATAGAATAGAATAGAAAACACTTTATTCTCCGGTTCACAGTACAAAACACAACATAATCATAGAACAGTATACAAAATATCTTAAAACAGGTAACACTATTAATTACAACAACGTGTGAAACATGTAAACAACGTAAAACCATTACTACAACTGCTATGCTATGTACTGCGCCAGAGAAAAGGAGCTGACTCAGCATAAGTCGCAGCAGAAGCACGACGCTGGTATTCTGCCAGCACCACGTGGTGACAACCGGTCGGAATCGCTACTATTATTCAGTTCCATATGTGGAATACATATCCTTAAAACATTTACCCTCTTCAGTTAGTAATTCAATGATATGATTTAACGGCTTAAAACTACATGCTCATCCAATTTACATGATAAAGATATGTTAAGTGAAGTGAAATCCTTGGGAAACTCGATACTCCAAGTAATGCACTTTTGTTTGGCTTTCTGTTCATGTTGTGTACATATTTCTGTAGGATCGTGATAGTATCTGTACACGTACTGTCTACTAATCAGCCACTCAAAACTAAACTTTATCACAGGAGCAGAAGCTGCAGATTCAAAATCACTTGAATCGAATTCGCATACGAAAGTGTAACATTCGCATGAAAAATTGTATGAACATTTTTACCTTTCGAGCGGTTCAAAAATACGACTCCAGTTAGTTTATAACAGACAGTAGAAGTGTATTATTTTGTTAAAAGTTATTAATGATATTTATTATTATAGGCAAGACAACATGACCAATCACCAACAAAACAACAATATCAAAATAATAAATTACAACAATACTTCAAAACATCATATTTTTACCCTTAGTTTGTAAACGATTCTTGGTATTGAAATATTGTTCGTTTCACAGCCACTTAAAGCCCTAATAGTAAAAAAAAACTATGATTAATTAATAATTAATATTGCCCATGCCATACCACAATACCACATGCACCACAACCATAACATATTGTAATACATAAATAGAAAAATAATCTTGTTTAATAGACATACTTTTTTAAACTACTTATGATAGATCCTATGCTGGACTGGGAGCAAGAGAAAAACATAGAATGTGCGAGCTGCATATCCTCCCGGGCATGCTGTAAAAACCAGCTAAGGGATCTGAGGGTTTTAGTATATTGCAATTTAGGCGATGGACTGACAACCTGTCACTACAGCAATATACGTACAAATCCATCTTGAATAACCCTCAAAACTTTGTCAGACGTGGCGGAACGACCTTTGTTTAGGTCGTTTTCGCTCTGCCTACCCCATTAGGGATAAAGGCGTGATTATATGTATGTATGATAGATCCTATAATGAGTATTACCTTTCTCTTTGCTCACCCGAATAGTTGTAATATTGAATCACTACATAGTATAAAACAAAGTCGCTTTCTCTGTCCCTATATCCCTATGTATGCTTAAATCTTTAAAACTACGCAACGGATTTTGTTGCGGTTTCTTTTTATGCATAGAGTGATTCAAGAGGTTTATATGTTTAATACATGCATAATATAGTAGAGAAACATTGATAATGTGCGTGCGAAGCCGGGGCGGGTCGCTAGTTTCCTATAAAACTATTTAGGAAAAGAGTTTCAACATTCTTACCTCACCTTAGTATTAGGGCGTTTTTGCACTGCCCCGTATTCGGTTCGTATCCGCGAAAAATCGAATAGATTGGCGCGAAAATCTATGACAGCTTTCATATATTTTTTCACGGATACGAACCGATTACAGAGCAGTGCAAGAACGCATACATACATACATATAATCACGCCTTTATCCCTAATGGGGTAGGCAGAGCGTCAACGACCTAAACAGAAGTCGATCCACCACGTCTAACAAAGTTTTGAGGATTATTTAAAACAGATTTGCAGGTATATTGCTGTAGTGACAGGTTGTCAGCCCATCGTCTAAATTACAATATACTGAAACCCTCGGATCTCTTAGCTGGTTTTTACAGCATGCTCGGGAGGAAAGGAAGCTGGCACATTCTATGCTTTTGTCTCGGTCCCAGTCCAGCATGGAAGGACGCCCAAGAACGCCCTTAAGTTATATTATTTTAAGGAAACCGCTACAAAAATACAGTACCAAAGAAATTAATACAAGTATGAAATTCCCAATATTTAACTTGTTACGGTTATATTCAAGCACCAAGCTTTACACAAGCCGTTATATGGTGAGCTAAGTGTCCATGTTACATATTCGACTAACCTTAGACATATACATGGCCGCGTTTAAATTATCTAGTAAATACAAGACCAAAGACATGCTCAGCCAACGAAACTAAACAACTATCACCAGGAAACAATTTCATGAAATGAATAAAAAGCTTTTCCATACAAAATTCTTCCATGCTGGACTGGGAGAGATAGAAAAACATAGAATGTTCCAGCTGCCCTTCCTCCCGGGCATGCTGTTGAAGTCAGCAAAAGGGACTCGAGGGTTACACTGTATTGTAATTTAGGCGATGGGCTGACAACCTGTCACTAAAGCAATACATATTACAATCTAAAATTGCCCTCAATTTTTGTCAGACGTGGCAAAAGCGCCTTTTACGAGGCGTTAAACGCTGTGCCTACCCCGTAAGGGATAAAGGCGTGATTTATGTATGTATGTATGTTCCATACAAAATGACCACCGCTCTACCACTATGCTACCGAACCGGTAGTGGGAGTGACGAATTTATCATAGCCTTTCTTTATGTACACGTCATAGCAACGTTAGACGTTTGACGTTATGGGTGGTTATGGATCGGCATTCGAGCCCTGCCCGAAACGATTTATTATATTCATCCTTTCATATTATATGATATAAAATAGCATCGTGAGTGCTAAAAATCCTCCAAAACAATGACCACCCCGAACAGAAAGGAATATGAAAAAGCAAAAAAAAACATTCGCTAAAAGAATTTCCTGCTGATAGTTGTTCAGTTTAATTGAGTTTTCGGTGCGCTATCCTTTACAGTATGTTACGATTATATTCATGACACCAAGCTATTAAATGTCCATGCTGCATATTCGACTAACCTTAGACATATACATGGCCTCAGTCAGAATATCTAGTAAATACAAGACCAAAGACATGAAGAATACGAGTAAGAATGTCCCAATATTTGACTAGTGGCCTCATATTGCATTTAGACAATACAGGATAGAAAAAAATTGCTAACCAAACTTTAGGGAGTGAACCTACCTATGAAACTGAACATTTTTTTCCTACAAACATAGGTCGAAATATAAAAGCTTTGTTATTCCCAGACAAATGACCTAAGTTTCTTAGGGAACGTTGTTCAGTTTCATGGGGAGATTTACACCCTACAATTTCATAAGTATTTTTTTTCATCCTACATAACCAGTAGCCATATGTTACATATTAAGTTATGATTATATTCATGACACCAAGCTGTTAAATGTCCATGCTGCATATTCGACTAACCTTCGACACATACATGGCCGCGTTCAGAATGGCATTCGTTCGGCCGCCTTTGCGGATCTTACTGCATTCCTACACAACACAAAGTCAAGTTACCGTGCAACGTCGTGGTTAACACAACCTACAACATCTATAGGACTTGTGCTGGCTTGCGAAAAGAATATGTGAATCAAATCAAATCAAATTATTTATTTGTGAAACACAGGAACAAGGTCAAGATCTTGAACAGATTAAAGAGCGCTGTGATCAGCCGTATAGCATACAAATAATACAGAAAACACAAAACTAATGAGAAATAATTAAAATCAATAGGTATGTCAAATTAATAATATCGTAATAACAATTTAGTAAAATCAATAAGTATGCCAATATATACAATCAAATGAACAACATATTACGATACTACATACATGGAGCAATGAATGCAGTTATAAGCAGTATTTTCAATGATTATTCAGTCTTGTATGCCTTTTGGACTATCATTCTCATTCCTCACAGAAAGATCACCATATTTGATCAGATAAGAGATCTTCAGATAGTGAGGCTTCAAAATGAAGTCTAGTATTTATCAGGTCTAAGGAAGTTATAGCAGTATTTTCAATGATTTTTCAGTATTTTATGCCTTTTGGAGTATCATTCTCAGGCCTCAAAGAAAGAAGACTATATTTGATCAGATCTCTTGCCTTCATCTGAAGTCGTTCGTTTAAAAGCCTCACCATCTAGAAGTCTAGTATTAATCAGGTCTAATGCCCGTATTTGTAAACAGCACTTGAGATTGACAGCCAGTTTGAGTTCGTATCAGAAATGTCATTTCAGTACAATGTGGCCTGTCAAATCTATACTTAATATTGTTCTTAATCTTGTGTTCGCTTTATAAATACAAGCCTAAATAACAGAGGATCATGGAACATTTGCCTGGTCTTTCGAAATCCAAGTCCAATGGCATGAAACTTCAATTTTTTATTATTTAAAACATATAAACTAGACATATTCTTTGTGCAATCCAACTACTAAGTATGGCAGATCTAACAATAAAAATTTGTTCTTTAACAAGACAACTCTTTTTTATAAAGTTATTTAAAAAATAAATGGGAGAAAATGAAATAAATAAATAATCAAAATGAAACACCATAGTAAAATTAAAATACCAATAATTACTAAAAACAAAATATACCCATAACATTTTTCTAATTGTCTACTATGAAGCATGGAGCTATGGGCCTTCTATGGGAGGATTTGGATACCTAAGAAGCCATACCATAAGTCCTGCGAACGATATTAGTAGACATCTATTGGCTAAAACCGGATAAATATGAAAAAAAAACATACCTTCATAGGCATCCTGAGCTTTAGTATCTCGCTGTAGTCTCTTAAAACTGCTATTGGTGCATGTATCTGTTGGCAAAAATTTAATCAATTCATACATACATACATACCTCTTTATCCATAATGGGGTAGGCAGAGCGTAAACGTTACTTCCATGCTGGACTGGAAGTG
Organism: Scrobipalpa costella; assembly: GCA_949820665.1. Classification (NCBI taxonomy): domain Eukaryota; kingdom Metazoa; phylum Arthropoda; class Insecta; order Lepidoptera; family Gelechiidae; genus Scrobipalpa; species Scrobipalpa costella. Next base: position 22,059,902 of record OX463297.1, read on the forward strand.
AGAAAAAAGAAAGAATGTGCCAGCTGCATTTCTGCCCGAGCACGCTGTAAAAACCAGCTAAGGGATCCGAAGTTTTCAGTATATTGCAATTTAGGCGATGGGCTCATAACCTGTCAGCATAGCAATATACAAATCTATCATAAGTAACTATCAAAACTTTGTCAGACGTGGCGGAACGACCTTTGCTTAGGTCATTTACGCTCTGCCTGCCCCATCAGGGAAAACAACGTGATTATATGGATGTATGTAGAGCGTAAACAACCTAAAGAAAGGTCGGTCCGCCACGTCTGACAAAGTTTTGAGGGTTATTTAGGATAGATTTGTAGGTATATTGCTGTAGCGACAGGTTGAGGTTCTGTCGGCCCATCGCCTAAATAACAATATACTGAAACCCTCGGATCCCTTAGCTGGTTTTTACAGCATTCCCGGGAGGAGATACAGCTGGCACATTCTATGTTTTTCTCTCGCTCCCAGGCCAGCATAGAAGAAAAAATAATCAATTAATAGTTTATATGCTTTTATTATTTTTTTAAATGTAGAAAAGCGGATAATAAAATCTGGCAGAGACAAAATAAAACACATTTAGAAATTACATCCTAAGTCTGTTCTAAACATGAGTAGCTAGAAAAGGTAATGGATTTGTACTATTGAACACTATTATATGAAAAGGGTAATAATTCATTGAGGGCAATTGATTCTGAGAACTACAAATACCTAGGTTAGCGGAAAGCATAGGTGAACATTTTATTTATGAATGTCATACAACAAATGAAAACCACCCGAATAAAATTTACAATACTTTTCAAGGTACACATTATAGAAGCGGAAAAGAACAGGGACAAGATGAACAGAAAACTGGAGGAATGGGAAGGACGGGAGGAATGGGTAGGACGGGAGGAATGGGTAGGACGGGAGGAATGGGTAGGACGGGAGGGATGGGAAGGCCGGAAAAAGTGGGAAGGACGGGAGGAATAAGAAGGACAAGAGGAATGGGAAGGACGGGAGGAATGGGAAGGACGGGAGGAATGGGAAGGACGGGAGGAATGGGAAGGACGGGAGGAATGGGAAGGACGGGAGGAATGGGAAGGACGGGAGGAATTGGAAGGACGGGAGGAATGGGAAGGACGGGAGAAATGGGAAGGACGGGAGGAATAAGAAGGACGGGAGGAATGGGAAGGACGGGAGAAGTGGGAAGGACGGGAGGAATAAGAAGGACGGGAGGAATGGGAAGGACGGGAGGAATGGGAAGGACGGTAAAGACGGTAGGACCTGGATAACGTCTTCCTTCCGCTAGTACCTTAATAAAGTTGAGCCCATGTAGATGATCAGGCGCCTCATGTTCCAGTTGTAGCCCCTCATTCTCCAGGTTCCTCTCGAAGACCTTTCTCTGCTGGATAGCCTCAGGGGTCATCGCGTCAGGATTTCCTTTCTCCCAGACCAACACATAGTCTATGGAGCGGACGCCATCGTTGAAGGTTAAGGAGGGGTTGTTAAGAACACCGCCCATTACTATGCTGGAATAGTCAATTTTTAATATTAGCTGCATTGGTCCCGGAACCTGTTGTAAAAGGATTTCTGGTATATATCGGGGGCTGACATTGCGCAGTTGAGGTAAAAAGACAAACAAGGGATACTTTAAACATAAAACAGTTTATAAAGATTGCTAAAAAAAAACACGATCACACTCATAGCCCCTACTAGAATTCCCTGTATCGGGGTGCCATGGACATATACAGAAACAACCACAAAGAACTCCCAGACCCAGAAACAGCCATTTAAACTCATCATTCAAATGTCTGCCCTGGCCGAGAATCGAACCCGGGACCCTCCGCGTAGCAGGCAGGTACACTGCTAACTAGGCTGCGCGGGTTGTTAAAACTCTTTGGTTTGTGTCTACAACCGGCAACACCGTGGCCGACTTTTGTATGAATTTTATATTTACTTTTTAATGTACAATGCCACTCGGCAAAAATCACAGATGAATAAAAATTTGTACTAGGATGGCAAAATTTGGCTAAAATTGTGTTTTCATAATATATTTACAGTAAACTTTATAGCCGCATAAATACGCTATTTTATTACTACTAGACTAGTAAATATAAAACAGATTTTTCCTGTTTATACAAAAGTGATGTGATTGTAGCCTTTATTGGTCAAAATTCAGTTCACATAAAATCATAGTATTGAGCTCATTACCATAACTCGTTCAAACGTTGGTGCTTTATGATAAAAAGAGTGATAAAAGACAGATGATAAGGGACCATTTATAAGCTACAAAAAAGGACAAAGTTATAATGTAAATAGCTCATTTTTACAATAGTGTTATCACAGGTCACAATTAGTCACACGTACAGGCTTGTCACACTCAAAGACCGTGCGGAAATATGGCGATAAGCGTATGCAATGTAAGGTTTTCGTTAACCCTAACCCAACCCACCATTAATAAACTTAGCACATAGAATAAAGGGTGTAAGAGACGATGTACTCCCTCCTTGGATGTACAGAAAACTGAAAGGGTTTGCTCAGTCAACGAAACTGAACAACTTTCACAATGAAATAAGACACATACAAAATTACCACTTTGATATTATGACTATGATCACAATATTAATGTAGGGAAGGTGTAGGAAAGCAAATTTTCTTTTGCTTTCTTTTTTAATTTCTAGCAGAATTTCATTGTCAAAATTGTTGAGTAAGCAACCCATTTAATTATACGATATACCATCCCTTACAACACCCGGTAGAACATACACATACAACGAACATAATGGAACATATAAAGCGAAATATGGACGACACATTGAAGTAAATAAAGTAGAATTATAGGAACATAAACATATACGATACGATATGTATTTACATCAAGATGATTGAATGAATCAACGTAAATGAGTGCAATGAACTTTGGACTGTTGCTAATTCATAATTTTAAGAGGTATATTGGCTAAATAAGCCGACTTATTAAAATACAGTGATAAAGAAATAACTAACCTTAGGTTTCCAAGCTCATCATCGCGATGTACTATAGAATCCATTATCACAATTAAAATATTATCTAAATTTTAACACTAAACGATAAGCAAATTTTATTCATAATGTAAACTGATCGGCTTACTCGTTTGTATTGAAAAGAGGGTTAGGTTATCCTCGTATAGGATCGAAACGTCTAGGGTTATCTCTCCTTTCAATAAATACAAGTAAGCCGATCAATTTTCATTATTATCTAAGTCAGTACTGTATTTTTTTAAACTTTTTCTTAATCTTTATAAAAATTATTCGATCCGAACGTACGAGGAGTCGATGGCCAATTCAAAATTAATACGTCAACTGAACCTACCCTCACTTTTTTTTACAAATAACCAAAATTTAAGTATTTTTTTAAGATCTAACAAATTAAACCAAGATCCCAGAAAAGTCTATAATTCCAAGAGGCTTAATGTCATACATAAACAAAACATGTAATTAAGTGCTTAAACAGATAGTTTCATCATGCATGAGAGCATAAATCATCAAGTTTATACAACGAGGCAACTGACAGAACGCAATTTGGTTCCTAAAGACTAGGTGATTTATTAGAGTACCAGAATTGGGCACATCCTGAAAATTTAAATGAATCTAATATTCCAGTTGTACGTGGAGCATGTGTAGCTTCCTAGTAGTACTTGGCACAAATAGGACAAAACAAACATTTTGGCCCATATTCTGTTCAATGATTTAACCGTGATTTGAGCCATCAAGTGTCGACCGCACACACGGGTGTGCGCCAAACTTACATACATATAATCACGCCTTTATCCCCAATGGGGTAGGCAAAGCGTTAACGACCGAAACAAAGGTCGTTCCGCCACGTCTGACAAAGTTTTGAGAGATATTTAGGAAAGGTTTGTAGGTATATTGCTGTAGTAACAGGTTGTCAGCCCATCGGCTAAATTACAATATACTGAAACCCTCGGATCCCTTAGCGTTTGTACAGCATGCACGGGAGGAAATGCAGCTGGCACATTGTATGTTTTTCCAGGCTAGCATGGAAGAAGAAAATCTTCAGAGCTTTAAATGTCGAGTGAACACCCGTGTGTGCGCGATTAAGTTGTTTTTTTTTGATGGCTATAAAACCTCCGACAGTTGAATCATTAGCAACAAAATCTGACTGAGCGCTCGTCGGTTTAACCAATATACCTCACTGATGAGATGACTTTTCCTACTAAACCTCGGTCACAGAAGCGGTCTCAAAAACGTCCACCCCTCCGGCTCAGTACATTATGCCGGCACGTTTCGTTTATGGCTTCTTGATCTTATGATGTGCCCTGGTACTCACGAGCAATGATTGGCTGGCTTGCCGTTCCCAGGCGGCGCCCCACATCCATAGTCCTCTGCCTCCCGTGTAGATGCTTCGCTACCGTTGTCCCTGAAAGTAGGTGGTACACTCGCGTTTCTATGCCAATCATATTGCCCTGTTCTATCGAAAATGGGTTTGTTTTAAATGACAAAAACATATACATAATATAGAATAGTCATATTGTTGATTCCTTCATACAAGATAAAACAATTTCGGACGTCGACTTTGCTATTGTTCTTAGTAGAATAAATAACCTGAACTCTGATCTTTGCCCTCTGCGGTGCATTTAATATTAATAACCTAGATAACAAAAGTAAGCGAGGAATTTACGCTACTGAGTTTACAACAGGTTTATAAGCAAAACGGAATATTACATATTAAAATAAATACCTAATAGTTTTATAACAAACTAAGAATAAAATACCCCGATAATTATAATAATCATTTGAGTCATTTTAATCAATTAGTAATAAGCAGGTTAGTAATATTATCAAAGCATGCATAGCGAAAGCAGTTAGAATCATTATAAAATTAGTACAAGCAAATTCTCAAATTCGCACAAAAATATTATCATCAAATAAAGATTCCCTTTATTACGATGATGTTATTTCAAATGTAAATGTCTTCTCGACTGTGGTAATCGAACAAATTCACGCCATAACAAAACTAAAGAAATCTCGTACCTAACAAAAGGTCAAACCTTGAATTTAATACACTACACCCAATCATACACAATTCGTGTTAATAGGAGCAAAGGCCTTCGATAGCTACGTTCTTCAATCTTCATTCATCATTACACAGGTATAGAAAATAAAACGAAAACTGTTATGATAACTAAGCTTTATTAGCAGTTATACGGGATGTAAGGGACAGAGTCCCGCAAACTGATAGGGGTTGCTCAGTCAACGACACTGAACAACTTCCACCAGGAAATTCTTTCAGAACGTGCAATAAAACAGACTTTTTCATACAAAACGACCACCTCGATCAAACAATTTGTACGGAAAAGTCTTTTTTTTTGCATTTCCTGAAAGAATTTCCTGGTGGAAGTTGTTCAGTGTCGTTGACTGAGCAACCCCTATCAGTTTGCGGGACGCTGTCCCTTACACCCCGTATAAACTAAAACCTACACAAATATTAGGTATAATGCATGGCAAATTAATGATCACATTGTGGTTAAATTAAATTAACTATACAGGAAAATGATCTAGTCACTAAAATATTGTCTCTAAATAATTTTACATTGAAATTACTACCTTAAATTTGACCATGACATAAAATATTTTATTTTAAAGTATGTATCATTTAACGATTTTAAATTGATCATTTTACCCTAGCAAGTAAAGAAAATCATTGTAAAACGAAAAAGATATTTACAATAATCTTAGGTCATACAAGAGCAAAAAAACAAGGTCCTCGACTCTAAAAAAACTACCTAAAGCAAGCCTAAAGCACACTATGACATAAGCGTTTAGCGCATTTCACAGGATTACTCAGACAACCAAACACATATCACATGGCAAGTAGTGATTTATCAACAGAAAAGACTATTTCTATTCACTAAGCAAATTAAACACTTAATTTTAAATTCAACTTTAGGTGCAACAGAACATTATAATGATTAAGAACGCGGGAAATTACCGTGGTCGCTCCGTGATCATAACGCATGAAACTGCGTTGAAATATCGGACACTCATACAAAAATTGAACACCACGGAAAATTTCCCGATCTTAATGAATATAATTTTGATAGCCGTGCGAGTTTGAAAAAGACTACTGCAACGGAACAGATTTCAAGATTATTTATAAAACTAAATATTCTCTTTAAAAAAAACTACTAACATTCTCTGCTTACTTGTAGACAAATACTAAGCCAGGAAAAGAATTTACCGCACATTCCCTACACTGTTAGTCGTTGCAGGAAAATAACTATTTAATCCTAAATTGAGTAAAGAATTTCCTTAACCCGACTCAGGGTTTCAAGATTAGAATTACAATAACAAAAATATATCAGTCAAAAAACAAACACACACAAGCAGCGAGCATGTCACACACACATACACTCACCGGTCTGTATTCATGTCCTGTGAGAGGTTGTCCTTATACATGCTGAGGACGGACATGGCCTGGATGTCCCCCATTTTCTCTTCCGCCCGCCTCTCCGTCTGGCAGAAGAAGAAGAAAGGAGTTGGAGAGAAAGGTAGTTTAAATTTATATGGCGATTGTAGCAATCGTTCCAAACTTTTAAGGCAGCAAAACGAAACCTGCCTAGATGTAATATAATATAATGTCTTAAGAGAAGTTGTCTTTATACATGCTGAGAACGGACATGGCTTGGATGTCGCCTATCTTCTCTTCTCTTCCACCCACCTCTCCGTCTGGCAGAATAAGAAGAAAGTACTTGAAGAGAGAGGCAGTTCAAATTTGTATAGCGATTTTACTAATCTGAGAGAAGGAAATCGTTCCAAACTTTTAAGGCAGCACAGTGAAATCTGCCTTCGCTGCCTCGAAATAATTATGATGAAATATATGCCCTAGGAAAGGTTGTCCTTATACATGCTGAAGAAGGACATGGCCAAAATGTCAACCATCATCTCTTCCGCCCGAATCTCCATCTGACAGAAGTAACAGAGGTAATGAGACTTAAAAGACTATAGAGGTAATATGACTTAGAAAATATGACTTAGAAGTAGAAGAGGTAATGTGACTGAATGACAAATACGTCTGTTAGATCTGTTTATTGGCGAAGCCTGTAAATAAATCATTTCCGTCTGCTGGTGCCTAATAAAACTTCATGCGTAGCGTTCAGTAAAACAAATATTTACGAGTAAAAAGTTGTCACAGGTCACGGCGCAGCAGGTTAATACGTGAGAGCATAGATGATCAGATTTGAAGCAAGAGTCTTCCTGATCGTGAATACTAATCTCCCAAGCTTTATTTTATTGTTTTCGTGATTTAAATAATAAATATACAGTATACATACATACATACAATCCCGCCTTTATCCCTAATGGGATAGGCGGAGCGTAAACGACCTAAACAAAGGTGGCTCCGCACCTCTGACAAAGTTTTGAGGGTTATTTAAGATAGATCTGTAGGTATATTGCTGTAGTGACAAGTTGTCAGCCCATCGCCCAAATCACAGTACAATGTAACCCTCGAACCCCTTTTACTAACTTTTAAAGCATACTATGGTTTTCTATCGCTTCCAGTCCAGCATGGGAGTAAATATACAGTATGGTGAGATATAATTAGGTATAGATGTTGCGATAGGCGGTTATGAAGTGACTACATGATCCTTATCTTCTAATACATGAGTGGTTATTTTATCTTAACACTTTTATATTATGCAACTAACAATGTCCTCCATAAAACCCACACAACATTTAAAATAATACACTGTTCAATAAAAACTCGAAACAGATGTAGACTAATTCACTTTACATTCTAACACGATCACAGTTTCACACATACATCTAGCGTCCGGTGTCAAAGAAAATATAACCGCTGTGTTAACTAGTATCCCGCAGTCTATCATTGGCTTAATGCAAGTAAGTGATAGGCATCTTATATCTGTACGAGATATCTTATATCTGTTTTATCATTGTACGTATATCTCATCTCCCTAGCCTTATTCCGTATCTCTCGGGGCTACCTAATCTAGGTCATTTAACGAAGGTACTGGTTTTTTGACAGAGCGACTGCCATCTGATCTCCGCAACCCAGAAGGGAAACCAGACCCAATCTTAGATCAGGGTTTTCAAGCCACCAATACTTAGCACTGACATCTGACATGGCTTAACGACTAATATTTACGGTATTAAACTATATTAACCGGGACCAACGGCTTAACGTGCCTTCCGAAGCACGGACACAGCACCAAATAAACGTACATATTATGAAATTCTAAAACCGAAAAACACATTGGTACGTGGTGGGATTCGAACCACGACCTCCCGCACTGGAGGCAGCGGCCCTATCCACATCGGGCTCCTTATCATTGTACGTATATCTGCACCACTGAACTGTTCTCAAATACAGTTATTTTCTTCTTTCAACTTTCACTAGTCCATCCTTACAATAGTGCTCAAAATTGCTATTGATACCACCTTACATAGGCCCCAAGATACCATTTAACACAGCTGACTTATTCCCTCATACTTTTCGACCACAAGACCACGGAGGCAGTTGTGTTGTGTCTGTATACATAGCTAGTGTCACTCACAGAACAAAATGCCTGGCAATCAACTTTCACACAAAATCAGAACTGGTAGCACCTTATATGGACGGACACATGTATATAAATCACTCATACTTTCTGTGTTTTCTCCACGCGAGGCCGCCAAGTTTTAACCACTACAGCCTCCCGTATTATCCACACGAACACTTCAACAAACCAACTCACGAACATAATAGTAATAATACTGTACAACACTTCAGAACTAATGACCTTCTTGTAAGACTGTTGGTTGAGTGATGCATGAATCATCTGTGTTTGGTTAGTGCCGGCTGATGTTGATAACAGATAGTGGCTACAATTTTTAGTTTTTACTTGTGTTTGTGTCTACGTCATTTTGTAAGCGATTGTTTGAAACACCTAGTACTTATACATACATAAAGTTACGCCTTTATCCCTTACGGGGTAGGCAGAGCGTAAATGGCCTCGTAAAAGGCGCATTCGCCACGTCAGTTTTTTTTTTTAACAACTTAGGATTGTAATTTGTATTACTGCGGTGACAGGTTGTCAGCCTATCGCCCAAATCATAGTACAATGGTAACCTCGAATCCCTTTTACTGACTTCTACAGCATGCCCGGGAGGAAGGGCAGCTGGAACATACTATGTTTTTCTATCGCTCCCGGTTCAGCATGGAATAAAGTATTCATTTATTCATCCTAGTATTCAATCAATGCTAAAATTTTAAAGAAATGTCGTGTGTACCAGGGGTTCCAGGTCATCCATATCTTGCCACAGGCATATGTAAATGTAGAGGTAAAGCCGTGACTCCTGCCCTCAAACAAAACACGAAACTTACCCCCGCGGGGCAGAGAGGGGAAGGGTTTCTCAAACATTTCCCTTACCCGCTGTGTTTCGTGTAATCTTTCAGAGCAGGAGTCACGGCTTAACATACATACTCGTATTGTAAATAATTTGTTTTCTTTTTCCACGTGGTAAGTCAGTAATAAATAGACGTGATGCAGTCTACTTATATCGACACAATAGTTTGGCATTCACACACACATTATTTACCACTCGTCACCAGCTTGTAGCCAAAAGTCATTATTACTGAACATTCTGTTCAAGCATAAGTTAGACATTTCATGCTAATTGCATAGATCAATAGCTCCGTTTTCTTAAAAATGTGTCTATTTTGTATTAGTAAAGTTAAAGATAACATTAGACAAAAATCGTGTCAATCACTCACTTTCCAAAGCAAATCTAACATACATCCATACATTAAATCACGCCTTTTTTCAGATTTTTAGGTATATTGCTGAAGTGACAGGTAGTCAGCCTATCGCCTAAATTGCAATATACAGAAACCCTTGGATCCTTTAGCTGGCTTTTACAGCATGCCCGGGAGGAAATGCAGTTCGCACAATCTATGTTTTTCTCCCGCTCCCAGTCGAGCATGGAACATATACACAAAAGCCATTAATCAAGAATTCAAGATTAACTTAACTTACATACATACATATTATCACGCCTTTATCCCTAATGGGGTAGGCAGTGCGTAAACGACCTAAACAAAGATCCTTCCGCCACTTCTGACAAGTTTTGAGGGTTTTTAAGATATAACTATATATTGCTGTAGTAACAATTTGTCAGCCCATCACCTAAATTACAATTCACTGAAACCCTTGAATCCCTCAGCTGGTTTTTACAGCATGCCCGGGTGGAGATGCAGCTAGCAAATCTACCATCTATAAACGATATAATGACATCATCTCTTATATTCGATGCTAATATCTACGAACAAACATAGAACGCACTTTCAGTGATGGACATTACAACAAATTTAAAGTCGATTCTGATAAGACCATCAAATCTTTGCAAAAATGGCTTTCACTAAACGTACAGCAAAGGATACATATGGGCATGCCCGCACGAAACGGATGATAATATTTCAGGAAATTGTTTATGGATTTTCATGAAATTGTATATGTTTGCACAATTGATTTACTTCTTGACATTGCATGCAAATCCATAAATAATGTTCTTAAATAATCTCATTCGTTTAGAGTGGCCCTGCCCACCAATTGCCTTTACTGAGTGTACCTACAAATCATGCTACTTTAGCCCCTATTGTTTCTAAAGTATAAACAAACATCATGTGAGGAAACAAATTACAAAGATACGGAAATATGAGAAACTACAATGTATGTATGCTATTGTACGATCGTTCACCTCAACTTGCATCAACAAATCGACCTAATAATGTCACAATATACGAGAAGTGTGATAGGTCAAGGCAGTTTAGATAACAGGTCAATGAACCTTTCCTTAAGGAAATTAATAAACTATAATATGTCTTTCATGCTGGACTGGGAGCGAGAGAAAAACATAGAATGTGCCAGCTGCATTTCCTCCCGGGCAGGCTGTAAAAACCAGCTAAGGGATCCGAGGGTTTCAAAATATTGCAATTTAGGCGATGGGCTGATAACCTGTCTCTACAGCGATATACCTACAAATCTATCATGAATAACCCTCAAAACTTTGTCAGAGGTGGCGGAACGACTTTTGTTTAGGTCATTTACGCTCTACATACCATATTAGGGATAAAGGCGTGATTATATGTATTAATATGTGCCGCATTCGAGTTTTTGTTTGAGATTTCTACTTGACTTGATTGCACGATTCTAACTTTAATCGGTATTGTAATACCGGGTGTAAGGGACAGCGTCCCGCAAACTGATAGGGGTTGCTCAGTCAACGACACTGAATAACTAACAGCAAGATTTTTTCAGGAAGGAAAAAAAATGGCTTTACCACACAAAATGTTCACCTCGATCAGACAATTTGTATGGAAAAGCCATTATAATTTTCACTACCTGAAAAAGAATCCTGCTGATAGTTATTCAGTGTCGTTGACTGAACAACCCCTATCAGTTTGTGTGATGCTATCCCTTACACCTGGTATAATGAATGATAATGATAGTGTAGTTCATTATTTAATCTTTCATGCTGGACTGGGAGTGAGAGAAAAACATAGAATGTGCCAGCAGCATTTCCTCCCGAAATGGTGCAAAAACCAGCTAAGGGATCTGAGGGTTTCAGTATATTGTAATTTAGGCGATGGGCTGACAACCTGTCCCTACAGCAATATACGTACAAATCTTTGTCAGACGCGGCGGAACGGCCTTTGTTTAGGTCGTTTACGCTCTGCCTACCCCATTAGGGAGAAAGGCATGATTATATGTATGTATGTATAAAAACTAGTTTTAAACCTTTTCTATTTTAGTAATTAGGTCACCATAACTTTTAGCTTTAAGTACCTTCTATGCTGATCTGAAGATATACCTACTTAATTTCGAGAGCTTTCACTTCACATAAATTGCTAAGTCCTTATAAAACACTTGTGAATATTGTGATAAGTATCCTTAAGCATCTTTTAAATTCACTTTCCTTACTGCCTCCGTGGTCTAATGGTCAGAGTAATGGGCTTACGATCCGGAGGTCCTGTGTTCGATTCCCAGGGAGAGAACGCAAAGTTGATATTTCTTAATTTATCACTTTGTGAGATTTTCCTCAGTTTGGATAGGACATTGCAGGCTGGATCACCTGATTGTACTAAAAGTAAAAGGATTCCGTGCTTCGACGAAGGGCACGTTACGCCGTCGGTCCTGGTCGCTGTCTTCGATAGTGGTCGTTACTCAAACCATGACAGAGGACTAATAGCGGGACGTTGTTCGACTCGACATTCCTCTTGCTAAGAAGAAGTAAGAAGAAGAAGACTTTCTTTAACATATCACGTCTTATTATTTTTCCTCATTCTGATCATAAACTCCAGTTTAATCATGATCACTAATCCACTTGTTTCTATATTTACACAAGCACATTCTTAGCAAAATGCATCATATACCCTCACTGATAAGGATCACAATTATAGAGCATTTTTTTTATAGAGGTAGGCATAAAGTTCGACAAAGAATTTTCCGCGAAAATATTTGATAAGAAATACAAAAGCGTGTTGGCTCTACCGATTTTGTAGCATAACTGGGGTTTTATAAAGAAACGTGAACGTATGGTAATATGACGATAACTTGTATTGAATTAGCTAATTATAATAATCACTACATATGAGCCCCATACGATATGAATTATTGACGCGCTTGATTAGAATGTACATAATAATATAAGTACAAACTTGCATACTGACTTCCATGCTGGACTGGGAGCGAGAGAAAAACATAGAATCTGCCAGATGCATTTCCTCCCGGGCATGCTGTAAAAACTAGCTAAGGGATCCTAGGGTTTCAGTATACTGCGATTTAGGCGATAGGCTGACACCCTGTCACTACAGCAATATACCTACAAATCTATCTCAAATAACCCTCAAAACTTTATCAGACCTGGCGGAACGAACTTTGTTTAGGACGTTCACGCTCTACCTACCCCATTAGGGATAAAGGCGTGATTATATGTATGTATGTATGTACAAACTTGCAAATAATATAAGAACATCATCATCTTCATCATCTCCCTAGCCTTAACCCGTATCTCACGGGGTCGGCTTCCTAATCTAGGGGATTGAACGAGGGTACTGGTTTTTACGCAGAGCGACTGCCGTCTGACCTCCGCAGCCCAGAAGGGAAACCAGAACCAATCCTAGATTAAGTCAGAGTTTTCAAGCCGCCAATGCTTAGCACTGGCCTCTGATATGGTTTAACGACTAATATCTACGGTATTAAACAATATTAACCGGGACCAACGGCTTAACGTGCCTTCCGAAGCACAGAAAAAGCACCGAATAAACGTACATATGAAATTCGAAAACCGAAGAACACATTGGTACGTGGTGGGATTCGAACCACGACCTCCCATCATCGGGCTCTCTAAATAATATAAGAACATATATAAGTAATATATAAAAGTTTCGTTTCTAATAAATAAACTCAATAACTACAAGAAAGTTACGATCCTTTCCCAAACACTTGCTAAATACACGTTTTTCTATCTGTTATACTTGTTTTGTATCATACATACTAGACAACTTGTATAAATGCCTTCCTGTTATGAGACATACCTACCTACTAATAAGATGACTCAGATGAAGAACCTTTTACGAATGCAAAGATTCTGTCGTCTTCGTCTGTCTTATCAGCAAGCTACCTATACCAAGGACTTTGACCTCCAACGAGATACAGTCAGCGCGGATATCGATGTCCAATGATTGTAAAAAGAAATACACTACATAAACATATACATCATAAATAAATACATACATCTTAAACTACATGGCAAGATGTTGGTAACGTCGCTATAACGTAAGCATTAGAAAGACTATGATAAATTCGTCACTCGCTCTTCCGTTTCTGTAGCTCAGTTGGTAGATTCCAGTTGGCATTCAAGAGACGAAGGTTCGAGTCCTGCCAAAAACGAATTTATTATTTTCTTTCTTTCATATTATATGAAATAAAATAGCATTGTGAGTGCTAAGTTCCTCAAAAATATATAAGAAGTAGTAAAATCATTGGATCTTCCTTTGACCAGCAATGGAGGCCGTCATAACATCGGTTATCGATCGCTAAGGGTAAAATACCGTATGCTGTCTTTGATAAGAGTATTTGAGGAGCTTCAGGGCGCCTGTTAGAAAATAGAGGCCTATAAGTTTATCATACTCTTTACTCTTTTATGAATATTAAAGACGATCATATGCAGGAAAAATATAAGGAAGGAGAGGAAGGGTACGGCCAAGAATAAGTTACATCGATCAAGTAAAAGAAAAGATTAAGGCCAAGTCGTACCAGGGAGTCAAGGAGAAGGCGGAGTTGGGAGAGTTGGCGTTCACTTCACGTACTGAACGACAAGAGCTGAGCTCTTAAATGAATCATCATCTTCCTAGCCTTATCCCGTATCTCACGGGGTCGGCTACCTAATCTAGGGAATTGAACGAGGGTACTTATTTTTATACAGAGCGACTGCCATCTGACCTCCGCAACCCAGAAGGAAAACCAGACACAATCCTAGATTAGGTCAGAGTTTTCAAGCCGCCAATGCTTAGCACTGGCCTCCGATAAGGCGTAACGACTAATATCTACGGTATTAAACGATACTAACCGGGACCAACGGCTTAACGTGCCTTCCGAAGCACGGAAAAAGCGCCGAATAAACGTACATATGAAATTCTAAAACCGAAAAACACATTAGTACGTGGTGGGATTCGAACCACAACCTCCGGATCGCTGCGGCCCTATCCTCTACACCATCGGGCACCAAAGCACTTAAATGAATTATGATAAAGTTTATCATTATCACTCTCCGACCGAGCACAGCAAAAAAATTTTGGCGCAATCGACAGCAGTGTCTTCATTCAAAACTATTACTTCAAGTTTACAACTCGCTTTAGCATAACTACTAATATGTACTAACTTGTTAAAGCTAATAATGCTAATTGTATAGCACTTAGCTTTATTACCTAGCCACTAGGGATTTGCGTGACAAGTGCTAGTAGCTAATTTATTTAAGGTGGTTTATGCGAGGTTCTCATGAAGGGTACAGCAAGCCTTGTGGGTTTAACAAACAGCCTTGCCACGGGACAATTTGCAGTGTCTAATGTTGGTGCGATGCAAGCGGAAAAGCGCGTTGGAACTAAGAGAATTGTTTAAACGAGGTGTAAGGGACAGTGTCCCGCAAACTGATAGAGGTTGCTCAGTCAACGAAACTGAACAACTATCAGGAACTGAAAAAAAAATGTATTTCCATACAAATTGTCTGATCGAAGTCATTTCGTATGGGAAGATTAATTTTATTTATCTTTTTCTCCTGAAAAAAAAAATCTGCTGATAGTTGTTCAGTTTTGTTGACTGAGCAACCCCTATGAGCTTGCGGGACGCTGTCCCTTACACCCGGTATTGGTTTCCAGCTAGCAGCACGCAATTTCGATGCGCTTTTTATCGTATTTTCATTTCAAGCCGCCAAAGGGCTTCTATCGTGCCTTCGTTTTATGATCCCTTATTGTAGGGGTAAGATGTATCCCTTACTGCATCGGTCAAAAGCTTAAAGAACGGATAGCGTCCCAATCTTTAATAAGATTGCGTGAGGCGCAAGCAATCGGGTATTGAAAACAAGCCTCGCGCAGATGGTTTGATTCGGAGAGATCGATTGGGAGGACCTAATACTAAGCAAACATAGCTGTTTATACGAGTTCGATAAATTTGGAAGTAGCTATATGAAACGATGAAATCAAAGGTATAAATAAGGATATAATGAGATCATCTTTGTAGAACTTTGCACTAAGGAAAGCCACAATTTATAACATTTTAACTATTTATTTTAAATATAATATGAAAGAAAGAAAATAATAAATTCGTTTCGGGCGGTGCTCAAACCTGCGTCTCTGTAATTCCGGTCCATCATATTATAATTTTCTTTCTTTCATATTATCACTACATAGTATAAAACAAAGTCGCTTTCTCTGTCCCTATATCCCTATGTATCTTTAGATCTTTAAAACTACGCAACGGATTTTGATGCGTTTTCTTTTAATGGTTAGAGTGATTCAAGAGGAAGGTTTATACGTATAATACATGCATAATATAGTAGAGAAACACTGATGATTTCCGTGCGAAGCCCCCGGCAGGTCGCTAGTATGAAATTAAATTGCATTGTGAGTCCTAAAAATCCTGAATAATATTTATTTTAACTTAGATCTATAATATTACAGTATGTAATGGATTTGTTTGTGGAGGCATTAGATTACAACCTAATGATCCTCAAACTTTTAATATTGAATTAAAAAGTAATCCGTTTAATGTCAGACTTTTCGACCCAACCTACCTAATATCCTTTCTCATATCTCCACCTCATCTCCAATCTATCAGATTTTCTTATTCAGATCATTAAATTTTAAAAAAGGCAGCTAAATGATTCATTTGAAAGTAAGTATTTAATAGGCTGAAGATTAAGAGTACTTTTAAATATACCGGGTTTAAGAGACAGTGTCCCGCAAATTAATAGGGGTTGCTCAGTCAACGAAACTGAACAACTTTCACCAGGAAATAATTTTGAACCTTTGGGTATGCAGACGACAGTACGGTTGTCGGTAGATATTTGTCCCGTGCAAAGTCCAGCAAGGAAGCTATTCAGTCTTGTCGAGAGTCCGTAGTAGATCATTTAAATTTAACACTTAAGACAATCTCCGAATGGGGTGATGCCAACCTGAAAGTGTGAAGTTTAATGCATCTAAGACACAGGCCTGTCTATTCTCGACCAAATTGAGTCCCTTCAATCTAGCTCCCACTTTCCGAAATGTATCCGTTCCGATTTCCGATCACCTCGAGCTTCTTGGTATGAGCCTTACGTCGGACCTGAACTTTGGACGATATATAGAATCCTTGGCTTCGACTGCAGCCAAAAAACTTGGTATTTTCTCAAAGGTTAGGCGATACTTCACACCGGGACAGCTACTACAGCTCTACCAAGCTCAAGTCCGATCATGTATGGAGTATTGCTGCCACCTTTGGGACGGATCTGCCAAATACCAACTGGCAACCTTGGATTCTATTGAAAAACGCGCCAAGAAGCTCATCGCCGACCCGTCACTGGTAGAGGAAAAGCTGCAGAGCCTCGAACATCGTCGCAAAGTAGCTTGCTTGTCTGTGTTCTACAGGATACATTTCGGAGAATGTGCAGCATCGCTTCATGACCTGATACCCCCCTCCCCATTCCATCTCCGGGGTACGAGACGCCGGTTGGGATTCCACCCTTATGTTGTCGACATTCCAAGTTTTCGCACAAAGCGGTACGCTTCTACATTTTTAATGCGAACGGCCAAAGTGTGGAACTCCCTGCCTGCGGATCTATTTCCGGAACGTTATAACCTGGGCCTTTTCAAGGCGAGAGTGAACAGGCATTTTCTAGGCAATCATGCTCCATCATAGTCTACATCATCACTTACCATCACGTGAGATGGCGGACAAATGATTGCCTATCAAATATAAAAAAAAAAAAAAAGAAAAAAAAAATCTGGATATGAAAAAAAAATTTACCTTCCCATATAAAATGACCACCTCTATCTGACAATTTGTATGGAGAACCAATTTTCTGAGCAACCCCTATCAGTTTACGGGACGTAGACATAACTTTCAAAAACGATGTAAAAATGTTAAGAAAGCTAGTAACTTTATAATCTAAGGTCAAAAGTTTGAGAACCACTGTAGCACTTAATACAGAAGCAGTGTTGTCACAGCAGGATGTAGACTTAGTTACATTCAAACACATTTTCTGATAAAAACAATAGCCATGACTACATAAATATAGCTTTAGCCATCAAAGTAATCAACCAATATGTTGGTAAAAAGTTTATTTGTGTTTAATTAAAATTAAAACAAATTATGAGCTGATTCTTTTGTCGAGGTGCTAATTTTTTTTTATTATAGACATGAATTTTGTATCATACGAGGTGCGGCTGATATAAAATCTACTTTGTTAAAGAAAGTTTTGAAAATCGAACTGGCCGATGGCCATTGCAAAATCATATTCTATATTTATTCCTTTTTCAAAATTATGACGCTTATTTTTTTTTCGCTTGCTTTTGTTTTTTTGGCGCGGCTTTGATTTCACCATGTCGAAAGAAAATTGCAAAATGATGAAATTTGAGCATCAAGCAGTGATTAAATTCCTTAGTAAAGAAGGAAATACGCCTACGCAGATCAGAGAACGCATATTAAAGGTGTTTGGTGATTCAAGTCCTTCTGAATTCGTCATAAAGTTTTGGTCGAAGCAATTTAAACATGGCCGTGAGAGCCTGGAAGACGACACACGTAGTGGAAGGCCAATTTCTGCTGTTACAGCAGATAATGTTGAAAAGTTGAAGAACCTGATTCTTGCAGATCGGCGAATCAAGCAGTGGGAGATAGCCAGAGATGTGGGCAAGGAATGAGTTCATGAAATTATTCACGAACATTTGGGCATGTCCAAGGTGAGCGCGCGTTGGGTCCCTAGAATGTTTACCCCCTTTGGCAAACAAAGGCGAGTAGAATGTTGTCAGGCATTTCTAGACCTGGTCAAAGGTAAAGAAGAAGAGACTATCTCTCGAATTGTGACCAGTGATGAAACTTGGATTCGCCAGTGGGATCCGGAAGGCAAACAAGAGTCAATGCAATGGAAATTTAAAGGAGAAAAGCCGCCAAGGAAGTTCAAGGTTCGGCCGTCGGCTGGAAAACTAATGGCCACCGTATTTTGGGATGTCAAAGGGATTTTGATGATAGATTATTTGCCTAAAAATACAACAATGAATGCTGAATACTATGCAAACTTGCTTGACCAGCTTCGTGAACAAATCAAAGAAAAGCGGAGAGGCAAACTCAGCAAAGGTGTTCTGATTTTACAAGACAATGCTCCTGTACACACAGCCTTAACGGCGAGGTCAGCCCTGAGCAAAAACGGCTTCACAGAAACTAACCATCCACCTTATAGTCCAGATCTGGCTCCCTGTGACTATTTCTTATTCAAAGATTTAAAGAAAAAATTGAGGGGTCGCAGATTTTCGACGGACGAAGAAATGAAAGAGGCTGTGACTAACCATTTTGACGAGCAAAATAAAAATTACTATTATAACGGCATGATGTCACTTATTTGCAAATGTCATAAGTGTATTTCACTTGCAGGAGACTATATAGAAAAATAAAAATAAACTAGCCATCAAAGTCTTTTCTTTCATAGTTAGGTAGATTACTTATCAGCCACCCCTCGTACATATTTTTTTTTATTTTATTTTTTTTAAATGGCTTCACATCTCATGATTTGAGACGTATTTTGCCAATAACAACGTATTCTCGATCTCGACACGAAAGGAGGTAGGTCGATTCAAAAAATAATAATTGATGTTTAATTTTGACAATAATGGTTGAAAGGTGTTGTACAGATTGACAACTCCTTGGCAATATCCTCAACTTTCAACAGCTCTAAAACCAGACATAAATTAAATTAAGCATTTTCCTTTTATTAGTATAAATATGTGTTTAATGTGACGATACTAGTAGCTAAGTGGCGCCACCATTAGTAAAAAAAAACATTATTCACAATAGACTAGAGATAGAACAAAAGATTTTTTCGTCCTGTTACTACACTATGAATCGCTAATTTAAAAGGTTCTAAGTTATCTTAATTACTATAACTTGTTTCTGTTCGGTTTTTTTGAGTTTTTCGTTTTATTGCATTTTTAGTGAAATATGTTTTTTTTTACTAATGGGGGCGCCACTTGGCTAGTATCGTCACCTGAAGTGACTAACAGTACACAAAGGATTACTAGTCAGCTAATGTCATTGCCAAGTATATTTAAAAACAAACAAAACATAATTCCTAATGCAATGTTTCCTCTTATTAGTCATCTCATCATAAATAATGCATTTTGTAGTCTATTGTTTGCCAAACCAGCTAAGGGATCCGAGGGTTTCAGCATATTGCAATTTAGGCGATGGGCTGACAACCTGTCACTACAGCAATGTACCAACAAATCTATCTTAAATGACCCTCATAACTCTGTCAGACGTGACGGAACAACCTTTGTTTAGGTTGTTTACGTTCTGCCTACCCCATTAGGGATAAAGGCGTGATTATATGTATGTATGTGTTTGCCAAAACAAAATAGATGTCGAAATCAAGTATACGTTGTCATTGGCAAAATACGTCTCAAATCATGAGATTTGAAGCTATTTAAATGGAAATGGACCGAAAGACTATAACTTTTTTTACTTTATACTTTGAAGGTGAGAAGCATGGTGAAGTATTTTATTAATAGAAGTCAATAAATATCTTTTTATCCTCAACCATATACAAAAATAAACACAAAGATTTGTGTAAACAATTATAAGAGTTTGGCTTTATGCCAATTTTTACTAGCTTACTGCTACATTCAGATTTAGTGTTTCAGCGAACATATGTAAATGAAATTTCTATTAATCAAAGGTTTTGACAGCAGCCAGCAGCACTTCATTCATAAATTAACCTGAATGTTGTATGAATTGCATTGTTTATTGTGGCTATAAACTATTTTTATACAAATCTAAAAAAATACGAATTGTAAGATGTATTTTTCTATTGGTACACATACATTATAATCATGCCTTAATCCCTAATAGGGTAGGCATAGTGTAAACGACCTAAACAAAGGTTGTTCCGTCACATCTGGCAGAGTTTTTAGGGTTATTTAAGATAGACTTGTAGGTATATTGCTATAGTGACAGGTCGCCTAAATTACCATATACTGAAACCCTTGGATTGTATGAATTACATTGTTTATTGTGGCTATAAAATAATATAAAAGTAAAGAAGTCATGGAATGTAAGACATATTTTTTTTTCTATTTGTGTGTACATTCAAATAGTTTTAGTTTGTTCAATTAAAAAAAAAATAAAAAAAATGAAAAGGATTGCCATTCACAGGGTATGCCAGGCTTCATACCAAAATGTTTCTTCCCCTTTACTTGGATAAATAGTGCTACGCATGCTGGCTATTCTACCATCAAGTTTCTCAACTAAACAGTATTGTGTTCATTGTAGTACTTTAAATCATTGATGTACGTACCAATGACCACAATTGAGGCAAATGATTTGAATCAGGTCATTTACCTGCAAAATTATAAATTGAATCAATTTCTGTTGCTCAGTTGTGATTTCCCACAATTATTATTTTGCACTCTAAATATTGATAGTTTTTCTGAATCCATGCATATAAGATTTAATCTTAACATCTGATCTCCCTAGCCTTATCCTGTATCTCAATCTTACCATTGACTGAATAAGGATAAGCATATGATATAGAAGACAACCCATTTTTGATATTATAGTCATAAGTTAGGAAGGTGTTTAGAATATTTGATGTGGAGTTATGGCTCCTCTTTTTGTATGGGAATAGGTCTACCGGGTCTCCACTGTAAAATTTCAGACAGCTGAGTTTTATGCAAGAAATATATGAAAAAAACAGCATACTAAAGCAACCAGAAACCGCTCTATTGTTAATTTACTACATAATAAAAAAGAAAACAAAAATTTTCACCAAAACATTAAAGAAACACAGCTGTTTACCTCTTGGAACGCGCCAGCCTCTCCATCTCCATTCTCGAATAGCTGCTGTAAGGCGAGCTCATTGCGCTGAGCGGATGTCAGGAACGACTCCGCTTCAGCAGCGTCAGAAACCCTGTGGGTCAGCTTCACGGACCCCGCGAAAATCGGCGTGGCTATCTTCGGCGTGAACACATTCTCCCCAACACGAACCTCTTCTAACAACGGCTTCGGGATATCATATTCCAGTGATGGGGATTCAGACATAGCACTTAACACTTCACAGTCATCGAGACTCGAAGACTTTGGAACATTAGTCACACTACCGTTTCGCGACTGGACTATACCAGTTTTTATACAAATGTGAACTTGATGGACGGAAATTAAAAGTAGCGTGGGAAAATGCTAAAAGTATTATTTGGTATCGCAAATATTTATCTAAAAATAAAAATAATCCGCGCACATCGCTTTCCCGATAACAAAGTGGAAATATGAGAAAGAGAAAGAAATTAGAAATCAAAGGGGATACATGGAAGTGTGAGCGAGAGAAGCGGAAGCGGGGATCTGTTGGGATCTGGGAACTTTTGACAGGTGGTGACAGTTAACGTTCACGTTTCGTAGCACAGTTTAACATAAAACGAAAATATTACGTAGTATTTCTATCTTTTCTTTTATACTTTTTTTTCAACATTTCGTCACTTTGAAGAACTAAAATATTTATTTTCACGGTCCTGTATTTGTTTTTAACTGTTACATGACTTTAAAATTATTTTTACACACTGGAACAATAAATTCGTAGACTGCGATTTAATATTGAAGTAGAACACCTTTAAGCGCGCCTTATAAAGTTGCCATTTTATTTCAAAATATCTACCACGGAAATCTAATTTATTGTATAAACTAAGAGTTGGGTTAATTATTCAAAATTAAACGTTTCGTATGTGTATGTTATAAACGCAGTCTCATATTTATTTACTTAGTCATTTACTTAAAAAATAAAACAGTTACCAAACGTGAAAAAATATTTGAAATTTGCAATAAATTCTGCCACGCCGCTCATGAACTGTCAAATTGCGTCGGTGGCTGAAAATAGTGATAGGTTGCCGGCGAATATTATAATTTGGTTTATCAATAGTTCTAGTTCGCTGTATGTAAATATTTAGGAAAGCAGTGAAGAATTTAAATTTCGACATGACGGGGGAAACACAAGCGAGGTCGAGGCTGCCTCACCTCTCTTCTGATAAACAGCTCACGTTCTTGAAATTGGCTGTTTTATCAATGGCAGCGATTTTATGTAAGTGATTTATTCATTTACTAAGCTTCCTATATGCTCCAGGTTCCCTCTCAACGCCTACCAGCGCCTTAAACCATGTTTCCTTAGGCTTTGTTTTGATCTTACGTGGTCTTTGATGATAGGCAATGGCGGTGTAAAAATGCTTGTATTGTTGTAAAAAAAACGATCGTTTCTCTGTTGTTTTCTCGTAAATACACTCTAAAAACCTTAACCCTGCATATACAACTCTATGTAATGTATTTTTGTATAATTTTCGCTATGTTTTAGCGTTTGCAACTCGTCTGTTTTCCGTGCTGCGCTTCGAGAGCGTTATCCACGAGTTTGATCCGTACTTCAACTACCGGACGACCCGGTTCCTCACCGAGGAGGGTTTCTACTCCTTCCACAACTGGTTTGACGACCGAGCATGGTACCCTCTGGGACGTATCATTGGTGGTAAGTTAGAGTTATTATTCTGACTGTATATTTTTTTGTTGGAAATATAAATATTTTTATTACTGTAGTCAATAAAATCTAAAGAATTTTAATTTGATAATTAAAACAAGTAGACTACTAACTAGTGTAACTGGAATTACCTACTTATTTTATTACAGTTAAAATTGGAAGTCTAGATAAGATTAGAATCAAAACAATTAAAATTTATCAGGCAATATGAATGATCTACTTGTATTACAAAGTACTAAAAAGGTTGTGTACTGAAAGTTGTCCTTACAATATTTTGTTAGCCATTTCTTATAGTTCTTACACATGAAGATTGTTTTTATATTATTATTATTTATGAATAGCCAAGCAGCAGAATTGCTGATGAGGCTACATCCGTAGCTGGTGTGTGCACTTTTTAATGTTTTAAGATCATTACCTATTTTTATATATTAAAAGATTTTTTCATACATACATACAATCACGCCTTTATCCCTAATGGGGTAGGCAGAGCTTTAACAACCTAGACAATGGTCGTTCTGCCATGGCTGACATAGTTTTGAGGGTTATTTAAGATAGATTTGTAGGTATATTGCTGTAGTGACAGGTTGTCAGCCCATCGCTTAAATTACAATATACTGAAACCCTCGGATCCCTTAGTTGATTTTTACAGCATGCCCAGGAGGAAATGCAGCTGGCACATTCCATGTTTTTCTCGCTCCCAGTCCAGCATGGAAGACTTCACTTATTATTATACCAGGTGTAAGGGACAGCAACCCGCAAACTGATAGAGGTTGCTCAGTCAACGACACTGAACACATATCATCAGAATATTTTATTCAGGAAGTGAAACAAAAAATTGGCTTTTCCATACAAATAGTCTAATCGAGGTAAACATTTGTTCAGTGTTGTTGACTGAGCAAACCCCTTTCAGTTTGCAGGACACTGTCCCTTGCACCCGGTATTCTTGTACATTTTTTTTATTAACCTCTTGTCAAGTCAATTTTTAAAAGTAGAAGTTAACATCTTACCTAAACTAACCTATTTCTCAAGGTACCATCTACCCTGGCCTGATGGTGACCTCAGCCACTCTGTACAACATGCTGCAGTTCCTGAACATCACTATTGACATCAGGAATGTCTGTGTGTTCCTCGCACCATTCTTCTCGTCGCTCACCACCATAGTCACTTATCTGCTTACTAAGGAGTTGAAGGTATGTGCCTGAATAAAGAAATAAGTTATTTTTAAGTCTTCTTATATTATTTTGCCGTTAGTGTCTCACTGCCGGGCAAATGCCTCCTTCCAGTCCCTCCATGACTCTCTATTCTGTGCTTCTTTCGGCCAATTCTTGAGAAAGGCATTTTATCTTTCCACCGGCCACGCCGCCGTCTGTCTCTTCTGGGCATCCAGTCGGTGGTAATCTTGGCTCATAATTCATCTGGCATACGACCGACGTGACCTGCCCAGAGATTAAAAAAAGAAAAAGAAATAAATAGGTAATCTTAATTCCTACCAATACATGTTTTGTTTCTATTTACTGATAGTATTTCAATTAATCATTAAGCTCATGTTTTATGTTTCTTATAGATTCAGTCAATGTCTAAGGTAATTTAGTATTTTAAAAGTTGATTTAATGATACATAATTATTTGATTTACAAAAGAACATGCTTCCCTTGCCTAAGAAATGGCATACACTAGAAATATTAACTGTGTAACCCATTCAAGTGAATAGAGTAGCAGAATTTGTACACTGGATTTAATACCTAAAGTTCTTGATGTTTATCCAAATCCTTGCCACAGTTTTGTTTAAATAAAAAGTAGGTATTATTGGATGATTTCTTCCTATTTTGAGTGCTGTATTTGATAGATTATTTAGTTTGGGAAGGTTGTAGTGTTACTGTTTTATTTAATTTAAGGTGAACGCAATACAATCACCACAGAATGAAGAATATTTGGTATGTGTAATTCATGATTAAAAATAAAAATACAATAAGTAATAGTAAGAACTTTCGTATTCAGTAAAAATATGCAGTTCTTACTTTTAACTAACTGAGCAATTTTATTTTAAAGAGACACATGGTAAGTTTGCATAATACTTCTGTCTGGCTTGTAAGCTATAAGAGAATGGTTATTCTGTTTTCCCCTCTTCCTTTTTACCATATTCTGAAGTTTGTGACTATCATGTTTGGGTGCAAGTAATGTACCAAAATATAAATAATTTATGATGCATAGAAGATATTGTAAATATCTGTTAACTCTAAAAATCTGAGAAATGAAATAGGCCTGTAGTATTTCAACAATGTCAAGCTCTTTTACCATATCCTGAAGTTTGTGACTGTTATGTTTGTGTACAAGTAATGTACCAAAACATAAGTAATTGATGATGCATAGAAGATATTGCCAATTTTTGTTAACTCTCGTAAAAAACCTGAAAAGACCTGTAGTTTTTCAACAATGTCAAAGGGCTCATACACTGTTCTACCGGCAAATACCGCAGGAACTGGCAGACTGCACAAAACTCAATCATCACACAGACAGGTGCGAAGTGACTTTGCACCACATGCAGCGTTATTTGAAATTGCTTTCATCCTGTCGCTGTCGCTGTTTTTGAAGCGGTCATTACACAAACCATGTTAACTGTTCTATTAGGCGGTTGAAACTAAGAAAATAAAAAATGCTTTACGTCAATATATACTTAGTTCTAATTTTTTTTATTTCATTTTATAATACTATAGATTTTCAAAATCGCTGATGTTATATCTTTGAGGGAAGTAGCGAGCCTTTCCCAACGCAAGTATCGTTGACTACTTACTGGGAAAACTCAACCAATTTTTTGTGTTATGTAAGACTACCGACCCGCCCCGGCTTCGCACGGAAATCATCAGTGTTTCTCTACTATATTATACATGTATTATACATATAAACCTTCCTCTTGAATCACTCTATCCATTAAAAGAAACCGCATTAAAATCAGTTGCGTAGTTTTAAAGATCTAAGCATAAATAGGGATATAGGGACAGAGAAAGCGACTTTGTTTTATACTATGTAGTGATTTAGAAATATATATTTTTATACTTTTTCTTCCATGTTGGACTGGGAGCGAAAGAGAAACATAGAATGTGCCAGTTGCATTTCCTCCCGGGCATGCTGTAAAAACCAGCTAAGGGATCCGAGGGTTTCAGTATATTGTAATTTAGGCGATGGGATGTGCTGGCCTGTCACTACAGCAATATACCTACAAATCTTTCTTAAATAACCCTTAAAACTGTCAGATGTGGCGGAATGACCTTTGTTTAGGTCATTTACGCTCTGCCTACCCCATTAGGGATAAAGGCGTGATTATATGTATGTATGTATTTTTATATTAATTATTCCCAACCCAGGACGAAGGCGCAGGCCTAGTAGCGGCGGGCATGATCGCCATAGTGCCCGGCTACATCAGCCGGTCGGTGGCCGGCAGCTACGACAACGAGGGCATCGCCATCTTCTGCATGCTGCTCACTTACTACTTCTGGATCAAAGCGGTCAACACCGGCACCATCTTGTGGGGCACCATGTGCGCGCTCGCTTACTTCTACATGGTGAGGAATATTATTATTATTATATTATTTAATCAGGCAGGCAGTTGTAGCAACTGATAGTGCCTGTATCCCATTGTTCACGATTTGCTTGTCTTATTGAAGTTTTGTAGGTATTTGTCCAATTTGTTCTTAAAGACATTTGTATTCTGGGCTGTCACTACATCTTGAGGTAGCTTGTTCCAATTAGCAACCACTCTATTTGAAAGAAAGTGGGTTGTTGTGTGAGAAACAAGTTGTCAATTTCATGCTATGGCCTCGCAAACGGCTATTTTGGTCTCTATTGAATTGGGCATCAAAGTTAGATAGGTCATAGTGGCCGTTTAAAATTTTGAAAGTCTATCAAATCCCCACGCAATATAACTTCTTGCTTGCAAGAAGTTTATATTCCACAGTAACTTTTTCAGCGAGCGCGGAATTTCACATTGAAGTATTTTAACTTATATAGCAAGCGTAGTAAACACGAGAAATCACTTTTGACCAAGGAATAACAACAAATATCGCGAGGTAAGTGAGCGCGAGATATCATGTTACTATATGAGGTAAAGTAATTGAATATGGCGAGCGTAGCGAGCGGGAAAATTCACGTATAACCTTGACATATTAACTAGCGCTAGATATCACGTTATTGTACGAGATATATTAATTAATAAGGCGAGCGTAGCGAGTGTGGGGTATCACATTATTGTCTGAGATATAATTCATAAGGCGAGCATAGCGAGTGTGAGAATTCACGATTGATCTAGGCACACCAACTAATATCGCAAGCGTAGCAAGCGCGAGCTACCATGTTATAGTATGAGGTAAATTAATTTTACTTAATCTAACATCGGAAACCGAGATATAATCATAGCATTCCAGGACGAACCAGGCAATCCACAACTATATCTCTGATTGACTCTTGTTTTGTTAATTCAGAACAGATTGCTTTATCACCATGTCATTGTAATCCAACAGTCAATCATAGAACAAACAGATGAGAGTTTCACTCCAGCATGTTTACATCTCAATGTGCTGGTTTTTGCGCTTTCATACATTTCTTTATTCTTTGGGATCCTGGATATACAACTTACAAGTATACATACATATATTCACGCCTGTATCCCTAATGGGGTAGGCAGAGCGTAAACGACCTAAACAAAGGTGTCCCACCACGTCTGACAAAGTTTTGAGGGTAATTTAAGATAGAATTCTAGGTATATTGCTGTAGTGACAGGTTGTCAGCCCATCGCCTAAATTACAATATACTGAAACCCTCGGATCCCTTAGCTGGATTTTACAGCATGCCCGGGAGGAAAAGCAGCTGGCACATTCTATGTTTTTCTCTCGCTCCCAGCATGGAAGTATAATACTTACAAGTATAGTTCGTTTTTTTAAGGTGCATTATCGTTAGAAATACGAGGGTGGATTGAAATGTATTCGGCCTGACCAAGAAAATAAACACAAATAAAATTTATTATATTTTAATTTTTCTACGTAATCACCATCAAGTTCAATACACTTACGCCATCTCCCCTGCCAAGCGTTTAGAACTTAAAAAAAAAGATTCTTTCATAGAGTCAAAATACGCGTCTACTGCTGCTTTGACTTCATCGTTTGTGGAGAATTTCTGACCCCCCAAATGCTTTTTTAAGTTGGGGTACAAAAAAAAGTCGGATGGTGCCAAATCAGGTGAATAAGGCGGGTGAGGTAACAATTCAAAGCCACTGTTACTAATTTCAGCCATTGATTGCACCGATGTGTGAACACGTGCATTATCCTGATGAAACAGGACTTTTTTCCTCAGTTTTCCAGGGCGTTTTTCTTTAATTTCCTCACGTAAACGACGTAGTAAGGTGCAGTAGTAATCAGAGTTTATAGTACGGCCCTTTTCAAGATAATCTATCATAATTATACCCTTTGAGTCCCAAAACACTGAAGCCATCACCTTACTTGCCGACAAAATTGACTTAGCCTTTTTAGGGGGTGGTGAACCGGGTCTTCTCCATTGCTTCGATTGTTGTTTTGTTTCCGGTGTACTGTAATGCACCCATGTTTCGTCCATAGTAACAAAACGATTCAAAAAATCATCTGGATCAGCTTCAAATAATTCCAAACAGTCGCGTGAAATAGTCAACCGCGTTCTTTTTTGTTCCATTGAAAGCAGCCGTGGGACCCACCTCGCCGAAACCTTGTGGAAACCCAATTCGTTGACTATGATGTTTTGTGTTCGTTCATAGGAGATGCCTATAATCTCAGCTATCTCCTTAATTTTTAATCTGCGGTCTCCTATAATTAAATCCAGTACTTTTCCAATATTTTCCTCAGTAGTGGAGGTTGAAGGCCTTCCAGAGCGGGGTTCGTCTTTCGCGCTCTCTCTACCACGCTTAAATTCAGCTACCCATTTTTTGACTGATGAATATGACAAGGCGGAATCACTTAAAGTACTGACCATATCTTCATGGATGGCCTTCGGTGATAACCCCTTCTTATGGAGGTACTTAACCACAGCCCGCTGCTCAATTTTCTCAATTTTCCGAAATCACGTCGGATTGCTTGATAAATAAATTTATTTAATCACAAGTAATTATCGCACACATTTGAAACTTCGCACAGTTCGCAAGTTTGAACTGAACTGAATTATGGAGTAGTTTCGATTTTTAAAATTGAGTGGTTCTGTGTCAGGCCGAATATTTTTCAATCCACCCTCGTATGTCTTCCGGCCCGTAACCAGCATTTCTTTGCTACATAGAAGAGGTTCTTTCGGAACCGCAGCGCAGACAATAACCTTTTTCTTTAAGGTAGTAAAAAAAATTGTAGCTCATTGATTTTAACTTTTTTTTATAATGTTATTTTACATAAGAAATAGACACAAACGTAGAATATAAGGTAGGTATTTGTTAACAATTATGTAACGAGTGCTTTCGCTGTTTGGCGAGAATATAACATACATTTTGTAAATACCTTTTTGTGAAAATAAATAATTTATTCAACCAAGTTATGCAAAACAAGTTGCTATCGATAACGCAACGTTAAAAAGAACGGAGTATAGTGATGTTTTGGACCTTACGATCTTATTGAATCAACTCCACTGTCCCCCGCCAGGTGTCGTCGTGGGGAGGCTACGTGTTCCTCATCAACCTGATCCCGCTGCACGTGCTGGCGCTGATACTGCTGGGCCGCTTCTCGGCGCGCGTGTACGTGGCCTACAGCTCGCTGTACTGCGTGGGCACGGTGCTGTCCATGCAGATCTCCTTCGTGGGCTTCCAGCCGGTGCAGAGCTCGGAACACATGCTGGTGAGTTCTAAATGTGAAATAACACTTACCATCGAACTTCATACATACATACAATACAATACAAAATTCTTTATTGCACAAAGAAACACATACAACAGAAATAAAAAGGAACAAACGTGACAGTACAATATAGGCGGCCTTATTGCTAAAGCAGCAATTTCTACCAGGCAACCTTTGGGTATAGAAATTGTACAAGCAGAAAGCGGGATAGTGCATATTACTACATATAATACTTAGACAATATTTACACACTACATACATATTACATACATACATACATATTACATATCACGCCTGTATCCCTAATTGGCAGAGCGTCAACGACCCAAACAAAGATCATTCCGCAACGTCTGACAAGTTTTGAGGGTTATTTTAGATAGGTCTGTATATTGCTGTAGAGTTCTAACAAATATGTGAAATAACACTTACCATCGAACTTCATACATACATATTACATACAGACTATCACACCTGTATCCCTAATTGGCAGAGCGTCAACAACCCAAATAAAGATCATTCCACAACGTTTGACAAGTTTTCAGATAGGTCTGTATATTGCTGTAGTGACAGGTTGTCAGCCCATCGTAAAAATTACAATACTCACTACAATCCTCAAAACTTTGTCAGGCGTGGTGAAACAACCTTTATTTAAGTAGTTCGCTCTGCCTACCCCATTAGGGATAAAGGCGTGATCATATGATTCGTGCTTAATATTAGCTGTCGTTTACGTTACTACCTGTATGTATGAGTGAAATAGAAACGTTATACGCGTGACAGAGTTATCGTAACGTGCAAAATCTACAATATTATTAATAGTAATAAAGTAGTTGAACCATTTCTAAATCATTCAATCATTTTACTGTTTTGTTTTACGGTTATCATGTTTTTGATACGTGGGTTGTTTATGATTATGTAAAATGTGCTATAATTTACATACATATAGTCACGCCTTTATCCCTAATTATAGCGGAACGACCTATATTTAGGTAGTTTTCGCTCTGCCTACCCCATTAGGGATAAACACACACACATAATCACGCCTTTATCCCTAATGGGGTAGGCAGAGCGTAAACGACCCAAACAAAGGTCGTTCCGCCACGTCTGACAAAGTTTTGAGGGTTATTTAAGATAGATTTGTAAGTATATTGCTGTAGTGACAGGTTGTCAGCCTGTCGCCTAAATTGCAATATACAGAAACCCTCGGATCCCTTAGCCGGTTTTTACAGCATGCCCGGGAGGAAATGCAGCTGGCACATTTTATATTTTTTCTCTCGCTCCCAGTCCAGCATGGAAGCATAAAAAGCTATAAAAAGATACCTTTGCCCAGCAGTGGGACGATTTATAGGCTAAAAAAATATATGTTTCCAGGCTCTTGGAGTATTCGGTCTGTGCCAGCTGTACGCCTTTACCCAGTACCTGCGCACGCACCTGTCGCCCGCCAACTTCGAGCTGTTGTTCAAGGCGCTGTTGACCACTCTGCTCGCCACGCTGGGGACTGGAGTCGTCATCCTCACTGCTACCGGTCAGTACAACACTTTTATTCTTCTTCTTCTGTCGAGTGGGTATCCAGTCTATGGACCCTGGTGTCAGAGTTTTTAAACCGCCTAGTAGCACAACTATCAGGCCTCTGACATGGTTTGAGTAACGACCACTATCAAAGACAGTAACCGGGACCGACAGCTTAACGTGCCCTCCAAAGCACGAATTCTTTTTCTTTTCGGACAATCAGGTGATTCAGCCTGCAATGTCCTAACCAAACTGGGGAAAAATTAACAAAGTAATAAATTCTCAAATATCAACTTTGTGTGTTCCCCCCTGGGAATCGAACACAGGACCTCCGGATCGAGAGTCCATGGCACTAGCCACTAGACCACGGAGGCAGTTGCATCACTTTTATTGATGACATTTCATAATATTTCTCGTAATTATTTCACCCGCAACGTCCCTCGTTTAACCCTCACCACAGAATATATAATAGTAAAACGTACAGAATGGCCACTCACCTCTCCTCCCCAGTCCGATATACGTCACACTCCGCGTCGGATTGTGGGTATGCTTAGCGGGTATGGCGCGCGCATGTTTCCCAGTGTAAAGTTTTGTGTTCCAAAGATAGTTAGGTACTGTTCTGTGTACGGATATCTTTCTACCACAAGATATGACTCCAATAGGAACTATTTTAGATTCCGAAGTGATGAGAGGCGGTAGGTAACTATATGTATAAGTAACTTACTTCTATAAGTAACTATATATATATATATATATATATATAAGTAACTATCCAATTTAATAAAAGATCCGCATTGTTATATAATGAAATAAATGAAGAACTCGACATTTATGAAAAAACATACCGCGAATGTAAACATTCACTAGAAAAGTTTCTAAAAGTCAAAAGTTACAATGACATGGAATTGTTTTTACAACATATATCTTGATTTTAATCATCACCTACACTCTCTCTCCCTCTCTCTCTCCCTCCCCCTCTCCCTCCCTCCCTCCCTCCCTCCCTCCCCCTCTCTCTCTCTCTCTCTCTCTTTATAAATACACAAAAGTAGGAATAATAATAATAGTTTAAAATTAGTAAATAGTTTGATTACTGTTTTAAATATTATTAGTTAAGGAAGAGCGGTGCCTCCCAACACAGGCAAATGTTTGCTTCCTGGGAGACTCCATCCCTTAGTTTGTAAGTGAACTGTAATTTACTTAAATAAAGAATTTTGTATTTCAATTTTGTAACTTCATACAAAATATGCAACCTAACCTATTCTAACTATTCAGTTACAGTGAACTACTTTAAAACGTTGGTTTAATCAAGAACCAGATTAATCAAGTGATGATTATGACCGGTATAACAAAATTTGTCAACCCTTATAACACGCACACAAACTCATGCCAAGTGCGTCCGTCGAAGTATCACCAAAATTACATTGTACTTAGGAGTGTCCGAGCTGTACCCTCACTCAACCCTCACCCCTTTTTTCAACTGCCTTTCAGTCCCTCATCCTCAATGTTTCAACTCCCGCCCTTCATTCCACCTGCATCAATCCACATTCAACCCTCAATCTCAAGCATTTATTCAACCGTCAGTGTCCCTCAACCCTCGAAGTCCTTGATTCAACCCACAAAGTCCCTTTTCCAACCTTAAACACGGGGGGTGTTTATCAATCCCTCATTCAACTTTTTTATCGATTCGAGTTATACAAGATTTGAATAATGATGAGATAGCTAACCTAGAGCGCGTCGTAGCGACATCTAGTAGCAATTCTGTTACCTGAACCACAATCTTTCATTTACACACTTGAAGCAGCACAGTGTGACCTGTTTGCAAGTTCGGTTGTATGTTTGGTCAATGAGTGTAGGAAGAATTTTGAAAGGTTGATGCAATGCAAGTTCTATACCTAAGTAATATTAAATTTATACTGTTATTATTGTACAGAGCCCGATGCAGATAGGGCCGCTGCCTCCTGAGCGGGGAGGTCGTGGTTCGAATCCCACCACGTACCAATGTGTTTTTCGGTTTTCGAATTTCATATGTACGTTTATTCGGTGCTTTTTCCGTGCTTCGGAAGGCACGTTAAGCCGTTGGTCTCGGTTAATATCGTTTAATACCGTAGATATTAGTCGGTAAGCCATATCAGAGGCCAGTGCTAAGCATTGGCGGCTTGAAAACTCTGACCTAATCTAGGATTGGGTCTGGTTTCCCTTCTGGGTTGCGGAGGTCAGATGGCAGTCGCTCTGTGTAAAAACCAGTACCCTCGTTCAATCCCCTAGATTAGGAAGCCGACCCCGTGAGATACGGGATAAGGCTAGGGAGATGATGATGATGACTGTTACTATTGTAATTAAATTTTTATTATCCATGTTATTTACATTATTTGAAATGATTTGATGTTATTTTTTTTGTTGTTATTGAGTGTATCTTTGTAACGCCGTGGATTTGTCTGTAATATTACAATGTATAAATAAACAAAATAAAATTTTGTGGTTTAATTTTAATAAATTTCACGTTGTGTTTATTTCGCAGGTAAGATCTCGCCATGGACCGGCAGATTCTACTCACTTCTCGACCCGTCTTATGCCAAGAACCACATTCCAATTATCGGTAAGTTAGTACTCAATGTCAACTAAAAACTACACCTCAATTAAGGACACTTTTCTATTGATTGCATCCGTATAGTGAAATAAATAAACTAATTATTGATTATTTTTGAAGATTTTAGCACTCACAATGATAAATTCCTCTAAAATATGTAAAAAGTAAGGCGATATCATTATTGACTTGAATTCCAATATTAATTTGGACTGGTCAAGCCCTGCGTAGTTCTTAAACTACACGGCTAGATGTCGCTAACGTCGCTATGGCGTATAGAGCAAGACTATGATAAATTCGTCACCGTTTCTGTAGCTCAGTTGGTAGAGTCATGGACTGGCATACCTGAGACGCAGGTTCGAGTCCTGCCAGAAATGTTTATTTTTTTTATATTGTAGCTATTGATTTGCCATTCAACATTAGCTCAGGGAAAATTGATACTATTATTTTTTCTTTCATCCCACAGCGTCAGTGTCAGAGCACCAGCCGACGTCATGGGCTTCGTTCTACTTCGACCTGCAAGTGTTAGTGTTCCTGTTCCCCGCCGGACTGTACTTCTGCTTCACCAAGCTCACTGACGCCAATATCTTCATCATATTGTATGGTGTGCTCAGCATCTACTTTGCAGTACGTATAATTAACCTACATAAAACTTTTAGCCCCTCAATGTCATTTATTCAACCCACAAAGTCCCGTACGTATATTTAACTCACGTAAAACTTTTAACCCATCAATGTCCTTTATTCAACCCACAAAGTCCCGTACGTATATTTAACCCACGTAAAACTTTAACCCCTCAATGTCCTTTATTCAACCCACAAAGTCCCTCAACTTTAACACCGCTCGTTCAACCCTCAACGTCCCTCGTTTAAATCTTAATGCCCCTCATTCAACCCTCAATGCCTCTCATTCAACCCTCAATGTCCTCATTCAACCCAGAAAGTCCCTCATTCAACCTTCAACGTCCCTTTTTTTCAACTCCCTTTCAGTCCCTCGTTCAACCTTTAACACCTCCGTTCAACCCTCAATGTCCTCATTCAACCCAGAAAGTCCCTCATTAAACCTTCAGCGTCCCTTTTTTTCAACTCCCTTTCAGTCCCTCGTTCAACCTTTAACACCTCCGTTCAACCCTCAATGTCCTCATTCAACCCAGAAAGTCCCTCATTAAACCTTCAGCGTCCCTTTTTTTCAACTCCCTTTCAGTCCCTCGTTCAACCTTTAACACCTCTCGTTCAACCCTCAATGTCCTCATTCAACCCAAAAAGTCGCTCATTCAACACAGAAAGTCACTCATTCAAACCCTAAATGTCCCTCATACAACCCTTATCCTCATTCGACCCTATTTCGAGTTACACAACAAGATTTTTATAATGATGAGAAAGCGAACCTAGAGCGCGTCGCAGCGACATCGAGTAGCAATATTCTGTCGTCTCCGCGCTATGACTGTTAACACTTTGATCGCTGAATGACCTCCTTCCGAACCCCCCTCATTTTGAGCCCCATACACAATCTGACCCCCTATATTATTTCCAGGGTGTAATGGTTCGTCTGATGCTGGTATTGGCGCCAGTCATGTGTATAGTGTCCGGTATTGCCGCGTCGAGTCTTTTGAGCCTTCACGTGAAGGATATTGAGCCTAAAGTCGAGAAACACGACAAAAAGAAGAAACATGAAAACAATTTGGTGTTCAGATCTGAGGTGAGTCATTTGATCATGCACTTTTTAGTATCTTCTTCTGTCGAGTGGGTATCGAGTCTATCGACCCGATGAACCCTGGTGTCAGAGTTTTTAAACCGCCTAGTAGCACAACTATCAGGCCTCTGACATGGTTTGAGTAACAACCACTATCAAAGACAGCGACCGGGACCGACGGCTTAACGTGCCCTCCGAAGCACGAAATCTTTTTCTTTTTCGGACAATC
The DNA here is from genome assembly GCA_949820665.1 of Scrobipalpa costella. Lineage (NCBI taxonomy): Eukaryota > Metazoa > Arthropoda > Insecta > Lepidoptera > Gelechiidae > Scrobipalpa > Scrobipalpa costella. The sequence continues at coordinate 22,096,043 of OX463297.1, forward strand.
ATGTGATTCAGCCTGCAATGTCCTTACCAAACTGGGGAAAAAATCACAAAGTGGTAAATTCTCAAATATCAACTTTGTGATTCCCCCTGGGAATCGAACCCAGGACCTCCGGATCAGGAGTCCATGGCACTAGCCACTAGACCACGTAGGCAGTTACTTTACTTTTTAGTTTGATAACGAGATAATGTGCTTATAAAAATGTGATAAAATAGAAATAAGCTTATTTTTGAATGGTGTATGAAAAGTGAAAGGGCTAAAAATCAGTGCGACCACTGTTACTTTGAGTAACATGGTAGCAAAATACTGAGACTTTGATTGATATGGGAAATTTCTTTTATCCGCGGTCAAGAAATCTAATTGTAAAATTCTTATCCATTTCGAAGTGTCTGTACAAACTGCAGCAGTGATCTCAAAAGATTTTAAGGCCCGTAATTATAATCAGCTCTCAAGAGTGACAGCGAGTTTCAGTTTGTATCAGAAATGTAATATCAGTACAAAGCGGCCTGTCAAATCCATACTTAATATTACTCTCAATATTGAGATCGCTTAATAATAATAGTCCTCACTTGGCTAAGGCCCGTGACACAGGGATAAATACGTTCGAAAGAAGAGAAAAATAAAGAATACATATAAATAATAATAATCGTTTATTTTCTCTCTACATTTTTACATATTAGGTAAACTATAATACTCAAAGCATTTTAACAGTTGTTACGTGCAACATAAAATGTAGAGATATATGCCTATATCAGTGGATGAGTTTCTCTTGCGTATGTTTACGAGTATCCTAAATCAATCAAATCAATAATTCTTTATTTGCATAAACATGGTATATAAAGATGTACATTTTTGAGTAGTGCTTACATGTTTAGCTAACTTATAATTAGCATGCAAATTTCTTTTGAAAATATTAAAAAGTTAACAAAATTACAAATATAATAATCATTTAGGAAAAAAGCTGACGTTTGTAATTTTAACACTAGATACCCCAATCGGTTAGTGACTCTACCATCTACAACAACCTGCTTTTCACGAAATAGCTATAACATGGCAGTTAAACTTTTTAACAAGTTACCAGATGCACTGAAAGATTTGCCTATAAAAAAAATCAAGGTCTGTTTGAAAAAATATTTGTGTGAACAATGTTTTTATAGCAATGATGAATTTTTGACATATTAAAATAATTATTTGATTATGCTTTTGTAAATTTAATCGTTCTTTTCTATTTTCATGACATCATAATTTGACTGTTTGTTTTTCTACCTAAAATTTGATGTATACTTTGACATGGTCTTGCGACTCTATGTTTGCATGCCAAATAATTTGGTTAAATGTGTGCCGATACTGACATTTATATTATTTGTGACATCTATGTATATTCGAACCACATTTAAAGCAAATAAAGAATTTATTCATTCATTCTTTTATGTCACGTCATATCTATCATAAGCTAATATACCTGAGTCAGTAAATTAATTATTTATCAATTCATTGATGTCATAGTAGCATTTTTCACTAAGCCATTCATATAATTTAATTCTAAATAATCTACTATTTAAACATTTGAAAGTGTTCGGTATTTTATTGAAGATCCTGACCCCCAAGGCTATGCAACTTTTGTCATATTTCATGACTCGTGGAGTATTTTGGAATACAAGTAAATCAGGATGTCGTACAGCTCTCGGATTTCTGAAATAACATACATACATACATATAATCACGCCTTGATCCCTAATGGGGTAGGCAGAGCGTAAACGACCTAAACAATGGTCGTTCCGCCACGTCTGACAAAGTTTTGAGGGTTATTTAAGATGGATTTGTACGTATATTGCTATAGTGACAGGTTGTCAGCCCATCGCCTAAATTGCAATATACTGAAACCCTCAGATCCCTTAGCTGGTTTTTACAGCATGCCCGGGAGGAAATGCAGCTGGCACATTCTATGTTTTTCTCTCGCTCCCAGACCAGCATGGAAGTATGAATGTAGAGAGATATTTGCCTATATCAGTGGATGAGTTTCTCTTGCGTATGTTAACGAGTATCCTATCTGCCCCCCCCCCCCCCCAGGTGGGCGCGCTGTTCGTGACGGTGCTGGGCTGCTTCCTCATCTCGTACGTGTTCCACTGCACGTGGGTGACGTCGGAGGCGTACTCCTCGCCCTCCATCGTGCTGTCGGCGCGCGCCTACGAGGGCACCAGGATCATCTTCGACGACTTCCGGGAGGCCTACACCTGGCTCAAGATGAACACTGCTGAGGTTTGTACACAATAACACAGTTTAAAACAGAACAGATAAGTAACAAAACACATAAGTGACTAAACAGATAAGTAACAAAACAGATAAGTAACATAACAGATAAGTAACAAAACAGATAAGTAACAAAACAGATAAGTAACATAACAGATAAGTAACAAAACAGATAAGTAGCAAAACAAACACATAACAAAGCAGACAAGTAACAAAACAGACACGTAATAAAACAGATAAGTAACAAAACAGATAAGTGACAAAACAGACAAGTGACAAAGCAGACAAATAACACAGCAGACACGTAACAAAACAGACAAATAACTAACCAGACTAGTATTATTTTGTGTGGGATGGTATCTACCTCCTAGTGGTCCACCCCGGGCAACGGCAACACAGGCTTGCCTGGGAAGAAGTCCGACTGAACAATCCCTACAAAGCGGTGGGAGGCTCCGCAAGGGGCCGCCTGGCTCGCAACTACCATTCACCGGAATCCGGTGCTTAACAGCTTGCTGTGTTCCGTCGGTGCGTGAGATTGTCAGTGCCATAACAGGCATCTTCTGAGTGAGCTCGCTCCCTCGTTGACTCTGTCACGGTTATTCCTTGCCTAGTGTCTAGAGTCAAGAGCAAACCCATTTCTAATAAACAAACAAAATGCAAGTAACAAAAAACACTAGCAACAAAACAGTATCCTACCGACTGCGCCAAATAAAGCACTCTTTCCTTCCAGGACGCAAAAGTAATGTCATGGTGGGACTACGGCTACCAAATAACGGCCATGGCGAATCGAACCGTCATAGTGGATAACAACACTTGGAACAATACGCATATATCGCGAGTGGGACAAGCGATGGCTTCTTCGGAGGATAAGGCTTATGAGATCATGAAGGAGTTGGACGTGGATTACGTATTGGTGATATTTGGAGGGCTGATCGGGTATTCTTCTGACGGTGAGTGTGTTTACATACATACGGGGTGTAAGGGACAGCATCCCGCAAATTGATAGAGGCTACTTAGTTAACGAAACTGAACAATTTACACCAGGTTTTCTTTTCAGGTAGTGAAAAATAAATTTGAATTTTCATAAAAATTGACCAATCAAGGTATAGTCATTTTGTATGGGAAAGTATTTTTTTTTTCATATACCTGAAGGGATTTCCCGATGACAGCTGTTCAGTTTCGGTGACTGAGCAACCCCCATCAGTTTGCGGGACGCTTTCACTTACATCCGGTATAATCTCACGCCTTAACCCTAATGAGTCAACAAAGGTCAAAAAAATGTCTTTCCGCCACGTATGACAAAGTTATGAGGGTTATTTAAGATAGATTTGTAGGTATATTGATATAGTGACAGGTTGTCAGCCCATCGCCTAAATTACAATATACGGAAACCCTCGGATCCCTTAGCTGGTTTTTACAGCATGCCCGGGCGGAAATGCAGTTGGCCCATTCTATGTTTTTCTCTCGCTCCCAGTCCAGCATGGAAGTCTGTTTAGAGTGTTTTTACTGTAGGTTAGTTGGTATTCATTCAACCCTTTCTACCTCATTCAACTCTCAACCGTCCTTCTTATTCTTATATTTTATTTTGTCTTTTTCTCTTCAGTATTTTTCTACTTACTCATTCATCTCTTATTCAACCCTTATTCTCCCTTAATCAACCATTATCCTCCCTAAATCAAATATTATCCTCCCTAAATCAAATATTATCCTCCCTCAATCTACCATTAACCTCCTTCAATCAATCCTTATCCTCCCTCAATCAACCCTTATCTTCCATCATTCAACCATCATCCTCCTTCATTCAACCATCATCCTCCTTTACTCAACCCTTATCCTCCCTTAATCAACCATTACCCTCCGTCAATCAAATATTATCCTCCCTCAATCTACCATTAACCTCCTTCAATCAATCCTTATCCTCCCTCAATCAACCCTTATCTTCCATCATTCAACCATCATCCTCCTTCATTCAACCATCATCCTCCTTCATTCAACCATCATCCTCCTTCATTTAACTATCATCCTCCTTCATTCAACCATCATCCTCCTTTACTCAACCCTTATCCTCCCTCAATCAACCCTTATCCTCTGATTCAACCCTCACCCTCCCACCTTCAGCAATCACTCTCCCTCATTCAACCCTCGATCGAACAGTTACGACCTGTTACTAGGACATTGATACTCTGCCTAGCTCGTGAATGTTTATGTGTGACTGTGTTTGCAGACATCAACAAGTTCCTGTGGATGGTGCGTATCGGCGGCAGCACGGACCGCGGCGCGCACATCAAAGAGGCCGACTACTACACTCCCAATGGAGAATTTAAAGTAGATCAAGACGGATCCAGCACATTGCTGAACTGTCTTATGTATAAAATGAGTTATTACAAGTTTGGACTGATGTACACAGAAGGAGGTAAGCTGAAAATTGTTGTGTATTGTTTATTTGTTTCGTTTATAATTTTAGTTTTTTTTTTAGTGTCTTTTCCATTTTTCTCTCGTGTTGTTTACGTTTTCCGTTTTTCTCCCGTATTGCTTATATATTCCGTTTTTCTCCAGTTGTTTATGTTTTCCTTTTTTCTCCCGTATTTAATATTTTCCGTTTTTTTCTCGTGTTGTTTATATTTTCCGTTTTTCTCCCGTGTTGCTTATATTTTCCGTTCTTTCTTCCGAGTTGTTTATATTTTCCGTTTTCTCCCGACTTGTTTATGCCTTTCTCGCGTGTTGTTTATATTTTCCGTTTTTCTCCCGTGTTGTTTATATTCCCCATTTCCCCCAGGTCGTCCGCCAGGTTTCGACCGTGTGCGCGGCGCGGAGATCGGGAACAAGGACTTCAGCCTGGACGTGCTGGAAGAGGCCTACACAACCGAACACTGGCTCGTGCGTATTTATAAGGTCAAACCGCTCAGCAACAGGGGGCACTAGGGTTCAAGAGGGGGGTTATGTGGACGATTTACTGCTCATTGATAGGTATAGATTTCAAGAAACAGCCTTACCACAAAGGCAGGTGTCTGATATTAGACTCGATAGGATACTTGATGCTGAACGCCCCAGCGCTCACACCCGAGGCTGAAAAGTTTTCGCGCATTATTACACTGACTCAATACCGATCTTAGCCTAAAGCGGTAACTCCTGCTCTGTCAGACTAACGAAACATACCCCCGCGGAGCAGAGAGGGAAGGGAAGTGTTTGTGAAACCCTTCCCCTCTGCCCCGGAGAGAGAGTCACGGCTTAAGATATAATATGCGATAACCTTTCTTTATTCAAGACAGGTTTAGAGCTATTGAATCATATTTTTCTTTGATCCTAAAAGCATAAACGAATAAAATAGTTCTCCATAATAGAGTAAAATATTCGAAATTATTTTTTTAAGAATCTAAGCTCGTAATTTAGTAAAACTTTTTGCATTCCATGACTATACGAGTAATACAATTCGTTTTTGCTTTTAAGATAGACAACCAAATTTATCCCCATCAGTAAATCGTGCATATAACTCTTTCCTAGTGTTCATAACATTATAGAAATTATTGAGATTCGAATTTGCCGAATATTTTCATTATAAATAACTTAATCCATTCTCACAAGCACAAATAATAAAAGTAATATTATTACAGTGTATTCAACACCTGGGCACTGTAAATGCTAACTCTCACATACCATTAAGTAATTTATTCGGCTATTTAAAAATTGATGTGTTATGAACACATTTCGTAGTTTTCTAAGTAGATAGAGAATGAAAGGTGCAAATGAGTTTGAGAAGTTGATTTGTATGCGAGGCGCTAAGTATAATAGGCGTGAAACTTATTAAACTACCATACTATGAAACCATCTTTATGTACGGAGTGTAAGGGACAGCGTCCCGCAAACCGATAGGGTTTGATCAGTCAACGAAACTGAACAACTATCAGCAGGATTTTTTGCAGAAAGTGAAAAATACATATTTGATTTTCTATACAAATTGTCCGATCAAGGTGGTCATTTCGTAAGGGAAGGTATTTTTGTTTTATATCCTGAAAAAAATCCTGGTAAATTTTGATTAATTTTCGTTGGCTGAGCAACCCGTAGTTTGCAAACGCTGTCCCTTACACCCGGTATATCGATCCAACAGTGTATTTCATTTACTAGGCATTGAAATTATCGAAAACAAAAATATTTTATGTAAAATTAACTCAAAATATCTTTTTTTTTTTTTTTTCTTGCCTTACACTGCCATATTTATTTATCAAATATAATGATGGCCATTTTCGTACTTTTTCTAAATAACCGAACTTGATAAAAGACGAAAATACGTTTAGCTTTTTGGATGTATTAATAAATTAAAATTATATATATGTAATTTGCAATAATGTCTCAAAATTTCAGTCGCGTTATTTATATCGTCGCAAAGCTAGATAACTGAGCATAGACTGAACCGTGTTCGTTTGTGTTTATTATATCACCCTGCCAGGAATTACAAATACCTGTCATAGAGAAAATTAGAGACAGTAAGAGAGGGACTTACGCACTTCATACCCGGTGTAAGGGATAGCGTCCTGCAAACTGATAGGGGTTGCTCAATCATCGAAACTGAACAACATTCACCAGGAAATTCTCAAGATAAGATAAGAATATACTTTATTGCACAGAAAAGACACAAGAGAGAAAATAAAATTAAATGAAACAAATAGTAGTACAAATAGGCACGAGATGAAAATAAAAACTGTCTTTCCCTTACAAAATGACCACCACAACCAGACAGTTTGTATGGAAAAGCATTATTTTTTTATTTCCTGAAAGAATTTCCTGGTGATTGTTTAGTTCCGTCAACTGAGCAACCCCTATCAGTTTGCGGGACGCTGTCCCTTACACCCCGTATAAGCCCTTCTCTATGGTGCCTCTATGACAGGTATTTTTAATTCCTGGCAGGGATATAGAAAAGTAATGGGAGTAGATGTATGTATAAGCAACTTAATAATATTATGTCTACCTCTGTTTAGACACTTAGGGACAGATTTCGTGCAATTTATTCAATCATCTTAATAATCCTCGAAACGATGTCAGATGTGGCGGAACGACCTTTGTTTAGGTCGTTTACGCTCTGCCTACCCCATTAGGGATTAAGGCGTGATTATATGTATGTATGTATTCATTGGATTTCTATTTTTAATGTATGAGAAGACTTATTAATATTTCATACAAAATCTTATCACATGTACTAAAACTTTACATTTAACTTAGCATTTCATTGTTTTATTTATAAAAAGAACATAATATATAGTCATCCATAAAAAAATCTTTAGCTAATGAAATTGCACGAATTATGTTAATTTTATATTCTGTGTATATAATGTAAGGTCTAGAGCCGTGACTTCTAATCTGAAAGATTACACGAAACAAAAATATATTTTATGTAATGTTTGAGCGCTGGAGTCACGACTTCACTGTTTCAAAGTATTTAAACACGAATAAACAATTGAAATATTTTACGATTCATTCTAAGATATATTGGACCTATTTGATAGGATCATATTAATAACATTTTATACGCACAAGGTGTAGTGACACGCGCATTTAGGGAATTTAAGACATTTGTATAGATTTCTTATATTCATCATGAAATAATGTTTCCTTGTAGATCTTGAGCTGAAACCAGTCATAAGAAATAAGTGAATGAGAAGTTGTATAAATTCATTTTTTATTTTTATTAGAAATAAAGTTTATTACATAATTATTCAAGGTTTTTATATCATACAAGAACTTTATGTTTTACCCAACCAGTAGGGAAAATCACGACATAGTATTTTACAAACACATTCAAGACATTCAATAACTTATTTACATTCCACTCATATTCATAAAAATATCTTATACATAAAAAAAAACGTCTAGTCACCCTATAGTATTTCCAAATCAGCATTAGAATAAAGGTAAACAAAGTATCATGTCTTTTTATTCAAAAAATGTGTTGGCAAATTAGTTAAATGACTAAAACTACTATTTCATTATGTTATCATATCTAATAGCTAAAACTTAATTTAGAAACAAGATCTTCGATTAAAAGACATGAAACTTTGTTTACCTTTATTCTAAATCTGATTTGGAAATGGTAAAGATCGTTCCGCCACTCCCAAGTATCGAGGTAGAATATGAACGATACCATACCTTAACTTACACAATAAGTAACTTATTCTCTCCTTATCGTTTTTTTATTTTTTTTTACAAATTAAACTGGTTGTAAAGCAAACCTTACGGCGTCCATCGAAACTTGCCCTCTGCCTGGTATTTTAGTTTCAACATATCGAGCACATTCACTCCACGTCCTCCTCGTCATCATCTCCCTGGTCGGAGCAGTCCTCGGGCTGGAAGGTGTCGTCGTTGTAGTTGTGTTTGTTCGGCCGGAAGCGCTTCGCGGGGCGAGCCGGCTTCTCGGACGGCCGGGGACCCATCTAACATAATAACACAGCAAGTAATGAAGAGAATAATTCAATTTCTTAAAAGCGTTCTACGCAGAGCTAGCGCCACTTTTCGAGAGAAAAAGCCTGGAAGTAATCCGACGCGAATGAATGATTATTTAGAAAAAAAATTAGGAACACATAACCCTACAGTTACTATCGAATCTTTAGCTAAAACGGCCGTATTTTGTCACTTTCTAGGTATAAAGACTCTACATATATTCACGCCTTTATCCTTAATTAATGGGGTAGGCAGAGCGTAAACGACATAAAAAAAGGTCGTTCCGCCACGTCTGACAAGGTTTAGAGGGTTGTTCCAGATAGATCTGTTCATTGCTATAGTGACAGGTTGTCAGCCCATCGCCTAAATTACAATACTGAAACCCTTGAATCCCATAGCTGATTTTTACAGCATGCCCGAGAGGAGATGCAGCTGGCACAGTCTGATTTTATTTCACTCCAGTCCAGCATGGAAGTATAAAGACATATGTTAATAATCGAAAGACAAAAATAAATTTTGATATTGATTTACCTGTTGCACCAAATTATACTGTCCAATGCTGGCTAAGAATGCCTCTTTGAACGCTTTGTGCAACGGCTGCTTCTTGAATACAGCGCACTGCTCACGGACCACATCCGCCGCACCTTCAGGGAGATCTAGAAAACCAAACGGGTCATATTTTATTCTTCTTCTTCTGTCGAGTGGGTATCGTGTCTATCGACCCGATGAACCCTGAGTTTTTAAACCGCCTAGTAGCACAACTATCAGGCCTCTGACATTTGAGTAACGACCAGTATCAAAGACAGCGACCGGGACCGACGGCTTAAGGGGCTCTCGTGATATTTCGGTCGCTTGCAAGGCCTATAAAGTATACTTTATCGTTACATAAAAAATATAAAATAATTATATGTTGTAGATTGGTCTCAGCTCTTCATTACACTCTTAAGATTATTTAAAAATATTGAGTAATTAATGAGAAATACGAATTCTTCTGGCCCTCTTTCCGTGTCTAAAACATTCACTAAACTTTTATTATTTACTTGCACTTAACGACTTGCATTTATGATAATTATTTTGAACGTTATAAATCATAAACACTAAAATGTGATCTGCTTGTTTTTTTATTTCGATTATTAGTTTTGGAGAAAAAAAATAAAATCTGATTTCTGGGAGGTTCGCAAAGGGCGGGTCCGTGCGCGGGCGACGGGCGGCAGACGGCCCACGGCCTTCGCGAGGGGAACCCGCGTCGCTCTTGTCACGCAAAAATAGTTTTCGTAAGTTCTGTTTGGACATTTTGTGTTTAAGACTTTTAATATTCATTGTTTAATATTAGTGCGAATTATTCTTTATCTACTGATTATTTTTGATGAGTTTCTCTAAAATTCTTAGAAAATATAAAAAAACAGTAAGTATTTACTTCAACATAATATTATTTTGTTTTATTTTACTACTATTTTATTAGTCAGCTACTGTAGAATGTAGCAAATGGTTCAGCAATGTTTTTTTAGGAAATAACAAAAATATCTTGGTTCTCTAAAAATATTGATAGCTGTTTGATTGGAATGTTTTATTCTATCTGACAGCGTAAAGATTGCATATTGTCTACAAACCAATGCATAATTTCGCCACACAAAGTGTCAGCCACATTAGTGCGGTGGCAGTGCTAGAGGCTTTCAATCGTAGTAGTACGAGATCGATCCTCACCAATATTCGATTCTAATTAACTTTTTTTAATTTTTATTTAATTTGTATTATTTTTCTCATAAATTTTTAATTGTTTTTTTTCCAGCAGCCATTAACAAAATGTTAAAAACGAAAATTCTGCACAAATATCTTGAATCACAAGAGTTCATAGCATTACGTCGTCGGACCAACAAAAGTAAGTGAAAATAAACTTACAGCTTTCATTTGGTTTATGTAAACTTTGTGATTATAACGGTATTCCACAACCTTGTTTCCCTTTTCGGAGTAAGTATATTTATTTTTTTTATTTTATTTTTATTTATTTATTATATTTATTAATATATACAAACATTATCCTTACAGGAATATTCCCAATTCGACAATGCTACTATCATAATATTACGTACTCTAATAAGAAAACTTACTTACGTAATAAATATAACATTTCTGACATGTGTATCAGTTATACTGAATACCATCATTTAAAATTAAATAAAAACTCACAAACTGATAACAAAATTACTACTCCTACTACTTATTTCCTATTACATAAATATTTTAATGTAACCTCTATGAATTTAGTCAATGAACATTGGAATATATCAATATCTCTTGCCACTTCATTAAATATCCGAAGAGCTGTTGGCACTGGAGCAAATTTGAGGATATTAGTTCTACATGTCGGTAACATGAATAACTCATCCCGTGGTGCTCTGCGCAGTCGCGGGTCTGGAATCCTTATGCCAATGCTCTGTAACACCTCCTCATTATACAACTTCCCCCTTAATACCTTAAAAATATATATTGCCAACGCTAAATTTCTTCTGACTTCAAGTTTATAATATCCGACCATTCCCAATATAAAAAGTGTTGGATACATTAGAGGAAAAAATGGATAAACCCCATATTGTTTTAGGTATATGTGTCTCACAAATTTATTTTGTATTTTTTCTATCATTAGCTCATATTTTATTTCGTGGGGATTCCAAATGATACTACTAGTTTCAAGCTGACTTCTTACTAATGCGTTATATAATGATTTAACTGCTGGTAAACTCTGAAGATCTTTCGTTTGACGAAGCACAAATCCTAGTTTTCTAAATGCTTTTTTACATATTCCTTCTATATGGTTCCGGAAGGTAAAATCTTGAGAAATATACACACCTAAGTCTCGTACCAATGTAACTCTTGGTAGAATTTCATCATTAACCCTGTAATTAAAAATATGTGGATTATGGGCTCTAGTACATGACATTATGTTACATTTTGATACATTGAAATTTAACTTATTATTGAGGCTCCACTCAACTACATTGTCAATATCCTTCTGCAGTCGTTCACAATCCGTAACGTCATTTATTTCTAAATATAATTTGAGATCATCAGCAAATAAAAGACACCTCGCATGATTTATTACGTCTGGCAAGTCATTGATCATCAGTATAAATTCTAACGGGCCCAAATTACTTCCTTGACTCACACCTGATAACGTTAAATATGTCTGCGAAGAGTGTCCTGCATACTCTACATATTGTTTCCGCTGCCTTAGATAACTAGCAAAAAATTCTAGCAAAGATGCTGAGAATCCAGCATTTGCTAGTTTTAACAGCAGAACATCATTATTAACGACATCAAAGGCCTTTTTAAAATCAAAGTAAGCGATATCGACCTGACCGCCTACTCGTGCATCTAGAGCTGGTGCAGTGTACTGCATAAAGCACATATGATTAGAGTGTACTCCTCGCCCTGGTCGAAAGCCATGTTGACAGTTAGTTATTCTGGCGCTTACTTGGGCTGAAATTAATGCGTGTAGAGCTGACTCAAAAATTTTGGCAAACGTTGAAAGAACGGCAACCGGTCTGTAGCCTGATACTTCAGATCCCGAGTTACTCTTAGGAACAGGTATTACTCGTGTAGTTTTCCAAACGTCAGGGTAGCTCGCGGAGCTCAAACAAAGATTATATATATATAATAATGGATCTACTATAACTGATGCGGTGTCCTTTACTAAATACGATGGTATCCCATCTGGGCCATGTGATGTTTTGGGCTTAAGTTTTGCCAGTGCTATCCTTACATCTTTCTTAGATAATCTTGAAACATTAACGTAATCCGAATTAGGAACCGCCGCTCTTGCTGCTGCTTCAGCGTCAAGCTGGGGAGGTACAGAGTCATATACTGACTGGAAATATTCCGCAAATGCTTGAGCACACTCTTTATCATCCATCGAATTTCCGTTTTTGGTGATGCGACTTTTGCTTCTCTTAGCTCGTTTATTATTTGCAAATGCCCAGAATGATTTAGGATCACTAATAAATTGATTTTCTAATTTACGTTTGAAGTTATTATAAGCAATTTCAATTTTATGTTTAACTGACGTTCGATAATATGAGAAAATTTGATATTCTTCGTTAGAACCACTCTTTTTGTAAGCGGCATGCCATCTTGCCTTATCTTTTATTTCCCCAATTATTTCAGAAGTATACCACATGGGGTAACAGTATCTATTGCTAATATTTTGTTTTATATTTTTTCTGGGTGTGCTGTTATCTATTAGTTTATAAAATATAGAATAAAAATATTGGACTGCTTCCTGAACACTACTTAATTCATATAAGGAATTCCAGTCTATCATACCTAAGTCTGTGTATAATTTATGGAAATCGCATTTATGAAAATTCCATCTATGTTTTAATACATTATCTCTCTTACTAGAAATATTGCATTTCTTGCTGTATGACCCTGACATGATGTTTTTGCACACGCAGGATATGTCTATTGCGGGATGTTGTGAATCTAGTGGAACCAGCCGATCACTCTCTTCCCGAACAGTAATTTCGTATTCTTGTAGATTCGACAGCACTACATCTAACATGCGCAGCCTGTCATTAGTTACCACATTACATTGACTAAATTCGCAGAATGTAAGAACATATTCATAATAACATTGAATATCTATAGACGTAGAGTACATGTTGAGATCTCCAACTAATATTAAATTACGATATTTAGTACTACATTGTTCAATTAAATAAAAGAGGTTCATATAGTCACAATCTTTGCTATCTGGCGGAATGTAGACCACACAGCATGTAAATAAACGTTTGCCATACTTAATAACCTCTGCACACAATATTTCAAACTTAGCAGCATCAATATCCGGGTCTCCAGGCAATGACAGCGGTTGCAATTGTATGGAGGGCGCTGCTATGAGTAGAGCACCGCCGAGCTTGCGGCCGTCGGCGCGGTCGCATCGCACTACTGTGTAGCCCTGTGGTACTAGTTCTCCAGCATATACCGAGTCATTTAGACCACTTTCTGTAATTGCCCAGAGATCAACAGACGATGACAAGATATTTTTATAAAATGTTGGCAACTTTGTGCGAAGACCTCTAACATTTTGATAGTATATGTTGACATTACGCTTACTGACAATGTTTTTACAATTATTCACGAAAAAACTTGCTTTCGGTTTGTGTTTGAACAGTACGATTTGTTTTATGATTGTGTGTGGATTTTCTTTGTACATTTACAGCTAACTTATTTCTATGATTAATTAAAACTATATCCATTATCAAACCCCTACATGTATTATGTTTATCTAACCTATGATTTTTAAAATAATTCAGTTCTGAGAAGTGTAAACTAGAGTTTAAATCTATAATTTTTATCATTTCGTTTAATTTATGTGCATTTAAATGATCATTTTTATCAATACCACCAAATAACACATTTGTGTTTTGTAGAGTATTTAAACAATTATATAAACTTGACTGAAAGCTAATTACGTTTTTATCATAGGAGCCCGCTAGTAAAATAACATAATCATTCTTAGTATAGGTACTACATTGTTCGAGGCTGCCCTGTATAATTTGACCTAGAGTGGCGTAGGGTTTAATTAGTGAGGTAATGTTAAAATCCGATCCAAGAAGACTGCCTAATTTATTTCTTAATCCTCTTCCTGTTTCATCACTTAACAAAAGAACATTGTGTTTGGCGCTGGAACAACTGTCTAATATCTTTTTATTATTGGATTCCAACACATTCCGGCGGCCTTCCGTGCTGCGTAGACACGCCGAACTCAGTGTATTCAAGTAAGGCAATTTTGAATGACTTCTAAGGTTCATATGGACGTTTAATTTATCAGTGTTCAATGCTGAGTTAAGGCAGTTGTTGCTTTCGTCTTCCTCGTCGTCATCGCTGTCAATACATAAAGATTGGAAGCTATTTTCCGTAGGCACATTAATTGAGACTTTTTGTCTTTTAGTTGGACTGATAGGCTGGGCGGCGGCAGCGGAGGCAGCGTAGGATGGAGCAGCGGAGGCGGCGGCAGCAGCGGGGTGTTGTAAAGGCGAAGATGTTGTACTTATTTTTTCCGTAATTTTCGGACACCTGTTGCACCTCCATTTATCTTTTCTTTCGCGATCAAGTGCATAAAAACAATGGAATCTTTGCTCAGAAACATTTGTGCATAATATGTGAAAGACTTTCTTGCAGCTGGAGCATTTTAAGTATTGTCTACTCGTTATACTAGTACTACATTTTGCACAAACAAACGTTTCCTCGGCGCGCAACTTACATTCGGCACTACCACCACTGCTGTTGCTACTTTCGTTATTTGTTTTTAGAGAGTTTATTTCCAATCCCAAGTTGAAGAGTTGTTTTTTAAGATCATTGTTTTCATTTGCCGTACTCTCTAAGCGGTTTTCTGTGGTTTCTAATTTCTGTTTGAGTATGGATATTTCTTTTTGCAGCTCCTTTACTATTTCTATGTCTTTTGTAATTCCACAACTGCGTAACGATTCATTTAAGGTGCTATTTTTAGATTTTGGGCTGACCTCTTTAGATTTTTGTGTGCTATTAGATAACTTTCTTTTCTCTTTTTTGCAATCCATACACGTCCAGTTATCTTTTTTGTCCTTGCTCATTAAATAGTATTGCGTGTCTGAAACTTTAGCGCAACTATTATTAGCACAGCAATCTACCTTGCACAATATACAAGTCAAAAACTGTCTTCCAAAAATTTTTGTTTTGCATTTAGAACATGTGATTGTATTTCGTCTCGAAGTCATGTTTTCAGGTGGCATCTATGTTTATTGATTGGTATTAAACGTTTAAGCGCCCTCTAGCAGCGGTTCCGTAGTACTAATCCAATAACGTTTCTTTAAGCTGGTAGATGGCGCTGGCACAAAAAACTACTGTACTATCTAGATAGATGGCAGTGTATTCCAAATAGTATTATATGTTTTATATAGATGGAGCTATATCCAAACTTCTTCGAACTGATAAGGATTTCTCCTCGTCGTATCTTTCACAAACAATATTCGAAACTGTCAATATTTTTAACATGTTTGATATTATTCAAATAGGTCACTACACGTCTTTAAAAATCTTTTAAATATTTATGCAAGACACTATTGTTGATAAATCACAAAGTCCTTCAAAAATATTTGCCACTAGAAAAAGTTCGTTGCGGTGGAACTGAATTTGAAATTTGAAATATATTACGAAATATTTTGTAAGAGGAAAATCTTGAAATTACGACTGAAAATTGTTCACAGTTTACTAATAATTGTTTATCACTATTAAGTAACACTTTTCTCACAGTTTGTAGTATAAAAACTTGTCCTTTTGTGTAGAAAGTTCCCAATGGTTTGTTTACATACGGCGTCGTTTTTTGTTTTGTAATTTTTGACTTAAATACACTTCACTTTTAGTAGAAAACGTTAATCGTTGTAATTTAGAACACTAAGTTTCTGGAACGCTTAAAGTTAACTTGGTTTAACTCATAATTACTAGAAAAATTGAATTTAATTACTTGACTCTACAAAAATAATGTTTACTTAAGGACGCCACCTAGCGGGACTTTATATTACTCCATGTCTCTACTGACTACAGTATGTCCGGGAAAAGAAGCAGCTGGAAGATTCTATGTTTTTCTATCGCCCCTAGTCTAGCAAAGAAGAATTAAGACATGTTAATTTAGAATTTACATTTACAGCACTTGTAAGTTTAATTATAGTCCAAGAGCTCAAACTATTTTAAGAACAGGAATAAACTACATATCCAAATAAAGGCGTTATCAAAATTATACATACATACATATGATCACGCCTTTATACCTGATGGGGTAGGCAGAGCGTAAACGACCTAAACAAAGGTCGTTCCGCCACGACTGACAAAGTTTTGAGGGTTATCTATACATATAATTAATCTCTAGAAGAATCGTGTCTATACATTGAATATATTTACAAAAAATAATTGCAGCAGGCGTTATTAACGATATAAAGATCAGAAAGTTTTTTTTTTGTCTGTCTGTCTGTATGTTACCACATCACAACAAAACTACTGATCCGATTTCGATGGGACTTTTTATTCATCTGTGTGTTACCCGAGTTGCAACTTAGGATACCTAAAATCACGCTACTAGACTTAGGGGGTAGGCAGGAAATTGAAATTTGGCCCGATTTTATGGAACTTTTTTAATTCGACTGAACAATATTTAAAATTAAAGTTACCTTTAATTTTCTACCTACCTCGTAAGTCGTGAGGCGTGATTTGTTGTATCGTAACTTTAATTTTAAAGGTTGCTCAGTCGAATAAAAAAGTTCCATAAGAATTGGTTAAGAAACAGCCAAATTTAAATTTCCTGCCTACCCTCTAAGTCTATTAGCGTGATTTTAGATATCCTAAGTTTCCCTTCTGGGTTGCAGAGATGAGATGGCAGTCGCTCTGTGTAAAAACCAGTACCCTCGTTCGATCCCCTAGATTAGGTAGCCGACCCCGTGATATACGGGATAGGGCTAGGGAGATGATGATGTATGACGCTATTGTCACAGCTCATCGCCTAAATTATAATATACTGAAACCCGAGGATCCCTTAGCTGGTTTTTACAGCATGCCAGGGACGAAATGCAGCTAGCACATTCTATGTTTTTCTCTCGCTCCCAGGCCAGCATGGAGGATCAAAATTATCCATACGAAATAATCAGTAGATTATATATTTATTATGTTCTTTTTACCATCACTATAATATTTGTTTTCTGTTTCAGTTATCCATTAGTACAAAAGAAGAAAAACTACACAATGCGACACACATCAGTAGACGAATCATAAATTTATCAAAACTTCATATTTAATTGATGACCTTTATTACTATTACTCGTATACCTTCTAAGCTATTATTTTTAGTAGATTTATTTATTTCTAGTCATATAGTTTAAGAATCATTTCTTCTATGCTGGCCGGGGAGCAAGAGAAAAACATAGGATGTGCCAGCTGAATTTCCTCCCGGGCTTGCTGTAAAAACCAGTGTTCGAGAGTTTCAGTATATTGTAATTTAGGCAATGGGCTGACGTATTGTCACTACAGAAATATACCTACAAATCTATCTTAAATAACCCTCAGAACTTAATCAGACGTGGCGGAACGACCTTTGTTTACGTCGTTTACGCTCTGCCTACCCCACTGTGGATAAAGGCGTGATCATATGTATGTATGATTTGAACTTCAAGAGATTATATTTCTGTACTTCATTATATCTTTCCAAATTTTAATCGCCTTTTAATACTACCTTTACAAAATGTCATTCCTTATAGCAGAAGACCAGAGTTAAGACACAAAAAACCTAATAATAATAATCTTTTACCTTCTGTTACATTTTAAAATAAATTGACCTACATACTTAATTATTTAATGAATATATTTACATAAGATACATACTAATGACTGGCTATAGATTATAATCTAAAATAATACATAGCTAGGCTAGATTTTACAGCCATGTAATGCCTAATAATTGAAAATTGCATATTTTATACATAACGGGCGTAAGAGACAGCGGCCTGCAAATTCTTTCAGGAGATGAAAGTCTAGGTAGACCCCTACAACATTAGAATTCACTTACCCAAGAGGTATGAAATGTTGTGGTTTCTCATGATTTTAAATACATAATTAAATTTTAAAAATATACAGATCTTGAGCCATCTACAAGCCATCTAAAAATATTAATTTCATATAAAATCGAAAAAAAAAGTCGTCGGTTTAATTTAGTTTTTTTTCTTTTGTTATTGTAATTTGGTGATTTTTTTGAGCCCGGGTATATTATAAGTGAAAAGTATTTATTATAGTAGGATTTTAGCAAATTGCTTCACATAGTCATTTTGCTCCGGACAGCATCTCAAAATTATATTTGTTTTATCTCTTAAACAGGTTTAAACTTGCTGTAATTAATTTACGCGTAAATACAAGGTCTGTTACATCATATACAGCAATACAATTTTCAAATCTTACTTAATAGCAAACCAGATGTAACAATGACGGAAACGTAGGTATTTAAAAAAAAACTGCTGGTAAAGGGGTAAAAGTAGTATGGGCGTTGACTGCGGAACCTCTATCAGTTTGCGGGACGCTGTCCCTTACACCCGGTACATTTACATACATAGGGTTCATGGGGTCGATAGACTCGATACCCACTCGACAGAAGAAGAACATACATAAAAAACCGAGGTATATCATTTACCTAAGAAATTTTAAGGACTTGTTTAGACAATGAAACTGAACAATTTTCTCGATGGAATATAGGTCAAAATATGAAGAAAAAAAAATCTATCGTGTCTAGTAAATTTTTTTCACCTTACGTTCCAAAAAAAAAAACAGTTTCATAATCTCACCAACAATAACAAGCCCTTAAAATTTCCTTAGTGAATAAAAATTCTTGCTGTATTTCAATAAAACATAATAATTTAATTCTTTAAAATGTTCGCAAGCTCTTGGACTATTTTATAGGATCATTTTGAATAAAGTGTAAATAATGATAACGGTGTGTTCTACTCATGAAACTGTACAACTTTTTCGAATAAAATATAAAATAATAATTTAATATTATTATAAATAATTATTTAATATTATATAAAATAATAATTTGGAAAATTGAATATGTACATAATAAATTAGAATCAGTAGTGTGATAGTATATATCGACACATTTGTATTTTTTTTCATATTATTTCGACAGTTGTATGTTTTCTAGGAAAAGTTGTTTAGTTTAATGAGTAGAACACCAAGAGAACACCCGTAATATTTGCATTTTTAATTATAAAGTATTTTATGGATCACATGGTTCAAAAATATACCCGGTGGTAAAGAAGATGATCACAAACTAGAACCCATCGCGTGTTGTAGTAGTACAAGCTAAATCCGATAGATGGCCAAGTTTATTCTCCTTTACGTAACAAACATCAGGGGAAAGAACGGGTGGGTGGGGTGTCAGGTAAGCAAAACGCTCAAGGTCATTGAGACATGGGAGCGTCTTAATTTACGCGTAAATACAAGGTCTGTACATCATATACAGCAATACAATTTTCAAATCTTACTTAATAGCAAACCAGATGTAACAATGACGGAAACGTAGGTATTAAAAAAAAACTGCTGGTAAAGGGATAAAAGTAGTATGGGCGTTGACTGCGGAACCTCTATCAGTTTGCGGGACGCTGTCCCACCCGGTACATTTACATACATAGCGTTCATGGGGTCGATAGACTCGATACCCACTCGACAGAAGAAGAACATACATAAAAACCGAGGTATATCATTTACCTAAGAAATTTTAAGGGCTTGTTTAGACAATGAAACTGAACAATTTTCTCGATGGAATATAGGTCAAAATATGAAAAAACAATCTATCGTGTCTAGTAATTTTTTTTCACCTTACGTTCCAAAAAAAACAGTTTCATAATCTCACCAACAATAACAAGCCCTTAAAATTTCCTTAGTGAATAAAAATTTTTGCTGTATTTCAATAAAACATAATAATTTAATTCTTTAAAATGTTCGCAAGCTCTTGGACTATTTCATAGGATCATTTTGAATAAAGTGTAAATAATGATAACGGTGTGTTCTACTCATGAAACTGTACAACTTTTTCGAATAAAATATAAAATAATAATTTAATATTATTATAAATAATTATTTAATATTATATAAAATAATAATTTGGAAAATTGAATATGTACATAATAAATTAGAATCAGTAGTGTGGTAGTATATATCGACACATTTGTATTTTTTTTCATATTATTTCGACAGTTGTATGTTTTCTAGGAAAAGTTGTTTAGTTTAATGAGTAGAACACCAAGAGAACACCCGTAATATTTGCATTTTTAATTATAAAGTATTTTATGGATTACATGGTTCAAAAATATACCCGGTGGTAAAGGAGATGATCACAAACTAGAACCTATCGCGTGTTGTAGTAGTACAAGCTAAATCCGATAGATGGCCAAGTTTATTCTCCTTTACGTAACAAACATCAGGGGAAAGAACGGGTGGGTGGGGTGTCAGGTAAGCAAAACTCTCAAGGTCATTGAGACATGGGAGCGTCTTAACGTGCCCTCCGAAGCACGAAATCTTTTTCTTTTCGGACAATCAGGTGATTTATTGAAATATTTATTTCATAGTGTGTAAATATTGTCTAAGTATTATATGTAGTAATACGCACTATCCCGTTTTCTGCTTGTACAATTTCTATACCCAAAGGTTGCCTGGTAGAAATTGCTGCTTTAGCAATAAGGCCGCCTATATTGTACTGTCACGTTTTTTCCTTTTATTTCTGTTGTATGTGTTTCTTTGTGCAATAAAGAATTTTGTATTACTACATAGTATAAAACATAGTCGCTTTCTCTGTCCCTATGTATACATAAATCTTTAAAATTACGCAACGGATTTTGATGCGGTTTATTTTAATGGATAGAGTGATTCAAGAGGAAGGTTTATATGTATAATACATGCATAATATAGTAGAGAAACACTGATAATAGGCGGGTCGCTAGTGAATAATAAATAAATAAATATCTAAGGTGAAACAACTAAATACTCACCAACTTCCTTAATAGAATAGTTCTTCGGTCTAATATCGTACACCCGATAGTCCAGCATCACAGTAAGCGGGAACTGGTCTTCTTCTTCATCATCTCCCTGCACGAACAACGAGATTTCCATGTGGGAACCATCTAGCGTTTTGAAGAGTTCCGCTTCAATGTTCAGTAGTTTCTGTGGATGACGAAAATTTTTAAGACAGGGCATTGCATAGGTAACAAAAAAACTGGCGAAAAGAAACCTACAGATTACTCATTAATAGTTTCTTCCATGCTGGACTGGGAGTGAGAGAAAGACGTAGAATGTGCCAGCTGCATTTCCTCTGGAGCATGCTGTAAAGACCAGCTAAATGATCTAAGGGTTTCAGTATATTGTAATTTAGGCGATGGGCTGACTACCTGTCACTACAGCAATATATGTACAAATCTATCTTAAATAACCCTCAAAACTTTGTCAGACGTGGCGGAACGACCTTTGCTTAGGTCGTTTACGCTCTGCCTACCCCATTCGGGATCATTAATAGTTTGCCTTAGAAATAAATTCAACAACAAGAGTACAAGTACTCCTATTCTACGTCTTTGTTTGCAAATTTTGACAAAATTTCCAGTTTCTTATGAATAAGGTAATAAGTGTACTATAGTTAGTTATTATTTGTTTTTGATTAAACTTACTTTGAGCCTCTGAAATTGGTCCAGCCGATCGTAATACGCCACAAGAGCTTTGCGTATCGCGCCGAGACAGTCCGGTTTCATCACATTGTCGAAGTCTTCCATCACTCCAGACAGGTTAAAACCCAGGGGTAAGGACATTGCTGATATTTCATTTTTGCCTGAAATACAAATTATTTATTAATGTAACCAGTACCTTGTTTAACTTACAACTGATGATGATGTCTTCCCAGACGTGTCCGTCGACGGCGACACCCTTAGCTTATCCTAGCCTGGGACTTTGCATGGGCGAGCGTGACTAGCAAATCCAAATTTGGTTTTGAAAGTCCTATTGCAGGAAGCACAGTGAAGAACAACTCAACTTACAACTATAAAATACTTAACTTATACTAGACAGACAAAGGGTTCCTGGCACCCCAACTAGGATACTCCATACTATGTATGGGAAGCCAAATGAAATAGCAGGTAACAAGAACTAAATCTCTATTTCAGTATTTATTTACAGCACAGATTAATTTGCTAAGATAAAAGTACTTCTACTTAGTATTGAACTTTGTTGGTTATTAGGATAGACTTTTTGCACCTGCCTTGTCATTTCCACATGCCCTAAGGGAGACTGGTAGATAATGCCTTTGGCGTTAAGTCCGCCCTTGTATAATTTTTCTGCATAAAGTACAATAAATAAATAAAATAATGTTAGAAGTTTTTAGTTTATTAATTACATACAAAAATACAAATCTTGTCTCTTTATAACACCACTTATAAATACTGTTCATGAAAAAATGCTTAATGATTTCATACCTGAAGTCATATCAATCCTGAGTCCGTGGTCAACTACATGATCGGATTTATGTTGCATGTGAAACACCACACAGCAGTATTCACCGGCTACGTATGACTGCACTTCCGTACTGGCCAACATTGAGATCAGCTCTAAATCCTTTTTCAGGCACTCTATTGAGTTATTCAGGATAATTCTCTGAAAAATAGAAAGTTTTGAAAACTTTTAGTAAATAAGGGAATGTTGATAAGCATAAGGGAACTAAAATTTATTGTCTGTGATGAAAAAAGAATTATAAAAAGTGTAGAATGTTCCACATGCTGCTCTTCCCAGCCATTTTTCTTGCTCTTATTCAGAACCTACATACAGCGACACTGACAAGCAAATCTGAGTTTGGAAAAACAATATAAGAGAAATATAAAACACACAATAACAAATAATAAGCAACAATTTATCTTAATACAATTATAACTGTACAATGTGCCTTCATTCTTCAGACTTATTGCTATGGCAGCAATTTCTACCAGGTAACTATTAGATAGAGGAAAGTATCCATTTTTACCTGAGGTCTAACAAAGCTGTCTTCCTTCTTCTTAGGTGGTGAAGCCTTCTTTCTGAACTGGTTCCGCTGGATCTGAAACAGTTCATTCTGCTTCTCCCTCAGTTTCAGCTCTAGCTGTTTCACTTCCTCTTGGAGGTCATCGCAGTCATCATCAGTGATTTTTGTAGCTAGCAAAACAAACAAAAGAAAAAAATACCAAACATTATTACAAACTAAGACATCTTGTGTACAGAATTATAAACTAAATTACTATTTGTAATTAACTCCACTTCCAAATAAGAGTCAACAGAGAGTAATAGATAGGATTAGATTAGCGTTGACTGCCTAAACTTTGTTCGACCTCTCATTGAAGAAAAATGACTCCTATTCAAAAGAAAATAAAGACATTGAGTATTAAAGGTTCTGTTCTGTGTTGTCTTTTAGTGATTTTAAGCAGTTTTTCGCAATATTGCAATAGTAAGTTTTTGATATCAAAAGTATATAATTATCTACATTTAGTTTGATGATAGGATAGAAAACTGCCCATTGCTATTAAAAGATGGTTGAATGGTTGGTGTTGATACAGAAGCAACAAGTGTATTTTTCTTGATTTAAAATTATATTAGGCTGCAAATACGACAGGAAACGAGAGAAATACGAATCCTTTAAAATTACTTCTTATTTAGTTCTGCACTTAAAAGAAAAGCTAATAAAATAACGAAAACAGGGTAAATAAATACGTACCTCCTTTCTTGAATAATTTTGTAATTTTCAGTTGTTTTCTTTGTATCGGCATTGTATCAAGCAAAAGGGGACACTAGAAATTATCAAATAATCAATCTTTTTCACAAATATCTCTAGATTTTTCGTAAATAAACACGAAAACGAAATTTTAAATAGCGCAACGGCCATGGAAATTTAAACATTGTTTTGACAGTTTGTCTGTTCGGATACACACTCGAGACTCGGGCAAATCTGAGTTAAGGCGATTTTCACACCATCCCGCGTTATCCGGCGCCGATCTGCTCCTACGCGTGCACCATGCTCTTTCAGTGGTGCATAACACTGCCGTCCTTAAGCTATAATGCCATCAAGTGACATTTGACCGATTTTCACTTTTTCTGCCCATCGTAATCAGAAAAATATCTCCATCGTTTCATTTAAACCGTTTTTTTCTATCTTTTATCATAGCTGCAATAATGACACGAAAACCGCCGCTAAATGCCTCGCGTCCATTTTCATAATTTCCCGCCTATCTCAAAACTGCAACAAACACTTAACGACATTATAATAATAGCTTAAGGACGGCAGAGCAGATGTGCTCCTACGCATGAAGAAGCGTTTTCAGCGTTGTTTCCTTATTTTCATAAACCGAAATACAGCCCTGCATGTAGGAATAGAATGGCAGCTAGTTCACTATCAGTAATACTGATGTGATTCGCGATACAAAGCCTTGCCAGGAAAAAAATACTTCTGATTCGTTCTCTGTTGTTCTCTATACAGGTCTTTTAATTCCCCAGGGCTATGCTTTGGATCACATATTGCATCAGTATTACTGATAGTGAAAACGATGTCAAATCTGTTTCGTACCTCATAGCGCGGGTAAGTGTGAGAACCGCCTTATTTTTCGGATACATAATTAGTTGCGTTTATAAATATTTTTAAAGAATGGTTATATAGCATTATTTTTCATTCAAAAACGTAGAATGTTCCAGCCGCCTTTCTTCACGGGATTTCCGTAGAAACCAGGAAAGGAAGCAGTTTTAAAATACGCTGACAACATATAACTACATACATTCATGCCTTTATCCCTAATGAGGTAGACAGAGCGTAAACGACCCAAACAAAGGTCGTTCCGCCTGACAAAGTTTTGAGGGTTATTTAAGATAGATTTGTAGGTATATTGCTGTAGTGACAGGTTGTTAGCCCATCGCCTAAATTGCAATATACAGAAACGCTAGGATCTCTTAGCTGGTTTTTACAGCATTTCCGGGAGAAAACGCAGCTGGCACATTCTATGTTTTTCTCTTGCGCCCAACATGGAAGAATATCACTACAGCAATACACATTTCTTCTTCTCTTTCTGTCTTCTGACTTTTCTAGGCTGTTGATGTTTAGCCTGCTCAATAAGGTAAAAGGTATGTAGTATTCTACTAAACTGACATAAAAGTAAACAATTTTTTAAATTAAATAGTTTATTTATATCAGCTTTCAGGCTGTTCATATAATTTACAGTTCTTCAAAGCCAGCGCGATGGCTTAAATAGCTTGACATCTTCTTCAGATATCCTTCCTTCATTGTATTTGACACGCAGCCTGAAATCAATATAAATGCATTAGAAATAAAATCGCCATTACAGATTTCTAGAACAATTTAACAAATCAGAAGTAAAAAACAATTTAAAAAAACAAGGCAAAAAAAAACGGTAAATAGAGAATAAGTTACAGTATGGGACCGTTAATATTCTACATCGATATTTGGAGTGGCGGAACGACCTTTACTATTTCCAACTCAGATTTAGAATAAAGGTTAACAAAATTTCATGTCTCTATTCAAAAACTCATTTCAAAAATAAATGGTGGTTGTTGGCAAATCGATAAATTACTAAAACTACCACTTCATTACGTTGTCATACCTAATAGCTAAAACTGATTTTAGAAACAAGATTTTCGATTAAAAGACATGAAACTTTGTTTACTTTTATTCTAAATCTGAGTTGGAAATAGTTATAGTCATTGACACAAGTGCGACAAATATAACGCTCTACAGAGCCAAACTTAGGCCATACACGGGCTACAAAACAGTAGCCCGACATTTCGGGCGGAAAAGAGAGATCCGAGTGCGGAAAAGAAAGATCCGACTGTCGCGCAACTGTTCTGTCTCCAGTGCGCGCCACTCACTCGAAACTCAAGTAAAATATAAATGTTTACCTTTCTTCATTATGTTTGATAGACCACAACTCAGGCATAAACTTAGGCTTCATAGACGTCAAGAAGTGTTCCCTCCACAATTCTTCCAACTTGAGTAAGCCGCCATCTTGTCCAGTGAAATACTCCACCACTTTCAGACCATGGCACTCGTAGTCGGAATTCTCAATTCGGCTGAAAAAAAAAAACTTTTTATAAAATTTTTGTTGTAGAATAGAATTAGAAACGTACCAGCTGCTTTTATTGTTACATAAATACATACATATAACTACGCCTTTATCCCTAATGGGGTAGGCAGAGCGTAAACGACCTAAACAAGGGTCGTTCCGCCACGTCTGACAAAGTTTTGAGGGTTATTTAAGATTTATTTGTAGGTTTATTGCTGTAGTGACATGTTGACAGCCCATCGCCTAAATTGCAATATACTGAAACCCTCGAATCCCTTAGCTTGTTTTTACAGCATGCCCGGGAGGAAATGCAGCTGGCACACTCTATGTTTTCTCTCGCTCCCAGTCCAGCATTGTAGCGCTTCGTAGCACTGACGTAGTGGCGATACACAATCTAGTGGTGAAGGCGTGTTTTACTGGGCTGTTGAAGATTCTTCCATGCTGGACTGGGAGCAAGAGAAAAACATAGAATGTACCAGCTGAATTTTCTCCCGGGCACACTGTAAAAACCAGCTAAGGAATTTAGGCGATAGGCTGACAACATGTCACTACAGCAATATACCTACAAATACATACATACATACATAAAATCACGCCTTTATCCCTTACGGGGTAGGCAGAGCGTTAAACGCCTCGTAAAAGGCGCTTTCGCCGCGTCTGACAAAAATTGAGGGCAATTTTAGATTGTAATGTGTATTGCTAATGTGTAGTGACAGGTTGTCAGCCCATCGCCTAAATTACAATACACTGTAACCCTCGAGTCCCTTTTGCTGTCTTCTACAGCATGCCCGGGAGGAAGGGCAGCTGGAACATTCTATGTTTTTCTATCTCTCCCAGTCCAGCATGGAAGAATACCTACAAATCCATCTTAAATAACCCTCGAAACTTTGTCAGACTTGGCGGAACGACCTTTGTTTAGGTCGTACGCTCTGCCTACCCCGTTAGGGATAAAGGCGTGACTATATGTGAGTATGTAAGAAGATGAGATAGATATATTTTAATTGCACAAAACAAAAATAACAGGATTTGAGAAGAAATGAAATAAAAACTAAAGTACAATTAAGGCGGCCTTATTGCTATGGTAGTAATTTCTACCAGGCAACTCTCTCGTAAGCCGTAACTGTAAGTGTCCAAGCCGTAAGCCGTAAGTATAAGTGTGACTCTATGTACCTGATTTCCGTATTGACAATTTCCATCAGCAGTTCCTGTGTGACCTGTTCGTGTTGCGTGTGGTACGCGAGCACCATGGTCTCCAGTTCGAGTCTCCGCGCGGCCGGCAGCTTGTCCCCGCTGTGGAGCAGCGCGCGCGCATACCCAGTCACCTTTCTGGACAAACAAGCATTTCTCATATTTCAGGCTTAATTCAAACCGGAATGTCGTTTACGCTCTGCCTACCCCATTAGGGATAAATCCGTGTATGTATGTATTACTTCCATGCTGGACTGGGAGTGAGAAAAAACATAGCATATGCCAGCTGCATTTCCTCCCGGTCATGCAAACCAGCTAAGGTATCCGAGGGTATCTGTACATTGCAATTTAGGCGATAGGCTGACAACCTGTCACTACAGCAATATACCTACAAATCTATCTTAAACAACCCTCAAAACTTTGTCAGACGTGGCGGAACGACCTTTAAAAATAAAATAAAAAATAAAAACGTTTATTTGCCAAAAAAGGATTTACAGACACAGAGTTTCCTTAGAACTCCGCACTAGGTCAAGCCTGTATCGCGTCAGTCCACACGACCTTTACCATTTCAACATAGTTACAAATATAGTTACATTTACATTCATATATTTTTTTTTAAAATGATAAAATTAAGAATGAGTCTTATTAAGTTTGATAATGCAATGCCATAGTTTATGGATATAAATTAATGAAGATAATAATAAAGTTATGTTTAGTATAATTATTAATTCTTACCATGTTTCTTTTATAAATAAAATACATATTGGGATATAATATGTATAAAACTTTTGAGTGTATATAATAATACTAGTGGTTGCGTAGTGCGCGGGCTGCTAAAGCAGCCCGCGGTGTTTTGTTGAGCTGTTGTTTGTTTGGCGGCGCAAGTTTTTAATTTTATATTGTTCTGGCCTAAACAAATTTATTTTGTATGGCGGCCATCTTGAAAATACTTGAAATCTAAAAATCAACTTAATATTTGAGGTCAGTATCCCAAAGAACCCTCAGATGTCAATTTTGAGTCCAATCAGAGCAAGTTTTGTATTTAACAGCCGCCATCTTGAAAATTCTCAAAATCCAAAAATCAGCAAAATCTATGATCCGCAACCCATAAAACCCATAAGTTACGATTTCTAGCCAGATCGGAGCATTTTGTTTTTCTATGATATGTCAAAATTGCTGGTGAGGTGGGTGGTGCGCTGGCAGTTAAAGCAGCGCGTGCCGGTTTCCAGTTAGGGTGTGGCGTGCGCGGGCAGCTAAAGCAGCCCGCGTGCCGTTTTCCCGTTCAGGGTGCGGCGTGCGCGGGCAGCTAAAGCAGCCCACGTGCCGGTGTCCTGGTAGGGTGCGGGGTGCGCGGGCATCTACAGCAGCCCGCGTGCCGGTGTCCTGGTAATGTGCGGGTTGCGCGGGCAGCTAAAGCAGCCCGCGTGCCGGTGTGCAGGTGAGGCGCGTTGTGCGCGGGCAGCTAAATCAGCCCGCGTGCCGATATGCCAGTGAGGGGCAGGTTGCGTTTTATATTGCGGCGCAAGTCTTTAATTATAATTTGATTCGGGCCCTTTCAATTTGATGTTGTATGGCGGCCATCTTGAAAAATCACAAATAGTCAAAAACAATCTCAAACCTGAAATCAGAAACCCTAAACACCCCCAGATGTAAATTTTGAGTCCAATCAGAGCAAGTTGTGTTTTTATCAGCCGCCATCTTGAAAACTGTCAAAATCCAAAATCTAACGCCTGCGGTGTTTTGTTGGGCGGCGCAAGTTTTTTTTAATTACATACTGTTCTGACCTAAACATGTTCTTTTTGTATGGCGGCCATCTTGAAAAATAATAAAATTTCAAAATCAATCTCAAATCTGAAATCCGAAATTCTAGAAACCCCCAGGTGTCAATTTTGAGTCCAATCAGAGCAAGTTTTTTATTTATCAGCCGCCATCTTGAAAATTGACAAAATCCAAAAATCAACCAAAATTTATGATCAGCTACACCAAAAACTTCTTGTCTACGATTTCAAAACAGATCGGAGCAATATTAGTTTTAGCCGCCATCTCGAATCCGCCATTTTGTTTTTTTATAACATGTCAAAATTGCTGGTGAGGTGAATGGTGCGCGGGCAGCTAAAGCAGCCCACGTGCCGGTGTCCAGGTAGGGCGCGGGTGCGCGGGCAGCTAAAGCAGCCCGCGTGCCGGTGTCCACGTAGGGCGCGGGTGCGCGGGCAGCTAAAGCAGCCCGCGTGCCAGTGTCCAGGTAGGGCGCGAGAGCGCAGGCAGCTAAAGCAGCCCGCGTGCCTGTGTCCTGGTAGGGTGCGGGGTGCGCGGGCAGCTAAAGCAGCCCGCGTGCCGGATGTGACTTTTGTATGGCGGCCATCTTGAACATTCACGCAGTCACAAAAAATTATCATATCTATAATCAGTTACCCCGATATCCCCCAGATATCGATTTTGACCCGGATCAGAGCAACTTGACACCCGGCCGCCATTTTTAATAAATGAAAAAAAAAATGTCCAAATACATGCCCACCATATTTCCAAAAAAACTACCAACCGACCTGCAATAAATCCCGAGTTACAATGAAATACATGATTCACCTACAAAATTTTGTATGGCGGCCATCTTGAAAAATGGTACAGTCACAAAACAAACCTCAAAAATAAAAACACTGACCCCGGAAACCCCCAGATATCGATTTTGAGCCGGATCGGAGCAAATTGACTTCCGGCCGCCATCTTGAATCCGCCATATTGGATTTTGACATATACAAAACATGCCTACCCCAGAGAGGAACAATACAAAGTATGGCGACCCCCCACCTCAAGGACACCGTTTCCGCGCCAGAGCCAAAAAAAGCTCCCCATACAAAATACCCTTGTATGGCGGCCATGTTAAAAACTGGAAAAATCAAAAAACGAACAAAAAATATCAAATAAGCTCCCCAAGAACTACCCGCTTGCAAAATTTCATCCCGATCAGAGCAATTTCTTTTTCGGCCGCCATTTTGGATCCGCCATCTTGGATTTTCGTGACCACTGGCACTTGACCCCCACCGCCCTCTATGACATTTGGTCGAACACCCCCCCTCTATCTCCAACCGTTTCCGAGATATTCAATTTTTTATTTTGTATGGCAGCCATCTTGTTTTCCGTCATTTTGGATTTTTTTCATCAAAATCTGAAATTGCCCAGGTTGTGCTCCAAAATTAGTTTGAGAACCACCCCCCTACCTCTTATAGTTTAGCCAGGCCGTAGGGTCACTCCATGATGAGGAGCAGTTTTCCAAGATTTTGGAATTTTCCCATACTCACCAAAGCTACCTCCACACTTTTCCCATACACGACTTTTACCCCCCGACCCTCCTTCTGGGAGAACAATTATGTCAGTCAGTGAGTCAGTGGGTTTCCAGCTATATATATATTAAACTAGTGGTTGCGTAGTGCGCGGGCTGCTAAAGCAGCCCGCGGTCGTTGTGCCTGCGGTGTTTTGTTGGGCGGCGCAAGTGTTTTATTTAATTGTATATTGTTCTGGCCTAAACATTTTATTTTTGTATGGCGGCCATCTTGAAAAATCACAAATTTTCAAAAGCAATCTAAAACCTGAACTCAGAAACCCAAAAAACCCACATTTGTCAATTTTGAGTCCAATCAGAGCAAGTCTTGTTTTTAACAGCCGCCATCTTGAAAATTCTCAAAATCCAAAAATCAAACAAAAATCCTACCTAAAACCTGAAAGTAACGATGTCTAGTCAGATCGGAGCATGATTAGTTTTAGCCGCCATCATAAATCCGCCTTTTGTTTTTCTATAACATGTCAAAATAGCTGATGAGGTGAGTTGTGCGCGGGCAGCTAAAGCAGCCCGCGAGCCGGTATGCGGGTGGTGTGCGGGGTGCGCGGGCAGTTAAAGCAGCCCTCGTGCCGGTGTCCAGATAGGGCGCGGGGTGCGCGGGCAGCTAAAGCAGCCCGCGTGCCGGTGTCCAGGTAGGGCGCGGGGTGCGCGGGCAGCTAAAGCAGCCCGCGTGCCGGTGTCCTGGTAGGGTGCGGGGTGCGCGGGCAGCTAAAGCAGCCCGCGTGCCGGTGTGCAGGTAGGGTGCGGGGTGCGCGGGCAGCTAAAGCAGCCCGCGTGCCGGTGTCCAGGTAGGGCGCAGGTGCGCAGAAAGCTAAAGCAGCCCGCGTGCCTGTGTCCTGGTAGGGTGCGGGGTGCGCGGGCAGCTAAAGCAGCCCGCGTGCCGGATGTGACTTTTGTATGGCGGCCATCTTGAAAATTCACGAAGTCACAAAAAATAATCATATCTATAATCAGTTACCCCGATATCCCCCATATATCGATTTTGATCCGGATCAGAGCAACTTGACACCCGGCCGCCATTATAATAAATGAAAAAGAAAATTGTCCAAATACATGCCTACCATATTTCCAAAGAAACTACCAACCAACCTGCAATAAATCCCGAGTTACAATGAAATTCACCTACAAAATTTTGTATGGCGGCCATCTTGATAAATGGCAGAGTCACAAAAAAACCATCCAAATTAAATTATTGCCCGAAAAACCCCCAGATATCGATTTTGAGACGGATCGGAGCAATTTTACTCCCGGCCGCCATCTTGAATCCGCCATATTGGATTTTCGACAAACACAATTTTTTGTCCTAATACATACCTACCATATTTCCAAAGTAACTACCAACCTACCTGCAATAAATACTGCGATACAATGAAATACTTGATTCACCTGTAACATTTTGTATGGCGGCCATCTTGATAAATGACCAAATCACAAAACAAACCAGAAAAATAAAAACACTGACCCGGAAAACCCCCAGATATCGATTTTGAGCCGGATCGGAGCATTTTGACAATCGGCCGCCATCTTGGATCCGCCATATTGGTTTTTAAACGAACACAATTTTTTGTCCTCATACATACCTACCGTATTTCTAAAGAATCTACCAACCTACCTGCATAAAATTCCGCGATACAATGAAATACATGATTTACCTACAAAATGTTGTATGGCGGCCATCTTGAAAAATGGCCAAATCACAAAACAATCCAGAAAAATAAAAACAGTGACCCTGAAAACCCCCAAATATCGATTTTGAGCCAGATCAGAGCTAATTGACTCCCGGCCGCCATCTTGAATCCGCCATATTGGATTTTGACATTTACAAAAACATGCCTACCCCGGAGAAGAACAATACAAAGTATAGCATCCCCCCACCTCGGGGACACCGCTTCCGCGCCAGAGCAAAAAAAAGCTCCCCATACAAAATACCCTTGTATGGCGGCCATCTTAAAAAATGAAAAATTCAAAAAACGAACCCAAAATATCAAATAAGCTCCCTGAGGACTACCCGCATGCAAAATTTCATCCCGATCAGAGCAACTTTTATTTCGGCCGCCATTTTGATTCCGCCATTTTGAATTGTGACATATACCAAAAGTTGCCTACCCCGGAGTAGAACAATACATAGTATGGCGACCACCCCCCTCGGGGACACCGATTCCACGCCAGAGCCAAAAAAAGCTCCCCATACAAAAAACCCTTGTATGGCGGCCATCTTGAAAAATGAAAAAAACAAAAATCGAACCAAAAATATCAAATAAGCTCAACGAGAACCACCCGCGTGCAAAATTTCATCCCGATCAGAGCAACTTTTTTTTCGGCCGCCATTTTGGATCCGCCATCTTGGATTTTCGTGACCACCGGCACTTGACCCCTACCGCCCTCTATGACATTTGGTGGAACACCCCCCCACTATCTCTAACCGTTTCCAAGATATTCAACTTTTTATTTTGTATGGCAGCCATCTTGTTTTCCGCCATTTTGGATTTTTTACACGAAAATCTGAAATTGCCCAGGGTGTGCTCCAAAATTAGTTTGAGAACCACCCCCCTGCCTCTTATAGTTTGGCCAGGCCGCAGGGTCACTCCATGATGAGGAGCAGTTTTCCAAGATTTCGGAATTTTCCCATACTCACCAAAACCACCTCCACACTTTTCCCATACACGACTTTCACCTCCCGACCCTCCTTCTGGGAGAACAATTATGTCAGTCAGTGAGTGAGTGAGTGAGTGGGTTTCCAGCTATATATATAGTAACTAGTGGTTGCGTAGTGCGCGGGCTGCTAAAGCAGCCCGCGGTGTTTTGTTGGGCTGTTGTTTGTTTGCCGGCGCAAGTTTTTAATTTTATATTGTTCTGGCCTAATAGTGTTTATTTTGTATGGCAGCCATCTTGAAAATGATTGATATCTGAAAAAATACTTAATATTTGACATCAGTATCCCAAACAACCCTCAGATGTCAAATTTGAGTACAATCTAAGCAAAAACTTTTTCTATCAGCCGCCATCTTGAAAATTCTCGAAATCCAAAATTCAACCAAAATTTATGATCAGCTACCCCAAAAATCCCTTGTATACGATTTCAAGCCAGATCGGAGCAAGATTAGTGTTAGCCGCCATTTTGTTTTTTATAAATGTCAAATTGCTGGTGAGGTGTCCTGGTAGGGTGCGGCGTGCGCGGGCAGCTAAAGCAGCCCGCGTGCCGGTGTGCAGGTTTGGTACGTGGTGCGCGGGCAGCTAAAGCAGCCCGCGTGCCGATATTCCAGTGAAGTGCGGGGTGCGCGGGCAGCTAAAGCAGCCCGCGTGTCGGTGTCCAGGTAGGGCGCGGGGTGCGCGGGCAGCTAAAGCAGCCCGCGTGCCGGACGTTACTTTTGTATGGCGGCCATCTTGAAAATTCACGAAGTCACAAAAAAAACTTCAGATCTACAATCAGCGACCCCGACAACACCCAGATATCGATTTTCAGCCGGATCAGAGCAACTTGACACCCGGCCGCCATCTTGGATCCGCCATATTGGATTTTTGACAAACACAATTTTTTGATCTTATACATACCTACCATATTTTCAAAGAAACTACCAAACTACCTGCAACAAATACCGCGATACAATAAAATACATGATTCACCTGTTTGTATAGCGGCCATCTTGAAAAATTCCAAAATCACAAAACAAACTATAATAATAGAAATACTGACCCCGAAAACCCCCAGATATTGATTTTGAGCCCGATCAGAGCAACTTGACACCCAGCCGTCATCTTGGATCCGCCATATTGGATTTTTGAAAAACCTAATTTAATGTCCTATTACATACCTACCATATCTCCAAACAAACTACTAACCCACCTGCGAT
This sequence comes from Scrobipalpa costella, assembly GCA_949820665.1. Taxonomy (NCBI): domain Eukaryota; kingdom Metazoa; phylum Arthropoda; class Insecta; order Lepidoptera; family Gelechiidae; genus Scrobipalpa; species Scrobipalpa costella. The sequence continues at coordinate 22,130,734 of OX463297.1, forward strand.
AAATTTCGCGATACAATGAAATACATAATTAACCTACAAAATTTTGTATGGCGGCCATCTTGAAAAATGGCCAAATCACAAAACAAACCAGGAAAATAAAAACACTGACCCCGGAAACCCTCAGATATCGATTTTGAGCCGGATCGGAGCAAATTGACTCCCGGCCGCCATCTTGAATCCGCCATATTGGATTTTGACATTTACCAAAACATGCCTACCCCGGAGAGGAACAATACAAAGTATGGCGGCCCCCCACCTCAGGGACACCGTTTTCGCGTCAGAGCCAAAAAAAGCTCCCCATACAAAATACCCTTGTATGGCGGCCATCTTTAAAAATGGCATAATCAAAAAACAAACCAAAAATATCAAATAAGCTCCCCGAGGACCACCCGCTTGCAAAATTTCATCCTGATCAGAGCAACTTTTGTTTCGGCCGCCATTTTGGATCCGCCATCTTGGATTTTCGTGACCACTGGCACTTGACCCCCACCGCCCTCTATGACATTTGGTCGAACACCACTCCTCTATCTCTAACCGTTTCCGAGATATTTAACTTTTTATTTTGTATGGCGGCCATCTTGTTTTCCGCCATTTTGGATTGTTTTCACCAAAATCTGAAACTGCCCAGGGTGTGCTCCAAAATTAGTTTGAGATCCACCCCCCTACCTCTTACAGTTTAGCCAGGCCGCAGGGTCACTCCATGATGAGGAGCAGTTTTTCAAGATTTCGGAATTTTCCCATACTAACCAAAACCACCTCCACACTTTTCCCATACACGACTTTCACCCCCCGACCCTCCTTCTGGGAGAACAATTATGTCAGTCAGTGAGTGAGTGAGTGAGTGGGTTTCCAGCTATATATATAGTAACTAGTGGTTGCGTAGTGCGCGGGCTGCTAAAGCAGCCCGCGGTCGTTGTGCCTGCGGTGTTTTGTTGGGCGGCGCAAGTCTTTAATTATAATTTCATTCGGGCACTTTCTAATTTATTTTGTGAAAAATTTCGAAATCTACAAATCCACCTAATATCCAAGGTCAGTAACCCAAGAAAGCCCCAAATGTCAATTTTGAGTCCAATCAGAGCAAGTTTTGTTTTTATCAGCCTCCATCTTGAAAATTCTCAAAATCCAAAAATCAACAAAAATCTATGATCAGCTACCTCAAAAACTTCTTGCCTGCGATTACAAGCCTGATCGGAGCAAAAGAAGTGTTTGCCGCCATCTTGAATCCGCCATTTTGTTTTATTATAACTTGTCAAAATTGCTAAAGCAGCCCGCGTACACCGGTCCAGGTAGGGTGCGGGGTGCGCGGGCAGCTAAAGCAGCCCGCGTGCCGGTTGCCAGGTAGGGCGCAGGGTGCGCGGGCAGCTAAAGCAGCCCGCGTGCCGTTTTCCAGGTCAGGGTGCGGCGTGCGCGGGCAGCTAAAGCAGCCCACGTGCCGGTGTCCTGGTAGGGTGCGGGGTGCGCGGGCAGCTAAAGCAGCCCGCGTGCCGGTGTCCTGGTAGGGTGCGGGGTGCGCGGGCAGCTAAAGCAGCCCGCGTGCCGGTGTGCAGGTGAGGCGCGTGGTTCGCGGGCAGCTAAAGCAGCCCGCGTGCCGATATGCCAGTGAGGGGCAGGGTGCGCGGGCAGCTAAAGCAGCCCGCGTGCCGGTGTCCAGGTAGAGCACGGGATGCGCGGGCAGCTAAAGCAGCCCGCGTGCCGATATGCCAGTGAGGGGCAGGGTGCGCGGGCAGCTAAAGCAGCCCGCGTGCCGGTGTCCAGGTAGAGCACGGGATGCGCGGGCAGCTAAAGCAGCCCGCGTGCCGTTGTCTAGGTAGAGCGCGGGGTGCGCGGGCAGCTAAAGCAGCCCGCGTGCCGTTGTCCAGATGTGACTTTTATATGGCGGCCATCTTGAGAATTCACGTAGTCATAAAAAAAACTTCAGATCTATAATCAGCGACCCCAAAAACCCCCAGATACCGATTTTAAGCCGGATCAGAGAAACATGACACCCGGCCACAATTTTGGATCCGCCATTTTTAATTTTTGACAAACTTAATTTTTGTCCTCATACATACTTACCATATTTCCAAAGAAACTACCAACCTACCTACACTAAATTCCGCGATACAATGAAATACATGATTTACCTACAAAATTTTGTATGGCAGCCATCTTGAAAAATGGTACAGTCGCAAAACAAACCATCAAAATATAATTATTGACCCCGACAACCACCAGATATCGATTTTGAGCCGGATCGGAGCAACTTGACACCCGGCCGTCATCTTGGATCCGCCATATTGGATTTTTGACAAAATTAATTTAATGTCCTATTACATACCTACCATATCTCCTTACAAACTACTAACCCACCTGCGATAAATTTCGCGATACAATGAAATACATAATTAACCTACAAAATGTTGTATGGCGGCCATCTTGAAAAATGACCAAATCACAAAACAGACCAGAAAAATAAAATCAGTGACCCCGAAAACCGCCAGATATCGATTTTGAGCCGGATCGGAGCAAATTGACTCCCGGCCGCCATCTTGAATCCGCCATATTGGAATTTGACATTTACCAAAACATGCCTACCCCGGAGAGGAACAATACATAGTATGGCGACCCCCCACCTCGGGGACACCGTTTCCACGCCAGAGCCAAAAAAAGCTCCCCATACAAGATACCCTTGTATGGCGGCCATCTTGAAAAATGTAAAAAAAAGAAAACAAACAATAAATATCAAATAAGCTCCCCGAGGACCACCCGCATGTAAAATTTCATCCCGATCAGAGCAACTTTTTTTTCGGCCGCCATTTTGGATCCGCCATCTTGGATTTTCGTGACCACCAGCACTTGACCCCCATCGCCCTCTATGACATTTGGTCGAACGCCCCCCCTCTATCTCTAACCGTTTCCGAGATATTCAACTTTTTATTTTGTATGGCAGCCATCTTGTTTTCCGCCATTTTGGATTTTTTACACCAAAAACTGAAACTGCCCAGGGTGTGCTCCAAAATTAGTTTGAGAACCACCCACCTACCTCTTATAGTTTAGCCAGGCCGCAGGGTCACTCCATGATGAAGAGCAGTTTTCCAAGATTTCGGAATTTTCCCATACTCACCAAAAACACCTCCACACTTTTCCCATACACGACTTTCGCCCCCCGACCCTCCTTCTGGGAGAACAATTATGTCAGTCAGTGAGTGAGTGGGTTTCCAGCTATATATATATTAACTAGTGGTTGCGTAGTGCGCGGGCTGCTAAAGCAGCCCGCGGTCGTTGTGCCTGCGGTGTTTTGTTAGGCGGTGCAAGTTTTTTAATTATATATTGTTCTGACCTAAACATGTTCTTTTTGTATAGCGGCCATCTTGAAAATACTTGAAATCTAAAAATCAACTAAATATTTGAGGTCAGTAACCCAAGAAACCCCCAAATGTCAATTTTGAGTCCAATCAGAGCAAGTTTTGTATTTAACAGCCGCCATCTTGAAAATTCTCAAAATCCAAAAATCAGCAAAATCTATGATCAGCATCCCATAAAACCCGTAAGTTACGATTTCTAGCCAGATCGGAGCAAGATTAGTTTTTGCCGCCATTTTAAATACGCCATTTTGTTTTTCTATGATATGTCAAAATTGCTGGTGAGGTGGGTGGTGGCGGGCGGGCAGTTAAAGCAGCGCGTGCTGGTTTCCAGTTAGGGTGTATCGTGCACGGGCAGCTAAAGCAGCCCGCGTGCCGGTGTCCTGGTAGGGTGCGGGGTGCGCGGGCAGCTAAAGCAGCCCGCGTGCCGGTGTCCTGGTAGGGTGCGAGGTGCGCGGGCAGCTAAAGCAGCCCGCGTGCCGGTGTGCAGGTGAGGGGCAGGGTGCGCGGGCAGCTAAAGCAGCCCGCGTGCCGGTGTCCTGGTAGGGTGCGGGGTGCGCGGGCAGCTAAAGCAGCCCGCGTGCCGGTGTCCTGGTAGGGTGCGAGGTGCGCGGGCAGCTAAAGCAGCCCGCGTGCCGGTGTGCAGGTGAGGGGCAGGGTGCGCGGGCAGCTAAAGCAGCCCGCGTGCCGGTGTCCAGGTGACGTGTGTGGTGCGCGGGCAGCTAAAGCAGCCCGCGTGCCGGATGTGACTTTTATATGGCGGCCATCTTGAAAATTCACATAGTCATAAAAAAATTTCAGATCTATAATCAGCGACCCCAAAAACCCCCAGATACCGATTTTAAGCCGGATCAGAGAAACATGACAACCAGCCGCAATTTTTGATCCATACATACATACATATAATCACGCCTTTATCCCTAATGGGGTAGGCAGAGCGTAAATGACCCAAACAAAGGTCTTTCCGCCACGTCTGACAAAGTTTTGAGGGTTATTTAAGATAGATGTAAGTATATTGCTGTAGTGACAGGTTGTCAGCCTATCGCCTAAATTACAATATACTGAAACCCTCAGATCCCTTAGCTGGTTTTTACAGCATGCCCGGGAGGAAATGCAGCTGGCACATTCTATGTTTTTCTCTCGCTCCCAGGCCAGCATGGAAGAAATTTTGGATCCGCCATTTTTAATTTTTGACAAACTCAATTTTTTGTCCTCATACATACCTACCATATTTCCAAAGAAACTAAGAACCTACCTACACAAAATTCCGCGATACAATGAAATACATGATTAACCTACAAAATTTTGTGTGGCAGCCATCTTGAAAAATGGTACAGTCGCAAAACAAACCATCAATATATAATTATTGACCCCGACAACCACCAGATATCGATTTTGAGCCGGATCGGAGCAACTTGACAACTGGCCGCCATCTTGGAGCCGCCATATTGGTTTTTAAACGAACACAATTTTTTGTCCTCATACATACCTAACGTATTTCCAAAGAAACTACCAACCTACCTGCATTAAATTCCGCGATGCAATGAAATACATGATTTACCTACAGGTATGGCGGCCATCTTGAAAAATGGCAAAATCACAAAACAAACCTCAAAAATAAAAACACTGACCCCGGAAACCCCCAGATATCGATTTTGAGCCGGATCGGAGCAAATTTACTCCCGGCCGCCATCTTGAATCCGCCATATTGGATTTTGACATTTACCAAAAATTGCCTACCCCGGAGAGGAACAATACAAAGTATGGCGACCCCCCACCTCGGGGACTCTGTTTCCGCGCCAGAGCCAAAAAAAGCTCCCCATACAAAATACCCTTGTATGGCGGCCATCTTGAAAAATTAAAAATTCAAAAAACTAACTTAAAATATCAAATAAGCTCCCTGAGGACTACCCGCATGCAAAATTTTATCCCGATCAGAGCAACTTTTATTTCGGCCGCCATTTTGATTCCGCCATTTTGAATTTTGACATCTACCAAAAGTTGCCTACCCCGGGGTAGAAAAATACATAGTATGACGACCCCCCCCCTCGGGGACACCGTTTCCACGCCAGAGCCAAAAAAAGCTCCCCATACAAAATACCCTTGTATGGCGGCCATCTTGAAAAATGGAAAAATCTAAAAATAAACCAAAAATATCAGAACAGCTCCCAGAGGACCACCCGCATGCAAAATTTCATTCCGATCCGAGCAACTTTTTTTTCGGCCGCCATTTTGGATCCGCCATCTTGGATTTTTGTGACCAGCGGCACTTGACCCCCACCGCCCTCTATGACATTTGGTCGAACACCCCCCCTCTATCTCCAACCATTTCCGAGATATTCAACTTTATATTTTGTATAGCAGCCATCTTGCTTTCCGCCATTTTGGTTTTTTTACACCAAAAACTGAAACTGCCCAGGGTGTGCTCAAAAATTAGTTTGAGAACCACCCGCCTACCTCTTATAGTTTAGCCAGGCCGCAGGGTCACTCCATGATGAGGAGCAATTTTCCAAGATTTCGGAATTTTCCCATACTCACCAAAGCCACCTCTACACTTTTCCCATACACGACTTTCACCCACCGACCCTCCTTCTGGGAGAACAATTATGTCAGTCAGTGAGTGAGTGAGTGAGTGAGTGGGTTTCCAGCTATATATATAGTAACTAGTGGTTGCGTAGTGCGCGGGCTGCTAAAGCAGCCCGCGGTCGTTGTGCCTGCGGTGTTTTGTTGGGCGGCGCAAGTGTTTTATTTAATTGTATATTGTTCTGGCCTAAACATTTTATTTTTGTATGGCGGCCATCTTGAAAAATCACAAATTTTCAAAAGCAATCTAAAACCTGAACTCAGAAACCCAAAAAACCCACATTTGTCAATTTTGAGTCCAATCAGAGCAAGTCTTGTTTTTAACAGCCGCCATCTTGAAAATTCTCAAAATCCAAAAATCAAACAAAAATCCTACCTAAAACCTGAAAGTAACGATGTCTAGTCAGATCGGAGCATGATTAGTTTTAGCCGCCATCATAAATCCGCCTTTTGTTTTTCTATAACATGTCAAAATAGCTGATGAGGTGAGTTGTGCGCGGGCAGCTAAAGCAGCCCGCGAGCCGGTATGCGGGTGGTGTGCGGGGTGCGCGGGCAGTTAAAGCAGCCCTCGTGCCGGTGTCCAGATAGGGCGCGGGGTGCGCGGGCAGCTAAAGCAGCCCGCGTGCCGGTGTCCAGGTAGGGCGCGGGGTGCGCGGGCAGCTAAAGCAGCCCGCGTGCCGGTGTCCTGGTAGGGTGCGGGGTGCGCGGGCAGCTAAAGCAGCCCGCGTGCCGGTGTGCAGGTAGGGTGCGGGGTGCGCGGGCAGCTAAAGCAGCCCGCGTGCCGGTGTCCAGGTAGGGCGCAGGTGCGCAGAAAGCTAAAGCAGCCCGCGTGCCTGTGTCCTGGTAGGGTGCGGGGTGCGCGGGCAGCTAAAGCAGCCCGCGTGCCGGATGTGACTTTTGTATGGCGGCCATCTTGAAAATTCACGAAGTCACAAAAAATAATCATATCTATAATCAGTTACCCCGATATCCCCCATATATCGATTTTGATCCGGATCAGAGCAACTTGACACCCGGCCGCCATTATAATAAATGAAAAAGAAAATTGTCCAAATACATGCCTACCATATTTCCAAAGAAACTACCAACCAACCTGCAATAAATCCCGAGTTACAATGAAATTCACCTACAAAATTTTGTATGGCGGCCATCTTGATAAATGGCAGAGTCACAAAAAAACCATCCAAATTAAATTATTGCCCGAAAAACCCCCAGATATCGATTTTGAGACGGATCGGAGCAATTTTACTCCCGGCCGCCATCTTGAATCCGCCATATTGGATTTTCGACAAACACAATTTTTTGTCCTAATACATACCTACCATATTTCCAAAGTAACTACCAACCTACCTGCAATAAATACTGCGATACAATGAAATACTTGATTCACCTGTAACATTTTGTATGGCGGCCATCTTGATAAATGACCAAATCACAAAACAAACCAGAAAAATAAAAACACTGACCCGGAAAACCCCCAGATATCGATTTTGAGCCGGATCGGAGCATTTTGACAATCGGCCGCCATCTTGGATCCGCCATATTGGTTTTTAAACGAACACAATTTTTTGTCCTCATACATACCTACCGTATTTCTAAAGAATCTACCAACCTACCTGCATAAAATTCCGCGATACAATGAAATACATGATTTACCTACAAAATGTTGTATGGCGGCCATCTTGAAAAATGGCCAAATCACAAAACAATCCAGAAAAATAAAAACAGTGACCCTGAAAACCCCCAAATATCGATTTTGAGCCAGATCAGAGCTAATTGACTCCCGGCCGCCATCTTGAATCCGCCATATTGGATTTTGACATTTACAAAAACATGCCTACCCCGGAGAAGAACAATACAAAGTATAGCATCCCCCCACCTCGGGGACACCGCTTCCGCGCCAGAGCAAAAAAAAGCTCCCCATACAAAATACCCTTGTATGGCGGCCATCTTAAAAAATGAAAAATTCAAAAAACGAACCCAAAATATCAAATAAGCTCCCTGAGGACTACCCGCATGCAAAATTTCATCCCGATCAGAGCAACTTTTATTTCGGCCGCCATTTTGATTCCGCCATTTTGAATTGTGACATATACCAAAAGTTGCCTACCCCGGAGTAGAACAATACATAGTATGGCGACCACCCCCCTCGGGGACACCGATTCCACGCCAGAGCCAAAAAAAGCTCCCCATACAAAAAACCCTTGTATGGCGGCCATCTTGAAAAATGAAAAAAACAAAAATCGAACCAAAAATATCAAATAAGCTCAACGAGAACCACCCGCGTGCAAAATTTCATCCCGATCAGAGCAACTTTTTTTTCGGCCGCCATTTTGGATCCGCCATCTTGGATTTTCGTGACCACCGGCACTTGACCCCTACCGCCCTCTATGACATTTGGTGGAACACCCCCCCACTATCTCTAACCGTTTCCAAGATATTCAACTTTTTATTTTGTATGGCAGCCATCTTGTTTTCCGCCATTTTGGATTTTTTACACGAAAATCTGAAATTGCCCAGGGTGTGCTCCAAAATTAGTTTGAGAACCACCCCCCTGCCTCTTATAGTTTGGCCAGGCCGCAGGGTCACTCCATGATGAGGAGCAGTTTTCCAAGATTTCGGAATTTTCCCATACTCACCAAAACCACCTCCACACTTTTCCCATACACGACTTTCACCTCCCGACCCTCCTTCTGGGAGAACAATTATGTCAGTCAGTGAGTGAGTGAGTGAGTGGGTTTCCAGCTATATATATAGTAACTAGTGGTTGCGTAGTGCGCGGGCTGCTAAAGCAGCCCGCGGTGTTTTGTTGGGCTGTTGTTTGTTTGCCGGCGCAAGTTTTTAATTTTATATTGTTCTGGCCTAATAGTGTTTATTTTGTATGGCAGCCATCTTGAAAATGATTGATATCTGAAAAAATACTTAATATTTGACATCAGTATCCCAAACAACCCTCAGATGTCAAATTTGAGTACAATCTAAGCAAAAACTTTTTCTATCAGCCGCCATCTTGAAAATTCTCGAAATCCAAAATTCAACCAAAATTTATGATCAGCTACCCCAAAAATCCCTTGTATACGATTTCAAGCCAGATCGGAGCAAGATTAGTGTTAGCCGCCATTTTGTTTTTTATAAATGTCAAATTGCTGGTGAGGTGTCCTGGTAGGGTGCGGCGTGCGCGGGCAGCTAAAGCAGCCCGCGTGCCGGTGTGCAGGTTTGGTACGTGGTGCGCGGGCAGCTAAAGCAGCCCGCGTGCCGATATTCCAGTGAAGTGCGGGGTGCGCGGGCAGCTAAAGCAGCCCGCGTGTCGGTGTCCAGGTAGGGCGCGGGGTGCGCGGGCAGCTAAAGCAGCCCGCGTGCCGGACGTTACTTTTGTATGGCGGCCATCTTGAAAATTCACGAAGTCACAAAAAAAACTTCAGATCTACAATCAGCGACCCCGACAACACCCAGATATCGATTTTCAGCCGGATCAGAGCAACTTGACACCCGGCCGCCATCTTGGATCCGCCATATTGGATTTTTGACAAACACAATTTTTTGATCTTATACATACCTACCATATTTTCAAAGAAACTACCAAACTACCTGCAACAAATACCGCGATACAATAAAATACATGATTCACCTGTTTGTATAGCGGCCATCTTGAAAAATTCCAAAATCACAAAACAAACTATAATAATAGAAATACTGACCCCGAAAACCCCCAGATATTGATTTTGAGCCCGATCAGAGCAACTTGACACCCAGCCGTCATCTTGGATCCGCCATATTGGATTTTTGAAAAACCTAATTTAATGTCCTATTACATACCTACCATATCTCCAAACAAACTACTAACCCACCTGCGATAAATTTCGCGATACAATGAAATACATAATTAACCTACAAAATTTTGTATGGCGGCCATCTTGAAAAATGGCCAAATCACAAAACAAACCAGGAAAATAAAAACACTGACCCCGGAAACCCTCAGATATCGATTTTGAGCCGGATCGGAGCAAATTGACTCCCGGCCGCCATCTTGAATCCGCCATATTGGATTTTGACATTTACCAAAACATGCCTACCCCGGAGAGGAACAATACAAAGTATGGCGGCCCCCCACCTCAGGGACACCGTTTTCGCGTCAGAGCCAAAAAAAGCTCCCCATACAAAATACCCTTGTATGGCGGCCATCTTTAAAAATGGCATAATCAAAAAACAAACCAAAAATATCAAATAAGCTCCCCGAGGACCACCCGCTTGCAAAATTTCATCCTGATCAGAGCAACTTTTGTTTCGGCCGCCATTTTGGATCCGCCATCTTGGATTTTCGTGACCACTGGCACTTGACCCCCACCGCCCTCTATGACATTTGGTCGAACACCACTCCTCTATCTCTAACCGTTTCCGAGATATTTAACTTTTTATTTTGTATGGCGGCCATCTTGTTTTCCGCCATTTTGGATTGTTTTCACCAAAATCTGAAACTGCCCAGGGTGTGCTCCAAAATTAGTTTGAGATCCACCCCCCTACCTCTTACAGTTTAGCCAGGCCGCAGGGTCACTCCATGATGAGGAGCAGTTTTTCAAGATTTCGGAATTTTCCCATACTAACCAAAACCACCTCCACACTTTTCCCATACACGACTTTCACCCCCCGACCCTCCTTCTGGGAGAACAATTATGTCAGTCAGTGAGTGAGTGAGTGAGTGGGTTTCCAGCTATATATATAGTAACTAGTGGTTGCGTAGTGCGCGGGCTGCTAAAGCAGCCCGCGGTCGTTGTGCCTTCGGTGTTTTGTTGGGCGGCGCAAGTCTTTAATTATAATTTGATTCGGGCCCTTTCAATTTGATTTTGTATGGCGGCCATCTTGAAAAATCACAAATAGTCAAAAACAATCTCAAACCTGAAATCAGAAATCAAAAACACCCCCAGATGTCAATTTTGAGTCCAATCACAGCAAGTTTTGTTTTTATCAGCCGCCATCTTGAAAATTCTCAAAATCCAAAAATCAACCAAAAATTTCTGATGTGCTACCCCTTAAACCCGTAAGTTACGATTTCTAGTCAGATCAGTGCAAGATAAGTTTTAGCCGCCATCTTAAATTCGCCATTTTGTTTTTCTATGTATGGTGGGTGGTGCGCGAGCAGCTAAAGCAGCCCGCGTGCCGGTGTGCAGGTGATGTGCGTGGTGCGCGGGCAGCTAAAGCAGCCCGCGTGCCGGTGTGCAGATGAGGTGCGTGGTGCGCGGGCAGCTAAAGCAGCCCGCGTGCCGGTGTCCTGGTAGGGTGCGGGGTGCGCGGGCATCTAAAGCAGCCCGCGTTCCGGTGTCCAGGTAGGGCGCGGGGTGCGCGGGCAGCTAAAGCAGCCCGCGTGCCGGTGTCCTGGTAGGGTGCGGGGTGCGCGGGCAGCTAAAGCAGCCCGCGTGCCGGTGTCCAGGTAGGGCGCGGGGTGCGCGGGCAGCTAAAGCAGCCTGCGTGCCGGTGTCCAGGTGACGTGTGTGGTGCGCGGGCAGCTAAAGCAGCCCGCGTGCCGGATGTGACTTTTATATGGCGGCCATCTTGAAAATTCACGTAGTCATAAAAAAAAAAACTTCAGATCTATAATCAGCGACCCCAAAAACCCCCAGATACCGAATTTAAGCCGGATGACAACATGACTCCTGACCACCATCTTGGATCCGCCATATTGTATCTTTGACAAACTTAATTTAATGTTCTATTACATACCTACCATATCTCCAAACAAACTACTTACCCACCAGCAATAAATTTCGCGATACAATTAAATACATAATTCACCTACAAAATTTTGTATGGCAGCCATCTTGAAAAATGGTACAGTCACAAAACAAACCTCAAAAATAAAAACACTGACCCCGGAAACCCCCAGATATCGATTTTGAGCCGGATCGGAGCAAATTGACTTCCGGCCGCCATCTTGTATCCGCCATATTGATTTTTAAACGAACACAATTTTTTGTCCTCATACATACCTACCGTATTTCCAAAGAAACTACCAACCTACCTGCAATCAATTCCGCGATACAATGAAATACATGATTTACCTACAAAATTTTGTATGGCGGCCATCTTGAAAAATGGTAGAGTCATAAAACAAACCACCAAAATAAAAACACTGACCCCGGAAACCCCCAGATATCGATTTTGAGCCAGATCGCAGCAAATTGACTCCCGGCCGCCATCTTGAATCCGCCATATTGGATTTTGACATTTACCAAAACATGCCTACCCCAAAGGGGAACAATACAAAGTATGACGACCCCCCACCTCGGGGACACCGTTTCCGCGCCAGAACCAAAAAAAGCTCCCCATACAAAATACCCTTGTATGGCGGCCATCTTAAAAAATGGAAAAATCAAAAAACGAACAAAAAATATCAAATAAACTCCCCGAGGACTACCTGCATGCAAAATTTCATCCCGATCAGAGCAACTTTTTTTTCGGCCGCCATTTTGGTTCCGCCATCTTGGATTTTCGTGACCACTGGCACTTGACCTCCACCGCCCTCTATGACATTTGGTCGAACACCCCCCCTCTATCTCCAACCGTTTCCGAGATATTCAACTTTTTATTTTGTATGGCAGCCATCTTGTTTTCCGCCATTTTGTTTTTTTTTCACAAAAATCTGAAATTGCCCAGGGTGTGCTCTAAAATTAGTTTGAAAACCACCCCCCTACCTCTTATAGTTTAGCCAGGCCGCAGGGTCACTCCATGATGAGGAGCAGTTTTCCAAGATTTCGGAATTTTCCCATACTCACCAAAGCCACCTCCACACTTTTCCATACACGACTTTTACCCCCCGACCCTCCTTCTGGGAGAACAATTATGTCAGTCAGTGAGTGAGTGGGTTTCCAGCTATATATATATTAACTAGTGGTTGCGTAGTGCGCGGGCTGCTAAAGCAGCCCGCGGTCGTTGTGCCTGCGGTGTTTTGTTAGGCGGTGCAAGTTTTTTAATTATATATTGTTCTGACCTAAACATGTTCTTTTTGTATAGCGGCCATCTTGAAAATACTTGAAATCTAAAAATCAACTAAATATTTGAGGTCAGTAACCCAAGAAACCCCCAAATGTCAATTTTGAGTCCAATCAGAGCAAGTTTTGTATTTAACAGCCGCCATCTTGAAAATTCTCAAAATCCAAAAATCAGCAAAATCTATGATCAGCATCCCATAAAACCCGTAAGTTACGATTTCTAGCCAGATCGGAGCAAGATTAGTTTTTGCCGCCATTTTAAATACGCCATTTTGTTTTTCTATGATATGTCAAAATTGCTGGTGAGGTGGGTGGTGGCGGGCGGGCAGTTAAAGCAGCGCGTGCTGGTTTCCAGTTAGGGTGTATCGTGCACGGGCAGCTAAAGCAGCCCGCGTGCCGGTGTCCTGGTAGGGTGCGGGGTGCGCGGGCAGCTAAAGCAGCCCGCGTGCCGGTGTCCTGGTAGGGTGCGAGGTGCGCGGGCAGCTAAAGCAGCCCGCGTGCCGGTGTGCAGGTGAGGGGCAGGGTGCGCGGGCAGCTAAAGCAGCCCGCGTGCCGGTGTCCTGGTAGGGTGCGGGGTGCGCGGGCAGCTAAAGCAGCCCGCGTGCCGGTGTCCTGGTAGGGTGCGAGGTGCGCGGGCAGCTAAAGCAGCCCGCGTGCCGGTGTGCAGGTGAGGGGCAGGGTGCGCGGGCAGCTAAAGCAGCCCGCGTGCCGGTGTCCAGGTGACGTGTGTGGTGCGCGGGCAGCTAAAGCAGCCCGCGTGCCGGATGTGACTTTTATATGGCGGCCATCTTGAAAATTCACATAGTCATAAAAAAATTTCAGATCTATAATCAGCGACCCCAAAAACCCCCAGATACCGATTTTAAGCCGGATCAGAGAAACATGACAACCAGCCGCAATTTTTGATCCATACATACATACATATAATCACGCCTTTATCCCTAATGGGGTAGGCAGAGCGTAAATGACCCAAACAAAGGTCTTTCCGCCACGTCTGACAAAGTTTTGAGGGTTATTTAAGATAGATGTAAGTATATTGCTGTAGTGACAGGTTGTCAGCCTATCGCCTAAATTACAATATACTGAAACCCTCAGATCCCTTAGCTGGTTTTTACAGCATGCCCGGGAGGAAATGCAGCTGGCACATTCTATGTTTTTCTCTCGCTCCCAGGCCAGCATGGAAGAAATTTTGGATCCGCCATTTTTAATTTTTGACAAACTCAATTTTTTGTCCTCATACATACCTACCATATTTCCAAAGAAACTAAGAACCTACCTACACAAAATTCCGCGATACAATGAAATACATGATTAACCTACAAAATTTTGTGTGGCAGCCATCTTGAAAAATGGTACAGTCGCAAAACAAACCATCAATATATAATTATTGACCCCGACAACCACCAGATATCGATTTTGAGCCGGATCGGAGCAACTTGACAACTGGCCGCCATCTTGGAGCCGCCATATTGGTTTTTAAACGAACACAATTTTTTGTCCTCATACATACCTAACGTATTTCCAAAGAAACTACCAACCTACCTGCATTAAATTCCGCGATGCAATGAAATACATGATTTACCTACAGGTATGGCGGCCATCTTGAAAAATGGCAAAATCACAAAACAAACCTCAAAAATAAAAACACTGACCCCGGAAACCCCCAGATATCGATTTTGAGCCGGATCGGAGCAAATTTACTCCCGGCCGCCATCTTGAATCCGCCATATTGGATTTTGACATTTACCAAAAATTGCCTACCCCGGAGAGGAACAATACAAAGTATGGCGACCCCCCACCTCGGGGACTCTGTTTCCGCGCCAGAGCCAAAAAAAGCTCCCCATACAAAATACCCTTGTATGGCGGCCATCTTGAAAAATTAAAAATTCAAAAAACTAACTTAAAATATCAAATAAGCTCCCTGAGGACTACCCGCATGCAAAATTTTATCCCGATCAGAGCAACTTTTATTTCGGCCGCCATTTTGATTCCGCCATTTTGAATTTTGACATCTACCAAAAGTTGCCTACCCCGGAGTAGAAAAATACATAGTATGACGACCCCCCCCCTCGGGGACACCGTTTCCACGCCAGAGCCAAAAAAAGCTCCCCATACAAAATACCCTTGTATGGCGGCCATCTTGAAAAATGGAAAAATCTAAAAATAAACCAAAAATATCAGAACAGCTCCCAGAGGACCACCCGCATGCAAAATTTCATTCCGATCCGAGCAACTTTTTTTTCGGCCGCCATTTTGGATCCGCCATCTTGGATTTTTGTGACCAGCGGCACTTGACCCCCACCGCCCTCTATGACATTTGGTCGAACACCCCCCCTCTATCTCCAACCATTTCCGAGATATTCAACTTTATATTTTGTATAGCAGCCATCTTGCTTTCCGCCATTTTGGTTTTTTTACACCAAAAACTGAAACTGCCCAGGGTGTGCTCAAAAATTAGTTTGAGAACCACCCGCCTACCTCTTATAGTTTAGCCAGGCCGCAGGGTCACTCCATGATGAGGAGCAATTTTCCAAGATTTCGGAATTTTCCCATACTCACCAAAGCCACCTCTACACTTTTCCCATACACGACTTTCACCCACCGACCCTCCTTCTGGGAGAACAATTATGTCAGTCAGTGAGTGAGTGAGTGAGTGAGTGGGTTTCCAGCTATATATATAGTAACTAGTGGTTGCGTAGTGCGCGGGCTGCTAAAGCAGCCCGCGGTCGTTGTGCCTGCGGTGTTTTGTTGGGCGGCGCAAGTGTTTTATTTAATTGTATATTGTTCTGGCCTAAACATTTTATTTTTGTATGGCGGCCATCTTGAAAAATCACAAATTTTCAAAAGCAATCTAAAACCTGAACTCAGAAACCCAAAAAACCCACATTTGTCAATTTTGAGTCCAATCAGAGCAAGTCTTGTTTTTAACAGCCGCCATCTTGAAAATTCTCAAAATCCAAAAATCAAACAAAAATCCTACCTAAAACCTGAAAGTAACGATGTCTAGTCAGATCGGAGCATGATTAGTTTTAGCCGCCATCATAAATCCGCCTTTTGTTTTTCTATAACATGTCAAAATAGCTGATGAGGTGAGTTGTGCGCGGGCAGCTAAAGCAGCCCGCGAGCCGGTATGCGGGTGGTGTGCGGGGTGCGCGGGCAGTTAAAGCAGCCCTCGTGCCGGTGTCCAGATAGGGCGCGGGGTGCGCGGGCAGCTAAAGCAGCCCGCGTGCCGGTGTCCAGGTAGGGCGCGGGGTGCGCGGGCAGCTAAAGCAGCCCGCGTGCCGGTGTCCTGGTAGGGTGCGGGGTGCGCGGGCAGCTAAAGCAGCCCGCGTGCCGGTGTGCAGGTAGGGTGCGGGGTGCGCGGGCAGCTAAAGCAGCCCGCGTGCCGGTGTCCAGGTAGGGCGCAGGTGCGCAGAAAGCTAAAGCAGCCCGCGTGCCTGTGTCCTGGTAGGGTGCGGGGTGCGCGGGCAGCTAAAGCAGCCCGCGTGCCGGATGTGACTTTTGTATGGCGGCCATCTTGAAAATTCACGAAGTCACAAAAAATAATCATATCTATAATCAGTTACCCCGATATCCCCCATATATCGATTTTGATCCGGATCAGAGCAACTTGACACCCGGCCGCCATTATAATAAATGAAAAAGAAAATTGTCCAAATACATGCCTACCATATTTCCAAAGAAACTACCAACCAACCTGCAATAAATCCCGAGTTACAATGAAATTCACCTACAAAATTTTGTATGGCGGCCATCTTGATAAATGGCAGAGTCACAAAAAAACCATCCAAATTAAATTATTGCCCGAAAAACCCCCAGATATCGATTTTGAGACGGATCGGAGCAATTTTACTCCCGGCCGCCATCTTGAATCCGCCATATTGGATTTTCGACAAACACAATTTTTTGTCCTAATACATACCTACCATATTTCCAAAGTAACTACCAACCTACCTGCAATAAATACTGCGATACAATGAAATACTTGATTCACCTGTAACATTTTGTATGGCGGCCATCTTGATAAATGACCAAATCACAAAACAAACCAGAAAAATAAAAACACTGACCCGGAAAACCCCCAGATATCGATTTTGAGCCGGATCGGAGCATTTTGACAATCGGCCGCCATCTTGGATCCGCCATATTGGTTTTTAAACGAACACAATTTTTTGTCCTCATACATACCTACCGTATTTCTAAAGAATCTACCAACCTACCTGCATAAAATTCCGCGATACAATGAAATACATGATTTACCTACAAAATGTTGTATGGCGGCCATCTTGAAAAATGGCCAAATCACAAAACAATCCAGAAAAATAAAAACAGTGACCCTGAAAACCCCCAAATATCGATTTTGAGCCAGATCAGAGCTAATTGACTCCCGGCCGCCATCTTGAATCCGCCATATTGGATTTTGACATTTACAAAAACATGCCTACCCCGGAGAAGAACAATACAAAGTATAGCATCCCCCCACCTCGGGGACACCGCTTCCGCGCCAGAGCAAAAAAAAGCTCCCCATACAAAATACCCTTGTATGGCGGCCATCTTAAAAAATGAAAAATTCAAAAAACGAACCCAAAATATCAAATAAGCTCCCTGAGGACTACCCGCATGCAAAATTTCATCCCGATCAGAGCAACTTTTATTTCGGCCGCCATTTTGATTCCGCCATTTTGAATTGTGACATATACCAAAAGTTGCCTACCCCGGAGTAGAACAATACATAGTATGGCGACCACCCCCCTCGGGGACACCGATTCCACGCCAGAGCCAAAAAAAGCTCCCCATACAAAAAACCCTTGTATGGCGGCCATCTTGAAAAATGAAAAAAACAAAAATCGAACCAAAAATATCAAATAAGCTCAACGAGGACCACCCGCGTGCAAAATTTCATCCCGATCAGAGCAACTTTTTTTTCGGCCGCCATTTTGGATCCGCCATCTTGGATTTTCGTGACCACCGGCACTTGACCCCTACCGCCCTCTATGACATTTGGTGGAACACCCCCCCACTATCTCTAACCGTTTCCAAGATATTCAACTTTTTATTTTGTATGGCAGCCATCTTGTTTTCCGCCATTTTGGATTTTTTACACGAAAATCTGAAATTGCCCAGGGTGTGCTCCAAAATTAGTTTGAGAACCACCCCCCTGCCTCTTATAGTTTGGCCAGGCCGCAGGGTCACTCCATGATGAGGAGCAGTTTTCCAAGATTTCGGAATTTTCCCATACTCACCAAAACCACCTCCACACTTTTCCCATACACGACTTTCACCTCCCGACCCTCCTTCTGGGAGAACAATTATGTCAGTCAGTGAGTGAGTGAGTGAGTGGGTTTCCAGCTATATATATAGTAACTAGTGGTTGCGTAGTGCGCGGGCTGCTAAAGCAGCCCGCGGTCGTTGTGCCTGCGGTGTTTTGTTGGGCGGCGCAAGTTATTTTATTTAAATACTGTTCTGACCTAAACATGTTCCTTTTGTATAGCGGCCATCTTGAAAATACTTGAAATCTACAAATCAACCTAATATCCAAGGTCAGTAACCCAAGAAACCCCCAAATGTCAATTTTGAGTCCAATCAGAGCAAGTTTTGTATTTAACAGCCGCCATCTTGAAAATTCTCAAAATCCATAAATCAGCAAAATCTATGATCAGCAACCCATAAAACCCGTAAGTTGCGATTTCTAGCCAGATCGGAGCAAGATTAGTTTTAGCTGCCATTTTAAATACGCCATTTTGTTTTTCTATGATATGTCAAATTTGCTGGTGAGGTGGGTGGTGCGCGGGCAGTTAAAGCAGCGCGTGCCGGTTTCCAGTTAGGGTGTGGCGTGCGCGGGCAGCTAAAGCAGCCCGCGTGCCGTTTTCCAGGTCAGGGTGCGGCGTGCGCGGGCAGCTAAAGCAGCCCACGTGCCGGTGTCCTGGTAGGGTGCGGAGTGCGCGGGCAGATAAAGCAGCCCGCGTGCCGGTGTCCTGGTAGGGTGCGGGGTGCGCGGGCAGCTAAAGCAGCCCGCGTGTCGGTGTGCAGGTGAGGCGCGTGGTGCGCGGGCAGCTAAAAGCTAAAGCAGCCCGCGTGCCAAATGTGACTTTAGTATGGCGGCCATCTTGAAAATTTTTAAAATCTACAAATCAACCTAATATCCAAGGTCAGTAACCCAAGAAACCCCTAAATGTCAATTTTGAGTTCAATCAGAGCAAGTTTTGTTTTTATTAGCCGCCATCTTGTAAATTCTCAAAATCCAACAAACAACAAAATCTATGATCAGCTACCCCTAATACCTGTAACTTATGATTTCTAGCCAAATCGGAGCAAGATTCGTTTCAGCCGCCATTTTGTTTTTCTATAACATGTCAAAATTGCTGGTGAGGAAAGTGGTGCGCGGGCAGCTAAAGCAGCCCGCGAGCTGGTGTGCGGGTGGGGTGCGAGGTGCGTGGGCAGCTAAAGCAGCCCGCGTGCCGGTGTCCAGATAGAGTGCGGGGTGCTTTAGCTGCCCGCGAGCCGGTGTGCGGGTGGGGTGCGGGGTGCGCGGGCAGCTAGAGCAGCCCGCGGAGTTTTGTTGGGCTGTTGTTTGTTTGGCGGCGCAAGTCTTTAATTATAATTTGATTCGGGCCCTTTCAATTTGATGTTGTATGGCGGCCATCTTGAAAAATTACAAATAGTCAAAAACAATTTCAAACCTGAAATCAGAAACCTTAAACACCCCCAGATGTCAATTTTGAGTCCAATCAGAGCAAGTTGTGTTTTTATCAGCCGCCATCTTTAAAACTGTCAAAATCCTAAATCTAACCAAACTCTATGATAAGCTACCCCAAAAACCCCTTGACTACGTTTTCAAGCCAGATCGAAGCAAGATAAATTTCAGCCGCCATCTTAAATCCACCATTTTGTTTTTATAATATCATGTCAAAATTGCTGGTGAGGTGAGTTGTGCGCGGGCAGCTAAAGCAGCCCGCGTGCCGATATGCCAGTGAGGTGCAGGGTGCGCGGGCAGTGACTTTTGTATGGCGGCCATCTTGAAAATTCACGTAGTCACAAAAACAACTTCAGATCTATAATCAGCGACCCCGGCAACAACCAGATATCGATTTTCAGCCGGTTCAGAGCAACTTGACACCCGGCCGCCATCTGGGATCCGCCATATTGAATTTTTGACGAACACATTTTTTTGTCCTAATACATACCTAACATATTTAGTAAGAAACTACCAACCTACCTGCAAAAATGTCCGCGATACAATAAAATACATGATTTACCTACAAAATGTTGTATGGCGGCCATCTTGAAAAATGACAAAAACACAAAACAAACCATAAAAATAAATTCCTTGAACCCGATAACTTCCAGATATCAATTTTGAGACGGATCGGAGCAAATTGACTCCCGACCGCCATCTTTGATCCGCCATATTGGATTTTTGACGAACACAATTTTTTGTCCTCATACATACCTACCATATTTTCTAAGAATTTACCAACCCACCTGCAAAAATTTCCACGATACAATGAAATACATGCTTTACCTACAAAATTTTGTATGGCGGCCATCTTGAAAAATTGCGAAATCACAAAACAAACCATAAAAATAAAATCACTGACCCCGAAAACCCCCAGATATCGATTTTGAGCCGGATCGGAGCAAATTGCCTCCCGGCCGCCATCTTGAATCCGCCATATTGAATATTGACATTTGCCAAAACTTGCCTACCCCGGAGAGGAACAATACAAAGTATGGCGACCGCACACCTCGGGGACACCGTTTCCGCGTCAGAGCCAAAAAAAGCTCCCCATACAAAATACCCTTGTATGGCGGCCATCTTTAAAAATGGCATAATCAAAAAACAAACCAAAAATATCAAATAAGCTCCCCGAGGACCACCCGCTTGCAAAATTTCATCCCGATCCGAGCAACTTTTTTTTCGGCCGCCATTTTGGATCCGCCATCTTGGATTTTCGTGACGACGGGCACTTGACCCCCACCGCCCTCTATGACATTTGGTCGAACACCCCCCCTCTATCTCTAACCGTTTCCGAGATATTCAACTTTATATTTTGTATGGCGGCCATCTTGTTTTCCGCCATTTTGGTTTTTTTTTACCAAAAGCTGAAACTGCCCAGGGTGTGCTCCAAAATTAGTTTGAGATCCACCCCCCTACCTCTTATAGTTTAGCCAGGCTGCAGGGTCACTCCATGATGAGGAGCAGTTTTCCAAGATTTCGGAATTTTCCCATACTCACCAAAATCACCTCCACACTTTTCCCATACACGACTTTTACCCCCCGACCCTCCTTCTGGGAGAACAATTATGTCAGTCAGTGAGTGAGTGGGTTTCCAGCTATATATATATTAACTAGTGGTTGCGTAGTGCGCGGGCTGCTAAAGCAGCCCGCGGTCGTTGTGCCTGCGGTGTTTTGTTTGGCGGCGCAATTTTTTAATTTTATATTGTTCTGGCCTAAACATGTTTTTTTTGTATGGCGGCCATCTTGAGAATACTTGAAATCTAAAAATCAACTTAATAATCGAGGTCAGTATCCCAAATAACCCTAAGATGTCAATTTTGAGTCCAATCAGAGCAAGTTCTGTTTTTAAAAGCCGCCATCTTGAAAATTCCCAATATCCAAAAATCAGCAAAATCTTTGATCAGTAACCCACAAAACCCGTTAGTTACGATTTCTAGCCAGATCGCAGCAAGATTAGTTTTAGCCGCCATCTTGAATCCGCCATTTTGTTTTTTTATGACATATCAAAAAAGCTGGTGAGGTGTGTGGTGCGCGGGCAGCTAAAGCAGCCCGCGTGCCAGTTCCCAGGTAGGGTGCGGCGGGCGCGGGCAGCTAAAGCAGCCCGCGTGCCGGTGTGCAGGTAGGGTGCGGGGTGCGCGGGCAGCTAAAGCAGCCCGCGTGCCGGTACCCAGGTAGGGCACGGGGTGCGCGGGCAGCTAAAGCAGCCCGCGTTCCGGTGTCCAGGTAGGGCGCAGGGTGCGCGGGCAGCTAAAGCAGCCCGCGTGCCGGTGTCCTGGTAGGGTGCGGGGTGCGCGGGCAGCTAAAGCAGCCCGCGTGCCGGTGTCCAGGTAGGGTGTGGGGTGCGCGGGCATCTAAAGCAACCCGCGTGCCGGTGTCCAGGTAGGGCGCGGAGTGCGCGGGCAGCTAAAGCAGCCCGCGTGCCGGATGTGACTTTTGTTTGGCGGCCATCTTTAAAATTCACGCAGTCACGAAAAAATAATCATGTTTATAATCAGTAACCCTGATATCCCCCAGATATCGATTTTGACCCGGATCAGAGCAACTTGACACCCGGCCGCCATTTTTAAAATATAAAGAAAGAATTAGTCCAAATACATACCTACCATATTTCCAAAGAAACTACCAACCGACCTGCAATTAATCCCGCGATACAATGAAATACATGATTCACCTACAAAATTTTGTATGGCGGCCATCTTGAAAATTTACACAGTCACAAAAAATACTTCAGATCTATAATCAGCGACCCCGACAACTCCCAGATATCGATTTTCAGCCGTATCAGAGCAACTTGACTTCCGGCCGCCATCTTGGTTCCGCCATTTTAAATTTTTGACAAACACAATTTTTTGTCCTAATACAAACCTACCGTATTTCCAAAGAAACTACCAACCTACCTGCATTAAATTCCGCGATACAATGAAATACATGATTTACCTACAAAATTTTGTATGGCGGCCATCTTGAAAAATGGTAGATTCACAAAACAAACCACCAAAATAAAATCATTGACCCCGAAAACCCCCAGATATCGATTTTGAGCCGGATCGGAGCAAATTGACTCCCGGCCGCCATCTTGAATCCGCCATATTGGATTTTGACATTACCTAAAACATGCCTACCCCGGAGAGGAACAATACAAAGTATGGCGGCCCCCCACCTCAGGGACACCGTTTCCGCGTCAGAGCCAAAAAAAGCTCCCCATACAAAATACCCTTGTATGGCGGCCATCTTTAAAAATGGCATAATCAAAAAACAAACCAAAAATATCAAATAAGCTCCCAGAGGACCACCCGCTTGCAAAATTTCATCCCGATCCGAGCAACTTTTTTTTCGGCCGCCATTTTGGATCCGCCATCTTGGATTTTCGTGACCACCGGCACTTGACCCCCACCGTCCTCTATGACATTTGGTCGAACACCCCCCCTCTATCTCTAACCGTTTCCGAGATATTCAACTTTATATTTTGTATGGCGGCCATCTTGTTTTCCGCCATTTTGGATTTTTTTCACCAAAATCTGAAATTGCCCAGGGTGTGCTCCAAAATTAGTTTGAGATCCACCCCCCTACCTCTTATAGTTTAGCCAGGCCGCAGGGTCACTCCATGATGAGGAGCAGTTTTCCAAGATTTCGGAATTTTCCCATACTCACCAAAACCATCTCCACACTTTTTCCATACACGACTTTCACCCCCCGACCCTCCTTCTGGGAGAACAATTATGTCAGTCAGTGAGTGAGTGAGTGAGTGAGTGGGTTTCCAGCTATATATATAGTAACTAGTGGTTGCGTAGTGCGCGGGCTGCTAAAGCAGCCCGCGGTCGTTGTGCCTGCGGTGTTTTGTTGGGCGGCGCAAGTATTTAATTTAATTTAATATAGTTCTGCCCTACACAAATAACAAATATATTTTATATGGCGGCCATCTTGAAATAATTGAAATCTAAAAGTCAATTTAATATTTGAGGTCAGTATTCCAAAAAACCCTCAGATGTCAATTTTGAGTCCAATCCGAGCAAGTATTTTTTCTATCAGCCGCCATCTTGAAAATTCTCGTTACCCAAAAATCAACCTAAATCTATGATCAGCTACCCTAAAAATTGCTTGTCTACGATTTTAAGCAAGATCGAGGCAAGATAAGTGTTAGCCGCCATTTTGTTTTTATAACGTGTCAAATTGCTGGTGAGGTGCGGGGTGCGCGGGCAGCTAAAGCAGCCCGCGTGCTAGTTTCCAGGTAGGGTGCGCAGCCCGCGTGCCGGTGTGCGGGTAGGGTGCGGGGTGCGCGGGCAGCTAAAGCAGCCCGCGTGCCGGAGTGCAGGTGAGGTGCGTGGTGCGCGGGCATCTAAAGCAGCCCGCGAGCTGGATGTGACTTTTGTATGGCGACCATTTTGAAAATGCACAAGGTCCAAGTCAACCTAATATCCAAAGTCAGTAACTCAAGAAACCCCTAAATGTCAATTTTGAGTTCAATCAGAGCAAGTTTTGTTTTTATTTGCCATCTTGAAAATTCTCAAAATCCAACAAACAACAAAATCTATGATCAGCTACCCCTAATACCTGTAAGTTATGATTTCTAGCCAAATCGGAGCAAGATTCGTTTTAGCCGCCATCTTGAATCCGCCATTTTGTTTTTCTATAACATGTCAAAATTGCTGGTGAGGAAAGTGGTGCGCGGGCAGCTAAAGCAGCCCGCGACCTGGTGTGCGGGTGGGGTACGAGGTGCGTGGGCAGCTAAAGCAGCCCGCGTGCCGGTGTTCAGATAGATCGCGGGGTGCGCGGGCAGCTAAAGCAGCCCGCGACCTGGTGTGCGGGTGGGGTACGAGGTGCGTGGGCAGCTAAAGCAGCCCGCGTGCCGGTGTTCAGATAGATCGCGGGGTGCGCGGGCAGCTAAAGCAGCCCGCGAGCTGGTGTGCGGGTGGGGTGCGAGGTGCGCGGGCAGCTAGAGCAGCCCGCGGTGTTTTGTTGGGCTGTTGTTTGTTTGGCGGCGAAAGTCTTTAATTATAATTTGATTCGGGCCCTTCCAATTTGATGTTGTATGGCGGCCATCTTGAAAAATTACGAATAGTCAAAAACAATCTCAAACCTGAAATCAGAAACCCTAAACACCCCCAGATGTCAATTTTGAGTCCAATCAGAGCAAGTTGTGTTTTTATCAGCCGCCATCTTGAAAACTGTCAAAATCCAAAATCTAACCAAACTCTATGATAAGCTACCCCAAAAACCCCTTGTCTACGTTTTCAAGCCAGATCGAAGCAAGATAAATTTCAGCCGCCATCTTAAATCCACCATTTTGTTTTTATAATATCATGTCAAAATTGCTGGTGAGGTGAGTTGTGCGCGGGCAGCTAAAGCAGCCCGCGTGCCGATATGCCAGTGAGGTGCAGGGTGCGCGGGCAGTGACTTTTGTATGGCGGCCATCTTGAAAATTCACGTAGTCACAAAAACAACTTCAGATCTATAATCAGCGACCCCGGCAACAACCAGATATCGATTTTCACCCGGTTCAGAGCAACTTGACACCCGGCCGCCATCTGGGATCCGCCATATTGAATTTTTGACGAACACATTTTTTTGTCCTAATACATACCTACCATATTTCCCAAGAAACTACCAACCTACCTACACTAAATTCCGCGATACAATGAAATACATGATTTACCTACAAAATGTTGTATGGCGGCCATCTTGAAAAATTACAAGAACACAAAACAAACCATAAAAATAAATTTCTTGAACCCGATAACCTCCAGATATCAATTTTGAGACGGATCGGAGCAAATTGACTCCCGGCCGCCATCTTTGATCCGCCATATTGGATTTTTGACACACATAATTTTTTGTCCTCATACATACCTACCATATTTTCTAAGAATTTATCAACCTACCTGCAAAAATTTCCGCGATACAATGAAATACATGATTTACCTACAAAATTTTGTATGGCGGCCATCTTGAAAAATGGTAGAGTCACAAAACAAACCACCAAAATAAAATCATTGACCCCAAAAACCCCCAGATATCGATTTTGAGCCGGATTGACTCCCGGCTGCCATCTTGAATCCGCCATATTGGATTTTAACATTTACCAAAACATGCCTACCCCGGAGAGGAACAATACAAAATATGGCAACCCCCCACCTCGGGGACACCGTTTCCGCGCCAGAGCCAAAAAAAGCTCCCCATACAAAATACCCTTGTATGGCGGCCATCTTGAAAAATGGAAATATCAAAAAAGAAACAAAAAATATCAAATAAGCTCCCCGAGGACTACCTGCATGCAAAATTTCATCCCGATCCGAGCAACTTTTTTTTCGGCCGCCATTTTGGATCCGCCATCTTGGATTTTCGTGACCACCGGCACTTGACCCCCACCGCCCTCTATGACATTTGGTCGAACACCCCCCCTCTATCTCTAACCGTTTCCGAGATATTCAACTTTTTATTTTGTATGGCGGCCATCTTGTTTTCAGCCATTTTGGATTTTTTTCACCAAAATCTGAAATTGCCCAAGGTGTGCTCCAAAATTAGTTTGAGAACCACCCCCCTACCTCTTATAGTTTAGCCAGGCCGCAGGGTCGCTCCATGATGAGGAGCAGTTTTCCAAGATTTCGGAATTTTCCCATACTCACCAAAGCCACCTCCACACTTTTCCCATACACGACTTTCACCCCCCGACCCTCCTTCTGGGAGAACAATTATGTCAGTCAGTGAGTGAGTGAGTGAGTGGGTTTCCAGCTATATATATATACTAGTGGTTGCGTAGTGCGCGGGCTGCTAAAGCAGCCCGCGGTCGTTGTGCCTGCGGTGTTTTGTTGGGCGGCGCAAGTCTTTAATTATAATTCGATTTGAGCCCTTTTAATTTGATTTTGTATGGCGGCCATCTTGAAAATTTTTAAAATCTACAAAACAACCTAATATCTAAAGTCAGTAACTCAAAAAACCCCTAGATGTCAATTTTGAGTCAAATCTGAGCAAGTTTTCTTTGTATCAGCCGCCATCTTGAAAATTCTCGAAATCCAAAAATCAACCAAAATCTATGATCAGCTACCCCAAAAACCCCTTGTCTACGATTTCAAGCCAGATCGAAGCAAAATTAGTGTTAGCAGCCATTTTGATTTTTATAACATGTCAAATAGCCGGTGGGGTGCGAGTGCGTGAGCAGCTAAAGCAGCCCGCGGTCGTTGTGCCTACGGTGTTTTGGTCGGCGGCGTTAGTTTTTAATTTAATATAGTTCTGGCCTAAACAAATTTATTTTGTATGGCAGCCATCTTGAAAATGCTTGAAATCTAAAAATCAATTTCATATTCGAGGTCAGTATCCCAAAACACCCTCAGATGTCAATTTTGCGTTTAATCTGAGCAAGTAGTTTTTCTATCAGCCGCCATCTTGAAATTTTTCGAAATCCAAAAATCAACCAAAATCTATGATCAGCTACCCCAAAAACCCCTTATCTACGATTTCAAGCCAGATCGAAGCAAAATTAGTGTTAGCAGCCATTTTGATTTTTATAACATGTCAAATAGCCGGTGGGGTGCGAGTGCGTGAGCAGCTAAAGCAGCCCGCGGTCGTTGTGCCTGTGTTTTTAATTTAATATAGTTCTGGCCTAAAAAAATTTATTTTGTATGGCAGCCATCTTGAAAATGCTTGAAATCTAAAAATCAATTTAATATTCGAGGTCAGTATCCCAAAACACCCTCAGATGTCAATTTTGCGTTTAATCTGAGCAAGTAGTTTTTCTATCAGCCGCCATCTTGAAATTTCTCGAAATCCAAAAATCAACCAAAATCTATAATCAGCTACCCCAAAAACCCCTTGTATACGATTTCAAGCCAGATCGTAGCAGGATTAGTATTAGCCGCCATTTTGTTTTTTATTACATGTCAAATTGCTGATGAGGTAAGTAGTGCGCGGCCAGCTAAAGCAGCCCGCGTGCCGGTGTGCAGGTGAGGTACGTGGTGCGCTGGCAGCTAAAGCAGCCCGCGTGCCGATATGCCAGTGACATGCGGTGTGCGCGGGCAGCTAAAGCAGCCCGCGTGCCGGTGTCCTGGTAGGGTGCGGTGTGCGCGGGCAGCTAAAGCAGCCCGCGTGCCGATGTCCTGGTAGGGCGCGAGGTGCGCGGGCAGCTAGAGCAGCCCGCGTGCCGGTGTCCAGGTATGGCGCGGGGTGCGCGGGCAGCTAAAGCAGCCCGCGTGCCTGTGTCCTGGTAGAGTGCGGGGTGCGCGGGCAGCTAAAGCAGCCCGCGTGCCGGATGTAACTTTTGTATGGCGGCCATCTTGAAAATTCACGCAGTCACAAAAAAAGATCAAATCTGTAATCCACGAACCCAAAAACCCCCAGATATCGATTTTCAGCCCGATCATAGCAACTTGACACCCGGCCGTCATCTTTGATCCGCCATTTTGGATTTTTGACAAAATTAATTTAATGTCCTATTACATACCTACCATATCTCCAAACAAACTACTAACCCACCTGCGATAAATTTCGCGATACAATGAAATACATAATTAACCTACAAAATTTTGTATGGCGGCCATTTTGAAAATGCACAAAGTCACAAAAAAACTTCAGATCTGTAATCAGCGACCCCGACAACCACCAGATATCGATTTTCAGCCGGATCAGAGCAACTTGGCAACCGGCCGCCATCTTAGATCTACCATATTGGATTTTTGACGAACATAATTTTTCGTTCTAATACATACCTACAATACTTCCAAAGAAACTATCAACCTACCTGCAATAAATACCGCGATACAATGAAATACATGATTTTTCTGTAACATTTTGTATGGCGGCCATCTTGAAAAATGGCAAAATAACAAAACAAACCATAAAAATAAAAACACTGACCGCGACAACCACCATATATTGATTTTGAGCTGGATCGGAGCAACTTGACACCCGGCCGTCATCTTGGATCCGCCATATTTGATTTTTGACAAAATTAATTTAATGTCCTATTACATACCTACCATATCTCCAAACAAACTACTAACCCACCTGCGATAAATTTCGCGATACAATGAAATACATAATTAACCTACAAAATGTTGTATGGCGGCCATCTTGAAAAATGGGTAAATCACAAAACAATCCATAAAAATAAAAACACTGACCCCGAAAACCCCCAGATATCGATTTTGAGCCGGATCGGAGCAAATTGACTCCCGGCCGCCATCTTGAATCGGCCATATTGGATTTTGACATATACCAAAAATTGCCTACCCCGGAGAGGAACAATACAAAGTATGGCGACCCCCCACCTCGGGGACACCGTTTCCGCGCCAGAACCAAAAAAAGCTCCCCATACAAAATACCCTTGTATGGCGGCCATCTTGAAAAATGGAAAAATCAAAAAACGAACCAAAAATATCAAATAAGCTCCCCGAGGACCACCCGCATGCAAAATTTCTTCCCGATCGGAGCAACTTTTTTTTCGGCCGCCATTTTGGATCCGCCATCTTGGATTTTCGTGACCACTGGCACTTGACCCCCAACGCCCTCTATGACATTTGGTCGAACACCCCCCCTCTATCTCCAACTGTTTCCGAGATATTCAACTTTTTATTTTGTATGGCGGCCATCTTGTTTTCAGCCATTTTGGATTTTTTTCACCAAAATCTGAAATTGCCCAGGGTGTGCTCCAAAATTAGTTTGAAAACCAACCCCCTACCTCTTATAGTTTAGCCAGGCCGCAGGGTCATTCCATGATGAGGAGCAGTTTTCCAAGATTTCGGAATTTTCCCATACTCACCAAAGCCACCTCCACACTTTTCCCATACACTACTTTCACCCCCCGACCCTCCTTCTGGGAGAACAATTATGTCAGTCAGTGAGTGAGTGAGTGAGTGGGTTTCCAGCTATATATATATTAACTAGTGGTTGCGTAGTGCGCGGGCTGCTAAAGCAGCCCGCGGTGTTTTGTTGAGCTGTTGTTTGTTTGGCGGCGCAAGTTTTTAATTTTATATTGTTCTGGCCTAAACAAATTTGTTTTGTATGGCGGCCATCTTGAAAATACTTGAAATCTAAAAATCAACTTAATATTTGAGGTCAGTATCCCAAAGAACCCTCAGATGTCAATTTTGAGTCCAATCAGAGCAAGTTTTGTATTTAACAGCCGCCATCTTGAAAATTCGCAAAATCCAAAAATCAGCAAAATCTATGATCCGCAACCCATAAAACCCATAAGTTACGATTTCTAGCCAGATCGGAGCATTTTGTTTTTCTATGATATGTCAAAATTGCTGGTGAGGTGGGTGGTGCGCTGGCAGCTAAAGCAGCCCGCGTGCCGTTTTCCAGTTCAGGGTGCGGCGTGCGCGGGCAGCTAAAGCAGCCCACGTGCCGGTGTCCTGGTAGGGTGCGGGGTGCGCGGGCAGCTACAGCAGCCCGCGTGCCGGTGTCCTGGTAGGGTGCGGGTTGCGCGGGCAGCTAAAGCAGCCCGCGTGCCGGTGTGCAGGTGAGGCGCGTGGTGCGCGGGCAGCTAAATCAGCCCGCGTGCCGATATGCCAGTGAGGGGCAGGTTGCGCGGGCAGCCCGCGTGCCGGATGTGACTTTTATATTGCGGCGCAAGTCTTTAATTATAATTTGATTATGGCCCTTTCAATTTGATGTTGTATGGCGGCCATCTTGAAAAATCTCAAATAGTCAAAAACAATCTCAAACCTGAAATCAGAAACCCTAAACACCCCCAGATGTCAATTTTGAGTCCAATCAGAGCAAGTTGTGTTTTTACAGCCGCCATCTTGAAAACTGTCAAAATCCAAAATCTAACCAAACTCTATGATAAGCTACCCCAAAAACCCCTTGTCTACGTTTTCAAGCCAGATCAAAGCAAGATAAATTTAAGTCGCCATCTTAAATCCACCATTTTGTTTTTATAATAGCATGTCAGAATTGCTGGTGGGGTGAGTTGTGCGCGGGCAGCTAAAGCAGCCCGCGTGGCGATATGCCAGTGAGGTGCAGGGTGCGCGGGCAGCTAAAGCAGCCCGCGAGCCGGATGTGACTTTTGTATGGCGGCCATCTTCAAAATTCACGTTGTCACAAAAACAACTTCAGATCTATAATCAGCGACCCCGGCAACAACCAGATATCGATTTTCAGCCGGATCAGAGCAACTTGACACCCGGCCGCCATCTGGGATCCGCCATATTGAATTTTTGATTAACACATTTTTTTGTCCTAATACATACCTACCATATTTCCTAAGAAACTACCAACCTACCTGCAATCAATTCCGCGATAAAATCAAATACATAATTCACCTACAAAATTTTGTATGGCCGCCATCTTGAAAAATGGCCAAATCAATAAACAAACCAAAAAAATAAAAACAATGACCCCGAAAACCCCCAGATATCGATTTTGAGCCGGATCGGAGCAAATTTACTCCCGGCCGCCATCTTGAATCCGCCATATTGGATTTTGAAATTTACCAAAACATGCCTACCCTGGAGAGGAACAATACAAAGTATGGCGACCCCCCACCTCGGGGACTCCGTTTCCGCGCCAGAGCCAAAAAAAGCTCCCCATACAAAATACCCTTGTATGGCGGCCATCTTGAAAAGTGAGAAATTCAAAAAACGAACTTAAAATATTAAATAAGCTCCCCGAGGACCATCCGCATGTAAAATTTCATCCCGATCAGAGCAACTTTTTTTTCGGCCGCCATTTTGGATCCGCCATCTTGGATTTTCGTGACCACTGGCACTTGACCCCCACCGCCCTCTATGACATTTGGTCGAACACCACCCTTCTATCTCCAACCGTTTTCGAGATTTTCAACTTTTTATTTTGTATGGCAGCCATCTTGTTTTCCGCCATTTTGGATTTTTTTCACCAAAATCTGAAACTGCCCAGGATGTTCTCCAAAATTAGTTTGAGATCCACCCCCCTACCTCTTATAGTTTAGCCAGGACGTAGGGTTACTCCATGGTGAGGAGCAATTTTCCAAGATATCGGAATTTTCCCATACTCACCAAAACCACGTCCACACTTTTCCCATACACGACTTTCGCCCCCCGACCCTCCTTCTGGGAGAACAATTATGTCAGTCAGTGAGTGAGTGGGTTTCCAGCTATATATATATTAATAATATTAAATTGTAAATAAAATAATTAAGAAGCATATAGTACGGGTAGGTTAAATCATTATTTTCAGAATATTCTCAGTAACATTGTAGTCAAGGGATTTCAGCCATTTTATTAAACTTCGCTTTGCTTCTGACAGTTTATATTTTTTAATGATGCACTCCTTGTTTACTGCGGTGTAGATATACGGATAAGTAAAGTTTCTAAATCGCCGGGCAAAAGTAGTGTTAACTTTAGGTGTTTTCACAAGATAGACCCTTCTCTGCGATATGGATAACTGCTCAACACATGTTAGATTAAGTACAGATTTATGTTGGGCTAGACTAGCTTTTAAAACGTATAGCTGACGTACTGTTAAGACATCTGCCTCCTGATATAGCCTATCAGTTGGAAACCTGAAGGGTTTTTTGTAAAGAACCTTTAAAACCGATCTTTGGGCCCTTTCTAACATGATCATAAAAGTTTTAGCAGCACTGCCCCAAAGACCTATGCAATACGTAATCACCGATTGACATAGCGCTGTGTAAACCAGGCGAAGAATATTCTGATCGGCACAGTCACGTAAAAGCTTCATCACGCCTATGAGCTTCCTAGTTCGACCCGACATGACTCGTATGTGCTGCTTGAAAGACAAGTGTTCATCTAGTGTAATTCCTAGGTATTTTAGCATCTCAGATCTTTGAATGGATTTGCAATCACAAACGTTAGTTAATTGAGGATGGGAACAAGCGTGTACCTTTAAACTTGAACTTAGATTAGGTGGTCCAGATGGTTTTGTTTTATAAAAGCACATAAATTTAGTCTTGCTCGTATTCAAAGTTAGAAGATTATTGTTTAGCCATTCAGCAACTAAAGTCATACCATTCTCAGCGCTATTAAAAACTTCTTTCCAGGAATTTCCTTGAAAAATTATAGCTGTATCATCAGCATAACAAACAACCGTTGTGTTTTTATGGTTCTTTAGTAAATTTTCAATATTATTTATGTAAATTATAAAAAGTGTGGGGCCTAAAACACTGCCTTGAGAAACGCCAAATTTGATGTTAGCATAGTCACTTATAAAATTTTCCACTTTTACACACTGAGTCCGATTTTCTAAGTAACTACGAAACCATTGTAACGCTAGTCCTCTAATCCCAATCACTTCAAGTTTTTTTTACAATATAGTAGTGGAAACTGTATCGAAGGCTTTGGCCAGGTCAAGAAAGATTCCTAGACAAGATTTACCTTTATCCAGAGCCTTCGACACTTTGTTTAGGTCGTTTACGCTCAGCTTACCCCATTAGGGATAGAGGCGTGATTATGTGTATGTATGTACTTAAGGGGCTTCTGGACTAAGTGGCGCCCTCATGACAAAAAAATAAATTTCACCGAAAACACAATCAATCGCAAATCCCGTAGATCAAATTTAGGTTAAAACAATGAAGGTCATTTAGAACCTCATAATGTAACAACCTCATAACTTATAGTTCGTTCTAGTTACAGATAGAAAATTTGCGAAAAACGGACACTTAGCACTTTTGCTATCTACAACTGCAGTGAACACTGAATTATTAATTTATAATGCTTACAATAATCTTTAGTACCTATATTTCAATCTGATCTACCGGATTTTTGATTAATTGCATTTCAGTGAGTAATGTTTTTTTAACTGATGAGGGCGCTGGCGTGCACTGGAAACCCCTTTAAAAGGCATATAAGGGGACATCTATCTTTTTTTTTCCATGCTGGACAGGGAGCGAAAGAAAAACATAGAATAAGCCAGCTGCATTTCCTTCCGGGAATGCTGTAAAAAACAGCTAAAGAATGCGAGAGTTTCTGTATATTGTAATTTAGGCGATGGGCTGTCAAACTGTCACTACTTCTTTCTGGTCGTTCCCTCAATGCTGAGGATCGTGACTGTATGTCAATCTTCTCCACTGGGTCCGGTTCTGTGCCAGATATCTATCTTAAATAACCCTCAAATCTTTGTCAGACGTGGCGGAACGACCTTTGTTTAGATAGTTTACGCTCTGCCTACCCCATTAGGGATAAAGGCGTGATTATATGTATGTATGTATCAGTGGCGAGGGGTGCAATTTTATCGAGGGAAAGCGAAAACAAAAAAGACATTCAAGCATTTTTTTAGTTTCGACGTAATTCCCGGATTCGTTGGAGATGGGACTCTTTAAGGGAAGCCAACGGGAATCAGCTTGTATGGACCCTTCGTCACTGGTACGTATGTATGTTGAGTTCTATAATTATGGTAAGCCTATTTCATTAATAAAAAAACTTCCATGCTGGACTGGGAGAGATAGAAAAACATAGAATGTTCCAGCTGCCCTTCCTCCCGGGCATGCTGTGGAAGTCAGTAAAAGGGACTCGAGGGTTACAGTGTATTGTAATTTAGGCGATGGGCTGACAACCTGTCACTATAGCAATACATATTACAATATAAAATTGCCCTCAATTTTAGTCAGACGTGGCGAAAGCGCCTTTTACGAGGCGTTAAACGCTCTGCCTACCCCGTAAGGGATAAAGGCGTGATGTATGTATGTAAAAAAGCTTACTTTTTGTCGTGGTCGTCAAGATACTTGTCGTTGCCGGTGAGCGGCGCGGCGCATAGCTCGGCGAGCCGCTCGCGCACCGGCTGGTCGCGCGAGTTGCTGCGCATGTGGCACGGCGCGCACAGCAACACCACGTCGTGGGAGGAGTGCTCCTTCATCACGTCTGCAGTAAACATCATGCGATCATGTTTCATGCCTTACGGAGTAGATGGAGCCTCACGACTTCATGAAAAAGCGATATTTTATTTTATTTAGGGAGCTTACAGCATTCACAAATTAATCAAGTATATTTATTAAATAAGTGCCAATTATAAGCTAATTATCGTGAAATGTCGTGCTCACTGCGCTCGCATAGAGAATTTTATTGAATTTTCATAGAAATATTGCGCTGGCTTCGCTCTCGTAATGTATGATTCGGCTTTAATTAAATATTACGTTCAATTCGCTGGCATACCTATAGTACCCATTGATTCGGCTTTAGTTGTAGTACTATTATATATTCTGTCTTAACTAAAGCTAAGTTAACTAAAGTTAAGAGTCGCGCTCGCTTCGCTCTGGTAACGTATTGATTCATTCCTATTTCATGCAATATCAAGTTCGCTTTGCTTGTGTTATGTAACATAATATTGTGTCGGCTTTAGATATATAATCTAATTTAGATAAAGTGAACCAAGTAGGGTTAAGTGAGCCTAGTAGGCCCAGTTGGTGAAGTCGGCCGAGTTGGTCAAGTGGGCCGAGTTGGTCAAGTGGGCCGAGTTGGTCAAGTGGGCCGAGTTGGTCAAGTGTGCCGAGTTGGTCAAGTGGGCCGAGTTGGTCAAGTGGGCCGAGTTGGTCAAGTGGGCCGAGTTGGTCAAGTGGGCCGAGTTGGTCAAGTGGGCCCAATTAGGACTACTGGGCCGAGTCTCACTTTTTTAATAGCCTGTGATGTCCCACTGCAGGGCAAAGGCCTCTCCTTTCCCCTTCGCTGTCGCGAGCCATGTTTACCCAGTCTTTGTCAAAAGCAGGTATCTAGGTGGTTCTAGGTGGTCGCGCCACCGTTTTCTTGGTCTTCCTCTCCCTCGCCGGCTATCGAGGGAACCCAATCGGTTGCTAACCTGGACTATATGCCTGGGTGCATTCTGCATTAGGGTGGGTCGATGATATTATGGTTTTTTTTTTCGAATTCACTTACGCAAGAGGTATGAAAAGTTGTGGTTTCTCATGTAGATTTCAAATATACAATGAGATTTTAAAAATATATAGATCTTGAACCCTCTACCAGCCATCTTAAAAAATAACAATTTCAAGTAAACTCGAAAAAAAAAGTCGTCTGTTTAATTTAGTTTTCTATTTTATTTGTTATTTGGTGCTTTTTTTTGGGCCCGGGTATATTATTAGTGAAAAGTATTTATTATGATGGTAAGATTTCAGCAAATTACATATAATAAATAGGTGTAAGCTTGCTGTAATTAATTTACGCGTAAATACAAGATCTGTTACATCATATAAAGCAATCAATTTTTCAAATCTTAATAGCAAACCAGATGTAACAATGACGGAAATGTAGGTATATTAAAAAAAAACACTGGTAGAGGGCTAAAAGTAGTATAGGTGTTTTTTTTTTATTTTTCCTGTTATCTACGTACCTTTCCGAAACTCTCAAGTGATCTTGTCAAACGAAATTCTGAAATCAGTGAAATCAGCCCAGCCTATTCTGCATACGTGCCCCACCCAGTCCAATTTCAAATGCTATCTACAATTTCTGTAAATAATCTGTTTGTTTTTAATGAATTTACTGTTGTATTAAGTATTGACACAAATGTTTACTGAATTTGATATTTTTACCCTCGATGACTGTAATTGGTACGCCGTAGTTATTGAAATTAAATAAATAAATTTCAGTTTTATCGTCTTCTCACTAACCTGGGAAATACTTCCTATACTCCCTAGGCACCACGTTCTTGCGTATATACGAATCTGTCCGTCCGCAAACGACGCACTTGTTTTCTTTGAACTTGACGTAATATCTGTCGGGGTCGTTGTCACAGCGCCCCGCCGGCTCGAAGCGCAGACGGATCGATAATGGCTCTTCAGTTATTATGTCTGCTAGACCTTTCTCTACGTACCTTTGAAGAAAAGGAAATAGTTGTTTAAAATATTATTCAACTCGTCGTCGGGTTGCGACCCGATGAACCCTGGTGTCAGAGATTTTAAAACGCCTTTTATTAGA
This sequence comes from Scrobipalpa costella, assembly GCA_949820665.1. NCBI lineage: Eukaryota > Metazoa > Arthropoda > Insecta > Lepidoptera > Gelechiidae > Scrobipalpa > Scrobipalpa costella. Next base: position 22,167,218 of record OX463297.1, read on the forward strand.
GCCACCTGGACCAACAACTTAACGTGCTCTCCGAAGCAAGGATCTAACCAAACAAAACTGGCGATACTTACTAAGTGATACCTAAATTTACAAATAACAACTTTATGTGGGAATCGAACCCACGACCTCCGGATTGGGAGCCTATAGCTTAGACCACTAGACTCTGAAAGTTAATCATTCATGTAATATCTGTCGGGGTCGTTATCACAGCGCCCCGCCGGCTCGAAGCGCAGACGGATCGATAAATACCCTTCAGTTATTATGTCAGCTAGACCTTTCTTTACGTACCTTTTAAGAAAAAGTTTATTTTTGATTTGGATCTCCTCCAATAAACTTAGTGTCAAGGTTTTTTACCCAACTAATGCCTCCGTGGTCTATTGGTCTGAGCCATGGGCCCCTGATCCGGAGGGCCTGGGTTCGATTCCCAGGAGGGGGGAACACACAGCTGATATTTGTCATTTCATCACTTTGTAAGGTTTTCCTAGTTTGGTTAGGACATTGCAGGCTGAACCACTTGATTGTCGGAAAAGAAAAAGGATTCAATACTGTGCTTCAAAGGGAGCGTTAAGCTGTCGGTCCCGGTCACTGTCTTTGATAATGGTTGTTACACAAACCATGTCAGAGGCCTATAAGCTGTGCTATTAGGCGGACAATAGGGTTAATCGGGTCGATTGACTCGATGCCTACACGACAGAAGAAGAATCCTCTATTTCTATTGGCTATAAGGTAGTTTACAAAAATCCAAAACCAAGGTTTATAGTACATCCACTCAAATACTCAATTGATAAGAAGGTGAATTTAGACTTACCACAAAGCTTTTGACCTGTCACAAGTGCTAAGCACCTCTCCATCAGGCGCCTGCATCACACAGTTATCATACAACGGCCTTTTCCTCGTAGAATGTGGAAAACTTTTACTCTTCCCCTCCTTGTTTCTTTTCTTCTCCTTCCTATAAGAACAATCACGATGTCTATCTCTTTCTTATCTAGTTAAAATTCCTATTGGTCTAAGTGAGTTTAGTATTTATGTTGACTTTGTTTGGTAAACCTCTTCCAAAGTTCGAATAAGTCTTCAAGTCTGGAAGGGAATAGAGATAGAATATTTGAGTATTGAGTTAAAATACTTAGATATGGATCAGAAATTAAATTATACAGTTTTTAATTGTAAGGGACAGATTTTGCGTAACAAAATTATACAATTTTACTTTCACAAAGGAATTCTTTGAGGAATTAAAACATAAATTGATTTTGTATGCGAAAGTTTTTAAAATTATTTCATTTCTGAACAAAAAACTTGGTGTTCAGATTCGTTGACTAAGCAACAACACTATCCGTTTGCGGAAAAATGACCCCTTCACTCTTTATATTCGGGACTGGGTTCTTGAAAGGCTACTGTATTTTATGTTTTTTTGGGACTAAGCATCAAATGAGTTCTTACTTTGTGGAATAAGTTGCCACAGGAAGTGATGGACGCTCCATCAGTGAATAGTTTTAAGAACAGATTTGACAACTGGTTAAACATGATAATAAGTGAAAATAAATAAATAATGCTGGACTGAGAGCGAGAGAAAAACATACAATGTGCCAGCTGCATTTCCTTCTGGGCATGCTATAAAAACCAGCTAAGGAGTCCGAGGGTTTCAGTAAATGTAATTTACCTGTCACTACAGTAATATTTTGTTTATCAGATGTGGTGGAACGACCTTTATTAAGATCGTTTACGCTCTGCCTACCCCATTAGGGATAAAGGCTTGATTATATGTATGAAATAAATAAACATGAACTGACACACACCAGCCTAGATATAGGCATATCAGCCTGTGGCTGCTCGCCTAATAATAAATAATAATAATAAAAATAACAATCAACTTACGCTTCATTCTTAGCTTTCTGCTTAGTTTTGAAGTTCACATCAGCATACTTCCAACACAGCTGGTCTAGATTCTCCCAAACATCGTTTTTTCTTCTGAACCAGGAGAAGGTTCCACTGTGGTATTCTTGCACTAAATTGACGAAGATTCTTATAGCTACATGGGCGTCTGCTGCGGCGTAGCTGGTTTGTCTGGCTGTTAGCGTGTCGGCACCCCAGTCACTGCAGCGGACCTAGATATTAAGGGTGTGGGTTAATTCAGTTCACAATTGAACAAATATCATTCTAGACTCACTTGCCCAAATCGGCCTACTTGATCAACTCAGCCCAATTTACCGATTTGGCCTACTTGATCAACTCAGCCCAATTTTCCGACTAGGTCTACTTGATCAACTCAGCCCACTTGATCAACTCAACCCAATTTACCGACTCAGCCCACTAGATCAACTCTGTCCACCTGACCAACTCGGCCAACTCAGCTAACATCTTAATATTCTACTCTTATTAAAATAAAAATTCCTTCCAGGTTGGCCTGGGAGCGAGTGAAAAACATAGAATGTGCCAGCTGCATTTTCTTCCGGGCTGTAAAAACCAGCCAAGGTATCCGAGGGTTTCAGTATATTGTAATTTAATGGCGATGGGCTGACAACCTGTCTCTACAGCAATATACCTACAAATCTATCGTAAATACTTAACCCTCAAAACTTTGTCAGAAGTGGTGGAACAACCTAGATAAGTTTAGGTCGTTTACGCTCTGCATACCCCATTAGGGATAAAGGCGTGATTATATGTATGTATTAAAATAAATATATAACTTTTTGAATGTAAAACTTAATGTAAAATAATTGTTTTTTTTTTATCTGGTCTCACAGCCAGCATGTAAGAAAAATATTGCATTGTGAGTGCTAAAATCCTCAAAAATATATCATTATCTTACTTACCCTCCAACTCTTATCTAAGACTACTTGCAGCAGTGATTTGGACAAGCTAGCGAGGCCACCGGCATCATAGCCACATAGCTCGGCAAGGTGCCTGATGTCCAGGGTAGATTTTAGGTCAATGGAGTAGTCTTGCTGGAGGTATTTCCCATCATCAACAGCTGCTACACCTACTTTGTATATTTTTTCATCTTCTAGTAAATCCTGGAAAAAGTGCAAGTTCAATATGGTTGTGTAAGTTTTTTTTTAAATATTTTACTAGCGACCCGCCCCGGCTTCGCACGGAAATTATCAGTGTTTACATACATACATACATAATATCACGCCTCTATCCCTTAAGGGGTAGGCAGAGCGTCAAACGCCTCGTAAAAGGCCCTTTCGCCATGTCTGACAAAAAAATCACAAATCATATCAGTGTTTCTCTACTATATTATGCATGTATTAAACATATAAACCTTCCTCTTGAATCACTCTATCCATTAAAAGAAACCGCATCAAAATCCAAGGTTTTAAAGATTTATGCATACATAGGGATATAGAGACAGAGAAAGCGACTTTGTTTTATACTATGTAGTGATTAACATGCAATCTGCATGGACCATAAGCAGTTGATTTCAGTGATGATGGTTGTAAGTAATTTAATTTTAATGGTATTAAATGAGTCATTAGAGTTATTTGCTTCTGTTTGAACATTTTAAATGATAACTAATACTAACTAGGCAATTCATATTGATAAGTGAAAAAAACGAGTTTGCTGATCTTAGACCAAATTTAGGCAGGGTTTGAGTCATGCAACCTGTTAAGATTTAAAGGTAGCTAAATTCTGAAATATTCTTAAAAATATAGATGCACATTTTTTGGGTTCAGATTTAAGCCACTTTTCTGTGTCATTTATATTATTATCATACCTTTAACGACTGAGGCACAGCCTGCATTTGACTGAGCCTGAACAGTCCGCAGAGACCGTCAAATGTAGACAACTGGACCAAAGCAACCGGCTGTCTCTTGCCGTTCTCCGTTACCCACTCACAGTCAAAACCTATTGCTCGATGGAGCTTTGTCCTTCTGCAAATAGTACAGGGAGAAATTAACAAGGTCTGTTCTTTACATAATATTGAATTTAAAAGGTATGTTAAGATTCTATTGCATGATTGCAGTTTCTATAAATTTGTTTATATACTTCTAAGTAGTTTTGGTACAAATAAGTAACTTGAACATAAGATTTCCATGTTTTTTTCCTTGTAGAGGTTAATTACCTTTGCAAAGAAAGTGCACTTACTTGCGTAATTCTTGTACAACCTCATCGCAGGCTGACTCCGTGGCCACAGTCTTGATGTTTAGATAGTCCAGAGCCTTTACAGCATCCCGTAGCCTGTATTTATGTCTCAGAAATGCATAACTAGCACCAGCGCAAACTAAGGCAACAGCTGTTGAGGTTATCCCGATTTTAAGCTTAGAACTATCCATTTTCTGGGTTCGGGATTTGTACCACTATCTAGCCGCTACGAAATGGTAATAAGTTTTTTGTCATGCTTATTTAAAGCAGGAATAAAAGGACGAAAACTAAATCAAAATACGATACGGGACACGGGAATGAAGTTTTTGACATTTTATTTTCGTTTGGATATCGGATACACAAACTACACCATTAAATATATTTTCTGCTCTAGCAACACAAGATTTTATAATCTATGGCGAGCAAATAAAAATAATATTGTCAAAAATGGCGAAGTGTTTCTAAATGATTTCTGATGTTTGGTGTATTTATCGCTATTTATTTCGAAATTTGGTAAAAAATCTGAACAGATAACGATGGCACGGGACCGGAGCCCTGAGCGCTCCAGGGGGGGACGCGACAGAGAGCGCCACGAGGAACGAGACTCCCATCGGGAGAAGGTAAAACGCCGTGATAGGTCTCGGAGCCCTGCGAAGAAAGATCGAGACAGGTCTCGAAGCCCCATGAGGAAGGAACGCGAAAGATCTAAAAGCCCACGCAAAGAACGCGCGCGGTCTAAGAGCCCTAAGCGACGCGAAGGCGAAGTTAGGAAAGAGAAGGACAAACGTGATGATAAGGAAAAGGGTAAATCTAAGAAAGATGAGGAAAAGCAGGAAGAGGAGGAAAGTAAGAAAGAAGAAGAACCTTCGAAACCCATAAAGAAAGAACCTTTGTCTTTAGAAGAGCTGCTGGCAAAGAAAAAAGCTGAGGAAGAGGCTCGTTCTAAACCTGTATTTTTAACTAAAGAGCAAAGAGCAGCTTTAGCTCTAGAAAGAAGGCAAAAACAGGTTGACGAAATGAGGGCAAACGTTGATAGACCAACTATCACTACAATTGACCTTACAGGACCTTCTAAAAGAGAAGAAGAAAGGAAATTGAGACAGGAGGAAAGGGAAAAAGAGAGGGAACGGGAGCGGGAAAGGGAAAGAGAAAGAGACATGCGAGAAAGGGATAATAGAGACAGGGACAGGGGGAATGATAGAAGAGATGGAAGGGACAATAACAGAAGAGGAGATGATAAGAAAGAAAAGAATGAGGAAGTCTCAAAAACAAAAGATAAAGAACGTGAAGAAGAGGCAATCAAAGCTCGTTACTTGGGAATTGTTAAGAAGAAGCGCAGAGTCAGAAGATTGAATGATCGTAAGTTTGTATTTGACTGGGATGCAGCAGAGGACACTTCAAATGACTACAATGCCCTTTACAAGGAAAGACATCAAGTACAATTCTTTGGCCGCGGTCACATTGCAGGCATTGACATCAAAGCACAGAAAAAAGATCACTGCAAATTCTACGGAAGCCTGCTTGAGAAACGTAGGACAGAGTTAGAGAAAGAACAAGAGAAGCTACGATTAAAAAAAGTTAAAAAGAAGGAAGATAAACAGAAATGGGATGATAGGCACTGGTCCGAAAAAGATCATGAAGAAATGACAGAAAGAGATTGGAGAATCTTCCGTGAAGATTACAACATAACAATTAAAGGTGGTAGAATTCCTAACCCAATTAGAAATTGGAAAGAGGGAGGCTTCCATGCTGATATTATGACCATCATTGATAAAGTAGGCTATAAAAGTCCAACGCCAATCCAACGTCAAGCCATTCCAATTGGTCTTCAAAATAGAGATATCATTGGTGTTGCTGAAACTGGTTCTGGTAAAACCTTGGCTTTCCTTATTCCTCTTCTCACTTGGATCCAATCCTTGCCTAAGAGTGAGAGAATGGAAGATATTGATCAAGGTCCTTATGCCATTATTTTGGCGCCGACTCGTGAGTTAGCGCAGCAAATTGAAGAAGAAACCAGTAAATTTGGAGTTCCACTTGGAATCACTTCAGTAGTAGTTGTTGGTGGTCTTTCCAGGGAAGAACAAGGTTTCAAGCTAAGACTGGGTTGTGAAATCGTCATAGCCACGCCTGGTCGTCTCATTGACGTACTAGAAAACAGATATTTGGTCCTGAACCGTTGTACTTACGTCGTTCTTGACGAAGCCGATCGTATGATTGATATGGGTTTCGAACCTGATGTGCAAAAGATTTTAGAATACATGCCGGTATCAAATATCAAACCTGACTCGGATGCCGCAGAAGATGCGTCAATTTTGCTGGCGAATTATAATACGAAAAAGAAGTATAGGCAAACTGTGATGTTCACAGCCACTATGCCGCCAGCAGTGGAACGCTTGGCGCGCAGTTATCTCCGCAGACCAGCGATCGTGTACATCGGATCAATTGGTAAACCAGTCGACAGAACTGAACAAGTCGTCTACATGGTGGGCGAGAACGAAAAGCGTAGGAAACTCACAGAAATCTTACAACGCGGTGTCGAACCGCCAATCATTATATTCGTCAACCAAAAGAAAGGAGCAGATGTTCTCGCAAAAGGTTTGGAGAAGCTTGGTTTCAACGCCTGTACATTGCACGGTGGTAAAGGGCAAGAACAACGTGACTTCGCTTTGGCGAGTCTCAAGAATGGTTCTAAGGATATACTAGTCGCCACCGACGTCGCCGGTCGTGGTATCGACATCAAGGACGTCAGTATCGTCATCAACTACGATATGGCGAAGTCGATCGAAGACTACACGCATCGTATCGGTCGTACTGGTCGTGCAGGAAAGACTGGTAAAGCCATATCTTTCGTTACTAAGGAAGATTCGGGCTTGTTCTACGATCTGAAGCAATGTCTCCTTGCTAGTTCTGTGTCCACTTGTCCACCAGAACTCATGAACCACCCAGAAGCGCAACACAAGCCAGGAACAGTCGTCACCAAGAAGAGACGCGAGGAAATGATATTTGCTTAATGCATTATGTATAATGTTTTAACTTATGTAAGGGATTGAATGTAGAAATAAAACATTAATAAAAATAGTATAACATTTTATTTCAGTACCTTGACTTTACATTATTTATTACACTTTAACAAATAAATAAAAATTGACTATTAAACGTAAATCCATACAAAGTACGATTCAATTTGCTGAAGCTGAAACAAAAAGATCATCCATATACATGTAATTCAATCATCTGTTCTCTCAAGTTAGTTTATTTATATTATAAACACTTACTAGGTAATAGGCGGTCTTTTACTTCATCCCGTCGTTTATAATCAACAGTAAATAAGGATTCTGTAAAAAGAAAATAGAAGCGTTTTACTTACCTACAAAAAAAAATTATAACATCATGGCATATACAAAATAGCTCCACATAAATGATTATGAAAGAAAACAAAAGCAGGAACACTTGGCGATATGCTAAGACTGTGTGCATTAATCCATATGATTAAGAATGTGCAGTAGTTAGAAATGTGAATTGCAAACCAAAGAAACACCAAATTGAAATAACAAAGCCGAAAACCGAAGAATCATCGTTAGTTGCTAAAACACAAAAGCCATTCCAAAAGACAACCCAAAAAACCAAGATTGCAAAGCAAAATCCACCAAAACAAGTGCCCAAATGCCATGCCAGGTTTTGTCTACCTATTCCTTCTTAGCGGCACTTTCTTCCTTGGACGGTGGTGGCATGACCATCGTCTTGACAGAAGACGCTAAGGATTTGGTCAAGTCCGCGAACTCGTTAAAGTTCTGCGGAATATGAAGCTCGGGGAACTTGAGCTCCAGTTGCGGGTCACCGGGTTTCACTAGAATTTGGAATACGTTCAATTTTAAATGAAGAATACGGTAATAATGTTACTTCTATAACAATACATTTTTCATTGGATGATTATTAGTTGTACCAGTTGCTTCCCTTCCTAGAAAAAAAAAACTTTAAAAGCTAGTAAAGAGAGACAGGACCCAAGGGTTCCGTGTATTGCAAATTATAAGGCAATGGGCGTCACTGTCGTAATCGAGCGACGATGCTCCTCTCGCGTAGGCGCTGCTTAAATCATCTGACAAGATGACAAAGGCTTAATGATGATTATGAATCGTAGACGGCTGATATTAGGTCGTTTACGCTCTGCCCAAGTCGTAAGGATAGTAAGCGTGACTATCGATTTTAATAAAAAAAATGTTTTGAATACATAGAGATAATTTTAACTCAATTTTCCGATCTCTTCTCTTCCATGCTGTGCGTTTCCTCCCGGGCATGCTGTAAAACCAGCTAAGGGATCCGAGGGTTTCAGTATATTGCAATTTAGGCGATGGGCTGACAACCTGTCACTACAGCAATATACCTACAAATCTATCTTAAATAACCCTCAAAACTTTGTCAGACGTGGCGGAACGACCTTTGTTTAGGTTGTGTACGCGCTGCCTACCCCATTAGGGATAAAGGCGTGATTATATGTATTTTCGATCTGAAACTTTCTATCTATGTGGATGATGTGAAAGTAGAGTGACGTACCTCCGTAAAGGAAGTTGTATGCGATGTTGATGTACTGCTTGGCGAGCGCGCCGTTCTGCTGGGCCAACTCTTTGGTCTCCTCGGGGAAGCAGACTGCACCCATTATCGTGGTTCCGACGCCCGCGTAGAACACTCGCTGGAAACAAACAGTTGTTTTTTGGTTTGATTAATTTTTATAAATATACAAGATGCTGGATAAAAGATTGGGAAATTCGCAGCAACAGTGAAGCGTTTTTCGACTTTATGAAATGTACTTTTTTATTCGATCGCATCGCTCGAATCGAAGCGAATATTCCATAGCCAGGATAAGATATTTTTATGAAAACAGCACTTATCAAACAGCCAGTAAAATAATACAGAGATTAAATGTTGCAATAACATTAAAGGGAGAACAGTGGGGCGACAGTGACACCACATTAAATATTGCAATGACATTAAAGGGAGAACAGTGGGGCGACAGTGACACCACATTAAATATTGCAATGACATTAAAGGGAGAACAGTGGGGCGACGGTGCCACCATCAGTTTTAAATTAATTGTGCCTCAAATTCAAACATTATTATAATAAACGTTTACACTTTATATACGTCATATTTTACGTTTCGCGAGAATTCTTCATTTTATAATCCAGAAGACAATTATTGGCACAATTAATATAAAACTTATGGCACCGCTGTCGCCCAACTGTTCACCCTTTAAAAGAAGGCTAGCCTAGCCAAAATATACCTGAGGTGTTTAATAATAGTTTGAACATACAAATGTTAGCATTTATACTTATGTTTGTAAGGATATTTATATGTAGCTTATTGTAGTCTTTGCGTACACTCTTGCCTGCTGTTATCTATATTTTTTTCCTCTCACATGGTAAGCTGGAAGACAACTCAAATATTTTGAGTTAAGCTTGCCTTTGTATGTTATGTATCTAGATTAAGTTAATTTAAAGAATATCTGTGTGTACAATAAAAAATAAAGAAAATATTAAGTACCTTGATTATTCCTCCTCTAAGTCCGAAAATGAATCCAGTAAGACCGCCCATGGCTACAGCACCATACCGAATGTCCTTGTTGTCTTCCTCGCGCAGATATTTTACAATCCCTATAAAATCATTATTTATGTACATTAGTAAGTGATGCTGGTATAAGATATTATGTAGTTACTTACTTATAAGCAATGACTCAACAAAATACTGTACTAATATACCTGTAACGTACATAAACTCAATACAACATAATATATTTGGCCTTGAGTATAGATATTTTACCTATACCTATAGAAAGACCGTCAAACAAGAGGTACGTAGACCTTTTATAGTTGACCTTTTGTAATGAAATGTTTTCTAACTGATAAACTCTCAGCTAGAGCACTTACAATCCGTCCTGTCTTGAAGTTCGTTGAAATTATCTTTGATGCTTTGCCTTGTGGAGTCAGTCTGCGCCAACACACTTTGTACGGATTGACGGACAACTGTGATAGGTTCCATGAGCATTGATCGGAGTTGACTCACTTGCTGCTTTGTTGTTTTTTTATCGACAAATCTGTAATACATAAAAATAAAGGTGAAAATATATGGCCAAGAAATAGAACAAACTGGATACCAAATTTTGTCTACATCCAAAATATTTTTATTGGTCCCTATGTAAGATCCATTGGTGTTCATTAAGTAATTCGATATCTTACGATCATTATTTAACAAGAAACTTAAACCGAATGAAAAACAAGGATAGTATGCATAAACCATCACAAACCCATAGGATGTTATTATAGGTTACATCGATTTTACATACAAAACTTGCTACACTACTTACTCTCCATAGTCGGCGTGTGGACTTTCGTAAATCGGTAAGTCGGAGGGCTTCATCGGTGGAGGCTTCGGGAGGTCCTTGTCTACAGGCATAGCTGCCTTCACAGTCGGCACGAAAGCCACCATCCCTGCCCCAGTACTACCTACAGCCAACGTTCGCAGCATCTGAAATCATGTTCATCACACCAACGATGTAAAAACTGCGATAAATAGTCGTGTTATGTATTTGCATGAGTAAATATTTAACAAAGCCTACCTCAAGAGAGATGTATAGCACTGAAAATTACATAAAACTGAAAAATTTCGATTGGATCAGCTGTCTGCTTCGGATATTTTGACAGCTAACAAATTGTTGCCAAAGTGAAAAAATAAAAACCAAGATTTCACAGATTATAATGCTCTAAGTAGGATAGAACAATACATTCGACAAAATAATACAGTAAAACAAAACCTTGTTTTTCGTACTACCTACCGTCTATCTCACATAATCAAATCCCACTTCTGTACGTCTGTTGTAAGATATTTCCTCATAGAAATACGCAGTGCCTGTTGTGTTTTTTTCTTTGTGTTTTCATATTGTTTATTGTGTACAGTAAATTGTTAAATAAAGAAATAAATCTATTATCATAAAACAATATTTTAGGACATTTATACAATGTAAAGTACAATTCGATTTACACACTCATTGGAGATCTTTGGGACGGTTCAGCTAAATACCAGCTGGCTGCCTTAGACTCAATCGAGAAACGTGCTAAGAAGCTCATTGGAGACTCAGCACTGGTTGAGGCAAAACTACAGAACCTTGAGCACTGTCGCAGAGTGGCGTGCATGTCAGTATTTTACAGGATACATTTCGGGGAGTGCGCGTTAGCACTTCATGCCCTTATACCCCCCTCCCCTTTCCATCTCCGGAGCACGAGGCGTGGACAGGGGTTCCACCCTTATGTCGTGGATATACCACAAATTCGCACGAAGCGGTTCGCTTCAACATTCTTAATGCGAACGGCTAAGGAGTGGAACTCCCTGCCGGCGGATCTGTTTCCGGAACAATATAACCTGGGCCTTTTCAAGGCGAGAGTGAATAGGCACTACATAGGTGAGTATGCTTCAACATAGTCCGCATCGTCACTTTCCACCAGGTGAGATTGCGGACAAATGCTCGACAATATATATATATATAAAAAAAAAAGTAAGTGGACTGCAGATGAGCAATTATTTGAGTTTTTTATTTATTTATTGGTTTATCAACATTTAGTTGGAAAATGAAATCACGCATATGTGGATCTGCAGCAAGTGTGAAAAATGTCTTAGCTTATTAGCAATCTAGATGATTTTGCTGAACCGATAAAACACTTCATAGGTAAAACGTTTGTCTATGTTAAGATGTTATTTATTACATTGATTTTTCGGTTTTTTATCTTGGCCAGACATTTGTAATAATCTAGAGACCAATATACAGTCAAAACAGAGTTACTTTATCACGTTCACGATTGCCTTATGCTCACATGATTATGTGCCGCCCTCTGGTGGGCTGAAATCTGGACGTTCTCATGCAAATGCGCAGTGCACCTTCTTTCAGATTAATTTATTTTATCTGTGGGCAACTGTCAAATGCGTTTATTTAGTTTCAAATGGCTATAAATTATATAAATAGTAGAGATAGCTAAAACATCTGGTAGGTAATTGCCACGACTGCTGTTGCGTTAATAATTTTCAATATCGCAATTTTCGTGCTAATAAATTGCTCCAGGTGTCTTTTGTCATGTTGTCAGTTCGTGTCGGTCCGTCACGACGAAATTTTTTGCATCGCAGTCTCTTGTGTTTTGTCGTGATTTTTGGCTCGTTCCGACGATTGAGTGAAAAAATAAATCCCGCTAATGGATAAACATTGTGAAGTGGTTTTTGAGTTTCTTTTGAAATAGTGTGTCGAATATTGTCCTACTTGTGTGTTTTGACGAGTTATCGTACAGTTATGTGACTGTGAGTACGGTTTTAGAGTTTTCGAATCGATAAATTTGTTGTTACGTGAGGGTTTTGTGTTGGTTGGTTGTGCTGGTGTTGGGATATGTCTGCGGTGCGTGCCGGCCGGGTGCTGAAAAGCCGGAGACGGCCCAACAAAGCAGGTGAGAAGCAGCATGGGTAACCCTGGTCTTTCGCTTGGACAACTTAGTTTTTGAGTAGCCGCCGCTTGTTTGAAACAAATTTTGGATTTGAAGAGATTGGCTCGTTAGACCGGCACTTGTGTTTAATCAAAAGTTGGCAACTTCTTTCAACTTTTCTCATTAAAAAAATTCAAACTAAGTTTATTTATTTAACCTATTATGCACGTGACTCACGAGTGGTACTTCTTATTATGATTAGAAATAATACTATATAGAAGTTTCTTAAGTAAAATACATACTGTTTAATTTTGTGGATTTCAACAAGAACCAGTCTAACGATTTCTCAAAGTATTGGCATAATATTTACAATAAAATTAAAACTGATAGCTGCTGTGTTATGTGCACTTTTATTTAGTCAAAATATGCTTTTTTAATTTAATTATGAAGTAAAAGTAGGGACTTGTCTATCATATCAAGTCTTTGTTCTAAGATTTTAACAAATTAATATAAAAAATAATAAAAACAGGGGCTTAAAAAATAACTAGCAAGGTATTTAATCTGCAACTAAGCAACTTTTTGAAAGTTAGGAATAGCCTTCATATCTAATGTAGATTTAACTTATTACAGATTTAAAGATAAAGATTTAACTATACATGGTGTTAATTTAATTGTGTTTCATAGCTTAGGGGCTTAGTTTCAGTAACATAAAAGTAGCCTTTAAAAAATATTAAAAAAAATCTAACTCAAAAAATAAAACAAAACAAATGTTGGTAGGTATTGATATCATTATGATACCCCAAACTGCGTCAGGGTCACTTGTGCGGGCTCGGTTAAAGCTGTGGGGCCAGATGCAGCTCTTGGAATCATAATAAATACTGATTATTGCTTTTTTAATTTTTGACTTGTATTTTTTTTCAATTTTTAATGGACTCCTTTTACATTACTGAAACATCCCCTAAGCTATGGCAAAATTATATAAATAGATTAACACCGTGTTTATATAAAATGACAGTTATTCCTCAATCACCCGTAAAAAAGGTGCACCTTCCACAGCAGCATTTCGCAGTAGACAATACTAACAATGACTTGCGTTTGCCGTTTGCCAGGACAGTAAGGTGCATGCACAGTGACGGGCGACGTCGCCAAGCCGCACTGCCAACATTACCTTGGAATGAAATGGTACATATCTTCTCCATTTTACACTCTGCCTGCTCTGTTCTATGGTGTAAGGGACAGCTTTCTGACTAATGTGGGTTGCTCAGTAAACAATAGAAACTAAAAAAAAATGTCTTTATATTGTGTGATTTTTTTTATTTTATTAATGTATTTTTAACAAAAAATCAAATACAGCAATTTAAGGTGAGTTTGTTATGAGAGAATTTCCTGGTCAGAGTCAAAACTGTTCTGTTTTGTTGACTGAGCAACCCGCATCAGTTTGTAAAAAGCTGTCCCTTACACCCCATATTTATCTCTAGGTAAAATTTCTAAACATTATTTGGGATTCTTATAATATAATGGGTGAAAATTGTGAGATTGGGTTTCAATATTAACACATTTGGATGTAGTAAATAGTAGGTGGTAGTGCTTCAATGTACATTCTTGGTTAGATAAATATTTGAGAATAATCAAGTATCTCTCTTGATTGATTCAAGTACACTTCGTTTTTTTTTAACTTTGTGTCATCAATACCAATGTGTTTTGCGGCCCATAAACAGCATTTTCTTTGCAACTGAGCAGAAGTTCAAATTTCGGAACCGCATACTGTAACATTGTAACAAACTTTGTTTTGAAGTTGACTTTCTTTAAAATTGTAAGGAAAATTCAGTTTATGGGATGAAAAACAAGTTTGTATCGATAACTTAACGTTAAATAAACGAAGTATATATTCTCCTTTTATGTTCTTAAGTTTCTGAACATTATTTACTTCTTACTTATTTTGATAATATTATTTACAAGATAAGGTGGGGTTTTTTCAGTAGCCATCAGGCAAATTCCTAAAAGATTGTTTTTTACCATTTAATAATTTGAAACCATTGCCATTAAACACTTAGAACCATATTTGAATTAGGCGGGACTTAGAAATATATTTAACAATTTGGCACCATTGCCAATAAACATTTGGATCCATATTTCAAATTGGCGAGATTTAGAAACACATACTAACTACGATTGAATAATTTAAAACCATTGGCAATAAACACTTGGAACCATATTTGAAATTAGCGAGATTTAGAAACACATACGAGCGCAGCAGCGAGCGTTAAATCTTACGTAACAAATGAAATAGATGAGGACTAAACTACGTAACGTGAGCGAAGCGAGTTCACCAATTTACTTTCCATATAAGGGTTTGGGATTATAAACCGCGACACGTAAACGAAGCAAAATATCACGTTATATTTGGGCATAAAGGGTATAAATTCGCATTACGAATCCAAAATTTTACGCTACTAATAGGCTAATTAGTTAAAATGAACATATGAACAGCAATTATTAGGGGAATGTAGCTTAAGCTTCCGCCACTCTCGATCGACGATTAATTCCAAATTCATACAACGTTTTTAATCCTTTCAATTAATTAAGTATGAATGGAGAAAATTATATGTATTTGAATATGGAAAGGAAATTGAATCTCAATCTTGCCTGTCTCTCTGGAACTAACTACGTCGAATAGAGAATTCTGAAAGACTTTTCATTTTGCATTCAAAATCTCGCAATTATAATATCTTAGGAACAAAGACATCTAAATCGATTTTTCCTTCACTACACTTTGCAATGCAGTTGTCAGCCAAACCAATACAAATTATAGGCAATTACTTGCATAAGAATAGCCTTTGTCCGTGCTAATATCCTTGGATACCAGTTTTTTTGAGATTTGTTTTTATTTGTTAAAGAACCTACTTGACAAAAAGTTAAGACTGTCTTAATCTCTACTCAATCATATTGATTTGTTATTAATCGTACCTATCTTTCATAAAAGAAAAACAAACAAACATCCTATTTTCATTATTTATTATAGCTAGTTAGAAGTTCCCCAATTTTATTAAATTTTAATTGGATTATTAGAAATTCCTTCATAGTTTCAACAAACAATTAATTTCTCTTAACTATACAACAGATTAATTGAAAACTGTGTTTAGAACAGAGAACAGTCATTAAACATAACCCTAGCAGCCTTTGTTCGCAACTATCCAATTTCCTTGAATTAATCTTCTCTCACTTATCAATTCATTGCTTGGAGGTGGAAGTAATTCCAAGGGTAAGAACTAGTGATGTGACCAATTGGGAATTATTCAGCCGGATTTTACCGGATACCGGATATCCGACCGTTCGGTCTCTGTTTGTTGGATTCAAATAGCCCTGAGGTCCGAGCCTTTCCTATGCGCGCTTGTAGGATTAAACTTTTTAAATCCATTGCTTTCCAAACCTATTGAAAGACACGAAATCACAATAATATTCAGGATGGATTCTCTCGCAGGACATAAACATAATTTATTTCTATAGAAAGTACATCAGGAACTTAACAATATTCTCTATAGTTTCGTAGAAAAATACACATGTTACCTATTTATCTTAACACCACGAAAAAATACATCAAACTATTCCGACGATGTCTGAGAATGCCAGTTCTTTTTCGGTCGAATTTGTCTATTCAAAATTAACCTTTGCTAAAAACTAAAGCTAATCCCACTACGAACGTTTTCGTATATTCATTCCGCTTTACGAATATTGACATGATATTAGTAAGGCATATAGGCTAACGAACTACGTAGGTACATCTCTAGTAAAATCATCAATATTAATGAACCTTCTAGACTTTTGAATTTAACAATTTAGGTAAGTTTTGGCCTAGAGCCAGGGATTTGTAATAAATTAAATTTAAAAATTACATAAAGAATCTCCACCTTTGTCTCTCACCGTTTTTCCTCCATGCTGAACTCGGAGCGACAGAAAAACATAGAATATGCCAGCTGCATTTCCTCCCGGGCATGATGTAAAAACCAGCTTAGGGATCCGAGGGTTTTAGAATATTGCAATTTAGGCGATGGGCTGACAACTTGTCACTACAGCAATATACCTACAATTCCATTTTAAATAACCCTTAAAACTTTGTCAGACGTGGTGGAACGACCTGTGTTTAGGTTGTGTACACTCCCATTAGGGATAAAGGCGTGATTATATGTATTTTCCGATCAAAAACTTTCTATTTATGTAGATGATATGATAGTAGAGTGATGTACCTCCGTAAAGGAAGTTGTATGCGATGTTGATGTACTGCTTGGCGAGCGCGCCGTTCTGCTGGGCCAACTCTTTGGTCTCCTCGGGGAAGCAGACTGCACCCATTATCGTGGTTCCGACGCCCGCGTAGAACACTCGCTGGTCATTTACGCTCTGCCTACCCCATTAGGGATAAAGGCGTGATTATATGTATGTATGCATGTACTAAGAATAACCTTCATTTCGTTTAGGAATTAGGACTTTTCCAAATGACATTAGTAGAGAAAAAAGAAGATTTTTTCTATATTTCTGATAGAGGGCTTAGCAGCACATGATCTATCAATTAACTGTTTTTCGCATAAGCATAGAGAAACTTACCGAACAACCTCCTTTTGTGTTGAGATCGAGTATACGTTGTCATTGGCAAAATACGTCTCAAATCATGAGATGTGAAGCCATATATTAAAAAAAAGTTAGTTTGTTTTCCATACAAATTTTGACAGAGCACGTTCAACTAAAGCCGTGACTCCAGCGCGCAAAGAAAACATGAAACATGACCCCGCGGGGCAGAGAGGGGAAGGGAAATTTTTGAGAAACAATTCCCCTCGGCCCCGCGGGGGTATGTTTCGTGTTTTGTTTATGAGCTGGAGACTCGGCATAAAGCTATCTGTCGGAGCTTAAGAACCGAAATTTTTGACTTTGAAAAGACTGTTAATACATGCATGAGATTTAAGTTTTGAGTGTATGTTTGGTTGCATGTTGCCTATTTGAGTTTGGCATTAGAGATTAGACTCTCGCACTTAGCATGGTTTGGTTTTAGAAGAGTCCACTTGTTTGAGATTTTTTATTGAGCCTTTATTTAGACGCCCTGACCAGCTATCTGAATAATGCATAGACTCATAACTGTGCTAATACAATATACAGTAAGAGGTGTCATCTTAAAATCTTAAAATAGTGTAAAGGCACTTTGGCCCTTGTGATGACTGTAAGAGAAAACGAAACGCATCGGTTCGTCATTCGTTCACCACTGTTTCGTCTTCATTTCGACTCATCAGATACGGAAGTGTCCGCATTACAGTTGGTTTGCAAGTGCTTCGCGCTAGGCTGAAAAATGGGTTTAAGATACTTTGTACCCTCACTATACGCACTGCGAAAGGGCAAACTGATTTGGTGCTCTGTTTAGGAGTTACAGCCTTCCGAAGGTACTTACCGGAAAGCTAATTTTGCCTTTTTTTACGTAACCACGTGCTGAAATGTATAGTGTGGTATATTTTTGGAATCGGCTCATTGAGTTCTTTTATCTGATATCCCACACAACAGGTTTCTGAAAAAATAAAACAGTTCTTTTTCATACAAAAAAATTATGACGTCTTAGCTTACCAGACAAACCTACATCATCCAATGCGCAAATGTGGACATGCTCCATTCATGGATTCCGCCATTTTCACGATGGTTTAGTCAACCCGTGTTTACCTCTTATACTTAACTAGCGACCCGCTCCGCTTCGCACGGACATTATCAGTGTTTCTCTACTATATTATGCATGTATTATACATATAAACATTCCTCTTGAATCACTCTATCCATTAAAAGAAACCGCATCAAAATCCGTTGCGTAGTTTTAAAGATCTAAGCATACGGATATAGGGACATAGGGGCATAGGGATATAGGGACAGAGAAAGCGACTTTGTTTTATACTATGTAGTGAAGTGTTAATTATTAGACTTTCATTATGCGGTCTCGGATTTACCACACTTTTAGATAATTTTTATTCACCTTTAATACAAATTTAATACTACCATACACAAAATATCATAAAAATCAATCTAGTTATTATATTCTTACTTCCATGCTGGTCTAGGAGGGAGAGAAAAACATAGAATGTGTCAGCAGCATTTCCTCCCGAGCATTCTGTAAAAACAAGCTAAGGCATCTGAGGTTTCAGTATATTGTAATTTAGGCGATGAGCTGACAACCTGTCACTTCAGCAAAATACCAGGCCACTCAGAAAGTATTGCGATAAATAGTTTTTATATATGGCAGACTGTCCGGTTAGAATCTTTTTTGAAA
The DNA here is from genome assembly GCA_949820665.1 of Scrobipalpa costella. Classification (NCBI taxonomy): domain Eukaryota; kingdom Metazoa; phylum Arthropoda; class Insecta; order Lepidoptera; family Gelechiidae; genus Scrobipalpa; species Scrobipalpa costella. The sequence goes on from OX463297.1 coordinate 22,186,046, forward strand.
ATATGATTACTTGTAAGTAAAAATATGTGTTCCATTTTCAAAATTTCCCTCCACATTTTTTGCGAGCCAATTCAAAGTATCGTGTCTTACTGAAAAATGGATCTGCGCCGGGAACATTTTAGAGCTATGATTTTTTACGATTTCAAGTGTCGCCTGAAACCGGATGAATCGTTCGATAGACTTCAAATGGCATTTATGAATGAAAGCCCCTCCAAGGCAACCGTGTATCGTTGGTATAACGAATTTAGGCGCGGTCAACCAACCTTGGGGGATGAAGAAAGAAGCGGTCGCCCTTTGACGGCTATTACGGAAGAAAACGTGCTAGCAGTGAAAAATTTTATCCAAGATAATAGGCGAATTACATATCAGGAGATTCAGCACAATATATTAAAGATTGGATCGGGAAGCGTTCACGAGATTCTACATGGGCATCTTCGCGTGAGGAGGATAGTATCGCACTGGGTGCCGCACTACCTCACCGACGCTCAGAAGCAGGCCCGGGTGGAATGGTGCCGTGATATGCTGAACAAATTTGAAGCAGGCTCGTCTCGGCGTGTTTACGACATCGTAACAGGTGATGAGTCCTGGATTTATCAATACGATCCAGAAACCAAGCGCCAGTCGACAGTTTGGGTGTTTCAAAATGAACCAACGCCTACCAAAGTGAAGCGATCTCGAAGCGGGGGGAAGATTTTGATCGCCAGCTTTTTTAATTTGACTGGCCACTTGGCCTCAATTCCCTTACGAGATCAAAGAAGCATTAACGCCGAATGGTATACTACCAAATGTTTACCAGAAGTTTTTTCTGTTGTGAGCAACAAGCGACCAAACACAGGGCTCCGCGGACTACTGCTCCACCACGACAATGCGCCTGCACACACCGCGCTCAAAACGAGGGACTTCCTGGACAGCACACCAGTCAAACTCCTGGGTCACCCTCCTTACAGCCCTGATCTAGCACCGTGTGACTTCTTTTTATTTCCAAAAATAAAAAATCAGCTCAAGGGGATACAATTTTCGTCGCCGGAAGATGCGCTGGCTGCGTTCGAGCAGGCTGTAAACGAGGTGTCTACGGCGGACTGGAAAAAGTGTTTTGAAAACTGGTTCAGACGCATGAATCTTTGTATAGAGGCTGGTGGAGAGTACTTTGAAAAGATTTAATAAAAATATATGTACCTGTAGAACATTTTTTTTTAGTGTCGCAAAACTTTCTGAGTGTCCCACGTATATATATCTTAAATAACCCTCGAAACTTTGTCAGACGTGGCGAAACGACCTTTATTTAGGTCATTCATACTCTGCCTACCCCATTAGGGATAAAGGCGTGATTATATGTATGTATATACTTCTTATAAAACTGGTCATCTATCTATCGTCAGGTTTGTTCACCTATATACGTATTTATTATTATACTTTGAGCTCGTAGTATTGAGTTACTATGCCGTCTAATAATTTATTATTACACAGAAAATAACGAAAATTTATTTATGTATTTATTTTATGTAACTTATACCTATACCTGTCATAGTTAGTGCAGAAACATACGAAGAACTTAGCACAAAAATCAATGTTGCCTACACACAGCTACATGAGTGGTTCACTTCAAACGGCCTGGTACTCAATTCAACAAAATCAAATATTTTACTGTTCTCTGGTCGACAAATCACACCACCACCTTCTGTGAGGTGTCCCGTTCCATTACAAAATGAGTGCCGCTTCCTAGGGTTCACTTTAGACTCCAATATAAATTGGAAGTCACATATTGATTTACTTTGTAGCAGACTCAGTAGTGCTGCATATGCATTGCGACAACTACGCCCGTTGATATCCAACGTCGTATTGCGTCAAATTTACTACGCTTATTTCCACTCTGTGATGTCATACGGTGTTATGCTGTGGGGTAATTCTTCTGACCACCATCGAGTATTTGTTCTTCAGAAGCGTGCACTCAGGATAGTGGCCGGAGTCAAGACGAGGGAAACGTGCAGAACCCTATTCAAAAAGAACAATATAATGACATTGAGCTCACTATACCTATTCGAAATAATAAAATATGTTCGCAAAAATTTGCATACCTTTGCTCGTAAAACAGGTGGTGGACATAACTTGCGCAGCGTGGGAAAACTGGAGACAGTACCGCGCAGACTTGAGTTAGCGACTAAGAACCCGCGTGTAATCGGTCCCACGTATTACGAACAACTACCCACTGATATAAAAAACGAACCAAATGACGACACGTTTTATTGCCAACTGAAAAACTTTTTATTAGATAAAGAATATTATACTGTAAGTGAATATTACCAATTTGTGGAATAAAATAAATATTAATAATTATATTGACATTTGATTTGTACTTTATGTACTTATTATTTTATTTTAAATTGACATTTTCATTCATTTATTTTATTTTTACTGATCTGACATATTCACATAATATACTGATTTATATTTATATTTTAGTTTTGACATCGTGATAAAAATTAGTTTTTAAATTTGATTTTACAAATTGACTTATTTTAAATTATTCAGACATCTGTTAGAATCTATTTGTATAATTGTAATTTTTGTTTTGACATTTTTGATTTATTTTTATTGTGTAATCTATATTTTTTGACGATCATATTATTCTTTGACATTTTTATTATTATTGCAATGTAATTGTGAAATTGATAATGTGAAATAAATGAATTTAATCTAATCTATAATAGGAGGTGTAAATGACTGCTGAGTCAACGAAACTGAACAACATTCATCAGGAATAAAAAAACTAATTGACTTTTTCATACATAATGACCACCTGGATCAGACAATTTGTATGGAAAAGCCATTATTTTTACACTTTCTGAAAAATATCCTGCTGATAGTTGTTCAGTGTCGTTGACCGAGCAACCCCTATCAGTTTACGGGACGCTGTCCCATACATATGGTATATGTTGTTATTATTTTAATCTTATGCTTTATTTTTGCACGCCTTATCTGCCTCTCAATTTAAGTCTCACTTCCGTAGTTAATTTTATCACTAAATAACGAACAAGTGTTATACTGATAAATCATTCTTCTTCTGTCGAGTGGGTATCGAGTCCTTCGACCCGATAAACCCTATTTAACCGCTTAGTAGCACAACTATCAGGCCTCTGACATGGTTTTTAAGTAACGACCACTATCAAAGACAGCGACCGGGACCGACGGCTTAACGTGCCCTCCGAAGCACGAAATCTTTTTCTTTTTCGTTTGGTTAGGACATTGCAGGCTGAATCACCTGATTAATGCTGATTACTGCAATGTCCTAACCAAACTGGGGAAAAATTCACAAAGTGACAAATTCTCAAATATCAACTTTGTGTTTGGTTCTTTGTATTCCCCCTGGGAATCGAACCCAGGACCTCCGAATCAGGAGTCCATGGCACTAGCCACTAGACCACGGAGGCAGTTATATAAATCATTGACTACTCACTTGTTTGTTTAACGGAGGTGTTAGACCTCTACGTTTCAAACTCTTTACGAGAGTCTTCTTCATGGAGAGTGAAAATCACACAATGCTGCCCGCCGTTTTCCCGTTGAAAGATTTTTTTTGTAGGAATTAGCTGTACCTGTTGTGTCGTTATTCCTTGTGTATTGTCTTTCTCATGTTACTTATGTACAATAAACAGTAAATAAGTAAATAGAAAATATGTCTCTATAGTTCAAATTTCTCAAACTTTTACACGTTTCATCTTTACTGTACCAACCACAAGTTCAACAACTGAATAAGTGTAAAATCGTGTGTTTTAAGTTTTAGAGTAGAAGAGATGCGGTTTAGTTTCATTTATAGAGGTATCTGGTGCTGTTGAACTTAGTTCTAGAAAATAAAATAAAGTTAAAGATAGTTTTGTCGATTGATTACATTGAGAAATTACTGTAAAGAATAATAACATATATTTTTGATATTACTTGGCGTCGCAAAATTATTAACGCGGCTAAAATAAGAACAAAATGCACCATAATTTCGGGGAAACGGCGGAAATTAGTGTTGCCGATCGATAGTCCCTTATCGATTGCTCAGTCAACAACACTAAACAACTATCAGCAGGATTTTTTTCAGGAAGTAAAATAAAAGGCTTTTCCATACAAATTCTCTGGGTGAACATTTTCTATGAAACAGCCATTTATTTTCATTGAAAAAAAAAACCTGCTTATAGTTGTTCAGTGTCGTTGATTGAGCAACCCCTATCAGTTTGCGGGAGGCTGTCCCATACTACATACATACATATAATCACGCCTTTATCCCTAATGGGGTAGGCAGAGCGTAAACGACCTAAGCAAAGGTCGTTCCGCCACGTCTGACAAGTTTTGAGGATTATTACAGATGATCATGACGTATACTGCTATAGTGACAGGTTGTCAGCCCATCGCCTAAAATTGTAATACACTATAACCCTCGAATCCATTAGCTGGTTTTTACAGCATGCTCTGGAGGTGATGCAGCTGGCACATTCTATGTTTTTCTATCACTCCCAGTCCAGCATGGAAGAAACTGTCCCTTACACCCCGTATGTATGTATGTGTAGTTTACTATCTAGTAAGTAGTAAGTACATTTGCAGTAAGTACGTGCACTGTTAAATATTCCGACTGAGTAGTTATTTAGTCTCTGTCGTATTTAATTAAGCGGAGACTAGACGAAACATTCGTCTTAATTAATCTGAGGCGAATCTGAGTTCTTCAAACGAATCTTATACAGACGGCGTTCGTTAAAGCCGAATAATTAACAAGCCATCGTCGTCGTCTAGTAATTGCTCTAAGACCGTCTTATCTTATTTTTTTTAATAACCTATAAATTGTAAAAAACTTATAAATTTCTTCCATGCTGGCCTGGGAGCGAGAGAAAAACATAGAATGTGCCAGCCGCATTTCCTCCCGGGCATGCTGTAAAAACCAGCTAAGGGATCCGAGGGTTTCAGTATATTGTAATTTAGGCGATGGGCTGACAACCTGTCACTACAGCAATATACTTACAAATCTATCTTAAATAACCCTCAAAACTTTGTCAGACGTGGCGGAACGACCTCTGTTTGGGTCGTTTACGCTCTGCCTACCCCGTTAGGGATAAAGGCGTGATTATATGTATGTATGTATGTATAAATTGTCCCACTGCCTTTATATTATTATAGAAAAATAATAATACTTCCACTGAATACCTACATATTAGCACAAGTAATAATAATAAATAATAATAGTCCTCCCACCGATTTTCGGTGATGGCGGCCAATCTCCCAGAGATCGAACCACTGCGAAGGACTATTTTTAGTGCCCAAGTGTTTGCGCTACACAAAGGGGCACTTTCTATTCCTTCAATCTCTTATTCTGATGGGACAGATTGACAGAAACGCCCAGAGAACGACTATTTACATGCCTAAGCCTATCCGACAGTATGGATCGACTTACTTTTCGGACAATCAGGTGATCAGCCTGCAATGTCCTAACCAAACTAGAAGCAACAACACAAAGTCATTGTCCCCCGCCGGGAATCGAACCCGGGACCTTCAGGTTGAGAGCCTATGGCTCAGACCGCTAGACTACGGAGGCAATGAAATAGCACAAGTAAGTATCTACAATACTACTACACAGGAAATTAAAGGATAGAGGTGTGACTGTATATATAAGACTTAACTTTAACATAAATATAATCACGCCTTTATCCCTAATGGGGTAGGCAAAAAGCAAATCTAAACAAACTGCCGTTCCGGCACGTCTGACAAAGTTTTGAGGGTTATTTAAGATAGATTTGTAGCTATATTGCTGTAGTGACAGGTTGTCAGCCCATCCCATAAATTACAATATACTGAAACCCTCGGATCCCTTAGCTAGTTTTTACAGCATGTCCGGGAGGAAATGCAGCTGGCACATTCTATGTTTTTCTCTCGATCCCAGGCCAGCATGGAAGAAGCACTTATCTATAGCTACATCAAAAACCGACATAATCGAACAGAGATCAGACTGAATGCCTATTTGTGTGCCCACAGCTGATAACATCAATCATGTTTTTTTTATCGGATGATCAGGTGATCCGCATGCAATAACCTTAAATAAAAACAACTACACTCAGAAGGTTATTGACCTCATGGCGGTCATTGAAGTGCTAAAAGGTAGTCTAATGTTGTAGGCACGACGTATATTGAACTAATAATCATGGTTTGGGTTTTACGACTGTTTCCGATAGATTATTGCCGTGGTCTAGTGGTCATAGCCATGGACTTACGATCCGGAGGTCCTGGGTTTGATTCCATGGTTGGGATTGGGATATTTGTCAATATATCACTTTGTGAGGTTTTTCCCAGTTTGGTTAGGATATTACACGAAGAATCACCTGATTGTACGAAAAGTAAAAGGATTCCGAGCTTCGGAGGGCACGTCAAGCCGTCGCTTCCGGTCGCTCTGTTTGGAGGTCGTTACTCAAACCATGTCAAAGGCTTGTTAGCTGTGCTACTAGGCGGTTTGAAAACTCTGACACCAGGGTTCATCGGGTCGATCGACTGGAGAATCCATTCGCTAAGAAGAAGAAGTTTAACATTAAGAGGCCTCTCCGTAAGCGGTGGCGCCCTCACTCGTTAAAAAACTATGACTCGTAAAATATTGACATTTAAAACAAAAAACGGTTTCGCTTCCTTACATTTAGACCTAAGGATTTTTTTGAAGTAATGAATTGAGGAGCAAATGGTACCGGGCAGTTACTATTCAATTATTGCTAAAAACGGCCACTTCTGGCGGACATTTCGATAGTAACTCATCATCTCACTAGCCTTATCCCGTATCTCACGGGGTCGGCTACCTAATCTAGGGGATTGAACGAGAGTACTGGTTTTTACACAGAGCGACTGCTATCTGACCTCCGCAACCCAGAAGGGAAACCAGACCCAATCCTAGATTAGGTCAGAGTTTTCAAGCCTCCAATGCTTAGCACTGGCCTCCGATATGGCTTAACGACTAATATCTACGGTATTAAACGATATTAACCGGGACCAACGGCTTAACGTGCTTTCCGAAACACGGTAAAAGCGCCAAATAAACGTACATATGAAATTCGAAATCCGAAAAACACATTGGTACGTGGTGGGGTTCGAACCACGACCTCCCGCTCAGGAGGCAGCGGCCCTATCCACTACACCATCGGGCTCCTCATTTCGATAGTAACTCCGGGGTACTATTTTCTCCTCAATTTATTACTTCTAAAAAACCCTTACAATCTAAATCTACAGAAGTGACAGAGAAAAGTTTTGAAAATGTCTATTATTTTGCGATGCCTCTTAACAAGCATCGCTGGACTCATCTGACCTAGAGAAAGATAACTTCGCTTGTTTGTTGTCGTATTCTTCAATTTCTGAAGATCGTGTCTGATCATGTTCACTCTTTGATCTGATAGGCTTCTGTGTAGAGGTTTGAAATCTGCTAAAAATTAATAAATAAAATGAAAGCAATCCCGCATAATATTCGTGTGTCCGTGATCCCACCTTTGACTTCGGCCTCCATTGAACTACAACCGTGGGGTAAACTAATGATATAATACGTATTTCGAAAGTTTTTTACAATAGGTTCGCGGGCATAAAGGTTAGAGCGCACTAGGACGTAATGACACTACGCGACAAATGATACATACATACATATAATCACGCCTTTATCCCTAATGGGGTAGGCAGACCGTAAATGAAACAAAGGTCGTTCCGCCACGTTTGACAAAGTTTTGAGGGTTATTTTAGAATAATTTTTAGGTATATTGCTGTAGTGACAGGTTGTCAGCCCATAACTTAAATAGCAATATACAGAAAGCCTTGGATCCCTTAAGTTATTTTTTACAGAATGCCCGGGAGGAAATGCAGCTGGCACATTCGATGTGTTTCTCTCGCTCCCGGTCCAGCATGGAAATTATTCTTTGTATGGAAATGTATGAGACGATATACGGCGCTTCACGACGCTTCACGGTGCGGCAATGTCAGGTTCATACATTTTGACAGATTTTGTCGCGCAGTGTCGCGCTGCTGCAGTGCCGTGCCGCTCCGCTCCGCTGCAGCTACGCCATAGTGCGGACTAACCTTAAACAGTTTTAGATTTAAACTAAACTGAATTGTGTTCACAGCCAGACAGACTGTTGATCATTCATTCACAAATCTGAAAATCAATACGAAAGGCCTCAATTCATCCCAGGGCAAATATTGACGTCCTGGTAGGGTTTTCCGTTCGACATATCAATCTTCATTACATTTATCAATCACAATTCACGGGAAATTACCCGCGACAGTGACAAATATACTTCGAGCTGTGGATGTCAAGTAAAAGTGTGGAAAAGAGCCTTTTTGGAGAAAAAAACACATTCTTCCATGCTGGCCTGGGAGCGAGAGAAAAACATAGAATGTGCTAGCTGCATTTCCTCCCGGGCATGCTGTAAAAAACAGCTAAGGGATCCGAGGGTTTCTGTATATTGTAACTAAGGCGATGAGCTGACAACCTGTCACTACATCAATATACTAACAAGTCTATCTTAAATAACCCTCAAAACTTTGTCAGACGTGGCGAAACAACCTTTGTTTAGGTAGTTTACGCTCTGCCTACCCCATTAGGGATAAAAGCGTGATTAAATGTATGTATGTAAAAATACATTCGAAATGACTCACAAAAGTATTCACTAAACTACAAGTCAGACGTGGCGAAAACGCCTTCAACACCTTTTTCCAGGTTACAGCCTGAGAGTTACAGATCTACCTAACCTGTAAGTAAATTATATACGTACCGCCCCAAATACAGTACAATAAATTATACATACGTGGGACACTCAGAAAGTTTTGCGACACTAAAAAAAATTGTTCTACAGGTACATATATTTTTATTTAATCTTTTCAAAGTACTCTCCACCAGCCTCTATACAAAGATTCATGCGTCTGAATCAGTTTTCAAAACACTTTTTCCAGTCCGCCGTAGACACCTCGTTTACAGCCTGCTCGAACGCAGCCAGCGCATCTTCCGGCGACGAAAATTGTATCCCCTTGAGCTGATTTTTTATTTTTGGAAATAAAAAGAAGTCACACGGTGCTAGATCAGGGCTGTAAGGAGGGTGACCCAGGAGTTTGACTGGTGTGCTGTCCAGGAAGTCCCTCGTTTTGAGCGCGGTGTGTGCAGGCGCATTGTCGTGGTGGATCAGTAGTCCGCGGAGCCCTGTGTTTGGTTGCTTGTTGCTCACAACAGAAAAAACTTCTGGTAAACATTTGGTAGTATACCATTCGGCATTAATGCTACTTTGATCTCGTAAGGGAATTGAGGCCAAATGGCCAGTCAAATTAAAAAAGCTGGCGATCAAAATCTTCCTCCCGCTTCGAGATCGCTTCACTTTGGTAGGCGTTGGTTCATTTTGAAACACCCAAACTGTCGACTGGCGCTTGGTTTCTGGATCGTATTGATAAATCCAGGACTCATCACCTGTTACGATGTCGTAAACACGCCGAGACGAGCCTGCTTCAAATTTGTTCAGTATATCACGGCACCATTCCACCCGGGCCTGCTTCTGAGCGTCGGTGAGGTAGTGCGGCACCCAGCGCGATACTATCCTCCTCACGCGAAGATGCCCTTGTAGAATCTCGTGAACGCTTCCCGATCCAATCTTTAATATGTGCTGAATCTCCTGATATGTAATTCGCCTATTATCTTGGATTAAATTTTTCACTGCTAGCACGTTTTCTTCCGTAATAGCCGTCAAAGGGCGACCGCTTCTTTCTTCATCCCCCAAGGTTGGTCGACCGCGCCTAAATTCGTTATACCAACGATACACGGTTGCCTTGGAGGGGCTTTCATCCATAAATGCCATTTGAAGTCTATCGAACGATTCATCCGGTTTCAGGCGACACTTGAAATCGTAAAAAATCATAGCTCTAAAATGTTCCCGGCGCAGATCCATTTTTCAGTAAGACACGATACTTTGAATTGGCTCGCAAAAAATGTGGAGGGAAATTTTGAAAATGGAACACACATATTTTTACTTACAAGTAATCATATTTTCAAAAAAGATTCTAACCGGCCAGTCTGCCATATATAAAAACTATTTATCGCAATACTTTCTGAGTGGCCTGGTACATATAATCTCACCCTTATCGGTAATTGGGTAGGCAGAGCGTAACCTAAACAAAGGTCATTCCGCCACGTCTAATAAAGTTTCGAGGGTTATTTAGGATAGATTTGTAGGTATATTGCTTTAGTGACAGGTTGTCAGCCCATTACCTGAAATACAATATATTGAAACCCTCGGATCCCTTAGATGGTTTTTACAGCATGCCCGCATCTTAACTGCCTCCTCGCTCCCAGGCCAGCATGGAAGATAAAATAAATACCATAAATTATATAAAAAAAGGAAATATTAATAAGTACAATACAATACAGGAGCCGTATTTTTGAACCGCTCGAATCGTAATCGCATACGGAAGACTAACATTCCAATGGCAAATTGTATGAAAGTCGCACGCAAAAGTTGCTCTTTCATAACATAACATTAAAATACTTTATTGCTCGTAATAATACATCATACAACACAACAGGTAACAACATAGCGGCCGGCCGGTAGCAATTTCTTCCAGGCAACCTTTGGGTGAAAGAAAAATGTGTAGCCGTAAGCTCTTTCGTATGCGCATTGGAGTTCGAGTGATTCAAAAATACGGCTCCTAGTGGCTTTATTGCTAGGGTTGTAGCAATTTGCCATCCTTTGTTCGCTAGGCTATAGGCCGTGTTAATGGCTGACTTGCAGTTTAATCTACCTTTTGTTAGTGTAATCATCAACAACGCTAACATTTCGCAATGCGAGTCGTACACTACAACCTTTAATGCTTAGATCATCATCTCCCTAGCCTTATCCTGTATCTCACGGGGTCAGCTACCCAATCTAGGTGATTGAACGAGGGTACTGGTTTTTAAACAGAGCGACTGCCATCTGACCTCCGCAACCCAGAACGGAAACCAGACCCAATCCTAGATTAGGTCAGAGTTTTCAAGCCGCCAATGCTTAGTACTAGCCTCTGATATGGCTTAACGACTAATATCTACGGTATTAAACGATATTAACCGGGACCAACAGCTTAACGTGCCTTCCGAAGCACGGAAAAAGCGCCTAATAAACACATTGGTACGTGGTGGGATTCGAACCACGACCTCCCGTTTAGGAGGCAGCGGCCCTATCTACTACACCATCGGGCTCTCTCCTTTAATGCTTAGATCAAATATAGTTACAGCTCCACGGTCCTATAAAGAATCAAACATAAACCGTGGCACCACGTCAACTATGTGCAAAATGGTCGTAAAGTAAATAACGACTGACATAAAAACAAGGCATGTGCCTTCATTTTTTGGTGCCATTTTTCAAGCCACGTTTGTGTATCTATAACTATATTTGATCTCTAAGCTATAATGTGATTTTTCCGCTAGTTCTCTTGTCCTGTCGTAAAAATAGTCTCATATTACTTCTAGATACTTATTTCTAATAGAAAAAATAATAATATCCGTTCAGTAGTTTCAGAGATTGTAATGTAGCTAGCACGAAGTTATTTAGCGCTACCGGGAACTGAACCCAAGATATATCGAAATTACTTCCAGTCCCTTCCGCCTCAACGTCTCCTGTGTATTGTTGGAAACCTTGTTATATTATCCTGGCTATATTAATCGGGGAACTTTATGCTTCCATGCTGGACTGGGAGAGAGAGAAAAACATAGAATGTGCCAGCTGCATTTCCTCCCGGGCATGCTGTGTTAAGAGATCCGAGGGTTCAATATATTCAAATTTAAACAATAGGCTGACAATCTGTCACTACAGCAATATACCTACAAATCTATCTTAAATAAACCTCAAAACTTTGTCAGACGTGGCGGAACGACCTTTAAGTCGTTTGCTCTCTGCCTACCCCATTAGGAATAAAAGCGTGATTATACGTATGCATGAAGTTATTTATACGATCCCGGGAACTGAACCTAAGATATATCGAAATTACTTTCAGTCCCTTCCGCCTCAACGTCTCCTGTGTATTGTTGGAAGCCTTGTTCTGGCTTTATTAATCGAGGAAATATTAACCCTGACAAGGAGAGGTGTCTGGATACCTTTTCTAAAGTAACACCAGAGAAATGAGCATCAGATTAAATATAAATAAAACTAATATGAAAGAAACAAAGAAAATAATAAATTCGTTTCTGGCAGAGCTCGAACCTGCGTCTCTGGAATGCTGGTCATAAATTCCAGTAGGGGGCTCGAAACGAATTTATTTTTTTATTTCTTTCATATTAAATGAAATAAAATAGCATTGTGAGTGCTAAAAATCCTCGAAAAAATAAACTAAAACTGTCTGTTAATATTGAATTTTTGTATAGATTTGGTATATAGAGGAGTCGCTTTGCTCGCGACCCTCTCACTGGAGTCCGGCGCCAAACAGCTTGCTGTGTTCCGTCGGTGCGTGAGATTTCCAGTGCCATAACAGGCATTTTCTGGGTGACCCCGCTCCATCGCCGACTCTGTCACGGTCATTCCTGACCTAGTCTCTAGAGTCGAGAGCAAACCCATTTCTAAAAAAAACATAATTCAGCGTTATCAGTATCACATGGCTTAGTACTTCAATGGGACATAGATTTTATTTACCAACCAGATTGTAAATAACCCTCAAAACCTAACGATTTACCTAACGGTCGTTTACGCTCTGCCTACCCTCTTAGGGACAAAGGCGTGATTATATGTATGTATGTACTTATTTGCTAAATCAAAGTAAATCATACGCACCTACAATAATAAACAAAATCGTGAAGGCGTAGCAATTTTGCTACGAGTTTGCTTGCTACACCACCTTAGCCGAATCTTACTTACTAATGTTATGCAAGGAAAAGATTTGCTTGTTTGTATGTTTTGCTATATGTATAAATTCAAAAAGTACTAAACGTCAAACTATGAGACATTCTAAATAAAGATTTTGATAACGGGCACACACTTTGAAAAAAAAGCAAAGTATTGTGCAACCTGTCACTGCAATATACGTACAAATCTATTGTAAATAACCTTCAAAACTTCGTCAGACGTGGCGGAAGAATCTTTGTTTAGGTCGTTTATGCTCTGCCTACCCCATTAGGGATATAGGCGAGATTATATGTATGTACTAGCGACCCGCCCCGGCTTCGCACGGAAATTATCAGTGTTTCTCTACTATATTATGCATGTATTATACATATAAACCTTCCTCTTGAATCACTCTATCCATTAAAATAAACCGCATCAAAATCCGTCGCGTAGTATAAAAGATTTATGCATACATAGGGATATAGGGACAGAGAAAGCGACTTTGTTTTATACTATGTAGTGATTCAATAACTACTAAACGTCAAACTATGAGACATTCTAAATAAAGATTTTGATAATAATCAATATTTATTTTACCCGTTATCAATATTTTTATTAAAATCTTTACTACTAAATGTATTGTTCAACCTGTCACTGCAATATACGTCCAAATCTATTGTAAATAACCTTCTAAACTTTGTCAGACGTGGCGGAACAATCTTTGTTTAGGTCGTTTATGCTCTGCCTACCCCATTAGGGATCATCGTTAGGCCTTTTTCATCTTGACAGATGATTCAAGCAGCGCCTATGCGAGAAGAGCTTTATCCCCATTAGGGATAAAGGCGTGATTATGTGAATGTATTGTACACCTAATCCAAAAGTAAATATTCTGTACATTCGCGTTAAAAGCTTGCCCTCTACATTTCCCATTACAGTACAAAAGCGTACATTTTCCCGTTGCCCGTATTTGTCGTTTATTTTATCTCGGATTTAACCATGGCAACGGGATTCCGTTTGTATTTAATTTTCCCCGAACGCGCTCTGATTAACGGATTGTTTGAACTGAATTCGCGCATTTATACATACGTACATATAATCACGCCTTTATCCCTAATGGGGTAGGCAGAGCGTAAACGACCAAAACAAAGGTCGTTCCGCGACGGCTGACAAAGTTTCGAGGGTTATTTAAGATATATTTGTAGGTTTGTTGTAGCGACAGGTTGTCAGCTTATCGCCTACATTGCAATATACAGAAACTCTCGAATACCTTAGCTGGTTTTTACAGCATGCCCAGGAGGAAATGCAGTTGGGACATTCTATGTTTTTCTCTCGCTCCCAGTCCAGCATGGAAGAAATTGAAGTAACATTTATATATAGCTGTATTATTCCAAACTGGAAGTGGGGGAACGTTATGCCATGTTCCATGCTGGACTGGGAGCGATAATATGTTTAAAAACATAGAATGTGCCAGCTGCATTTCCTCCCGGGCATTCTGTAAAAACCAGCTAAGGGATCCGAGGGATTCTGTATATTGTAATTTAGGCGATGGGCTGGCAACCTGTCACTACAGCAATGAACCTACAAATTTATTTTAAATAACCCTCAAAACTATTGTCGGGCGTGGCGAAACGACCTTTGTTTAGGTCGTTTACGCTCTGCCTGCTCCATTAGGGATATAGGCGTGATTATATTAATGTATATCTTCTTATCTTATCTTATCTTATTTAGCCTGAATCATCCCACTGCTGGGCAAAGGCCTCCCTCTTCTCCCTCCATTTTTCCCTGTTTTGAGCTTTAACTTGCCAGTCTTTTGTAAAAGTGTCGAGGTCGTCGCGCCACCTGCGACGGGGTCTTCCACGTCGTCGTTTTGTGGTTGGTGGTTTCCACAGAGTGCTTGTTCTTGCCCACAGTTCTTCTGGCATACGGCAGACGTGACCGGCCCAATCCCATTTGAGCTTGGCTATAATGTATATAAATTGCAAAAAAGTTTTCTTCATGCAAATGTCTGCCCGGCCGGGAATCGAACCCAGGACCCTCTGCGTAGCACTGATGCACTGCCAACTAGGCTATGCGGGTCGCCGAACATAGTTTGTAAACGCCCCGAACCATCTTTGTCAGATTTTTATCCAGCCATGGCTTGTACAGCAAATTAGAAACATCAACTCTGAAACCAATTATTTTACGTACTCTCTACGTCACCCTGGAAACTTTGTATGTCCACCATGAAAATAGAACTCGCGACCTTTGAATCGCGAGTCCAAGGCTCTTTACTGGACGGTAGAAGTTAACTATGTCATATAGTTACAATTTCACAAATTCTTCCATGCTGGACCGGGAGCGAGACAAAAACATAGAATGTGCTAGCTGCATTTCCTCCCGGGCATGCTGTAGAAACCAGCTAAGGCATCCGAGGGTTACTGTATATTGCAATTTAGGCGATGGGCTGTCACTACAGCAATATACCTACAAATCTATGTTGAATAACCCTCAAAACTTTATCAGACGTGGCGGAACGACCTTTTTTTAGATCGTTTACACTCTGCCTACCCCTACTCTGTATGTAGTTACAATGTGACACACAGTAGCGGCTCGCTTCGCAAATTGCTTGTCGTTGTGAACTTGTGTATTTCCACAGAACTAGATAAAAAGTAGACCACGGAACCTCATTAAACTTTTGAAATGAAACGTGTAACTTTTTCATACAGCTACTGAGTATATACATTTTTCGTCTCGTCCCACTTTATTTGCGGTATTTTTGCAATTGAACATTGCACCAACTTTCACTGCTTACCACAGCAATTACCGCAAGGACATTGATGTAGCGATTAAATCGAATAAAAAGCTTACACAAATAAAAATCATTGCTCTTTATTAATATTAATAACTAGGTATGTATAATTTGATTCGGCTACGAAGCAGCAAGCGGTCGTAACAAAGCCTTCTTCTACGACTTTTCTACGTCTGCTTATCAATAACGTTGCGAGGAAAACTCTATCTAGATTTCAAATTGCAATAATCGTATTTTATGCACACGCAAGGTAGGTAAGACTTGCGCAATCTACTCTCTGGCTGTATATATAGTTTTTTTCGCTTATTTTTCTACAGACTGAGCGACTGAGCCTCTGATTGCATCCTCGTTTCCTAGCTTTGTTTACAGTTACTCTGCAGGGATTTGCTGATACATTTTACTGTTTTGGTGACTCAAAAGTTAGGTCAACTTGCGAAATCTACTCCAATCTACCTATAGGTCTCTGTGTATTTCTTTTTCTCTTATTTTTCTACGGGCTGAGTGACTGAGCCTCTGATTGCGTCCTCGTTTCCTTCCCTTGTTTACAGGTACTCTGCAGGGATTTGCTGATAAGTACTGTGTTACTGCGTTTCACTCTTTTAGACTCGACTATGGAATATCGACTATCCAAATGCTACTCGCAAATACACACTTTGTATAATATTTATCCAAATTCCACTTTCTCGTACAACGGTCCTACACATTAAAGTCCTTGGCAACATTGAAACAATTTTCGGAAAAAAATTGAACCTGAACTTTTTCCATAAAACAATATTCTGGGAATTGGAAGTTCTTTACGAAATTAGTTGACCTGCCTTGACCTTCTAATGGATCAATACAGAGTGGAATTTCACTCGTCTTGAAGCCGAAGTAGGGTTGGATATTCTATCATTAAAACTGAACAACTTTCCCCAAGGAATAGGCAAAGGCTAGAGATCTAACGTCGGCGCTGTGTCCGTAATCTCTGGCCTAGACTAGCATCCAAAACACACCTTTCGCAAATAAAAGAACATGGCACTTCCCTTCGAGAAATTCACCCTCTAATAATAATCATCTCTTCCAAGCTCATCATACTATCCCTATCTTCAAGCAGCCACTTGACGGTAACGACACGTTTCACCGCTGTCAGAGCTGGGTTTAGTTGGATGCTAAAACGAGGTTGTCATTACCGACTAATCCAAGACTAGTGATAAGAAGATCATGTTCTTTCATTTGCTCCTATGTTTATAACAGTTTCAAACTGTTTCATATAGTTCTCTCTAGTAATAAGCAACTCTTCCAAGCTCATCATACTACCCCTATCTTGAATCAGCCACTTGACGTTAATGACACGTTTCACCGCTCTGAGGCCAGGGTTCAATTAGTTAAGCGCCAAAATGAGGCCGTTACTACCAACTAAGCCAAGACTAGCGGCAAGAATATCATGTTCTTACATTTACTCCAATGTTTACAACAGTTTCAAACTGTTTCATATAGTTCCCAGTTCTCTCTAGTAATAATAATCAACCCTTCCAAGCTCTATCTTGAAGCAGCCACTTGAGGTTGATGACACGTTTCACCGCTCTGAGGGCAAGGTTCAATTAGTTGGGCGCCAAAATGAGGCCGTTACTACCGACTAAGCCAAGACTAGCGGTAAGAATATCATGTTCTTACATTTGCTCCAATGTGTACAACAGTTTCAAACTGTTTCATATAGTTCCCAGTTCTCTCTAATAATAATAAGCAACCCTTCCAAGCTCTATCTTGAAGCAGCCACTTGAGGTGGAAGACACGTTTCATTGTTCTGAGGGCAGGGTTCAATTAGTTGGGCGCCAAAATGAGGCCGTTACTACCGACTAAGCCAAGACTAGCGGTAAGAAGATGATCCTCTATTTGCTCATATGTTTACAAAACTTTCAAACTGTTTCATATAGCTCTCGCTAGTAATAAGCAACCCTTCCAAGCTCATCATACTATCCTTATCTCCAATCAACCACTTGACGTTGATGACACGTTTCACCGCTCCGAGGGCGGAGTTCAATTAGCTGGGCGCCAAAATGAGGCCGCAATTACCGACTAATCCAAGATTACGAAGGCTCATGTATATTTCCTCTTAAAAAAATGTTTGCAGCTCAGCTATTTCAAACAGTTGGATTGTTTGTTTTCTTCCACCCTGGACTGGGAGCGAGAAAAAACTTAGAATGTGCCAGCTGAATTTCTTTCCGAGCA
Organism: Scrobipalpa costella; assembly: GCA_949820665.1. Classification (NCBI taxonomy): domain Eukaryota; kingdom Metazoa; phylum Arthropoda; class Insecta; order Lepidoptera; family Gelechiidae; genus Scrobipalpa; species Scrobipalpa costella. The sequence goes on from OX463297.1 coordinate 22,203,860, forward strand.
TGCTGTAAAACCAGCTAAGGGATCTGAGGGTTTTAGTATATTGTAATTTAGGCGATTGGCTGACAGACAACCTATCACTACAGCAATATACGTACAAATCTATCTTAAATAACCCTCAAAACCTTGTCAGACGTGGCTAAACGACCTTTGTTTGAGTCGTTGACGCTCTGCCTACCCCATTAGGAATACAGGCGTGATACTATGTAAGTATGATTGTTTACAAAACAATCGTTTATCAACTGTTTAGTTCAAGAACAATTTCAAAATGGTTTTGTTTTGATGGTATAATGAAATGTTCATAAACCTTTGAAAATGATCTAAATATATGGAAAAGTGTCTCTTAGTTGCTCTCACAGAGAATGATAAAACAATTTATAAAATGTGGTGTAGACAAAATGTTTCATTGCTGTTTTATCAAGTCACTTTCTGTAATCCAAACATGACATAATAAAATGGCGGAGCAGAAGAAACAGGAAAGCTGGTCGGCTTAATATGATTTAATTTTCATAATTGCTAAATAAATAGAATTAGACGCGTTCTTTCTTCACGGTAAACACTTAGCTTGAAATGGTACTTAAAATAACTTAATTTGCAGTTTATTTTTCGAGGAAAAGATTTATTCTTCTTGTTGGTCTCGTACACAAAATCTTTTCTTTTATGTTAAGCATCAAATTATGTAATAAGTTTTAAACAGGATTTTGTGATTATTTAACATATTTTTTACAATCATACATACATAAAATCACGCCTTTATCCCTTACGGGGTAGGCAGAGCGTCAAACGCCTCGTAAAAGGCGGTTTCGCCACGTTTGACAAAAATTGAGGGCAATTTTAGATTGTTGTGTGTATTGCTATAGTGACACACAATTTTACAATCATAATGTTGTATTTCATACTGTTTCATATGTGTTCAATATGCATGAAAAACTGTACGAAATTTTTGAATTCCTACTACAAGCTTGATCCCGCCATTCCAAAGTTTCCCAACCTTTACATACATACACATAATCACGGCTTTATCCCTAATAGGGTAGGCAGAACGTAAACGACCAAAACAAAGGTCATTCCGCCACGTCTGACAAAGTTTTGAGGGTTATTTAAGCTAGATTTGTAGGTATAAGTGTTTAGTGGCAGGTTGTCAGCCCATCGCCTAAATAGCAATATACAGAACGCCTTGGCTCCCTAAGCTGCTTTTTTCAGCATTCCCGGAGGAAATGCAGCTGGTGCATTCTATGTTTTTCGCTCGCTCCCAGCCCAGTATGGAAGAACCTTTATGTAGAGATATTTTATATTTTCAAGCATTGCTGTATATTTTAAGAATAGTATTCTATTCCATAACAGAGGCCAGTGCTAAGAATTGGCGGCTTAAAAACTCTGACCTAATCCAGGATTGGGTCTGGTTTCCCTTCTGGGCTGTGGAGGTCAGATGGCAGTCGCTCTGTGTAAAAACCAGTACCGTCGTTCAATCACCTGGATTAGGTAGCCGGCCCTGGTAAATACGGGATAAGGCTAGGGAGATGATGATGAGTATTCTATTCCATTCCAGTAATTTTCCTTCGTTCTCTCTTCGAAATAGTTCGTTGTATTTATTCAGCAGCTTACTTCATAAACACCAGTCTTATGGACTTAGAAAATTGAACCGCACTGATTGAAAACAAACAAGTGTTTATTATTCCCGCCAGTGTATCTTGGAAAAAGCAAAATGGCTGACATAAAAAAGAAGTTCTATAGAGGGTGTAAGGGACAACTTTGTGCAAACTGATAAGAGTAGATCAGACAACAAAACTAAACAATATTCACGATAAATACTTTCAGGAAATTAAAAAATAAATGGGCTTCTCCACAGGCTTCCCTATACAAATTGTTGATTGTAATTTTGTATGAGGAAGTAAATAAAAACGTAACCTGGAAGATTTTCTTTATGAATGTTTTTTAGTACTTATCGTTGACTATAATTCGTACTGCCTCCATGGTCTAGTGGCTAGTGAAATGGACTCCCGATCCGGAGGTCCTGGGTTCGATTCCCAGGGAGGAAACACAAAGTTGATATTTGAGAATTTATCACCCCAGTTTGGTTAGGACTTTGCAGGCTGAAACACCTGATTTTCTGAAAAAGAAAAAGATATCGTGCTTCGGAGGGCACGTTAAGCCGTCGGTCCCGGTTGCTGTCTTTGATAGTGGTCGTTACTCAAACCATGTCAGAGGCCTGATAGTTGTGCTACTAGGCGGTTTAAAAAAACTCTGACACCAGGGTTCATCGGGTCGATAGACTCGATACCCACTCGACAGAAGAAGAACTTTAATTCGTGAATGTTGTTCAGTATCGTTCACTGACCAACCCCTAGCAGCTTGCGGGAAGCTGTTCCTTACACCCTTTATATTCGGTATTTCCTTGGGGAAAGAAAAAACTAAATAAACTATATACCAGCCAGTGTTTCTTTGGAAAAACAAAGAACGAACAAATAAAAACTCTGTTTATTTCGCTGAGAGCTAATTACTGAAGTGTTTGCTTTTGATATCATTGTCCCCCGCCGGGAATCAAATCCGAGATCTCCGGATCGTGAGCCCATGGCTCAGACCGCTAGACCACGGAGGCAAAAGAATATTATAGTAATAACTAGTAGACTGTTTCAGTAACATTTGTCTAGTCCACTTGCCCACAACCACTACAGCATGCAATTTTTTTGTTTTATAGTTACCGTAAAATATTAATTTAAGTGTGAACATTGTCTGTAATAATGATATATATTATATATATATATTTATATTGATTCGATCGATGACGTTGGTTAGAGTCTAGAGACGCTTTTAGTATTTCTTTTTCTGCTTTTAAAATTATAGGCTTGTATTTGCTTGACTTGGTTTATAGAGTTCGGTGGCGTAGAGATATTAATCTCTACCGCATACCAATATGTTGTGTAATTTTCCAATTTCATACATACATATAATTTTTTAAACTTTATCCCTAATGGGGTAGGCAGAGCGTAAACGACCTAAACAAAGGTCGTTCCGCCGCGTCTGACAAAGTTTTGAGGGTTATTTAAGATAGATTTGTAGGTATATTGCTGTAGTGACAGGTTGTATACTAAAACCCTCGGATTTCTTAGCTGGTTTTTACAGCATGCCCGGGAGGAAATGCAGGTGGCACATTCTATTTTTTTCTTTCGCTCCCAGTCCAGCATGGAAGAATTTCATAATGTATGTTAACGATGTTCTAACGGTAAAGGAAAACATTGGGAGAAAACATTCTCATGCTCACGCCTGCGAAGAGATTCTTAGATTGTGTGTGAAGTCGCCCAATCCGTACTGGGCCCACATGCGCGAATATGATGTTATCGCACTAAATCAGAGTAGGCTTTTAACTGCCTCCGTGGTCGAATGTTTACAGCCATGGGCTTACGATCCGGAGGTCCTGGGTTCGATTCCCAGGGGAGGACACGAAATTGATATTAGGCAATTTATCACTTTGCGAGGTTTTCCCCAGTCTGGTTAGGACATTGCGGGCAGAATCACCTGATTGTCCGAAAAGAAAAGAGATTCCGTGCTTCGCAGGGCACGTTAAGCCGTCGGTCCCTCATTCACAGGTCGTTACCCAAAACCATGTCAGAGGCCTAATACGAGTAGCTGTGCTACTAGGCGGTTTGAAAACTCCGACACCAGGTTTCATCGAGTCGTTGTTCGAGTCGAGAATCCAATCGCTAAGAAGAAGAAGATTAGTAGGCTTCTTGCCCCTCGGTGGGGACTTAATCATAACGAGCTATGATGATTTGTTTGTCTATCAGACTGTGTAATTCAGTGCGTTTAGCTTTGAAGTCATCCACATCATTGCTGGCCTCTCGCTGGCTAATATTATTGCGTCCCTCGTCAAGCGTGGCCACGTCAGGTCACGTCACGTCGCATTTATTCAAAGTAGGTAATTTGGTAAGAAAACCTCTAACGAAAATCCAGCATGGCGGACGGACCTCGGCAGACGCCCTTAGCTGATGCGTAGTACTTTATTCCACTGCGATAAGATTTATATTTCTTTGAATACGTAGTAAGCTTCCTCACAAGTATAGCGTAGACGTAACCTGGATTCTTCAAGGCGATGAATTTGCATATTTAGGACTAGAGCTAAAGCCTCCCTCATTCGACCTCGCTACTACTCTATCAGATTGGGCTAAAGGTCAAAGGAGGGTATAAAAAAGAATTGTTTATATTTTTGATATTTTTCTACACCGAAATCGCATTTTAGTCATGTTAAGTTTATATGGAATTCCTAACAGATAGACTTCAGACTTTTAGTTCTTATAAATGTAGTACTGACTGTTCTTCCATGCTGGACTGGGAGCGAAAGAAAAACATAGAATGTGCCAGCTGCATTTCCTTCCGGGCATGCTGTTAAAACTAGCTAAGGGATCCGAGGGTTTCTGTATATTGCAATTTAGGCGATAGGCTGACAACCTATCAGTTCAGCAATACGCCTACAAATCTACTTTAAATAACCCTAAACACATTGTCAGACGTGGCGGAACGACCTCTGTACAGGTCGTTTACGCTCTGCCTACCTCACTAGGGATAAAGGCGTGATTTATGTATGTATATGTATTTAAATGTAGTAAAAGCATCTATATATTATAGTTAGATATTAACTGATAACTGCCTCCGTGGTCTAGTGGTCCAGAGCCATGGGCTTACGATCCGGAGGTCCTGAGTTCGATTCCCAAGGGGGGGGGGGGGAACACAAAGTTGATATTTGTCAATTTATCACTTTGTGAGGTTTTCCCCAGTTTAGTTAGGACATTGTAGGCTGAATCACCTGATTGTCCGAAAGGTAAAAGGATTCCGTGCTTCGGAGGGCACGTTAAGCCGTCGGTCCCGGTCGCTGTTTTTGATAGTGGTTGTTACTTAAACCACGTCAGAGGCCTAATACCTGTGCTACTAGGCGGTTTGAAAACTCTGACACCAGGGTTCATCGGGTCGTTCGATTCGAGAATCCACTCGCTAAGAAGAAGTTAGATATTTTTCCTAAAAGGATTTTATAAATTGGGTAATATGGTTGCATAAAACCATACTGATGTAACTTTTTTCTTTATTGGCTGCTACAAAAATCTACTATGATCGAAGAGCCAATTGTATAACAAAAACAAAACAGTATTTACAGTTTAAAAAGCCGGTTCTTTGTCGTTCAAAACTCCCCCATTTCTTGACAAAAGTGAGAAGTCTCATAAAAAGTACTTTGCAAGTACTTTCGTATTTATAAAGGTTACTTTCTTGGAAAGTTGTTCTTCTGTAATGAGCTTTTAACATCTTTTATGTCTTTGTTCGATGGCTATTAAAAAAACAATTAAAGTGGAAAAGAAGATCATTGGATTTGTTTAACTAATTCATATATAATTTCTTCTTCCATCTTGGACTGGGAGCGAGAGAAAAACTTGGAATGTGCCAGCTGCATTTCCTCCCGGTCGTGCTGTAATAAATACCTACGGGATCTGAGGGTTTCAGTATATTACAACATATAATCACGCCTTTATCCCTAATGGGGTAGGCAGACCGTAAACGACCTAAACAAAGATCGTTCCGCCAAAGCTGACAAAGTGTTGAGGGTATTTAAGATAGATTTTTATGTATATTGCTTTAGTGACAGGTTTAGGTTAGGAGAGAGCCCGATGGTCTAGTGGATAGGGCCGCTGCCTCCTGAGCGGGAGGTCGTGGTTCGAATCCCACCACGTACCAATGTGTTTTTCGGTTTTCGAATTTCATATGTACGTTTATTCGGTGCTTTTTCCGTGCTTCGGAAGGCTCGTTAAGCCGTTGGTCCCGGTTAATATCGTTTAGTACCGTAGATATTAGTCGTTAAGCTATATCAGAGGCCAGTGCTAAGCATTGGTGGCTTGAAAACTCTGACCTAATCTAGGATTGGGTCTGGTATCCCTTCTGGGTTGCCAGACCAGTACTCTCGTTCAATCACCTAGATTAGGAAGCCAACCCCGTGAGATACGGGATAAGGCTAGGGAGATGATGATGATGCTTTAGTGACAGGTTGTCAGCCCATCGCCTAAATTGAAATATACTGAAACCCTCAGATCCCTTAGCTGGTTTTTACAGCATGCCTGGCAGGATATGCATCTAGCACATTCTTTGTTTTCTCTCACTCTCCCACTTCCAGGCCAGCATGGAAGTATCTAAATGATGATGGATATTAAAAAATACAATAAAATGGCGAAGAAGATCGTTGGATTTATTTAACTAATTGATATATAATTACTTCTTGAATTCCTTTTCGTTTGAGGAGAAGATAGGCTATCGTAAGCTCTTTTTAATGAGTTTCTTATTTGTATAAAATTTTGTTGATATATTTTCTAGTATTTTTGCATTTTTTTGCTTATACGACAGTTTATTTCTTTACTTCAAAGTTTTTCATGTTTCTGACAACAATTTAAATACGATGTCTACATGATTTAATCAATTAATATTTTGGTACCTTCGAGTATCAGAGAGCCCGATGGTGTAGTGTATAGGGCCGCTGCCTCCCGAGCGGGGAGGTCGTGGTTCGAATCTTACCACGTAACATGTTTGAATTTCATATGTACGTTTTTCGGCGCTTATTCCGTGCTTCGAAAGGCACGTTAAGCCGTTGGTCTCGGTTAACATCGTTTAATACCGTAGATATTAGTCATTAAGCCATGTCAGAGGCCAGTGCTAAGCATTGGCGGCTTGAAAACTCTGACCTACTCTAGGATTAGGGCTGGTTTCCCTTCTGGGTTCCGGAGGTCAGATGGCAGTCGCTCTTAGTAAAAACCTGACAACATCAACATCAGCCACAACAGTCCACTGCTGGACATGGGCCTACCCAATATGGGGGTTTTATGCCATACTCACCACGCTTGGCAGGCGGGTTGGTGAGCGTAGTAGAAGTTTTCCATTCACAGGGAACGCTGCTGCCAATTTCCTGGATTTATCCCTTAGTCGCCTTTTACGACACCCACGGGAAATTATGGGGTGATGCTATTCTAACCCGGCACCACACGGGGAAAACCAGTACCGTCGTTCAATCACCTAAATTAGGTAGCCGACCCCGTGAGATATGGGATAAGGCGAGGGAGATGAAGATTTTTGAGTGTCTGATGATATAACTGGAAGGTAGCCATAACATATCCTCTCTAAAGTTGAGTTTCGTTTGGACTCGCTCGTTAGATGATTTTCTGTGAAAACTTTTGTAATTAAATAAATTTGAAATCCCTTTGATGCAGCAGGGAAGGTTATTATCGAATCATCTCCCCTTCATCATACATCCATTGAGTTTAAAGTCCATACATACATACATATAATCACGCCTATTTCCCTAATGGGGTAGGCAGACCGTAAACTATCCAAACGAAGGTCGCCACGTCTGACAAAATTAAAGTCCATACAAACAGTTAAAATAGTTAACGAACATACTAGTACAATTTTATATTTGTATATGTCGCAGGGATATGCCAAAATTAGGGACTTGGCCGAATCCCTAAGCGATTTGATCAAATCCCGGCAAATGATCAAATAATTACAACATTTTAACATATCCCTAAAAAAATCTAGAGATTTGGCCAAATCCCTAGACTAAATCTAGTGAATTGATCAAATCCCTATACGATTTCAGTGAAATGTCGAAAATTCATGTCAGTTCTTGAGTTTTACCGCGCCCCCTTCTGCACTGCTGCTAAAGTGACGATTGATTTCTTAAATAAGGCAAAATTAGAAAGCATATTTAATGGTCCTATTGTGTAAAAATGCGTAAATAAGGAATCAAACATTACTTCAGGGAGACGATTGACAGCTGCAGATTTCCTGTCTCTTTTCTCTAGCTTACTTAAGAAAATGACTCAAGTATCTAAGAATTAGCTAAGGAGGTGTCAGAATCGAGGCTATTTTCATTATTCATTAATTTATTTGATTTTATATAGCCTAAGAGCTAGCTACGTAATAGGGTGTACGCTTTGAAGAGCTACAAAACTTAGTAGGCAACGTCAAAGTTTGAAATTTCAACGTCGCCCACCGCTGCTTTCCCGCCAACTAATATTTTATTTTATATTTTTCTCGTATCAAGTAAATTATTCTCAAAAATACTCCTCCATTTGTTTGGATTTTTAATTCCTTTTAATTTTTTAACACCTTTAATACTCTGCCATACCTAAACCTACCAATGAAAAGCTGGCAGGCATCTCGATCTGATAAGAATATAGAAGATAAGGATATAGAATGGCTTACTACCTACAAAGTTTCGTTGCTCTTCAAATCGTACGCCCTCTAACGTAGCCAGCTCTCCGGCTAGTAGTAGGTACTTAAATGCTACGATTAGTAGGAATTGATTTTTGAGATTTATGTTCAAATTAAAATACTTGTCTTACCAATTAAACATTTTGATTAAACACTCAAACTTAGTTTATGTCATTTCACTAAACCAGATTCGAGATTTGGCCAAATCTCTAGATTTGTCTAGGGATTTGGCCAAATCTCTAGATTTGTTTAGGGATATGTTAAAATGTTGTAATTATTTGATCATTTGCCGGGATTTGATCAAATCGCTTAGGGATTCGGCCAAGTCCCTAATTTTGGCATATCCCTGCGACATATATACATACATATAATCACGCCTTTATCCCTGATAAGGTAGTCAGAGCTTCAACGACAAAGGTCGTACGTAGTGCTGTTGTGACAGGTTGTCAGCCCATCGCTAAAAAAATGCAATATACAAAAACCCTCGGTACCCTTAGCTGGTTTTTACAGCATGCCTGGGAGGAAATGCAGCCGGCACATTCTATGTTTTTCTCTCGCTCCTAGTCCAGCATGGAATCTTCTCTCCTTCATTACACAGCCATTGAATAGAAAGTCACTTCAGTTAACGAACATACAAGTAAAACTTAATGTTTGTAACAAAGTTATAATCTGCTGTTGCGACATCTTCTTCTTCTTTTCGAGTAAATTCTCAAATCGAGCAACGACCCGATGAACCTTGGTGTCAGAGTTTTCAAACCGTCTTGTGGTTTAAGTAACGACTACTATCAAATACAGCGACCGGGAATCCTTTTTCTTTTCGAACAATCAGGTGATTCAGCCTGCAATGTCCTAACCAAACTGGGGAAAACCTCACAAAGTGATAAATTAACAAATATCAACTTTGTGTTCCGCCCCTGGGAATCGAATCCAGGGCCTCCGGATTGTAAGGCCATAGCTCTGACCACTAGACCACGGAGGCAGTTTGTTGCGATATTTGAACCAAGTTGCAAAGGAAAACACATTGGTATCGATAAGTCAAAGGTAGTAACCGAACTTTGCCAAAAATATATGAAATACTACGGCAATAAATAGTGTGGTAGCACCTCTAGAAGATTATTATATCCCCCTCATCAATCACACTCGTCATTATAAAGGTGCCTTTACACTAGACTCACGCTAATTACGTGTTGTGTTCTGACGTGTTTTGCAGCTTCACACTAGACTCACGCCACGTACATGGACGTGCCGCGGACGTGAGCGACGTTTGTTGACGCGTCATCTTACACGACGCACATCGCGTGTTCGCTTGTTTTGTTCGCTGTGCTATAATACTTTCTGTTTCGCTCACTGACTATCTATCTCGCACGGATGACGTCGCCCACGTCCGCCCACGTCGGCTGACGCAATATTGCATCAGTGATGCCAAATGACGCAACCTACGCAAGACACGCACTGGGATTTACTTGCATTAGCGACGGCACGTAAGACAAGTGTGAATCTAAACATGGATTTTTCATAAATTTTCTAAGAAAACTGTAGTCCCATTACGGTGATCAGCACACGTCACGTAAGTGTAATGTACACACATACATACATATAATCACGCCTTTTTCCCAGGTGGGGGAGGCAGAGCGTAAACGACCTAAACAAAGATCGTTCCGCCATGTCTGATTAAGTTTTGAGAGTTATTTAAGATAGATTTGTAGGTATATTACTGTAGTGACAGGTTGTCAGCCTATCGCCAAAATTTTCAATATACAGAAACCCTCAGATCACTTAGCTGGTTTTTACAGCATGCCCGGGAGGAAATGCTGCTGGCTCATTTTATGTTTTTCTCTCACTCCCAGTCCAGCATGGACTAAGTGTAATGTGAACGCACCTTAACTCCCATTACTTTCTTATTCTTATTAATGTCGCCTTCGCACAGTCCATCAATACGTCTTAATCTTCGGGTATGTATTGATTATCCTTAATCATACATATACTCATTCAGAGGTATATGTTTATTTTAGTTGTGTGATTTATGTACTCATTCATTATCGGGGTGTCGAAGTACATCTCCTTCTGCAAAACTTGCTACAGTATTTCCAACTCAGTATTAGAATAAAGGTAAACAAAGTTTCGTGTCATGTAAAGGGTTTCTATTCTATTCATTCCTTTTAATCAAAAATCTTGTTTCTAAAATAAGTTTTAGCAATTAGATATGACAGCATAAAGAAATAGTAGTTTTGGTAATTTAACTAATTTGCCAACACGTATAATTTATTTTTCAAACGTGATTTTGAATAAAAAGACATGAAACTTTGTTTACCTTCATTCTAGAACTGGGTTGGAAATACTGTAGCAAGTTATGCAGAAGGAGATGTACTTCGACACCCCGATAATGAATGAGTACATAAATCACACAACTAAAATAAACATATACCTCTGAATGAGTATGAGTAGTAAACAGATATACATGGCGAGTGTGAGTGGGAATTTTGGAAGAGGAAGACCTCGACGAACGTACCGCGATCAAATCGAGGACGTTCTAGGGAAAGGTCAGGTCAGGAGTACCCTAAACCGACGAGCGTGCATGAAAAGATTGATGAATGTTGATGAAGCGAAAGAAGTTTGCAAGGATCGTAGCAAATGGAAGGATGTGATCTCTGCCTACCCCTCCGGGAAAGGGGCGTGACGTTATGTATGTATGTATGTAAAAGACTTATACCGTATAAAGCCTAAAATACTTCCATGCTGGACTGGGAGTGAGAGAAAAACATGGAATGTGCCAGCTGCATTTCCTCCCGGACATGATGTAAAAACCAGCTAAGGCATCCGAGGGTTTCAGTATTTTGCAATTTAGGCGATAGCCTGACAACCTGTCACTACAGCAATATACCTACAAATCTATCTTAAATAACCCTCAAGACTTTATCAGACGTGGCGGAACGACCTTCATTTAAATAGTTTACGCTCTGACTACCCCATTACGGATAAAGGCGTGCTTATATGTATGTATGTTATAGCCTAAAATTAAATGATACATTAAAATTATGCCCACACTGGACAGTGTGGACAAAGTGTGTTTAAATTCTATTAACAAAGTCGCACTATTTGCGACGCGTCGGACGTTAAACAAGCTAAGTGCCATACCTTCGGTTGACAAGGGTCGCTCGTATTCAATTAACTATATCTTATTTATACGACGGTTGCCCCCATTTTACACAATGATAAATATTTCGCTAGGGATGAAAATATTGTTACTCTGAAAATCTAACTTAAACCACAAGCGTTTGATATTTTTTTACAGCTTACATTACTTGTTTGTGTTACTATTACTATTGGTTGATTTCATACATAGATGAGCCCATTTTAAAATGCTGGACTGGGAGCGAGATAAAAATATAGCATGTGCTAACTGCATTTCCTCCTAGTATTGCAATTTAGACGACGGGCTGACAACCTATCACTACAGCAATGTACCTACAAATCTATCTTAAATATCCCTCAAAACTTTATCAGGCGAGGCGGTAGTACCTTTGTTTAGGTAGTTTACGCTCTGCCTACCCCATTAGGGATAAAGGCGTGATTATATGTATGTATGGTTGGGTATGTAAATAGTCGGTCATGCGCCTGATTTCTCTCTGGTCGGGTAAGCCAATCTGTCCCATCAGAATAAAAGATTGAAAGAACAGAGAGTGCACTTGTGTGTTACGCAAACACTTGGGCACTAAATACTAGTCCTGCGCAGTTGGCTTATCTCTGAGAGATTGGCCGCCGGAGGACTATAAGTAGAAGAAGTAAGTCATGTCGTGCTTGTACCCATTTAAAACAATATCCTTTGCAATTTCATTTTAGTCACAGTAGAAGAAAGGAAAACTTAAACATTATTCAACCCACTGAAGGTAAAAGGTAGTAACGATAAGGATACAGACATGTTTGTGATTGTTTCTTTATAATACACCTTGAAAACCAGCTTGTTTATGTATTCAAAACCCAAGGCGAGTATGAGCGTCTGTAAAAGACTGAATTTAGTGGATTCTATAAAGCTCTTTTGTTTCTTTTTGTCTCCCTTATTTAGAGTTTGCTCTTGACTCCAGTCTAGCTTGGGAGTGACTGAGACGGAGTGGACGATGGAGCGAGCTCACCCAGAAGATGCCTGTTCCCTCTAACTTTGAAGTGTTGGGGGTTGAATGCATTCGGAAACGCTTAGTCTGTATTAGCTCTTTACTGTTCGTTTCGTTTACTGCATATTAGTTAGTTGTCATTCCGTTAGTAGGACACAAGGGTAGGACAAGACGTCATCTACGTTATTTTTGGTCTGCATGCTACGTCAAGTATCACAGAAGAAAAACGGTGCTAAAAATAGCATTTACGTATTGTAGATGTCTGTCGCTGATAGTATAGATATGTGGATATAAGTAGCACGTGCCGTTCTGTTGTTTTGTTAGTCTAATAATAAGTATAATAATTAAACTTAACTTATATATTAAATTAAACAGTATAATAATTGTCTGAAAATAAAAGATTTTTATTTTTTATTTTTTTTATTTTTATTATTATATTTAATATACAGTACGACCACGCTTTAAATGAACGTGGCGATAAAAGAATTGGAGCCGCCGTCTTGAGATTTGACATTGATTTGACACCGGGTTGGAAAAAATCTAATTAATCGTGATTTGTTGAAAAAAAAAACACAGTTAATCACGACGTTTTGAATTTTTATTTTGTCCAAGATTTGACGATAAATAAAATTGAAAGTAGTTCGAATATAAACCAAAAGTAAAACAAAGGAATACATTAGTAATTCTCGCAGTCAATTTTTACAGAAACATTAATAATTAGTGAAGAGGAACCGCCAATTAGATATGGCGATAGCTTCTTTATCTCTTTTGGAAAGATTTTTTACAACTGCAATCAGTACAATAATGATTATTGATTCCTCAGATTTTATTAAAAATATCATTATTATTATTTTATTATATTTTACTTATGAAAATTAATTGACTGATTTAAACATTTATTTGCATTTAAAAATCATTGGATTTAAATCAAAATGATTTAATCATTCCTACCCTGATTTGACAGTTCTTCTTATACTGCAGCGACTCCGCCTTCGTTCATTAAAAACCGCGTCGTATACGTGTAATGGTTACTATCTTGATTGTTTGGTTTCGAGATTATGGCAAAGGTCTAGAAATATATTTTAATTATAAGAGGTCAATGTATTCTAAAAGCGGACTACTGGGGAAGCCCAAGGAAAATAGATCTCTCAAACTTTGCTAAAGAATCCATTAGATGGTTGACCTTATCTAGATGTTTATTTAGGACTTTGGAAAATCCCTAGGTGATCAGGAAAAACACAGACCCCCGAGTAACGGTCACTTAAATGGAAAATTTCCAGTATCTTATTCACAAAGCGATTGCTATACACGAGTATTTCTATTCAAATGGGTATCAGTAACTGTAGCAGTATAGTATAGGGATGACGAATACTAGTCAAATCAGCAACTTTTTATGAAATATCAAATTCTTTGTCTCTTTTTTGTAATGTCGCTTTTTTGTATGAAAATACGGAATTATGACTACTCAAATAAATGACTTATATATTTTTAGCTCGATTTTTAAATCTAAATGAGCATTTTTTTTCAATGATGAATGAGATCCACAATATTTCAGCCATCAATTTTATGTGTAACCGTTTTGATTTTTTTTAGCCACCCAGTCGTCACGCCTATTAGAAGGAAAGAAAGATAGAAAAAACGTTTATTCACGAATCACGAAAAATATTATACCTATTGTCAACTGTAAAACGTGTTCCGAGTTATCCTATTTATGTAGACAAGCCATATATTTCGATAATTAGTCTCTGAGAACCCTATTTACTTGGACATGCCATATCTTTCGGTAAAATCAGTGTCATTATCATCATCATTTTCAGCCCACATCGTCCCACTGCAGGGTATAGGCCTCTTCTCTATTACGCCAATCCTCACGGTCCTGTGCCAGTCTCATCCAGTTTGTTCCTGGTATTTTCACGATGTCGTTGGACCATCGGGCTGGTGGTCTGCCCACTGGCCTTGTCACTCTGATTGGCCACCACTCTGTGACTGCTTTTGTCCACCGTCCGTCATCCCGTCTAGCCAAGTGTCAATTAGTCCCATCATGCGATTGTTGACATAGAATAAACGCGATGACCTTCTCTTATCTGTTATCAATATGAGTTAGTCTAGTCTGGCTCCTGACTATGCTCTATATAGTATTTACATAGTTTGACATGACCTTAGATTACAAACAATACTCGTAGGCATCGTAGGAGGGTGTCTTTTGATATTTCTTTTTATTTTAATAAATGCGTCCATCCCTCAGTGTCGTTTTCTCTTGGCTTTTACAGACCATCGATCTATCTAGTCTAGAAGCTAGCTCTAGTTTATCATATGTACAGCTTCAAAGGCTTTATAAATTACGCCGGATAATTTTTTTTTTTTTAATAAATCGTTTTGGGTTAGCGTTCGCAGTTCGCAGCCGATCAATCTTTCTGGCTTGCTCTAGTGATCCCATACAAATTCTAGCGAAAATTCTAATTTAGGATTATACATAGAATAGCTAGAACCATGCTGTTATTTTCCAAAGAAATTGTAACCACGAAAACATAAAAAAAAAATAATATATAAATCTTTTCGAACTTCCGGAAATTAAACGAAAGGTAATGCGCATTTTTAAGTGTATTTGATAAATTTACACTCTCGGACAATCAGACTTATTTTGTTTGATGATTCGTTTAACATGGATCATTTTGGGGCTCGCTAAATAGAAAAATACGGAACTGCGCAGAAGGGAAATGAAACGTAGGTGTAAAGTATCTTTATGGCTTCCTCCCTTATTATTTGAAGTCAATAGTCCTGAATTATACTTTCTGGAAATAAATTCCTGTCAAGGTTGCCTTCGCAGGTCTGTTTTTGTGTGTATTTGAGGGCACAATTTGGTTGTAGTAAAATCAATAACTTCTACAATGTCACCTACCATTATTTCTTAGTTTGGTCAGTTAAACAAACATGAATTAGTTCCACAATGGCGGCAATTCTGGACGCACTATTCCTTAACTAATTCTTAGCTAGCGCTGTTACTTTCTTATCTTTGACATAAGAACAGGATAGCAAATGAACACATAATTTTGACATTCCTAATTTGACGTAAAACGCTTTAAATAAGAATTGCGCATAGAAAATGCTTCCTTATTTAACGTCAAATAAGCAGTCTTATGTCAGATTAGGAATGTTAAATTCATGTGTTTATTTGCTATGCTGTTCTTGTGTCAAAGTCAAGAAAGTGACAGCGCTAGCTAAGAATTATAATTATGTCGCGAGAATAGACGCCATTATATCTAACATTGGTTTTATACGACTAATCTTCCTAACTGTATGTAATGCTCAAATAGATTATATTATTATAGATAAATCGATACAGATGCGAGTAATAGCGTGCTCAACATATTTTGGTATCGATCACCCTTAGACTGGCAGACAGGCCGGCAGCGGTGAGGTTTCATATTTCACGTGTATTTTAAACTGATTTCATTGTCGTGACTAGTATGTTTGATGTATTCTAGCAGTTAGGAACATCAAAATGGATTAAAAAATCAAACAAATTAAATAGAAATCTAAATTACGAATCTAGATTACGAATTCTAATGCATTTGATTATGCTTTTGTAAATTTAATTGTTCTCTTCTATTTTCTTGACATCATAATTTGACTGTTTGTTTTTATACCTTAAATTTGATGTATACTTTGACATGGCCTTGCGCTTTATATTTGCATGCCAAATAATTTGGTTAAATGTGCTATACTGACATTTATATTATTTGTGACATCTATGTATATTCGAACCACATTTAAAGCAAATAAAGAATTCATTCATTCATTCATTTTTTGTTGAACAAGTCATTTGAAAACCTGGCTGGCAGAGCGACATGCTCAGGGCACGCCATATGCTCGATAATTTTCAAAATGGCGCTGCCAGCGGAAAGGATAAGCCGTTACATCACGTTAATGTCATAACATTACAGTTTCCTAGAATGTCCTGACACATTATAGGCAATCTAATATCGGTAATGCATAAATTGCTGAACTTAATTTTTTGAAAACGATTTCCGGAACATGCGGTTATTGGTAATGAATTTTATAGAGTGGTTTTCAGAAATAAGAAACGTTAATAACATGAACCAATTTATTAATATAAATACTGCTCACAGAGAGTTCTATTCTTCTTTATTTTGTTTGATCTATAGACATGAATTATTTACGGGGTGTAAGGTACAGCGTCCCGCAAACTGATAGGGGTTGCTCAGTCAACGAAACTGAACAACATTCACCAGGAAATTCTTTCAGATGATTAAATATAAATACTCTACCATACAAAATGACCACCTCAATCAGACAGTTTAATTTTATGGAAAAGCAACATTTTTTTTTTAGTTTCCTGAAATATTTTCCTGAATGAATAACCCTCAAAACTTTGTCAGACGTGGCGGAACGACCTTTGTTTAGTTCGTTTCCGCTCTGCCTACCCCATTAGGGATAAAGTCGTGATTATATGTATGTATGTACAAAATGTGAAATACGTCCAAATATTGGTAATTTCCATATTTTACGGCTATGCAGCCATTCAGATAGTGATCACATTCGGCTAACATCGTTAAAACTGCTATTACGATTATGATTGTATACTACGTAACACCTGGCGTAATTATCGTGAAATGACGTACGTGTCTGAATGTACGCAATAAAAAGCTTTTTATTTTTTAACTGTCGACATTTCAGGCTAAGTAAGTAAAATAAAACCTGTCGTATTTAGGACATTTAAAACGTTTGCCTTGTATGGAATCACTGCTGGCTTTCAGTGATGCTCACATATATTAACCCCCGACGTCCAAAAACGAGGGGTGTTATAAGTTTTAAGTTTCACGGCGTTGTGTGTCTGTCTGTCTGTGGCATCGTAGCTCCCAAACGGGTTAACCGACGTGAAAGCGGTTTTTTTAATCGAAAGGTAATTTTACCGGGATGGTTGTTAGCTATATTAGGCTTGTAGGAACCGACCATTCTTCCATGCTGGACTGGGAGCGATAGAAAAACATAGAATGTGCCAGCTGCATTTCCTCCCGGGCATGCTGTAAAAACCAGCTAAGGAATCCGAGGGTTTCAGTATGTTGCATTTTAGGTGATGGGATGACATCCTGTCACCTGATGATTTGTATGTATATTGCTGTAGCAATATACATACAAATCTATCATAAATAACCTTCAAAACTTTGTAGGACGTGGCGGAACGACCTTTCTTTAGGTCGTTTACGCTCTGCCTACCCCATAAGCGATAAAGGCGTGATTATATGTATGTAGGTAGGAACCGACCGGGACGGGCAAGAAAATTCCTACAAGAAGTTTTATTGTTTTAATGGCTTCAATAGTGTCCCCATGATGACTCTCCAAGTTTCCTCACCTCGGAGGAGATGTGCATCAGTGGTGGTGTGAAACTGCGGGCATATACAGACATGTGTTTAGTGATCACCGCCACAAGTCAACGAGACTTTCGTATAATATCATCATATTACACTTCACTACATAGTATAAAACAAAGTCGCTTTCTCTGTCCCTATATCCCTATGTATGCATAAATCTTTAAAACTAAGCACCGGATTTTGATGCGGTTTCTTTTAATGGATAGAGTGATTCAAGAGGAAGGTTTATATATATAATACATGCATAATATAGTAGAGAAACACTGATTATTTTCGTGCGAAGCCGGGGCGGATCGCTAGTGCTACATAAAATTTTCGCAATCATTTAGTTTGCGCTACGTGTTAGCTCCTGTTCCTAGTCTTACATTTATTTTGATGAGGTTTTGTTCATTAAGTACGTATATTTAATAACATTAGTAATTTAACTGCCTTCGTGGTCTAGTCATCAGAGCCATGGTCTCACGATCCGAAGATTCCAAGGGGGAACACAAAAGTTGATAAATATTTTTAATTTATAACTTTGTGAGATTTCCCCAGTTTGATTAGGACAATGCAGACTGAATCATTTGATTTAGCTGTGCTATTAGGTGGTTTAAAATCTTTGACACCAGGGTTCATTGGGGCGATCGACTCGATACTCACACGACAGAAGAAGAAGTCATCTACATAAAAAATATTGTAATATACCTACCTATACCTATTCAAAATAATTATAGAAAGTTTCAAAAGTAATTCATAAAATAAAATTAAAAATTTAAGAAATCCCCGACATGTTGTTGTTATAAACAAATGGAGACTCATTCATGCGTCGTTAGGGGACCGCTTTGTGAACTAATACATACATGCATACATATAATCACGCCTTTATCCCTAATGAGGTAGGCAGAGCGTAAACGACCTAAAGGAAAGTCGTCCTGCCACGTCTGACAAAGTTTTGAGGGTTATTTAAGATAGAATTGTAGGTATATTGATGTAGTGACAGGTTGTCAGCCCATCGCCTAAATTACAATATACTGAAACCCACGGATCCCTTAGCTGGGTTTTACAGCATGCCCGGGAGGAAATGCAGCTGGCACATTCTATGTTTTTCTCTCGCTCCCAGGCCAGCATGGAAGGACTAATACATTCTAAGTTCAGTAACTGAGTAACTGTCAATAAATAATGAAGCTATAATAGTATGCAGAACAGGTAATGGGTTTAAATTATTTTATGTTTAAATAATTAACACAAAATTTACTATAATCTCTATAATAGATACAGTAGCTATCTTTTGTTACCTAAGTTAATTGAACTTCGAATTTATTAGTGTACAAAGCGGTCCCCCAACGACGCATGAATGAATCTCCATTTGTTTCAAACAATTATTTCTTTAGTTTGTAAAGGATCGCATGTCGGGTTTATTTAAAAACTTTAATTTTATTTTATAGGTTACATACATCACGTTTCATGTTGCGTCAACCAAAATTTGGCATCATTACGACTTACTATCACGTTATAATAGAAAAAAACAATTTTCTGTATATCAAACTAATATAATATGGCTTGAAGAATATGTCCTTAGAATGTGGCATCCTGAATCCATAGTTTGATTATTCATACATATAATCACGCCTTTATCCCTAATGGGGTAGGCAGAGCGTAAACGACCTAAACAAAGGTGGTTCTGACAAAGTTAGATTTGTAGGTATATTGCTTCTTCTTCTTAGCGAGTGGATTCTCGAATCAAAGGACCCGACGAACCCTGGTGTCAGAGTTTTCAAACCGCCTAGTAGCACACCTATTTAGGCCTCTGACATGGTTTGAGTAACGACCACTATTAATGACAGCGACCGGGACCATCTTTCTTTTCGGAAAATCAGGTGATTCAGCCTGCAATGTCCTAACCAAACTGGGGAAAACTCCACATAGTGGTAAATTGACAAATAGCAACTTTGTCCCCCCCCCTGGGGGTCGAGCCCAGGACTTCCGGATTGTAAGCCCATGGCTCTGACCACTAGAACACTTAGGCGGTATATTGCTGTAGTGACAGGTTGTCAGCCTATCGCCTAAATTGCAATATACAGAAACCCTCGGGTCCCTTAGCTGGTTTTCACAGCATGCTTGGGAGGAATTGCAGCTAGCACATTCTATGTTTTTCTCGCACTCCCAGTCCAGCATGGAATATCAATTATTTCAATTATTTATGCAATGTAATAATAACATTCCATTCCGTAGTGCTTTGTCAATTTAATGAATATAATGACACGTGTAATGTAGAAACCACATACATACATACATATAATCACGCCTTTATCCCTAATGGGGTGGGCAGAGCGTAAACGACCTAAACAAAGGTCGTTCCGCCGCGTCTGACAAAGTTTTGAGGGTTGATTAAGATGGATTTGTAGGTATATTGCTGTAGTGACAGGTTGTCAGCCCATCGCCTAAATTGCAATATACTGAAACCCTCAGATCCCTTAGCTGGTTTTTACAGCATGCCCGGGAGGAAACGCAGCTGGCACATTCTATGTTTTTCTCTCGCTCCCAGTCCAGCATGGAAGAAACCACAATATTAATAATGTGTACATTGATTTAGATTGATAAAATAGAGATATGAATCCTATCGTTGAGAATTATCTTTTAACAATATTTTTTTATGTACAAGCCATTTGTAACTTAACTGCCATAGCACGCTATGGGACCATTATTTATACGTATCAAAATTAATTAATTCCTCCATGACTGGGAGCGAGAGAAAAACATACAATGTGCCAGCTGCATTTTCACCCGGGCATGCTGTAAAAACCAGCTAAGGGATCTGAGGGTTTTAGTATATTGCTGACAACCTGTCACTACAGCAATATACCTACAAATCTATCTTAAATAACCCTCAAAACTTTGTCAGACGTGGCGGAACGACCTTTGTTTAGGTCGTTTACGCTCTGCCTACCCCATTAGGGATAAAGGCGTGATTATATGTATGTATGTAGAATATAGATGGACTCTAGTTTCTCGTTCCAATACGGACAAATGTCAATATGAAAACAGAGAAAATGCGCCTTGAAACCGGCAAAAGCCTTCGCGGTTCGCTGGAGACTAGCTGGAGACAATACAAGTGACACAACCAATACGTGGGTCGTGTGTCACTTGTGTGCTCAGGGAATTGGAGTCGAGTGGAGTCTGTTTTTGAACAGCATATTAAGACATTCTAGCAATTTTAAATTGTGAACCTCATAACACAGTGCAGTATTGGTAATCCACGCAATCAACAGACATGTATCAACACTAGCAACTCAAAACGGTCAATTAGTCAGTAGTGCGCGTGAGCCTTTATTACCCGACTGTCAAGGAAGGGTTATGTTGTTCGCGCGTATCTTGTATGTATGTATGTAGTATGTACTAATATTTCTTTATTACCTAGTATCTTTAGTCTTGGTCTTAAGGACCCAAGTGTTGTTAGAAGGGTATAATTTTTCAAAATTCAAAATGTTTGGTACCTATTAGGCGCTAAATTGTAAGTTTTCCAAAAAATATTTTTCGGCTGAATCTGTCAAATGGGGTATCAAAATTAAAGTAATTATTAAAGGACATTACAATTATATACCTAAATTATTCATATATTAAGCTCAATTTTAGAACAATTAATGCATTAAAACATGTTTTATAGGATGTTTGAATTCTTTTTAAAATACTTATAACATCTGTTCCTAACAGGTGACAAAATTAACTACAGTTTGAAACTCAGCTTGAACTATCCTAAATATCGTAGTTAAAGTACTCTGTCTTACGATAAGCTCGCCTTGCTGTTCCATTAGTGACTAATAATGTATTTACAAGTATTTTGGGATAGTCTGTATGATTGTATTTTTTTTAGTATAGCTTAAAATAGTATGTTTTAAAAAATACTTTTTTCCTATTTTCTCGGAAAATCCTTCATCATAAATCTACGTTCACTCTTTTTGGTCCTCAAATTTGCAAACGCCAGCAATTTCACCAAACGACAGCAATGACCGTTAACGACCGCTACGCGAAGTTTTTAAAGTATACACAACGTAGTATGGATTTTTAAGTTCACATTTTTTTTTTTAAATGCAGATGGCGAAAAAAAGAATGGAAGGTGCGCCTATCAAAGGCGCCCTGCAAATTTAAAATATCAAAATATTATGGAGAAGTCGCAAGTTTGATGTTTATTTTTAAGTGTATTGTTGTTGTTCCGTCGCAAAAATAGAGAAAAGTACTATACTAGTCTCAGCGGAAAACGTTATATATGGTCTCGTATACAAATTTACTCGACCATATATTGCTTTTATTTCGACTTGTAATGTATTGTATTACTACAGTTTTCTAGTCTACCCCTCAAAACTTTGTCAGACGTGGCAGAACGACCTTTGTTTAGGTCGTCTACGCACTGTCTACCCCATTAGCAATAAAGGCGTGATTATATGTATGTATGTACATTTTTAAAAAATCTACGTAAACCGTAGTTATAAAGGCCTTGAAACAATCGTGTCTCTTTAAAGGTAATACAAATAATAACATTGTAAGCCGAGCGGGAATATTACTTTCAAAACTTTCAAACTATATTCATTATCTTCAAGGTGTAATTGCAGACCGCGTATAGCAATAGAGTGTAAGGCTAGACAGAAGTTAGAAGTTAGAATATTCCAATGGGACTGTATGACGTAGTAATGACGTAGACTGAAGAGAAATCGGGTCAGCTAAACATAGCTCAAAGTCGTTCAATAAATCTGTAAGCATATTAGAATATTTTGATATATATACGAGTAAGAGAGACATGTATGTTTGTTTGTTTTTATTTTATTTAAAATTCTCCCATCTTTAGAAAACTACATGATCGGGAATGAACGTAGGCTTTTTACCGTTTTTTTAACTGCCTCCTTGATCTAGTGGTTAGAATCATGGGCTTACGATCCGGAGGTCCTGAGTTCGATTCCCAGGGACATAAAGTTGATATTTGTCAATTTATCACTTTGTGAGATTTTCCCCAGTTTGGTTAGGGCAATGCAGGCTGAATCCACCTGATTGTCCGGAAGAAAACGGATTTCGTGCTTTGGAGGCCACGTTAAGCCGTCGGTCCCGGTCACTGTGTCTAATAGTGGTCGTTACAGGTCGATGTTGCTCCACGTCCGTAGGAACTACCTTAAAAACCCTACACGTGACCCCGGGCGGTGCTAAATGTGCAACAATACCGGCTGTTGCACTGTCCTCTGGACCTACATACAGATACATACATATAATCACGCCTTTATCCTTAATGGGGTAGGCAGAGCGTAAACGACCTACACAAAGGTCGTTTCGCCTCGTCTGACAAAGCTTTGAGGGTTATTTAAGATAGATTTGAAGGTATATTGCTGTAGTGACAGGTTCAGCCCATCACTTATATTGCAGTATACTGAAACCCTCGAATCCCTAAGCTAGATTTTACAGCATGCCCGGGAGGAAATGCAGCTGGCACATTCTATGTTTTTCTCACGCTCCCAGGCCAGTAAATAATGCCATACAATAAATAAATAACCACCGTCGGAAAATACCCTATTCCCACCAAGAACGCAATAAGTCGCGAATAAAACCACGGGACAGAAAGCTAGCGGATGAAATCCTATGTAAATAAAGAATAATCCATACATACATACATATAATCACGCCTTTATCCCTAATGGGGTAGGCAGAGCGTAAACGACCTAAACAGAGGTCGTTCCGCCACGTCTGACATAGTTTTGAGTGTTATTTAGGATAGAATTCTAGGTATATTGCTGTAGTGACAGGTTGTCAGCCCATCGCCTAAATTACAATATACTGAAACCCTCGGATCCCTTATCTGGATCTTACAGCATTCCCGGGAGGAAATGCAGCTGGCACATTCTATGTTTTTCTCTCGCTCCCAGTCCAGCATGGAAGTAAGTATAAAGAATGGTCCCGCTGTACATTTCCATGTCATCTAAAATTAAAATGCTATCAAACACACCAGACAACGCTTAAAGGTCAGGTTGTGGAGCCGTGAAAAATATACATACTCGTACATACATACATAAATCACGCCTTTATCCCTTACGGGGTAGGCAGAGCGTAAACGAGCTAAACAAAGATTGTTCCGCCACGTCTGACGAAGTTTTGAGGGTTATTTTAATAGATTTGGACGTATATTGCAGTGACAGGTTGCACAATACTTTATTTTTTCAAAGTGGGTGCCCGTTATCAAAATCTTTATATTGAATGTCTCATAGTTTGTAAAAAGTCTCGTAAAAAGCGCTTTCGCCACTTCTGACAAAAATTGAGGGCAATTTTAGATTGTAATATGTATTGCTATAGTGACAGGTTGTCAGCCCATCGCACAGTGGTCCCGCGCCCATTCAACAGCGGTCAAAAATACAAAAATTGGAATTAAAGTAGTGTAACTGTTAAAAAAAAGCTTTATTATTCAATAAGATTTCCTCGAATTAAAGATAAACCTTCTGAAGGTAACGGACTCCCATTTTTTTAGGTATACTTCGTAATCCAGTTATGTAAGGATCGGATGTTAATCAAGTCGGTATTGCACATAATCCTTGATTTTTTTTTTCGGGTATTATGCTCTCTTAAGTTTTTCACGTCCTTGTTTTTAGCCTCTGCAGGTTCTTCTGATAGCTGTCCTACAGAAAACAGACCATATTCTGCAACATTAGCACCGTGCATCAACATTTAATTTGCTCGACTGGGTACTAAAGTTATGATGTGGTTATGATTATAAAGTTTAAGCTCGTCTTTTCTAAGTTAGAAAATACGAGAAAATCAACGTCGTCATTTCTTAAGGAGTTCCGCTAGAGAGTAGAGGAGCGTGATTTAAAAAACTGTTACTTCCATGCTGGGCTGGGAGCGAGAAAAAAACATAGAATGTACCTGCTGCAATTCCTACCGGGCATGCTGTAAAAATCAGCTAAGGTATCCGAGGGTTTCAATATATTTAGGCGATGGGCTGACAACCTGTCACTACAGCATATACCTACAAATCTATCTTAAATAACCCTAAAAACTTTGTCAGACGGGTCGGAATGACCTTAGTATAGATCGTTTATCGATCGTTCGCTCTGCCTACCCTATTAGGGATAAAGGCATGGTGATATGTATGTAGCTGAAGGCTCTATGTTACAAAACATTGGTGAAAACACCACCACCATAACCAAAGTCTTTACCAAAGAAAAGCGTTAAAGTCGTTATTACAAAGTTTAAAGGCCCGCGTCTCTTCTCATTAGCTCGAATAACGTTAATTTCCTAAGGGAAATTATTTCAACAATAATGATGTAGCCGAAATTGTTTTCAATTATGTTTCCTGTTAGAACACGAATTAATTTTGGCACGATTATTTAGAATAAACGTTCTGTACAATGTAACAAACAAAATTTGCTGTTTAAATACTGTACCCTCACAACTGTTTACGGGCTAAATCACGGT
Source organism: Scrobipalpa costella (assembly GCA_949820665.1). NCBI lineage: Eukaryota > Metazoa > Arthropoda > Insecta > Lepidoptera > Gelechiidae > Scrobipalpa > Scrobipalpa costella. The sequence goes on from OX463297.1 coordinate 22,229,028, forward strand.
TCTTAAAATGTACAATACCGGGTGTAAGGGACAGCGTCCCGCAAACAGATAGGGGTCGCTCAGTCAATGAAACTCAATAACGTTTACCTGGAAATTCTTTCAGGAGATGAAAAAAAGACCTTTCCATACAAAATTACCACCTCGGTGAGAGGTTGCGAGCAAGGAGGCCCCTTGCAGAGGTTACCACCGCTTTCTGGGAACTGACAATTTGTATGGAAAAGCAATATTTTTTTACTTTCTGAAAGAAATCCTGATGCTAGTTGTTCAGTTTCGTTGACTGAGCAACCCCTATCAGTTTGCGGGAAGCTGTCCCTTACGCCTCGTATGCTTAGTTTTAGTTGCTACTTTTTAAAGTTTTTTTTGTAAGGGCGTTTTTGCACTGCGATTTAAATCCGTGAAATTTTATAAAACTTATATGGATGGGTGCACAAGCTGTCATACATTTACTAGGAAGGCCAATTCGGAATTCGGATAAGAATTGGATACGAACCGAATACGGAGCAGTGCAAAAACGCCCTAACGGTATGCTAATTTTAATTTAGTTTAGTCCTGTCAGATGCAGTTCAAAATTCAAAAAGACAGGTAATTTCCGGTTTTACGCTTTATTCGCAAAATTTTGCCTCGTTTCCTTTGAATTTAGTATTAAATATTTTTAAACGAGTATTATAAAAGATGAAAACAATTCCAGTAGGTATATCCTATCCGTTTTTATAATATTTTTTGTGATAAGTAAAATTTTGACTTAGGAAGTGATGCCCAAAAATTACTCTGTTATCACAAAGGCTAGTCGCAGTAGCACTGTCTTACAAACATGGTATCTTATACAATGTGAAGCTAGTTTTTTTTTCGTACGTGACGTCTGTTTTTTTAGTTTAACAACTAACTAAAACCAAGTAGGTCAAGTGTACACGTTCTAATAGTAGCACAATAATATTAATAAATGCCCTTCTAATCTAAATCAACAACATAAACAGCTATGTTATTAATAGTACTATTCTTAACGGATTTAATTTTGCAATAAAGGCGACAGGCTGACAACCTGTCACTACAGCAATCCTACAAATCTATCTTAAACAACCCTCAAAACTTTGTCAGACGTGGCGGAACGACCTTTGTTTAGATCGTTTACGCTCTGCCTACCCCATTAGGGATAAAGGCGTGATTATATGTATGTATGTTAATTTTGATTTTTCCAACGTTTTTTGCACTACGTTACTATCCACAAAGGAAGAACCAGGTCCGACAGGTTTCACGGGTCACGAGTGTCACGACCAACTACACAAGTTACGGTCAGCACATTCTACGTACAACCGGAACGTTTTATCAATTCAATTCAATACTTTATTAATAAGATAATAATTTTACACGACACATAATGTATTCTAACTTTATAAAATTTGTTTTACGATTATAATAATAATAATAATAAAATAATAAAAAAGTATTTATTTCCTCTACAAACAACAACATAAAAGTAGATACATAAGCAAAATAAAAGTTTACAATTTGTTTGAGAGGCTGGTCCCTAAACTAGGTAAACCTGATCTATAGGTAACCAGGCCTCCACCTCCAGAATTAATGACAAGAAGAACAACATATTGTGTTGTTTTGGATATAAAAAAAAGGAGAAAAAAAAAAAAAAAAGACTTAATAATTATTAGTTAAATGAAAACCAACAATCAAAACTAGCAGATATTATTTATGGGTTGGGTAAGTGTGTGTGCGCGTGTGATTATGTGTGTGCGCCACTGTGTGTGTGTGTGTGTGTGTGTGAGTGTGTGTGTTTGTGTGAGTGCGCGTATGTATGTGTGTGGATGTGTGTGTATATATATGACTGGTCAAGAAGTCAAGGCATGCATGCCACGTATTGTGGAGCAATTCTAGAGATTGCCTGTATGTTAGGTCAAATGAAGCCAGACGTGACTAGTTTCGTGTTGGACATAAATTGTTAATCAACAAAAAGTTAAACAGGTAAGTACAAATTGAACTTAGAACTCAAACCCAGAACAGCCCTACGTACGGCGTTAGAATAACTAAGGAACCTATACTTGGGATCGGAGAAGTAGGAAGGGGTGATGTTGACCACTGTTCTGGGTTGTTGAGAAAGTTGTTTAAGGAACTATGAGCATGTGATGAACAATTCCTCAACTTCATCATAAGTCAGCTTGAGTAGCCAACTCGTTACTAATTTCCTGCAAGCGGATCTAGTAAGTGGGTAGATATTGTAAGTTTTATTACATTTATTGTACAAAAATGCGCTAAGAAAAGCGTAGAAGCATTTGGCAAAAGAAGTGCGACAAGGCGTTGAGACACAGACAACTTGACGCCTTTTGTTAGCAAACATAGTGGGGTCATAAATAATGGACGAGTGTTTCCTTAGGATGACATTAAGAGCATACAATTTCCGAATGGAAAGAGTTTGCCAATCGTTATAAAGCTCAGTTGTAGGATAGAGGTAAGGCTTAAAAGTACTAACTTTCAATATAATCCTTTGAGCTATTTCAAGTTTTTTTAGGGTAGTTTTAGGTATGCCACCCCAGGAAGTAAGGCAGTAGGTGAGCAGCGATTGACAAACAGCATGGTAGAGCATTTTTATTACTTCGAAATCTGCAATATGACGAATATTTTTAAATATGTAAATTAGTTTTCTAATTCGCGAAGATAAAATGTTAATATGGATTTTGAAGTTAAGGTGTTTGTCTAAGTTGATACCAAGGTATTTAATTGAATCGACGTTTTGAAGAGTAGGACAAGAACATTGATGGGGAAAAGGCATGGCACATTTATGAACTTTTAGGCATCGTGTAGCAGCAAGGAGAGAGGGTTTACGAATTCCAAACGTCATGGATTTGGTTTTTTCTACATTCAAAGTCAGGAGGTTTTCGTTTAACCATTCCATAACCGAGTCTAGTCCAAGTTGAGCATTGATAAACACTTCTTCCCAGGAGTCCGCTTGAAAAGTTAATGCCGTATCATCAGCAAATGATAGTATCTGACCGTTTTTTAGGGTTATTTGACATAGGTCATTGATGAAAATTAGGAATAAGGAAGGGCCAAGAATGCTGCCTTGCGGCACACCGTAGGTAATTGGCAGATCATCACTAAAAACTCCTTCTATTTTGACTAGTTGTTTTCTGTTAGAAAGGTAGCTTTCAAAAAGACTGAGCTGCGTACTTCTGACTCCCAGTCGCTCCAGCTTCCCCAGCAATAAGGGAAACGAGACAGTATCAAACGCTTTAGCGAGATCTAGGAAAATTGCAAGGCATTTTTTCTCGTTGTCCAGATTTTCTACAATGAAATCAGTAAGATTTTGAACAGCGTCCGCGGTAGATTTCTTTGCTCGAAACCCATACTGCTGAGGGGAAAGGTGATTACAACTTTCAAGATAGTGGATTAGCCTATTGTTCATAATGCGCTCAAGGATTTTAGATATTGATGGAAGGATAGAAATGGGTCTGTAGTTGCTGACGTTATCGCGATCTCCAGACTTGAAAATTGGCTTTACGACAGCTCTTTTGAAAGCATCTGGGAAGATGCCTGATGAGAGACTAAGTCTACAAACATGAGTAATGGAAGGTACCAAAATATCTTTGTACTTTTTAAGGAAGAAGGACGAAATACCATCAACACCCGTTGCACAATTATTCTTTAAGCCCATAATAAGCTTTTCTATCTCCTCCTCATCAGTGTCAGTCATGACGAATGAGGACGAACTATGACTAGATGTAGCTCTAGGGATACGGCTATTTGACAATGGTATGTTATTGTTACTGTTCCTAATTTTTTCAGCTAGTGTACTACCTACATTTACAAAGTATTGGTTCACATTATTTACAGATCTAAGCGGAGAAGATTCAATTAGGAGGGCGCTCGCTGTATCTTTTGGAGGATCCATATTAGTGTTGGTTTTGATTATTTTCCAGAGTTCTTTATTGTTAAACCGCGCGTCTAAAATTTCTTTCTTTTTATACTCTCTTTTAATTCTTTTTAAAATATTATTACAAAAATTCCTATACCTTCGATAGGTAGTTTTTAGTATTTCGTTATTCGGTGTACATTTAAGTTTGAGGTGCATATTATCACGATTGCGCATACATCGTAACAAACCAGGAGTTATCCACGGCTTCATTATTCTAGCTCGATGCGACAATCGTAAAGTTTTTGTATTACTTACTAATGCTTCCGTTAATAGCTTGACCAATATATTAGCTGCGGTATTGGGATCGACACTTAACAGAACTGGACTAAAATCTATGTCAGACATAGTAATGTCTAATGTATCATAGTTAATTTTAGATCTCACTGTTGCAGCTCGTTTTGGAACAGACATTTCTAGACAAAGCATTATTGCATCGTGATCTAATTTGGAAGATTTGATGATGAAGGTATTACTAGAGTTCTTGGATTTTAAAATAACATGGTCGATACAGTTATTTTTCCTAGTTGGAAGAGTATATGTGGGTAACATTCCATGCATAGCTACAAGGTTAAGATAGTCGTCTGAGAATTCTTCGTCTGAGTCTAGTGTGATATTAATATTGATGTCGCCTATAATCACTATATTCTGAAAAGAAGCTAAATTCTGAAGTATGGTATTTAGATATTTAAGAAAAGAAGGAATATTTTTTTTAAAGCAATACGGACGATATATAGCTAAGATTGCAGTTTTATTAGATACTTTTATAACTAAGCAGTTAGTTTCAGGAAAATTTGGTTCGGTTACTGAGCAAGAGATAGTGTTTTTAACATAAACCACCACACCATCGTTCTGATTAAAATCATCAGAGGTCTTGAACGAATTGTAATTTGATAGTGCTGGTAGGCTACCGTGTAACTTCGAGAGCCAACACTCGGTCAAAATAATGACATCAGGTTCGTGTTTAATACGGACAAGAGTTGTAAGTAAATGGTCAAAATTTTGAGAGATACTGCAAATATTTACAGAGAAAAGCTTTAAAAATTTATTGGGTTCATTTAAGAAGTTAGGGACTTCGTCTGCGATACATTGTTTAACTACAGAAGTTTCAAAACCATCTATATTTTCTATTATTGTATTGATGTCAGCGAATTTTAATAATATTAAGTATTGGATGTAATTACATTGGATGTGTATAAGTAGTAAAATTATGAATTTACGAGGCATGCCAGATTTCTTAGGTGTTAAATATGTGAAGTAGGGTTGGAAGTGCGATGTTTTGGTGATGGGTGTGTGTGATTGAATGAGATGTGTGAGTTTAAAACAAATTATAACAAAGAGAAATAGAAAACAGTAAATTAATCTTAGAGATTCTAGTCACAAGTCTTTACCAAGCTGCTGAAGATGCTCTTCATCTTTCACTAAAAGTGCAGGTTGACCTTCGGCTTTCCGGATGTACACATTACCACCGGCAGACCAGCAGAAACTATAGCCTTTTTCTTGCTTGAGTTTTTTTCCCAAGTAAAGTAATCGTCGGGCTCGCGGTGTCAAGTGTTCGGATAAGTATATCTTGGCAGTATTATTTAGGAATCCGATATCACACGCCTTAAGATACTGTCCACCTTTGGAGTATTCCTTGCATGCAGTTAAGACCAGACCTTTAGTGTAGGTGTTCGTAAACTCGATTACTATTGAGGAAGTCTGTGTGTCTTTGTTATTCGGCAATCGATATATGTCCCTCATTTCTCCACAGGATATTTGAAGATTTAGACTTTTATATAGCTGCATTAAGTGGCCATATAGGTCATTTTTACTTTCCGACGCAGCTTTAGGTACAGATCTAATTTCAATGCAGGTCTTAGTCAACTTCCTTTCCAGAATCTCACACCTGTAGTAAATTTTGGCAATATCCTCAGAAAGCTGTTTTTTATCTTGTTCCATCTTTATTATTTTGTCTTGGACGGAATCGAGAGCGGAAGTTACATAATCAATAGATTTTTCTATATCCGAATTTGATGTCTTAATTTCATCATTTTGGGCTTTTATTAAGGATACCTTATTTTCAATAGCCTCGAGACGAAGATTTTGGTTATTTTGAAATTTTTGAAACATTGTTTCCATAAGAGCCTCTATTTTGTAAAAGAGAGTATTGTTTTCGGCACCAGCCTTTGCAGAATCTACAGCCCCCGCGCTAGAACGTTGACGCGTGCGGAGTGTAACATTCACATTAGCAGGGGTGTTTAAAGCATCCTGTAGGAGATCTTTACATTCTTGAAGTTCTTGAGCATTATCAACACCCTTCGGAGTCGTCTGGACCGGCTTTGTTATGGGAGCCGGGGACTTGCGAGCGGGAGGAGGTGAGCGCTTGCAGTATGGCATTACGCAGTATTAGTTTCCGGACTTCCGAGTTTTGGCGGATTACACGGCCAGTCCGTTCGAGTACCAGGATATCAGAATTGAACAGGGGCAGTCGAAATCCAAAATAACTTACATCACTCGTATGTAGGAGCAGGGGTCTTTCTAACTGGTCACCGATCGAGGATTTCATACAATTTCTCTTTCCGTCAGTTTTATATTGACCTCTTATTGAATGTGTTAAGTAGTGTCGTTTTATTCAATTGTATGCATATGCGAGCAGGTAAATAGGTGAATGAAGGCTCGTACACACTAACACGTCTTCGTCCAGGCGCAGGCAGATGAGCGGTGGTGGTGGTAGTTTGCGCACACAGACACACAATCGTTGTAGGCAGCGCAGTAGCACTTTAAGTGACGAACTCTTTAGCGCTCATGTGCTCCTATTTTATCACTCGATTTAAATTTGATAAACTGGTTTAAATAATGTAATTTTAAAATAAAATTATATAGACACTGGTTGGAAATACACGTCTGTACTACACAGAGATCCGGAGGGGAGAGGAGGTCGATTAGTCATGTCATGTCATTTTAAAATACAAGATAGTTAATTTAATTTACATAATTTCATCTATAATGTCAGGCCTGACCAAAATAAAGTTATGTCAAAAAATCATTTACTGTAAAAAATGCATCAGCAATTAGTTTTTGTTTTAACATATCTGCAAACAATACATACATATTATCACGCCTTTATCCCGAATGGGGTAGGCAGAGCGTAAACGATCTAAACAAAGGTCGTTCCGCCACGTCTGACAAAGTTAGTTTTAACGTTACACTATATAGGCAACTGATAAATAGATGGAGGTAGAACAACATTAATTTCAAATTAAAATTGAGACGAACAATACCTTTAGTCTCCCGCGACCACGGCTCCTGGAAAGGATCCGAAACGTTGGAAAAATCAATCAATTAAATAAAACACAACTTAAATCCCTTAAAAATTGTTTTATTAATACGGGGTGTAAGGGACAGCGTCCCGCAAACTGATAGGGGTTGCTCAGTCAACGGGACTGAACAACTATCAGCAGGATTATATTTCAGGAAGTGTAAATAAAATAAAGATTTGCCATACGAATTGTCTGGTCGAGGTAGTAATTTTGTATGGGAAGTTCAATTTTTGTATTATTTCTGAAAGAATTTCCTGGTGATAGTTGTCCAATTTCGTTGACTGAGCAATAAATAAAATACACCCGGTATAAGTTACAGTTGTGTTTACAGAGTATTGGTGGTAATAAATTTAAGCCATTACGATCGATACGTTAGGAAGAAGAGTTGTGCAAACCTCAGAAAACGTGTAGCTCTGCTATTGTCCCTGACCTGTTCTTAATTCAAATTTAAAGTTTTATTGCATAAGTCACATACATTGGTGTTAGTTGTACAATGACACCCTGGCCGGGTACAGCAATAGAGAGCATAGTAAAAATTTACAAAATGGCTACATTCCCTTGCCCTTATCCCATTATATGGGGTCGGCGCAGTATGTTTTCTTCTTCCATTTATCCCTGTTAGCCGTCAGTTCGACATTAACACCTGTTTTCAACATATCATCTTTCACAAAATGGCTACATTTCTAAATAATATGTCAAAATGAAACAAAGAGCAAATAAATTAATTATCTAATCGTACCATACTAAATAAGTTTATATTCTGTAGTACTTTTTATATGTTAATTTTAACATATTTATCATTTTAAAGTATCATTTAAATACTCTTCAATACTATACTAACACCTATTAATTAAGATCATATTCCATGCTGGACTGGGAACGAGAGAAAAACATAGAATGTGCCAGCTGCATTTCCTCCCGGGCATGCTGTAAAAACCAGCTAAGGGATCTGAGGGTTTCAGTATATTGCAATTTAGGCGATGGGCTGACAACCTGTCATTACAGCAATATACCTACAAATCTATCTTAAATAGCCCTCAAAACTTTGTCAGACGTGGCGGAACGACCTTTGTTTAGGTCGTTTACGCTCTGCCTACCCCGTTACGGATAAAGGCGTCATTATATGTATGTATTAATTAATTAAGAACTCTTTCAAGTCTCACAAATTTATTGTAGTCTCTTATCCGCGACCCATCTCGGTGTGTTTTGTGATGGTGTCCTTCAAGTGGCGATATAGTAGTTGTGACAACGTCGTCGCTATTGTAGCTGTATTAGCATCGCAAAGGGTATTAAAGGGCACAATACAAGGTTACTCTGTATAATATCCCTTAGAAGGGTTTCTGTATATTGAAATTTAGGCGATGGGCTGTCAATCTGTCACTACAGCAATATACCTACAAATCTATCTTAAATCACCCTCAAACCTTTGTCAGACGTGGCGAAACGACCTTTGTTTAGATCGTTTACGCTCTGCCTACCCCATTAGGGATTAAGGCGTGGTTATATGTATATCCCTAGAACCTTGTGAGTTCTGTTGGAGTTTTATTTTAATTTGAAATACATTCAGTAGCGGCGTTATGCGTTATGATTGTATGTAGTTTCAAACCTTGGGAACATAGAATTTTATGTTTTTCTTTGAAACAACTTTTGTCACATAATCTTTAACGTATTATTCTTTCACCCAAAGTTTGTCTGGAGAAATTGCTAACTAAGCAATAAGGCCGCCAATGTTGTAATTGTCTTTTGTTGTTTTCTGTTGTGTTGTATGATTTGTTTTCTTACTTTCAATAAAGATTTTTTTCTTATCTTATCTTTATCGCAGCAATCCACATTATTTCCCCTCTCCGTCACTTCTGTATACCAGCCCACTAGTTCAACTATTTATTTTCCTGTACCCTAAGGTAGCCTGGAAGGAATTGCTGCTTAGCAATAAGGCCGCCTGTTTGTACTACTATTTGATTCATTTAATATTATTTTCTCTTGTGTCTTTTCTGTGCAATAAAGTATATTCTTATCTTATCTTCTGTTTTGTCCCTCCCCCGCACAATCATACAATGCTGCTTATGGGTGGATTCCATTTCGAACAGATTTAACTAAATAATCACGTGTTGTGTTTGTGCTTCTGTAGCACCTCTAAAGTTATTTCAGAGGTGATCTATTTACTTATTGAAGGGCTTAAAGGCTTCATAATAACAGAACCTTGTGGGTTCAGGTATATTTGCAATTCAAATCTGACTGCTTCATCATTCGAAAGCATATAAATAGGTATAAGCATATAATTAGCTAGTACCTAATGCAACGTAAAGGACTCGCTCATTATAAACACACAAATAGAGGTAATTTCGCTGTCACATAAAATTGATTTACTATTGATGATGAGCCCGATGGTGTAATGCATAGGGCCGCTGCCTTTTGAGCAGGAGGTCGTGGTTCGTATCCCACCACGTACCAATGTGTTTTTCGGTTTTCGAATTTCAGATGTACGATTATTCGGTGCTCTTTTCCGTGTTTCGGAAGGCACGTTCCGCTTCCCGGTTAATATCGTTTAACACCGTAGATACGAGTATTAGTCGTTAAGCCATGTCAGAGGCCAGTGCTAAGCATTGGCGGCTTGAAAACTCTCACCTAATCTAGGATTTGGTCTAGTTTCCCTTATGGGTTGCGGAGGTCAGATGGCAGTCGCTCTGTGTAAAAACCAGTACCCTCGTTCAATCACCTGGATTAGGTAGCCTGTGAGATACGGGATAAGCCTAGGGAGATGATGATAAAATTGATTTACTACAAATCTTCTAGCAATTACATAATCATTAATCAGGAAGACAATGACATAATAGAACGTGTGGATCCAACAAATCGTCCTCGTGATGCAATAATTAGCGTTTCCAATCGATTATCCTGCCATTGTCACTGCTAGTGAGAGATTTAACCTTCACTGCAGATACATAATAGTACATACATACATATAATCACGCCTTTATCCCTAATGGGGTAGGCAGAGCGAAAACGACCTAAACAAAGGTCGTTCCGCCACGTCTGACAAAGTTTTGAAGGTTATTTAAGATAGATTTGTAAGTATATTGCTGTAGTGACAGGTTGTCAGCCCATCGCCTAAATCGCAATATAGTAAAACCTAAAACCTAAACAAATTCTATGTTTTTCTCTCGCTCCCAGTCCAACTTGAAAGTGTCGTATCTATTCATTAAATTAAATTGAGTGACAAAAGCAATTATATAAATGCATGTATACTTTCGTATACATACACCCTGTTTATAAACAGATACATTTGGAATAAATTGTAGAGTAGGTATATTTAGAAGTAATCTTATTATACCATGACGACGGACGTTTGAATGACGCAAATGTAGATTGGATAGAAATTCTTCTACGTTGGCGTAGTTTAGTGAATTCCTAGATTACGTCGAAATGTATCCGCATTTCCATTCTGTACCGAAATCTGCGCATCTAGGTTAGCGAATCTAGTAAATTAGGATGTAAATCTAGGTTTGCGGGGAGATAAGTTCAGAGATAAACTCGGTTAAGTCTACTACCAACTTTGGTATGGTAGTTTCCAGCTTTGAATGTTCTTTCAGATTTAAGTTTCTCTCCATTTTCCGCAGTCTTTAGTTTCGATATTTTATTAAAATTGCTTATCTTGCCATTGCTTATTTCGCGCCTTTTCTTACGCTGGGTAGCTAAGTTTGAGGTACTCAAAATCGTAATTTAAAGTTTATACTGCACTAGGACGTAGCTGTAGCGGAGCGGACAAATTATTCTTTGTACGAAAATGTATGAGAGGTGCCACACTGAAGCGTCACTAAAGCTGCAGCGGAGAAGCGCGGCGCTTGACGACCCGACAATGTCTTGTTTGATACATTTTGTCAGATTTTGTCGCGCAGTGTCGCGCTGCTGCAGTGCCGTGTCGCGCCGCGCCGCGCTGCTCCGCTGCAGCTATGTTCTAGTGCGGTCGAATCTAAGGCGTAATCTCTACATCTCACCATATTTAGGGTATAATTCCAGGAAGATATGTGCATTGCTATACTCTTCTTCTTCTGTCGTGTTGGTGTTGAGTCTATCGACCCGATGGACCCTGGTGTCAGAGTTTTTAAACCGCTTAATAGCGTAGCTTTTGCTGTAGTGACAGGTTGTAAGACATCCGAATTTACATTCGGTAACATTGTGGAAAGCAAATCTACGCGTCTTAAACTAGCAAATCTAGATCGTGATGTAAATCTAGGTTTGCGGGGAGATAAGTTCAAAGATAAACTTGCTTAAGTCGGTACGGTAGTTTCCAGTTTTAAATGTTCTTTCACATTTAAACTTCACTGCATTTTCCGTATATTTCGGTCTTAAGTCTAGATTTTCAATGACGTCTGAATTTCTTAAATATCCTTAACAAATCTATCTTAAATAACCTTTTGAAACTTTGTCAGACGTGGCGAAGCGATCTTTGTTTTGGTCGTTTACGCTCTGTCTACCCCATTAGGGATAAAGGCGTTATTATACGTATGTATGTCTGAATTTCTTGCCCTCGCTCCTAGTCAAGCAAATGTAACAATATGAAAAAAATAAGGTCCTCATTTCGTAGCAAATACCCTGTCATCGAATATGTGACAACGTGATACAGACAGCTGTAATAAGAGCGGCAGGGGTCCCACTCTGAGGGGGGTCGAGTCTATAATTAGGGCTGCCAATGCCGCCATCGTCATCTATGCCCTATTTCAACCGCAGAAAACACACTTCCATACTGGACTGGGAGAGATAAACATAGAATGTACCATCTGCCCTTCTTCCCGGGCATGCTGAAGAAGTCGGAAAAATGGATCGAGGGTTACAGTGTATTGTAATTTAGGCGATGGTCTGACAACTTGTCACTACAGCAATACACATTACAATCTAAAAATAAAATTAAAGTCGTGGTGAAAGCCCTTTTACGAGGCGTTTTACGCTCTGCGTATCCTGTAAGGGATAAGGGTGTAATTTTAGATATGTATGTACGAAAACCCACTGCTGGGCATTGGTTGGTATTCCTCCGATAGGGAAATCTTTTTGTCGTCATCATCTTCACTACCAGGTTAAAACGTGCATGGCTATTTTAATCATTGCCTGATATTTGCTGCGTCATCTTCTATGTATTTCATATAAAATAGCATTGTGAGTGCTATAATCCTCAAAAAACTTGTATTTCATGTTTTTCTGGTCTGACGTTACCCATGTAGGTAGGGGCTTTCCTCTGTCTTTTGCTATGAAAATATGAAATAGTAATTTTTCCTCCAAAATTGTCCGCTCTACACATTACATGACTATACCATCACAGCTTAATATTAGCTTATCAGGAAGGAAATGTGCTATTTACAAAAACCTTCGGTATTATCTTATTTAACAGTTTATTATACACAATAAAATACAAAGGACATATACATATAAAACAAAGACACAACAGGCACAGCTTATTTCTAAAAAGAAATCTCTTCCAGCCGACCTAGGCTAGTGAAATAGCATTCTGAGAGACAGATACGACGTGCACAATTATAAATATTGGAAACAATAAATTATAATTTACTTATCACAAAAAAATAGACAAAACACAATTACTTGAATAATATGCTAAATATTCCTACTAGTAAATATTAATAATAAATACTTATAAAATAAATAAACATAATATACTGATATATATTTTAAATACATACATATAATATATAAATATACCATATATATATACAATATATATCTTGTTATTGCAGCAGCCCTATTTTCCTGAACAGTCCTCATTACAGCTCGCAAGATATCTGACTCTCATCGCAACCGTTGAATAGAGCAGTATATTATCTGTACATCTAGACTCGAGGCCAGGAGATAGACTATGGAGCCCAGGTTTATAGAACCAAGTCTTTTGTCATCCGCGATACAGTGGAAAATGTAACAATAGGCAGATTTCCACTAGTGCGCTTTAAACTTCGACGTCCATTTCTGCTTATTATCTAAACCAGTGATGCATACGTCACACAAAAGCAGCGATGATTGTGAACATTGTGCCAGTAGGGAGTCAGTCATGCCAGGTATTCATCTATCACGGGATTCTATAATGTTACGGAACGTAATTGCAGCAATTTTGCAGTAAAGTTGAATAAAAAAGGTAGCCTCGATGACTCATATTAGTCTTTCAAATGACTCTATTCAGTGATATTCGTGACGTCAGTCTTGTATAAAAAATATGCATACATACATATAATCACGCCTTTATCCCTTATGGGGTAGGCATAGCGTAAACGACCTAAACAAAGGTCGTTCCGCCACGTCTGACAAAGTTTTGAGGGTTATTCAAGATGGATTTGTATTTTGTACGTATATTGCTGTAGTGACAGGTTGTCAGCCCATCGCCTAAATTGCAATATACTGAAACCCTCAGATCCCTTAGCTGGTTTTTACAGCATGCCCGGGAGGAAATGCAGCTGGCACATTCTATGTTTTTCTCTCGCTCCCAGTCCAGCATGGAAGAAAAAATATGCATTGTTATTTGCCGTAGTTGATCTTAATTCTAGGACAGAATTGCAATAGAAGTAAAGAATAGAACTTAAAGGCTCATTATAGAGTAAAAACTAATTGCTGATGAATTTTTTGCAGTAAATGAATTTTTGAACAACTTTGTTTTGGCCAGGCCTGACATTATAGATGAAAATATATAAATTAAATTAATTATCTTGTATTTTAAAATGACATGACATGACTAATTCTAAAAGAAATCTTGTAATTATGTATAATGCATTATGTGACGTGTAAAATTATTATATTATAAATAAAATATTGAACTGAATTGAATAAACAAGGTTCTAGTAATATTACACTGCCTAATGTTTTAACACCTTTGCCGTCAGCATAATTTAGATAAGAACAAGCTAAGCTAGTGATGTTACTCATTTAACTTAATACCCCACACCTACGTAGATGATGTCGTCATATGCCTCGACTCCGACAGACACGATCTAAACTAAAACGAAGCAAAACTGGCAAACATTTTCAATCTTCTGTCCAGTGGGTATCGAGTCTATCGACCCGATGAACCCTGGTGTCAGAGTTTTTAAACCGCCTAGTAGCACAACTATCAGGCCTCTGACATGGTTTGAGTAACGACCACTATCAAAGACAGCGACCGGGACCGACGGCTTAACGTGCCCTCCGAAATCTTTTTCTTTTTCGGACAATCAGGTGATTCAGCAAATTCTGCAATGTCCTAACCAAACTGGGGAAAAATTCACAAAGTGATAAATTCTCAAATATCAACTTTGTGTTTCCCCTCTGGGAATCGAACCCAGGACCTCCGGATCAGAAGTCCATGGCACTAGCCACTAGACCACGGAGGCAGTTGATATAGAATAGATAGATCTACAATAGGTCTGATAACAATAATCGAACAATTCTAGTAATTACGAATTAGTCCTATCAAAGAATTAAAAATAATGGGTATTATTCTGCAGTTTTAATGTGGTTCTACCCTTAAAAATAAAAAGTGTTTGCAGAACCTAACCTAAGTAATTACTTAGGGACTTCGGAAGAATAAGAAAGAACTAAATACGCGTTTACTTTCTATTATGCATTTTGTTTAGGTACACATGTTTTTTGTTAACAAATGTTTACAACCAAACCAAGGTATACCAAACCTCCTATATCTTAGATTAGAACAACACTTTCTTGCATGGTGGCCTGGGAGTGAGAGAAAAACATAGAATGTGGCAGCTGCATTTCCTCCCGAGCATGCTGTAAAAACCAGCTAAGGGATCCAAGGGTTTCATTATATTGTAGGGGTTCATCGGGTCGATAGACTCGATACCCACTCGACAGAAGAAGAAGAAGTACATTGTAATTTAGGCGAAGGGCTGACAACTTGTCACTACAGCAATGTACCTACAAATATATCTTTAATAACCCTCAAACCTTTGTCAGTCGTGGCGAATTACCTTTGTTTAGGTCGTTTACGCTCTGCCTTCCCCTTTAGGGATAAAGGCGTGATTGTATGTATGTATGTAGAAGAACACACAAGGTTGCACTTATAAATTGCATGCAACTTGTATGTAACCCGCTTGCATAGAAACTCGTATGAAAACTAGTCTTATAAGCAGGATGAGGACACTTTTTTGCCGCCTGAAACAACATCATATAACTTATCATTATCTCCCTAGCCTTATCCCGTACTTTACGGGGTCGGCTACCTAATCTAGGGGATTGAACGAGGGTACTGGTTTTTATACAGAGCGACTGCTACCTGACCTCCGCAACCCAGAAGAGAAACCAGACCCAATCCTAGATTAGGCCAGAGTTTTCAAGCCGCCAATACTTAGCACTGACCTCTGACATGGCGTAACGACTAATATGTACGGTATTAAACGATATTAACCGGGACCAACGGCTTAACGTGCCTTCCGAAGCACGGAAAAAACACGAATAAACGTACATATGAAATTCGAAAACCGAAAAACTCTTTGGTACGTGGTGGGATTCGAACCACGACCTCCCGCTCAGCAGCAGCCCTATACACTACACCATCAGGCTCTCGGGCATCGGACGTCACATAACTACTGTAGTCATGTTATAAAGTCGTAAAGCAGCAATTTCTTCCATGCTGGACTGGGAGAGATAGAAAAACATAGAATGTTCCAGCTGCCATTCCTCCCGGGCATGCTGTTGAAGTCAGCAAAAGGGACTCGAGGGTTACAGTGTATTGTAATTTAGGCGATGGGCTGACAACCTGTCACTAAAGCAATACATATTACAATCTATAATTGCCCTCAATTTTTGTCAGACGTGGCGAAAGCGCCTTTTACGAGGCGTTAACGCTCTGCCTACCCCGTAACGGATAAAGGCGTGATTTATGTATGTATGTATGTAAAGCAGCAATTACTCTCAAGTGACAGGTCTGCTCTATCATTGCTGGCAATTACCACTGATTGATTTTAAACTGACTCAAAGTCGTTCTCATTTAAATTCACTGCTCGTGAATACGGAAAATGGGAAATAACGAGCCACAGTACGGGGCCGGTAATACTGCGCATCGACAATGGACGAGACAGTGACGTTTTACGAGAGATAACACGCTGCTAAGTTAAACTTTGTCGATGTGCAATTTATGAATACGTACATACATAAAATCACGCCTTTATCCCTAATGGGGCAGGCATAGCGTAAACGACCTAAACAAAAGGTCGTTTCGCCACGTGGGAGAGTTTTGAGGGTTATTTAAGATAGATTTGTAGGTATATTGCTGTAGTGACAGGTTGTGAGCCCATCGCCTAAATTGCAATATAGTGAAACCCTCGGATCCCTTAGCTGGTTTTTACAGTATACCCGGGAGGAAATGCAGCTGGCACATTCTACGTTTCTCTCGTTCCCAGACCAGCATGGAAGAATATGAATTATGGCCCTTAACTAAATTAAATCGTCTACGTTATTTTACCTACTATTTCCGCTATATTAATTGAAAATTAAAAAAGGATTCCGTGCTTCGGATGGTACGTTAAACCGTCGCGTCGGTCCCGGTCGCTGTCTTTGATAATTTTCGTTACTCAAATCATGTCAGAGGCCTAATAGATGTGCTACTAGGCGGTTTAAAAACTCTGACACCAGGGTTCATCGGGTCGTTTGACTCGAGAATCCACTCGCAAGAAGAAGAAGAAGCTATATTAATCAAGGCATTTTTTATTAAATTAACAAAATTCTCTAAACATGGGTACTGTGAAAGTGAAATATGCTGTCGATTCAATTTCCGTGCAAAAAGCTCTATCGAATTGCCGTTTAGATACGTAAAAGGTATGAGATGAGTAGGGTAATGGGTCGACAGGAAATACATAGCAAATATTTACCTGCCAACTAGCCTTTCTTCCATGCTGGCCTGGGAGCGAGAGAAAACATAGAATGTGCCAGCTGCATTTCCTCCCGGGCATGCTGTAAAAACCAGCTAAGGGATCCGAGGGTTTCAGTATATTTTAATTTAGGCAATGAGCTGACTACTTTTCACTACAGCAATGTACCTACAAATCTATCTTAAATAATCCTCAAAACTTTGTCAGACGTGGCGGAACGACCTTTGGTTAGGTCGTTTACGCTCTGCCTACCCCATTAGGGATAAATGCGTGATTATATGTATGTATGTAATAAATAAGTCACCTCTGGCGATTACTTAGGTATATTTACTCTTCTTTGGGTCTGGTCTAGACTTGAAACTAATCGCAATTTATCAAAAATAAAGTAGATTAGATAGTCGCAGTTGATTGACCTTAATATGTCAAAGGTCAATAAGCTGAGAGTTGAATCCAACTGGCTACTCATCCAAGTCAACACATTATACCACATTATACAGTCCTAGAGTGGATGAGTGTTGACTTAAGAGTTTGTGGTCGCCACTACAGTTATTAGTTTGTTGTTGTGTTTGGGAGACACGCTGAGCGGTTTCTAATAAAGTGGCCCTCCCGGGGACATTTGCCCTCAGACAACTCAATATACAGGATGCAAAATAAAGGCTAATATAAACTAAGAATGTCAGAGGTCATTTGAAAACTGAATTCCCTTCTTCTACGTCTTTCGTGTCGCCGAAAAAACCCTGAAAAACGTGTCAGACGAAACGACCTTTGCTTTGTTTAGGTCGTTGACGCTCTGCCTACCCCACTAGGAATAAGCCGTTATTTTTTGTATGTCATTTGAAAGCTAAGAGTTTATTCCAACTGGCTACTCACACAAGTTAACACATAATCCAGTCCTAGAGTGGATAATGTGTTGACTTAAGGCTCCTTTGTATTTTTATTGATGTTGCGTAAAACGCTTTATAGGAAATGTATTGCACTTACTCTTGCTGAAAAAAATGTGAAATTGTTCTTGGAGATAATTTTCGTCCGACTAATTTTTAGAAAACACAATAAAAATAGTGTCATTATATTTAAAAAAATCATAAAGTCAGGTCTTCGAAACACTTATAACAGGTTTTAATGAATAAGACAACCGAACTACTACCTTAAAGTTTTCTTAAAACATAAAACATTCTTAACTTGATCCGTCGTATATATTTTTTTTTTATATCTATGTAATTTTCATTCTAATTTAAATAATTTGTCATTTGTCGCTTACGTTTTTAATTCCGAGCGACTTCGAATCTACTCTCTTTTTCTAACGCGCTGCAACCGACAGTGACGTGAAAGTGACAGAGACAGTGAAAAGTGTGTCACTTCAGCCCGTCGCGAAAGTTGGTTAGGCCCCTTAAGAGTTTGCGGTCGCCCCTACAGTTATTAGTTTGTTGTTGTGTTCGGGAGACACGCTGAGCGGTTTCTAATAAAGTGGACCTCCCAGAGGCAATTGCCCTCAGACAATTGAATATATATACAAACTAGCAGCCCGTCCCGGCTGCGCACGGGGTAGACAATCGGTCTTGACCATAAAATTATTTATTTGGATAAGGATTAATATAAACACATAAATAGCATGGTTTGCATTTGATTAGAATTTTCATTAATGTTTAAAATGAAAAAAAGTTGTTGTAGTGACATAACTACAATAGTTGGACATATGCTACCGCGGAGTTTTTTGTAGACATTATGATGTTCTTCAATATTATTATTATTATTATTATTCTTGAGCAGACAGGCAGTCGATATACAACTGATAATGCCTGTATCCAGTTGATTTAGTCAGTACTTTTTGAGCCTATTCATTACAAACATACAAAAATAGGTACAAATCTTTCCTCTTTATAATATTAGTGTAGATTAAAGGGGTTGATTGAACTAAGTATGTCAGATGTCATTTGAAAACTGAAATAACCCTTCTCTCGTGTCGGCGAAAAAGCTCTGTAAACTTATTAGAAGTGGCGGAACGACCTTTGTTTAAATCTACGACTCTGTACCTACCCCCATTAGCTATAAAGGCGTGATTCTATGGATGTCATTTTAAAGCTGGGAGTGTAATCTAACTGGCTACTCATCCAAGTCAACACACGTGACTTGAGAGTTTGTGGTCGCCACTACAGTTATTAGTTTGTTGTTGTGTTCGGGGGACACGCTGAGCGGTTTCTAATAAAGTGGACCTCCCGGAGGCATTTGCCCTCAGACAACTCAATATACAGCGTGTCAAAGGAAAGGACTTATGCATACTCTATCTATGTCATCTGTAATGTTTTCCTCTTATTTCGTTCTATGGGTTTTCGAGTCGTTCATTCTAGACTCGATGTGCCTTGACAACATAATTTTTATCCGCCTATTAGGCCAAGGTGGTCAGTTGTTGGGTTCTCTATACGGGACATATATTTTATCACTAAATGACGAACAAGTGTTATTCATACTGATAAATCGACGACTACTCACTTGTTTGTTTAACGAACAACATCGTTAATTTATCAGTATGGGACATATATACGTTATATATCTATGGGGGCATCGCTAATATTTTTTATATTAATCAACACGTCGTTTAAAGCAGGTATCTATCTAACTATCTTCCTTAGGAAAAGTACTGAGTCTCATGAATTTTCCCCATATAGAATATTCTCATTACACCCTGTATATTTGTAGGCCAGGGTGAAAGTACGGCAATAGGGTGAAAACGGTGTTTTTATTACAGTCAGTATTTTATCGACGCGTGTACAGCATATAAAGTGTACCGAAGAAAATTTATGTGCGAACAGGAAAATGTAGGAAAAAAGACAAGCAAAGAAAATTGGAACAAGGAAAGGAAGTGAACCTATTTACGCATTATGATGTTGATTGTCTTTAATTTACATATTTTCAACCATGTTTTGCGATTTAAAAAATAAAAGAGTCACTTCATACCTGTCGAAATAGTGATTTAGAGCCACTTAGTTACGAACGTCCGGTACCCTCGTTCAATCCCCTAGATTAGGTAGCCGTCCCCGTAAGATACGGGATAAGGCTAGGGAGATGATGATGATGAGTTACGAACGTCCGTGACTGCCTACGCTTCAAGACAATACAGGGCTGCTTTATTGTAAGCATAAACATCCCATTCGCCTCTTCTGTTTATCAAGCGTATCTCTCCTGTATAGCCTAGATGCATATAGTCTAGCTAGCGTCATAATGTTAGGTAGAGTTTACTGGTCAGGTGGGACTGCGGCAAAGCGTCCCCTCTTGTTAATACGCCTGAAAGCCTGATTGCCATTGCCACGCACGCGTGGATAACCTAAACAAGTCACCACCTAACATACCTAAGGCTTAAGTATCTTTATTTCTCTTGTATGACCTAGATGAAAAATGTTAGGTAGAGTTTACTGGTCAGGTGGGACTGCGGCGAAATGTCCCCTTTGTTTTTACGCCTGAAAGCCTGATTGCCATTGCCACGCACACGTGGATAACCTCAACAAGTCACCACCTACCTACCTACGTCCTACATACGCTACAAATAAAATACCCCGTTTGGATTGAACGTATTTTTATCTTATCTTGAACCCATTATCTTCAGTACTGCCTGAATGGTCTAGTCAAGCTGTAAAAAATAGCTTAGGGATAGGGTCCCTACAAATCTTAAATAACCATCAAAACTTTGTCAGATGTGGCGGAACGACCTTTGTTAAGATCGTTTACGCTCTGCCTATCCCATTAGGGATAAAGGCGTGATTATATGTATGTATCACCTTGAGAGATTTACTCCACTTTGGCTAGGACAATGCAGGCTAGACCACGTGATTGATAGAAAAGACTCCGTGCTTCGTCTTTGATAGTGGTCGTTACACAAACCATATCAGAGGCTAAAAGCTGTGCGTTTTCTATTAGGTGGTTTAAAATCTCTGTCACCAAGGTTAATCGGGTGGTGGTACGTCGACTCGATGAGATGATGACCCCGTTTGAACTGAACCTACTACCTCCAGACCAAGAGCCCAAGACTAGACCACAGAGGCGGTTTGTTACTGTGAACTTTTCCACTTTCTGAGTAATATCAACTGTTATTCAGCTGGGAGGTTTCGAGTCTATTTTGCGACACCAAATTGGATTTGTTGAGTTTCGAGAATTTTCCGGGCGAAAAGCGAAATTTCTCGATGAGATTTTTTCTTACCGAACGATAAAGAATCTTGAAGTTCGGATTACCTTCGCGTCGGATTTTCTAATAAAAACTTTGGATAAGCACATCGTCACAGAATTTCTAGAACGAGAAGTGTGAGAGAAAAGTCGATCGTAGCGTTTATGACTAAAGTATTTTATTTATTTACTACCCATTTCAAATACTGTCTCGATTCTGGCTGACACATTTCTAAACTCACTTCACATAATACTTTGCATGGTAAATTGTATGGAAATCGCATTCGAAAATTACTCTTTCGGATGCGTATTTCGATTCGAGCGATTCAGAAATACGGCTACTGTTCTTAAATTTGAAAAATAAACGAGAGTGAAAAATCAACATCAGACTTTACCAGAATGAGTTTTTTTTTGGATGCCTCGTTTATACACTCCAACCTTTCTCCAATTCCCAAGTCGTGGTAACCCATCTCAAATTATAGCTCACAATTTGTGAGCTCAAGATCCGTCCACGTGTTGTTGCTCTGACGAGTCAATGTGATTTGCGAAGACCTCCAATTTTCTTGAATAGTCCTTCAAGTAACCTTGGCAAGAAAAATAGCCCGATGGTGTAGTTGATAGGGCCGCTGCCTTCTGAGCGGGAAGTTGTGGTTCGAATCCCACCACGTCCACGTACCAATGTGTTTTTTGATTTTCGAACTTCATATGTACGTTTACTCGGCGTTTTTCCGTTCTTCGGAAGGCGCGTTAAGCCGTTAGTCCCGGTTAATATCCTGCAATACTGTAGATATTAGTTATAAGCCATGTCAAAGGCCAGTGCTGAGCATTGGTGGCTTGAAAACTCTGACCTAATCTAAGATAGGGTCTGGTTTCCCTTCTGGGTTACAGAGGTCTGATGGCAGTCGCTCTGTGTAAAAACCAGTACCCTCGTTCAATCCCCTAGATTAGGTAGCCGACCCCATGATATACGGGATAAGGCTAGGGAGATGATGAAATATCCTTAGCACCTGAGAAGGTCCATAGCTTGTCGGGTTTGTTATATCTATTGAAGATTTTTTAACTCTATAATATTTATTAGTTTAATATTTCGGAACGGTTCCTTTGCGATTTGGTCTTCTTCTGGCGTGTGGGATTTGAGTCGATCGAATACTGATGGCTAAAAATACTGTGGATTTCAGTCATCGTAAAAAAAAAGCCCATGTAGATTTAATAATTGAGTTACTAAAAAAAATGTGTATTCAATATTTACTGGCGAGTGAGGTCATAACAGCGTTTTTGTGATTTCATAAAAAGTTGCTGATGTGATTAGAAGGCAAATAGCGTATTAGACTGGTATGGAAAGTGATGTCAACCAGCTTCTAAGGAGACTATTATAAGAAACTTTAGGAAGTTTGGGAAGACCTAGAACATTCTCGAATGAATAGGTACTATTTCGTCCTTCAAGTATCCTTGGCAACTCAGGAGGTCCACAACTTCAGGGCTGGTTCAAGACGTGACTTATAAGCGCGTAAAGGGATTTAACTATACGAGGTCGGCGAGTTTGTCCTCGAGCGATATTATCATAAATATATTGCTCCGGTACATTCAAGAGCATAAAATTGAACTTATATTATAGTTACTGGTACCTGTAACAACCATAAAACTAACTATTAGTTGTCTGCAGTTATTTTTAAATATTATTCCATACTAACATATAATCACGCTTTTATCCCTAATGAGGAAGGTAGAGCGTACACGACCTAAACAAAGGTCGTTCCGCCACTTCTGACAAAGTTTTGAGGATTATTTAAGTTAGATTTGTAGGTATACTGCTGTAGTGATAGGTTGACAGCCCATCGCCTGAATTGCAATATACAAAAACCCTCGCATCCCTTAGCTCATTTTTACAGCATGCCCGGGAGGAAATGCAGCTGGCACATTCTATGTTTTCTCTTCCTCCCTGTCCAGCATTGAAGTACATTATTACGGCAGTATTTCCGTAGTCGAATAAAGAGGAAGAAAAATGTTTTTTGTATCAGCCTTATCGTTAATGTGTTTACCGCTAACAAACAAATATTTACAGTTTCTCTATTAATAATATTAATGTACACTAGACAAGCGTATAAAAAACAAACTAAAATTTTACTTAAATCACTCCTCCTTTTCTTTATTTCTTATCTCTGATCTGAGACCTTTCACTAAGTCTAATATTACCTATCTAATTTAATAAACAACCAACTTAATATTATAATATAACTCGCGTTTCACAGCGATATTAATATTGGATATTCGATGTAATGAGATTTTCGTAATCAGATATCCGCCATCCGTCTATTGTGTCGCTTCTGGTGAAACTAAACCGCAAATATAAATTTATTGGATAGTAGAAGTAGGTAGGTAGGTACGTATACCTATTTATAAAGGGTGTTAGGTTTCCATGCTGGACTGGGAGCGAGAGAAAAACATAGAATATGCCAGCTGCATTTCATCCTAGGCATGCTGTAAAAACCAGGTAAGGGATCCGAGGGTATCTGTATATTGCAATTTAGGCGATGGGCTGACAACCTGCCACTACAGCAAATCTATCTTAAATAACCCTCAAAACTTTGTCAGACGTGGCGGAACGACCTTTGTTTAGTTCGTGTACGCTCTGCCTACCCCATTTGGGATAAAGGCGTGATTATGTATGTATGTATGTAAAAATTATATTTCTGCTCGCCCTGGGTTTTCATAGATATTTTTTTTACTGCGTTATTACATATTCGATGTAATGAGATTTTCGTTATTAGATATTCGCAAACGTCTATTGTGTCGTTTCTGGTGAAACTAAAACGCAAATACAGATTATTGGATAGTAACATAGGTACCTGTTTATATGTAAATAGTTTCTGAAATTAACTATGTATAAGGTTTTGTTTTGGTATTCTGTAGTCATGTGTCGATATATGCTAGGTTTAATTTTATATATATTCTTTATATTATTTATGTCCATACATACATACATAAATCACGTCTTTATCCCTTACGGGGTAGGCAGAGCGTTTAACGCCTCGTAAAAGGCGCTTTCGCCACGTCTGACAAAAATTGAGGGCAATTTTAGATTGTAATATGTATTGCTATAGTGACAGGTTGTCAGCCCATCGCCTAAATTACAATACACTGTCACCCTCGAGTCCCTTTTGCTGACTTCTACAGCATGCCCGGGAGGAAGGGCAGCTGGAACATTCTATATTTTTCTATCTCTCCCAGTCCAGCATGGAAGTAAATATATGTGTATACAAACTCATAATTTAACAATGAACTTACGAGTATGACTAGTTCACAATGGTGAGCTTATCTCTATATAAAGAGATCTCTTCCAGACAACCTCTAAAACAGAAAACGAGATGATTACATACGGGGACAAGAGTATACATTACAAGTTTTAAGTTTTTTTTGTTTAATAGATATTGTAGTAATTTACGGTGTAGGTAGGGGGTTTACGGTTTAATGAAAGCCGCTTTTTTCAAAATTTAAAAGGGTTTTAGATATAATTTTCAAAATACAGGGAATTGTTTACTATGTTATTTCCACAACATAATGAAAAACATCGTACCTATTGAGAACCTTATCTGTTTTTATTTAAAAACATAAAAGAACAGGAATTTCTCCCACGTAGTTGTTCTTAATGCGACATATTTGCTTCTCTAGTTTAGAAGGAGAGTAATTTATGTTTGCTTGTCATTCTACAGTATAAAAAGCCATTTTAGATTTATATTCCCGATACCTACATGAATATACAGGGTGTAAAAAAAGTACTGTGTTCCATTAAACTTCGTATTGTATTAGTGATATACAACACAATCCACACAAAAAATAATAATATATCAAATTTGTAAAACTGAAACAAGTGAGCCAACTGCAGTCACACACATTAAGGCGTTCATCACAGTCCCGCACCCCGCATCCACCCGGCCGCAGCAGCGCCGCGCCCGCTGTAATGTGCATGACTACGTTTGGCCTACTTGTTTCTGTTATACGAATTAAATTGAAATTTTAACTTGAATTTTTTTATTTATTTTATTTAATATGTGGTTTGTGTCGTATATCACTAATACATTACGTGATTTAAAGGAACGTAGTACTTTTTTTACACCCTGTATAACCTCTTGACTGACAGATGACCTTCCTTGGTCCGCTTTATTAATACTTAAAAGATTTACTGCACAATATGCGCAACCTACGTCACGATCTATAAATCTAAATGAGTATACTTTATTGCCACTTGTATTACATTGTGCTATCTTGTAATTTTATATTACAACAGTGTAGGCAAGGCCGTACAATCATTAGGTCTTTTCTATTAGGTATATACACATAATCACTGCTTTATCCCTAATGGGGTAGGCAGCGCGTACACGACCTAAACAAAAGTCGTTCCGCCACGGTTGACAAAGTTTCGAGGTTTATTTAGGATAGAATTGTAGGTATATTGCTGTAGTGACAGGTTGTCAGCCTATCGCCCAAATTACAATATACTTAAACTCTCGGATCCCTTAGCTGGTTTTTAGAGCATGCCCGGGAGGAAATTCAGCTGGCACATTCTATGTTTTTCTCTCGCTCCCAGGCCAGCATGGAAGAATAAAATACATATGCTGATTTACGAAGTTATGAACAGATCCGTGTATAGACCGTCTTTAAAATTGAGATTCTTTGCCTTTCAAAATCCCCCTCAAAAACCTGCCAATCATGTCGAACCAAGATCGCTTTGAAAACTGCCAAATACTACCAAAATTATAAAACTGGCAAATAGCGATATTTCAATATTTGTATAACAATTGAATATTGGGTTCTTCCATGCTGGCCTGGGAGCAAGAGAAAAACATTGAATGTGCCAGCTGCATTTCCTCCCGGGCATGCTGTAAAAACCAGCTAAGGGATCCGAGGGTTTCTGTATATTGCAATTTAGGCGATAGGCTGACAATCTGTCATTACAGCTATATACTTACAAATCTATCTTAAATAACCCCTAAAACTTTGTCAGACGTGGCGAAACGACCTTTGTTTAGGTCGTTTACGCTCTGCCTACCCCATTAGAGATAAAGGCGTGATTATATGTATGTATGTAAATATAGTCAAACTTGTCGTGAAAGGTAGAGCATAGTTGGACAAAAAAATAATTCGTTATTTCAAGCATAAGTACTACAACACCTACCTAAAACAAACACACACTTTGGTTTATGAACCTACTAAAACCCTACCAACGTAGATTTAGAAGAATATGAACTACACTCAATGGTTCTGACTGCCTCCGTGGTCTAGTGGTCAGAGCCATGGGATTACGATCTGGGGTTCGATTCCCAGGGGGACACAAAGTTGATATTTGTCAGTTTATCACTTTGTGAGGTTTTCCCCAGTTTGGTTAGGACATTGCATGCTGAATCACCTAAATGTCCGAAAAGAAAAAGAATTCCGTGTTTCGGAGGGCACGTTAAGCCGTCAGTCCCGGTCGCTGTCTTTGATAGTGGTCGTTACTCAAACCACGTCAGAGGCCTAATAGCTGTGCTATTAGGCGGTTTGAAAACTCTGACAACAGGGTTCATCGGGTCTTTCGACTCGAAGAAGAATGGTACCTTTAAGTATAGTGACGTAAGATTGTTGTATTTCATATGATTCTCACGGTTATTATCTCTATTACTACTAGAAAATACACTACTAGAAGAACAAAGAAGTCTTGTTTACTCACGTGTACTGTCGAGACCATCTATAGTATTGGCCTTTTACAAGCTTATAAAAATAAAAGTTGTCTAAATCGTCTAAATCAATTTTAAAGTCATCTCCCTAGCCTTATCCCGTATCTTACGGGGTCGGCTACCTAATCTAGGGGATTGAACGAGGGTACTGGTATTTATACAGAGCGAACTGCCATCTGACCACCGCAACCCAGAAAGGAAACCAGGCCCAATCCTAGATTAGGTCAGAGTTTTCAAGCCGCCAATGCTAAGCACTGGCCTCTGAAATGGCTTAACGACTAATATCTACGGTATTAAACGGTATTAAATTATTCGATACCAACGGCTTAACGTGCCTTCCGAAGCATGGAAAAAGCGCCGAATAAACGTACATATGGAATTCGAAAACCGAAAAACATATTAATACGTGGTGGGATTGGAACCACGATCTCCCGCTCAGGAGGTAGCGGGCCTATCCACTACACCATCGGGCTCTCTAAATCAATTTTAATACACACATATACATATAATCACGCCTCCATCCCTAATGGGGTAGGCAGAGCGTAAACGACCTAAACAAAGGTCAATTTTAAAGTAATCCATAATATTTTTACATCAGTCAACGGAACTGCACTGCCAGGAATATGGCGATAACAGCCACTGACAGATGCACTGATATCATGGTCTCACTCCATGGTTCCGTGACATACCTACCTACGTATAATAATAATAATAGTCCTTCCACCTATTTTCGGTGATGGCGCCCAGAGAAATCAGGCTCAGGACCGACTATTTACATGTCCATCCGACAGCATGGATCATCTTTCTTTTCGAACAATCAGGTGATCAGCATGCAATGTCCTAACCGAACTAGAAACAACAACACAAAGTCATTGTCCCCCGCCGAGAATCGAACACGGGACCTCCGGGTCGAGAGCCCATGGCTCAGGCCGCTAGACTACGGAGGCAGTTTCTTACGTATACCATGGTGATGACAAGACCTGACGTATTTAGGCTTCACTCATGCTTCTCAACTATATCTGGAATAGAATAGAATATATTTATTTGCCAGAATATAGTATGTCAGATCTTAAAATATTACAGAGTTCCATGTATTTAACCTGCGAGCAGGCATGCAAATTTGACTCGTTGCACAATTTAGTCAATTTATTACATACATACATAAAATCACACCTTTATCCCTTACGGGGTAGGCAGAGCGACAAACGCCTCGTAAAAGGCGCATTCGCCACGTCTGACTAAATTTGAGGGCAATTTTAGATTGTAATGTGTATTGCTTTAGTGACAGGTTGTCAGCCCATCGCCTAAATTACAATTACACTGTAACCTTCGAGTCCCTTTAGCTGACTTCTACAGCATGCCCGGGAGGAAGGGCAGCTGGCACATTCTATGTTTTTCTATCTCTCCCAGTCCAGCATAGAAGGAATTTATTTATTTATGATTAGATAATTCACATTACAATCTAAAATTGCCCTCAATTTTTGTCAGACGCGGCGAAAGCGCCTTTTAGGAGGCGTTTTACGCTCTGCCTACCCCGTAAGGGATAAAGGCGTGATTTTATGTATGTATGTATGTATTAGATAATTTAAAAATAAATGAGTAAGTATTTCTGTCGAGATTCCGCTTTTACGTCGTAAATTTATCTCACAGCGTATTAAGCCATTTAAGCACTATCCTCATACATTAATTATGCGAAGTTCTATGTAGTGGAATTCCCCAACTGCGGCTGGTGTAAGGGGCAGCGGGGTTGCTCAGTTAACTTAAATGAACAACTTTTGCCGGAAAATTCTTTCAGTAGATGAAAAAAAAAATACTTTCACATACAAAATGACCAGTTTAATCAGACAATTTGTATGGAATAATTTTATTTTTCACTTCCTGATAAGTAATCCGGCTGACTGTTGCTCAGTTTCGTTAACTGAGCAACCCCTATCAGTTTGCGGGACGCTGTCCCTTACGCCCCGTTTTACTTGGGGTTTTAAGACGCATGTATGGGGTATTAGCTATATCTTTCTAGACCGATTCGTTACTTACAAAGCATGGTAGCTAGAAGAGATTAACAGGTTTTCGTGATCTTGTAGAATTTGGCTTTTATTTTTTGTCGACCGTAGCATGTTACTACGGCGTAGCACGTACGTAGCACTTTATTAACAGCTTTCTAGCAGCCTTTGATACCAGCCCAATTTTACTATCTGACATACACAATACAAGTAGTCTATTTTAGCCAATCACAGCATCGCATTTATTGACAGCTGTCAACTAAAGGGATATTATCATTACTCCCGCTCCTTCGTCTTGCTTCAATGTACGTATACTACTCTCTTTAGTAACACCCTTTTAAATTCTGCACAATTTTATAATACTCATGGGTATATTCGTTTCTGATAAAAATATTTAATTGTTACCCAAATATTTCTTTGTACAGTTTCCTTTCAATCGTTTCTTCTACTGATTTTCCTCGATTCCTTTCCTATAGCGTTTTACCTCCCTTTCAACTCCGGTTGGTTTTGCATGACGCTTCTGAATGCGAAATCGGTTGAATAGATTCATTTGTATTGTAGATTGGGGCCCCAGAGTATTGGTTTGTATTATATTTCTTTTATTTTTTACGTTGAATCTTTCAATTGTTTGTCCATTTGAGAAAAGCTTCACCATTGTCCGTGAATAAAATAAAAGATCGTAAAGTATTGATTCTCGTTTTGTACTGTTTAACTTGAAGGATTCACTCAGTTGAAACCTAATGAATGTTTAGAAATTTTACCTGAAATAAAAATATTTTTCAATTTATTTTGTAAGAAAAAGGCCTGTAATATTTTTAAGTTATTTTTATACTTCTTACAACTGTGGTGACGGGTCATTTAAATTGCAATGTAAGTACCGATACTGGACTCACTATGTGACCGGAAACGAAAGCTGTCAGTACATTCTATGTTCTATAAATCGCTCTCTGTCCCACAAGGAAATTATATATACTCACTCACCCTGAAATATTACAAAAAAAAAATATCTTCAGTACAATTACTACATTAATTTGTTAAACGTTTCAGTGCTGAGAATGATGGCAATAATGACGGACGGGAATAAAGAAGAGCTGCCCAAGGAGTTCGTGGAGGGCGGGCGGACGGGGCGGCGGAACGCGATGCCGGACATCCTGCACAGTGACGCCAACGTGACGACAGCCGACCTTCCAGACAGGCTGCAGCAGCTCGCCACCAGCGGTGAGTGAACCCTCGTGTCCAAGCAGGTGGTGGAGGACATCCTGCACAGTGACGCCAACGTGACGACAGCCGACCTGCCGGACAGGCTGCAGCAGCTCGCCACCAGCGGTGAGTGAACCCTCGTGTCCAAGCAGGTGGTGGAGGACATCCTGCACAGTGACGCCAACGTGACGACAGCCGACCTGCCGGACAGGCTGCAGCAGCTCGCCACCAGCGGTGAGTGAACCCTCGTGTCCAAGCAGGTGGTGGAGGACATCCTGCACAGTGACGCCAACGTGACGACAGCCGACCTTCCAGACAGGCTGCAGCAGCTCGCCACCAGCGGTGAGTGAACCCTCGTATCCAAGGAGCTCGTGAAAGGCAGAGATGTCAACGTGACGACAGTTGACTAAGTTGGCTTTGCTTAAGTATATCTGGACCCGTAGATATAACATTGCAGCCATTTAGTTAAGGCGCCTCCAGTCTAGGCCTTCCAGATATATTACAGGCCGGCAGCGTCCAACCCCTGGATGCTGCAGGTGTCCATAGGTGATGGTGATCATGATCACTTGAATACAGCTCAGCTTATAAACTTTATAAAAATACCTTTGCGTGGCAAGCAACGCCCTGACAACAACTTCGCGCAATGCAATCCTTCGTGGTATCTCTTTGTACATTTTTCGTGGGAAATCAAACTACTAAACCAGAGACAGTTTGAACTTTGACTTCCAATACCATCTACACACTAACATCCGAAAGCTACGTTTATTTCAGTTGTAGTTCAGTCTGCAAGTTCTCCATCTACCGATAGCAATTCGAGTGACGAAAGTGGGAATGTCTTGATGAAATTTCTCGATTCCGATTGTGCTAGCCGTCGCAATGCTTTGACAAAGTCGTTTCCGGTACTATCTAAAGATCAGTGCACTGCTGGTGAGTCTACCAATGTTGTCAGTAGATATTTGGAGTTCGATCATTTAAGTTTGAAGCGGAAAAAATATTTAGCAATCAAACTGTTCGGTTCATGAGTGTTCCTCTAATCTCAGTGTTGGAACTTGAACTCGTAGTTAAGTGGCTTAGATTTTATTTCATTAGAGGGTAGATATTTTGTGAGCTATCTTAAATATTGGTAAGTGGCTATGTTGGAGTATTGACGCTAATGAGACTCTGTAAAATTTCGGAAACGATATAGCTGACCCCTGTCAGACAAGGAGTTGCAATGCAACTTTAGTGTAGTTAGCCCAGTTTTGTTAAAGCAAATATTTGCAATAAATAAAAATATAAAAATCAAAATAAAAAATATATAACATACCATTAATTCACCCAGTGACATCCACGGTCTTTTCTGCAAGCGTTAGCGAAGCTATGCTGGATAATTTCCTTCACTCTGGATGCTGTCATCGACGTGACGCTCTTCCCAGTATCACCCCTCCACCAGAGGGTAAAAATCTGGAAGCTATTGGTACAACGGGTGAGTGATCCTATAGTTTTTCTTTTCAAAGCTTAGCCTTAGGAAATATAAACACTTGTGTGAAGACATCTCGTGTCATGAGGCAAATTCAGTTTGGAGTAGTGGTCTATTTGATTTGTCTAACCAGTATAGGCCTTTATAAGAGGTCGAGATCCAACTATTCTTGTAGTTGAATTTACAATCCTTCTTCACAGTTTTGTAATCTAGTAATTTTGTGTATTTGGATTTTGATAAGTATTTAGTCCTGCTACTGGAAGCTGTCAGAACATTCCAAATTCACTTTCGGTTCTTGTCGATCTTCAAAAGTAAAATTGCCCCCTTCCTTTTTGGCCTTTCACCACCATCCGTAGAGTTTAGTACCACCTTAGGGAAGTATCCGTGTCGCGTGTTTAGATGCGCGGGTGGGTCAACTTAGCTAGTCGGTCACTACATTTTGTACGAGACCAGACTAAACTTGCTCCCGACCGTGTCCGTCGCCCACAAGCCGTATTTTGAAAGCACTCGAATCAAAATTCGCTTACGAAAGAGTATGCCGCTTCATTGCATTTAGTATGGAAATAACATGCGAATGTTGTTCTTTTCTTTCGTATAAGCAATTCGATTCGAGCGATTCTAAAATCTCCAGGTTTCATTCTTTCTTGAACAGTGAGTGAATCCAGCTGGAAATACTGCTGCAGCCGTGAATGCCTGGACGAGTTTCTGAAGTCCACCTGTTCGAGGAGACGTGCTGCTGTTCCTTGTATACATCCAGGACAGAGTGAGGGTACCAGTGGTTAGTCATCTATTCTGCCGTTTGTTGTCAGCTCCAAGAGTAGAATTCAAGGTGTCCTTCTTTGGCCTTTTTTGTAGTCAAAATTTATTTTCACTTAGCCTATCAGGCTGCAGCTCCTGGCTTGTCAAAATTTTGATGATCATCTCCTATTTCTCTTTGATATCTGGGGTAGCCTATAACCTGGCAAAACCTTAATATAAGACTGGATCTGGTTTCTTTTTGGGTTGCGGAGGCCAGATAGCAGTCGCTCTGCGTAAAAATCTGTATCCTCGTTTAATCCCCGATTCGTATCAAAGATAAGGTAACCGACCCCGTAAAATTCTGGACTAAGCTACGGAAATGATGATCTCCTTTCCTTTTTCTTTTTGAATATTACCAGGTCTTAGAAAGTATCTAATGTCAGTAGCTATTAGTCAACTTAACATATCTTTTTGGACAGTCGACTCAAGCGACTTATGGTGTTTGATCGAGCCGAACATAGAATATATCCCTCATACTGTGGTGCCCCCTGGAGCCACCCAAGTGATTCAGCTGGATGAGAGAAATCTCATGGAGATGTTGCATGGTGAGCTTCTATTCTTCTATTCTACCGGGTGTAAGGGACAGCATCCCACAATCTGATAGAGGTTGCTCAGTCAACGACACAAAAAAATTGCTTTTCCATACAAATTGTCTGATTGAGATGGACATTTTGTATGGAAAAACCCTTACTTTTCACTTCCTGAAAGAATTTCCTGGTGAAAGTTGTTCAGTATCGTTGACGGAGCAACCCTATTAGTTTGTGGGATGCAACTGCCTCCGTGGTCTAGTCGTAAGTGCCATAGGCTTACGATCTGGAGAAACTGGGTTCGATTCCCAGGGGGAACGCAAAGTTGATATTTGTCAATTTATCACTTTCTGAGGTTTTCTCCAGTTTGGTTAGGACAATGATTACGTGCCCTACGTTGAGCGGTCGGTCCCGGTCGCTGTCTTTGACAGTGGTTGTTGCCAATGTCAGAGGCCTAATAGTTGTGCTACTAGGAGGTTTAAAAACGCTGACACCGGGATTCATTGGGTCGTTCGAATCGAGAATCCACTTCTAGGTTCTATTGTGAAGGGCTAGCATACGATATTCCATACACTACCATTACTAGCAAATACGATAATCCATCTTATTGGGTCTTACTTACCATCATCAGGTGGACAGTAGGTATGCTTGGTGTTCTACTGTTTCCTATATTAAAAACTAGCGACCCGCCCCGACTTCGCACAGATTATCAGTGTTTCTCTACTATATTATGCATATATTATACATATAAACCTTCCTCTTGAATCACTCTATCCATTAAAATAAACCGCATTAAAATCCGTTGCGTAGTTTTAAAGATTTATGCATACATAGGGATATAGGGACAGAGAAAGCGACTTTGTTTCATACTATGTAGTGACGAAGCACTTTTTTAACGAGAGCGTGGCATTGTGTCTCTCCAAATACTTTAGAAGTCTTATAATCCTTTTATTCTAAATCTGATATAACTTTCTTGAGTTTGACAAGTTCTTCTGGAAAATCTCTGCTTGGCACCTACTTAGTTTAAGTCTCTGTGAGAAACTGCTTATCATAGTTGGAAACTTCACTTGTTTGTTAGGAACTTACCTGTAGATTTACTGTGCTTTTCATACTTAGAGTTTCTGAAGTCAATTTTGCAGTTAATATTATGCAAACTTAATGGATGCAGAAGTTGGCAAGAAATTATTATGAATCTCGCGAGTATCATTCGCCTTTTTAAACAGTAAATCTCATTCACTTCATTATAAAGTGTAATAGTGATACCGTACTACAAAGTCGAACTCATTTTTATTATTATTTTAGCCTAAAGTGTCCCACTGCTGGGCGAAAGCCTCTCCTCTCTCTTTCCAGGCAACTCAACCGAACTCATAGATAAAGTAAATAATAAAGAACTTAGCGTATGTGAAATATTTATGGCCCTTTACTGTACATCGATCACGTGTAGTTTCTGTCGATAGACAGAATTATTAATACTTTATATGCTCATAGATGCCATATTGAAAGGTCCTTTCCTTTCGGCTGTTCGATAAATAATTCCAGCAAATCAATTCCAGGCTTTGAGCAGTCACGTGAAAAGAACGCCAGTTTGGGATGTCAACGTGATTGAGGGTCCAAATAACTGCCTCCGTGGTCCAGTGGTCAGAGCCATGGGCTGACGATCCGGAGGTCCTGGGTTCGATCTGATTCCTTCCGAAGCACAGAATCATTTTTCTTTTCGGACAATCACGTGATTCAGTCTGCAATATCCTAACCAAACTGGGGCCTCACAAAGTGATAAATTGACATAAGTAAACTTTGTGTTCCCCCCTAAGAATCGAACTCAGGACCTCCGGGTCAGGAGCCCACTATTGAAGTACTGGGAATAGAGAACTGTGACTGGTCTGACTACCTATATTATGGCTAGTACGTTTGTTTTCTAGTAACTTCTATCATCCAACTTCACTACATAGTATAAAACAAAGTCGCTTTCTCTGTCCCTATATCCCTATGTATGCATAAATCTTTAAAACTACGCAACGGATTTTGATGCGGTTTCATTTAATGGATAGAGTGATTCAAGAGGAAGGTTTATATGTATAACACATGCATAATATAGTAGAGAAACACTGATAATTTCCGTGCGAAGCCGGGCGGGTCGTTAGTATTTCTAAAATAAACTCGTTATGTTTCGAGTATATTATACGTGGTGTAAGGGACAGCGTCCCGCAAACTGATAGGCCACGCCATACACTAGACCGGTCTTGTGCCTCCTGCATCCACTGTTTCCCCGCGATCGCCATTATATCATCAGTCCATCTGGCTGGTGGTCTGCCTACTGGACGTTTTGATGATAATGACAGCCACTCCGTTACCGCCTTACACAGCAAAATTATATTTCGAAAAGATTCTTCATAATTTTCTTCCATGCTGGACTGGGAGCGAGAGAAAAACATAGAATGTGCCAGCTGCTTTTCCTCCCGGGCATGCTGTAAAAAACAGCTAAGGGAACTGAGGGTTACAGTATATTGCAATTTAGGCGATGGGCTGACAACCTGTCACTACAGCAATATGCCCACAAATCTATCTTAAATAACCCTCAAAACTTTGTCAGACGTGGCGGAACGACCTTTGTTTAGTTCGTTTACGCTCTGCCTACCCCATCAGTGATAAAGGCGTGATTATATGTATGTATGTATTCAAGCGCTGGCAGTAAAGTTTTACTTCTGAGATACAGTTCATCTCTTGACCTCGTTGGAAACTCTTGACCGTATTTTTAACGTAGAGAAACATCGCAACGACATGAGTCTGTGTATTCATATTCACTCCATGTTGATAGCTATACCGGGTGTAAGGGACAGCGTCCCGCTTACTCATAGGGGTTGCACAGTCAACGAAACTGAACAACTATCACCAGGAATTTCTTTCACGATATGAAAAATAAAATAACTTTTCATATAAAATGACTTGACATAGTTGTTCAGTTGACTGATCAACTCCTATCAGTGTTCTGGACGCTGTCCCTTACACTCCGTACTTAATATCATCAAGCAAAATACTTAATCTTCCATGCTGGCCTGGGAGCGATAGAAAAACATAGAACGTGCCAGCTACATCTACTCCCGGGCATGCCGTAAAAACCAGCTAAGGGAACTGAGGGTTTCAGTATATTGCAATTTAGGCGATGGCCTGACAACCTGTCACTACAGTAATATACAATACAATACAAAATTCTTTATTGCACAAAGAAACACATACAACAGAAATAAAAAGGAACAAACTAATATACCTACAATTCAATCTTAAATAACCCTCAATACTTTGTCAAATGTGGCGGACCGATCTTTGTTTAGGTCGTTTACGCTCTGCCTACCCCATTAGGGATATAGGCGTTATTATATGTATGTATGATATCATAGATTATCAAACCTTAAGTATATACTTAAGGTTCCGATAGAGCCTAAGTGAAGGAATCATAACTCACTAAAACACAGTGAATCGAAAATTCAAATGTAGAGTCAAGTAATAGTAATGAAGATAATTTAGAAGAGAATTTAGAATCTTATAATTTAGCGATTCTTAGTTCATTGTAGTAGCAGGTAGAACAAGTGCCGTTGGTGGCCTTTGAGCGCAATTTTAAGTTAAGTTAATCTTGATTAATGGCTTTTGTGTAATCACAATTCTGCCAATGACACGTAGTGAAGCAAATACAAGCTTGGGAGAATGTACAAACACAAAAACAGAGAACACGCGTTTTACTTAGTACCTATTTAGATGCAGCCTTTGGCGAGAGATAACATCTCTGCCTGCCCCATTCGTCCCGCTCTCCGAGAATCTACCACCTGGATATGAACTACCATGGCTGACCTTGAAGTCTTTAAATAGACTACAGACTCAGGTTGGCAGAAGCAAAGAGAACATGGTCAGGTGGGGATGCACAGGCGGATCTAATGATTGCCAATCGATCCGCAATACAAGTGGCAAAGTTCTGGGCCACCACATTGTAAGATTTATGTCCTGTGTTCCATTGACACGATAAGAATAAGTACATAGTTACTTCTTTTTTCTGAGTTATATTTTTTTAATTATGGGGGCGCCATTAGGCTCTATCGGCTAGAAAGCTCTACGACAGTCATCTTCAAAATGTTTTTTAAAGAGGTATATCCTATCGTAAGCTAATGTGTTCATTAGCTTACGATAGGATATACCTCTTATCACATTGATATTAAAATATATATATATTGTTTATTTCAATAAAAATATTACAATTAAAACCATGGTGATTGGAACCTCCTTTTAAGCTTAGATTAGCCTGTGCCAGGAGATTCCGGTCTCACAATTGATATCACAACATAGTTGATGTTAGTGTCAGCTACTTCTTCCTGGAAATACTGAATAATCCATTAACTTTCCATTCCCATGGGAACAGGAATTCCCCTTTATCGCCCCATGGAATTATGACGATCATAGCCATCATAGCATGTCAAGATACGATCCGCCCAATTGACGCACACCATATCAATAGATAGATAGATAGGTGTTAAGCATTATCTGATAATAATACGCAGTTGCTATTTCCCCACACGTGTTTTCGATGGAATACATTGCTGGTTTTTTAAAGGCGGTATTCTTCTTGAGATACGGGATAAGGCTAGATGAACCCTGGTGTCAGAGTGTTTAAAGCTTTCGGGCCCGGTCGCTGTATTTGATAGAACACAAATTATGTCAGAGGACTATTAGCTGTGCTATTAGGCGGTTTAAAAACTCTGAAAGGCGGTATTCACTGTATGCTTTTGATCTACAAAGGCACTTCTGTCACAGAATATACGAGTAGGTTTAATGCACAAGCAAATTGTTTTGTGAACTAAACAATTGTTAAATAAATAAATCTCTTCGCAAACTTAAAAATAACTTTGAGGAAATTGTTTTTATTCTGTGCCTACACGAGCAAAAATTCCAGTTTGTAAAAGAAAAGCTCCCAGATCAACTTCAATAAGCTTCTTGTTTTTTTTCAGTATGTTTGTATTATCTAATGTTTATAACGGACATACTTAAAAAGATTTCGACTACGGTATCCACACGCAATGTAGCACTGTATTCGATTAAAAAGGCACTAGTGGTGATAGGACCAATTGTGTCTGATAAGACCAATTGTGTCTGTAGGCAATTGGATAGCTAATACGCCGGATAGATTGGCTATTCGATAGTTGAGTAAACAGTGAAAATAAGCCGATTTAATGAGTGGTTCGTGGCTTTCAATGCAGCAATGTACAGTTTGACGCATGTTAGAAAAGCACCAGTGGTGATAGGACCAATTGTGTCTGTAGGCAATTGGATTGCTAATACGCCGGATAGATTGGCTATTCGATAGTTGAGTAAACAGTGAAAATAAGCCGATTTTATGAGTGGTTCGTGGCTTTCAATGCAGCAATGTACAGTTTGACGCATGTTAGAAAAGCACCAGTGGTGATAGGACCAATTGTGTCTGTAGGCAATTGGATTGCTAATACGCCGGATAGATTGGCTATTCGATAGTTGAGTAAACAGTGAAAATAAGCCGATTTTATGAGTGGTTCGTGTGTAGATATTATGAGCGTTTAGGCATAATTGGGTCAAGGTAATGGGATTATGATTATTGTCTTCTAGCATGTTAAACGTGGTTTGTCTATTGGTGATCTGATCTACGTACACTGAAGTAAAGGATCTCTATACTTATAATGGTATAAAGAGGAAAGATTTGTACATTTCGATTTTTGTATGTTTGTAACGAATAAACTCAAAACTACTGGACTGTTTTCAAAAATTGTTTCACTGTTAGAAAGCTACGTTCACCCTGAGTAACATAGGCTACTTTTTACCGGGCGAAAATATCTGATTCCTACGGGAAATCCTATTAAGTAAGCCGCGTATGAAACTGTATTATATCAAAATCTTCCAGAAAGAATTAACGTAGCATTGATTACACATTGATCGCATATGGGCGAGCTTGGAGAACTGAACCTATACTAAGTCATCAATGGTGGCTATTTGACGTTCGAAACGACACAATTTAATTAATGTAAGTCCATAAGTATCTGACACTTTCTATCATGAAAGTACGGTCTTTGTAGAAATAAGCTGTGTCTGTTTTGTCCTCATTCTTTATGTATTGTCATTCTTCTTCTTAGCGAGTGGATTCTCGAGTCGAATGACCCGATGAACCCTGGTGTCAGAGTTTTCAAACCGCCTAGTAGCACAGCTAATAGGCCTCTGACATGGTTAGAGTAACGACCACTATCAAAGACAGCGACCGGGACCGACGGCTTAACGTGCCCTCCGAAGCACGGTTTTTTTCTTTCGGACAGTCAGGTGATTCAGCCTGCAGTTGTCATTTTCATGTAACTTGTGTACAGTAAACAATACGTAAATAAATAAACGGAAAGGGACGGCAAGTGCAATTTTCTAACCAAATTGGTCACATTACCAACATAATCTTCATCATCTAGGTTTAGTTTCATAGGGAAACGTGCATGGAAAATTCACATCAAAAATACAAATTAATGCATCGTCCAAAAGTAAATAGGTCGAAGTCTGGTCAAGCTGGCCGTTAGCAACGCAATTATTTGTACGACTATAAACTCTCCTGCGATCAAACTAGACTAGATAGTCTGTCTAGTTATCTATATCGTAAAACCTGACTGACTGTTATGAGTATTATTTCAGCTATCCGAAAATAGAATAAATAGATTTACTCCTTTATTTGCGGTAAGCTGCTTTGATCAATCGTATAGTCATCATTATCCTGTATTTGACATTAGGTACATTTTATTCAGATGGTGGGCGTTTCCATTAAGGTTTCCGTAAATAGATGGGTTTGAGTGCTTCATACAGAGAAATACTTCTGATGAATGATATATTTTTTGTGTTGAAAAATCTACCTATCTATTCTATGTACTTAACCTTTAACCAGGCAAAGGTAGGAGATAAATGTTGATATCATTCATGTTGATGTCATAGTAAAAGCTGTAAAAGTTTCACGAGGCAAGTGTATTCAGACGAAAATTAGGCAACCCAAAACGGTTTAGGTTAGTTAGAGTCTTCTTTAAATTTAAGAGAAGGGCTCTTGTCTGTGCAGTAATCGCCATTCGGATCGATTTTGTGTAAGTTTCTTGACATCCTGGTACGACACGACCTCAGCTTTTTCTTTTATTTGGTCCATGTAAGTTGGTCTCGGTCTTCTTCGTCCTCTCTTTCCCTCTATCTTTCCTTCTAAGATGGTCTTAAAGAAGTTGTCGTGTCGCATCTGGTGACCTATCATTTTCCCTCTTCTGTAGTTAGTTAGAGTAAATAACAAAAATGTACCGTAAAGTATCTCATCTTTCGCCAGCTAAAACCCGCCTAGGCTTGGCTTTTTTTGGCAGTCCGGAAGTCTTCCTTTGGCAGTCCGGAAGCCTTACAAAACAACTCCGGCTTAACGTAAAAAAATGGGGTTTCTTGATGTCTGGTTTCAAAGGTTTATCACCACACTTTTGTATTGCAGTAGAATTTTCCCAGCTTTAAACAGTGAGCGCGATGATGCCAACAGTGTGGCACTATCGTTCGCATTTGGCCACCGGATTAAGATAGCCTGCCGATTACACGCAATATGCCGCTATCGAGGGAAATTAAAACATCGAGTGCTTGCAAGCACTGAAATATGGTCTATCAGGTGATATATGTATCAGATGTAAGGACAATTTGGTCGTTACTTCGCAAAATGTTCCTTGGTCGCAAAATGTCCCTTTCGAAAAACTTCTCTTTCGCATAATGTCCCTTTACTAAAATGACCCTTTTTTGATAGATTTAGTTCAAATAGTGGGCAGTTTCTGAAACAACTTAGAAATCTTTTAAAATGACATTTTGCGAAAGGGACATTTTGTGAAATTACTTGGTTAACTATAATGGTTTTCAAGATTCAAGTTTTGTGTATTTTCCATCCGCTCAGTCGCCTTGATACCGCACAGGTTATAGAGTTTCGGACAGACCCGCAGGCGAATGTTCGATCCACATCTTTTACATCTGTTCACAGAATGTTGAAGCAATTTTCTTTGGTATGTCTACAACTTATGGTTGGAATCCCACCCGACGTCTCGCGTTGAAGATGGAATGGGGTATCTGTAGAATGGAATAGCAAAATGTTTATTTGTCACCAATTATTTACACCTATCAGGTCCGATATTTATTTATACTAAAGAGGCATTTTTTACAAGCAAGCTACTTTGTGACGGAGTTCGCTCTATAGAAAAATAGATAACCATATTTTAGGGTGTGATTCTGCCCATGAAACTGAACAACTTTCCCCAAGGAACATAGGTCAAAAGAAGAAAAAAAATTGGACCTCACATACAAATTTATCGATCCGCTTTTTTTTTATATATATAGAAAACAGTCCATCCAATAAAAGAAAGGACCCCCCCCCCCCCACCACTTATACACAACTCCTTCAGGAAAATTAAGAGAGTCATATTGGGCAATAAATGTAGCCATTAATACTTACAATAAAATCCCGTGTAGCTATTTTCCGGGATTTACTAAGGGTGCTGAGAGATTTCAACCAGCCTACTATGTTCCTTGGGGAAAGTTGTTCGATTCCATGAGTAGAATTACACCCTAAAATATGGCCAACTATTTTTATTACATACTGTATGTACTTCTTAGCACGTTTTTATCATACCTGCTATCTTCCGTGTGCTCGTGACGTAGGTAGATATGACAAGATGTTTTGCGATTTGTGCATATGTAAACTGTCCTTATCGTCGATTGACCTGCAATCTACCAACATAAAACAAACTTCTTGGCATAGATAACATCAATCCGATAGAACCGTTTGATAGAACATAGTATGTTATCTCAAAAAGTAGTTATGCAGAAAGAGTCTGAAACAGGTTCACGAATGAAAATCCACGAATAATGGTTTCCCGAAAGCAAGGAAAACGAATCACATTTTCATGAATGTTCCTTTACCTAAATAATGACACCACGAATAACGTTTTCACGAATAACACAACCCCGAATGTACTCTGTCACGAACGCACGCTAATACGAAAATCATCATCTCGAAACTATACATACGAGTTGTCGGGTCAATAAAGATCAATGACGTCTTCGGATAAACATGGGTCGAAATTTATATGGGTCGTCGAGTCTACATGGGTCGTCGGGTCAACATAGACCGGCGGGCTGACATGGGTCGTCTGGTCGACATGGATCGTCTAGTCGATTTTGGTTGTCGGGACGCCGGATGATGTTGGCCGTCGGGTCGAGATGGATCATCTTGTCAATAATCGTAAAATCGTTATTCGTGGTGGCATTATTTGGGTAAAGGAACATTCGTGAAAATGTGATTCGTTTACCATAATTTCAGGAACGTGAAGCTGTTTCAGACTCAAGAGCTGGAGAAAAGAGCCTGCAACACCGAAATTGCGAGCTGTCCTATCGGAGCTCAGTTTCGACTTCCATAATTTGGTTTTCGTAGTCTGTTGGAATTTTAGTACCCTGTCAGTGTGAGTTCGCTCTATGGTCAGTAACCACTTTAACATAAAACCTTATGTTTATTTTTTAAAGTTCTTTATTTAAGTCTATTTAAAGATTTAGTGTATGGCTACCTGAAGACAAACAAAATGATGCACGCTTATCTTTACTGTAATTAAATTACTTACGTCTATCGTACGGCACCTACGTAATTGTTTATAATCTAAATCCGCACCCTTACGGGGTAGGCAGAGCGACAAACGTAAAAGGCGCTCGTAAAAGGCGCTTTCGCCACGTCTGACAAAAATTGAGGACAATTTTAGATTGAAAAGTGTATTGCTATAGTGACAGGTTGTCAGCCCATCGCCTAAATTACAATACACTGTAACTCTCGAGTCCCTTTTGCTGACTTCTACAGCATGCCCGGGAGGAAGGGCAGCTAGAGCATGGTATGTTTTTCTATCTCTCCCAGTCCAGTTAGGAAAGAAAAGTACAGAAAAGTAAAATGTCGTCTCGTAGTACGGGTATAGTCAGTTTTTTCACGTTGCGTTATCGATACCGACGTGTTTTGCGGCACTTAAACAGCACTTTCATTTTGCAACTAATCAGAAGTTCAAATTTCAAAACCGCATATCTTATTACTTAATTTGCAAGGAAAAAGCAGTTTATGGGTTTATACAGGTTTGTATTGATAACTCTACGTAAAATAAATGAACTTTATTATAGTAGGTTCCTACCAGCTCGTTTCTTGAAGACTTTCAAATTCCCCAGCTTAATCTAATATAATTTTGTTAAGTACTTGAATGAAACCTGACTGGGTCATGTCATGTAATCGTTTTATGATCCAACGCAGCTAAGGGATCCGAGGGTTTTAGTATATCGTAATTTAGGCGAAGGTCTGACAATCTGTCCCTTCGGCAATATACCTTCAAATCTATCTTAAATAACCCTCAAAACTTTGTCAGACGTGGCGAAATGACCTTTGTTTACGTTTGTAGTTTACGCTCTACCTACCCCATTAGGGATAAAGGCGTGATTATATGTTTGCGTAGCTACCTGGTACATTTACACATTGCACTGCTATTGTATTGATAGTAACTTCGTTCGATCAGGTGAGGTAAGATGCAAACGTAAAGTGATTATCTGATAACAGATATCAAATTGCGCAAATCTATGACGTAATTTACTACAATAGGCCGACTACTTTACCTAAAAATATTATACATACATACATATAATCACGCCTTTATCCCTAATGGGGTAGGCAGAGCGTTAACGACATATACGAAGGTCGTTTCGCCACGTCTGACAACATTTTGAGGGTTATTTAAGATAGATTTGTACGTATATTGCTATAGTGACAGGTTGTCAGCCCATCGCCTAAATTGCAATATACTGAAACCCTCGGATCCCTTAGCTGGTTTTTACAGCATGCCTGGGAGGAAATGCAGCTGGCACATTCTTTGTTTTTCTTTCGCTCCCAGTCCAGCATGGAAGATAAAAAATTTATAAAGTATGATTTATTTATAACTGCTAAAATAAATATCATAATTCAATTCATATAAAGCTCAATACACGAATGTCGAGCAGCAGTAACCGTAAAATATACGGGGTGTAAGGGACAGCGTCTCGCAAACTGATAGGGGTTGCTCAGTCAACGACACTGAACAACATCCGCCAGGAAATTCCTTCAGGAAGTGAAAAAAATGGCTTTTCCTTACAAATTGTCTGATCGAGGTGGACATTTTGTATGAAAAAGCCAATTTTTATTTTCACTTCCTTAAAGAATTTCTTTGTGGAAGTTGTTCAGTATCGTTGACTGAGCAACCCCTATCAGTTTGCGAGACGCTGTCCCTTACACCCCGTATATTTTACGGTTACTGCTGCTCGACATTCGTGTATTGAGCTTTATATGAATTGAATTATGATATTTATTTTAGCAGTTATAAATAAATCATACTTTATAATTTTTTTATCTTCCATACTGGACTGAACAACCCCTATCAGTTTGCGGGACGCTGTCCCTTACACCCGGTATTACGTTTAACGTTAGCGTTACGTGTTCTATTTTAATGTTCATTATACATTCAGTAATATATTAAATCCATTTGACGGAATCAATAATATTTTGTAAAGGAAATGCCCATGAAGCAGGTGTTCAGCCTGCAATGTCCTAACCAAACTAGAAACAGCAATGGCAATTTGTTGTCAATACTACTGCGAAGGCAGTTAGAAATATAGTACAAACAATACAGATAATAACGTTGACGATTGCCTCTTAGCGTGCTCGTAACAGACGTCATAAAAGGTTTTAACATGAAAAGAATGGGTAGGTAAATGGTAACAGCCTCATATTACTACCGAACCAGGGGTACCGAACCACGAGGGCGGGTGATGTCGATCGTAGATACATACATACATATAATCGCACCTGTATCCCTAATGGGGTAGGCAGAGCGTAAACGACCTAAACAAAGGTCGTTCCGCCACATCTGACAAAGTTTTGAGGGTTAATTAAGATAGATTT
Organism: Scrobipalpa costella; assembly: GCA_949820665.1. Lineage (NCBI taxonomy): Eukaryota > Metazoa > Arthropoda > Insecta > Lepidoptera > Gelechiidae > Scrobipalpa > Scrobipalpa costella. Next base: position 22,273,939 of record OX463297.1, read on the forward strand.
TTGGGTATATTGCTGTAGTGACAGGTTGTCAGACCATCGCCTATATTGCAATATACAGAAACCCTCGGATCTTTTAGCTGGTTTTTACAGCATGCCCGGGAGGAAACGCAGCTGGCACATTCTATGTTTTTCTTTCGCTCCCAGGCCAGCATGGAAGTAGTATTGTAGATAGCCTACAGAAAAGCATACTACCTATACCGGATGTAAGTATGAACAACGAAACTGAACAACTTTCACCAGGAGATACTTTCAGGAATAAAAGAAATAGGTACTTGCCTATTAGGCTAGTTGAAAACGATCAGATCGACCGAGAAATTGCTACAAGAGGTTTTATTGTTTTAATGGCTTCACTTATTGACCAATATGATATTAATAATTATGAATTAATAATATTTTCCAAATCAGTTTCTTACGGTTACATATGAGGATCATAAAAAAAATATTTAACAGTTTCGTATCTGGAGCAGTTCAAACTTAGTATGATTTCAAAATTATTACGGGTATGAGCAATTTCAACGTGCCTATATAGCCTAGGAACAATCCTGAATTTTTGGAAATAATTCGCGATCAGCCTGAATTTTTTGTATAGACTATTTTGAGTAAATCTAAAAACCTATATTTTCGAATCCGCCATATAGATGGACCGGAAGTTATGGAAAAAAAAAATGCATCAAAAAGTAATGAAATTTTACAGCAAATGTAGTATAAGTAATTCTTTTGTAAAAATGTTTTTGTCTAGGCTAAGTATAACTAACGGAACCAAAATCCACCAGTATATATAGCAGGAACGTAAAAAATATATAAACAACTTCTCTGTCCGTTTATCTCGAAATATCGCGAGACAAAATAAAAATATAAGATTTTTTAAATTATGATTTGTAAATACATATATATTTATGTCCATTTTATTAAAAATCACCCCTACTTTTACTCAGGAAGATAGCCAACTCAATTTTCATTCTTATCAAGAACAGCAAAATTATAGCAGTTTTAAATATCGACAGACTTTTTATTTCAGACCCTAACAATGTTAATAATATGAAGATCCGCCACTAGTTTAACTTTTAAGTATATTTTTTGCGAATTATCAAAAGCTACAAAATTAAGGTGCGTTCACACACACCATCGCCAACCGTCGCACGTAACCGCAACCCTTTAAGAGCGCCGACAAAGCGTGCGCCGCGCGCCCGCCGCCGTGCCGAGCGCGGGCGGTAGGTAGTGAGTGAGCGTAATCGCCGCCGCCGCACAGTGGTCCAGTACCGAAAATTTGTAGACATAGGCATGTTTGGAAACTAATGTCGGAATAATGACCAGTTTTTTTTATATGACAGATAATAACATTACAAACTTCTTGTACTCTTTGTTTTTTTTTTCGTAAAACGCTTAGTTATCGAGAAAAAAATATATCTTTATCATCATCATCATCATCTCCCTAGCCTTATCCCGTATCTCACGGGGGCTACCTAATCTAGGTGATTGAACGAGGATACTGGTTTTTACACAGAGCGACTGCCATCTGCCAAAAAAATATATATCTACAGTAATATTATAAAGAGGAAAGTTTTGTATTTTTGTGTGTATGTATGTTTGTGTGTGTGTGTGTATATTTATAACGAATAAACTCAAAAACTACTGGACCGATTTCAAAGATTCTTGCACCATTAGAAAACTACGGTCACCCTGAGTAACATAGGCTACTTTTTACCGCGGGAAAGTACATCATTCCCACGGGAAAACATTTTAGGCAGCGGGGGACACAGCTGACAGACAGCTAGTAATATATAACATATTATTTGATAAGTATCTAGGTATGAAAAAAAAGTTGTGTGAATTACCTGTATGTCGATTTTTTTTGTTAAAAATTTATCTGGCATTTAGGTACTGCACTTTGTTTCCTAAAGAGATTCTTATCAAATTAATAATGGGTAGAGAAAATTTCAAAAATGAAACGCATAGAAATAATGGTCAGAACACAAATTATAATCATATAAAATTAAAAAATAAGTTATTATTAATCTTTATAACACAAATATTATGAAACTATGCATTGCAGATAAGTCAACGAAAAACTTAAATACTATACGTGACGCTTGAGTAAGTCATATTTATCTTATCACCGATGCCGATGTACCACCAGTATACTCTTTTACTTTAGACATTCCTTTCTATAAAGTTATGCACATTATTAATAAAACAACAGTATTATGACTCAAACAAAATTAACAAAAATATTTTCAGTGTCAGTCTCAATCAGTCTCAGGTCACAATTTATTATGAAAATTAACTTTATACAGGCCGCGTCATGAAGTTTGCCGGTGACGGTTAATAGGTATGCAGAAGTAAAAAAAAAGAATACAGGGTGGACGTATGGACTGTGACGTGGCCTGTATTTTAACAGACATAAAGCGGAGTTTATCTATAGAGATAAATTCCGTTGCCATATACAATAAAAACTTGTAACAACAGTCAACTCAATAGTATCATAATTAAAACTCAAAATTAAACATTAGGCCCTTACTTATATTCAGTCTCAAGTTGGGTTAGGTAGGATACAATTGCTACAATCACAACTTTAGGAACAAATGTGTTACTAGACTAATTTAATTAAAATGCCGCATAAGATTAGAAATGTCGTTCACAAGTAAGGACAGCCAACAATAATCAAATCAAAACTCATAGACCGCTAAGTCCTTATTAAATTATATTCAGCTTAGCTAAATTATAGATCAGCTTATAATAGTTACATACATTGACCTTACGTACAAATATACTACTTAGTCTTATATATTATTAACATATTAATATGAAACACCGTAGGTAAGGTAAGAAGGAAATGAAGTCCTAAATACTTAATAATAGCTTCAAAAAATATATTCCTGAGCAGCCCTACGATTAGAATTGTAATCTTGGGTTCGGTAAATTATTTCAATCGACCACTGCTTTTTTAGAATTTAAATTGACAAAAGTATGCCTGATGCAAAGCAACGATAGATTAATCTTGGGATCAGTTGCGTGAATGTTCCACTGCTTATATTGAACCTTTTTTGATAAGTTTTGCATAAGTTGAAAGTGGGCATTGTCAATTTTCAGCATCAGAATCACATTGTTCAATAACAATTAAGATATCATCAGAAATAACCAAATCTTCATTTACTTCAGCATCAGATTCTGCATTGTTTGTGGAATCGTCATGTTTGCTCGTTTGATTCACAATATCACTTTCATTTTCAGATAATTCTGACTCTGAGTCATAGGAAGCTAAACCTATTCCACGGCATTCATGTCCTGTACAATAGACACACAAATCAGTGCAATTCAAGCCACATTTTTTACAAGTGCAGTTGCGGCTACACAGTAATTTGCATTTGCAAGAAATCATTTGTAAAATTTGAGCTGGTGCTGCTTCTGAGGTTTTTTGAACAGGTATCAATATTCCTTCCTGGATTTTCCAGCCCCACTCTGTAGGATTTTTTTTAATGCCTAGCCATAATTGGACTTGATAGTACACTCGGTAAAAGTGCTGGGTTGCTGAATCTTTGGTTGGTGGGAAACTAGCCATGTTGAAAGATGTTTTAAGAGTTGCCTGACCAAATCGTTCATAACGCATTATATTTAGAGATTTTGTAGAATCACCGTATAATCTACAAAGAAATTTTTCTCCTGCCTCTGCCACATCATGAGAATCAGCTTCAGGATCGAGAAAAAATTTTACATTCTCTTTTAACTCCATGTCTTTTTTCAACACAGCGACGCATTTCTTTTTACCAATACGATACAAGGCTGAAGTTGTATCGCATCCTGACATAGCATGTAAAAACGGAATGTATTTTTTCAGTCCTGTTTCAATAAAACATTCTGAGGTGTAAAATTTCGTAAGAACTTTTCCTCGACCAGGCTTCATAAAATATACGTTGGAATGTGCATAAGTTGACAATATCACAAGAAGATCAACATCTTCACCGACTACAAACACGGCTTCGTATTGATCGGCTTCATGAATCGCTGTAGATATTATCAGCGTGTCAGCATCACCTTCGCTTTGGTATGTCTTTATCCCAGCCTTCTCAAATCGTAATTGAAGCATTGATATCAGTTTTGCCTTGTTCTTTTCACTCCCTAAAAATTGATCTTGTGGAAGAGTAGATATCGTGTTTTCGTTAAAGTCCACTTCAACAAAGGCGTGTGCTCGAGTTCTGCGAAGTCGTTCTGCACACTTTGTGTTATTTTCATTATTTTCGTAACCATCAAACACCACGCTTGGGTTAGTAAAGTTGTTCTTCACGTAATTAACATATCTGTCGCAAATGTCCCGGAAAGTCATTCCCTTCTGCCAAACAACTTTATGCAACAAATAACCTCCATCTAGTACATACTTCTTATTGTTGCTGCTTGGGACGTCATCAATTGGTTGAAAACAGTCGTAAAATGAAGATTTCTTTGTTTTTCTCATGCCACATTCGTCAAAAAGAGAAAGTGGATAAGGGCTTAGTTCATATTCAAAAAAGGTTTTCAGCTCTTCTTGACTTTTTTTTGTAAAACAAATTCTTCTCATGATCGATTCCGGATCTATAGACGCCTTTTCATCATTGTTTATCTTAATAAAACTTGTCATGTGTTGAAGAGTAAGAACTCTGTCTTTTCTTGAATATTTTAAATCGACGTAATTGGAACCAACTTTTGCAAGCATTATGGCGTTTCCAACATCACGAGCTTTATGACAGTTAATGTCATTGTTTCCAACAATACCTTTGCTGAGACAAACAAGTTTGTCTGAATTTCGGAATGGATCATGAGCAGTAAGCCACTGAAATAGTTTTAATAAATCAGAATTGTCACGTTCGATTCTAGCTTTAGTAGAGTCTACATGTTGTTCAGTCGTTTTTGTTTCAACTCTACAAAATTCTTCAACTTTTTCTGTCACTTTTTGTACAACAGGTAAACCCAAAATCCATTTAGAAACGACGCTATCAGTCACGCCTCTTCCGCGAGTAAGACCACCAGAACTCTTCATAGATCGCATTAGGGTTTGTTCGATGGTCATATCGGACCACACTCCGGACCAAAATTTATTTGTTCGTCGAATTGTAAATAAGCCACTTGTAAATTTCTGGTATTCGTCTCGTGACATTTTGGTATGCAAATTATACATGTCCTCTAAATATAGCGAGACGGATTTTGCATAATGAAAGTGGCCGGTAGCATTAAAATAAGGTAACATGCATTTTAGGGTTTCCAAGTGTAAATTCCAGTTGCCAGTGCGTTCAGCCTCAATGATTTTTTTTACTAAAATGGTCATCTCAAAATATTGTATCCAAAGTTCTGCTGTCGGGCCAATGCATCGAAGTGTTTTTAAAGTATCGTCAATTTTATTTAGTAGTGATTTTTGGGTTTGGTCGTTATATTCAGTCCCCGCACTGTGTATTGCAGTTTCAATATTTAATTTTTCATCCATTGACAGTTCCCAATTTTCAACAAAGATTTTAAACAATGCAGCATTTGTTAGTACATGAGATCGAACTGCTCGTGAATACGCATGTCCCGTCAGAATTTGATCAACTGAATTAGTAGCATAAATACTATTCAAAAGTTCTTTCAGACCACTTTCTTTCATTACGTATCCTATGCTACCCATGAACGACATGAGTGCGTGAAAACCGCCAAGTCTAAGTACAACGCGATTGAGATCATCATATTCAGAACAGTGAAGGATTTCTTGCGCCTTTTGATAAAGTGGCTGATCGTAAGTAACGATACATGAGTCCATGCCGGCTTGTTTAGATCTTTCAGCAGCAGTTTTTAACGATGTGTAAATAGTATCATACTCCGTAGATGGAGCATTTATAAATGGAAGGAATATAATATCGGAGACAAAAAAATCGGCTGTCTTTGTTACATTTTCCATGAAATTGCTCCATCCAGATATGTCAGGGAATTCTTCAGCTTTTGCATATAACCACAAGCAGTCTGCTTTTGTCGGCAAAATAGACTCATCAGAAGTATAATTTTGCATTGATTTGTTTTTAAGCTGTGTCGTGTGTTTGTTTTCGAAATGGCATATTTTTACGTTACCATAACGTCCAATAACTTTAGCCGTTGGAACGCTTTTTACGCAAACAATTGGCAGCATGACATCTTCTGATATTGGTGTGTTACTTTGAATGCCTCCCATGACGTGAAACGTATTAAGCCCATCCAATGTTCGTACGTTAAAATCCGCATTGTCAAACGAAAATTGAACAAAGTCCGGAACCTGCTGTGGTAACGGGTGCATAATTGCAGATGTTTCAAAACGTAAAACGTCCTTGTAAGTCGAGCAGAATCCTAAACTTGACAACAAATCCAATAAATAGCGGGAAGCATACTTGTGATGCAGCAAGATTCCTAGTCCTAACAACAAAGGAGATTTAAATGTTTTCGGTCTAATCAATGATATAATTAATTGACATATGGCATTTATTTTAGGTGAATTACTTTTTCGCCCTTCAGCATTATTAGTCAAAGAGTTCATTAGAACAGTTAAACTTTTCGGTATTTCTTCTACTTCTTCTAAAAAAGCACCTGGTGCGGGATACGTGGATCGATCGTAAACTTGGGATCTAATGTCGTTTCTAATAATTGTGCCAGCAGCATCTATTATACGAAGTTTTTCTATTTCCCTATCCTTGTTCCTGCTCGTATACCAACCATCTCGTAGAATATCGTGGCACTTCGAAGCAAAACACAAAATGTTCTCGTTTTTACGGTTGTTCGTTATTATTATACTGTCACCATACTTTTCTTTAAGTTTCCGCATTAGTGTTCTGTTGTCGATTTGTTCTATTTCCAATAGAGTCTTCATTTCCTCGATTTCATGTTGTGAGTCATCGTGGTTTTCCAAGTAACTATACACCTGTATCATTGTGTCTTCAATATCTGTTGATGTTGGTCGTCCTCTTTTTTGGCCGGCTATCCTTATTGGATTAAAAAATAGAGCAAGGCATCTTCTGTGGTATCTTGCCTCTTCTTGCAGCAAATTGACTTTTTGAACTCGTTCTAGGACCTGAAAGTAAATAAAATATTGTATACACCGGCAGGTTAGTTCTGTGCCCATGAGCTGCTAAAATACGACGGTAACAATAATAATACGGCGGGTAATACGGCGAACTGAAACTCCTGGCTACACCTACGACCGATACCGTTGGATTCCTTATGACTCCCTGATAACGAATAACTAAGTCGTACGTTGATAAAGTGGTGGAGGGGGTGGGGGAGCAATCGAAGATGCCTTACAAAGCAAAAAAACCATCAAAACATGCTTTGTGGGTACCTATCATATATTGTGTTTTCTATACAAACTCAAATCATTCTTGTGACTATATCCCTAGGGATATAATTATATCCCTGATATAACTATCCTCCTGCGACATACAAATCAGGTCGTTATTGTGACATTGTTTCTTGAACATGTCATGTCCTACAATTTTGTAAATCGAACCACTGTGCGGCGTGCAGTTATGTTAAATAGCAGGTGGTTTACTATTATAGGTAAAATAAAAGGGCACAGTTAAAAATAAATAGGTACCTATTTAACTATTACATACATACATAAAATCACGCCTTTATCCCGAATGGGGTAGGCAGAGCAAAAACGACCTAAACATAGTTCGTTTCGACACGTCTGACTAGTTTTGAGAGTTAATACAGACATATAATTATCCTACCTACTTGTTTAGTACTAGGGCATGCAGAACCGAAGCTTTATTTCAAGAACCGGTTCCCGATTCTGATAGCTACTCGGAACCGGGTACCCGGTTTTTTTTCGGTTCTTTCAGGTAAATTGGAAAGGTGATTTCGGGCGTAGTTTAAACAATAAAAAAAGCTTCTTGAGAAAAACCGGTTCCTGAGTAAAAAGAACCGATTCTTTTTCAGTCGTGGAGAACCGGGTATACCCGGTTTTTTTGGAACCGGGTAAAACCGGTTCCATGCCCTATTTAGTACCTATAACCTATGAGATATTGAATTGAAACGTCCTAACCTAACCTGGGTAAGAAGTTGTAGGTAGGTACCTATCTCTACAACCAACATGTAGGGAACTACGACTAATACTACAACAACCACAACGATCCACTAGGTACTGGACACGGGGCTGAATATCCCTCCCCATTGTTAGAGAGGAATCGCCATTCTCACCATAATTAGCACTCGGGTTGGCAAGCGCCTATCTGATTTTAATTTTCACAAAAGTAAGTGTTAGATATTTACCTCTGAACTCCATTGATCTCCACGATTGGTGCATTTTATCACAAGGTTAGTTTTGGTTAATTCACTCTGTACTTTTGAGACACTGTTGCGTGACTTCGCTGGTTTTTTCTTCTCGGTTTCTTCGAATTGTGGAGAAGCGTCTCCGTTACAGAAAAAACAAGTTGATTTAAAATCAAATTTTACGGGGACTTGTGGAGGCTCCCCGTTTGCAATTCGCTTTGCTGCAGCCGTGAGAGATTTGGGGTTCGTGTAGGCTTTTCTACATTTTTTATGCAGCCTTACATTTTCCATGGTACGCACGAACAACCCATCTGCTCGTATCTCACTAGATTCCACAAGTTTTTCCAGGCCTTTCTCCCCAATTTTAACTACGTCGAAGCACAATGAACACCCACATATCAAACACTTTTTATTTTCTTCCACTTCCATTTTCGTGACCGGTAATTAGAGAGCCGCGTAAACAAATAAACATGTTGCATTGCATGCGTGCGGCTACGATCCGCCGCGCCCGCGCACCTCCCCCACCCCGCGCTGTCGCCCCCACGTCCCGCGCGCTCCCCTTGCACGCCATAGTCGATTAAATATTCATAATTTCATAAATAATATAGTTAATATGGGCGATTTTTTCATAATGTTATTTAATATATCTTAAACAGAAAGTCCACATAATAAACTTTGTTGCTACTATTTTTTCACGGATTTTATTGGCACTTTTTCTTTTTTTATATAAGTTAACTTATTTAAGGGCGATTTTTTCACAATTATGTTAAGAATAATATATGAAGTACTAGACACTTGAAATTAAATTGATACCTTTTTTTAACAAAACGCTACGAATTAAACAAACAATTCGGAAGTATTTTTGTAAACACAGATATGTTCCATTAATAAAAATAGGACGATTATATATTAGATCCGTCGGGAATAATATTGAGATGAAATGTTGCAAAATAATAGGGTTGATAACATTTTTGCTGTGTTCCTACGGAAATTAAATAAATTTATTATTATTATTATTATTTGATGCGGCCATAAAATATGGCCGATTCCCTGCAAATTTAATTTTACACTGAAATAGCTAACTATTAAAACATAAAAAATTGCTGATATAGAATTTTTGTTTAATGCCCATACAACGGATTCAAATTGATCCCAGGCTAATATACAATTTGTATGGGGAAGTTTATTTTTCATTGCCTGTAAGATTTTTTTCATCTCCTACACCCATAGGTATTCTCTGCCTACACCCTGCATTTTGTAGTCGATCGACAGCTAATATACCGACGCTTGAGGACCCCTGCCGTAGAGTAGTTGTTTTATGTTATTGTATGAGCGTGCGTAGCCATGTCACGGTTTGCTATTAGTCACACTCACACAGAACACAAATCCCCTTGGAATATCGGAGAACAAAGAGTTACTGCGTGCTGCTCGAACGAAGATGTCTGCTTTAGCACAGAATACTTCAAATAGTTCAGGTATAGGAGAAAATCTAGGCAGAATGTACTTGACATAGATATCTACAGTAAGTTCTCTGTACTTGCAGATATCTTTCATATTTATTATGATGATGATGAATGAGTTTCTTAGATGCTGATGATGATATATTTATTAAGCAGTTTATTGTACATAGAACAATTACATAGGGACAATAAGTACTGCTTATTTCTAAAATAAAATGTCTTACAGCAGACATAAGACGTGAGATTGCATAAAACGTAACGCGGATAAGACGTGCACAATAAGAATATCAATTAGGTAGATGAACAGTAAATAAGAATATACGTATTTAATTATACTATACTACAAACATACAATAACTAAATAAAAGAAGAACAAAATGATTCCGTGCTTCGGAGGGCCGTGATTCGATAGTGGTCGTTACTCAAACCATGCGAGAGGTTAATAGCTGTGCTACTAGGCGGTTTCAAATTCTGACACCAGGGTACATCGGTTCGTTGTTTGACCCGAAAACCCACTCGACAAGAGGATCGGAAATAAGATGTTATTACTCTTCTGGGAATGCCTATCTACGAGAACAAAGCTTGCTGCCTAATGGTATTGAATTGAAACGATGTGATAATATTCTAATTTTCAGGGTTTCAGTTTCACATTTGATATTTTTTCTATAGGTATTTTGTGAGAGACACAAAATTTACGTTTTTGTGGCAATCTTTTTCTTATCATAAAATCGGAAATAGAGAGCCCGATGGTATAGTGGATAGGGCCGCTGCCTCCTGAGCGGGAGGTCGTGGTTCGAATCCCACCACGTACCAATGTGTTTTTCAGTGTTCGAATTTCATATGTACGTTTATTCGGCGCTTTTTCGTCCTTCGGAAGGCACGTTCACCCGTTGGTACCGGTTAATATCGTTTAATACGGTAGATATTAGTCGTTAAGCCATATCAGAGGCCAGTGCTAAGCATTGGCGGGTTGAAAACTGACCTAATCTAGGATTGGGTCTGGTTTCCCTTCTGGGTTGCGGAGGTCAGATAGCAGTCGCTCTATGTAAAAACCAATACCCTCGTTCAATCCCCTAGATTAGGTAGCCCACCCCGTAAGATACGGGATAAGACTAGGCAGATGATGATGAAAACGGAAATAGTAATCAGTTTAACAAATATTGAATTCAACATCTGGGATTGTACCCTGAAAACTACCTTTTCATAAATTTTTCTTACAGACAAAAATAGTAAATCATTCGTTTTTTTTCTGTTCAGCTTATTGCTCTACCACTGATTTTACTTTAATACCCCATAATTAATTAGGTACATACATATAATCACGCCTTTGTCCCTAATAGGGTAGGCAGAGAGTAAACGACCTAAACAAAGGTCGTTCCGCCACGTGTGACAAAGTTTTGAGGGTTATTTAAGATAGATTTGTATGTTTATTGCTGTAGTGACAGGTTGTCAGCCCATCGCCTAAATTGTAATATACTTAAAGCCTCGGATCCCTTAGCTGATTTTAACAGCATGCCAGGGAGGAGGTGCATCTGGCAGATTCTCTATGTTTTTCTCGTGCTCCCAGGCCAGCATGGAAGATAATTAATTACGTACTGAAACTTATAATTGTTTTTCTCCACATTTCAGACCCCAACTGCCCCCAACCTGGTCCATCCTCGGACTCCGCTCAACCACCAGAAGAGAGCAAAGACGAGCAGAAGGGAAGTTGAGCTCAGCCTCCCTAATCGACTAGACTTGCCCAAAGTAAAGTAATCTCAGGTATAGTATTACTAAGCCTTAGAACTAAGCACTGATATACTAAACGGTACACTTATTGACCTAGTTTGAGAAAGTTTGCCAATTCACACTTAATCACTTGATTGATTTTTCATGCGCAGACTTTGCCAATCTAAGTCAAGTTCCCTGTGCGAACGTAGATTGTACAAATGCTAAATAAGGCTGTTAATTTTATTGGGCTCGAATTATTAAGGCGATATGAGTTCTTTTTGTTCTTATAAAAATAAAATAAACAAGATGTACAACGAGATTTTTCATTCACTAAAGAATATTTAATTCAAAATTTTTATTTTGACATTGAAACTGAACAACCTTCGGACATTGAAACTGATCAACCGACTAAATATGAAAAATATGCGTCTACCTCTTTGTACGGGAATTCAACTAAACACCTTTTGTACGAGAAATATGTTTTTTTCATGTGTTTCTATACAGAAAGTTCGGTTTATGGTCTGAACGAGTCCATAAAATATATTTGGTGAATGTTAAATCTCGGTGCATTTAGATGTAAAAATTAGAGACGAACCTTTAGCTAAAGTGTTAATTCTACGATTCCTTAAATATGATTCAATTGGATTTTTGTAACTAAAAGTTTTCTCTAGAACTTGATTAAGGTATATGAAGAACACTTTCTTAGCTAAGTTTGTTTTACTGTTAACGTAACCTACTTTAATGACGTAAATTAAAAGTTTTATAAAATGTCACTAACAACTTCTGTTTCTATGAATTTATGAACAAATATGAGGCGTAAATTATGTTCAAATTAATTTAAGTTTGTGTCCGTGATCAAAATGTTCTATTGTTATTATTTGTTTCAAAAATGTGTCTGTGTTTTTTTTATCTTGTTAGAAATAACGCAAAGTATAATGTTCTCATCAAAATACGTAACTTTTGTGAATATCAAAACGCATTTAATAATAAGTTTAACGGACAACAATTTATTAATATAGGTTGTTACATTAAGTTGTGTAGATTTCACAGTTTATTTTGTTAATTTAGAGTGCAGCTGCTTTAGAAATTAACAAATTGAGATTTGTAGAAACATCTTCTATTTTAATTTTAAGTTCATATATTTTCGATTGGGAAGAACTAAATGGCAAATCTTAGTGTTTAAATTATTTCCTAATACTTATTGTTTTCCTTTTTGTGTAGTAAATACTTAGTATTTGTGAAATTTAATCGTCTCAACGAATTATTTGTTGTTGTAACGTAAAAAGGCAGCTGAAATGGCTACAATGTAGTATACTATTAAATTTCATATTTTACGTAATCAAAGAGCAGCTTTTATTTGTAACAATGACTATACGCTTAGCTATTTTTAATTTTAACTGTAATTTATTTTTATATTAATAATTCGTTTCGGCGCAACTGACATGATATTTTCATTTAACAAATGTGTTTCCTTTTTTCATTAATAAAATTATTTAGCTAAGGGATCCGAGGGTTCCAGTATATTGCAATTTAGGCGATGGGCTGACAACCTGTCACTACAGCAATATACCTACAAATCGATCTTAAATAACCCAAATTTTTTGTCAGACGTGGCGGACCGACCTTTGTTTAGGTCGTATACGCTCCGCCTATCCCACTAGGGATAAAGGCGTGACTATATGTATGTAAAATTATTTACTTATATCGAACAATAATTCTTCAAAACTAGTTAGTTTCTCGCACAATAATAATTACGCAAACATTTTGTATTCTATTTTTATAAGTTGTTTCACGGGATAACTCAGTTGCGTTCGAATTATTTTTTAAACAATTAAAAAGAGTACAATTCTGTTTTTATGATTATTTGAGTGAGATTGTTTTAAGTACTTTTGGTGCTGATTTGTTTCCCTATTTTTGATGTAAATAATGTAAATAAAAACTAATAAATATTTCATTTCAGTACAGGTTATATCGGTTTATATTCCAAAAAAAAGTTTTTTTAGTTTATTGTAGTATGTTGTGTTGATGGATTTGTTTGTTCTTCACTACAAATGAAATTATTAAAAAAGTAAATGTAATTGAGTATATTTTATTTATTGCAGTTAATGATTAATATAAGGATAATTCGAAATTACACTAAACTCTATACATAGAAACCTTGTATAAAATCTGGTGGACTGTCTGTCTCTAAACTAGAAATCAAAATATCAAAAGAGTTTCAAAACTCGCAAGAGTAAAGTTGACCCGATATTTTTTTATTTAACACCTTTCTACATTGTGTGACCTGACCACACATCACTTATGCCTTTAGAATATTTATTATTTTAAAGATGATTTGACTTTTCCGGCTAAAAATCTCTAGTATAGCGTCTGACAGTCCTCAGACTTTATCTATCCATCCTAGCATCTAATTAATTCATAACTCTTACATCTAAAATTGCCTTAAATTCTCTATCTAGCCATCGAATTGATCCAACGTTGTTCGTGGCCTGTCGGTGTTTCGTGTCGTAGTTATATTACTGTAGACTGTGTCAAAATTATTTAAAAGTCAATTTCCTATAGACCTACATAATATAATGTTTACTCGTGTCTAAGTAATCCTATTTCTTTTTACAAACTTTTAAAATAAGCTACCACCGTTTAAATCAGCATGAACATTTGTTTAAGACTTTCGCGCTTTGTACACATTATTTTCAAGTCGTACCAGGAAGTCAGGAGAAGGCGGAATGCAGGGAGAGCTGGCGTTCACTTCATTGTACTCAACCGACAAGAGCTGGCTCTTAAATAAATGATGATGGATGACACATGATTTTACTGCATCGGGTCTAAGCACGGATTATTTTATAATACACTAGCGACCCGCCCCGGCTTCGCACGGAAATTATCAGTAAAATAAATAAAAAGAAAAAAAGAAGATTGGCCGCCATCACATAAAATGGGTGGGAGGACTATTATTATTATTATACGTAGGTATGTCACGAAACCATGGGTGAGACCATGATATCAGTGCATCTATCAGTGGCTGTAATCGCCATAATCCTGGCAGTGCAGTTCCGTTATTTCTATATTTATTTTTATACTAGCGACCCGCCTCGGCTTCGCACGGAAATCATCAGTGCTTCTCTACTATATTATGCATGTATTATACATATAAACCTTCCTCTTGAATCACTCTATACATTCAAAGAAACCGCATCAAAATTCGTTGCGTAGTTTTAAAGATTTATGCGTACATAGGGATATAGGGACAGAGAAAGTGACTTTGTTTTATACTATGTAGTTATAGGTGATATACCTTTGAGTCAGCTCGCGACGGTTGATGTAACTCAAACCGAAACGTCGAGCTAAGGTATTCTCTTAATACCTATGTATAATAATCAGTATGAACAGTTAGCTAACTCTAGAAACGAAACAACTATTTCTAAGATCGTGAAGGTATTTGATAGCAGCATTTTGGAATTTGTAAATTGTGTTGTGACTGTTTGGTTCAGTTTCATACCTGACAAGCTCTAGTTTGAAAAGTGGTAGTTTATTTTAAACTAGATAATAGTTTTTCCAATTCAGTTTTAGAATAAAGTTTAGAACAAAGTTTCATGTTTTTTAATTAAAAAACTTGTTTCTAAAATAAGTTTCAGCTATTAGATATGACAACATAATGAAATAGTAGTTTTAGTAATTTAACTAATTTGCCAGCACGTATCATTTATTATTGAAATTTGTTTTTGAATAAAAGACATGAAACTTTATTTACCTTTATTCTAAAACTAAGTTGAAAATACTACAATATCTTGTAAGGATGTGTCGAAGGCAGGGATTGTTGATATTACTACAACAGTAGCAATTATCTTACACAAGAACACTAACTTGTCGACTTCTTACGTTGTTTAATGTAAAAGTGACGCTCTTAAAACTTGTTTTAAAAATATGTTATTACCAAAATTAAAATATATTAATTATTCCACGACCGAGTTTCTTCCTAAATATTACTGTAATCATATCGTATTACTATATATCTAAAGAAAAAATACTTGAATTAGAACCAGATCTCTGTCTATATGGGAGAATATCAACTTGTGATTGTAATAGCGTAGTTACTTTTATACAGGCTGTGTAAATAAGTATTTATTGTAGATTTCACTAGATTACATGTTCGCAAAGCGATATAACTGAAACATTAAAAAAAAATAAGTTCAGAACTATTTACATTTGCTTCTTAGTCAGCTTTTTCCAAGGGATAAAATTAAAAGAAAAAAATGTGCTTTATTGTAGGAAGTTTTAAACGTTCGATCTGAAGCAGTATTTTTGAATCACTCGAAAGACCAACTTTCGCGTACGATTTTCATACAATTTGCCATGCGGATGTTAGTCTTTCGTATGCGAATTCGATTCGCGCGGTTCAAAACTACGGCTCCTGAGCTTGAACAAATCAATTTCTTTGGAAAAAGTTAACTTGTAACTTATTACCATTGCACTAGTACCTAACCTTCTTGTAACATTGTTTTCAAGATGGACTTGTTTAGTGTTAAGTGCCTTTACACTAGACATTGCGTGTATCGACAGGGATACACGTGGGGGCGGGCCCCCTTACGGGGAGGACCACTCTGCGGAGATCATGCTTAACGGCTGCTCCTAAAGAGTTGGATTCCGTTCCGATCCAAACAAGCTAAGCTCACAAGAGCAAAGCACTTGCAATTGGACTTGTTTATTTTACAAGGTATGTGCAATTTCAATGGTAGCAAGACTAATAAGTATTCGTAATAATGAGGATTAGATGAGCAAAATCATTCGCACTTTTCCATCTTGAAGTATTAATTAGTGACTGGATCGTAAGTAGAATTATTCGTTATACAAATCCAGCTCAGGATTGAGTTATTACAATAAGTAATCGCTTGTCTTTGATACCTAATTTGAACTAAAATTATAGTTTATAAGTTTTAAGGTTAGACCGCATCAGGACGTAGCTGACGCGTAGCGGCGCGGCGCGACACTGCGCGACAGATGATTCCTTGTATGAAAATGTTTGATAGGTACCGTACTGAAGCAGCACTGTAGCTGCAGCGGAGCGGCGCGGCGCTTTACGACGCTTCACGGCGCGGTCGTCTCAAATCTTAAGATGTGAAGCCATAAAAAAAATGTCAGGTTCATACATTTTGACAGATTTTGTCACGAAGTGTCGCGCTGCTGCAGTGCCGTGCCGCTCCGCTGCAGCTACGCCATAGTGCGGTCTTACCTTAAAGTACACAAAATTACATGTCTGTGTTCAAATCTAAATTATTATTATAGTTCCGAGACTCCTGAGTACTCTTACTGATTCTGCTTGTACTAAATTAGTTTAAAAGTAGCTGATATAAAACAAAAAAATACTAGATTGAATTTGTATTGAAAATAAAGCGTGTTCCATCTTACATTATGATTGTAATACAGAATGGTTCTAACGACAGTAAGAAATATCTTAGTAAATATTTAAAAAAATTATATAATCTATAAAGCCGTGACTCCAGCGCACCAAAACATACCAACCCCTGCGGGGCAGGGAGGGGAAAGGTTTCACAAACATTTCCCTTCCCCTCTCTGCCCCGCGGGGGTATGTTGCGTGTTATCTTTCAGAGCATGAGTCGCGGTCTTACAGTTACAAATTACAAGGTTTGTCGTTTTATACCATTCCGTACTTTTAACCCCTTTAACTGCTGAAAATCACTACACATTTCTTTCTGAAGTGACCCTTAATAGTCAGACATGGCGAACACGCTCATTTATGAGGACGTTGATGCTCTGCATATCCCGCAAGGGATAAAGGCGTGAGTAAATACATGCGTGTTGTGAATTGAATGCGCAAAAATGCGACAGAGATAGCTTTTCAGCAGTTTAGGGGATATATAATAATGAAATATTCTTAAAATGCACAGCATCAATACTGTAACATAGTGAAGAATAGTGATATCGAATTTGTATCGTTTTGTATCTAGTTTGTCGTCAAGCAAACTGAGATTAAACATTTAGAAAAATGTAATTTGGGTTTTTATTTAACTTTGTTAATACTTTTCCCTATATTTCAACTTTACCCAGGCTTTAATCTTAACAAACACAACTTGAAATTCATTTCGCACCGAATAAGTAACTATGGTACTCTGATTCAACCTAAATAAGTAATGTACAACTTCCTACACGAAGTGTGAAATCCTCGAATCTGAGGGAGTAAAACCCGTAAAGCTCTTTATTTATTACTAATATTGACCAATACGGATGTATGAGTCACTTCATTCGATTGACTCTCATTATTGTGACATTTGTGACCCAAGAGATATGACTCATCAATGACGCAAAAATATTTAAATTTTATTCGAATTAGTAACTTTTGGGACAATATAGGCTAATAATAATAAAATCATCTTTTGCAAAATCATGCTTCCTTCAAAAAAGTCTTGCATTTAAAAATACTCGCAAATATAATTAACGGAAACCTCATTAAAATAACAATATTCTGTTCACATTTAGTTGTAAAACTTTCAAAATTCCCGCTTAAATCATGAAGTGTGGAACCATGAGCTAAAATCTTACTTTATTCTCGCAGTTGAATTACAAAAACATGAATAACAGTGAGATATTGTTTTATGGTAGTACTTTAAGAGTTGCCATTTGAAAAAAATAGAATGTTCGACAATCAACCTCCTTTTGTATATTGTTCGTTGTAGTGGTTTCATCGTTTCGTTCAGTCATGAAACACAAAAAATTACTGCAAAGCTTAAAAAGTGCCAGCTGAAACAATATTTTCTTGCCTTTTCAAGATGTCTCATGCGATGACGTTTTTCGCAAACATTCGTCTTGCTTGACAGATGGCAAAACGCTGGCAACACCGTCACTTGCTGATTGATGTTTCACGTACGGATGTAGAGAAAGTAAATCGCAAGTTTTCCGAGTTTATTGCCACTAAATTATGAAATAAACATTTCCGCGTCGTGAGAAATGCTCTTATTGTTGTCTGGAGTCGCTCGCGAGTGCCAAAATACAGATATTTTAACTTTAAAATGTTGGAAAGTGGTGATGACTGATTCGTCGGTTCGTGTGTGTTTGAAGTGATTTTATGTATTATTGTCGAGTGTAGCTGGCAGGATGCCGCGAGGGGAGAACAGGCCGAGCGTCCTGCTGTCGGCTCACGAGAACGATCAAGTATTCGGGCTCATCGGGCCGAAATGCCAGGTATGTTAGCAAGGGATGTTGCACTGGCTTCGACCTCGTGATTCAGATTTGCGATTACATATCTCTGCGTATATCTGCGAATTATCTCCCGATAACATTCCGATAATACCGTTTCCGTCGTAAATCCGATGTGGATATTTAATTTTACATGAATTTTATCAACTGATAAGTTTAGCTTATGTTTTATTGTAGTACTAAGCTTGCAGCTGTTGTACTACCTACTAAGGATGTGTGCAATACGTGTAATGACTACTAATTTGTAATATGCAGTTGAAAATCAATTTGAAGTGTTAGACTTCCTTCCCGGTGAGGCCTACGAAAGTGGCCACTAGATATTGTTTTTATTAGGTCATCTTCATTACACCTCAAGGTTAAATGCTATTAAAATTCTATTTAACATACTTATCACTATCTGCAACCTGTTGTATTATGGCTAAGGTTATAAATCTGTTTTGGGATTGTTTAGTTTTGTACTGTTCCAAGTTAATTTTGATTAATGGTTTTTGTGTAACTCAGTAATTGTATTTTTCACTCAGTTTAGTAATTGAGTGATCAAATAACATAATTAAATTAGAGGCAATTTGTAGAGGTATGTTGATCTATTAATAGTCCATAATATAATTTAGAAAACCAAATCACTCTCTAAGTTTGCTGTCTTGAAATTCAAATATTTTATAAAATATAATATTACACTATTATCAGACTTTCATCACCAGCTATCAATAAAATTTATTGATAGCTTGTAATGAAAGTTATTTATTAACAGGTAGAAGGTAGACTTTATTATAATACTGAGTGTAAAAAATTGCTGACCATATATTAAGGGATGAACCTGCCCAAGAAACTGAATAACGTTTCCTAGAAATAGTTTGAAGAATTGAAATAATAAAATATACATACATACATATTATCATGCCTTTATCCCTAATGGGGTAGGTAGAGCCTAAATGACCTGAACCAAGGTTGTTCTGCCAAATCTGACAAAGTTTTGAGGGTTATTTGTGATAGATTTATATGTATATTGCTGTAGTGACAGGTTGTCAGCCTATTGCCTAAATTGTAAAATATTGAAACCCTTGGATCCCTTAGCTGGTTTGTACAGCATGTCCAGAAGGAAATGTAGCTGGCACATTCTATGTTTTTCTATCACTACCAGTCCAGCATGGAAGTATTATAATACAGGGTGAAAAAAATTGCTGCTGGCATAAATTTGCCCATGAAACTGAACAACTTTCCTCTAGGAATATATGTGGAAAAGTAGGAATATAAGAAAAATAACCTTCAAAAATATTAAATACAAAAATGTTTATTATCTTACTCCGAAATACAAAACAGATTTCAACCAAGACAACCACACTAGGCCAAACCTGTGTTTTACAAATTAGAATTGTCAGAAATAGGATGTATCTATTACATAAATCTCCTCAATCAGTATTACACAATAATATTTTGCCTTTGAAATAGCTGTGCAAATCCAACAAAATGCTAAAAGAGAATAGTTTCTCTCAGAACAACATTGATATGATAAAATCTGTCTGAGAGGGAAAGTAAGTGCAGTACAAATCCTGTTCAACTGGCATGCCAGTGCCAGACGCCAGTTATAGTCAGGAAAGTAGCTATTGCCTCTGTTTACATGCATACATATAATCACGCTTTTATCCCTAATGGGGTAGGCAGAGCGTAAACGACCTTTGACAAAGTTTTGAGGGTTATTTAAAATAGATTTGTATTATATTTCTATAGTGACAGGTTGTCAGCCCATCGCCTAAATTGCAATATATAGAAACCCTCGGATCCCTTAGCTGGTTTTTACAGCATGCCCGGGAAGAAATGCAGCTGGCCCATTCTATGTTTTTCTCTCACTCCCAGTCCAGCTTGGAAGTAAGTGTTTACATTTTGCAAATGAAAATAACCACAGACTGGTACTGTAAACATCTTTGTTAGATTATTGTTGTTGTATAAAAGGCTGTTAGGAAGGCTAGTTTAATAATAATAATTGAAACAAATGACACTCCTCTACAAAGGGAGAATATTTCAATGAAAACAAAAAATTATAATAGTAGCCTTTTTATTTCTACATAATTACATTTCATTTCGTTTTCAATTAATAATTATGACAGGTTTATAAAAAAAAAAATGTTCAATTTATTTCATAAAATTTCATGTTTTATTGAGTTTCTTTTCCTTCTTCTTTGTGTTTGTGGAGCCCTCAAGGTCAAAGACCTTACCCAGTCTTTCCCATTCTTTCCTGTTTTGCACGACCTAGTTTGTGTCTCCATTTTATCTTGGGTCTTCCAACATTTCACATCCATACTCTGTCATCCATTTGGTTGCCTTTAATGTCCATCTCCGGCCTATATTTTTAAAAAGTTCAACCTCATGTATTTTTTCAGAGTATTTGAAGTTAACACTTTAGTTAAGTATTCTTATTTTAACACTAGTACTGCAAAGTTATAAGTTCATAAAAATTGTGTTGTACAGTATTTTATATTTACAAAAAATCATTATGTATAAGGTGGCGGGACAAGTTAGACGCACATATTAAAGAATGGCGAGAACTGGCGCTAAACCGTGATGAATGGAAGGGACGGAGTGCCCTGCAGTGGGACACCATCATCATCATCCCCCTAGCCTTATCCCGTATCTTACGGGGTCGGATACCCAATCCAGGGGATTGAACGAGGGTGCTAGATTTTACACAGAGTGACTGCCATCTGACCTCCGCAACCCAGAAGGGAAACCACACCCAATACTAGATTAGGTCTGGTCTGGTCAGTGGAACATCACCGGCTCGTAATAATAGTAATTTATTTTTATGGCTACTAAACATACAGCAAAAAACAGGACTAGAAAGATAACTCTGCAAATGTTACAATCTAAGTTAATCTTGATTAATGGCTTTTGTGTAATCACTATGTTACAATCTATCTTACATCTGGTATACATGTGAAATATTGGTGAAGAAGAAATAGCTACATATGTAGTGTAAGCCTGCCAACCCATCTGGATAAAACACTCAATTCAACAAGTCAATTTTTCTTCCATCCTGGACTGGGAGTGATAGGAAAACGGTGTGTCATGTCAATGTGTCAGCTGCATTTCTTTCCAGGCATGTTGTAAAAACCAACTAAGGGAAAAGAAGGTTTCTGTATATTGCAATTTAGGCGATGGGCTGACAACCTGTCACTACAGCAATTTACCTACAAATCTGTCGTAAATAACCCTCAAAACTTTGTTAGATGTGGCAGAACGGCCTTTGTTTAGGTGGTTTACGTTCTGCCTACCCCATTAGGGTTAAAAGTGTGGTTATATGAATGAATGAAAGTACCTATTGTTTGAACCATGCATATAGGAAAAAGATTATATTTAAAAAATGGTGTCAGTTATTAGTTTAGGCCTTCCTGAACTATGAAACAGGGTCAATCAATATTCATTAGTTTAGCTTTCAGTCATGTCCTACACTAGACAGTTAACCTACATTTGTTTAAACTAGGCAGTTGCAAGACATAATGGTTGTTTCTATTATCTATATGGATGACCTACCAACCTTAATAAAATTCTTAGAATAGTACAGGGTACGCATTACTTTTTAATTTATTTATTTCTATTTATTCGGCATATCATCAAATTGTGTCTAACGTGTGTCCGCTCACCGGAGTCTTGCTGTGTTCCATCGATGCGTGAGATTGCCATTTATAACAGGCATCTTCTAGGTGAGCGCGATCCATCGTCGACTCTGTCACGGTCATCCCTGACCTAGTATCTAGAGTCAAAAGCAAACCTATCACTACATTGTATAAAACAAAGTCGCTTTCTCTGTCCCTATATCCCTATGTATGCTTAGATCTTTAAAACTACGCAACGTATTTTGATGCGGTTTCTTTCAATTGATAGAGTGATTCAAGAAGAAGGTGTATATGTATAATACATGCAGAATATAGTAGAGAATCACTGATGATATCCGTGCGAAGCCGGGGCGGGTCGCTAGTTTCTAATAAAAAAACATAAAATGCTATTTAGCCAACATAATTTTAATGACATGCAAAAATAAAATTGTTTTGATAAATAAGAGTCACTTCCTTTTGTTGTTTTATTATTTTATCCTTGTAAAATTAAAATTACTTCCTACTTCTTGTAGATAAGGCTGCAGGTTCAAATTCTGTCTCAGCAAAATATTGTAATTTTTAATGTATATTTCCTTCCTCTTGTTACGAAGTGCATTCTTTACACATATAAACAATAATTAGGTAAACAATAGATCCTATTTATATTACCTGAACATATAATTTACCTCAGTTATATTTGAAGAGTGAACTGAAAATAAACCATAAAATAAGTGTTCTACATTTCTATAACTTATAATAAATCAAATTTAAAATGAACTTTTTGCCTATAAGTAAATATGAAATTTTAGCAACGGGAAGTAAATTTCATGTATAAAAATAAAAAAAAAACAATGTAAATATTTAATATACTGAAGATGGCACTAAACAAACATTTTATTTCATATAATATGAAAGTAATAAATTTGTATTGGGCAGCATTCGAACCTGCGTCTCTGGAATCTTCTTGGTGCGATACACGTAGACGGGTGATCAGCTCCCGATGCTGCTAAAAGCGTGTCTGGAATGCCGGTCCATCTTTTATTATTTTGTTTTTTTTTTCATATTATATGAAATAAAAATAGCATTTGCAGAAAATTTCGTGATACTCCATACTTTTTTCGTATCGTGGTAATACTGAGAATACTCAGTATCTTCCATACTGGACTGGGAGAGAAAGAAAAACATAGAATGTTCCAGTTGCCCTTCCTCCCGGGCATGCTGTAAAAGTCAGCAAAAGGGATTCGAGGGTTACAGTGTATTGTAATTTAGGCGATGGGCTGACATCCTGTCACTACAGCAATACACATTACAATCTAAAATTGCCCTCAATTTATGTCAGACGTGGCGAAAGCGCCTTTTAGGAGTCGTTTTACGCTCTGCCTACCCCGTAAGGGATAAAGGCGTGATTTTATGTATGTATGTACTCAGTATCGTGCATGATATTACTTTACGTGTAAACGATACCAATCACACTAACACCGTACACTTAACAGACACACCACACATTCGACATAACACGAAAATACCTATATCCAGTATATAATTCACGTAATATTTTCCTTTAACTTTAAACTGAATTAATCCTATTTATAACAGTACATCGCCCAACGTAGCCGCGGACTGTTTACCCTATATTAATCCATGGATTGTTTTTTAAATTCCCTACATAAAGAGATTAAAGAGTCTGTTTGTTCGCAGAGTCTAGCGACGGCAGTGGTCCAGTTGTTCACGACGGAGGGGCCAGGGCATTCGGAATGGAAGAAGAAGGATACGGGAGTTTTGTGCCTTATAAAGGTAAGCTTTTTTTCTAATCATGATAGAGGCTGCAACACTGCTTTGCAGGTATTATATCACAGAAATCTGCGTCGCTTTCAGCTTATTTGCTTCTTTAGTCCGTGTTCGAGATTTTTGCGAAGCAATGTCGCAACGTAGTGTTGTGGCCTGGCCAGTTTGTTACCTAAAAATATCGTATTTCCATATTAAAACAGTAAAATACAAACACAACCCTCCCTAGAGGTAATTCGTCACCAAATGTCTTTGCAGTCTCGTTCGCAGTCGGTAGACGTTTACTGCAGTGCAGGACATAGGTCCTCCCCAAGAATCTACACGATGATCGGTCTAGCGGCCTCGCATCATCTCCCAATGTGTGCCTCTTTAACTAAAAAAATACTCTAATTGTTGTAATACATTACAACACAATATTTCACTATTTATTGTTTCCCAAACTGTGTTAAATTCCCAAGCCAATGTCGAAAAGATGAGAGTTTTTGCTGAGCTTTTGTTTGTTTTACACTTTGCTCTCGCGAGGTCAGCACATGTCTATTTATAAACATTTAAAATAAAGTAAATTTTTAATATGTTTATTATTATTTACGTGCGCATTCATTCTCGTTAAGACAGGTAAGTTTTTCTTAGCTCTACATTTAAGTGCATCACGTGTAAATTTATTGGCAAATTGAATTATTTGTGTTACGTCGCTGAAGAAAAGTAATTCATGTGCAGAAATCTTGTATTTTTTATTTGGAGTCTAATGCTCTTAACTGTAGTCGAGATGAGCTAAACCAAAAAACTGAAAGGAACACTGAAGGAAAAAAAATCTTACTACTTTACTTGGTGCAGTACAATATTAGGCTATAGTATTTCAAACTCAGTTTTAGAATAAAGTGCAAACAATGTTTCATGTCTTTGAATCGAAGATCTTGTTTCTAAAATAAGTTTTAACTATTAGATATGACAACATAATGAAATAGTAGTTTTAGTAATTTAACTAATTTGCCAACACGAATCATTTATTTTTGAAATGTGTCTTTGAATAATAAGACATGAAACTTTGTTTACCTTTATTCTAAAACTGATTTGGAAATACAGGTAACATTGGAATAATCACAGACGAGCCTCTAATATCGTTGCCCGGAGTGGACCTGCTAAGAGTTGTATTTTTATATTATTTATTTGGTTCGCTTTCATACTTTATACTGCTAAGAGTTAAATCCTGAAATCGAGTTATAAAATAAATCGTTTCTCACGCATATTTCCTTTTTAGTGACTATTTATTTTGTTACCAGGACAACAGCAGGCGGTCGTATTTCTTCCGCATCTACTGTCTGTACCGGAAGCAGATGATCTGGGAGCACGAGGTGTACATGCAGATCGAGTACAAGAGCCCCAGACCGTATCTGCACACCTTCGAAGCAGAGGTAAGAAATATTGTAACATAGATTTTTATACATACATATAATCACGCCTTTATCACTAACGGGGAAGGCAGAGCGTAAACTACCTAAACGAAGGTCGTTCCGCCACGTCTGACAAAGTTTTGAGGGTTATTTAAGATAAATTTGTAGGTATATTGCTGTAGTGACAGGTTGTCAATATACAGAAACCCTCGGATCCCTTAGCTGCTTTTCACAGCATGCCCGGGAGGAAATGCAGCTGGCACATTCTATGTTTTTCTTTCGCTCCCAGGCCAGCATGCAAGAAATTATCTTATCGGTTTTTATCATCGTACAAAATGGGAAATGGGCTAGGGTTGTTGCACCTTCCGCGGCGGGTGCAACGTAAAATAACGGGTGAGTGTCGAACTGACGGCTGACAGGGATGAATGGAAGAAGAAAACTTACTGCGCCGGAACCAAAAAATGGGATAAGGGAAGGGAATGATGATGATGATGATCTTCATCATTCCCTTCCCAACCATCATGGTTTAAGGGGCTGGGCTAAGTGGCGCCCTTATCAGTAAAAAAAAACATAATTCACTGAAAACACAATCAATCGAAATTCCGGTAGATCAGATTGAGGTTAAAGCAATGGAGGTTATTTAGAACTTCATAAAGTTGCAAGTCGCTGTAGCTACAGATAGAAAATTTGAGAAAAACGGCCACTTTTGCTATCTGTAACAGCAGTGAACACTGAATTATTAATTTATCTGAATTAATAATCCTTAAAATAAACTTCAGTACCTATACTTCAATCTGATCTACCGGATTTTCTAATTGCGTTTTCGGTGAGTATTGATTTTTTAACTGATGAGAGCGCTGGCGTGCACCGGAGTCAAATTTTATGTCGGAGTTGGCAAACCATTGTTTAGCCTCCTATGTCAGCTAGTGTAGCCCCTTGAATCTACCGCTGAATGTTCTGGTACAGTCCTCCACGATGTGCTGGATAGCTTGCACTGAGTCTCCACAATCACAGTAAGGAGACTCGGTGATACTCATTTCTGTAGATGGTAGTGGCACCAAACTTACGTCCTTACAAGGTAGAGCTTTATTAACGTGTGATACCATTTCCTTTGATGTTATATATTTTTGAGGATAGTTTTCATCATTGCTTTTTTCCTGTAACATGGCCCAAATAAGTTTCGAATCTACCAATAAAGATTCCACTCTCTTTCTCTCAAGAAGGTTTTTTTATTATTGTCCTATGTTATTTTAACGTTCTAAGATATTATAAAGACTGAAATTATGCAAGTGTTATTGTTTTATCTATTTCGTTAATTACAGTGAGCTATGCAATCACCGCTTACAACAATAGATTTGTAAATAATACATCCGTGAAATAACAATACGAGACTAAAAAAAAAAACTACGCAGAAGTTTTTTTTATTTAAACGGTATTTAGAAAGCTGAACTTCACTTAGAAACCTTAGAAAGGTTCATAAATACTTAAAACGCATTGGTTATTGAAACGAAATATACTACAATGCTCACAAAGAGACATATTTCTTCACTAAAGACTTCCACAGTTTACCATTGCGTCCATCTAAACTTTTCTAAACATCGCATTCGTAAAGTTTAGATTCTAAACTAACAATACTCGAACTTGCAACTCAACGCAGAAGAATAGCCATAGATATTGCGTCCATTCTCATAATTCTTAGCACGCCACTATTGCGCGATAACTGACTAAATTACTTCTAAAAAATTCTCACGCACTTACGCAATACTATCGCGTATTTAATCTTTTCGCTATTAATTATAAAACTGTAGTGAGATAAACGTATTCAGGGTGTGACAGGAATGGTATATGCATAGATGTAAATCCACCCATGAAACTGAACAACTTTTGCCAATGAATACAGGCCGAAAAAGGAAAAAAATGGCTCTCCATACGAAATGACTACTGCTGTCAGCTGTTGAATTTTGTGAGGTCATGAGATGTGAAGCCATTTAAAAAAAAGGTTTTTTTTTCATTTTTCGACCTGTTTCTTAGTGAAAGTTATTCAGTTTTATGGGCAGATTCTTATCATCCTTTATACTTACACCCTGTATACTTAGGTACAGGTTGATGTATAAACTGCACTCATGTTTAATCTCGTTCACACATTACATGTATGAATGTTTAGTTCGACCGTGTACTTTTTATGTCGATCAACACACAAACTTGAGTCGAACTTGCTCTTGACTTGTACATTTCAACAACATTCGTTCTCTTTTAGAAACATAGACTGATGACTTTCTTCTAAGGCTTCCACAGTTAATGAAACGTGGAAATAACTTGTCATCAGAAAAACTATTTTGCCAAGTTACTTCCTTTTTTAAATAATTTGGGTTTTTGTAACACCCTGAAGTTATTCATGTCTGCAATTAAGTAATTTTAAATCTAAAGTATCATTAGTGCATCATCATAGCCTCTACTTTCGCTAATGAGGGTTCTATTTGTAATTGAAATTTTCGAACGTAAGTAATGCCGTTATTAACCGGATATTTCTGGATTTTCACGGCCGGCAAGAAGTTATATTTTTTTTAATCCATAGAGGAATATTTTTAATTTAGTATGCCGATTGCTAGTCATTATTCTGCTGCTTATACATTTCTTATTGATCAAGCAATTCAGTGCTGTATGGAAGTCGCCTCATCTCTAGGTGAAAATATTATGCCACCAAAGAAGAAAGTCGTATGACCTATGACTAATTACAGCTATGACAAAGATGAGTAATTTATGGGCTTTTCCGGTGTAGAGATATTTACATAATACAAGAATTGTGTAATTTTGTTTCCGCACCATGTAATATAATACTTTGCACAATTTTAACTGTATTTTAGTCATTATGATGATAGGTTAATAATTCTTTAAAATGGTCTTCTCTTCTTAGCGAGTAGATTCTCTGACATCAGGGTCCATCGGGTCGATAGACTCGATACCCACTCGACAGAAGAAGAAGCGAGTAGATTTTCGAGTCGAACGACCCGATGAAAACTGGTGTTATTTTTCATACCGCCTAGTAGCACAGCTATTAGGCCTTTGACATGGTTTTAGGAACGACCACTATCAAAGACAGCGAGCGGGACCGACGGCTAAACGTGCCCTCCATAGCACGGAATCCTTTTTCTTTTCGGACAATTGGGTGATTCAGACTGCAACGTCCTAACCAAACTGGGGAAAATCTAACAAAGTGATAAATTTACAAATATCAACTTTGTGTTCCCCTTGGGAATCAAACCCAGGACCTCCGGTTCGTAAGCCCTTAGCTCTGACCACTAGACCACGGAGGCAGTCTAAAATGGTCACTAACTTTTAAATCGACTTTGGCCAGTTTATCCATTACCTATAAATAATAAATAAAACAAATCAAAATATATATTCGATAACTAGGCCAAACTTATCTGGGTAACTGAGTCCCAAGGGGCTAATCCCAATAACGTAGTCTCATAAAATATTAACATTCAGCCAGACTAATATCAGAAATATAATGCTACGTACATACATATAATCACGCCTTTGTCCCTAATGGGGTAGGCAAAGCATAAACGACCTAAACTAAGGTCGTTACGCCACGTCTGACAAAGTATTGAGGGTTATTTAACATAGATTTGTAGGTAGGTATATTGCTGTAGTGACAGCTTGTCAGCCCATCGCCTAAATTGCAATATTCGGAATATCTCGGATCCCTTAGATGGTTTTACAGCATGCCGGGAGGAAACGCTGGCACATTCCTTGTTTTTGTATCGCTACCAGTCCAGCATGGAAGTAATATTAATATTATGCTACGAGTAAGTTAATAATGATTGCTAGTGGCATTAATCTGGCTAAACCGTTTTGCATGTGTTCGGTGTCTAAAATTAAACTATGGTAATAAAAAACAGTGCCTAGTTGCTACTTGGACTGTTGTAGAACGATTTCAAATGTCTAATTGATTGTTTTTCTGGAAGTTATTCCATGCTGGACTGGGAGCGAGAGAAACATAGAATGTGCCGGCTGCATTTCCCCCCGGGAATGCCATAAAAAAACAGCTAAAAGCTACAGCAATATACCTAAAAATCTATCTTAAATAACCCTGAAAACTTTGTCAGACGTGGCGGAACGACCTTTGGTTAGGTCGTTTCGCTCTGCCTACTCCACTTGGAATAAAGGCGTGATTATATGTATGTATGTATGATTGAAAATTCTACCAGGTACCTTCGTCCAGATTGAAAGAGTGCTTAAAACTTCTATGACTGGTCATCGCTAACTATCATTGTTTCGTGATTATGTTGCCAATAGCTCATCGCCATTGTGTTGCCTTCGAGTTTGGTGCCAAAATTAATAAACAAACCGACACATAGAATTCGTGTGAGTCATACTATGCGGTTGAGATAGAAAGTTTGGGTAACCATGTCTTGAGTTTACTTTGAGTAACCATATTCTATGATTCGGGTATTAGTAGTATAGGCACAGAATATATAAGGTAATTTTAAATCTACTGCAAATATTTTAAGGGTATGTTTATTTATGTGGAAGACATAGAATTTACGCATTTTAAATTTAAAATGTGTAGTAGTATTTATTTTAAATATTCCTAACAAAAAAAAAAAGAGATCTAGCTTTGAATAACCCCCACCACGTCACTAGAATGCAGGCCTTACGTAATTACACTACACACACACAACGTTCAATCTTCAGCCAATCACGTAGTGTGCGTGTTTTGTTTTGTTTTGTTTTGATATACGGTATGTCCGATTTTTGTTTAGTTTTTAATTTAAGAATCTACGTTATCTCCAAAACTAGCGAATAAAAAAATTTATTAACACATTAAATAGTTTCTTGGAATTTATTTGATCATCGCCTTAAAAATTTGCAGTTGATTTAAAATGATCTTATATAATAGTACTAGGGTACAGAAGACGCACTTTAAAAACAATACATATAATCACGCCTTTATTCCTAATGGGGTAGGTAGAGCGTAAAGAATATAAGTTTTATTTTAGACTAGACTAGCGACCCGCCCCGGCTTCGCACGGTAATTTACAGTGTTTCTCTACTATATTATGCATGTATTATACATATAAACCTTCCTCTTGAATCACTCTATCCATCAAAATCCGTTGCGTAGTTTTAAATATTTATGCATACATAGGGACAGAGAAAGGGACTTTGTTTTCTACTATGTAGTAATGTGCAAACTTTCCCCTAAGTAGGTACAACACCATTCAACTACAAAATGGATCTAACTTTATTGCGGTCATTTTTTTTCAGGAATACATGACTGCGTTCAACTTTGCAAACGAAGACGAGGCGAGCGTTCTTAGAGAAATTCTTATCGAAAAAATTGAATTACGGAAACAAAGAAGAGAAGGTCAGTAAAATATAATCTAAATGCGAACTAAAACTTAATTTTCTGTTACCGTTTTACCGATTCTTCCATCAGAATTTGATGTTTTGGTTAAACTGAAAGGGCCTTTCATAAAATGCATCATGCAAAAGAAACGCTTAATTGTTCATTGTTTGAATTTGCAAATTCTATTATATTATTGTATTTTCTAAACGTACTTTATTGCAACAATTGATGATGTTAGCATGCGAGGCTGACGACAAACAGAATAAGTGGAGTAAATGTTTCGAAAATGTACCCTCGAAGGCTAAAATCCGCCAAAAAGATCAAAAGTGCGAGCGAATCAGCGGTAAATCTTATACCACAGAATACAGCAGCTGTAAGGGACAGCGTCCCGCAAACTGATAGGGGTTGCTCAGTCAGCGGCACTGAGAAAATATCAGAAGGTTTTTTTTCTTTTTCAGGAAGTTTAAAAAATGGCTTTTCCATACAAATCATCTTCTTCTTCTGTCGAGTGGGTATCGAGACTATCGACCCGATGAACCCTGGTGTCAGAGATTTTAAAA
Source organism: Scrobipalpa costella (assembly GCA_949820665.1). Classification (NCBI taxonomy): domain Eukaryota; kingdom Metazoa; phylum Arthropoda; class Insecta; order Lepidoptera; family Gelechiidae; genus Scrobipalpa; species Scrobipalpa costella. The sequence continues at coordinate 22,305,244 of OX463297.1, forward strand.
ACTCTGACAAATCATCTGATCGAGGTGAACATTTTGTATGAAAAAGCCATTTTTTTTCTCTTTTCTGAAAGAATTTCCTGGTGGAAATTGTTTAGTGTCGTTGACTGAGCTACCCCTATCAGTTCGCGGGACGCTGTCCCTTACACATGGTATAAAAGTAGCTTATATGGCCTCTAAAATATCTTAATCAATCTATGGTGTTGGGAGCGTTTGATTACCTTTAGATAGATATTACCTATTACTATTAGAGGATTGTTTTGTTGTTACCTATCCTGTTTTACCTCTGTTCCAGACCGACAACGACAGCGTTCTTTACAAGCCCAACGCGCGAACAGCACAGCGAGTAGCGGCGGGTACGCGGGCACCGTGCGACAAAATGGCGTCGCCCCGCCCCCCGCGCCCGCGCCCGCGCCCATCGCCCCGCCGAAGCACACCAACACACTGCCCACTCACACAGGTATATATAGCGTCAGCACAGCAAGTAGCGGCGGGTACGCGGGCACCGTGCGACAAAATGGCGTCGCCCCGCCCCCCGCGCCCGCGCCCGCGCCCATCGCCCCGCCGAAGCACACCAACACACTGCCCACTCACACAGGTATATATAGCGTCAGCACAGCAAGTAGCGGCGGGTACGCGGGCACCGTGCGACAAAATGGCGTCGCCCCGCCCCCCGCGCCCGCGGCCGCGCCCATCGCCCCGCCGAAGCACACCAACACACTGCCCACTCACACAGGTATATATAGCGTCAGCACAGCAAGTAGCGGCGGGTACGCGGGCACCGTGCGACAAAATGGCGTCGCCCCGCCCCCCGCGCCCGCGCCCGCGCCCATCGCCCCGCCGAAGCACACCAACACACTGCCCACTCACACAGGTATATATAGCGTCAGCACAGCAAGTAGCGGCGGGTACGCGGGCACCGTGCGACAAAATGGCGTCGCCCCGCCCACCGCGCCCATCGCGCCCATCGCGCCCATCGCCCCGCCGAAGCACACCAACACACTGCCCACTCACACAGGTATATATAGCGACAGCACAGCAAGTAGCGGCGGGTACGCGGGCACCGTGCGACAAAATGGCGTCGCCCCGCCCCCCGCGCCCGCGCCCGCGCCCATCGCCCCGCCGAAGCACACCAACACACTGCCCACTCACACAGGTATATATAGCGTCAGCACAGCAAGTAGCGGCGGGTACGCGGGCACCGTGCGACAAAATGGCGTCGCCCCGCCCCCCGCGCCCGCGCCCGCGCCCATCGCCCCGCCGAAGCACACCAACACACTGCCCACTCACACAGGTATATATAGCGTCAGCACAGCAAGTAGCGGCGGGTACGCGGGCACCGTGCGACAAAATGGCGTCGCCCCGCCCACCGCGCCCATCGCGCCCATCGCGCCCATCGCCCCGCCGAAGCACACCAACACACTGCCCACTCACACAGGTATATATAGCGACAGCACAGCAAGTAGCGGCGGGTACGCGGGCACCGTGCGACAAAGTGGCGTCGCCCCGGCCCCCGCGCCCGCGGCCGCGCCCATCGCCCCCCGAAGCACACCAACACATTACCCACTCACACAAGTATACCGCTAGAGGAACCGCTAGAGGGCGCTAAGTGTAGTACATCTGCTCCGTATTATTTTATTCCGAAATATAGTCTAAGTGAAAATACTATTATAAAAGTTATAAAAATATGTTCTTTGTTAGTGAAATATTTGGTGTTAACGTTTGTGACAAAAATAAACAACGCTAAAACATTAATATTGTAATCATAACAATTGTGACTTATCTATGATAAAAACGTAAAAAATTGAATATTTTACCTAAAACATACATTTGAGAAAGTTTGCCTATCAAGATTTAAGTGATGTGAAAAAGACCATTTTAATCAGTACAAACAAAAGAAGTGTTAAATTTTAAAATAGTAGACCTCAACGTACAATTTAAAGGACAAAGAAATTGTTTAAACAGCATTCGGAAGTGTTCGCCAGTGCTTCGGCTATTATCGGGATCTATAACGATCAATAGCAATACGATCGATCTATGTACACGATCGACAAGGGACAGATATTTTCGCCGGTCCGGTAGAAGCGTTGGCAGCGTAACGGCTACAGACAGAGGATTCGAAGCAGATGGTCCGTGGTTCAAATCCTAACTTGGAACTGAGGACTTTTTTTTTTTAAAATCTCGTTAACAAGTAGAAAATGGCTCCGACAACATCAATAACAATTACCTGCATGAAATGTCAAATAAAATGTAAAAGAAATGATTATCTAAGGTGCAATGAATGCAAAGACATTTTATGTATTAATAAATGTGCAAATGTTTCAAGACAGCGCTACACACTTATGGAGTTACATAAAAGAGCCAAATGGAGATGCAACAAATGTACCAATCAAATCCATTATATTCTATCAATTACCAAGGACAAAGTTTAAAACATCTGAATAAAATCACTTTTTTGGGAATAACTTTAAATAGTAAACTGAATTGGAAAGAACATATTAATTATGTATACAAGAAAGTAAACAGCTTCGCGTTTGCATTGTATAAATTGTCAAAAGTAGCTGATCAGAAAACTGCTCTAACTGCGTATTATGCATTTGTAGAATCAGCATTGAGGTATGGTCTACTAATATGGGGAAACGGTACTGATGTTATCTCAGTTTTCCGAGCACAAAAACGATGTGTACGTGCAATATGCGGCATTGCACCAGATGTTTCCTGTCGACTTTATTTTAAATTTTTGAACATTCTTCCATTGCCATGTCTCTATATATTGGAAATCGGTAAATTTGTCAAATGCAATAGTGACATGTTTAAGAAAGTGCAGGATGTTACACAAAGAAACCTCAGAAATCGTCATAGACTAGTTATTGATGCAGTGCCAAAAACAGATCGTTTTCAAAAAAACTGTTATGCTATGTGTATAAATATATTTAATAATATTCCAGAGGATATAAAACAATGCACTTTTAATCAGTTTAAAAATAAACTACGTAAATGGTTGATAGAAAATACTTTTTACTCCTGGGACGAATTTCTGAATTTTAAAGCAAAAATCAACAAAAACAATGCATATACGAGTACGACATAAATATTTTTTTAAAAAACTGACATTTAGATTTATTGTTATCATTAGAATTTTCGTATTATTTTAAATTCAATTGTATAATTATTTCCTTTTTTTTGACTTTTTGTAATTTTGCATGCTATTAATATTAGCTAAGCAGGCATGATTTAATGCACATTTGTAACACCTTAATGTAACCCTGTTTATGGGAAATAAATGATTCTTATTCTCATATAGCGACAGCACAGCAAGTAGCCGCGGGTACGCGGGCGTCGCCCCGCCCCGTTTGAAATAGCGGTATATAACACATAAACCCCGTCAAGTACTTCCATGCTGGACTGGGAGTAAGAGAAATACAAAGCTGCATTTCCTCCCGAGCATGCTGTAAAAACCAGATAAGGGATCCGAGGGTTTCAGTATATTACAATTTAGCTGATGGGCTGACAACCTGTCACTACAGCAATATAGGTCCCTACAAATCTTAAATAACCCTCAAAACTTTGTCACGTATATACGTACAAATGCATCTTAAATAACCCTGGAAACTTTGTCAGACGTGGCTGAACGACCTTAACTTAGGTCGTTTACGCTCTGCCTACTCTATTAGGGATAAATGCGTGATTATATGTATGTATTTATGTAAATAGCGTCAAATTATCGAAGAGAATCTACCTCGCAACGCAAATGCCACAACGCCCCAAGTGGGAAAGAACGGAGAGTATTTCACGGCGGTTTTTAGAGGCTTGTTAAAGGACTTGCAAACAACTTCGGTGTCCCGATAAACCATGTCAGAGGCATTAGGCATGTGAAGACTACATGACAGAGTTTTGTCATTTTATGACTTATCATCCACATTTTTCTTATAATAACAATATTATCACTGTTTCCAGGGAACTACAACACGCTTAAGAACTCTAGCAAAAAGCCGAAAGCTCGGAAGCTGACGAAAGCCGACATTGGCATGCCGCTGGACTTCAAACATATATCCCACGTCGGCTGGGATGCGCAGAAAGGTAAAATTTTGTTGGATTTGTCGTGAGTGACAGTTTTTGTTGAGATCATGGTTGAGATGTGGAAGAATTTAGAGGTCAGAAAAACCTTACAATACGTGGGCAATTGATTCAAACATAATGGCTTGGCAACGGAACATTCGCTGCAGCAAAAATTCACACGATGTAAGCATGAAAAAAATATGTTTCTATTATTACAAGACCTTTTGTCGAAACCTCATTGCGAGGAATGGTCTCGAGGTTAATCCGAAAGAAAAGGTAAACACATTCAAAATATTTTTTATAAATTTACCATTTTTGTGTAGGATTTTCTGATCTCTAAATTTATTTTAGTAACCAATAAACAAGACCTATTAATTACAATCAGGACTGTACAGCTTCCTTAATTGTATTTTTTGTAAGTGTCGATTTAATGACAACATTAGATAATCTTTTCAGACAAAAAAATATCCCTGTAAAGAAGTCAGTATGTAAAATAAGACAAAAAAAACTTAACCTCAGTTTCTGTTTTCGTCCAAATCGTCTGGCTTCCATTTAATCGAGTGTGGGCCTTTTTTATGCCACTTATTTCAATCCTGCGTCATTTTAAAGCCAACATCACCCCCTAATAGAACATAGCTTTAATTCTCCTCATTGATTGTGTTAGCTTTAGCGTGTTTTTCCTAACAACTAACCCTTATTCTAGGCTTTGACGTGGACAATCTACCTGAAGAAGAAATGCGATCTTTCTTCTCCAAAGCGGGTATTTCGGAGACACAACTACAGGACCAGGCCACAAGACAGTTTATATACGACTTCATCAATACGCATGGAGGTTTGGATGCGGTGAAAGAAGAGTTGCATGAGACCAAGCCTAGTAAACGTAAGTAAAATGTATAGTAAACGATTTTTTTCGGTGTATGAAACGCAAGTTAAGAGCCTAAAAAACGTCAGCTTAAAGACTAGTAAACGTAAGTTAAAGCCTACGCCCAGTAAACGTAATTGTATCGTTTAGTAAACGCAAGTTTGAACCCTAGCAAATGCAATTTTTATAGCCTAGGAAAAGCAAGAAACCTTGTAAACGTAAGAAGATCGAGATCAAGAGACAACCAACGAAAAAAAAACGTGAATGTTTCGATAATTTTTGCCGCTACTTTCCAGCTATCATCGGTGGTCGAGGCGTGGCAGCCCCTCCTCCCCCGCCGCCCGCGCCCCCCGCGCCCCCTGTGCCGTCCCGCAGCCCCGCGCCCTCGCATGCGCCAGCACCACGTGAGTTTATTTTTAAACTCAAACCTTCGTGTAATGTCGTCGATTCGCGCGACATAATCCTAATTCTAATTCTTGGCTAGTGCTGTCATTTTCTCAACTTTGATATAAGAACAGGAAAGCAAATGAACACATGACTGACATTCCTAAACTGACGTAAAACGGTTTAAATAAGAACTGAGCATAGAGCATGCTTCCTTATTTTACGTCAAATAAGCATTCTTATGTCAGATTCGGAATTTCAAAATAATTTGTTTATATGCTATCCTGTTCTTGTGTCAAAGTTAAGCAAGTGACAGCGGTAGCTAAGAATTGGAATTAGGATTATTTCGCGAGAATCGACGCCATTATATACCTAAAAAAATAAGTCGGACTGTCTTAAGCCGGAATGAAAACTCTGTTTTTTATTATTTTATTTTGAAACTGACACCAGGATACATCGGGTCGTTCGACTCAAAAATCCACTCGCTAAGAAGAAGATTTCCTTTTTGATTTTTTCCAAATTGCAGTTTTTCTTCCATGCTGGACTGGGAGTGATAGAAAAACATAGAATGTGCCAGCTGCATTGCCTCCCGCGCATGATGTAAAAACCACCTAAGGGATCTATGGGTTTCAGTATATTGTAATTTAGGCGATTTCACTACAGCATTATACCTACAAATCTTAAATAACCCTCAAAACTTTGTCAGACGTGGACGACCTTTGGTTAGGTCGTTTACGCTCTGCCCACCCCATTAGGGATAAAGGCGTGACTATATGTTTTACGAAAATCTGTCATGTAATATAGTCTTTACATGCCTAATGCCTTTGACATGGTTTATCGGGAGACCGAAGTTGTATTGGACGTTGTTTGCAAGTCCCTTACCAATCTTATAAAAACCGCCATGAAATACCCTCCTTTCCATTAGGGATAAAGGCGTGATTATATGTATGTAATTTCCCAGCGTCCCGAGCGCCCCCACCGCCGCCTGCGCGTGCTGTGCCCCCGCCCCCGCCCCCGCCTTCATCAGCCCCCAGCGCGCCAAGAAATCCACCACCACCGAGACCTATGCGTGAGTACCAGACTAAACACCTGGTTATGCTAAGTACTGCATTTAGAGGAAGGTTTAGGTATGCTGCTACAAAATGCTGGAATGATTTAGAAGTACCAGTGGCGAGGGGAGCAATTTTATCGAGGGTAAGCCAAAGCAAAGAAAAAGCATTCAAGTACTTTATAGCTTTAACGTAATTCCGGATTTGGTGGAGATGGATTCTTGAAAGGGAAGCCGACGGGAATCGACTTGCATGGACCCTTCGCCACTGCTAAGTACTGCATTTAGAGCTACCAACTACTGTCATTTTACATTCCAGCGTTGATACAGTTTAGATTACAGGCGAACGTGAACTAACTCGTCGCAAATAAAATAAAATTTGTTTGTGACATTTAACACCAATTTGATAGCCATGAAGCCCAGTTGGTGATTTGTGTATTAATAAGATGTGTTATCTAAATTTGTCATCAATACTATGTTATTACTAAATACAAGTGGAAGGTTTAGGTATGCTGCTACGAAATGCTGGAATGATTTAGCGATACCAACTACTGTCACTTTACATTCCAGCTTTGGCCAGTTTAGATTACATTCGAACGTGAACTAACTCGTTTCAAAAAAAAAGAATTTGTTTGTGGCATTTAACACTAATTTAATAGCCATAAAGCGAAAACGTCGTTGATTTGTATTATAATGTTAATATAGTAAGTAAGTAAGTAAAAACACTTTATTCTACACAAAAATAAACTTTAATGTGCACAAAGGCGGTCTGATCGCTGTAAGCGATCTCTTCCTGACAACCTTTGGGTAGAGGAGAATGTAAAGAGAAGAGAGTAGTGTTGAAGTATAGGAAATATTTAAATAATTTAAATACAACAAAAATAGAATAGTGAAAATAAGAATAACTAAGAAAAACTAAATTTTAGAGATGTGGTATCTAAAATTGTCATCAATACTATGTTATCTGTTCCAGCTCCATCAACAGCGCCACCATCAGTCCCTCCTCCCCCCCCACCGGGCACATCCCCCGCGCCGCCCCCTCCCCCACCTCCCCCAGCCGCGCCGCCTCCGCCCCCCGCGCCCCCAGCCGCCCCCGCCGCGCCCCCTATGCCGGCTGACGCTGCTATACCGATGGATGCCAGATCCGCGCTCATGGAGAGCATTAGGAGTGGTTCAAAAACATTGAAGGTAAGAAACTGTCAAGGAAATGCTTTTGTACGGGTGCGTTGACGCTTGTACTTCTCGAACTAAGTTGTACGAGCCCGGATGACGCATCTACTGGTTGAACTACCGTACTGCTGCTGCCTCAATTATGAGGATTAGAATGCTCGAATCCCTAATAGCATTGAGCCATATGGTAGCCCCGTCCCCATTTTTCCCACATGCCTGCTGACGCTGCTATACCGGTGGATGCCAGATCCGCGCTCATGGAGAGCATTAGGAGTGAAAGCAAGACGCTCAAGGTAAGGAAATGTACGAGTAAGTTGACGCTTGTACTTCTCGAACTAAGTTGTAGAAGCCCGGATGACGCCTCTACTGGTTGAACTACCGTACTGCTGCCGCCTCAATTATGAGAATTAAAATGCTCGAATCCCTAAAAGCATTGAGCCATATGGTAGCCCCCGCCCCCACTCTCCCCACAAGCCGGCTGACGCTGCTGTAGCGCACATCAAGATACAACAGTCCTAAAACGCGGTATCGAAGTTTGCTGGGCGATCTACATATATACAACTTCCGAAATAATCCAGTCGGACTCCGGTCCCCTGGTCACAACACCCGACCAGGCGGGTAATTACCCTTTTCCTATCCGTCATCACTCAGCCAACTGGCCTCTCAAGGAAACGCTCCTAAACTGCTATACCGATGGATGCCAGATCCGGCTCATGGAGAGCATTAGGAGTGAAAGTAAGACGCTCAAGGTAAGGAAATGTACAAGTGCGTGGACGCCTGTATTTATCGAAATAAGTTGTACGAGCTCGGATGACACCTCTACTGGTTGAACTACCGTACTGCTACCGCCTCAATTACGAGGATTAGAATGCTCGAATCCCTAATAGCATTGAGCCATACGGTATATCTATGTCTGTAAACACAATGCTGTTGCCATATTTTGCAAGTAGTCTTGTAATTCCTTATTTTTACTGAATCTTACCGAATTTTGCGGTAAAATATAATATTTTACGGTATTTTAACGTATTTGACCGGAGTAATACCGCTTCACATCTCTACGCGTGTACTGACCGAACTACCGCCCATTCAATATTAAGGGTAGGATGATGAATTGTTCCCACCTTTTAGAACATCGATATTAACATGCCGTGTTTATTTGCAGAAAGTGGATGTAGAAAAGAAGCCAGTAGTAGAAGACAGCAGAAGCAACTTGCTCAGCGAAATCAGACAAGGAATCGAACTGAAATCCGTAAGTTATCGTTATCGCTCTTTTTATGACCTGTTTATACGAGGTCAATATGTATTTTTTGATTGTTACTACATTACTGTTAATATGACTCATCAGCACTTGAAAAGCTATTTACGTTTGCAGTCATTGTAGCCCTGCCAGGAACTAAAAATACCGGTCATAGAAAAAATAGAGACAGAATAAGAGAGGGATTTATGCACTTCCCATAAGCCCTCCTCTATGGTACCTCTATGACATGTATTTTTATTTTTTGGCAGACGTATAGATTGCCGAACTAAGCCAATGTACAATATTTATGTTTCTTTTTTGTTCTGTACATGGTATTAATACAGTCCGGTGTTGTTACACATATAGGAAAGAACAGTCCGAATTTTGAATCTAGAGCTTCCCTCAACTGCGTCACTTCAACAATAAGGGTGCTTGTGAACTCATCCAGATTAGATCCTATACGTATCATATGGATTTTTTCCTGATTGGATACGGATCTAATCTGGATGAGTGCTCAAACAGCCCAAGGCCATAACATGTGTTTTTCTCCCTAGGTGCCGAAGAACGTATCAAACGCAACCGAAAAGCCTCGCCCAGACGGCGCCTCGTCCGGATTGGCGGACGCTCTGAAACGCGCGCTCGACGAACGATCACGAGCCATACATTCAGACACGGACTCCGATACGGACAACGACACCACCAGCGAGGGAGAGTGGGACTAGAGCACATTTACATATCGTGGTACAGGGGAGTGGGGCTAGTGACACTAAAGCTCGTATTTATGAAGCGATGTCAGCCAGGCAGACCAGTTTGTACTGAAATGACATTTCTGATACGAACTCGAACTCGCTGTCACTCATGAGAGCCGATTACAAATACGGCCCTAAGATACTGTCGTTTGTGGTACGTGGTACAGGAGTAATAGACCGGACAGAGGCAAAGCTTAGAATAACTACGCTGTAATGTATAGGTATAGCCCTGCCAGGAATTAAAAAGACCTGTCATAGAGAAAGAATAAGAGAATGCCTTATGCACTTCCTATAAGGGGCGGTTTACATTAGGACAGTTGTGAGTACAGTGCATAAATAGAGCACTTGCATTCAAGTTGGTAGATGGGCTTGAAAGGCAACTTGAACTTGAGCCTACTGGCAGAACCGTTTACACGTTTCCACTTACCAACTGTACTTACTTGAGAACCGTTTAAACCGGCCTTAAGCCCTTCTCAATGGTACCTTCTCACTCGGGTCGTTTTAAATCCTGACAGGGCTTTACACTACTTTTATAAATAACTTTTATCTTTGTACAGTGTCTTACTTTGCTAATAATGTGACTACACAAAGGAGGTACTAGAATTTAAATTCTGTATTTTTACTTACGTATTATTACTAAATTACAATATATTGAAACCCTCGGATCCCTTTTGCTGGTTTTTACAGCATGCCCGGGAGGAAATGCTGCTGGCACATTATGTTTCTCTCGCTCCTAGGCCAGCATGACAACCTGTCACTGCAGCAATATACAGATCAATCTTAAACTACCCTCAAAACTTGTCAGACGTGGCGAGGCGACCTTTGTTTGGGTCGTTTACGCTCTGCCTACCCCATTTGGGATGAAGGCGTGATGTATGTATGTCTTATGACTCTGCCGTCTTGGTTAGGCTCGCCCGGACGCCTCTTCCGGATTGGCGGACGCTTTGAAACGCGCACTCTACGAACACGAGCTATACACTCCGATACTGATAATGATACCACTAGCGAGGGAGAGTGGGACTAGAGTAACAAAGTTTACACTTGACCGTACAGAGATAAAGCTTCGTATCTACAACCACGCCTTAAGGGTCTACCATAGTTAAATCCCATAAAAACATTTTCGTTTTAAAACCAAACTTATCCAAACATTGTACACATGCAATGCAACATATCTATGTTTCTAATTAGTTTTAGTGTGAAAATATTAAACATGAAGAAAATGAGTCAAAAAAACGTTGCGTTAAAATCGCCTAAAATTATATTTGCTCTCAAATTTGTTTAAATATTAAACATGAAGAAAATGAGACAAAAACACGTCGCGTTAAAATCGCCTAAAATTATATTTGCTCTCAAAACTATTTAGAATGTTTGGTGTGTTCCTATCACCACTGCTCATTATATATATATATAGAGTTCGACAGAAGCTTTTATTTGAGATATGGTGTCTCTGTGCGGTTTCCTACTTCTGTACCATGCCACTAGCGAAGGAAGACGTGGGTTGTAATAAAGGTACTGGAATTTATATTCTGTATATTCACTTGGACTTTAGTATCCCGTACTGAAGAATTACAGAGATTTTATAACATCCGACGTTATTTACTTTACTATTTTGTGTAATTTTAAACTTCATTTCATAGCATTTGATTTCAAAAACTAAAATGACAAGACTCATTTAGCCTATCAGAATTCACACCTGCTCTAACGAAATGACTAATATCTAAACCTATATGATACTTTTACATTCTATGTTTAAATGAAGATTATTTTATCCTTTACTTTAATTATTTTAACGAACCATGCATCAATTATAAAAGGAAGTATGTTTAACATAGCTGTAGTACAAACAACTGAGCATACCACGTTGCTCAATAATATAGCTCACAAAATATTAAACCTAATTAAAAGCTACCATTTTTATATTTTTTGTATGAGCTGGCAACATTTTTCAAACTTTTTATTGCCAGTGCTCAACTTATTCTTCTGTTAGTAGTTTTTAAAATTAATTTAGCAGATGTAGATAACAAAAATATTTAATATAAGCCAACGCAGACCCTCTGTCGGTTTATTCTTGACTTGAGCGCAATGTTCACCAAGCTATATGCACTGTCTGCTTTGGCCTTCAATGGTAAAAAAATATAACAACTACAATAACACCCTAACATCTATAGGAAATATTTAAAACATTATACGAAATGATAGTGATTTTTACAGATTATAGCAAATAGGTACATTAAGCATGTGATCGGCGAGCCAATAGTGAGGTAGATGGTAGAAACGTACAGTGCCTATTGGATGTGGAATACTAGTCAGAACTGGAAATGATCAGCACATGATGGTAGACACTGGTAGATTTCTTGAGTTTAAAATGGTAGCTCCGCAAATTCTACCACTGGTGTTGCCATAAACTTGAAAATATTACTGAGATATTTTTATTTTTTGCTTTATATCGGGACTAGATGATATAAATATGTCAGAGGTTAAGATGATTGCGTTACTGTTTCGTTTCCTTTTTTCTGCAACCATTTGTTGTATTTGGTTTTTCATATTTAATCCTACAAGTTAACAAAGATTGTTGACATCTATTACTGAAAACAAGTAAACTAATTATTTTTAAAGCATTAGTATTTTAATATCCTCTAACAAATTCTTTGTTTTGACTTATACAATACAACAGTATTTTGTCATATTTTATGCTTAGGTAAGTTAACAGCATTCAATATTATTTAAGCAATATGTAAATGTAATATCTAAATGTTTTTGTATATGTGTATATAGGTTTCCACTAGGTAAATGACTGAGGAAAACGAGTGATGATTTATAAAATGTAACATTTTAATCATATCTAGATGGTGAGAATATGTTAGTTTGCGTAAGATGAGTATACAGTCAGTCAGGGCAACAATGGGTAAATTCAACACGATCATTATTGGAGTTTTGATTAAGTGTTGGTACAGTTATCGGCAGACTTCTGGAGTAGTGAAGGAATGTTGCATTCACAGTAAAACGCTTGAATTTAAGTTTGAATTTTCGATGCGCTAACTATGCCAAGTTGATTGCTGCAAACTGTAGGATCGTGCATTTAACCCCATACAAAATTGATTTTGAGAAGTTTGTGATAGCCGCTTTGTTGCGTCCTCCTATATTTTGATTTAAACTGTCGAACAGATTTAATAGAAAGGTTTGGAAGCATTATACCAAAACGGTATATCTACTTGTCTTCGTTTTCGTGGAATGATCATTTGGATGAATATTGTACTCTTCCGCAAATAATTCCCTTTATCGGTATAATTTTAGCTAGTTTTTATTATACAATACGACCTAAGTTATAGCTTTTATGAATTTATGTGATCAAAATATGTCTTCTTATGTTATGCCTTAGGATCAGCAAAATTTTCCTGCATTTCAAGCAGACTTAGTTTATGTAGGAAAAGAGCCTTAATTTTGAGCAATAATTATATTTTTATTTCAAGTAATACCTTTAACCAGAAGATAACGAAGGATATAAGGGATGTGACATGAAATCTTTCATGATATTTTGCAAATAACAACCACATTGCGAAGATCAAATAAAGTCGTTGATCATGTAATTGTAATTAATTATAGCATTTAACTTGTATGTATGTATGTTGTAAAAAAGCGCAAAGCTATTTTTATAATATTTAAAATTTATGTTTTCTATTGTTAATCGTTTACTCTACTTTAATAATGATTCTGATATAAACAATATTCAATATGATTCTTACAAGTTACTACAGAATGTCGACAACATTGTTAGCGTCTGCGGCTTGCGATTTTTGGGGCTAAGCGAATTGTCGAAAATACAGTTGCGCGACAGTCGGATATCTCTTTTCCGCACTGTGAGTGCAAGAGAGAGATCCGAATGTCCGCCAGTTTTTACGCAGACGGTGAACTTTATTACTTGTGCTAATTTGTATGGTGTATTAAAGATTGCCATTTACGCTGCTATTTTATGCGTTCTATTTTTAGAAAATCATTTCATCTGTAGTCGCCTTTCTTAGGCGCAGGTATAAATATATTGAAAGGATCATGTTAAAGCTGAGTTTAGTCGTGATTATGAAATATACGAGCAGTTTCACTAACAAATCATGTTATTTACCACCTATAACACTATAATGTTGACTAAATAAATAATTATTAATAAAATTTTACTGTTTTATTATGAGACCTTTTCGTATAAGCTCTACAACAATCAAAATATATCACTTTATTAAATATTAAGAGGAAAATTGAATTTTAATAAAACTAAAAAATGCATATCCATTAATTTATTTTATACTCAACAATTCACATACAATCAAATTAAAACGTGATTCACATGAAATAAAAAAAAACGAGCGATTATTTCAAGCAATAAATTCGGTATTCGCAAAGTTCCACAAGATTATTATAAAAAAATAGAACATACCTTACTTGCAAACGGATGTAACTACTCATCCAATTTTTTTCAATACGGGCCCACACGCAAGTATTGCATTTTGAAAACCCCTTTCCATTTTTACAAGTCATACCTTAGTTTTCCGTATACATCATATCGAGTTACTGGCCAGTTTATAAACTTTCGCGAAAAACTATCGTCCGTCCGTAAGAGCCCTTACATCAATACATCCCTACTTAAGCTGCTTTTCAAAATGTTGAATGTATAAATAACTAATCATGTAATTGAGAAAGAGAAACATGTTCTGTGATAATCAATGCGATTACAAGTTCTTTATTCCTACTTAACACTAGATATGCTTAAATTCTATAAAACTAGAATAAAATTACCGACGACCGTTCATGCTTTGGCAAGTACAAACGAATTATAATGTTTATACCAAGGAAGTCGAATGATATATATGAAATAAATTATCACAAACAGTTTCAACATAGTATGAAAAAGTAAACACATATTTAGTTGTAATAATTAAAAATACTCGAAAATATTTTTTAACTCCTTGACACATATTGACTTTCAACATTTCCAAATATTTTCATAATTTTATGTTCAATAACTACATAATATTACATAGACATCAATGTTATAAGCGAAAGATAGCAAATGTTGCATAAAGTATCTCAAATATTTATTTCTGTTTCATATGCCAAAACATGTTTACTTCATTTATTTATTTTTTTAAGTAGGTAGACTAGTAAATTATTGATTCATTCAATCAATGTTCTTCTTCAACAGTCATTTCCTTTGAAAAAGTTATTTCGCTGTCTGGAATGCGAAGTTTTTTATAAATGCATGTCCAAATTTTGTTTAAAAGATTCTACTTTCATATTTTGTGACAATAACTAGTACGTGAAACAGCAAACTGAACATATGTTTAAGTTGTTTGTATGTGTCATCTAAAGTACAAATTATACAATTCTGTTCGATTTTACAATATAATAGATGCATCTACGACATCGAAAAGTGAATTTCTATCTAAACGTCAGAATAGGTACATTACATATTACATTTGGCGCCCACATTCTGCGTTATACTTATACCTTCTTTCATTTGACATGAGATCTTAAAAAAAAATGCTAGCAAGAATTTTGAAAAAAAAGAGTCGCTCTATCTACAATTTGTATACATAAACTAAGAAAAATCATGAAAGAGGGGATAAGTACCACGTACAATTCTGAAACCCAATTAATAAAGACAACACCACATCGCTTAAGATCTACTACAAATCTACTAGTGGAATTTTAATTAAATATGCTACAGTAAATGGCAGCCTAATAGCTGGTGAAATTTATATTTACAAAATGATGTAACGAGAAATTAAAAGAAATAATATCCATTATCTTCCCAACGCAGGAGAACAAATAAAAAATAATAACAAAAACCGTACGACTTACAAATAACATGTCCATTAATCGCATTCAACAACAAAAATAAAATATGAAAGAAAGAAAATAATGATGTTGTTTCGGGAAGGGCTCGTACCTGCGTCTCTTGAATGCCGGTCCATCGCTCTACCACTAAGCTACCGAAACCGTAGTGGGAGTGACGAATTTAGCATAGCCTTTCTTTATATACACGTCATAGCGACATCTAGCCGTGTAGTTTAAGAACTACGCAGGGTTTGACAAGTCCCAATTAATATTGGAATTCAAGTCAATAAAATAGCATTGTGAGTGCTAAAAATCCTCAAAAAACAAAAGTAAAGATAAGAAATCTTTTTAGTCAAATATTCACTGGAAAGAGCTTAACTGAAGAGAGCTCTACATAATATAATTAAATGTATAGAATTCTAATTAAATTCGTTACTAACTTCAGAATACTTTAGATTAATAATTCTTAATTCTAATTTTAAGCAAAACATTTCCAATCGACTATTTTGATTAAATCTATATTAAAAATAGCCTACACTTTGTAATGAGGAAAAAGAAAACACCATTAAATTACAATTAAATTATGTTCCCAACAATGTAATCCATCACTCGTAATTCTTTCCACTCTTATAAAATTCTTCGCAAGCAAATCTCCTTTTTATTTTCAATCGTCATCATCATCTAAATCAATACTAATAATATTGTTGCTATTCTCAACGCCGTTGGAGTCTTCGTCTAGCATTATCACTACTTCAACATCGCTGTCATCATCATCGTCATCTTTAGTGCCATTTCCATTCTCCAAACTTCCCTCACCATTCTTATTTTCATATTTTTGAGGACTCTTCTTTTTCGGACTAATCTTCTTTCTAGGACTCAGTTCTTTCTTCTTCGGGTCCTCTTGCATGTACGACGCTAACAATTCTTCTTTTTTCTCGTATAAGGACAGTACGTCGGATATAACGAACGGTTGTTGTATTACGTCTTCCAAGGAATTCTGGCTGTTCTCGTTGTGTGTTTCAGGTACGCTCGGTGTTTCTTCCTCATCTTCTTCGTCATCGGTGTAACCATAGAATTTTTCGTCGTTTTTCTCATCTTTGGGAACGTAAGATTTTATAAGTGCATAGAGATCTTCGTCGCTTGTAAATACTTTAGACGGATCGGCGTCTTCTTTATCGCATTGATGCTCTGAAAACAATTTTACAGAGCTGAAGTACTTGCGGCATTGGAGGCACTGGTTTTGTAAATGGCACCTGTAGTGGTTGTGTAGGTTCGGAAAGTAATCTCCGCACACAACGCAACGCTCCGGTTTGACGAACGCTTTGTAATGCATCTTTTTCTTCGACTTGTGAACCGTTTTCATGTGTTTGACGAACGGTCCGTATCTCGGGAACTTTTCTTTGCACACTCGGCACTTGATCGGGTTCTGGTGGTACTTTCTGCTTCGGTGCGAGAACGCGTGGATGTTGAACGCGTCTAAAGTTTTGAATTTCGCTTTACAGAACCGGCAGGAGATCGCCCCGGATATGTTATGAAGACTATCGTGTAGCTTCTTAGTGACTCTTTTAGTTATAGGCTTGAAGCAGAACTTGCACTCTTCGTATTTAGGCCGAATGTCGTTCTCGTCTCCCTCTTTGACTTCGTCGTCGCTCTCTATGGCACAAAGATGGTTGTCATAATCTATTCTCGACAGGAAATACTCTCCGCATTTCTTACACCTATTTTCCTCGTGATACGCGAGATGTCTGTGCAAGTTGAAGAACGGCTTTTTGCAGATTTCGCAGTACTCTTCGGTGACCTCTTTAGGATTGACGATCCAGTCCTTGTCGTCTCCGTGGTCTTCCTTCATGTGGTCGATCATGTCTCTGAAAACCACGAAGGTCTCGTCGCAGTGCTCACATTTAAACGGATCATCGCGGTTCATGACGTACAAGTGGTTTTTCTTGTGTCTGTTGAACATTTGGTACGTGTTGAACTTCCTATCGCAGTAAATGCAGCCGTAGTAGCCGATGGTGCGGTGGTAGATCTTGTGCATCGCGAGCGCGTGTCCGTTCTCGAACACTTTGAAGCAATAGTCACACAAATGCTCCCCTTTGTCCTCTCCCGACTCTCTGTTCACTTTGATGCCATGTTGAGTGCGCAAGTGACAGTCAACTTTCACTTGCAGAGCGAAAGCTTTGTAGCAAATATGGCATTTCACTTTCTTCGGATAAGTTTCGGTGTCGCCAATCAGTTTCTTCTTATCGCAACTGAAAGCCAAATGACCTTCGAGGAATTTGATCGAGCTGAAGATGTCGAAGCAGTAGTTGCATCGTAAGGAGTTGTGGTAGTCGATGTGTCGCTCATAGTTGCCTTTGGAGGCGAGGATCTTGAGGCAGACGGAGCACTGGAACTCCTTGAGCGGTCCCATGGGCTCCTCCTCGCGGTCAGCTAACCACGTCTCGTCAATTCCGTGTTGGTCTCTCACGTGGTGATGCAATTTGTAACCTTTCACGAAAGTCTCGGTACAATACGGGCATTTTAAAGGATTTTCGAAGTAATTTGACGTCATGTGCCGCTGTTTCACGTGGAGTCTATGCTTCCGTAAGGAAACGCTCTTGATTCCGCAGAATTTGCACTTGAAGAACTCGTGTTTCCTCAGATGAGCTTTCTCGTGGTGTTTCAGTTTGCGTTCCGTGAGGAATACTCGAGTGCACAGTTTGCAGCTGTAGTATTTAGGTGGTGGTGCATCCGGGTCTTCTTTGATCATCTTGCTCTCTGGGTGTGTTCGCTTTAGGTGACGGATCAGTTTGAGAAGATCCGGATAGTAACGAGAACAGATCGGGCATTTCACTTTGTCCTTCCTTAGCTTCTCAATGCGCTTCTGATGGCTCTGATGGTCGAAGTTGTGCCCTTTGACGTGTCTTCGGAAGTAATCTTCGTCGATGTACCCTTTACCGCAGATCGTGCACTTAAAAGGTCCATTTTCGTCCTCGTAGTGATCTCTCGTGTGTATTTCCAATCGCCTTTTATTGGTGAACTGTAACCCGCATATGTTACACTCGTGTCTCGACCCGAATAAGGAAGACTTAGAAGAATGCCACCGGACATGACACTTAAGGGAGTTTTCTGAATCGCAAACCTTCCCACACTGCGGACACTGATGGGTACCGTCCAACTTAACCGCGGACAAAATCGGCCGATCCCCGACGATCGCGTTCTGTCCCTCCCCTCGCTTGTAATGTATCGCCATGTGCGCTAGATAAACCTTTCTATACTGGAAGATTCGCTTACATATACTGCACTGGTAGTCCTTGTTCTTGAAGCGTGTCTGTTTGTGGTAGTTCATGTGCGCCTGCGCGGCGCGAAGGTGCTTGCTGCGGCGCCCGCAGATGTGGCAGGTGAGGTGTTGAGGGTCTAGATCCGGGTCCGTGTAGTGGGTGCGCATGTGGAGCCGGTAGTGGCATTGGAACTTGAATACCTGTGGACAACAAACATTTTGAAAGTTGAAACGCATTAGTGATAAAGTCTGGGTTCATCAAAACGTACTCGATACAAGAATGCTTGAGTAAAATGAGAGTATAGAGCTCTTCCCGCAGGTAAAGCCCGTCATATACATCAAAGGCTTTTCGAACATTGGAATATCTCCGGAGCAGTTTTAAACCCAAAAAGCATTATATTAAAACCAAACGCACCTCTTTACAAATGAAGCACTCGATATTCTTCTGTAAGTTGTTACCGACGTTGCCATGCCCGTTGCCATGCCAGTTGACATGCCGCTTAAGCGAGATGAGGCTCTTCAGCTTCTTTCCGCAGATATGCTGAAGTTGGCCATATAATAATCTTTGACGATTGGAATAGCTACAGAGCTGTATTAAACCCAAAAGGCATTCTATTAAAACCAAACGGCACTTACCTCTCTACAAACGAAGCACTCGATATTTTTCTAAGGTCTTAAGTGTCTTTCTGGAGAGAGCCTTCGAAGATTGGAATATCTACGGAGGATTGTTAAACCCGAAAGGCATTCTGTTAAAACCAAACTCACCTCTTTACAAACGAAGCACTCAATATTCTTCTGCAAGTTGTTACCGACGTGGGCGAGCCAGTTGACGTGCCGCTTGAGCGAGATGAGGGTCTTGAGCTTCTACCCGCAGATATGGTAAAGCTGTGTCATATCCACCAAGAATCTTCGAAGATTGGAATATCTACGGAGCATTGTTAAACTCAAAAGGCATTCTGTTAAAACCAAACTGACCTCTTTACAAACGAAGCACTGAATATTCTTCTGTAAGTTGTTACCGACGTTCGCGTGAAAGTTGACGTGCCGCTTGAGCGAGATGAGGGTCTTGAGCTTCTAGCTGCAGATGTGGTGAAGCTGGCCATGTGTCTTTGACGATTGGAATATCTACGGAGCAGTGTTGAGTCCAAAAGGCATTCTGTTAAAATCAAACTCACCTCTTTGCAAACAAAGCACTCAATATTCTTCTGTAAGTTGTTACCGACGTTGGCGTGCCAGTTGACGTGCCGCTTGAGCGAGATGAGGGTCTTGAGCTTCTTCCCGCAGATGTGGCAGGTGAAGCCGGCCATATCCACCAAGGGCCCGTCGATGACTGGAACCTCTACACAGCCGTTGTGACGCTGGACCGTGTCCAGGGGTTCCGTCTTGGTCACAACGACTTCACAAAAATCCGCCAAATCCGCGCCTGTGGAAGATAAATATTGTTAATTTCATTCCTAAGGCACGGGAAGTGTCTTATTAGAAATGTATTATTTTACGAAAGGATCTTTTCTGTATATGGTGATTATGAAGCGGTCAATCAAAAGCCCGGTTGCATGATTGATTACCTTTTAAAGAGACCGAGAGGCTTAGCTTAGGTCTATTTTAGGTTTAGTAACACATTAGTTGTCCATTCTGTTTCTGTTCTGATTGGTTGACTATTTTGATTGGTTATCATCATGATACATACATACATATAATAACGCCTTCATCCCTAATGGGGTAGGCAGAGCGTAAACGACCTAAACAAAGGCCGTTCCGCCACGTAAGTTTTGAGGGTTATTTAAGATAAATTTGTAGGAATATTGCTGTAGTGACAGGTTGTCAGCCCATCGCCTAAATTAAAATATACTGAAACCCTCGGATACCTTAGGTGGTTTTTACAGCATTCCCGGGAGGAAATGCAGGTGGCACATTTTATGTTTTTCACTCGCTCCCAGGCCTGCATAGAAGAATCACGTTTGTGGTGATAAACGTACCTTCGAACTGTTCGTTCTCTTGCCTGGGCGGTTGCTTGAGGCGATGCACCAGCTTGATGTGTGTAGCGAGCGCGCTGCAGCTCTTGAACTTCTCCGAGCATTCGCCGCAAGTGTACTGGTTGCGAGGCTTGATGTTCGCCGCTATGTGCTTCTGGTTGTGCTCGTTTATCGTCGACACCTGAGGTTCGAACGGACGTTATGAAGCGATATCAAACTTGAGAGCAATATTAAGTATGGATTTAACAGGCCAGTTTGTACTGAAATGACATTTCTGATACGAACTCAAACTCGCTGTCACTCATGAGAGCTGACTACAAAAACCTTTAGCCCTTAGTGCATCGAATTAAAAGCGTATAAAATTAAATAGATATTCGGTAAAAAAAAAACAAACATTGCAATCATGACTATTGAGACTTTTAAAATGAAACAAGACATTAAAGACACATTTTTATACCACAAGTACGGTGCATCACATCAAGCGATAATGCGCCATATTACTGCAAACGAACCCAAGCGTCAGACTAGTCTGTCGTTCGCAATATAACTGGCCAAACAATATCTGGAGGTACAGCAGCTTTTTTTTATTTTTTAATGTACCTATTTGCACCATACTACAAAGTGTATATAATGCGTCACCGGACTAAAGGCGGGGAGTTGCTACACGTAATCTACACCCTTATATGCAAATGGCAACTGCCTAAGGGCGCCCACTAGGGCTCGAACCTCGGCTTATGGCGTTGCCTTGGGAATTCCTTATCGGAGAGAATCTACCCGGTACTAGCCGGTAAGCCCCAAAGTGGGGAGCAAACGAGGAAGATCCGCGGTTGCTGGAAGAGCTTGTAGTGAGTGTGGCTCGACTTGCATTCGCAGCATTAATTGCAAGAGTAATTTGGTCATGGCCGTCGGTAAGGACATGCCTAGGTCTTCGTTTGTAACGAGTCGCAGGTTGGGGACGTAGAGGCGCGGAACAGCAGCAAAATTGGTACAAACCTTCATCTCTACGTCGCAGATGAGACAGCGCACCATACAGTCCTTGAGCGTGATCTTGGCGCGTTTATGTCCAGAGCTCATATTGTGCTTGGTTCGTTTGTGCTGGTCCAACAAGCGCTTGTACGAGAACTGCTTCTCGCAGATATCGCACGTCAAATCGTCTCCCTCGGCCGGACTGTATTCGCCGTCAGAGTCTCTGCAAGGTTTACTATTTTTTTTAACATAGCCACATAATTTATATCTTTTTCCATGCTGGGACTGGGAGTGAGAGAAAAACATAGAATGTGCCAGCTGCATTTCCTCCCGGGCATGCTGTAAAAATGAGCTAAGGGATCCGAGGGTTTCAGTATATTGTAAATTAGACGATGGGCTGACAACCTGTCACTACAGCAGTATACCTACAAATCTATTTTAAATAACCCTCAAAACTTTGTCAGACGTGGCGGAACGACCTTTGTGTAGGTCGTTTACGCTCTGCCTACCCCATTAGGGATCAAGGCGCTATTATATGTTTGTCTGTATTTATACTTGGCACATGCCCTATAACTGAGTATGTTGAGCCTGTACTCCTCCATTCATACACTTTAAGTACCAGAGGACTAACAGCCGCCAAAGGAAATTGTTAAGCCTGTTATTTGGTCCTTTTCAATTTTAAGTAAGTAAGTAATTTGTTTATTTTAATGTAAAGTTATATATTAAAAGTTACAAACTTAGCCTATTTAATAATACCTACACTAAAAATGGTAGCCACTCAGCATATGCTGTAGCACTAGGTACTACAGCGCTGGTCTTCCGTGGTACAGAATAAATTGTGCGTTGTAGCACATTTTCCATATTCACCAAGCTTAGATAGCTTACGATACCCGTAGGAAAAGATGGGGCGATATTATTCTGATCCAATACTAAGTTCAAACATATAATAGAACAAGTGGTCAAGACTCGTTAGCGTTCAGTTCTGTCTTACCTGTAAATGAAGCAGCGACTTTCATTCTTTTTATCTGGCGGTTCCGTCTTCACCTCTACCAAGCCTTCCGCTTGGGGTTCCCCAGTGCACTTGGACTGGTGGTTTTCCAATGACTTCTTGTATTTATAGGCTTTGTCACAAATATCACACTTGTACGGGCCGTTGGAGAATGACGAGCTGGCGGTGTAGTCCGATTGCATCGATTGTGCGTCATCGGCCACGCTCCTGGAAATATAGAATAGAAAACACTTTATTCTCCAGTTCACAGTACAAAACACAACATAAATCATAGAACAGTATACAAAAGATCTTAAAATAGGTAACACTATTAATTACAACAACGTCTGAAGCATGTAAACAACGTATAACCATTACTATAACTGCTTTGCTATGTACTGCGCCAGAGAAAGGGAGCTGACTCAGCATAAGTCGCAGCAGAAGCAATAAAGAATATATTTGTCTTTATAAAACGAAGTGCTACCTCAAGTAGTATTAATAAGCCCAGTGCTTTTGAGAGAAAACATTTCAAGAGCTCCATTTCGTAAAAATCTGCTGAGGGATCCGAGGGTTTCAGTATATTGCAATTTAGACGATGGACTGACAACCTGTCACTACAGCAATATACCTTCAAATATATCTTAAATAACCCTCACAGCTTTGTCAGACGTGGCGGAATGACCTTTGTTTAGGTCGTTTACGCTCTGCCTACCCCATTAGGGATAAAGGCGTGACTATATATGCTTTTCAGATAGTTATACGAGTGTAAGGGACTATTTCCAAACAGATAGGGGTTACTCTTACTGTACGTAGTCTACGAAAATGAGCAACTTTCACGAAGAAATTCTTTCAGGAAATGGATAAAAAACTGGCTTTGAAGTGGTAATTTTGTAAGGGGAAGTCTAAATTTTTTAAATTTCTTCTTTGTGAAAGTTATTCAGCTTCGTTGACTGAGCAGACCCTATGAGTTTGCGAGAAGCTGTCCCTTAGAACCTGTATAATTTATTACTTGAAATAAAAAACAGATTTTCCTTACCCTTGATCGTCATCAGCAACTTCCTCAGGCTCTTCCATGTGAGACATATGCGATGCCAGATGTGAGATAAGCAAGTCCTGCGAGGCAAGCTTCTTGTCACACATCCGACAGTCATATGTCTTCTTGGGAGATTCCTTGTTCATCACAAAGAAGTGAACTTGTCTTATGTGGGCTAAGAAGGTGTGGCGTTTCGTCATGATCTTGTGACAAACCGGGCATTTCAGCGGCAGCGTATCGTCTCGCTTAGGACAATCGTGGAAGTGCGTAGCCATCGCTGCGTATTCGTCGAAAGGAACGCAGCAGTATAGGCAAGGGAAGTTGATCTTTTCTACTTTAGCTTGAACAGGTTTTGGTGTTTTAGGAACAGCAGCGTGCGCAAATTTCATATGCTTCTCCATGTTTTCATAAGTTTTGAACTTGGTGTCGCACATCTCGCATTTGACTATCTTGCTAGGGTCAACTGGTTTAGAGTATTCTTGCTTAGATGTTAAAACCGCGTCAACGGGCTCTAAAGAAATTATCAATTCCTTGGATAGTTGTGGTGTCTTTCCGCAAGTCTCTTGGTGTCGTTTCAGCATTATTTTCAACTTGAACGTTTTGTGGCATTTGTCACAGGACAATTTGTCTTCAGAATCTTTCGCGTCTTCCAGACTTTTTCTCGGAATGTTGACGACAGCATTGTCAGTGCCTAAGCTTTTTTTTTCTTTGTGAACTTTCATGTGCGATCGCAGACTGAGCGAGCTTTTAAACTCCTTGCTACACTGTTTGCATTTGTGTGAGAGCAAAGGTTCGTCAGAGTCTGTTCCGGCAGAGTAGGGGAAGTAGCTGGTGTCTTCGTAGTCAGAATCTAGGGAGGCATTCGGGGAAAGGTTTCGTGGTTTTTTGTTACTAGTCCTTAGTTCCTCAACTCGTTTTGAAGTACTAGGTCTATAGTCATGGAATCGACTGCTCACAGATTCATCAACGCTCTCTCGGCTTCTCTTACGCGCGCGATTCGCTGGTGTTACTTTTTCCGTGGAAGGGGTTTTGTGGTAAGACATGTCGGTATTAGCGGATGAAAAGGCCGAATCGCTGCTTTGTCGGTTTGGCGGTGGTGGGGTGACGCTGAACCCTGTTAAATTTATAATAAGTGATGAAAATCAGGACTATCGTGATATTGCACTTGTCATGGTCATAACAACTTCTCCAAAGAAGACATGTATCGGAAGAAATGACTTAAACGAATATTTTTCGCAGTTTTCTATCAATATTTCTTTGCGAAAGCAAATGACCCTGGATAAGTGATTATAATGCACACATTTAGATGAATTTCAATATCTGTTTCTGGGTCTTGGTGTTCTTTGTGGTTGTTTCTGTGGGGCTATGAGTATGATCGCATGTTCTTTAACTAACCTGGTGGAGGCACGTAATTGCGCCTTAGCTCGGTGTCGGATCGCTCGCATTGCTGCTTGAAGATGTACGCGCTGCTGAGCTTTTGGACGCACTCCGAGCAGATCTTGTCGGGCAGCCCGTCGCCTTCGTATATCTACAACAAATATGTAACTAATGAACCGCTGCTGCACGCCCGTCGCACTTGCTATCGTTAGTCGGCAGATCTATCGGATTACTACCACGATTATATTTTTTGTTACCTTGATATTTCATCACAGTTTCATGCAAAATGTCGCATGATACTTGAAACTTTGGTGTGAGATGGGATCTACCTCCTAGTGGTCCGGGCATCGGCAACACAGGCTTGCCTGTGAAGGTTCATCAACAGAGATTCATCCTCAGGAAGGTTCAATCCGAAGGTATGTGCTTCGGACGGCACGTTAAGCCGTCAGTCCCGGACGCTGTCTTTGATAGTGATCGTTATACAAACCATGTCAGAGGCCTATTAGCTGTGCTACTAGACGGTTTGGAAACTCTGACACCAGGGATCATCGGGTGGTTCGACTCGAAAATCCACTCGCAAAGAAGAAGAAGCAGAGGAAGGTTCAATAATTTTAATTTATTTTAATAAAAAGTTATTTCATATACCGAGTTATTATATTTTAATAAAAAGTTATTTCATATACCGAATAGGGGGACAAACTGAAAGGGGTTGCTCAGTCAATGAAACTGAACAACAATTCAATTCAATTGAACAAAATTCTTTCAGGGTATGAAAAACAAATTGACATTCCCATACAAAATAAACACCTCGATCAGACAATTTGTATGGAAAAGCAGTGAAATTTTAGTATGGAATAAAAAGAAATGTTATTTATTTATTTTGTGGGATATCCCAAAGGGATATCAAATGAAAGGTCTTCATGAGCAGATTCTAATATTTCCAGCTGCCCATTTTTTTTTAATCAAAGAAACATTTATCAAATGCTCCACTTTGAAGTTTAAAATAAATAAAACATATTTTTTTCAATTTCAAATAAAACATTTCTGACGTCCTAAAACAGTGACCCAATAGGTTTCCGAATACGAAGATTTTGGCTTGGTTTTGCCCATTCCAATCACAACTAACATATAGAATAAAACCATCTACCTTATGCGATCTGGGGCAAAACTACTATTTCATTGGTAGGATTTCCGTGTATTATAACTAGTAAAATGCCATGCTTCTTCCATGCTGGCCTGGGAGCGAGAGAAAAACATAGAATGTATCAGCTGCATTTCAGCTTAGGGTTTCTATGGTTTCAGTAGATAGTTTCAGTAGATTGTTTCAGTTTATTTGTGTCATAGCCTTAGGAGATGTTTCCATAACAATAAAGGAGCACATACAAAAATTTGAAAATAAGAGAAACTAATTAATAAAAACATGATTTCTTGGTACAAAATTGACTGATGGAAAATAGTAGTTTTGTTTGGGAAAATAAAATGTTTTTTTTAATGGACTTACAGGCTCCACAAAGTGTATATAATGCGTTTCCAGACTAGAGGTGGGGAGTTGCTACATTCAATCTACACCCTTATATGCAAATGAAAACTGCATAAGTGGGCACCCAGTATGGCTCTAACCTCGGCTTATGCGTTGCCTCGGAAATTCCTTATCGGAGAGAATCTACCTGGTACGTGCCGGTAAACCCCAAAGTTGGGAGCAAAGAACCTCCGCAACTCCACCCGCGGGGTGCGCGGTTGCTGGAAGAGCTTGTGTTGAGTGGAAAATGAATTGTTTTTGTTTAGTATGATTTTACAAAATATTATTATGTGCTCCTATCATTGTTGAAAGATCCTGAAAATTATGGCATGCAATTAAATTAACACTTATATATTTTTCAATTAATCAAAATTTTGTTACTTAAACAAAAAAATTGTTTGGTCACATCCATACTTTTCCAACAATTGCTACTTCATATCCGCTTTCTAATTATATACATACACCAATAACCCTTTTTAAGATTTTGGAATACCTTGTATTTATTAAATACCTACAGTTTTACATTATGATATGTTTTATATTATGAAGCCCGATGGTGTAGTGGATAGCACCGCTGCCTCCTGAGCGGGGAGGTCGTGGTTCGAATCCCACCACGTACCAATGTGTTTTTCGGTATTCGAATTTCATATGTACATTTATTTGGCGCTTTTTCCGTGCTTCGGAAGGCACGTTAAGCCGTTTTTCCCGGTTAATATCATTTAATACCGTAGATATTACTCTTTAAGCCATATCAGAGGCCAGTGCAAGCATTGGCGGCTTGAAAACTCTGACCTAATCTAGGATTGGGTCTGGTTTCCCTTCTGGGTTGCGGAGGTCAGATGGCAGTCGCTCTGTGTAAAAAACCAGTACCCTCGTTCGATCGCCTAGATTAGGTAGCCAACCCCGTGATATACGGGATAAGGCTAGGGAGATGATGATGAGTTTTACATTATGATGGAAACACTGTTTTACATGTTGCCTATGTCCTGATTTCAAATCCAAACATAATAAAAAGCTATGAATAATAATATTTCTTCAATTTGTTTAAAACCCTAATAAATAAATAAAGTGTCAACAATAAAAATTGTGCTACACCATAATCAGCTGGCTAATCAAAACAGCAATGTACCTATCATATCAGCTGATAACTATCTTTATTTACCTACCTACATTGAATATACCCCAAGTCACCCCAAGTTTAGATATACCGGAATAGCACATAGCTCTCACAATCTTCCTCATCTTAGAAGTCACAAAAGAATTTCTCTACACGACGAACGAAACGATCATAAGTACACGGACACACACATACAACGATAGTAGCCGTCTTCTCGTTATAAAATCGGAAATATTTCAGAGCGTTCTTTTTAAGTTCAAAGCACTTACTTTGATTCGGGCGCAGTCCATAGCCATGTCGGAGAGCTGAAGGGCGTTGTCCATCGTAAAGATGGAGTAAAAGTCTCCGAGCTTCAGGCAAAGCCTGCATTTTCCCAACTTGAGGGCCATATTGATTTGGTGTCGAAAAACTGTCCGATCAGTCACATATCACATCTGCGAAATAAAACTTCTTTTAGGCTTCATATTTTGACCAGAACATAACTAAATACATATTTGTACATTTAATAACTATTGGAAGTGAATTTATTAGGAAATAACGTAAGAAAATCACAGAAACCTTGCTTGCCGGCTTTCATGGCGATGACAACGGAGACTCGTTTAGAATGTAGATGCGTGCGATGGCGGATGCGAGTGATGCGACATGGAATGTCATGACTTTACTTCATTCCAGTAAAGTAGTCAAGTGAATGACAGATGTAAACATACAAGGATCCATTTGTGTGGATCCAAACTCAGGATCCAAAGCAAAGTGTACAAAGAGTATAGCTCAGTGCTGCCAAGTGCGGCGATTTATCGCCATTTAGGATATCTCGGAGCGTGCTGTGGCGACCAAAAATTGCGATTTGCGACTGGTCGCAATTTAGGCTATCTCGAAAAAATATTAGACAATATTCTACTTCAAAACTAGTTAGACAAAGTAGGATATTTTTATGATAAAGGGTAGTATACGATCAAAATGGGCCCAAACACATGGGGTTTCTTAATAATCATAAATGATACTATTAAGAAAACATTTTTTACACTAATTCCACTATATATTATTTATTAAAGCGACCGGTTTCGTTACAGCAGCATCAGGCAGTATTTAAAAATGTCAAAACAATATATTATTAAGAAGGTCGGTAGGTACCTATTCCTACTACCCATATAACACAATATCGGCTATACAATACATCGAATGTTGCGGTTCAGAGAAAAGTTGGACAAAATCAAAATGTCTAGTTTTATACAAAATTAATAATGTCAATAGTATTAATAATAATAGAGAGAGAAGTAATGGAGAGACAGAGTGGAATCTACATTCTAACCTGTGTCACGTGCGAGAGCGTATATGTGCGGCAAACAGGTAGGAAATTCAAAACATTGCTTCCAGTAATTTTGCATACATACATACATATAATCACGCCTTTATCCCTAATGGGGTAGGCAGAGCGTAAACGACCTAAGCAAAGGTCGTTCCGCCACGTCTGACAAGTTTTGAGGGTTATTACAGATGATCATGACGTATATTGCTATAGTGACAGGTTGTCAGCCCATCGCCTAAAATTGTAATATACTATAACCCTCGAATCCATTAGCTGGTTTTTACAGCATGCTCTGGAGGTGATGCAGCTGGCACATTCTATGTTGTTCTCTCACTTCCAGTCCAGCATGTAATTTTGACAGATGAGATAAATGTTCTTGGAATGTTTTTGAAAAAAATTAAGATGTCATCAATAAAATTTACGGAAAGCTAAGCTCCAGTTTGTATTTTCTTATGATGTTGCTCAATATTCTCAGTCTTTAATCCGAACGGTAGACATGTCCCTTGAAAATGGCATTGTTGTGTCACAAACGCTGTTTTGTATTTATCTTGTATTTTCAAAGGAATCGACCAAAATGCTGAGTTAATGTCTAAAGTAGAAAAATACTTACAGTTTACAGTTTTCACCATTAAATCCTCAATTAACAGAAAAGGTTGTGACTGAGCTATGGCAAATTTGTTTAATTACCTGAAATCAACACATAATCCGGTCTTCTTTTCATCTTCTTTCTTATAAGCAAGTGTTACTAGAGCACCAAATGGACTATAAGATTCTTCTATCAAATTATTTTTTAATAATTATAATAAATAATTTTCTATTTCTTTCCTATCTTCAGTTGTGCATCTAATAATATAGCCGTTTGCTACAATATTTTTCCACCATCAAGTCAATATGAGCTTCATAATCTCGCACAGTACCAATGTCATATTTATCTTTAGCAAACACCGATTAGTATTTGTCTATCAACTGCTCTATTTCTATTTTTTTATTTCAATCTAGATTATATACTGACATTTTAAGTTCTTAAGAGTCTATATTTTCATTGAAATTGATTTCCCATTTGTTTATTTGTTTTGTTTCTTGTTTTAACTTCTCAGGTATAATGCAACTTTCTTCTTTATTATTGTCACCTAGTACATCAGGAATATTGACATCTAAACCAATCAGAAAGTCATAATTAAAATTTATTTTATCTACTACAAAAATATCCATAATATTTTCTATATCGTAGATTTTAGTTTTAAGTGTTACCATTCCTTCAGTCTTATTCTCACCATTAATAGTCTTCAAGTTTGCTTTTTCCATATCATTTGTATTTTCTTTGGATTGTATCTTTAATAATTTTGCATTAATTAACGAAACATTTGACCCTGAATTGCTGCTTCCATGCTGGCCTGGGAGCGAAATGCTTCCATGCTGGCCTGGGAGCGAAATGCTTCCATGCTGGACTGGGAGCGAGAGAAAAACAGAGAATGTGCCAGCTGCATTTCCTCCCGGGCATGCTGTAAAAACCAGCTAAGGGATCCGAGGGTTTCTGTATATTGCAATTTAACAACCTGTCACTACGGCAATATACTTACAAATCTATCTTAAGGGGCTCTCGTGATATTTCGGTCGCTTGCAAGGCCTATAAAGTATACTTTATCGTTACATAAAAAATATAAAATAATTATATGTTGTAGATTGGTCTCAGCTCTTCATTACACTCTTAAGATTATTTAAAAATATTGAGTAATTAATGAGAAATACGAATTCTTCTGGCCCTCTTTCCGTGTCTAAAACATTCACTAAACTTTTATTATTTACTTGCACTTAACGACTTGCATTTATGATAATTATTTTGAACGTTATAAATCATAAACACTAAAATGTGATCTGCTTGCTTTTTTATTTCGATTATTAGTTGTGGAGAAAAAAAATAAAATCTGATTTCTGGGAGGTTCGCAAAGGGCGGGTCCGTGCGCGGGCGACGGGCGGCAGACGGCCCACGGCCTTCGCGAGGGGAACCCGCGTCGATCTTGTAAGGCAAAAATAGTTTTCGTAAGTTCTGTTGGGACATTTTGTGTTTAAGACTTTTAATATTCATTGTTTAATATTAGTGCGAATTATTCTTTATCTACTGATTATTATTGATGAGTTTCTCTAAAATTCTTAGAAAATATAAAAAAACAGTAAGTATTTACTTCAACATAATATTATTTTGTTTTATTTTACTACTATTTTATTAGTCAGCTACTGTAGAATGTAGCAAATGGTTCAGCAATGTTTTTTTAGGAAATAACAAAAATATCTTGGTTCTCTAAAAATATTGATAGCTGTTTGATTGGAATGTTTTATTCTATCTGACAGCGTAAAGATTGCATATTGTCTACAAACCAATGCATAATTTCGCCACACAAAGTGTCAGCCACATTAGTGCGGTGGCAGTGCTAAAGGCTTTCAATCGCAGTAGTACGAGATCGATCCTTACCAATATTCGATTCTAATTAACTTTTTTTAATTTTTATTTAATTTATATTATTTTTCTCATAAATTTTTAATTGTTTTTTTTTTCCAGCAGCCATTAACAAAATGTTAAAAACGAAAATTCTGCACAAATATCTTGAATCACAAGAGTTCATAGCATTACGTCGTCGGACCAACAAAAGTAAGTGAAAATAAACTTACAGCTTTCATTTAGTTTACAAACTTTGTGATTATAACGGTATTCCACAACCTTGTTTCCCTTTTCGGAGTAAGTATATTATATTACTCCATGTCTCTACTGACTACAGTATGCCCGGGAAAAGAAGCAGCTGGAAGATTCTATGTTTTTCTATCGCCCCTAGTCTAGCAAAGAAGAATTAAGACATGTTAATTTAGAATTTACATTTACAGCACTTGTAAGTTTAATTATAGTCCAAGAGCTCAAACTATTTTAAGAACAGGAATAAACTACATATCCAAATAAAGGCGTTATCAGAATTATACATACATACATATGATCACGCCTGTACCTGATGGGGTAGGCAGAGCGTAAACGACCTAAACAAAGGTCGTTCCGCCACGACTGACAAAGTTTTGAGGGTTATCTATACATATAATTAATCTCTAGAAGGATCGTGTCTATACATTGAATATATTTACAAAAAATAATTGCAGCAGGCGTTATTAACGATATAAAGATCAGAAAGTTTTTTTTTTTGTCTGTCTGTCTGTCATTCTGTCTGTCTGTCTGTATGTTACCACATCACAACAAAACTACTGATCCGATTTCGATGGGACTTTTTTATTCATCTGTGTGTTACCCGAGTTGCAACTTAGGATACCTAAAATCACGCTACTAGACTTAGGGGGTAGGCAGGAAATTGAAATTTGGCTTGTTCTTAACCGATTTAATGGATTTTTTTTAATTCGACTGAACAATATTTAAAATTAAAGTTACCTTTAATTAATTAGTTACCTTTAATTTTCTACCTACCTCGTAAGTCGTGAGGCGTGATTTGTTGTATCGTAACTTTAATTTTAAAGGTTGCTCAGTCGAATAAAAAAGTTCCATAAGAATCGGTTAAGAAACAGCCAAATTTAAATTTCCTGCCTACCCTCTAAATCTATTAGCGTGATTTTAGATATCCTAAGTTTCCCTTCTGGGTTGCAGAGATGAGATGGCAGTCGCTCTGTGTAAAAACCAGTACCCTCGTTCGATCCCCTAGATTAGGTAGCCGACCCCGTGATATACGGGATAGGGCTAGGGAGATGATGATGTATGACGCTATTGTCACAGCTCATCGCCTAAATTATAATATACTGAAACCCGAGGATCCCTTAGCTGGTTTTTACAGCATGCCAGGGACGAAATGCAGCTAGCACATTCTATGTTTTTCTCTCGCTCCCAGGCCAGCATGGAAGATCAAAATTATCCATACGAAATAATCAGTAGATTATATATTTATTATGTTCTTTTTACCAACACTATAATATTTGTTTTCTGTTTCAGTTATCCATTAGTACAAAAGAAGAAAAACTACACAATGCGACACACATCAGTAGAAGAATCATAAATTTATCAAAACTTCATATTTAATTGATGACCTTTATTACTATTACTCGTATACCTTCTAAGCTATTATTTTTAGTAGATTTATTTATTTCTAGTCATATAGTTTAAGAATCATTTCTTCTATGCTGGCCGGGGAGCAAGAGAAAAACATAGGATGTGCCAGCTGAATTTCCTCCCGGGCTTGCTGTAAAAACCAGTGTTCGAGAGTTTCAGTATATTGTAATTTAGGCAATGGGCTGACGTATTGTCACTACAGAAATATACCTACAAATCTATCTTAAATAACCCTCAGAACTTAATCAGACGTGGCGGAACGACCTTTGTTTACGTCGTTTACGCTCTGCCTACCCCACTGTGGATAAAGGCGTGATTATATGTATGTATGATTTGAACTTCAAGAGATTATATTTCTGTACTTCATTATATCTTTCCAAATTTTAATCGGCTTTTAATACTACCTTTACAAAATGTCATTCCTTATAGCAGAAGACCAGAGTTAAGACACAAAAAACCTAATAATAATAATCTTTTACCTTCTGTTAGATTTTAAAATAAATTGACCTACATACTTAATTATTTAATGAATATATTTACATAAGATACATACTAATGACTGGCTATATATTATAATCTAAAATAATACATAGCTAGGCTAGATTTTACAGCCATGTAATGCCTAATAATTGAAAATTGCATATTTTATACATAACGGGCGTAAGAGACAGCGGCCTGCAAATTCTTTCAGGAGATGAAAGTCTAGGTAGACCCATACAACATTAGAATTCACTTACCCAAGAGGTATGAAATGTTGTGGTTTCTCATGATTTTAAATACATAATTAAATTTTAAAAATATACAGATCTTGAGCCCTCTACAAGCCATCTAAAAATATTAATTTCATATAAAATCGAAAAAAAAGTCGTCGGTTTAATTTAGTTTTTTTTCTTTTGTGATTTTTTTGAGCCCGGGTATATTATAAGTGAAAAGTATTTATTATAGTAAGATTTTAGCAAATTGCTTCACATAGTCATTTTGCTCCGGACAGCATCTCAAAATTATATTTGTTTTATCTCTTAAACAGGTTTAAACTTGCTGTAATTAATTTACGCGTAAATGCAAGGTCTGTTACATCATATACAGCAATACAATTTTCAAATCTTACTTAATAGCAAACCAGATGTAACAATGACGGAAACGTAGGTATTTAAAAAAAAACTGCTGGTAAAGGGGTAAAAGTAGTATGGGCGTTGACTGCGGAACCTCTATCAGTTTGCGGGACGCTGTCCCTTACACCCGGTACATTTACATACATAGGGTTCATGGGGTCGATAGACTCGATACCCACTCGACAGAAGAAGAACATACATAAAAACCGAGGTATATCATTTACCTAAGAAATTTTAAGGACTTGTTTAGACAATGAAACTGAACAATTTTCTCGATGGAATATAGGTCAAAATATGAAAAAAAAATCTATCGTGTCTAGTAAATTTTTTTCACCTTACGTTCCAAAAAAACAAACAGTTTCATAATCTCACCAACAATAACAAGCCCTTAAAATTTCCTTAGTGAATAAAAATTCTTGCTGTATTTCAATAAAACATAATAATTTAATTCTTTAAAATGTTCGCAAGCTCTTGGACTATTTTATAGGATCATTTTGAATAAAGTGTAAATAATGATAACGGTGTGTTCTACTCATGAAACTGTACAACTTTTTCGAATAAAATATAAAATAATAATTTAATATTATTATAAATAATTATTTAATATTATATAAAATAATAATTTGGAAAATTGAATATGTACATAATAAATTAGAATCAGTAGTGTGATAGTATATATCGACACATTTGTATTTTTTTTTCATATTATTTCGACAGTTGTATGTTTTCTAGGAAAAGTTGTTTAGTTTAATGAGTAGAACACCAAGAGAACACCCGTAATATTTGCATTTTTAATTATAAAGTATTTTATGGATCACATGGTTCAAAAATATACCCGGTGGTAAAGAAGATGATCACAAACTAGAACCCATCGCGTGTTGTAGTAGTAAAAGCTAAATCCGATAGATGGCCAAGTTTATTCTCCTTTACGTAACAAACATCAGGGGAAAGAACGGGTGGGTGGGGTGTCAGGTAAGCAAAACGCTCAAGGTCATTGAGACATGGGAGCGTCTTAATAACCTTCAAAACTTTGTCAGACGTGGCGGAACGACCTTTGTTTAGGTACGTCGTTTACGCTCTGCCTACCCCATTAGGGATAAAGGCGTGATTATATGTATGTATGTGGCTGAACTGACATACGTAACTTTAATCACCGCGCCGCCGCATACCTAATTTGTGCTTTCGGATTCGGCTCTACTGTAGGCGACTTGAAATTAACTTTTCGGTGATTTCATACTAAAAGGACTT
Organism: Scrobipalpa costella; assembly: GCA_949820665.1. Classification (NCBI taxonomy): domain Eukaryota; kingdom Metazoa; phylum Arthropoda; class Insecta; order Lepidoptera; family Gelechiidae; genus Scrobipalpa; species Scrobipalpa costella. The sequence continues at coordinate 22,340,567 of OX463297.1, forward strand.
GGCAACACTGGGCTTAATGGGTCGTGTCCGTAGGACATATATACTGTCTAATCTGTGGTTGTGTAGCACTGACGAGTGACGGCATATTGATTAAATTGTTTAATGTACCTACTGAAGGAAGTGTATTTGTATTGAGGTGCTGAAGTATTCAGATAGATATCTGAGGCTACCTCGCCTCAGCTTTTTACTGGTGTGATAATGTATCTGGTATCGGGCTGTAACTTATTTGGCCAGTGGTTCTCTGGTGATTTTTTTCTCACCAATTTCAAAAACATTTCTGCGTGTGAAAACGACACTATATCAAAGTACTTTAAAAACAAGCCTTCGCAAGTCAAATTGTTGGAAATAAATTGGTCGTACAACATATTCCAAATCGACGGAGCTTTTTACATATCTGGTTCATGGCTGGGAAAAGAAAATCAATTTGTCAAGTTTGAGATACCTGATGATGATGAATGTCGTCGGTGCTTTGAGGGTGACGGCATCCAGAACATGACCTTAGTGGGAAACGATTACTATTTGATTCTAATCCACAATGATAACTATAAAATATGGGTAGTAAATTTAGAAAAAAATAATGAAGTAAGGAAACTCAAACTGAACATTGATAAACCAATTAAAACCGTTGGCATGAAGAGATTTCGGGTTCATGATAAGATTGTGAAAGTTGTGACAACTAACAACAACACCCTGTATTTAACAGAAAACGGTGTGATCTACAGCGGTTTGGTGCCTACATATTTGCACATACAATTTGCGCACCGCTCAAAAATTTGTGACATTGCAAGCGGATATGACCACTTTATAATGTTAACTGATACGGGACGAGTTTACACATGGGGAAATGGACGGTTAATATTAGTTTTTTTTTTCATTTGAGTAGTTTTATTTTCACAAATTAACTATTTTAGAAATTAACATTTATGATTAACAATCTTAAGTTTTTTTTTTTAAATGTTAATTTATTCTTTCTATTTCTTTCAGGAGACTACAGCTGGGTCATGGAGATTTAACTAATTTAGAATCACCAGTAGAAGTAGGAGCTCTTGCAGGAGTAAATATAGTGAAGATCAGTGCTGGTGGATGGCACTCTCTGGCGCTCAGTGACTGTGGCGATCTGTATTCTTGGGGCTGGAACGATACTGGCCAACTTGGAATCAAAAGTCAGCCAGACAGCCCACAAGGTGTCCTCAAAACTGATGGCCTGAAAAGCTACCCACATCCTACACTAGTAGATTTTTTCGATGAAAACGATGCAGAGGTAGATTTAAATGTAAAAGATATAGCTTGTGGGTCTAGACACTCAGCTATACTGCTAGAAGATAACACAGTTTGGACATCAGGGAACAATAAATATGGACAGTTGGGATTTGATCCTGAACAATATGCTAATGTTGATTATTTCAAAAAAGTATTTCACTGTGAAGATAAATTTAAATTGGAATGTGGGCTTTGGACAACTGTTTTGATTAAAGATGATTAATTAAATTGTCTTAGCATGTTTTATTTTATAAAATAATTTTCATAAATTATTCCATTTTGAAATATTATGATAGATAAATCAATTTTATCATTGTGTATTTGTGACATAATAACAGAAATAAATTATTCCATTATTATTAGATTTTTTGACTGTTTTTATGATATTATTTATAGGGTTTAAACATGCTAATCTACAGTACCACTGGACTGATTTGGATGGAACTTTAATTAAGGAGCTTGACTAGCTTTTATACTACTAGGCCTGGGCAACATTTAATATAGGATAGGCTATTTATTATTTTAAACCGGAAAAATACAAAGAAACGCAAATTTTTACATGCCCAAAAATATAACATTCCCCTAAGGAAAAAAAGTAAAATCAAAATAAGTTTAAATCCTGGAAGGGGAAAGATGAACATTATCCACGCGAACGTTACTTCTATCTAAATACTACATACATACATACATATAATCACGCCTTTATCCCTAATGGGGTAGGCAGAGCGTTAACGACCTAAGCAAAGGTCGTTCCGCCACGTCTGACAAGTTTTGAGGATTATTACAAATGATCATGACGTATATTGCTTTAGTGACAGGTTGTCAGCCCATCGCCTAAAATTGCAGTATATTATAACCCTCGAATCCATTAGCTGGTTTTTACAGCATGCTCTGGAGGTGATGCAGCTGGCACAATCTATGTTTTTCCATCACTCCCAGTCCAGCATGGAAGAAATATCTAAATACTATTTAGTAAATAGGTAGCCTAAGTAGGTATGCATTTAGTTAGCATGGTAGTTAGTTATTCATGATTAAATGAAACTATTCCATGGTCAAATTCAAATCGATCGATAACTGAATACAAGACTATCACGACTACGAAGTCGTGACATTTAAATGTAAAGAAAACGAAGCATACATTTTACTCGTTCGGTTTTACGCAAACGCGTTAATACATTTTACGAAAATTTGTATACGGTAGATATGTTCACAGATTTGATTATTTTATAATACTTTGTTTTTAGAGTCAAGCAAGATGAAGAATAATATTTCTTAACTAAACAACAATGGAAGTCTAACATTCGTCGTAAAGTTTTACCAAAATTAATCTTGTTACTTATTTATTTGTAAAGGAATGTAAAAATCAATACTCCTCATACAAGTCGCAGATAACAAATGTCAGAAATTATTGGCAAATGTTTGTGTGTATTTATTGTTTTTGTTTAATTTGTATTGAATTTGATTTAAAGTCGTGTTACGAGTTTGCTACCTAACCTTAAGAATGTGGGTGATCAAGGAATAAGTGTTTTATTGGCTACGTATTTTCAAGGTAAGTTTATCCCGGCACTTTACCGGGTTTTTATTCTAAATGAGATTAGTCCAGTCTAAAGACAAGTTTTCTCGTTCTAGAAGACATGGCGGACCTGGCGAGGGAGTATATCACCTTGGCGGGGCAGTTGAGTGACGATGGCTATTACGCTAATGCATTTGATCTCTTTCTTTTGGCTTTTGAAAAGAACCCGGAACTTAAGGCGCAATTCGAGACCGAGTTCCGCACCACGCTGACCAGGCTCAACGAAAACCTCATACAAAATGGTAGGACTGAAGAGGCTTTTATTAACTTTGGCAAAGCTGTTGAACTTTACCCGGAGAATCGGCACTTGATTAACGACACTGGCAAGTACCTCTACGAGTTTGGATTCTATATGGAAGCTTGGTGCCATTTCCAAAAATCTCTTAAAATGGACCCAACATTTGTAAATCCTGAGAAGAATTTAAATTCTCTAAAAAATTTTCTAGTTGAGCGTTGGCACTATCGTATGCTGAATGATAAGATAAGGAATGAAAGTTATCACAAGGCCATAAAGGATACTATGGTTCCATATGAGGAGTCCATACTGGATTTGGGGTCAGGAACGGGGCTGCTGAGTTTGTATTGCCTGGAATATGAACCCATGACTTTGACTGCTTGTGATGCAAACGAGCAAATGGCAAAGATGAATGAATGCATGTTTGAAGATAACAAATATGATAAAGCCGTTATTAGAAACAAAATGTCTACTAAGATGTGCTATAGAGATCTTAGAGGAAGGAAATCTTTATTGGTCACAGAATTATTTGATGCCGGACTTTTTGGCGAACAAATATTACGGTCTCTGTCGCATGCTCATAAATCCCTGCTTCTGAGTACTGGTCGTATAATTCCAAACAAGGCAGAATTTTTTGTTATTGGAGCCAAATGTGACCATCTTAACAATAAATACCAGCTGAGTCCAGACATTAAAAGATTCTTGAATGTCCCTACATTATATGTTCAAATTTTACCAGATAGAGGTGAAACTTACGATTGTGAGGATGTTTACAAATTCAAAGGCCTAAATTATATAACAGAGCCACAATCAGTCCTAAACATTGACTTCAATAATAAAAATGATGTACTAGAAAAATTTATTAGAATAAAGCCCTATGAAATTGAATTAAAAGCTGTAAAGAATGGAGAAATCAATATTATAATTGGATGGTTTAATTTATATCTCACAGACAAAATCACAGTCACAACTGATCCAAGATCTGAAAACAGAGCTAATGCTTGGCAACAAGCAGTATTCTATAATTTTATACCTCAACAAGTTACAAAAGACCAGAATATAAATATGGAATTCTTATTGAAGAATGAAAAGTTAACACTTGTGTCAAAAATAACCAAAAATACTCTTGGGATCTCACCAGAATCTTTAAGATTCTTGAATGATACTGAATATGTTAAGATGATTAGAAAGTGTCTTGGTATGGCATCTGTATATTTGGGGCAACTGACAGAAATGTCTCAAATCAGTATTGTTGACTTGAGCCCTTTCCCCCTGTTTGGTATACTGATGCTTAAACGCGGAATTAAATGCGTTATATGCTGGGCCAAAACACCACATGACAAGAAGTTTTTAAAGAAGGTACTAAAAGCCAACAATATACCTCTGACAAAGATTAAATTGCTTACTGGAGACGACTGGACTCAAGCTTCATTTCAAGATGAAAAATTTCACGCCATATTTTGCAATGTATTGGAAGTGTGTGGTGATGTAGATTTGCGTATGCATGCCATGTCAAACCATTTGAAACATTCTCATCTCCTGCCAGGAGGTCTTTTTATGCCAGCTAGTGTTACCCTGATGGCACAAGTGGTAAACAGTCATTGGCTTGATATAAACAATCAGGTTTACGACAAGAACACCAGTGGCTACAAGATTGGCAGATACATAAACAAATATCAGGTGTCTCAAAATTTTTGCATTGACTACACATGTTTGGAATATACCCCATTGACAGAGCCAGCGTCATTGGGAAAATATGGCAACGAAGAGACGGGCGTCGTAGATGTGATGGTAACTGCAACTGGAGATGCGAATGCTATTCTCACTTGGTACAGCATAGAACTGCTGGAAGGACTAGGAGAGATCGCTACGAACAGGGGCGATAGTTTCGTCGATGGAGCCGTATTTTTGCCGAATCCCCATGTACGGTTGACACGCGGAAAACAAGCTCACGTGTTGCGATGCGTTGATATTGATGGAGCATATAAACTCATGATGGAGAGAGACATTTAAAGTTATATTACTCTGATGTTAGATTTTTGTCTCAATGTTATAAAATATCTATGATTATCAGTAGTGATGAATACTTTACGCCCATAGAGAGGGCTACTTAAATATTTAAACACTTGAGCTTATTTTCATTAGTCTACTATGATCAAAATTTGTTTAAAACGATTGTATGTTTGCTACACGAAAGAACAGGGTGCTTTTTGAGCTAGTATTAGGTATTGATATGTCTAGGAATGAAAATGTATTTGGTCTACTTTTATAAAAACTTTGTACGCGGATATTGAGGGGACTTTGGAAGAGGCTGTGAGAAATTGAGAAAGCTCAAAACTATACAACACTTTTTCGATGATATGTAATGTAGGCATTTCTATTTTCTGGAATTTAACCTTTTTAAGAATATATCTTCTGAATGTAGTATTATGCATGATTACGACGAAATACAGTCTTTATGAGTAGATTTTGAAATAATCTTTACTATTCAAGTTTAACATTTTAGATTCAATGTTCTAAGATTCTACGATATTGATGTTAGACGTAGTAGGACCTTCCATACTGGAAGCATTCGCGTTAGCTCATAGATTCTGCTTTTATCAAGCGGCAATTTTTAGACAATTTGTGAAGTTCTCAGTCAGTTAAAGTAACGCAAACTCTTTATTGCGGATAGGTCTTTAAAATTGAGCAAATGTTCTAAGGCCCGTATTTATAATCAGCACTTGAGTGTGACAGTTCGTATCAGAAATGTCATTTCAGTACAAAATGGCGTGTCAAATCGATTCCTAATATCGCTCTCAATCTTAAGATCGCTTTATAAATACGAGCCTATGAATCGCAATCAAGGCGGAACAATTTCATCTACAGGGGTGACCAACTCACGAAAGGTTTGCATTATTTTTTTGACATCTATATTATTATCCTATCTCAATGTTGTTATCTAATAAAATGAATTTCAATAGTTCTAGCTCTATTCGAGTTTCATTTCACTTGTAACCACAGCAATCAGGTATACGCGTGTAAGGGATAGCGTCCCGCAAACTGATAGGGGTCGCTCCGTTAACGAAACTGAACAACTACCAGCAATTTTATTTTTCAAGCAGTGAAAAAACAAAATTTTCCATACAAAATGACCTGACAATTTGTATGGAAAATGACCACTTCGATCAGACAATTTGTATGGAAAATCAAATATTTTTTGCACTTCCTAAAATAAACCTGCTGATAGTTGTTCAGTTTTGTTGACTGAGCAACCCCTATCAGTTTCCGGGACGTTGTCCCTTACACCCCGTATACCTACGTACATCCTAGGCTCCTAGTGCTACCCACGTGGAGTAAGTGCTACCTATGAACCAACAGAAAACGTATGCATCAAAATGGCGGCTCATGAAATCGATTGAAAAGTACTCTTATCATTTAGAGCTGATTTAGTATTAAGTTAAGAAATAAAAAAATACCTCAATGAATACGAAGAAAAAAAGCTTTCTCATACATAATTATATTAACTACTGTGTACTATTATAGATATTTTCACTGCCATCCGCCATTTTGATGTCAGGTCCGCGGGTGACGCTTATTTTTGATTTTTCTTCGTAACCATTGAGGTACCAAATTTTTATTTCTTAGTTTCTTATGTAGTATACATACATACATATAATCACGCCTACATACATATAATCCCTAATGGGGTAGGCAGAGCGTAAACAACCTAAACAAAGGTTGTTCCGCCACGTCTGACAAAGTTTTGAGGGTTATTTAGGTACTAAATCAGCTCTAAATGATAAGGCTACTTTTCAATCGATTTCATGACTGGCTACCCGCCATTTTGATGCATACAATGAAAACCTGTGAATTCGCGTATCAAAAATGTGATGCCGTGCGCCGGTGGAAAATAAACTGACGAAGATCAACCGCAAGTGTTCCGGCAGGCTTGGGTTTATCACGGTTTCCGCTGAGCTCACCCATGTCAATAAATAATTATACATACATACGGGGTGTAAGGGACAGCGTCCCGCAAACTGATAGGGGTTGCTCAGTCTACGGAACTGAACAACTATCAGCAGTTTTTTTTCAGGGAGTAAATAAAATATATTTTTACAATTGGGGTTGCCATTAAGGTGGTAATTTTGTATGGGTTATTTTTAATCTCCTGAAAGAAATTCTTGGTGATAGTTGTTCATTTTCTCTGACTGAGCAATCCCTAACAGTTTGCAGGACGCTGTCCCTTGCATCCGGTATAATCAAGCCTTTATGCCTAATGGGGTAGGCAGAGCGTAAACGACATAAACAAAGGTCGTTCCGCCACGTCAAGAAAGTTTTGAGGGTTATTTAAAATTTATATATTGCTGTAATGACAGGTTGTTAGCCCATCGCCTAAATTACAATATACTAAAACCCTCTGATCCCTTAGCTGGTTTTTACAGCATGCCCGGGAGGTAATGCAGCTGGCACATTCTATGTTTTTGTCGCTTCCAGGCCAGCTTGGAAGAAAATAAATATAATATGTTGAAGATACAGAATTTGTGACCGTTAGTTTTCTGAAAATGTTAACCATGTTCCTGACTTTTATGAACTTTCTATCGACCCGCCCCGGCTTCGCACGGAAATTATCACGTTTCTCTGCTATATTATGTATAATACATATAAACCTTCCTTTTGAATCACTCTATCCAGGAAACCGCATCAAAATCCGTTGCGTAGTTTTAGAGATTTACTTTGTTTTACACTATGTAGTGATACTAGTAATCATGCAATCCTCACACCGCTATCAAAAACTATATCCTAGCTAGGTGACTTGAAAACTGCTCTACTGCCTCCGTGGTCTAGTGGTCAGAGCCATGGGCTTATAATCCGGAGGTCCTGGGTTCGATTCCCAGGGGGAACACAAATTTGCTATTGTAAATTTATCACTTTGAGGTTTTCCCTAGTTTGGTTAGGACATTGCAGGCTGAATCAGTCCCGGTCGCTGTTTTTGATAGTGGATGTTACTCAAAAAAGTGTTGCAACAATATATCGAACTATCGATGTTACTATTTCGAGTTTGAGTTCGTATCAGAAATGTCATTTAAGTACATTATGGCTCGTATTGTTCTTCCAAGCTGGACTGGGAACGAAAGAAAAACATAGAATGTGCCAGCTGCATTTCCACCCGGGCATGCTGTAAAAAACAGCTTAGGGAACCGAGGGTTCAGTAAATTGTAATTTAGGCGATGGGCTGGCAACCTGTCACCACAGAATATATAATAGTACTACATACAGAATGGACATTCACCTCCCTTCCCCAGTCCGACATACGTCACACTCCGCGCCGGATTGTGGGCCATATTAAGCGTACGCTTAGCGGGTATGGCGCACAGTGGGCTGAAATTAGCGTTTCATAGACATTCAATATATATTTTTTAAGTGACGCTTTTTTTTGCTTGTAAACGATTGAGGATACCTACTATATGCCTTATATAATGAACTTTCAGGTTTATAATTGTAAACAGCGCACTCAGATTTTTTTTCTAAAAAATTTGTATGGAGTCGGCATAATAAATGATGATATCTCCATTATCGCACAATTGCGCGTTATATCCTCTTAGGTTATTAATAAGTGAATTATTTTGGATTTTTTGACATACTCCATGTTGAGGCCAAACTTGCGCCTTTTTTTTTAAAAATCATTAAAATATTATTTTTTTTTGTAATTTTTTTTTTTCATTTTAAACTAATATTAAGCTTAAAATGGATGTATGTATACAGACTAGCGCCTTTAAAAAAAAATCTTTTCCAAAATTACCCATTTTTTTTTGTTTATGTTTTGTTTTTAACTAATATTAAAGCTTAACATGGATTTACATAGACTGGGTATTTACGAAAATTAATTGTGTGCAATATTAGATAGTGAAAATTGCTTAAAAACTCATTAGCTGTAATTAAAAATAGTAATTATCTAATTATTCTCAAAATCCCCGACAACATTAAGGAAACTATTGTTTGTTTATGACATTTTAACTATCTACTGATTTATTGAATAGGTACCAATATCTATTATGTAATTGGGTTCTCATTTGTTAGCAATTAAGAGGGTAGTTAGTAAATTAGTTGTTCGGGCACATACATTAAATTCGATCGCCATAAATAGGAACGTACTGAAAGAAAATTATTTAGTAATCTTCAATCATTGAAAGTACAAACATCATGGCAAGCTTTGTAACAAACTTGGATTTGTTCGTTATTCTGGAAAACGCTAAAAAACTAAGTGACTACAATTTTTTGTTTGAGACCATGCTATCTCGTTTAAACAACAGTGTATCTGAAGAAGATTGTGTGACTTTAAAAGAGTTTTGCCGGAGATTCACCAGGGCTGCACAGAAACGATATGAATTGTCACATCGGAAATTTGAGAGGTTCCGAACTAATTACGAAAGTTGGCTTGAGGCTGATGTTGATTGGCCGAGTTGCTTAAAAGAAAATATAAAATCAATTACTCAGCATGAGGGAAGCCCTATAGTGCTACTTTCGGAGCCATCATCAAGCGCTACTGCTTCTCTTTTGGAGCCATCTACATCATCAATTGGAACTATGACGAAAAGAAAATTCTCAAATCGTAAACCTTTTGAAGACTTGGCAACAAAGCAGAAAAAGAGGCGAAGTGGAGACCTAACAACGGACAGAGATTCCAGTGAGCTCGTATTTGCAACTATTTCTAAGTTGAAAGATGAAGGCCAAAACAACATTGCTTCTGTGATTGAATATATGGTGAAGCACCCAGAATCAGTCGAAAATCTTCGAGATTTAATTACAAAACCAACCAGTAAAGAAACGTTTTCACCCCAAAAAGCACTTGGTTTACTGATATCTCTGAAATTATCAAAGTGGCAATATATAACTTTGCGAGAATCAGCAATTCGAGAAGGCCTTAAGCACTTGTACCCTTCGTATTACCACGTGCAAAAGGAGAAGAATGTGTGCTTTCCACCTGAACCAAAAAAAACAATTACGGTGACAGATTCTTCAGCAAAAATTTCACTGCAAGCATTGCTAGATCTGACAGCAAATAGAATAATTAAATCTTTGCCAGAAAGTATACAAAATAAAGAACTCATTTTAATATCAAAATACGGTTTCGACGGAGCATCCAGTCAAAGCAGATACAAACAGAAGATGGATTCTATACAAGATGACTCTAGTATCTTCATGACTTCGTTATCACCACTGAAAATGACATGTGAAGACATCACAGTTTGGGAGAACCCGAAACCGTGCTCAGCAGCGTATTGTCGTCCAGTACAGTTTACCTTTGTTAAAGAAAGTGAAACAGTGGTGAAGGTAGAAAATGAAAGAGTCAAAGCTGAGATATCAGCTCTCCAACCATCTGATTGTGATAGCAATATGGTGAGTCATAAGCTGATGCTCACCATGGTTGATGCTAAAATAAAAACATACCTTTCTCCTAAAGTAAGATGCCATACAAATGCAGTGTGCTACATTTGTATGGCGAAGCCCACGGAGATGAACAACTTGGAAGAAGTTAAAAAGAAATCAACAGAAGATGACTTGATGGAGCTCGGACTTTCTTCACTACATGCGCGCATAAACATGATGGAATGTCTCTTGCATATAGCATATAAATTAGATATTAAGACGTGGTCTGCTAGAGGGGAAAGTGACAAAGCCGCAGTGGATGCAAGAAAGAAAGCTATCCAAGCCAGGTTCAAAACGGAGCTCAACCTATTAATCGATATTGTTAAACAAGGTCATGGCACAACTAACGACGGCAACACTGCACGACGATTCTTTGAATTTCCTGGAAAGACTGCGGCTATTACTGGACTAGATGAAGATCTGATCCGAAGATTTGCTGTAATTTTGCAAGCCATAACTTCAGGTGAACCCATTAATGTTTCAAAATTTAAAGAATATGCGTACATAACTGCTGAGAAGTATGTTGAATTGTACAACTGGTACTACATGTCGGCAACAGTGCACACGATACTGCTTCATGGAGCCGAAATTATCGCTTTTAACGCAATAGTACCGATTGGAAGTTTATCTGAAGAGGCTTCAGAAGCAAGGAACAAGGACTTCAGAAGTTTCAGAGAACATCACTCACGTAAGAAGAGCAGAGTGAATTCCAATGAAGATATTTTCAATTTCCTTCTGCTTTCGTCTGATCCGCTTATATCAGCAGAAAGACCAACGATGGATGCAAAGAAAAAGAAACCTTTCTTTGATGAAACATTGGATCTGCTGAATCTTCAAAAACCTGAATTCGAGTTTAGGGATATTGCTCAAATAAACTCTGACTCTGAGTTCGACTCTGAAGATAGTGATTCAGAATAAGCAATATTTTTAATTAATATATTTATTGTTTTATTTAATTTTATAACATAAATTTATATTGTATTCATTTTAATATATTTTTTACAATATAAAATTCATTTTTTTTTATTTTCAATGGGATCATTTATTTTTACGATTATTTGTATTGAAAAACTACTAAAATTTAGTTTTTAGGGCATTTCTACAACTTCTGGTCATCTGCCACCAACTAATAATCACAAAATGCATTTTATGTATGATGTTTAAAATTTAAATATTTGACAAGTATTACCAATGTATAATTAAAAGCTAGTATAAATTTAAAAGTCAGTAGATAGTTAGTTTATTGTTAAATATTTTACTTAATTAGGGATGTTGAGAGTCGCAAAATAATTACTTTATTAGTTCACCACTTACTTCTTAGTTCACTACTTAGTTGTTCATTAAATTTAAGTCGTTGTGTGTAAATGTTTCTATGATATAAATATAAAGAATAAAGATAATAAGCCGTTTGTATTGGTTTTTAAATAATTTCATTTTCAACAATTAATTTTCGTAAATGACCAGTCTATGTAAATCCATGTTAAGCTTTAATATTAGTTAAAAACAAAAACATAAACAAAAAAAAATGGTAATTTTGGAAAAGATTTTTTTTAAAGGCGCTAGTCTGTATACATACATCCATTTTAAGCTTAATATTAGTTTAAAATGAAAAAAAAAAATTACAAAAAAAAATAATATTTTAATGATTTTTAAAAAAAAAGGCGCAAGTTTGGCCTCAACATGGAGTATGTCAAAAAATCCAAAATAATTCACTTATTAATAACCTAAGAGGATATAACGCGCAATTGTGCGATAATGGAGATATCATCATTTATTATGCCGACTCCATACAATTTTTTTAGAAAAAAATTCTGAGTGCGCTGTTTACAATTATAAACCTGAAAGTTCATTATATAAGGCATATAGTAGGTATCCTCAATTGTTTACAAGCAAAAAAATCGTCACTTAAAAAATATATATTGAATGTCTATGAAACGCTAATTTCAGCCCACTGTGTGGCGCGGGCATGTTTCCCAGTGGAACGGAAATAATAAAGTTTTGTGTTCCAAAGATGGTTAGGTACTGTTCCGTGTACGGATGTCATTGTACCACAAGATATGACTCCAATAGGAACTTTTTTAGATTCCACAGTGATGAGAGACGGTAAGTAAATTCATACCAAATATGCAACCTAATCTATTCTAACTATTCAGTTACAGTGAACTACTTTAAAACGTTGGTTTAATCAAGAACCAGATTAATCAAGTGATGATTAAGACCGGTATAACAAAATTTGTCAACCCTTATAACACGCACACAAACGCATGCCAAGTGCAACATGCCGTCTGTCGAAGTCTGGGCTCACTTGGACTCCTCACATTGAAAAACTCTGTAAGAGACTTGCCTCAGCTAGCTTCGCACTTACTAGACTTTGTCCAACACTTAACCTAGAGAACTTGATGAAGGCTTATTACGGGTATTTTCATTCCCTGATAACTAAAACTGAGCAGTAAAAAAGTGTTAACTGCCCCAGTTGCACAAATAAACAAATCTGAATGTCAGTACAATTATATATCTATTATTACTTTTTATTATTGATAATTTTGAATTTGATTGAAAAAAATTGTAATTGATGAATTTAGTGACGTGTAAATTTTTATTTATTAATAAATGATTGAATTGAATTGATGTGTGACCAAAATGACATTGTAGTTAGAAGTGTCCGAGCTGTGCTGTCACTACAGCAATATACCTACAAATCTATCTTAAATAACCCTCAAAATTTTGTAAGACGTGGCGGAACGACCTGTTATTTAGGTCGTTAACGGTCTGCCTACCCCATTAGGGATAAAGGCGAGATTATATGCATGTTTAAATGGCTCGAATTTATAAAGCAATCTTTAAGGCGAAGATTGAGAGCGATATTAAGTATGGTTTTGACAGTTAATGTACTAAAATTTTACATTTCCGATACGAACTCAAACTCGCTCTCACTCTCAAGTGCTGATTATAAATACAGGCCTGACCTGTCAAATCCATACTTAATACTGCTCTCAATCTTGATATCGCTATATAAATACGGGCCTTAAATTGAATATTCATTACACTAAATCAAAAGCAATACTATTGAATTTTCGCGAACTATCGATAGTTAACCTAACCGTAGGCCATCATGGATTGATGTTATGATAGTCTCCAAACTGGATTCTGTCATCACACACGGACAAATGGATTCCCCTTTCTCTTACCACGATTTATTATTTCTCGCGTTTAAAGTACGTCCTCCTAAAATCAAGAGTAAAGTAAATTTTCAACGTAATTTTCGTAATATGGAATGGACCTGGACCGTTTAAGGGAAGATACTGAAAACATTGATTGGTCGCCGGTATTGACTGCTGATAGTGTTGATGCCAAAGTTGCTGCTTTTAACTTAATTTTAACAAAGTTATACGACGATCATGCTCCTGTTAGACCGGTTCGTGTGAAGCATGCTCCTGCTCCCTGGTTGACCCCCATTATCAGGAGAGTTATGGCAAAAAGGGATAGAGCTAAACGTAGACTAAAGAAAGATGCCTCTGATTCCAATATAGCTGCTTACAAAAAACTACGTAACATCTGCAACAGAATGTGTAGGGATGCAAAACGTCGCTTCATTCACTCTAAATTAGAAAATCTTTCTCAGGCTCTGACCTGGAGATTCTTAAAGTCTATAGGTGTGGGCAAGGCCTTGGAGACCTCTAATGTTACCATGGATCTTAATGCTCTTAATACACATTTTTCTACCCCGCCCGTTGTACTCGATACTGTTACTAAAACGTTTTCTCTCTCTTATCTTTCAAACCTTGTCGCACCAGACTGCACTCAATTTACATTTCAACCAGACACCGAGGACAATGTTAAGAAGTGTATCCTTTCTATTTCCACAAAGGCAATGGGCAGTGATGACTTAAGTCTAGACATGCTCCTTCCTGTATTGGAAATCATTACGCCTATCATCTCACACATTATAAATTTTTGATTGATGCTAGTGTCTTTCCTACATCTTGGAAAAAGGCCTTTGTTATCCCACTTCCTAAAGTCACTAATCCAACTTCCCTGTCTCAATACCGTCCAATTTCCATCCTTCCTGTACTTTCGAAGGTTCTCGAAAGTGTTGTTCACAAACAACTCTACTCCTATCTCATTTCCTACAACCTTCTTTGCCCTTTCCAATCCGGGTTCCGTCCCTCTCATAGCACCGTTAGTGCGTTGTTGAATGTCACAGAGGATATTCGCTTTGCGATGGATAACACTAAGATATCTGATATGACTCTGCTTGACTTCAGTAACGCATTTAACTCGGTTGACTTTGATATCCTCCTTGGTTCCTTACACTCTCTTAACATTTCTCCTTTGGTTATTGAGTGGTTTCAGTCCTATCTTCATGGCCGCCAGCAGTGTGTGAAAATCGACGATTTAAAATCGGACTGGTCGGATCTCACTGCTGGTGTTCCACAAGGCGGCGTTCTCTCTCCATTACTTTTTTCCATCTTCATAAATAATATTTCTCGAGTAATTTCTTCTTCCTTCCACCTGTATGCAGATGATTTACAAATTTACAGGCATTTTTCTTTATCTGAATTCTCTGATGCTGTTGCAGCGATAAATTCAGATCTACTGGCTGTACAGAATTGGGCGAAAAATTTTGGTTTACTGGTGAATCCCACTAAGTCACAAGCTATGATAATAGGTAGCAGTAGACTTAGAAGTAAGCTTAAGCTTAAGGAGATCACTGACAACCAAAAAATTTATTATGACGGAGTTTGTATCCCATGACTGCAATTTGTCTTGGTCAGCACAGGTTAGCGAGGTGAGCAGGCCCATGCACTATTCTTTTCATTCTCTTAAACGGCTCCAGACCTTCCTACCATTCCAAACTAAAATCATGCTTGCTCAAGCCCTTCTCTTTCCAACTCTTGATTATGCCGATGTGTGTTACTTGGATGTGACAGAGGAGCTGCTTAATAAACTTGAGCGCCTACAAAATCTTGCCATCCGGTTTATTTTCGGACACCGCAAATATGACCGTATTTCTGAATTTCGTGCTCGGTTAAAATGGCTCCCAATCCGCCTTCGTCGTGATGTGCACATCCTGGCTGTCCTCCATAAAATCCTTCATGATCTGTCCACTCCTAAGTACCTCCGTTCCCGTTTCAATTTCCTACCCTCTGACCCCCGGCCTAGGCGCGCATGTATCACTAAAGTACTTGAGTGTCCTAGTGCTAATATCAAATTCTTTTCCAATTCCTTTTCTGTTCGAGCTACACAACTTTGGAACAAGCTTCCGAAGACAGTTCAAGACTGTCCATCTATATCCACTTTCAAAAAAATAGTGAAAGAGCACTTCCTGTCGCAACAAAATTGGTATTTATGTACGTAGGTATTTGTATTTATTATATGTATGTATTATTATTTATTATAGATGTTTATTTAAGTAATATATATGTATGTTTATGTAGGTTCTAGGTTATATGTCAAAGTCTACAGCGTGTCCCCGTATATATTGTTATCTCATATTCAGTTTTACAGGTTGGCTGGAAGAGATCTCTTTATAGAGATAAGCTCACCTTTGTGAACTAAATTTGAATTTGTTTATTTATTGTATTTTTTGTACGCAATAAAGAATGACGTCAACCAATACTATTGATTTCCAGTAGCTATAGATATTTTAACTTATTTTCGAGGTCAACTATCGATAGTCAAAGTATCGATAATTTTGCAACGCTAACTCAAACCATGTCAGTGGCCTAAATAGCTGTACTACTAGGCGGTTTGAAAAGTCTGACACCAGGGTTCATCTGGTCTCTCGACTACAGATTCCACTCGCTAAGAAAAAGAAAGAAGATTTGAAATTACAGAAAACAACAAATAATTAACCACGTTGTTTTATTTCACTCATATCTCACAATACATTTCGCTTATATACAAGGTGGCGCAAAAGAAGTCATCCGATGTTGTTTGGCTCTCATTTTTTTTCTAAATGAAAAACTTCGAATCTGTTTTTTGATTATATTTATTTGCACCTTTAGAATTTTACTGGTCAAGTCGAGAAGATGATATCGGCCAAATGGGCGCCGTTACAATTGATTGCCATACGGGCTCGTTTTATGGCATTTTTCATCACTTCGGCGAGAACTTCGGGCGACAGATTCTCGCACTCGTGTCGAATGTTGTCTTTGAGGGCTTCCAAGGTCTCAGGCTTGTTGACGTAAACACGAGACTTCAAAAAACCCCATAAAAAGAAGTCCGGGACCGTTAAATCGGGCGATCTGGCCGGCCAGTGCAAATCGCCAAAACGAGAGATTAGGCGACCCGGAAATGCCGCCTTCAGAATGTCGGTTGTGGCTCGTGCAGTGTGCGCCGTTGCCCCGTCCTGTTGGAACCACATGTCCTTCAGTCCCAATTCGTCCAATTGCGGCAGAAAAAATTCGGTCAACATGGCCCTATAGCGCGCACCGTCCACTGTTGTCGTTTGACCCGCGGCGTTCTCGAAAAAAAATGGCCCGATGACTCCTCCAGCGTGAACAGCGCACCACGCAGTCACTTTGAGCGGGTGTAACGGCTCCTCGTGCATCACTCGTGGATTCTCGGTGCCCCAGAAGCGATAATTTTGCCGATTCACGTAACCGCTGAGGTGGAAATGAGCCTCATCGCTCATGATGATTTTGGTCGAAAAATTGTCCAATTCTTCCTCGAGATTGAGGATGGCTTGGGCGTAGGTTACGCGCGTTTGGCGGTCGGCAGGCAGCAGCTGATGCACGGTCTGGACTTTGTAAGGAAACATCTTCAAGTCTCGCACCAAAATTCGCTGCAAGGACCGCCGGCTGAGGCCCAATTGCGTGGCACGTCGTCTGGTCGATGTTTCGGGGCTCACTTCAACGTCCTCGGCTACAGCGGCGATATTCTCGGCAGAACGGGCGCTCCGGGGCCGGCCACTCTTAGCAACGTCTCGTGTGGTCCCATACTCTTCAAGGTTGGTGGCTAAACGTCGCAGTGTTTGCGCAGTCGGTGTCGGACGGCCGGGGAATCGGCGACGGAATTCGCGCTGCGCCAACACCACAGACGAATTGTTACTCAAAAAAATAGACACGATTTTTCCGCGTTCTTGGGGAGTGTATCGCTCCATGGCTTGTTCACTTGTATTCTGCATCTGTCTAGTCCACAAATGTCAAAACAGATTTGACATTGGCGGCCATTTGCAAAAATGAGAGCATCTTCCAATAGGGTGATTTCTTTTGCGCCACCTTGTACAAAAACAGTATAGACAATACCTAGGTAATATTAAAATATAATAATGAATTTCCTGAAAATTTACATATTTATATATTTTATTGCTTGAAAAATATTCGGTGATTGGCTTGTCACTGGTATTCGGTGTTGCTGTGTTTGTGTTTCGTCGTCGTGTGTGAATGCCAGCGCAATGCATTTAAGGCATTTCTGTGAAGGCATCGTGTTTTGATCACTATTGCTCTACAAGAGTCAAGAACTAAGTACAGATATTTCATTTCATCTCCCACTTAGCCAAATTTGTGTAACAGTAAAAGAACACATGCATATAAAAAAAATCGGTATCAGATAAATATCCAAAAGTATAATAACATCAGTGGAAACAGAAATAAAATTGACCAAGAAATCACGCGAGCATAAAGCTAGACTATCTATCTCTCTCTTTGAAATGACATTTTACATGGAAGTAGTATGGTTCCTGTCATCTGACGTCATATGCTAGTTCGGACCTCTCTTTTTAACCAGCCACTTTAAAGCATCATAACTCATAAATTAATTAGTATTTATCGAAAGTTCATTCGCATTTGTTTATTAACGGTGATAATAATTTTCATTCATATATTTTTTTAGTCATACATATTCCCTATTGCTTTAGTGTGTGGCGCGATCGGCGCGAGTAAAGTTATAGCTACGTTACGCAAAACTAGCGCACGAGTCTGTACGTATGTATTACTTCAATATACGCTACACGTTCCTATTATTGCTACTATTTAAAAATGTTAAATATAATTGTCAAATTGTAGTTCAAGTTGTTCTCTGCTATTTCATTTCTATCCTCTTCTGTACACCTGACGTAGGGTGGACTTGAAAACAGCTAAGCTGTGTCCACTCCTTTTTCCACTTTTGTAATAAATATCTATATGCCTACCTGTCCTGTTTGTTATGTTATTCATGATTGTGTGTTTTTATTTTTTGTAATGTGTTTTGTGCAATATAATGCAAATAAAGTTATTTTTATTTGTATTTATTGTATTAGCGGCAGTCACAATACAACTGTTACCCATCGCAAAGAAAAGTTATGAAAGGTTGTTACTAACAATAATAAGGCTGATTAGATAAAGGTAATTTGAGTACTGAATCCGTTTTGGTGATCGAGGTCACCTTCTGGTTTTATGAGTAAATTGGTGTCTCGGTCATTCCGCCGCCTTTGCTTCAGCTATTACAGTTCTGGCT